>CM074733.1:172431916-173763748 GCA_037367245.1 Phrynocephalus guinanensis | reverse complement strand
TCATAAAAGCTGCCAAAGAGGGTCTGGCAGACTGGTTAGGAAGAGTAGTGAATGCCTCCTTGCAACAGGGCAAGATTCCGGCATGCGTGAGGGAGGCGTTAGTAAAACCACTGTTTTAAAAAGTCCTCTTTTGATACAATGATACTGAACAACCACCGACCGTGACCGGTACCTAACATCCCATTCCTGGGTAAAGTACTAGATCGGGTTGTGACCTTGCAGTTCCAGAGGTTTCTGGATGAAATAAACTATCTAGATCCAGCTCAATCTGGCTTCAAGCGTGATTATGGTACTGAGACAGCACTGGTTGCCTTGGTACAGGCCTGCCCAACAGGTAGACCGCGGGCTACTGGTAACCCGCGAAGGGTTCAAAAGTAGCCCACCGGCCATCAATTTAAAAAGTGAGGGGACAAGTTCTCCACCCCTCCCTCCCCCATCCCAAGGACCATCACTGCCCCAGCAAAGTTCTGGGTCTGCCAGCTCACTATCTCAGCCGAGCGGGGCAGTTCAGGGGCCGTGGCGCTTTGAAATCTGTTCCCTCCAGAACTGATTAATAGGTTTTCAATGCACTCCTATGGGAAACCGCTGCTCTACTTACAAAAGTTTAGACTTATGAGCATGTGCTAGGAACAGATAAAATTTGTTAAGAAGAGATTTTAGTGTAGTAGCCCTCAGGCACTTTGGGCCAGAAAAAGTAGACCTTGGCCTGTTCAAAGTTGGACAGCCCTGCCTTAGTAGATGATCTATACAGGGAAATGGATAGGGGATCTGTGTCCCTTTTGGTCTTACTGAACCTGTCAGCTGCTTTTGACACTATCAACCACGGCATCTCCCTGACTCGTCTCTCTGAAATGGGACTTGGCGTCACTGCCTCACAGTGGCTTCAGTCCTTCCTGCAGGAAAGAATGCAGAAAAGATGTTAAGGAACTCATGTTCAACACCACACCACTGACCTGTGGGGAACCTCAGGATTCTGTTCTGTTTCCTATGTTATTTAACATTTATATCAAACCACTGGGGGAAATTATTTGGAGTTTTGGGGTGCCACCAGTATGCTGATGACACTCAACTCTACCTCTCGTCACCTCTGGATTCCAAGGAAGCTATTTCGACTTTAGATCAGTGTTTAGTTTCAGTAATGAACTGGATGAGGATGAACAAACTGAAACGAAACCCAGACAAGACAGAGGTGCTTCTGGTCAGTCAAAAAGGAGATCAAGGGATAGGGATGCAACCTGTCCTAGATGGGATTAACCCCCCCCCAATTGAAATAAGAGGTGCGTAGCTTGGGGGTGCTCCTGGACTCATCCTTGAGCCTAGATGCCCAGGTCACAGCTGTCACCAGGAGTGCAATTGCAAAATTAAAACTAATACGCCAATTATGCCCATTTCTTGAGAAATCTGCTCTGGTCACTGTGACACATGCCCTAGTGACCTCCCGGCTGAACTACTCTAATACGATCTATGTGGAGCTACCAATGGAAAGTCTCAGGAAACTTCAACAGGTCTAGAACCCAGTGGCCAGATTGCTGACTGGGGCGGGTTACAGAGATCACATGACACCCCTACTAAAGCCAGGACTGCCCCGTCTCTGCCGTCTTTCCGGAAGCAGGCAAAGACCTTCCTCTTCAGGCAAGCTTTCCCTGAATGAGGGACTACCTACTATGTGACTTTATATGGATTACCATGTATGATTGCATTGACTGATTTCATAAGAACACCAGTGTTTTCTAAGTTACTTTCCACCCCTCACAATGGACTTTTCTTCTCTTTTTGCATGCTCTTTGTAGCTCTACTGTTACCTTTTAATGTTCTAAGATGCCTCTTTTAATTGCCTGTTCTTAACTTGAATATGTCTTAAATGTTCCAGGCCTCGTGGCGCAGTGGTTAAATGCCTGTACTGCAGGTAAAACTGTGCTCACGACCTGGGTTCAATCCCCGGTAGCAGGCTCAAGGTTCACTCAGCCTTCCATCCTTCCGAGGTCGGTAAAATGAGTACCCAGCTCGCTGGGGGGGGGCAATGTGTAGCCTGCACACTGTAATCAAAATTGTAAACCGCCCAGAGACTACTTGTAGTGGTATGGGGCGGTATATAAGCAGAACACTTTGCTTTTTTTTTTGTATATTGACGCTCATTATCCCATTGATTTCCATGTGTTTTATCGGTGTGTGGTTTTTCTCTTCTGCAGTTAAGTCCTTCTCAGTATAAGTCAAGCAGGAAGTGAAAGTTAGGATGGGCCATGGCTGTTCTCATCAACCCTAAAAAGCAAAGCCAGAAAAACAAATGTAAAAGTAGGCTAGGTGATACCCTTATGGGTCACTATTAAAACAAAAAAATGCAAGCTGAGCTTCTGATAGCAAGCTATCTTTGTCAAAGCATTGTACCAAAAATGCAATGTTGGTAGAGGATGTAGTCTTATCAGGTGCTGAGAATCTTTTTGGTGAGATGGAATACACCAGATGATGTTATCAGGAGGCAGGGCTGGTGTTAAGACTGCTTCAAAGTCCCAGATAAGATTTCACACCCAGCATATCAAACAAATCAGCATAGTCTCTGCCCAGCCCCCTTCCCACCCTCAATTTGGCTCTCTCAAGTAAAAAGCAACTGTAAAGCAAGCTACTGTCACAAATAGCAGCCGTAAAGCAAACTACTGTCATAAAACAGCAGCCGTAAAGCAAGCTATTGTCACAAAATGGCAGTTTTGGAATTTTTTGGCGTTCTCTCTTATCCACGGTTTTCATTATCCACAGGAAGATCTGGAACCAACCTCCAGCAGATACCGGGGTCCTACTATAGATGTATTTATAGGGTTGGTTTGTGTTGCTCTCAGTATGCATTTTCCTGAGACTTAATATTTACCCCTTTCTGTTGCCTGTTCTTCTCTTTCAGGGGAAAATGTTTACTTCCATGGAGCCCGAACATGATATTAATGACGTTTGCCTATATCCTAATTCCGGTTTGTAGAAATTACTTTACAATTATTGTGTGTGCAGAATGTGATCCATACCAATCTAACTTGCAGTCATAGCTTTCTGCTTCATGGTTGTTGACCATCATGGCTTGTGGAGACTACGGAGCCTTTTTGAGATGGTGTTTAAGGAATGAGGCTTTTGTTGGCCATTGTGAAATTCCAGTCTGTATTAACCAGAAACGGTTTTGTTGCACTCATACAAATACCCCTGTCACGTTTGAGAAATAACAATCAGTCAGTCATGTATCCTAAGTACATTTATCCGTCTCTTAGTATGTCAATTCTTTCCCATAGCCAGGGTCCCTCCCTATCTCATAAAAATTACATCTTGTCAGAACTAGATATTTTCGTTTTTGCATCTCTGTGTTTCACAGTGAATCACACTAATGTCTGATTTCTTAATATTGACACCTTATATTTCTTCTTCATTAATGGGATAATTATTTAAACTCTTATGAAATATTTTTATATAATCAAATTAGTCTGCTCTGTGGTTTAGTGGGTGTGTCTCTTTCTTGTTAAAGAAGATTGACATGTTCAGACAGAAAAGATTTTTCCCCTCAGTTGCCCCTATAATATGCATTCACTCCTTGCGACCAACCCTTTCATTTTGAGGAAATGGCACTTCCAGGATACGTTTTTTTTTTCTTATTCCTTTCTACACTGTTTGAAACTAAACAAATTGCCCTTTTACAGAATAAGACTTCTGTTTCTTGCAAGTGGGAGAAACAAAACTCAGGTGTTGTTCTCTTACTGGAAAACCTAAATGGATATTCTGTTTCTGATATAACAGAAAAGCACTGGATGAGAAATTTCTATTCTGTTCTATTCTGTTCTGTTCTGTTCTGTTCTATTTCTACTGCCCCTTTCTTCCGGTAGGGCAGGGGGTGTCCAAACTTTGGCCCTCCAGATGTTTTGGACCACAACCCCCAGAATTCCAAGCCTGTATTGCCAATGACAAAGGACTGTGTGAGTTGTGGTCCAAAACATCTGGAGGGCCGAAGTTTAGACACCACTACGGTAGGGGGACCCAGGACAGTTTACAAATGATTTAAAAACCCAAGTATTAAAACATTTGCAGTATCTGTCTGTCTGTCTGTCTGTTATCCATCCGTCTGCCCGCCCACCTGTCTGGCTGGCTATCTATCTATTGTTGCAACTTATATTCCTCCCCGTGTTTAGAGCACTTTCTGAGGTTTACAACATCATTATGCAAACAACGTCCTCCTCTACCAGCAAGCTGGGTAGCCCTTTTATCGACCTCAGCAGGATGGAGAGCTGCTGAGTCAACCTTGAGCCGGCTACCTGTATCTTTGGGATCACCCTGAGGCCATGAGCATAGGCTTGGCTCCAATTTAACCAGTGCAACATGGGGCTTGTGATTAAGCATTATTTATTTATTTATTTATTTATTTATTTATTTATTTATTTCATATCCCAGCCTTTAAAAGCTTTTAAAACGATTTAAAAGCCTGTTTCAAAGACAAACAGAAAATCAACCCCCCCTCCCTCACTGCCGCTTTAAAATCCTTTGTTGAGCAGCAGTTTACGTATGTATGGACAGTTGGCCTCAGAATAAATGTCTTTGCCTTCTAACAGAAGGACAGCAGGGAGCCATGCCTGACCTCCTGTGGAAGAGGAGCCGGGGGGGGGGATCTACTGAAAAGGCCCTCTTATATTTGCACCAAATGTTCAAGTGGGTGGGGCAGAGAGAGAGAGAGAGGGAGAGAGAGAGAGAGATGTCCTCCCTCAAATGTCTTAAAACCTAGGCCGGCTGATGTGGGATGCCCAGTCTCCCCAGCCACGCTGGCCTGACGTCATAGAGCACTTTATAAGTCAAAACCAGCACTTTGAGTTATGCCTGGAAATAAGCCAGCGGCCAGTGAATTTTTTGTAAGAAGGAATTTCTGTTCTCCCTTCAACAAACTGTAGTCAGGAGACTTCTCTGCAAGATCCTGGATCCACCGACGTTTCCAAAAGTAGCCTCACATAGAGATCAGTACAGGAATCCAGACGGAAGGCAGTGGAGGTGTTGGCCAGGGCTGACGTCTCCGGGGGTGGATGTCGCTGGCACACCTGTTTCAACCCTGCCAGCCCACCTCTGGCAACTGCTGAGAGCTGGATCTCCAAGCTCAAGGATGAATCTGGGATCACGCCTGGCTGTGAACCTGAGTTTTCAAGGGAGGGGTAACCCCATCCTGCACAGGTTGAATCCATAGCTAGTCAGTGATCTGCCTTCCAACTGGTCTTGTCCTCCCCCCAGGCCACATGCCACGTCATGTGGTTGAGAACAGTGTTCCAGAGGAACCCTGACTCATCCTGACATGCAGACTGCGCCATTGCTTCTGGCCTTCTTTGACTCCAGATGACTGTCCTGTAGAAGTAGAACTTATCTATTTAGCTATGGTGTTCTTCTTCTTATGGCTGTCTTAAGACTAGGAAACATCTTCACTTGTTTCCATTCCTTTTTCTGAAGCTGACAGTAAAGCCGAAGGACAGTGGTTTGCCTGCATTAATTGCTTGCATAGGGTTGTAAAAATTGCATGACTTTCTTTGGCTATAAAATAATCTCTTATTCACTGATTGATGTTTGGGTGGTACCTCTTTTAGAACACACTTCAAGATTCATGTTTCTTTCCTTGTGCGCCTGCCCTCGTTATGCACATAAGAAGTCACTAAGACGTGGTTCCCAACCTTCCTAATGCCTCCACCTTTAATACAGTTCCTCCTCATGTGGTGGTGACCCCCCCTTGCCCTGCTTGGAAGAGGCCACAAGCCCCCTTTGGCAGGCCACTGCTGCAGGGGCCATAGAGAACTTCCCTCTATAGGCAGCCTCATCCAATCACAGCCTCCCTTGCCATTGACTGGCATCCCCTCCAGCCTATCAAGATGTAGCTCACTCTTTCCCCTCCCCCTACCTCCCCCTCCTCCTCCAGACCCAAGCCGTTTGTGCCTTTTTCTTCACTGGCTCTTGGCGACCCCTGTGAAATGGTCCTTCGACACCCCCCCAGGGGTCCCGACCCCCAGGTTGGGAAACAATGCACTAACACATGAAACCACAGGACTGAAAAGAGAAGATTTGGCCCCTATTTCTTAAGATTTAGCTTTTACTGTAGTATTGAGGGTAGACTATTTGGGTTTATTGATCATTAGACCTATAGCAGAATATGTTAACGATTTGGATTCTTCCCAGTAATGATAATTTGACTATCAATGTCCAGACGAGTGGGATTGCACTCACTTTGGTTAAAAGAAAGAAAAGCAATTCCTCAACTCAGCTGTTTTGGCCACATCGTTGATTTGAAAAAGTTTGTTTCTGAAGTTACACTGCATATGAGTTTGATAAGGTAACAATATATATGGCATTGGCAGGAGAAAGAAAAGAACAACCTCAGGGATTTAAAAGGGGATGGTTTTGATGGAACTGAAGCTGCTAAATGAACTGAGTTTTTCGGTACCTGTTTTGTAATGGCACTTGAACTCATGAAGTGTTGGTTAATGATTGGCTTACCAAGAGCCTAGTTTGATTTAAGTTCGTGAAAGTTAATCACAAAAGGGGGAAAAACACTTTTTCTCAATCATCTAATTCTAGGAATGCTGTTCACAGCCAATGAAGCCCCGAAAATGAACATCTACTACATTCCAGTGAGTATAGCAACAATTGTTAGCAGTCTGTAATATTCTTATTCCGACATCTGGAATCTTGTGCTTTTTGTAACCTTGAATTTTTGTGGTCAGTTTTAGGTTGCAGCCTATGGGTTAAAAGTGTACAACCAAAATAATCTAATTCATGTTGTATCCAGTTTTTGTTCTAATCTAGGCTCGGTAAAATTCTCTTCTTAGCAACTGCTTTGAGTTTATCACAGGGGCCAAGCCAGCATAGCCAATTAGCATGGTCAGAATAAGTCACATTATGATGGGAACCAGCCACAAAAAGCCTCGGGATTTTATAGTCTGTCTCCCTTTCAAAGTCTAGCTACAAAGATTTTGAAAGCTTTCGCTTCGTTTTTTTGCTAGCCAGAATTTGCCATTTTGTCCAAATCCACAAAATTGTAGCTAACCTTAACCTTAACTCCCAGAAGCTTTGACCACTAGCTCTGCTGGCCAGAATCTCAGGGAGTCCTACTTCAAGAGCATCTGCAGACCCAAGTTTGGAAACCCTTGGTCTCATGGGATGTGTGATGCAATGCTTCCTTTTGTTTCACCTCAATCTCTCAGTATCTATCTATGTTAAATGACTTTCCTTGGGAATCAAACTTTTGTGGCATTTGGTTGGCCCTAATGCTTATTATAGGGGTGTGGTGGCTCAGTGGACTAAGGCACCGAAACTGTAGACTGCAAAGTTGGCAGCTCGACGGTTCGAATCCCGGGTGCCACACAGCGGAGCGAGCTCCCGCTGATAACCCCAGCTCCTGCCAACCTAGCAGTTCGAAAGCATGTAAATGCAAGTAGATAAATAGGTACCGTTTTAAAAAGCGGGAAGGTAAAACAGTGTTTCGTTGCAGCCACGCCAGCCACGTGGCCATGGGCTTGCACAGCACTGGCTTTTCCAGCTTGATTACGGAGATGAGCACCGCCCCTAGAGTCGGACACGACTAGCATGCATATGCGGGGGAACCTTTATCTTTTTTTAATGCTTATTTTAACATATACAGGTGAAGCTCGAAAATTTAGAATATTGTGCAAATGTTCATTTGTGTCAGCAAGTCAACTCAAAAGGTGAAATTAATATATGAGGTAGACTCATTACATGCTAAGCGAGATACGTTAAGCCTTACTTTGATATAGTTATGATGATTATGGCATACGGCTTATGAAAACCCCAAATTCACAATCTCAGAAAATTGGAATAATGTGAAAAGGTTTCCTATCCACAGTAGCGCATCAAGAGCCACCACAAACAGACGGATCCTGGACATGGGCTTCAAATTTCATATTTCTCTTGTCAAGCCGCTCCCTGACAACAAACATCAGAAGTGTGTTACCAGGGCTACAGGGGAAAAAACTGGTCTGTTGCTCAGTGGTCCAAACTCCTCTTTTCTGATGAGAGCAACTTTTGCATCTCATTTGGGAACCGAGGACCCAGAGTCTGGAAGAAGAATGGAGAGGCAGCACACAATGCACAATGCTTGGAGTCCAGTGTGAAGTTTCCACAGTCCGTGTTGATTTGGGGAGCCATGTCATCTGCTGGTGTTGGTCCACTGTGCTTCATTAAGTCCAGCGTCAATGTAGCCGTCTACCAGGAGATTTTGGAGCACTTCATGCTTCCTTCTACAGATGAGATTTATGGGGATGCTGAGTAATGCTTAGACTTTTCAGAGGTCCAGTATTGTTCTACTTCCAATCCTCGTGTTATTGATGTCATGTAATATTCTTATTTTCTGAGATTGTGAATTTGGGGTTTTCATAAGCTGTACGCCATGATTATCACAATTATCCCAAAGTAAGGCTTGGCATATCTCGCTTAGCATATAATGAGTCTGTCTCATATATTAGTTTCACCTTTTGAGTTGACTTATTGAAATAAATGAACATTTGCACGATATTCTAATTTTTCGAGTTTCACCTGTATGCCAGAGCAAAGAAGAGAAATGTTTCAATGACGGTTTTAAAAGAGAAATTGCAAATTGATATTAATAGAAAAAAGAGAGTACATTCATTGCCAATATATTTGGGTTTCAGATAATATGTGCCTTATTCCCCACTGAAATGTTTCGGTGTTGTTTGTTAATTTCTTCTTTGATGATTGCTAGGAAAAACAGTGTTGTGAAATCCCCAGATGACTGTACTCACATGATAGAAAATCAGTTTGCATGGATTCACCCCACAGCTCTGCTTTTAGGGCTTAGCCTTCTTAACTTTGCAATTGTCAAATCTGGATTCCACATGAAAACAAGTTACAGTTCTCGGTCTCAAAAACTGGAGATGGCAGGAATATCTTATGGATGAAGTATGCATGCAGAAAAAAATGCACACTAGTAGACTGGAGTGAAAAAAAAAACACCAGAGAAGGAGAAATTTCCCCTCACTTTTATTTGCATGAGTGAAATATAAAACCAGGCAGTAGCTAAGCTTGGCACACAAATAGCTTTTGCTGTGTTAAAAATAACTTAGGAGAAGTCTTTACCTGCAGAGGTTTTATGCTGAATGTCTGCTTTTTAATTGTAGTTTAATCTGGTACCACTGTGTACACTGAGGTGAATGTCTCTGGACCTCCAGTGGGGTGGAAGGCAGGGGGTTCCACCTCAATGTTTCCTAGGAGGCTGTGTCGGCCCATGCTTCCTGCCGTTGAGTTCCTGTCTCCTTGTGTGCCATTTCAGGAAACGCTTAGAAATCCAGATTTTCCCCAGCATTCCTCCTCAAACTATCAAATCATATTGGGTGGTCCTTAAGATGCAGCCGCTCTCAGTGTCTCAGGCCCTTTGTACACGACCCCTAAACTCCACCGCAAATGGCTGCCAGCTCCGGAGCTTAAAATTGTTTCCCCACCAGCTCCGGAGTTTACAGATAATTAAGTGCGACCACGCCCACCTAAGCGCGTCCCAGCGCACTTTTCATGTACCTGCTCTCTGGAGGTGAAAATTCCTGATGCGGATATAACAGTAGTGACTGCCGGGCTCTCCTTGCTTCTGTTTGTTCTTTTTTTGCCCACCGCCCCTTTAAGAGATCTGAATGCTGCCGGGAACAGAGCGAGACCGGCAGAACAGAGGTGAGCAGCATTCTTTTCTTCCTTTTTTTCTCCCTCCCCTCACGCAGCCAGCAGCCAGGAATACGGAGGGGGTGGGAACGCAGGAACAGCGACAAACCCCTAAGATCTCTGGTCCGAATTTAAGTGGCCAGCGGATCTTAGGGGTCGTGTGAAAAGGCCCTCAGTGGCTGCAACCTCTGCTGTTCATAGAGCCTGCTTTGTCAATGCCTGGTCATTGAAATCATTGTATGACCCGTGAGATTGAGAGAAGGGTTTTCTGGTAGGATCCATCTCACAAAGTAGGAAAACTCTACATGCAAAATACGCGTGCAAATCTCAAACATCCTAGTTATCACCAGTAAGAAGGAGGAAAGAGGAAAATGCACACATTATATTAAGATGGTTGCCTTAATTTAATAACTGCCCTGCAATTTGTGGGGAGCATGGTTTCTGTGAGAGACTTTTCTTTTTTTTTAAGAACAAACTACCGTATTTATCGGCGTATAACACGCACAGGCGTATAACACGCACCCTCATTTTAAGAGGGAAATTTTAGGGGGAAAAAATTTTGGCGCCCACCTGCCCGGGTCCCTATCTAACCCTCCCCCTAACCCACCTCCCACCCACGGAGCCCCTGAGGCAACCTGGCAGCTCCGTCCATGCAGCCGAGGATCGGGGCCTTGTCTGGCGAGGCGGGCGGCGGCGGCCTGCCCGTGACCGGCAGCAGCAGTGGCGGAAGCTTGCGGCCTCGCTGCGCTCTGGCCGGTCTTTTCTTTATTTGACAGGCCGCTGATCAGCTGGGCTCCCCGATCGGAGCCCTGATAAGGGCTCAGGCAGCGGGAGAGCTCGGCGGCGGCGGCGCAACCAGGACGGGACTTCTTTGACGGCCCGTGTTCATCCGGGCCGTCTGGTCTGGCTAGGGATCTCGCGCCGGCGGGGTAGATTTAGGGGGCGGGTTAGTTAGGGTCCCGGGGGGCGGGCTCCCTGCTCCCGGGGGGGAGATAGTTAGGCTTTAGGGAGGGGGGTTAGGGCGTGCGTGGGATCCTTGTTTCTCTGGCCTGCCCCGTCAGCTCGCAGTGTGCGAGCACTGGCTATGGGACGGCAGTCGTTGTTTTTGCCAAGCACACTGGTCGCCTCATATTATATCGGCGTATAACACGCATACATAATTTGCCCCCTATTTTCAGGGGGGGAAAGTGCGTGTTATACGCCAATAAATACGGTAAATAAAAATAAGTTTCAAAAATGACAAACCGTATTAACACCTTAAAAGTCTTGTCCATATAACCTCGCCTAACACACCTACTCCTTGTATAACTTCAACATTTCTTTTTAATGGACCTCTTCTGAGGTGCTCCTTGACCTCTCAGGATGCCTTTGGCATTCTGTAGCATTTTAAGCAGGGTAATTCCTAACCATTTTGCTCCTCTTAGGCCTTCCAGGGCTTCTCTGTGTGTTTTAACCCCCCTCTGGAGTCGTTGACAACCATCCTCATGGTAATGACCTCCCATGGTGTCTGAAGAAGATTATCGGGAAACGGTTTCGTTAGGCTCTTCTGCAGGTGTAGGATTTTTGCTCTTCCAGACATTTTAAGATTTCAGAAAGAAATGCAAATCTTTTTCTTCAGTCGTGATCTTTGTTCTAGTGATTCCTGATTTGATTTGATATGAGGCCTGTCAGGTTGTGTCAGTTAATCAAGTGAAATTTACAGATTGCTCTTCATTAAACTGATTTTTTCAAGTGTTGTTAACAGTAGTACTTACAGAGATGGGGATAAATAGGCAAGAATGCTTCTTCTAAATCTGCTGCAATGTTTTTAGGGATCATCTAAAAATAAAGTTTTTTCCGCCCCTTTGGAACCTTTATTTACACATAGGTATACACAAATAAATAGATGGAAGGCATTATTATTAACTGACAAAAATCTCTTTCATTGACAAACTAACATACTGAGTGTATTAGCTTCATAGTTTTGTTATTTCTAATGGTTGTTTCTTATCTCTAGACAAAGACTGCAGGTTACAATTCTAGAAAATCTAGTGGTCTGAAAATCAAAGAAAGGGGCCAAGTTGATCTTGTGTTTGTGGTTCATTGTGCTAACTATGGGAATCTGAACATTTTTTTTCATAAATACAATTTAGCAGTTTGGATATTAGAAGGGGTCCAGTTAGTGTGAGATGCAATACAGGTGTTATAGGAGCACGGGGCAGTCAGAAAGGCCTTCAGTTTCACAGAGGAAGGCTGTGATGGCCTGTAAGAGGCCATTTCATGGCTTCATTTTGTTTTGATTGTACTGCATTTATTTTGTGCTTTTAAACCTGTACAAGCTTAGCAGTGCTGTGCTCAGTTATAATGATCATATTCCACCAAAATGACCACGAGTTCCTGAGGCTCCTTATTGTTGTGTGTGAAGGTGGCCAGTATAATTTAAAGATGTTCAGCCTGTTGGAGGCTCACTCTGTTTCCTCTTGTGATAGAACAGGGTTGTCCAACTTTGAACAGCTCCTACCTGATGCTCCTGAATGTCCCCCGTGGTCGACTCTTGAAATATGTGCATGAATCGTGGTCGGTGGCTCGAGGACCCCCATGAGGGTCAAGGGAGGCGCTGGGGGTAGCTGCTGCTGCTGCCACCACCACTTTGTCCTCGGGTGCCGGTGGACTTGGGGGTGAGCAGGAGCCCCTTGGAGGGCCAGGGCAGCATAGGCAAGGCTAGGCCGCAGCTGGTGGCTGTGGCCGCAGGAGAAGTCGAGGAGGTGCAACTCGGGCAGGGTGGGCAAAGCCCGGCGGCAGTGGTCCTCCCCCCTCCGGTGGTGGTTGCCCCCGCCGCCAACTACCCCTCCCAGCTCGGCAGGCAGCTCCCCGAGGCTTCTGCCAGAGAGGCAGAGGGCGGCCGGGAGGAGGCGCCCGGCCCGGCAGCACCAGCACCCGGAGCCCCGCCAGGCAGCCCAGCGCTGGCCCAGGCTCTCATGCACCTCGGCAGTGCGAGTGCAGGGGGGAAATTCCCCCTGCAACATGCCACGACAGGCACCGTGCTGGGAGGCCAGCAGGGACCCTGAGGGCGATTTCCAACGGCGTCGCAGGCAACCGGTTGCCCGCGGTCCACGCGTTGTGCAGGCCTGTGATAGAACACTGAGAACAAAACATATGAAATGTCAAGTTTGGTGTTTGGTTGGTCGTTGGCTTTTTAATTTATCGGGTATGTATTTTGCCATTGAAGCAAACTGCAAAATAGTTAGCACTCCAATAATGTTGTAGTAACAAGTCTGGGTCCTTCTCTCTCCCCTAAACTTTGTTGGAGGAAGAAACCTGTTAAATTTTTCTTTCCGTATCAGAGATGAAGGCCAACATACAACTATCAGAACTTTGGGAGATGTTGATTGCTTCTCCAGTTGTGTGAGAGCTAGAGCGTTTTAACACAAAAGCTTCTGTTCTGTATACATTAATCATGTTTTCAGTGGAATTTTATTATATTTTGTTTCAATGTTCTGTATAATAGGATGGATTTTGGGTGAATGACTATAGTTCTCCCTCTGTTATTTTTAAAGTGTAACCTGCTGAACGATCGTTGTTTCTTTACAAAACAGGAAATACACGTTTTCCTATTTGTTTTAAGATAAGCTCTTCCAATATAAAAAGTAGCGCGGTGGGCTGATTCACAACAAAGGAAATCCGCTGCTTCCCATCATAACAGGTTGCCGCAAAGGAAGTGCGCGTGTGTGGGACGAGGTGCGGAAACCATCCAGTGGTGTGTGACACTCAGGAAGCAATTTTGCAGCCATCCTGTAGGCTCTTTTTAACACATCTGGATGTCTGTTTGTGGAGCCTGGGTGTACCTGGTGAGCAGATAGGCAATACTGTTGTAATGATGTGAGGCGCGGAAGATATTATATAGGTCTGGGAAAGCTCCGGCATTGAAGGTGCTGTTGAATTCCAGTCCCCATGGTCCGGTCAATAGTGAGGAGTGATAGGAATGGTAACGTAGCAGCATTTAGAGGGCTTCCTCCGTTCTTTGGCTGGCAGAAGCTAGCAAAGTGGTGTTCATAGTAGGGTGAAATAGAATCAACCAAACGAGCATTTTTGTAAGCCGCCCAGAGACCTTTGGGTAGTGGGCGGCATATAAGTTGCATTAATAATAATAATAATAATAATAATAATAATAATAATAATAATAATAATAATAATAATAATAATAATAATAATAAAGCAGCTTGTGGGACTGACAGTTGTAAGAAATACACAGGAGGCGTAAGGTAAACAAATGTCTTCCAGATGCTTTGGACTACAACTCACATAATCCCGGTCCTGCTGGCTACAGACCAAAGCGTGGTCTTGGACTCTTGAGTGCTATAGCCCAAAGGCACCTGGAGAGAGCCACTTCTCTCCTCTTGGCTAGCAGGAAGGTAGGGAAAAGCTGTGTTGCCATTTTCCCTCTGTAGGCACAGACCAGACTGACTTGAGGGACAGACCACGTGTTGCCCGCCTCTCCCAAGTACTTCCACTCTGTCCAGCATTGTAAATCAACAGACTGTTGACTGTACAAAAGACCCTGCGGTGTAGCGATCAGAGAGTCAGACTAGAGCTTGGTAGATCTGAGTTTAAATCCCTATTGCCTGTGACATTCGTGTGGGACGCCTGGAACCCATGGCAGTCTTTCAACTTGACCTGCAAGCTTATTATCAGGAGATGTGGGGCTGAGGGGAGCCATGCATACGGCTGTGAGCTCATTGAAAGACAGGTTGAATGGAAATGTAGCAAATCAGTGGGGCGAATAATGAAAGAGATTGCATGAGAAGGCTTACCTAAGAAAAGAATTCTAATGAGAGGTCCCTGCTATGAGCGCCCATAGTTCTCATTTGCTGGATGGCAAGACATCCGAGAAAACCTGTAGAGATACGGACACAGATTTCCTTCCGAAGATTCGACCAGGAAGGCTCAGGCGATCTTTCTTAGAAAAGAGCCTATGTTTGCATTGTCATGCATTGGCCTTCCTCAAAGGCTAGAGAGACAGGCTCAGGTGAGTTTCCTTAGGCAAAATGTTACAGTTACATTCCCGTATACTGTACATCAGGCATGTCCAAAGTCAGGCCCGGGGGCCAAATGCGGCACGTTTTGAAATTTTGAGCGGCCTCTTTTGAGTAGGCCTATTTGAATGGTGGCGTTGACTCAGAAAATCCATATTGGGCGTGCTCTCGTACAATGTACTAGGGCTAAGCAAAAGGTCTTGTGTCAATTGGCCAGGAAAGCCAATGCGATTCTTGGTTGCATCAACAGAAGCATAGTGTCTAGATCAAGGGAAGTGATAGTACCACTCTATTCCGCTCTGGTCAGACCCCACCTGGAGTACTGTGTTCAGTTTTGTGTGCCTCAATTTAAAAAGGATGTTGACATCCTCGAGCAGGTACAGAGGAGGGCGACCGGGATGGTTGAGGGTCTGGAGGAAATGCCTTATGAGGAACGGCTTAGGGAACTGGGAATGTTTAGCCCAGGCATGTCCAAAGTCAGGCCCAGGGGCCAAATGTGGCCCATTTTCAATTTTTGAGCGGCCTGCACCATCTTTTCCCTGCCACCTCAGCCTGTCACGCATTCCCACCAGCTGGCCTCTCCCCTTACCGGATGGAGATGTCAGCTTACAGTTTTATGGTTTGCCTGCCCTCCCTGCCTCTGACCATCCCCAGCCACCTGCCCAGCCTACCCAACCCTGGCTCTGTTGCTACAGCATCCTCCCGGCCTCCTTGCATGTTATACAGATTTGTCCAAAGTCCGGCCCAGGGGCGAAATGCAGCTGAATGGTTGGCCCCCACACATTTTTACCTCAACAGATCTGGCCCTCCCTGCAAAACGTTTGGACACCCCTGCTGTACATGTATTTAGGATTAGGATGCCCCAGATCATAGTGAGAATTCCAACTTTGTAAAAAGCAAAAAAGCAAAGTGTTCTGCTTATATACCGCCCCATACCACTACAAGTAGTCTCTGGGCGGTTTACAATTTTGATTACAGTGTGCAGGCTACACATTGCCCCCCCCAGCAAGCTGGGTACTCATTTTACCGACCTCGGAAGGATGGAAGGCTGAGTGAACCTTGAGCCTGCTACCGGGGATTGAACCCAGGTCGTGAGCACAGTTTCACCTGCAGTACAGGCATTTAACCACTGCGCCACGAGGCTAACTGTTTTGTGCGTAAACATTGCATGGTATAAGTAAATGAATGGCTTGGATCCAAATATCAAGTCAAGCTTGGGACCTGAATACCTGTCGGAGCGTATCATCCAAAGATCATCTGAGGCCCTGTCGCAGGTGCTCTCATTCCGAGTGGCCACGCCCAGGGAGGCGCGGAAATCGATCACCCGTAATCGCGCCTTCTCTGTGGCTGGACCCTCGATGTGGAACCTCCTTACGAGTGAGTTGCGTCTTGCACAGTCCCTGCCCGCCTTCAGAAGAGCTCTCAAAACCTTGCTTTTTCGGGAGGCATTTGGTGACCTTTAATTTTAATTTTTTCCCTGTAATATATTTATTCCGAGTTTGCCATGCTGCTGAAGATTTTTATTTTTGTCTTGTTTTGTTCTTTTTATTTTTCCTTTTTATTTTGTTCTGATTGTTGTATCGGGATTACTTGCGACCCCTTTTGTTAACTGCCCGGAGTTCTTTAGGGAAGACAGGCGGCAAATAAATAAATAAATAAATAAATAAATAAATAAATAAATAAATAAATAAATAAATAAGATCCACCAGGGTTAGGAGAGAGATGGCAAGTCTGGTTTGCCACAGACTTTGTCCTGTGTTTGGAGGGAGGAAAAAACATGATTTATTGGTTGCATCTGTCCAAAACAAAAAAACAAATCTTGATGGTTCTTCTCCACATCCACCACTGCTCTCCTGGGCTGCTGCTTACCACAGGAGAAGGATTTGGGGGGTTGGGGTAGGGAAGGGCATGTGTGAAATGCTTGCATCGGCTGAATCTCGGCCGTACGTCCTTCCCCTGTGGGATTCATACTTGGTCAAGGAACTGCCGCTCGGAAATAGCAAATGTGGACTAAGAGAGGAAAAACAAAGGGGGAATTTTATAATGGGGACAGTTAAGGGCCCCGGGAAGACGGTTATGAGAACAGCTGTCAAGAAGGGAAGTTTAAAAGACCGTGCAAGAAGGAAATGAAGGAAATTGTCTGTGGAAGAGCTTTCGGTGTTGTTTAGAGTTCCAAGAAGCCATTTATCCTGTCGACTCTGACAGATTGTTAATGCATCCTCTTCCTTGGGGCAGCTTATTTGGGCATCGAGCAGAACCACCTTGTCAGGCAGCTGAAAGGCAGGCCCCCTTACCTGAGAGCATGACATCTCGGCATTTAAAAAGACAAAACAGAAGCTTGGCAGGCCTAAGAAGGACAGAGAAAGGTTGAAGCCAAATTGTTCAGATTTAATTGAAGAAGGGAGAAGAGAGCTGTTTGCCTGATACAGTACTCCCCCATTTATTTCAGGACTTAGGTGCCTGATCCACCCACGATAAAGGAAAATCCACGAAATGCAGACGCCTCAGCAAACTGACCTTGGGCTGCTCCTGCCTGCTGCGGTTGCAAAGAGAGGTTTTTAACCCCCTCCTGACACCTCAGCAAACCTTGCTGTCAGGAGCTTAAGGTCTGTTTGCTGAGGTGTTAGGGGTTGGTTAAAAACCTCTCTTTGCAAGCGCAGCTGGCAGGAGCAGCCCCAGGTCTGTTTGCTAAGGTGCCAGGAGGGGGTTAAAAACCTCTCTTCGGAAGCCTGCTTCTCTCAAGAAAAAAACGCAATATACTGAGACCGTAATATATGAACCACCTTGTGGGAGGGGACTACTGTAATATTAGAATATAAACATACTACTGCATCCTATGCTCTCATTCAGTATATCTTACTGCATATTGTGCTTTGATTATTTCATTTTCAGCAGTGAGACGATTCTGCCACTAATATCAGATTTTTTTAAAATCGCTGTAAGAGTAGGCTTTTGATATGCAGTGGCTTAAGGATATTACTGGGAAAACTTTGGTGTGAACACCTCAGTTTTAGCAAATGCATATTTACCTAGGGTGAGAAAGGTATCCAGCAGTGGTACAATAAATGTCTGACTTTCATTGAGGCTAGAATACCCTTGGAGGTGAGGAACCTGTGTGGCCTTCTAATGTTCCCCCTCCCACCTCAATTCCCATTAGCCTCAGGCAACCTGGCCAGTTGTGAGAGGCCATGGGGTGGGTGTGTCGTGGACAACTGACACCCTGATCCTGAACTGTGGGAATTGCTTTAAAACAGGCATGGCCAAACTTCAGCCCTCCTGATAATTTTGGACCACAACTCCCAGAATCCTTAGCTTAGATTGCCAATGACAAAGGACTGTGGGAGTTGTGGTCCAAAACATATGGAGGGCTGAAGTTTAGACATGCCTGCTTTAAAACAACAGTTGAAACTGGATTGACAAACCTCTTTATTTTGCAGGCTGAGTGTATGGTTTGGCCCACAACTCCCACAGTCCTTTGCCATTGGCAGTCCAAGCTTAGAATTCTGGGAGTTGTGGTCCAAAACATCTGGAGGGCCGAAGTTTGGACATGCCTGGTTTAAGGGATAAGGAACCACAACCTCTCCGGTGGTTGGTAGGTTGAAGGCTGGTGTTGCTTGGTTTGGCATGTCAGAAGTTTCGTGAATGCGGTGCTAGCACTTTGAAGGGCATTGGGAATAATTCTCAACCTTTTTGTTATTGGTGCGGAAATTCCGATCTAGAACCCACTGTTCCTGATTTATTTTTTGTTATCGCAATCCATAGATTAAATTGGGCCTATTCTGTGATTTACTTTCGCATAGTAAGTTGCATTTAGAGTAGATCCATTTGAATCAATGGGACAAATGGAGGCGTTGATACACTACATTCCCATTGATTCAATGGGCTTACTCTACTGCAGTTTAATAATCTAAGCAGAAGAACTTTGACTGTTGTTTCAAAAAATGCTGGTTCTTTATTACATAAAATCTTATTTATAACGTTAAGATTTGTTTCAGAGAGGGTAGCCATGTTAGCCTTTTCAAGAATTTCAAGCAAAAATCAAAGAAAAACAAAACAAAAGACACAAACATGTGGCACCCTAAAGACTAACGTTCATATTTTAATGTGACGTTGCACGAAACGTCACATTAAAATATGAACGTTTGTCTTTAAGGTGCCACATGTTTGTGTCTTTTGTTTTGTTTTGTTAAGATTTGTGAATTGGGTTTGGCAGCTTTTTTATTATAGCAGGAAGTGTTACACTTACAGACAGAAACTTGCTAAAAAGCTTTCAGGGTCTTATCGTACAATATGCTGTTAAGGTACCTCCAACTCCTGGTGACCTTAAGCACCCTTCAAAATATCCTGCCTTCAGCTGCCCGTCTCAGGTGCTGTAGAAGCAAGCCCGTAGAGTCAGTGTATCTCATAACTGGCCTTCCTCGTTTATTTATTTTATTTATTTATATAGCTTGTATGCCTCTTTTCTTGCTGGCTTCCACTTTTCCCCGCATGATTGCCCTTTTCAGGGAATCATGCCTTCTCATGGTGTGTCCAGAGTAGGACAGCTCCAATTTCAATATTTTTTGCCTCCAGAGATAATTCAGGCTTGATTTGATTTAGGATCCAATTGTTTGTGTTTCTGGCAATCTGATTTTTCTGTCCTAACCTTCAGCTGCAATCCTAGTCTGCCACATTCTTCTTTCATTTTCACTAACAGTCATTTCAAGTCATTGCTGCCAATAAGATGGTGTCCCTTACCTAACTTACATTATTGATGTTTCTTTCACCAATTTTCACTCTTCTTTCATCTGAATCCAGTCCAGCTTTTTGTATATATGCTGTGAACAGTTTGAAAAGATAAGGGTGTGTCTGAAATTCACCCGTATCTGATGCCTTTGCCTAAAAGAAGCCATTTTGACCCTCCATGTTCTGTCCTCATGAGCTTCTTGTCCACAATACAGGTATGCTTCAGGACCGTCAAGTGCTGAGGCACACCCATTTCCTTCAGAACAACCCATAGTTTCTCATCATCTACACATAGTTAAGGTCTTAGGAGAAAAGTTTTTCATTCAACTCGTTGTGTCAATTTAGCTCATCGTGGGTCATTACTAGCTTTTCCCAAAGCTTATGCATCTGTATTCTTGCAAGACAAAATGTACATTTTGAGGATTTTTAGGCAGCTTGGAATTGAAAAATGCAGTAGCTAGAGACAGCAGATACGCAATATCCAGAAATTTCTGCAGCTAAAAGGCCCAGAAAACCAACAAGCATGTTTAACTATTATATAATACTGTTTTGTTTCAGCAAGTTAGAAGTCTGCACCTCGTTGTTGAAATTTACAGGTATTTTAAAATCCACCTGCCCCCTCCCCCGGGGGGGGGGATAAAGATTAATTTAGAGACAGAGTCACTCTCGTTGGAAATGTCCTGTTTGGTTCCCCTTCAGTGATCGTCACTGATGGAATCAAAACAGAGGAAGGCCATCTAAAGTTCCATTTTGTAGGAAGAGTACATATTCCAAGCTTGCTATTATTTATCTTTTCCTTCCTCCTGGAGTGTTAGCGTTTGATGTTTTTCCTAATGCATCACGTGCAACACTACATTCATTCAGCTTCAGGGGAGTATGATTACGTGCTCATAAAAGAGAAAGAGAGATTTATATCAATGGAGGAAGGGATTTGGCAGGTCTAAATTTTGGAGGAGATGGCCTTTGGTGTTATCAGTAACATTTCATTCGACATCATAACGTACGTTCAAAGGGATGCATCAATATTTTCCCCTTTAACCATTTCATATTCCCATTTGTATTATTGTGCAACAAAACAGCTTGTCATGATATTCAGTGTCACCTCTCTCCCTGTGTTTGTGTTTCCTTGGAGAGTGAATATTATGAAATATGTAGAGAGATAAATGTGAAAGGCGTGGTGGCTCGGCGAGCTAAAGCGCTGAAACTGTCTGCTGCAAAGTTGGCAGCTCGGCAGTTCGAATCCCGGGTGCCAGTGCAGCGGAGTGAGCGCCCGTTGTTAACCCCAGCTCCTGCCAACCAAGCAGTTTGAAAGCATGTAAATGTAAAAAAATATAAATAGATAATGTCATAAAAAGTGGGAAGGTAAACAGTGTTCCGTGTGCAGAAATGCATTTGGCCATGCCGGCCACATGGCCACGGACTTGCACCACACTGACTCTTGGGCCTAGAAACGGAGATGAGTGCTGCCCCTAGAGTTGGACACAACTAGCACGCACGTGCAGGGGAACCTTTACCTTTATAGAGATAAATTGTGTACCATGGCTGAAATCCTGTTGCACACTTATGCAAATGGCATAAATTTTAGACATGAATTGCTGTACATTAGGAAATATCTGTGTAGATATTTTTGTATACTAAGATGATTGGAGAAGGGCCATTGTTGTTCCTGTCTTCAAAAAGGGCAAAAAAGAAGAAGCAGGGAACTACTGAAACATCAATCCTAGGGAAAATTCTGGAACAAATTATGAAACCGTCACTATACAGGCACTTCGAAAAACTATGCAATAATAACTAGAAGCCAAAACAGATTTGTCAAGAAGGAATCCTGCCAGACTAATCCAATCTCTGTTTTGGATTGGGTAACCTCCCTGATAGATGGAAGGAATGCTGTGTAGACCTAATATATCTTGGCTTCAGTGAAGCTTTTGACAAAGTGCCCCGTGGTATTCTGATTTGGCAGGTTAACTAGATGAGGGATGGATGGAACAACGGTCAGGTAGACACACAGCTGGCTAGAGAATTGTACTCAGAGTGTGATGATTAGGGTAATGGCTCCTTCGCAACTGGAAGGCTGTAACAATGGTATACCTCAGGGCTCAGTTCTGGGTCCAGTCCTCTTCAACATTTGTATTAATGACCTGGATCGGGGGTACAGGGAATGCTGATTAAATCTGTAGATGACACAAAAATGGGTGAAATACCTAATGTCCTGGAAGACAGAAAGAAAATTCAAAAGGATCTGGATAGGCTTGTGCACTGAGCTGAAAACAACAGAATGAAATTCAACAGGGATAAATGCCAAGTATTTTATGTATGAAAAAGAAACCAAACACACAGTTATAAGATGGGGGAAACCTGGCTCAGCAAGACTAAAGCTGAGAAGGATATGAACCAACAGTGTGACGTGGCCACAAATAAGGCAAATGCTATTTTAGGCTGCATTAACAGGAGTATAACGTCCAAATCCCGTGAGGTGCTCACCCCCATTGATTCAGTACTGGTTAGGCCTCACTTTGAGTGTTGTGTGAAGTTATAGACACCACACTTCATAAAAGGTTGCCGCCAAATTGGAACAGGTTCAGAGGAAGGCATCACGGATGATTAGGGGGCTGGAGACCAAGGTTTATGAGGAAAAACTGAAATAACTGAACATGTATAATCTTGAGAAAAGAAGACTGAGAGGCGATATGGTGGCACTTCTCAAATATCTGAAAGGCTGTCACACAGAAGAGGGGCAGGATCTGTTCTTGATCGTTCCAAAGTCCATTCCCACGTAAAAACAGGCTGAAATTAGAAGAGCCAGATTTCAGTTGAATATTAAGAAAAATATCCTAACTGTTAGAGCAGTGCAACAATGGAAACAGTTACCCTAAGACTGGAGGCATTCAAGAGAAATGTCAACAACCACCTGGCAGGTATCTTTTGATTTGTATTCCTGCATTGACCAGGGGTTGGATTTGATGGCATTATCGGCCCCTTCGAACTTCATGATTCTGTGATCACTGTTGTGAATTTGCTCATCTAACACCACAGTCTGTTGATAAAGCAGTTAAGGTATCTATTTAATATTTTCTTTTTATTCATATGTCAGGCTATCCAGAAGGAAATAAAAAGTGCTTTTTAGCAATGAATCCTTGTAAAAATTAACATGTTACGTTATTACTTTTCCATGATATCATATCTTTAGAGTTGTACTAGGCCTAGGGAATTATGTAAACATGTCAATGAAACCTCATTTCCAATGCACTAAGTAGAAGCCATTGACTGACATCCAAAGAGACTTACAGTGGTATCTGTGTCTCTGCGCTGGGAAAGTCCACACATGGTTGATTCCAGTGGTGGATGTTTTTCGAGTGACCTTCCCCAGTCCTTGGAGAGGAGTGAACATACTCTGTGTGAATTTCCACTGGGGAAATTTTGGATTCTGCTAACTTTTGGATGCATCTTATGTGTTTAACTGTTACTTAATTGGAACATGTTTAGGACAACTAAGTTTGTGTGAATAAAATTTTTATTGCATGCAGAAGAGTTAAAGATGTTAAGACCTTCACAACAAGGAATGAATTGTATTTTGGTGAAGTACACAGTCTGATTGACTTGGATTTGTGGGGAAAGGATGTTAAAATGTGAATTTTCTAGTAGCCTGAAGGTATCACCTGTTCCACTTTTGCATTTTAATTTTTTTTAATTTGTGAAGTACACAGTCTGATTGACTTGGGTTTGTGGGGAAAGGATTTTAAAATGTGAATTTTCTAGTAGCCTAAAGGTATCACCTGTTCCACTTTTTGCTTAAAAAAAACTTTTTTTTAAAAAAAAGCTTTTTGATTTATTAGCTGAAATCCTGTTGCCAGAAATTATTCCTCATAATGCTGATGATTTCATCAGCTGAAGAAGTGTTGGGAAACTAAAGACATATGCCTTTAGTCCTTCAACTCCTTAGGGGATTCCCCACAGCAAAAAGAACCCCAATGAATCTGAGGAATCTTCAGGAAATAAGAACTGGAATTCTTTCATTTCATATGCCAACATTGATCAGTTTTTCATGCCAGATAAAGCACTCCCTCTTCAAGCCTTTTGATAGAGAGCAGGTGAAATGGCAGAGGGTTTGGAGCAAAGCGATGACAAAGCACATGATAAAGTAGCACCTCGGGACTCTTATAGCAAGAGTGATTTTGTTCCCATGTCTGGACCTCCTCCTTCTCCAGGTTTTAGGCCCTGCTCCAAAATGGTGCTCGTTTCTTGATAATTTGACAGAAGAGCTGGAGGAGAACCCTGAGACCACCGTGTATGATGACTACAAGTTTGTAACAAGAAAAGACCTGGAGAATTTGGGTAAATTGTCCCCGCAAATAATTTGTTCTGATGCCAAGTATTTGCTCCGTCCTGCTATTTTCCTTTTGTTTTGATAAGGTCAAAAATTTGCCTTAAAAATTGGGATTGGTTGTTTGTTTATAAATTGCCAATGCACCAATATAAATTGTCAATGCATCATTGGTGGTTCGTCAAAATTGCCATGCTGAGTTAGTTATATAGCAAAAGGTTTATTAAAGACAGACAGAGATACAACACAGAACACATACAGTACTGAAAATAGGTTAGTTTAAGGAACAAAGGATCCAAGGCACAACATACAGGCCAGATGGCCCTGCTGTCCTGGACAAAGGAGTAATGGCTTCTCCATGGTTTTTATAGTTTTCTGTGTGATTCTATGATCTAAGGCTGACGTATTTAGTACGCATACACATGCCTACATGTGCTTGTTCATCAGCTCATGTTCTTTGGCTTATAGCCATTTTGCTGTCAAGGCCTAGAATGACTTGACCCTATTTTCCTAGTTCAAAGCTGGTTCCCTGTTACTGGCTAACTGCCATATGTTGCTGTCAGCAAAACGACACTTCAGTACCATAAGATAGTGTCAACATGGGCCATCTTGTCTCCTACTTCCTAACCACAAAATATTTGCTGAGACTGGTGCCCACGCACTGTAAGACATTTTGCGAAGTCCCAGCTGTTAGGCCAAGCTTTGCTGGGTCAATTTGACCTTGTGCCCTGTCAGCACATTTGGGTCTGCTTATAATACATTTTGATTTTGAGACACGTTCGTCCGTCCCTATCAGTTTGTTCTTGGTTACTCACTTCATGTACTTAGTGCCACTCTTGGTATAAAGAAGTCACTCAAAATTTGTCCAATGTATCGTGCCCTTTCCTGCCCTGCCTGTTCTTGTCTGATTTCCCCAGTCCAAACCGGGAACCTCACCTTTCTGCTTTTATCCACTGTCCAGGAACTTTTTATATTAGTAGATCCAACCAACCAAGCTGGCCACCATTCAAGAAATTGAGTCACGCCATAAAATAATACATGACTAGAGTTTCCCTCAGCATTTTTACAGGAGCAGCTTTGCCAACTGGAAGAGACGGGATCACTGCTCAGTTGTTTGTTTCCTATACAAAATGTAGTCCAGTTTCACACTTCAACGAGGAAGCGGCCTCTGATGCGCCATCTTGTCTTCTCTCTGAGGCTGGCCAATCAGGGAGTGTGTGAGGACATGAATCATCCCGCCTCCCTGTCTGATTGGCTAGCATCAGGGAGAAGGAAAGAGGATGCGTCGGAGGCTTCTTCCTGATTGGAGTTTAGCCCCACGCAACCCAAAGGAAGGTAAGCCAGTGGTTGACTTTGTTCTGGAGGGTGAGTCCTGGTTCTGAACGGCAGCTGTGCAGCCATGTTTCATTTCAGAACCGGGCCCATTCTGAAATGAACCGCCCATCTCTTAATACCCATTGCTTGGAATAACTGCCACTGGGAAATTACCCAAACAGACTCTAGAAAACATTGAGCCTTTTAATAGATGACACTTCCCCAGTGTGAGTGTTGGGGGAAAGGGTGTGCCTATTTATGTCATAAATTGTGAATAAATTATGATGTGTCAGCCCTGGACTAGAGCTATACAATTGGCAATTGTACAGTTATTTCTGCAAGACAAGAGTATATAAGGTATACTAGCTCTCATAGAAATGAACACCCGTGTAGAAAATGTATGAGGTCAACGCCAGCCTATGTTCCGCATTCTACCAAAAAGGTTTCCTCATTTCGGCACCTCTCCTTACCCTCAAGGTCTTACCCACCTGATTGGATCACCACTTCTGCGAGCATATATGCACGGCTTTTTCATGGACATTCGACTCTATCACAAGGTAACCTGGAATAATTCTCACTAGCGACATGTATCATTGCTCTGAGAATCATTCCTTTGTTTTTTTTTAACCACTTGCCTGTTTTGTGTTCTCAGGTTAAAATGATGGTGAATCCGTTTGCTTATGAGGAATACAGAAGAGAGAAAATTAGGCAGAAGATAGAAGAAACCCGTGCACAGAGAGTGCAACTAAAGGTAAAGATCTTTAAATATCCTATTTTCAAAATGGATAAAGATCACTCTGTGAAACCTGGTATTTTGTATGTGTGTGTGCATACGTGTGTGTGTGTGTGTGTGCTTCAGAGCTGCTCCGCTTCATCCCTGGAGCACTTCAGCCATGTTTGTGCATTATGTCTAAACAAAGAGCCCAAACCCTTGGGTCAGGGTGGGGGGTACATAGACAAACGCCATGTCTAGAATCTCCATAGACATCTGCCCAAGGTTGGATGACATCTTCCTTTGAATGCGAGGAACGTTTGGCTTGGACAGGAACCCTTATAAACTGGGCTCCCCTTCATGGGTTGTACTCAAGCAAATGTTAAACAGAAAGCCTCTCCGATTTTCTGGGCCATAGTAGGGCCAGAGGGCAGGGACCCTGGGGGACTGTCTTCCTCACCTCTAGCCCCTCACACACGTTCAGATGTCCTGTACAGGAACAGGGCCTGAAAAGAAGCATAGCCAACCCTTGATGTGTCGGTGGAAGAAGCAAGCATGGTATAAAACTTCATGTCTTCTGTGGCGAAATGTGGCAAATGAGAAGTGTTGGTGCTGGCTGTGTGGAAGTGCCACTATGTCAGTGGCTCCCAACCTGGGGGGTCGAGTGACCCTTTCACAGGGGTTGCCATGAACCAGTGAAGAAAAAGGCACAAACGGCTTGGGTCTGGAGGAGGAGCAGGAGGAAGGAGAGGAAGACTGAGTTATAGGTTGGAAGGGATGTCAGTCAACGGCACTGGAGGCTGCAATTGGCTGAGGTTGCCTGTAGAGGGCAGTTCACCATGGCCCCTGCGGCAGTGGCCTGCCCAAGGGGTCTTGTGGCCTCTTCCAAGGAGGACAAGGGGGTCAACACAATACGAGGAACTGTATTAACGGGTTGCGGCACTAGGAAGGCTGAGAACCACTGCACTATGTGATGAGAGCCATTACAACACAGGCCACTGAGAAAGTTTCAGGAGACCTCAGCTGTTTGAAAAGAGCCCAAGCTGCATAACTTCCTCTCTCTCTCTCTCTCTCTCTCTCTCTCTCTCTCTCTCTCTCTCTCACACACACACACACACACACACACACACACACACACACACACACACACACACACACACACACACCATGGCATGGTCCCCCTCTCTTATGGCTTCTCAGATGATCAGGGCAATGCAGGACAAGTATCGAGGTGTACCTTAAATGTAGTTTTAATTATCGCACCAGTTTTAAAAAGAATCTGATATACAATATATTTCAACATACAGCATACATATGCTGTGATTTCTGCGTTTCATTAAAAGACACACTGTGAATGCAGTGTTCTGTGCAGGCAGTCTGAATTTTGAAAGATCCATGCTTCTTTTTTGTTCCCTAGAAACTTCCCAAGGTCAATAAAGAACTTGCACTGAAGTTGATCGAGGAGGGAGACGAAGAGGTACAACACGCAAGAAAAAAGAAGCAAAAGGTGAGAAATTCTGCTCTGTTTCTGCCGTCGCTTCCCCACAACAGTGACTCTGGAAGTGTTGTCAAATACTAGGTATGCTGAATCAACTAGTTTGATACTTTTTGGCGTTTCTGGGAAGGGTACAGGATGGCCTTTGTAGATGGTTCCGGGCTCAGGCTCTGGCATTCCAAAGTATTTCCCCAAAAGGACTCGGAAAGACGCGCACGTTAGATGGCAGGGCCGCCTCTGTGTGTGTGTGTGTGTGTGTGTGTGTGTGTGTGTGTGTGTGTGTGTGTGTGTGTGTGTGTGTGTGTGAACCATAATGGAACAGGTTGGCTGAACTGGAAACATGGTAGTGTAGAGTACAGCTCACAGAATTCTACAACAAGTACCACTGCAGAACACAATATAATGTTTCCTAAACCTGCAAGGCGACTGATCATTAGACTCGATCTAAACGAGGCAGATACGGGGCACTTCTGTTAGTCAGACAAACCCATTTGCCCTCCCACCCCACCCCCTTTTTATTTTGAGAATCGCCAGAACACAACACTATTTTAACATACCTCATTGAAGGTAAGCTTGTCTGTTTCCTCTACTTCTACTTAGAACTCTATAGCAGTGGTGGCAAACCTTTTAGAGGCCGAGTGCCCAAAACTGCTATTCAAAACCCACTCTTTTTTCGTAAAGTGCCCATACAGACATTTAACCTGAATCCGGGTGGCTGTGAAGGGGCCATGTCAGGGGCCCACAGAAAGGGCTCCGAGGGCCACCTTTGGTACCCGTTCGAATAGGTTCGCCAACACTGCTCAAGGGTGTGCTCGTAAGTGCGCTGTTACTTGGTAGAAACGTTGTGTTTGGAATGAACAGTGATCAAGGCTGAGCCAGATGGTCTTACGTGACATCCGTTCAAAGGGCAGGTGACGTGGCTGCCCCTTCTGGAGGGAGGGATGCCGTCGCTTTATCATGTGAGCCTTGTCTCGTCCGTTCTTTTGGCATTTAAAATATGTCCTTATGTTTCAAATGAGATAACTGCAAAATAAATAATGGCAATCCACTTCT
Organism: Phrynocephalus guinanensis; assembly: GCA_037367245.1. NCBI lineage: Eukaryota > Metazoa > Chordata > Lepidosauria > Squamata > Agamidae > Phrynocephalus > Phrynocephalus guinanensis. The sequence continues at coordinate 173,735,447 of CM074733.1, read as the reverse complement.
GACTGTTTCCCTGATGGGCCATAACGCAGGTGGTGCTCCCAATAGTCTTGTCTGTTACTCTTGCCGATTATTTTTAGACTTGTCATTCCTACTGAAAAGAATTTTCCTTTCTGGGCAGCTGTACAAACACATTGTTGGGCCTGATTAATCCCCAGGTGTTCGTCATGTTCCATCGGCAACAGTTTAAAAAATAATGCAGTTGAAAATATTTTAAAGGGCTGTTGGAATACCATCATCTTAATTTAATCACTTTACGAATGAACCCATCTCCAAAGTTCCCATCTCTTTTTAACTTTTGCATACAGTATAACAGTGATGGCGAACCTTTTAGAGACCGAGTGCCCAAACTGCAATTCAAAACCCACATATTTTTTTTGCAAAGTGCCAATACAGTAATTGAACCTGTATACAGTTGGCTGTGAAGGGGCGATGTCGGGTGCCCACAGAAACGGCTCCGAGTGCCACCTTTGGCACCTGTGCCAGAGGTTCGCCATCACTTCAGTATAAGGACTGTGACCTTCTGCATGGCCCTGCCTAATGCCTGATGTGTTGTGGTCCAGGGCTCCTCTCGGCATCTGTTTACTTGTTCACACATATACCTTAATTGGAATCAAGTGGATCTTGACCCCAGTTCTTTAGCTGCATTAATTTAATTTCAGAATCCACCATAAAAGCACAACATGAGAATGTCCAGTATGTATTTATTGTCTTTTGGGAAGTAATGGTCACTTCCAAATCCCAAGCTGCGAAGAGTTTAATGATAGTTCCTAATACTTAAGTTTCAAACCCAGGATTGAAGTTGGCTTGTTTCAAAGAAATCTCATGTAAGACAATGGAACCCATTACCTCAGGAGGTGGTGAGTTCTCCAGCACTGGAGACATTCAAGAGAAATTTGGACAGATACCCTTTGATTTGTATTCTTGCACCAGTAGGGGGTGGGTGGGTTTGACTGCATGGCCTTGTAGGGCCCTTCCAACTTTGCAATTCTTTGATTCTATGATTCTAAAACCAATCCCTTGGGTTCCGACGACACAGATGGAGCAAATGAGAAATGGAAGCAAAAGATTCCAGCCTCATCTTACAGCAGTGGCACCCAGACTTTGGCCCTCAGATGTTTTGGACCACAACTCCCACGGTCCTTTGTTATTGGCAATACAGGCTTGGAATTCTGGGAGTTGTGGCCCAAAACATCTGGAGGGCCGAAGTTTGGACACCACTGTCTTACAGTGATACTGCTGAAAGAGTGGGAAGAGTTGAAACCTTAAACTCACATGAGGTCCAATGCAGTCTTCCTGTGGTATAAAATCTGAATGGTTTTTCCTAAGACAGGCCTGTCCAAACTTCGGCCCTCCTGATGTTTTGGACTACAGCTCCCAGAATTCTAAGCTTAGATTGCCAATGGCAAAGGACTGTGGGAGTTGCAGTCCAAAACATCTGGAGGGCCGAAGTTTGGGCAGGCCTGTCCTAAGACAACTTTATAATAGCGGCCAAGGTATGCAAAAGTATTTAGAAAATGTAAGAGAAAAGAAATTTATTCTGTGGCTCAAAAAAAAAAGCTTGCTTGTTTAACAGATTCCTTTGGGGACTGTTTGAGCACTAGACATTAATTTAGAATTTTCAAAATTATACATCTTTGGGCTTTGGTTTCTCTCCCCCTGTTTAGAAAATGCCAAGCATTCTTAATGATGATCGTTTCAAAGTCATGTTTGAGAATCCAGACTTCCAGGTGGATGAAAAGAGTGAAGAATTTAGGCTGCTTAATCCACTCATTTCTAAAATGGGTGAGAAGAGAAAGAAGAAGCTGAAGATGTTGGAGGAACAAGAGGCCCTCGGAAAGGTAAGCCTCTGGCCTACTGCTCTTTAATCTCTGCTTGCCAGCGTTATGCCTGTGTATAAACAATAGGGGGGGGGTCATCCACTCAAGTTGTGTGCTTGTTGCAGTTGTACCGGGGACCCCATGAGGACCCCTGTTTTATTATTCCCTGCCCACTCTCTGTGCTCTGGAAATGAATAGCTCGTCAGGTACACCGGTGGAAAGTTGAGTAAAGATTAAAGGGGAACCATATTCGTGTTGCATTTGAGCCATGCCTTAATTTTTGGGGAGCGTTCGAGAATATTCGTGCTTGCTAAAAACCACCATACTGAGGTACATTTTGCCTGCTTTGTGTCATCTACACCTTGGGTCTGTTTCAGGCCACGAGATACACCATTCAAGATGGGAGATCAGAATAGTGGCTGTCAGAGTATGTGCTATTTGATCAGGCAGCAGAAACAATACTTATTGAATAAATAGTTTGCCAGAGACAGAGTTTTCTTAAAACCAAACAGCTATATTACAAACTGTCCAAAAATATATCACAGCATCACAGAACTTGTACAAAGTTCAACAAAGGATAGAGGGGAAAGTCACATTAGTACATTTATACAATTCAACAGCATAACAGCATACGTTACATATGACAAAATATATGACAGAGAAACAAAGTGGGTGCCTTACTCACGGAAGGCCCAATGAACAATGATTTACAGAACATTTTTATACATGTGTCTGTCCAATCATAAATGACATCACCTCATAGCTGTTGCAACCTCTTGCATCAGCCAAAATTCATTATGTTAATTCTTAACATCTGTACTCTGTTAGAAAAAAACTATACATTGAGTCACTGTGACTTTGCACTTTTACAGACTCCATCTTTAAATCAATTAAATACATATCAAATATATATAGAACATCCTGTCTAATCCATATATTCACTAACTAATATCTGACAGGGGCATTGATGGGGCCTGTAAATATCCAATCTCTGTCCCTAGGCTTTCTAATCAGTCGTGGGCCCTTTTTATAGTGATTGTATCTTGTTGTTGGCCCAGTAGGATCAATAAGGGGTTCTTCTAGTGTCATAATAGCAGATGTGTACTTGAGTTTAGCATTGAGCTCTCTTCGGCTATGAGTCACTAAGGCAACATATTCACATTTAACCAACCAACTGGAAACAGACGTTCAGTGTCATCAGTGTCATTATGGTCACTCCATGGAATGTGGAGCTTACCTGGGCACTTGATATAATTGTTCCTAAGTGAGCAACATTGGATTTTGCCATTATTGGAAATCGGCATACGGTTGTTGGGGTGACCAAACAATGTACAGTGGGCCCTTGTATAACAAACAGCTTGTATAACATAAAATCTGTACAACATAAAAAATTCTGGAGATAGGGGAAATTGGCTTAACATAATCGCCTATGGGGAGAATCCGTACAACATAAAATGGGATTACTCCATTTTCAATGCATTCCTATGGGAACTTGTATAAAGGAAAATTTGCTTAACATAATTTCATTTGGAACGAATTAATTCCTTTATTCAAGGTACCACTGTATACTAATGAAATTTTCTCAGGGCAACCTCTCTTGTTTACTTTTTTCAACCACAACATAGAACTTTGATTATTATTTTTTACTTGTTCAACCACAACAAAGTTCTCTAAAATCAATGCTTGTACAAATGATTGTTTATTTTCTGAAACATTTCTGCTCTGTTTCATTTGTTTAAAGATTCTCCTCTGTACTAGAATAAGCAAGTCTATGTATTTGTAGACTGGCTAGCTGGAAGGAGTGGTATAAGAAAAGAGAAAGGAGACCTGTGTAATGTCAGCAGACCTCTGGGCACAAAAAGGTTGTGTGGGTGCCTTATTCATAAAGGTTGCTTCAGATGGTGGCAGTAGTTGCAGTTTCCTAGTGTGTATATTAAAAAGCTGAGGAAAACGTACCTGTGAACGTCAGAAAGCTGAAGAGAAAGGAAAGAGAAGGGTGACTTAAGACATCATTAATTATGACAGGCTGTACTTGAGCCTCAGTCGTCAATTCAGGGACTTGAATTACAAGAAAGATGGCCAGAATAGCGTGTAAGACCCCAGATGGTTTGGATTTCAGTTCCTGACAGTCCCGGGCAACATAGCCCATGGCAGAGGATTCTGTGACTTGTGTAAAACATCTGGGCTGCCCACCTCTGGCTTCTCCATTGGAAGTTAAAGACGACATTGGAGCGTGACCACATTTCAGTGGTAGAACACGTGTTTTGGAGGCATAGGATTCTAGATTACTGGTAGACATCTTGAGTCGCCAGCAGGGCTGGAAAGGGGGCAGAAGGTGGCTTGTAAATAGAAAGTGATGACCTGGGAAATAGAAAGTGATGATCTGACTACGTAGAAGGCAGCTTCCCATGAGAAGTCCAACAGGTGGTTGTAACTGTCCTCTAAAAAGTTGTGCTGCCGTAGGTTTGTAAGTGGGGTGTGTGTGTGTGTGTGTGTGTGTGTGTGTGTGTTTGTGTGTGTGTGTGTGTGTGTGTGTAGATAGATATATAGATATAGATATAGATATAGATACACACACACACACACACACACACCACTTACAAACCTACGGCAGCACAACTTTTTAGAGGACATAGATAGATAGATAGATAGATAGATAGAGAGAGAGAGAGAGAGAGAGAGAGAGAGAGAGAGAGAGAGAGAGAGAGAGAGAGAGAGAGATTGATCCAGAACAACCTTATTACCATAAGACATTTGGGGAGAAGAAAAACAAACAAGAACACCTTGGTTACCTGATAAGTAAATAAGCAAATGGTGCATGCCTCAAAAAAAAAAGTCTACCTTGGTTTGGTTTCACGGCCACTATCTTAGGGACAAAGGATTTGTATCTGAGGCCTGGTGTCATGAATTCGTATTTACATACAAGTTCAAGACACTTGGTAGATTAACATTTCCTCCCCAGTCATTTTACGTGCTCTGGGTCTGCTGCTCCTGTCCTGACTACTGCTTACTAGAAGAGTCTAAGAGCCATTAGAAGGAGGGCCTTGCATGCCAGGAATGTTCTGGAGGACATGGAATCGGTAATCCTTGACAAAAGCCACTTTTGTTGCAGTGGATGTTGGTGTTGGCTTCCTTCTTCCACTCGGTGGCCAGAATCCTGTTGCTTACACACGCTGGCATTAGGACAGTGACATAAATCAAACTGGTGAATTTCCGCTGGTTAACACGTTGCTGCTTGCCTCGCTCATTGTGTGCCAGCCCTGTGACCTGATGTATGACAAGGAGTACAAGTGCCAATTTATTTTATTTATTTAATTTATTTATTTATACAACTTATATGCTGCCCACTACCCAAAGGTCTCTGGGCAGCTTATAATTATAATGAATAGTTAAAACAGTTAAAATGTTAAAAAGGCAATGGGCAATTAAAACAATAAAAAAATTAAACACAAAACACTAAAATTGCCACCAGGACCCACAATCTATGTTATGTCAGTTAAAAAACTTCAGAAACAGAAAGGTTTTTACCTGGCGCCGAAATATCATCAGTGTTGGCGCCAGGCGGGTCTCACTTGGGAGGGCATGCCATAATCTGGGGGCAGCTGCCAAAAAGGCTCTAGACCTACAAGCCATCCCTTTCACCTCCTTGAGGGATGGCTCTTTCAGGAGGGCCCCCTGGCTAGATCTTAATTGCCAGGTAGGTTCGTATGGAAGGAGACGGTCCTTCAGGTATCTAGGTCCTAAGCCTTTTAGGGCTTTATATGCCAAAACAAGCACTTTGAATTGGGCTCAGGCAACAACTGGTAACCAGTGCAGGTTACGTAGAATCGGTGTGCTTGCCTGTACCAGTGTACATAAGCAGCAGAACTCTAGCCAAAGATTGTTAAACCTCCCTCATTCAATACATTTTGTCCCTTATCTTGATAAAGATTTTTGTCATTGGACGTGCAGTACAGAAATGCAGATTATTAAGCCCACAGTATCAACTTGATGATAATAATAACGGTGCTAAATTGCTTGTTGCAAATATTTTGTGCCCTTGACTTATAGGCCTCTCTAAACCGCACATCTGTAGAGAGTCACGTACTCCTAAGTGGGTGAACGGTTCTTTTCTGAGACATGAGCAGGTTTTAAAAAAAGAAAGAAAGAAATAAGAGTTAACTATTTTTGCCTACAGGAAGAAGAGGAAGAACCAGAAGGAAAACCAAGTGATGCAGAAAGTTCTGAGACTTCAGATGATGAAAAAGGCTGGGTTGAAGAGGTCAGGAAGCAGCGGAGACTTCTTCGCCAAGAGGAAAAAGTCAAACGGCAGGAAAGGTTCAAGGAGGATCAGCAAACAGTCCTGGAACCCAAGTTTTTTGAGATTAAAGCCGGGGAAGAGTTTAGAAGTTTCAAGGACACGGCCAAACGGCAAAAGTTAATGAAGTAAGGCTTACAATTCACGGGCTTTGAACTCCCCCCCACTCACTCTCTTTCTCTCTCTCTCTCTCTCTCTCTCTCCATACACACGGGCGCATCTTGAATAGGAGTCCCACGCTTGCTTATGTGAGTTGTTGGGTTTCGCTGATTTATTCTTTTACAGGTTTATTTTTTGCAGTCAGCCAAGGGAGGGCAAATCTTATTTCGTCCCTTCTCCTCAGCACACGCAGATGTAGTGGCTCCGACCCAAGGAGGCATGCTTCTTCTTCAAAAAAAAAACACAAAACAGCTGAGGGTTGTGTGCAGAGGGGGACACGTGCAGAAAGACGGACCACAGTCCCTGAGGTCGTGGCCCCTCTAAGGCCCTGTAGGCACTCTCACCCTGCCACCCATCTGCCTTTTTTATACCAAGAAAGAAAGGGAGGAAGAAAGAAAGAAAGAAAGAAAAGATCGGCCACCTACATTTTCTTCATAAAATGTCTTCTTTTCTGACTTGTTTCAAGCAGCTTTTTAGGACTATGTTCTCTGTACGTTTATGAGCTTTTTACACCCCCATCCAGGTGTGAGTTAGAGCTCCTGTAAATCGGATTTCCCACTCTAGTAATTTTAACAGTCCTTTTAATGAGAAACTGCTTGAGAAGCGCTGTTGCAACCCATAGGGGTCTGTATAAATCTGAGAGAATGGGTCTTGGCTCTTAGCTTAAGAAATTACTAGACTTTCCCCCTTTCAGCCCATTTCTTATTAGCACATTTAGAAACATCCTATTTCTGCCTTATTTTGATCTCGTGTTCTTAATAGCTTCTGTTTGCTCTCAAATAGCTTGTCCTGCAGAAAGCTTGTTCGATTTCATTCTTTGTGCCAGTCTCAGTACTAAAAATGTTAATTTAAATATAATTTTGGCAAGACTCCATTGAGGTATTTAAGCTGTTGAAAGGGTTTTCTGTTAGCAGAATCTGAACCCTCTTCCCTACTGCAGGTCCCATTTCACTCCAAAAACCTGCTCTAGAGAGTAAGGAAAGCCACTTCACCTGGTTTATCACTTGGCAGGGAGAACTACAGAAGCAAGTGGAAGGAAGCTCTCCATCACGGTTGCAATTGGACACCAGGGTGGCACTGGATGCCAGCCATAGAATCATAGAATCATAGAGTTGGAAGAGACCTCAAGGGCCATCTAGTCCAACCCCCTGCCATGCAGGAACTCCCATCACAATATTTCCGACAGATGGCCATCCAGCCTCTGCTTAAAAACCTACAAAGAAGGAGACTCAACCACCCTCCGCGGCAGCATATTCCACTGCCGAATAGCTCTAACTGTCATGAAGTTCTTCCTAATGTTGAAATGGAATCTCTTTTCCTGTAGTTTGAAACCATTGCCCCGAGTCCTAGTCTCTGAAGCCATGGAAAACAAACCTGTTCCCTCTTCAATATGACATCCTTTCAAATATTTAAACATAGCTATCATATCCCCTCTCAGTCTTCTTTTTGAAAGGCTAAACATTCCCAGTTCCCTAAACCGTTCCTCATAACACATTTCCTCCAGACCCTCAACCATCCTGGTAGACCTCCTCTGCATCCGCTCGAGGTTGTCAACATCCTTTTTAAATTGAGGCGCACAGAACTGGACACAGGACTCCAGGTGGGATCTGACAAGAGCAGAATAGAGTGGTACTATCACTTCCCTTGATCTAGACACTTCTGTTGATACAACCAAGAATCGAATTGGCTTTCGTGGCCGCCGCATCAGACTGCTGACTCATGTTCAATTTGTGGTCCACCAAGACCCCCCAAATCCCTTTCACAGGTACTATCCTCCAGCCAAGTATCCCCCATCTTATATTTGTGCAATTCATTTTTTTTACCTAAATGTAGTACCCTACATCATGTATTATGTAGTACCTTGGTTGTTGTTGCAGAAGATACTTTGGACAATAACTAGATTCAACTGTGGAGTGTTATGAATAGGGGAATAATTGCTTTACTGGGCCGGATTTATTAATTGGATTCTTCTGTTAACGTGCATGGTTGAAAGAAACAGGTTAGGAGGAATTTGTGTTGCCATGTTTAGCAAGCTAGTTGATCAGACAGTGGAGATTTTATTGGGAGATATGTTACAATTGGTATTAGAGTTCATTGCTGAAAAGTTGGATTTTTTTTGTTTGTTTCCAGAAGGAATAGGCAAATTCGTGGCAACATAGGTGTGTTGGTGCTTCTTCACTGTGGCAGCTAAAACGCAACCTCCATATTCATGTTTCACATTCCTCTAGCCACACATGCTAGAAGCAAAGATGACTTGCTTGGGGGTTTCTCGAGGAGCATCTTGGCAGCCGCTGCTGGGTTAGATTCGGACGTAGTCATACTTGAAGAAGAGACAAAATTAAATCCATGGGGCCTGATTCACTGGGCCTCCTTCAGGTGTAGATAACATCTGGTCTCAACCCAGAACTCTAGACTTATGTGAACGTTGATTCTTTCTGAAAGAGGTGCTACTTGCGTTACCCAGGCGGTTGCTTCAGAAGCTCAGCTGATGATGTGCGGTGGTGTCTGTGAAATCCCACACATGGAAAGGAGGAAAGCTCATGTGTAGTCATAGACTGCCTCCAACTTCAAGTGTGCCTAAATAGCCATGATTCATTTCTTTAACCCTGCATGAAAAACCTTTATGAGCAAGATGATGTTTAAATCCAAATTTATTTATTTATTTATATAGCTTGTATGCCGCCCACTATCCAAAGGTCTCTGGGCGGCTCACAATCAGAATGAACAATTAAAACATCAAGATACAATAAAATTAGAACAATAAAACATGTAAATGCAATAAATACAATACATTAACCACACCACTAAAATTGCCATCAGGACCCACAATCATTAGTTAAAAAACTATTGGAACAGGAAGGTTTTTACCTGGCGCCGAAATGTTATCAACGTCGGCGCCAGGCGAGTCTCACTTGGGAGGGCATTCCATAGTCTGGGGGCAGTTGCTGAAAAGGCCCTGTTCCTACAAGCCATCCCTTTCACCTCCTTAAGGGATGGCTTTTTCAGGAGGGCCCCCTGACTAGATCTTAATTGCCGGGTAGGTTCATATGGAAGGAGGCGGTCCTTCAGGTATCCAAATACATGTGGGGTGTGGAGAATCTAAAGGTGCTTGATAAAATGGCCGTGGCCCGTGGGTGAAATGACTGTGACAGAGAATTTTCTCAATCGAGTCTAGTTCGATTATAAATATAATATTGATAGGGATGCTAAATTCTGCCAAAATATATACCCCTTGGTTGCCCAATAGAAGTTGAATCTTGACCTACCCAGAGCCATCCTCCTTATAAAGAGGGTTCGGATGCCTTGTGTCAAGCCAGACTGTTGGCCCGTACACTCCAGTACTGTCTACATAAGGAGACAGCAGGGACACAACCTCAGAGGTTCCCTTCGCAACGATTGAGCTTTGCCTCCCAGTTCCAACCCTTCACCAACGAAACCAGCAGCCATAGTTTTCTGATTCTATAGAGACCGTGCCATAGGTAGACCAAGATTTGTCTTCAGTTCACATACCAAGCACGTGTCCATCCACCTGCACTATAGGCACATGTGAGGAGGGTACACAACCTTTCTGTGTGAGAGATTCCAAGCCCACGTTTAGTCGTATTGCCTTCTATGGGCTTTCTGGCTCTTTTGTTCTTGTTGTTCACACGGATGTCAAACTGGGCACCGTTCGAAAGAAACAGATGTATGAAAAAGCCCAAAAGTCAGATTCTTTTTTAAAAAAAATCAAACTGATTTTAATGGGTGAATTAAGCTTTTTATTCTTTCTTGGCAAGGTCCTTTTCCAAGGAGAAAGGCGGAGTAAAATTACTCATAAATAAATTAAATAAATAAAATAAAATAAAATAAAATAAATAAATAAGATTAGATACGTAACTTCAGTGAACGTTGTGCCCTGGTTTTATATTCAATATATGTTCTGGCAAACCCTCCCCCAACTTCCTACAAAACACGGGCAAAATGACTGTCTCATCATTCTTGTGTATAATTATGGGTCTGGTCTTGTTTGTTTGTTTGTTTGTTTGTTTTTGAGGGCATCACTTGGGTAAGGGGTAACTTCCTGAATCTTTTAAAGGCGCTGGCCATGCCATTCATTCTGTTCTTGCAAAAACAGTAGAGAGTGTCCATAGCAATTAAAAACTCCCATTAAACACTTGACAAGCTGACCTTTAATCCACAAAAGTTGTTAGGCCATAACAGATGTAGTTGTTTCTAAGGTGCCACAATGTTTGGGTTTTTTTAAAAAAAAAATACTGAATCTCCTTTTTTACTGTCTTAGTGTCTCCTCACTCCATTTAACGGCTAGACGTTTTGGTTTTTATTGTGACTTTTGTGAAGAGATTTATGACTGTTAAAATATAAAAGAGGGTGTTCCTTATTTATCATATTTCTGACTCAGTGTTGCTTGGAGCTTTTTTCCCCGTCCTTTTTAAGCCCACGTCTCCAATCTTGCAAAGCTGCTTTATTCCAAGCTTTGCACCTTGGCCACATTGAAGTCTATGTAGAGCGTTTTCCTTCTCCTGCTTCAGCATTTCGGGCTTTAAAAATGAATCTTCTTGCCATTGGCCAGAGATTTACCTTTTTTTAAAAAAAATCCAACAAAAAAGAACTCTGGATTTTTCCATTTGTTTTTTTAAATAGCTGAGCTAAAGACCTAATATCGCTGAGCCTTCTGGCTGATTAAGCCTTTAGAAATATATGAAATGAAATATTCAGTCTAAATGAAACGGCATACTGTGAACCAATGAGTAATGCGTTAATACATTCAAAGTGCAGGACTTTCCTGCCAGGGTTGTGTGAAGAAATTCCAAGAGGGACAGGGGTTTGTGGGGGGTTTCACGAAGAAAATAATACAGACAGGCAGAAACGTGTGTGTGTGTGTGTGTGTGTGTGTGTGTGTGTGTGTGTGTGTGTGTGTGTGTGTGTGTGTGTGTGTGAGAGAGAGAGAGAGAGAGAGAGAGAGAGAGAGAGAGAGAGAGAGAATGAGAGAGAGAGAAATTAAAGTTTCTGTAATAGAAGGTTACTAAAATTATAATTTTTGAAGGAAATTACTTATGCTTCTTTTTTAATTAATTTTTTTTCCTTGAGGTTTTTGTATATTTTGAATTTTAAATAACATACACAACCTTTAAAATGGATCATGGTAAACGAAAAGAGGGATGGCATGATAGTTACTGGAAAACTGAAAATAGGCATCATGCCCCCCCCCAAAAAAAACATTGAGGAACCATGGCTTTAAACAGATTCTACCTGCATAACTGAGGAGCAAGCATGAAGTGCCACAGAAAGAGCCATCTTCAAAAAAGAAGGGGAAAAACCCTATGTGTTTGAAAGTTAGATTTCTTGCAGACTGTCAGAAAATAAATAAGGGCTCTGGTGGAACCACACTCTGCAGAAGACAGATACAGTAATAGCTCAGGCCTTCATCTCCTTTCAATGGGGAGGTGTGGAAGAGAAGGTAGGATGAGAGATGTCTGTGCATTTTCTCATCGTCCTTTTCTCATTGTCTTTTTCATTCGTCCTTATGGTTTGGGGGGAGCCTGGACTCTTAAGGGTGCAATCCTTTTTACTGAAAGCTAGTGGAGAAAACAATGGGAGAAGAAGGCAGAAGTGACGTTTCAGCGGGCGATTATTTATTTATTTATTTATTTCTTCAATCTCTCTCTCTCTCTCTCACCCCTGCTCCCATTTTCCCCAAGGCACTACACTATAATTAATATTTTAAAAAAGCAAATGCTGCAGACCCATTGCATAAAACCGGAGTGGAAGGAGGAAATTGGGGGGGGGGGGTTGATCAGCCAGTCGTCTCCTTCCTATTTGCAACTTGCCCAAGCAGGCGCAATGGAAGGAAAAACATTGCTCTTGTCCCTAAGTCAACGTAGGGCCTTCCACTTGTTGTTGGACAAAACTCCTTTTAACCCTCACAGATGACTGTGCTGCTTAGGGCACTCCAAGACCAGCGTTTTGCCAGGAGCTCACTTGTCTGCGAATTGGTACTCAAAAAAACAAACAAATGACCAGATAGACTTATTCAGAGACCACAGAAATTCAAAACAGGCCAAGTAATGTTGGCTTCTCGACTCCCACATATGTGAGATTTCCCTTTTTATATGTTTGTGGGAAAGTATCTTAATTTCTTTCCAGGGTTTTTTAACGCAGAGAAGACTCAGAAGTAGTTCGCCATCCTCTTCTGGGGTTTTACAGGTGGCTCAGCGGACTAAGACTCTGAAAACTGTTGGCTGCAAAGTTGGCAGCTCGGCGGTTCGAATTCCGGGTGCCACGCTGCGGAGCATGCTCCCGCTGATAATCCCACCTCCTGCCAACCTAGCAGTTCGAAAGCATGTAAATGCAAGTAGATAAATAGGTACTTCTGTAAAAAGTGGGAAGGTAAAACAGTGTTTCCTTGCAGCCATGCTGGCCCTGTGGCCATGGACTTGCACAACACTGGCTCTTCGGCTTGAATCCTTTACCTTTACCTTTACTTATCTTGCCCACAGCTATATGGGCTGGCTGTTCTGGACTCTCTTGGCTCTGCCTAAAACCCTGAGCTATTCAGCCATCTAAAGTCATCTTCTTAATACAGTGGTACCTTGTATAAAGGAATTAATTCATTCCAAAGGAAATTATGTTAAGCAAATTTTCCTTTATACAAATTTCCCATAGGAATGCATTGAAAATGGAGTAATCCCATTTTTATGTTGTGCAGATTCACCCCATAGGCGATTATGTTAAGCGAATTTCCCTTATCTCCGGAACATTTTATGTTGTACAGATATTATGTTATACAAACTGTTTGTTATATGATGGTCCACTGTATTTCTGTGTTCAAGGCGCACATGTTTGCATGGTTGCAAATGCAGGGGCATATATGCTCAGTTCATACTCCTTCCCATACTAGGCTTGCTTTGGCTACAAGAGGGATTTCCCCCGCTGGATCACCCAGGTGTTCTTGGACGGCTGCTGTCCGTAACACTTGGGCTACCCAAGGTTGGCAAGCACTGGTCTACAGGAAGATGTCTTCCTTTAGTAAAGAAATACCTGTTTCGTGTTATTCATAAGAGATTAGAAATGCAACCAAGTGCTACTTTTTTGAAAGGTATTTTATCTTTGTTCACATCAAGCCCTTTTGCTAGAGTACACATACCTTCTGCAAAATGAACCGTGGGTCCTTACACAGGAGAAATATGATGTGGGGGAAACATTGAAATACAGCCTTTCACATAATATTATGTGTAACTATGATGGCAGCCATTTGATGGTTTAATGAAAGCATGTGCAAACTTTGGTCCTGTAGATGTTTTGGACCACAACTCCCACAGTCCTTTGTCATTGGCAATCTAAGCTTAGAATTCTGGGAGTTGCAGTCCAAAACATCAGGAGGGCCAAAGTTTGGACATGCCTGGTTTAATGTATGTGTGTGTGTGCGTGCACGCGCATACCCACGCCTGCATCTCTAATATGCTCATCTTAAAAATTTAATCAGTTGCCTTCTCTCTTTCTCCCCCCCCCTGTCTCTTCTACAGAAAAACACTTGAAGATCGCTTGCAACTTGAAGAAAGAGTAGGGGCGCTCAGTGTACAGGATACCAGTGTTGGAAGCAAACAAATTACCTTTAAATTGAAAAAGGTGAGTGTAGAGCCATAACTAAAAGCTGGTTCGGACCACTGCTCAAGTCTCGTACCTCTGGAGTGCCCAGTCCGGCGCTAGTCATTTCCGTATTTTTCCTGACGTCCAGATGACGAGAGGCCCTCCTAATCTGATGTGATTGCTGTCATTTCCACTGTCTTGAGTGTTGTTTTTTCCTTCTTCCTGACAATGTGGTTTCTTTTCTTTTTCTTATGATACTTGTTCCTTGGGGACAAAGTTTAGCACTCTGCCAGTTCCCATACAAAGTTCCTTTCTGCCTCAGAGTTGGCCAGAAGCCTTTCGCTAGCTCTTAAAAATGGGAAGGCTGGGTGGAGGCAGGGAAACTCCAAAGCGGCTCCAGAAAAGTCAATTTATGATGTCTCCCTTCATTAAACAATTTTGAAATATGTGGTTTTGCAGTCTACTGCCGATGCGACTTGCGGTCTAGCCCTACTTTCCTTCAGCTGTGACCAGCCACAATAATTTGGAGCTGAACTTTTGCTCATCTGGTCCCCGTCATCCTCGTTCAAAAGTTAAACTAATAATAATCCAACAGAAGCACCGAATCAGAACTCTCTTGCCACACTTGGACGCTCAGGGTTAATGGACGTTCCTGGGGCGGCAGCTAGGCAAAGTATTCGAGTTGATTTTTCTGTTCTGCCATCCATCTGGCCTCTGGAATTTCCGTACATATTAGTTTGGAACCTTTTTTTATATAACAAGTCCCAGAATCCTCCAGCCACCAGTAACTTTTCCAAACAAAGCAGGAAGCGCAGTTCAATATGCACAGATGGAATGGGGAAAGTCTGTTCTTTGCTCTGTCTCCCCCCCCCCAATGCTTTACCTCCTCTTTGCTGCTCCAAACCTAAAGGACCAGCAACCGGCTAGAGGAAGGAATTACTTGCAGGTAAATAGGTATGGCTGCATAGCTCATTGAGTTAGGTACCTGACTCCCAAGTTTGATTCTCCTCTGGGGCTCTTGTGAGTGCAACCAGCCTGTGAGGCCTTGGGCAAGCTGCACAGTCCCAGATTGCCCCCCGAAGAAGAAAATGGTAAATCACTTTTGAATATTTTCCACCTGGAAAACCCTGAACAGGACTGCCCAAAGTCAGAATTGCCTTGAAGGCACATAGCTAAGTGATTAAACAGGCACAGGGTTATAGTCTCAGTTTCCCTTGTGCTTGAAGTAGTTTCTGACCCTGTGTTGAACAGCATATTTGTGTATCAAAAGCAAAGCAAAGTGTTTTGCTTATATACTCGCCCCATAGTGCTTCAAGCACTCTCTGGGCGTTTTACAATTTAATTATGCAGGCTACACACATTGCCCCTACCCTCCACCCCCAGCAGGCTGGGTACTCATTTTACCGACCTCAAAAAGATAGAAGGCTGAGTGGACCTGGGATAGAACCCCAGATCATGAGCACAGTTTTAGCTGCAGTCCGGGCATTTAACCAAAGTGTTGTAGATAACAGAAATTTACTGGGGCCGTCTGTTTTTAGATCTTGGGGAAGTGTCGGTTTTCTTCGTCTCCCTGCTTTCCCTTTGGTGTGGTTTCTTATTTGAATTATTTTCTGCTACCTTTTCAGTCGGAGCAGCAAAGGAAACAGCAAGAAGCAGAGCGGCACCATCATCAGGAGAGGAAAAAACTCCGGCGTTCTGCTGGCCATCTCCAAAGTAAAAGAGGAAGAAGGCGACCCTTTAATTGACCGAACACTTGGGGGTGGGGACAGGAGGAGGCCTTGGTGGGGTGGGGCCCCTCTTTGTCTGAATCCTGGACATAAACCAAGACTTCTTCACGTGTTTTTTAAAGGGAGAATTGTCCGCAGAACCATCCACATGGCATTGGCGGAGGAGCAGGGGGGGGGGACATGAGGTTCTCATGTTTGTGCTCGAGATAACTAACGTTTCTGGAGAAGTGCCGTTGGTTATTGTATAACCTTGGAATTGACTCATCTGCAGGCATTGCTGACGTCCACCTGAATGGCACCTTTTAAACATTAAATATTAAGAACAATTCCCTCTTTCCGAAGAGTCTGGTTTTCAAAAAACAAAACCTCAGTGCTTTCCTTAAAAAGTATTAAAACATGTCTTATTTGTGATTTCCTGCAACAGAACATGGCCATGTTCCTATAGGACCGCAATGGAATCCGTGTTGACAAGAGGTTCTTCTGATAATCCGAAAGGGATGCCTGAGCTTAAAGAAATGTAGGGGGATTTGTGGGTGCGTGTATGTACACGGGTCAGCATTGGTAACTAAAGACCTAAAGAAGAAACAGATGTAGCGTTGATAGTACAGTTGAACAGCTGAATGTAGTAAACGGGGTTAATAGAGTTGCCACTGCCATAGGGGTCATTGATTCAGTACATCTAGTCCAGGCCTGCCCAAAGTCCGGCCCGGGGGCCAAATCTGGCCCGTCAGGCCATTTTGAGTGGCCCGCGGCTGGCTGGCCCTCCCCTCCCCCCTCCTTCGCTCCATGTTTTTTTTAAAAAAAAATCTTCTGCCAACATTGATACCGCTGGAAAGCTTGGGGTGGGCTGGCGGGCGAGCTGTTGCCACTGCTGGGGAGCGTGTGCGGGGTGCAAGGTCTCATAGATCACCACTTCCAAAGGATGACCTGTGTCCACGGCTCCCTGTGCTTCCTTTGGTCCCCACCTTCCTTCTTTCCTCCCTCCCTTGGTCCCCGCCTTCCTTCCTATGGGTGGGGTTACAAGGGGTCAGTGGGTGGGGCTTATGGGTCAGTGGGTGGGGCTTGCATTGGGGTGGCAGGGTCAGGAAGCATCCGGCCCCTGACACATTCTCAGCCACCAAATCTGGCCCTCCTTACAAAAAGTTTGGGCACCCCTGATCTAGTCCTACTGAGACTACCAGTACTGTAGGTGGGGCTACTTTTTATATATGGAGTACTTTATTCTGTGGAGTTACACCTTGGCCGAAATTCTCTTGTTTATTTATGCCAGCATAAGTACAATGGAATAAACTGAAGCAATGACTCGCCGCTCGTTAATAACAAGTTGCTGCTTATATTTCTCACCACACACCAAGGAGTACAGGCAGCGTCTCCATAACTAGCAGCAATTTGCTCCAGCAGATTACCCTGTTTTACTTAGGGTAATAAAACTAACCAAAAGGATTCTGGCCAACAAGTGCTGAATAGTAGACAAGTTATTCCTATTTTTGAAGCAGTTCACTTAGTTTTAGAATTTATTTTTCTAGAGTTTATCAAGTTTGGCAGACAAATAGGCGAATTTAACCCAGAGTTGTATATTACTGGCATATTTAATGTGAATTTACTCAAATTGCATTAATTTAGGCCTCTCGCATTCATTTCTGTGATTGGCTACATGAGTATCAGAACAGATATCTGTCGACTCTAGCCTTTGACCAGCTTCTTTCCTGAGATGGAGAATACAGTTATCCTTCCTACATTTTGATTTATTTGGAATTCCTATAGCAGCCACAGTCCTCTTGCCTATCCTGTTTCCCTGAAAACAAGACAGTGTCTTATATTAATTTTTGCTCCCAAAGATGTGCTAGGTCTTATTTTCAGGGGATATCTTATTTTTCCATGATCATTTTAAGTGATTCCCCCACCCCTGTGCCAGTGGACACCTTCACTGGACATCAAACCCACCCCTTTATCAGACATTTTCCCCCTACCTCAATCACCCCTGTGTGTCCACACAATGTGCCCAACTCCTGCCCCGCATGACTCACAGTCTAATTGGGCCTTTTCACACGACCCCTAAGATCCGCTGGCCACTTAAATTCGGACCAGAGATCTTAGGGGTTCATCGCTGTTCCTGTGTCCCCACCCCTCCACACTTCCTGGCTGCTGGCTGCGTGAGGGGAGGGAGAAAAAGAAAGAAAAGCATGCCGCTCACCTCCGTTCTGCCTTTCGCTCTTGCCGGCAACATTCCAGTCTCTGTAAAGTAGCTCTTAAAGGGGTGGGAGCCAAAACAACAACAAAAAGAAGCGAGGAGAGCAGGTACTTGAAAGGTGCGCTGGGACGCGCTAAAGTGGGCGTGGTCGCACCTAATTTCCTGTAAACTCCGGAGCTGGTGGGGAAACATTTTTAAGCTCCGGAGCTGGGAGCCATTTGCCCCGGAGTTTAGGGGTTGTGTATAAACGCCCATTGTGAATCAGCCGTCAGGGCAGAGCGAGTACCAGGTGGCAGCTTGTCCTGGCAGCAGCTTGGGCTCTCTGATTAAAAGAAACCTCACACTTCCTGTCTGCTCCAGCTACGCTGCGGCCATCAGTGAGCAGCGTGGTGGCACCCGCCGCTATGGTCCAAAGTCCAGAGTTACGGTAGCTTTGGGGGGGGGCTTATTATCGGGGAGGTCTTATTTTCAGGGGATGCCTTATATTTCAGCAAGAGGCAAAACTGTAAGTAGGTCTTATTTTCGGGGAAACAGGGTAGTTACACTGGTGTAACGAACATGGTAAACTTTGGGGAAGCGAACAGCCTCGAGTTAAGAAATCTCTGTAGACATCATATGATTCTGCTTGCAACCAATAATGTCTATGGAGGCCGTTCACCGCCCCAAACTTCTATCTTTTGTGTAGCTGTAGAAGAGAGTTCAGATACTGTGTAGTACTTTTAACTTGCCATTGCCCTTCAGGATTTGACAGAGTGTATTATTTTGTTTCTCAATGAATTTAAAACCTTTTGTGTTCATTCCCACAAAAGAGGCATTGATTTCGACAGGCCAGTCGAAACTTGAACATGGGCCGCATTTGGCCCCCGGGCCGGACTTTGGGTATGCCTGGTCTACTACCTCTTTCCCTGCTGCCTACAACCTTTCCCCACATAATTGTCTTTTCCAGCAATGTACTCAAAAGTCGGACCGTGTCAGTATCGTTGGTGTTTTGGCCTCCAGAGATTTGCTCCATGAACCCCTTCTTTGTCTTTCTAGCAGTCCTGAGGATCCACAAAGCTCTCCTCCAGCACCATGTTTCAAACAAATCAACTTTATTCCTGACAGCTTTTCCTGTCAGATAAGCTGCTAGAAGAAGGGGGGGGGGACAGAGGCTTTGGCTTATTGAAATTCTCCATCGTTTCTCTGAAAAGTGGGGCAGTAGGCTAAATTTTACGGCATCTGCCAACTGCTTGGATGGGATGCATGGTGTCCTGCTGAGATAGGATAGTCCTACAGGAGATTAGGAGTTTATGGCTTCTGCTGTGACGGCTTCACTCCCACAAGGGCTCCAGAGCTCTGACCCAGTTCTTGCTCTTTATTATTTGTCATCTTGGGCTCCCGAAGGCAAAAGCTCCCATGGTCCTTTTAATTCCAGCTTTTCTTAAGTCCGGGTGATAATGAGAAACCGGGAGTTCTGTAAAGAGACAATTCAGATTCTGCCGTTAACTATGAATTGGGTAGGTGTGGGGAAACATCGTCCTCGTTCCAGTTGCAGTTCTGATTCCTAAATCCAAAAAGCTGTCACCTAGAAGATGGAGGACCCCTGGTTTCCGTTGACTCCAAAAGACAGGGCTGGGGCTCATTGCAGGAAATTGCACACAAGCAGGTTTCAGATTAAAAACCTGGGAGAAATATACTACTGTAATTGTAAGCGCAGGTCTATCAGAAGGACTGTGAGTACAACATTTCAGCTGTGGAGCAATGGCTTAGAATAAATTAAATCTAAGAGATGGGGAACTTAACAGGTGGAGAGTGTTTAGACTACAATTCCCACAATTCTTTACCACTGGTCTTGCTGGAGAGAGTTTCCACAGCTGAAGTCCAAAAACAGGTGGGTGTGAATGGCTTCATGTCAATGTGAGCTTCTATCTGCTTCCCCACTGTCGGTGAGCCATTCTTGCATTTCCAACATTCAACTGCTGTGATTCGACTTTTTGTAGTTATTTTTGTTTGGGGAAACACGTGGTTACCTTAGGGCAGTGATGGCAAACCTTTTAGAGACTGAGTGCCCAAACTGCGATTCAAAACCCACTAATTATTCTCAAAGTGCCAATATGGCAATTTAACCTGAATCCAGGTGGCTGTGAAGGGGCAATGTTGGGTGCCCACAGAAAGAGCTCCGAGTGCCACCTTTGGCACCCGTGCCATAGGTTCGCCAACATTGCCTTAGGGATATGTTGTAGAATTAGTAGATCAGTAGGGAAAGTGTCTAATAGGGTCACTGGTAACATTTGGAGGCCACGGTTCCCTACGCCTTCTATACAACAGAGCGGTAAGGATAACAACTCCTGGCTACTGTATATAGCATTTGGTACTCCATATGTTTTGGACCGCAACTCCCAGAATTATGAGCCTAGATTGCCAGTGATAAAGGACTGTGGGAGTTGCGGTCCATAACATCTGGAGTGCTAAAGGTTCGCCACCACTGGTATATAGTGATACAGTACTTCTGATTTTCAGGTTAAACAGAAGTTACTAGCTCATCCTTCCTTTTGTTCTTCCTTCCTTCCTTCCTTCCTTCCTTCCTTCCTTCCTTCCTTCCTTTCAGCTTCTCATGCGACCAAGATTTTTTTTAAAAAAACTGATTGATGCTGACAGTAGTTTTCATTTTTGGGACCTTGGAGTTTGTTTGATTTTTTCAAACACAAGGAATTATGAAAGATCTCTTAAATGTTCACACAGGTGTGGATTGTTGCTGATGAAGCAGTGTGTGCTCCTCTTCCATTTACATTGGTTGTGCTCCTCCACCAAGACCTTTATGAGAATTATTTATTAGAGACGCTCGGTGCCGGAGAGCTCCTGTAAGGCTTCCCTGCCCTCAGGGCGTGATATTACATACACAAAGCTGGCACCCAGAATGGATCACTTCAAAAGGGCTGCTCAACCTCCCGTTAGGAAAATGGGAGCTGTAGAAGTAAATTATTCCCGTAACATTCACATGAGCTTCCCTTTGATATTGAAAGCATGTTACGTTGCTATGACTCCTGCTGTTGGCATGAATTGTACGCATCCGTAGGCTCCTAGGAAGGCCTTGTTACTCTGCCCCGGACCTCCCCCCACCCCCGACCGAGGAGCAGGGCATTTCGGCTCTGCTCTATACCATTCACGCTGTATGGTCATTGTATTTGAAGGGGGCCAAATGAAGGAGTGTGGTGGCTCAGTGGGCTAGAGCAGTGGTCCCCAACCCCCGGGCCGTGGACCGGTGCCGGGCCGCGGACCGGTCGGCACCGGGCCGCCTGGGGAGGCCGGGGAGGCTCCTCCCCTTTTCCTCCGCCGCCCTCCTCCTCCTCCTCTTCTCTCCCGCGGGCGGCCGGTGGAGGAGGAAGGCTGGAGGAGCGCAGGAGGAGCCGCCGCCGCCTTTGCCTTTACCTTCCTCTGCCCGCCGCCGCTGGCGGCGGCGCATCCTCCTCCTCTTCACCCTCCACCACCAGCAGCAACAGCAGCAGCAGGAAGCTGGGGGCCGGGCGCGCGGGGGCCGGCGGGGAGGAGGGGGCGCGCGCGGGAGGCGCTGGCGAGCCCCCCCACGTGCGCGCACCGCCGCCGCAGCGTGGGGGCCCCCTCGGTCGGAAGTGGAGGTGGGTGCCCCTCCTCCTCCTCCTCCCCGGGGCACGCGCCCTTTGGCCCCTCCCTGCGGCCACGCTCCAGGGTGGAGCCCCCCCCCGCTGCCGCCGCCGCCGGACCGCGCCTGTGTTGGGGGCGGGCGGGGGGCGTCGCAGGCCAGCCTGTGTGTTTTTGCCGCCGCCGCGACCCCCCCCCCGCGGTCGCCGCCGCCGCCCCTGCGACCCCCCGCCGGAATCGCCCCAGCTGCTGCTGCTGCTCCTCCGGCGGTGGCGGCGGGAGGAGGATGAGGAGGAAGAGGCGCTATCGCCCTCGTTGCAGCCCCTTCGGGGCGGGGCGGGTTCCGCCAGTCCCCAGCAGCCGCCTCGCCGCCTCCCCGGGAGAGCGGACAAGTTCCAGCAGCAGGTGAGAGAGGCGGCGGCGGCGGCGGGAGGCGCTCAGGCTCCCCCTTCTCGGCCCGGAGACCCGGCAGGAGGGGGGGCAAGTCTTGGTGGCGGGGGAGGGCGCGCGCGGCGCGGGGTGAGCTTTGCCCGCCTCCCTGAGAGGTGGCCAGGTGTGGGTGGGTGGGTGGGTGGGTGTGTCGGGGGAGGGCTGAAGAAAGGACACTGGCCTCTCCGGGGGGCACACAGGGACGGCACCCCCCCACCGGCCTCCCTCCCCTCCCCCCTCCCGCTCGCCCGCCCGAAGGCCGCGGGCGGCGGCGGCGGCTGAACCCGGGCGGCTGCCGTGGCCGCTGTGGCTGCCGACAGGAGGAGGAGGCGGGGGCCCGCCCGCCCAGGAGCCCCAGGCTCCCCCCCACCGCCCGTGCGCACGGGGGCAAGCGGCACGCCCGATGCCCCCAGCCGGCGAGCGCCGCCACCGCCGCCGCTCCCGTGGCCCCCCGCAAGGCACACGCTCCAAGCCCCCCCCCGCACCCCCGCCCCCTCCTCCCTCCCCCCATCCCCCCCCCCCCCCGCCCCCCCACACCCTCCCCTTCCCCCCCACCCCCAACCCCCCCCTGCACCTCCCATCTCCCCCCCTCCCCACCCCCAGCCCCGGGCCACGGAAAATCATCAAACATTTACCGGTCCGTGGGGACAAAAAGGTTGGGGAGCACTGGGCTAGAGTACTGAAACTGTCAGCTGCAAAGTCAGCAGCTTGGCGGTTCGAATCCCAGGTGCCACATATTTATTTATTTATTTATTTAATTATTTATTTTCAAATTTATATACCGCTCCTTCTTCCCAAGCGGGAACTCATAGCGGAGCGAGCTCCCACAGTTAACCCCAGCTCCTGCCAACCTAGCAGTTCGAAAGCATGTAAATGCAAGTATAGTAGACCCTTGTATAACAAACGGTTTGTATAACATAAAATCTGTACGACATAAAAAATTCCAGAGATAGAAATTTGCTTAATAGAATCGCATCTGGGGCGAATCTGTACAACATAAAAATGGTCGCAATTAGGGATTACTCCATTTTCAATGCATTCCCATGGGGAATTTGTATAAAGGAAATTTTGCTTAACAGAATTTCATTTGGAACGAATTAATTCCTTTATACAAGGTACCACTGTAGCTAAATAGGTACTGCAGTAAAAAGCGGGAAGGTAAAACTGTGTTTCTTCTTCGTAGCTTCTGTGAAATCCCACTGATGGGGTTTCCCTGCGTGCCTGCGCAGCTTCCCAGACCTTCCAGAGCTTTCACTCAGCTCCTAGGGACCTCCTCCTACTCCCACTGGGCATGCTCAGGAACTCCCACACAGCAGTCCTCAGTTCCTTTTTTGCCGCCGCCAGCAACGGTCGCTGTGCGGAAGTTCCTGAGCATGCCCAGTGGGAGTAGGAGGAGGTCCCTAGGAGCTGAGTGAAAGCTCTGGAAGGTCCGGGAAGCTGCGCAGGCATGCAGGGAAACCCCATCAGTGGGAATTCACAGAGGCATTACTCGAAGAAGTACCCTTACAGGTAGGTAACCTGTTCTTCCTTGCAGCCATGCTGGCCACGTGGCAATGGACTTGCACAACACTGGCTCTTCGGCTTGAATATGGAGATGAGCACCACCCCTAGCACGCATATGCAGGGGGAATCTTTACCTTTACTTTCCCATGCCGGTGGAGCAAGGCATGGCAACCAAATGTTGTTGCTTTTTAATTATTCAATTGATAAATTAGATGATGGGCCCAAAGGCCCAGTGATTATGACAGCTGTTAACTGTCTTGCACAAGTGTTTCACGTTTTCATATAGGAATGCCAAAAGAGCAGCAGCAAGGTACATTATCTTTCTAGAAAGCAACTGATTCCCATTACAGTAGGGTTTTTTTTGTCATCTCCAGAAGCACTCACTTTTAGTTCTGAAGGCCTTGCCAGGTAAAGTGCATGTGGACACATATTCCCATCTTTGCAAAGTATTATAGGTAGGTTTTCATGTCTTTGTCAGCCATCAAAGATGTCCTTCATCCTAATGCCCTGAATGAACTAGTGTAGCAGACTTTGACCCGGATTCTGGGTTTGTTGATCCGGATTCCCCTCAAGCCCTTTTCTACACAAGTCATTGTCCCCCTTCCACCCCACCCCACAACCCATACCACCCACACCAGTCTTGTCCCTGTGTCATCACAAAGGCCTACCTGCTAGGCTTAGTTTTTTGCCAAGAAGTCTAAGAAAACTGTTTGCTCTAGGCCAGTGGTTCTCAACCTGTGGGATCCCAGATGTTCCTGGAATGCAACTCCCAGAGGCCTCCACCACTCGCTGTGCTGGAAGGGATTTCTTTGAGTTGCAGTTCAGGAACATCTGGGAACCCACAGGTTTGAGAACTACTGCTCTAGGCCAGGCATGTCCAAAATTTGGCCCTCCAGATGTTTTGGACCACAACACCCACAGTCTTTTTTCCATTGGAAATACAGGCTTGAAATTCTGGGAGTTGTGGTCCAAAACATCAGGAGGGCCAAAGTTTGGGCATGCCTGCTCTAGGCTTTGCAACCTGTCGCAGGGAGAACAGTTGTGATGTGTTAGAAAACGGAAGTGTGGTATCATGCAACCTGTCGTATACGTCCTCAGTTAACTTTCGATCCTCAGGTGAGTTGAAGAGAAATGTCTCCTCAGCAGTCGGTTAATTTTAAGGTGCACCATTTTTAACCTTCACCTCAGGCAGCTAAATACCTCGTACCAGATTTGTGCTGATGGCTTGTGTTTGGTAGTACATAATGCAGGCTCCATAGGATGTGGAACGATATGGAGTAGAGATGGGCACGAAATGCCAAAATGGTGTTTCGTGGTCGTTATTCGGGGCTGGGGTCCGCTTCATTCCGTTTCCATTTTTCGGGGCCCCAGGGCCCGCTTCATTTATGTTTCTTCATTTTTTGGGTGTGGCAAGCGGAGGCCGCAGGGAGCCCTCCCAGGGTCGGGCGCCACCGGAGCCAGCAGCATGCAGGCCGCGGCTACGGGGAGCCCTCCCGGGGCTAGGGCAAGCCTCCTGGGAAAGCCGTCCCGTAGCCACGGGGAGCCCTCCCGAGGCCGGGCGCAACCGGAGCCAGTGGCAAGCCTGCCAGGAGAGCAATCCCGTGGCCATGGGGAGTCCTCCCGGAGACGGGCACTGCTCTGATCACCACCCCCAACAGGCCGCCATCCCCAGAGCACTGCCAAGCGCTGCCCTCCCTTGGCCCCCCTCCCCAAGGACCGATCCTCCGCGCTGTCCGCCCCCCCATCGGGTGGCTACCCCCAGAGTGCCATGCGGTGCCGCCCTAACTGGGGCCCTTCTCCCCGGGAACCACTCCGCCCCGGACGCCACCGCCCCAGCACACTGCTGCCCCACCCCCCAGCCTAGACCCGGGAAACCTGAGGGGGGTGCTGCTGCACTCCCCCCATGCTCCAACAATGCCCTCCGCTCTGGCTTCCGAGCCAGCTGCACCGTCGCCGCGTCACCACGTGGCCGAGATCCCGGAGCCCAGCCCATAAGGGCTCGGATCCCGCCTCTTCTCACAAGACCGGCAAAGTCTTGCGTCGGCTCCAGCGGGAGGGGGCAAAGAGGCTCCACCAGGCCCAGCCCCCTCTCGCCGCCCTCCGCTGCTCCATTTTTCATCGTGCAAGCAGCGTGACACCAGTAACGGAAACGAACAGAACCAAAGAACATTTTCTTGGTTCTGTTTGGTTCGAGCCTGCCCCATCACAACAGGCTTTATTCGTACCGTTACATAATGGAACGAATAATGGAGAACGGTAACGAAAAAATGGTCGTTTCAGACCCATCTCTAATATGGAGTATTACTGTATACTGAGTGATCATGACAAGTGTGTGTAGTGGGTAGAGATCTAAAACCCTTGGTGCTTTGCCTTCAAATCCAAGGGTGCCTTCAGCTTAGAAGCCTCTTCTAGTCTTTCATGTTGCTGAATAGATTTTAATCAATGAATGTTGCTTTTCTTCCCGGCTGTTATGGTCTCTAATGGGTTAGACATAGATATAAAGCCGCTCTGCCTATCGAACCATCAAGCCCCGGATAATGTCCCATAAAGAGGCACCCAAGCCCTTTATTTAAAGCAGGGCAATGTGACTACCAAAACGCCAGATTCCTCCTTTTTTCAACCTAGATACTGAAAGTTCAAAGTTCTCTCTGTTCAAAATTAGCATCAAGGCCTATTCTGAGCAGGAACAAGCAAATAAATAAAATAAAATTGTGGAACCAGGGTCATTAGAGGGCTACGCAGAATGAGGCAAAACCTTGGTGTGCTCTCTGAGCTGGTCTCACCAAGGTAATGAACGGATGTGTCGTGGAATAGAATGCCGGGTCTCGGAGTGGCAGACGAAGAAGATTCAAGAGATCGCCATGAGTTTCAGGGCCTCCTGGTAGAGAGACCAGTCTCACAGCAAGGAGCCCAGAAGGGAAATACAGTTTGGAGTTTACAGCATGATGTGACTTTAAAAACCTTTCCAACCATTCTCAACCTGCGTCAGGGCGCATAGGCTCAGGGCAACGGGGTGTGTTTTGTGTTTTGTGTCTTGGGCTGCACCAGAAGTGAGCAAGATGGTGGAGTGTGTGCCTTTTGGGCCCATCTTGCAGTGTGGAGCATGCCAGGGAGAAGAGAGTCAGGCCCTTCTCCCAACCTGCGGCTTCTCCCAACGTCTGTGACTCCATAAGGGCTGGTGCTACCATGGCAACAAAATCCCAAGAGGGTCATTACAGTATCTGGGAAGAGGCACCACTCGAGGCCTTTAATGGCCAAAAGTTGCTAGCCCAGAAAGCAACGTTTGGCCATGAATGGTAAGCATAATTTAGCATGGTTTCGCATAATTTATATGAGGTTTCTGGATCTTCTGAGACTTGGACGCCATGTTAGAACAGAACAAGCACCAGAAGGAAGAGGGTAGGCAGGCCGCGGAGCCATGAAGCAAAACCAGAAGGTTAAAGGATGTGCCCCTGTTTATTGTTTCACAATGCAATCTTTAAAAGGGTGTTTGCTTTGTCAGAGTCAGATGGAAATAGAAATAAATCTACATTTAAACACATAACTAAATGAAAAATAATGCTGTAGGTGTGTGTGTGTGTGTGTGTGTGTGTGTGTGTGTGTGTGTGTGTGTGTGTGTGTGTGTGTGTGTGTGTGTGTGTGTGTGTGTGTGTGTGTTGTGTCGTTACAGTTGTGACTGACTCTCCGTGACCCCATGTCCATGGAGTTTTCTTGGCAGGACTAGTGGAGTGGCTTGCCAGTTCCCACTCCAGGCGCCTACAGCACCTGGTATTCCCTGGTGGTTGCCCATCCAAGTACTAACCAGGGCCGACCCTGCTTAGCTTCCGAAATCAGGCGAGATCGGACGTGCTTAGGCAGTTGTAGGCAATGGCATCATTGCATACAGTACTGTAGAACAAAACAAGTACAACATTCATCATTGATTTTTAGATTCTCAGTCAGAGTTAACTTTGGGCACCATTTTATGGTTTCTTTCTGAGTAGAAGTGAGAGCTTCACATAGAAAATGATTTATGTTTTTCACAACCTAGACTTTCAGCAACAGTCCTATACGTGAATGCTGCCCAAAAGGCCTTAGAAATTATATTGTTGTGAAGTTTTGTTACATTGTTTTGTGGTGGGGTGAGGGGGTTCAAGAAACACTTTCATTTTTTCCATGGCAGGCAATAACGGTAGTACCAGCATATTTAGTTATTATTTATTTATTTGGAACACTTGTATCCCGCCCATCTTCCGAATCGGAACTCTGGGCGGCTAACAACAGACACAGAACAATAAAAGGCCAATAACGAATTGCAATAAAAAAAAGAAGAAGGGGGGCAAACCCTCCAGCGGGATGATGCAAGCAGCAAAAAAGAAGGAGGTGAAAAAAAGAAACTTAAGTAGAAAGGTCGCCAAACGCCTCCCTAAGAAGGTAAGTTTTCAACGCCTTTTTAAAGGTGGGCAGGGACTCTGCAAGGTGCAGCTCACTGGGGAGATGGTTCCACAGCGTGGGGCTCACCACAGAGAAGGTGCGGTCACGCGTATGCAATTTCCGCACCTCTCTGGGTGTGGCCACCCTCAGTGAGCGCGCCTGCGCCATTCTCGTGGGCCTGGACCCGGTTGACCTTTGAGAGATACGCTCCGCCAGGTACTCCGGTCCCAGGCCGTGGAGGGCTTTGAAAGTCAAAACCAGGACCTTGAACCTGATCCGAAGGACAACGGGAAGCCAATACAGGCAGGCCAGAACTGGGGTGATGTGCTCATATCTACGGGCACCCACCACCAGCCTGGCCGCTGCATTTTGCACCCGCTGTAACCTCCGGACCAGGGTCAAGGGCAACCCCACGTAAAGGGCATTGCAGTAGTCAATCCTCGAGATGACCAGGGCCTGCACTACTGTCCTCAGGGAGGACTCATCGAGGTACTGGCGGATCTGGGCAATCCTGTGGAGTTGGATAAAAGCGGCCCTGGCCCTATCCGTAGGCTGGAGGGAAACACCCCCCAGCTTAGGGAGGGGGCCACTGTACCCAGACGAGAGCGCCCCAAAGAACAGAACCTCCGTCTTCTCCGGATTCAGCTTAAGCCGGTTATCTCTGGTCCATTCCAGAACGGCCTCCAGACACGGATCAAGGGAGCGAACTGCCTCCACTGCAGACGACGAAAAGGAGAGATAGAGCTGCGTGTCATCAGCATACTGATGACAGCAGACTCCAAATCTCCTGATGACCTCTGCCAGCAGCCTCATATAAACATTGAACAGCATGGGTGAGATTGCCGACCCCTGGGGCATCCCGCAAGGAAGAGTCCAAGGAGCCGACAAGTCGTCATCCAGCTGAACCCGCTGAGACTGACCGTCGAGGAAGGAATGGAGCCAGGACAAAGCCCGGCCCCCAATTCCCCCCTCAGCGAGCCGGACCAGCAGGTTACCATGGTCGACGGTATCAAAGGCAGCTGACAGATCAAGGAGAACCAACAAGGAGGAACACCCCGTGTCCGCCTTCCTGAGGAGGTCATCCTGCAGAGCAACCAGGGCAGTCTCGGTCCCACGAATAGTCAACGTTTCACAAAAAATACTGCAACTTTCTCACAAAAGTGCTATAGCTATACTACAATGTGAACTAGTAAGCAGTGGCTGAAATCAAGTACAGTAAACCCACACCTATCACAGGGGTTAGGGACCTGACCCGACCCGCAATAATTGAAAATCCGCAATATACGGATGCTGGGTCAGGTCAGGACTGGGCAGGCTCTCGGGGGGGGGGGCTGTTGTGCTTACCCCAGGCCTGGCGCTGCCCCAAACGGGCCTGCAAGGGGCTTTCCAGTCTCCCAGAGGCCCCAAAAGTGCTTTCTAGTGATCCGGAGGTCACTTCTGGTTTACTGGAAGTCACTTCTGGTTTGCAGGGAAGCACTTTTGGGGCCTCTGACGGGCCTGGGAAGGCCTCTCCTCCTTACCCCAGGGGGCCTTTTTTCATATACTGCAGACCCACAATATACCCGAGACCGCAGTATATGGACCGCAAAAGGGTGGGGGACAACTGTAGTAAGTTACAGCTAGAATAGGCAGGTCCATTGAATCAGTAGAACATACGTGGCTGTTGACTTACCAAATCTCCACTGATTCAGTGAGTCTATCCTAATTTCAATTTACTGATGGATTTCAGCTAGGGATAATTTTCAGGTATGGAGATGCCATACTGCACTATTATAGAAATGCAACAAGTTGTTGAATATTTCACTGCACAGGGGAATGATACAAATGTGTGTTTTTCTAAAAACAGACGTGCTGGGGATCTTTGTTGGATCAGTGGTTGCAGATGATTTTTAGTTGCTTAATGAGAGAGACACCTCTTGTGTTCTATATGAAAAATAACTATTTATTTAACTAGAAGGGAAGGGTACACGGGAGGTTTCTAACTATAACTATTCTAACAGCCATTTTGCTAAGCCAGGAACATGCTTCTCTTCACTAACTAACTAACTAACTAGACTTCTACCAGAACATTCCAAGTGGTGTGATCTCAACAACCAATCAGCTTCGTTCTTTACATTAAATCCAGCCCATAATACTCTACATTCATACATTAACCCTGTAATGGCTGAAATGTAAATCTTGCTAAATATCCCAACAACAAATGTGTGTTGTTCTAAAAACAGAAGACCCAAGCAATTCTTTCCTTCACTCATGACTGTTTGTGAGTGGCATCAACCTTTCAACCTTTCAAGACTGGTGACAAGCTATGGTTCAGCCACTTACCCACCTTGTGGCTATAACGGATTCCACGGTTCTCCATGCCGTATTTAGGTCAGTCTTTTGCACATGTGACACTGAACCTGTGGCACACTTGCCCGTTCTGTTCAGACATTAATCTGAAGTAAAAATAGGTTTCCTTGCTATTTAAAATAGTTGCTTTCATGGTTATATCAAACGAGTAACCCTTAAGGACTCTGGTGGCAGTATATCCTTTTATAAACAACTGTGCTTCCAGCGCATTAGATTTCCTCCAAGAGTAAGTACGCCTATCAATTAGTGGTCATGGTGCAGCTTTGTAAATCCTGATCTTGTGCATGGGGACGGATACTCAAAGCTTTGTGTGGAAAAAAGTTTCTTTTCCTCAAAGCCCTCAGGACATGTGCTTCTTAGATGTACTTCAAGACAACCCATCATTCCTACTTTCCTTTCCTTTTGCTATCTTCTCTCTAACCTCTTTCCTTGTCTAGTCATTTCCTTGGTGTGGATTATCCCCCATTATCTGCTTTAATCCATGTCATGATCAATTGGTCCCAGTGATTCTCTAACCCAGAAAAGCACGAGGGTGTGTGGTCGTGTGATGTTGTAAGCACCATGTGAGGCAGCTGTCCAGTGGAGCAACAGGGACGCTCAACTTGCCCCTTTTAGATACTGGTTGGTCCCTTGCATCTTGGTTTCTCCTTGGTGTGACGCTTGGTTTAAACTGCGTCAAGGAGATGGATGACTAAGCAGGTGCTTAGTCCCCTCTTGGGGAGGGGGAGAGAGCAAGAGAGAGATGTTTCATAAAAAGAGCCAAATCTCAATAGAACAACTGACTCCTCTTTTGGTACCTCAGAGATCTTCACCCAATAAGAATTTTTGAATATTACATACTGCTGAGTTCCTTATACTAAGTAATGAATGTGCAGGAGGCACGTCATCAAATAACTCAAAGACAATTTTTAAACTACTGTTTCTTTGTTTCTTTGTTTGCACAACTTTTCTGCCAATTAAAGGATCGTAAGGTGATTCACAAGTTACTATCAGGGTTAAGGGAGCAGGCGTATCATTAGATAGAATAAGACCGTTGTCTTATTCTGCAGGTGGCTGCAAAGTATTGGCAGAAGAAGCCCTGTGCCCCTAAACGGGCTTGCAGCCTCCAGGCATGGTAAGAGATGCCTTAAAGCAGTGTTTTTCAACCTTTTTTGGGCCAAGGCACACTTGTTTCATGAAAAAAATCATGAGGCACACCACCATTAGAAAATGTTAAAAAATTTAACTCTGTGCCTATATTGACTATATATAAACAGTAATTCGCTTCCTCCACCGGGGGGGGGGTTGTTCCTCCTGCTGGCGCGCATTCCCGCCCTTCCTCCTCCTCCTCCTCCGTGGGCTTCCCATCATTCATTCATTCATTCCATCATTCGGAATGCTGGCGCGCCTTTCCCCACCCCACCCCCACCCCAGTCGCCCGCCCCTCCTCCAACCATTCATGGCACATCCGGCTGTCCAAGCATCTTCTCCCCCCCCTCCCCACCCCCAATCCGTCGTTTCCCACCGCCTGGGTCCCCTTCACTTCACCCGCGCCAAGGGGGTGCATGTGTGTGTGTGTGTGTGTGTGTGTGTGTGTTCTGCTTATATACCGCCCTGTACCACTTCAAGTAGTCTCTGGGTGGTCGGCGGCGAGATTTTTAGCTGCTCCGGACGTGCGGTTTGTCCGCTCCAGCCGGCGCCCCCCCCACCCCTTTTGAGGCTCCTTTGCCTTACCGGGGGAGGGCTCCCGGCTCTGTCCGTGCAGCCGAGGATCGGGGCCTTGCCCAGCGAGGCGAGCGGCGGCCACGGCGGCGGCGGACCGCCCGTGACTGGCAGCAGCAGCGGCGAGGCTTGCGGCCTTGCCGCGCTCTGGCCGGTCTCTCTTTGACAGGCTGCCTACCAGCTGGGCTCTCCGATCGGAGCCCTGATAAGGGCTCCGGCAGGGGGAGCGGCTTCAGCGGCGGCGGCGGGAGCGGCCTGGGAGGCAGCGGCGGCAGCGATCGGATCCCTCTTCTTCGGTGGCCCTGTGCATGCGTGTGCGCGTGTGCCTGGGGTGCGGGGCGTAAGCACGTGTGGATCTGCCTCTGTGCCACTCTCTTCGGGCCAAGACGCCGATGGGGGGGAATAGACGCAAATGAGCAAAAAAAAAAAGTCTCTGTGTGTGTGTGTGTGCGGCAGCCGGCTTCTTTCTGGACGCCCCGCCTTCCTCCGGTTCGCCGGCGCCGCGGCACACCAGCCAACATCTCGCGGCACAGTACTGTTGAACACCGGTTGAAAAACACTGCCTTAAAGCAACACATTTGAAGCAAGGCTGGGTACTACATGGCCCGCCAGATGTTGTTGCGTTACAATGTGCCTAAATGGCATAGCCCAAAAAGAGATGTTTGAGCTTATCTAGGCAGGTTCCCTTGGCATTCCATGGGCAGTCGGTGCCAGCTCATCCTGAAGTCCACCTGGAATGAGTCTCCTAAACCCAGCTTCACGGCAGATGCCACGTTCGGTGCTACTGTCTGTCATGTGCCGCTCAAGATGCCAGTGTCAATTATGTGTGATTCTGGAAGATGCAGTGCAATAACTTCTTGGACACTGAGTCTTCACAGAGCCCAATATAGATTTCCCAAAACATCACCTGCTGTTAGTAGGTCAATTATTCAAGATCTCATGGCACTGCTGTTTACTGGAGTTCTGTTTTTTTTTTAAGTATTTAAACTTGCATGACATGGTCACAGTTGATATTTGCTGCTTGTTAGTTCTGAGTATATTTTGAGCTTAAAAGGACCAAAAATCCCGGAGGCCTGACTGTGTTCTTCCTCGTGCTATGCTATCATGGCTAGATCATAGTCCCTTTGCCCCCACTCCACCCCCCAATCCGAAATGAAGAGACAAGATGCAAGTGATGGGTTGTAACTCAGGCCACACTTTATTGATTGTCAAACGCACCACCACTTATCTCCCAGAGGGGGGCGACCATAGTGCAGGAACAAGTGGGACCCAAAGAGGTCTCCCCCAGAACTCTCCCAACCATGTGGCGAGACCCACTGTCCCTTGGGGGTGCAGTCCCCTGGACAGTTCCCCCTTCGGCCAGCAAAAGCTACACCATCCCCACCACCACCTAGGCTACAAGGTGCCATCACCTAGCCCAGTGGTGGCGAACTTTTTAGAGACCATGCGCCCAAACTGTGATTCAAAACCCACTAATTTTTCACAAAGTGCCGACACAGCGATTTAACCTGAATACAGGTGGCTGTGAAGGGGCAATGTCGGGTGCCCACAGAAAGGGCTCTGAGGGCCACTGTGCCACAGGTTCTCCAACACTGACCTATCCGATCCCGGCCTCAGGTGGATTCCCAAAGCCTCCTCCCCCAGGCTCTGGGATCACTAGATCCACATCTTCCCTATACAACTCCGCCCAGTTCATGTTGATGCTTGGGTGACCAACCACGGACTCATCGGACCCCCTAGCACCTCGTGGCAAACATCCCTGTTCACGCCCCTGCATGCAAGGTTCAAACACTGTGGGTCGCAGTCCGCCCTCCTGCTCAGTCTGGGTTATAATCATGGGCCACTCCACGCTCCTGTTTGGAAACGAATTCCGCCAAGCGCCCAGGCCGTGTGCGGTTTTATGTACCAATGCCTTGCCAGTGTGCGGGGCCAAATGTTTCTCCCAATGAGCAGCACCAGGACATCCGGCGGCCTCCCCTGCGTCAACTGCTGGGCCTTTGGAAGAAATTCACGCCAATGCATGCCCCTCCATCCTCTCCATTCCAGCAATGATTTCACACCCAGGCTGAGGTTGGAGCCCCACACCGACCATGCTGTATACCTTGCTGCCCAATAGATGAAGCTGTGCCCGGTTATTTGTTTTATTTATTTATTCTTGTACTTATTGACTGCCTGATTTTCCCATAGGGAACTCTGGGCGGTGTACAACACGTCACCAAAACAGCGACTGCTCAACTACAACCACATGACATACCCAAACAGAAATAAAACAGTGAAAGACCTAATAAATTACAAATCATTATACAAATACAGTATGAAAATACTAATACAAATGGCAGATAAAATAAACATAGCACCATAGACCAAGACAAAGTCAAATCCGGCGAGAGAAACTACACCATCCCCACCACTAATAGAGATTTTAAAAAACTAATAGAGATTTAAAAAAAAAAACATTCACAACCACAACCACAATGACAATGTGCTCAGAGGGCCCCAAAGCACTTCCTGAAGAGCCAAAACGCCTTTAGGAATATAAAATATGACTATGGACAATTTGACTTGGCATAAAATTATCACAACGAGCATATTAAAATATAGTATATCCAAACAATTATTACACACATAAATCACTTTTTAAATAATATTTATTTGTAATTGTAAGTAACAAATGGAGTAACAGCCTCCTGAACTGTTTACTAGTTTATGTGGAACAAAAAAAACCCCCCTCTACAAAACAATGTTTAAAAATCCAGAATTAACAATTATTCATATTTCCTCTCCAAAGTATTAAATAAAAACAAAATAAAAACCTCATTCTCATGAAAATAATTGAAGGGGGGGGAATATCTAGAAGGGAGAGGGTCTAAGTTTCAGTGATATTTTTTAGAAATGATTTGGAAAATATTTGAATACCCTGTCTTAAAATATTTTATTCATCATGTTAAAATAAAACATTCCATACTCATTTTTTCTTTCTCTTTTTTCAATTTTTTTTCTGGGGAAAAAAACAAAAAGGCTCCCCCCCCAAAAAAAAAAATTCAATTTTTTTTCCTAGGCCTTCACCTCTCTAGGAATTCTCATTCAGATCAATGCTGCTAGTCTGCTAAGTGCCACGAGACTCTGCGTTCATTTCTGTGCAGCGTTTCGGAAACAAAACAAGTTGCTCAAACTTCTCCAAATGGTTCCATGCGCGCGGCATGCCCTCACATCCCTCAGCGAGAACTAGGTCTGTGTCCACTACTATGTAAGAGGTTAGGGTGTTTGGGGGCTTTCCCCACCCCCACCCCCCTCATCCAGGTAAACGATACTTGTTTCCTTTAAGATAGCGCTCAAGGTTTTCCTTGTCGGAAGGGAACTTCAAGGAGAGACATCTGGAGGATGTGCGAATCAGGGAAGACGCTCATCATTTGGCATTCCTGTCGGAAAGGAGGAGATGGTGGTGGAGGAGCAAGTGCTTCTTAATGAGGAAGGACGGGGGGGGGGGTATTTATCCGTGAGCATAGACTGGGCTTCCTTTCTCCAACATCCAAGCTCCGAGCCTCAACTAAGAAACTGTCTGCCCCCCCCCCCCAACATCTTGCCAAGGAACTTACGTCTAAGAAATAACTCATGGGAAATCCATCTTTTGCCATGTTATAACCTAGTGGTACTGCTCTGAGGAAGAGGGTTTTTCCCCTCGAAATATTAGCAACGTTTTTGTTATTTTTCTAGAAGCCTAAAGGTGCCACCTGTTCCACTTTTCTCCAAGATGTGTCCACATACCAAGTATCCATTATTATTTAACTGTGTTATTTAACTCCTGCTTTTGTTATGTTGTAAACCGCCTGGAATTCCTTTGGTGCTATAAGTCTAATAATAAATAAATAAATAATAAAGTCCAGGGAATAAATAAATAAATAATAAAATCCAGGGAAGACAGCGCCCTTTCCCAACCATTAATTGGCTTGGATGGAGTTACACCAACGTACAGTGGACCCTTGCATATCAAACATAAAGTCTGCACAACATAAATCCGTGGGGCAAATCCGTACAACTTAAAAATGGTCGCGATGAGGGATTACTCTGTTTTCAATGCATTCCTATGGGAAATGGGTATAAAGGAAAATTTGCTTCGCATAATTTCATTTGGAACGCATTAATTCCTTTATACAAGGTACCAATGTAACGAGATGGGATGTGTGTTAGTTGAGACAAAGGACCCTGGTCCCTACTTTTTTTTTTAATCTTCTGTGACTCCCCCAAATCTGTAACACCCAACCCGACAAAGGGCTCAAAACACCAGCTTTTGACTGTGAGAGTTTAGTGGCCTAATAAAGGTACTGCCAGTCCTTGTTTTCGAGTTGTGTACAAGCACCACACAATGTTCTTCTTTCATTTCTGCTCGAAGGGAAGCAGGGAACATCGGGTCCTGCCCTTCAGAAGCCACTCTTCTTGCTGCCATCTCTTGCCCTTGGACAGGCTGGTTGTTGGGGGGGGGGAGTTGATGGAGAATGCAAGCCAACAACATCTGGAAGGTCCCCAGTTCTTCAGCTTTGCTTTGAAAGGAAAGAACGCTATGCAGATCCATAAGGGGGAAAACATGATATCCTCTTAAAGCAAAGCAATGCAACGTGTTCTGCTTATATACCAGCCCATAGTGCTTAGAGCACTCTCTGGGTGGTTTGGAATTTAATTATGCCGGCTGCACATGGGCCCCATGTGGTGAGATCCATGTGTCGAGTGGCCTTTTGTGTTGTTGGAAAAGAGTGTTTGCAAGGACCAGCTTGTTCTCTTGACAAAACTCTGTTAGCCTTTGCCCAGCTGGGTACTCATCCTACCGACCTTGGAAGGATGGATGGCTTGAGCCTGCTACCTGAGATTGAACCTCAGGGTTGTGAGTGCCATTACGGGTGCAGTACAGCAGTTTAACCCCTGCAGCAACAAAACAGTCTGTTGGGGCATCTTTCAGAAGCTTGGGGTCTCTTTCTCATGCCAAATGGAATACAGAACAAGTTGAGGTGGATGGGGTCTTGGGAGAGAACCCCCCCCAAATATATACTGATCTTAACGACAGAATAGACAGCAAAGGGGTGGAGGTCCTTGGCTCCCTGACCTATCACTGATCTCTCCCAGGAACATGGTGTCAGCCATTGAGCTAAAATGTAAGTGGCTGCCAAGGCCTTCTTTATACAAAATGGGTTTGGGTTTTGTAGTCTGCAGACTCTGCATGCGCCTTTCCCCATTATATTTTGTGTACTGCTATTATATACTGGAGCTGCCTAGATGCCCTAAGCACATCCGATCTCGCCTGATTTCGGAAGCTAAGCAGGGTCGGCCCTGGTTAGTATTTGGATGGGAGACCACCAGGGAATACCAGGTGCTGTAGGCGCCTGGAGTAGGAACTGGCAAACCACTCCAGTATTCCTGCCAAGAAAACTCCATGCACATGGAGTCACGGAGAGTCGGTCACGACTGTAACGACACAACACACACACATTATATACTGGATTTTCTTGGCTTAAACTATGGCTCTACCACCCATCACTCTGAGGTAGTGCCCATCCAGGGAGCATCCCAATGGCATGTTGGTTTTAAGGAATTGGCTCTTACTAGCACACGTTTCTGTTCGGTGCTAATTCTTGATATGTATTTACCTTTCCCCTTAAAGGGTTATAAACATATTGGCAGAATTCCTTTGGGTAGCAAACTAAGATGCAGTAGAGTAGGTCAGCTGAATCCGTTTGATGAGTCAGCTCCTCCATACATTACACCAGTTCTGATGGGCCTACTCTATTTGTGACTTACTACAATGACAACTAGAGTAGGCTCATTTAAATGGATTGAATTTATGGAACAGGTTCACCCCCTTATTCAATGGATCTACTAAATGCAATTGTAACCATTTGTATCAGTGGGGCTTTCCTAGGGGAACTCACTCACCAAATCCCTGCTGGTTCAATGGGATTACTTTAGTGTCACATACAACAGGATTTCAGCCACTAAGGGTTTTTCTCGTAATGTATTCTTGAAGGCTTTCACGGCCGGGATCTGATGGCTATTGTGAGTTTTTCAGGCTGTTCGGACATATTCTGGAAGTTTTTCTTCCTGGTGTTTCGCCAGACTCTGGCGGGTACTTCACGTCCATTTTGTCTCTGTAAGTATTGCGCTTCGGACCAGTACAAAAAAATCTTACTTCACGTCCGTGCGCAACAGCTGAAATTTGTCTCGACCACGCCCCCGGAGCGGGATCAGAGCGAGACAGTACTGTACCTGGCACTGGCTTGGGGTATTCTCTTGTCACGGTATGTTCCCAGTTCCTGTTCCGAGACAAGGGACTGTGTGGTCACAACTGTCACGTAACAACCAGTGTCCACCTAGTGGTCAGCGGCTGAAGCTGCATTCGACATTAGTTTCCCTATGGGAAACACCATGCTGCACAAATGTTTATTAAAGGAAATACTGAAAATTCTGTAGCATTGACGTGTAAATCCCGGAAGACCAGTAAATTGAAATATCGGAAAAGTTTTATTTACAAAATTTAAAATAGGGTTAAGAAAGTAAGACAAATTCAGAATTTGTCACGGAACAAGGCCGTGAAATAACAGTTGTCACGAGACAAGTTATCATGACCATGTAAAAACGGAAACAGGCACTAAACTGGGACAAAACCACGTGATCGTGACCAATGCTGTCATGGTACAAAACTAGTCATGGAACAAGGAAGGACGTGAAGTAACCGCTTCTGTAGTTGGCATCTTCAGAGGGCAAGGAGCTCAGGGAACAAGGGGGTTGTCTCTGTGCTCTGGGCTATAGATTGAGATTTTTCCTAGTCTTTACTGTATTTTGCTTATAGATGACAAAGTGTTTTATATAGGATAACCAGAAATTGGAGGGGGGTTGATAGCAAATCATAATACTAAGACAACTGCAATTTGCAAGTTAAAGAAAGTACTTTTAATGGACTGCAGTACTGTCTGTGTGTCTTAAATGGTTTTGACTTCAGCTTCGATTCATTGCAACTTAGCTGAATTTCAAACTGTTTATCTTCTGCATTTGTATAAATCCCTTCCACCTGTTGTTTCTATCTGCATTTGTTTTAATCATCTTGTGCTCCACCTTGGGGTCCAGTTTATGAAAAAAAGTGGGATCAAACTTAAATAAATAAATAAATAAATAAATAAATAAATAAATAAATAAATAAATAAATTTAAAAAAAAGGTGCCTCAACAGCTAGCGCAAAATGACAACCCTTAAGAATATGTAGGATGCCGTTCTTGACTTGCCTACCTGCTAATCAGCCTTACTGGACTCAGAGGGGTTTACTTCTTCATAGATATAAATCTTGCCACTGTGTTTTCAATTGCTTAATTTGTGGTACTTTTAAATTGCATTAAGTTCTTTTTAGAATCATTCCCAAGTGTTTTGTCACTTGACGCAGCACGTTTGTGTTAGTTGGCCAGACCAACACTGGATGGCAGTACCTGGTTTACTTCTTTCTGTGCAAATGGGTAGAACAAGGCCTCCATTTGTTTTCCCTTTATCTCTGTACCAAAAGAGATTAGAGACTGCTTGTTGGCCGGTTTTTTGTTTTTAAATGGGAGCAGAAAGTCTCTGGAAGAAGATTCAAGCCGGTCTGCTCCCTTGTCTCTTGCTGACACCGAATGGCCAGCGTCCTTGAGATCAAGGTAGGCAGAAAACGGAGATGGTAAAATCAGCACCATATTCTGTAGTCTAAATTCAGCTTTAAAGTATGTGCCCAAAGGAAACCAAAACATACACATACAGATTTTTAAAATATAAAACAAACTTGCCTTATTTCTTTAAATAAGAGTGTGAGAGATGAATAAGTCCAGGAAGGATATTTGCCGTTATTTAAGAAAAAGAAGAGAGATGTTTAACAGAAGAGGACCTGTTCTGTCACCCCAGAACAAATAATCAGATGAGGGAGCAGGCTGTAGTAGAAGAACGGCTGAGGGGATAGTTTGGAAAGGCCCTGTGAGATGCTTCAACCTCATCTGGTTGGATGCGACACCTGAGTTATATATTTTGTTGTAGAATCCATAAAGAACTGAACTGATACATGGGGCATTCTACACTTTCACCTGGAGAATCATAAACAATGGCCTGTGTTTCTGTTGTCGGCCGTGTGTGTGTGTGTGTGTGTGTGTGTGTGTTTAGAAGAAAAATGGCTGGAACAAAACAGCACAACAATTTATTGCGGCTCAAACCTATGTATAGGATCAGAACAAAAAAGGCCCAATGATGATGATGATGATGATGATGATGATGATGATGATGATGATGATGATGATGATGATTGGTCAACCATGAGACAGAAATGGCATAATGTGGTTGCCTATAGACTCGATCCTCAGTGGATTCAAAATGTGCAAGGGTTTCACATTTAACTTTAAACCTAATCCTTAGTACACTGGAATTTTAAATGTCGTGCCAGAAAATGTTGGGAGTTTTTGTTTGCAACCTTGCATTCTATTTGTGATTTGTGTGGTAGAGAAGGTCTTTTCTGGGTTGAGGTGATTGGATAGCTATCCGGCACTAACCAATTGTTCCTTCCAGCCTTTGATTTCAAAGAGAGCTCCATCTTTCTGCTGAGTGTTCTTTCCCCCTCTCTTTTGTCAGTTGGAAGCAGTTGTTTGCTGTTGATCTGTTCAGTTGGTTACTAAGTATGTGTGGAGTAAAGAAAGCAGCATACACATCTGTAATTTCCAGTAATTCAAGTAATGAAGGATTTTTTATTATTTTTCCTACAAATGTCTCAGAGTGAGTTATTGAGATTTAAGTGCCAAGGAATGTGAAAGGGGTGGACTCAGGGAACCTGTAGCTATTCTCTGTGGATCTCTCTACTTTTACTGTGTAACTCTTTAACAGAGAACAGTAATTCAGTTAAAATTATGATTTATACAGCCTAAAGAACAAAAAATGAAGTTTTTAAGCTGAATTCAAAACAAGATTGAGAAACAGTGAGGTGAACAGTAGGACAGGGGAAAAATGAATAGTGCCCTAACAGGAGGAAGAAATGAGGCAGAAGTGCTATGATGAACATTCACATAGCTTGGCACATTTTCAGAAAGACAACTAGCATTATGTTAATGTGCAGCAATTTGACACCAAAACTCATGCACTTCCCCTTAGGCAAGGTGTTCAAAGATAGGATTCTTGTCATTTTTAAAGCAAGACGGAACAGTCCTAAGCGGGGATGGGCACCAGTGGTGCAGTGCATCTATCATGCGGTGGGGACTTCAGCTGGTCCAAATGGTATGTACTACAACAACCACGGTCCCTTGCCCTTGCCATGCTGGGGGTGGGGTGAGGGTTGATCTGTAGTCCGAAAGAAGGTTCATGATTCCCTTTCAGAGGGATCGATCTTTTCATTGCTGGCCTGTGTGGCCAAGATACATACAGTGGTACCTTGTATAAAGGAATTAATTCGTTCCAAATGAAATTATGTTAAGCAAATTTTCCTTTATATAAATTCCCATAGGAATGCATTGAAAATGGAGTGATCCCATTTTTATGTGGTTCGGATTCTTCCCATAGGTGATTATGTTAAGCAAATTTCCCCTATATCCGAAATTTTTTGTTATACAAATTTTGTGTTATGTTATGTTATGTTATGTTATGTTATGTTATGTTATGTTATGTTATCTATCTATCTATCTATCTATCTATCTATCTATCTATCTATCTATCTATCTATCTATTTATTTATTTATTTATTTATTATAGGATTTCTATCCTGCCCCTCTTCCCATAGGAACTCTGGGCGGCTAACAGCGGGCCGAATAGTTCGGCCAAATAAGAAGACAACATAAATACACACAACAACAATTTAAAAACAGAGTGCGCACTCTAGGCATAAAAGAACTGGAATTAAACTTAAGCAGATGGTGTGTGTGTGCGGGGGGAAACTAAACCAGGTCACCAAAGGCCTCTCGAAAAAGCAAGGTTTTTAAAGCTCTACGAAAGGCCGTCAGGGACTCTGCAGAGCGCACTTCGCTAGGTAAACGATTCCACAAAGTCGGGCCAGCCACCGAGAAGGCCCGGTTCCTAGTGAAACCTTTTTCTGGAAGTTGAGTCATGGCTTGGGCCCAGACTACCTGTCAGAGCGGATCACCCAGCGATCAACTTCAGCTCGTCCAATTCGGTCGGCGCGGGCGCACTCGCTTTGGGTGGCCACCCCTAGAGAGGCCCAGAAAACTTTCACTAGGAATATGTCTGTGAAGATTCTCAGTCATCCAGGTGAGTTTATCTGGAAGTTGAGTCATGGCTACTGGACTTCTTTTTGAGAGATAGAAACATTTCGCTATTCATCCAAACAGCTTCATCGGTCTGAATACAGCTAGTGCAAATCCTCCATCTTATAGGCAGCTTTGACCTCTTGTCACCCTGGCCTGAATTAGGCTCATAAGATGAACAGTGGCCTAAATAGGCTCGTTAGGGAGACAATAGTATCCTTAGCCTTAAGGTGAACAATGGCCTAAGGTGCTGAAACCTATCAAGAATGGGTCGTTAGCTATGGCCTTGGTGGTGAAGGCTTTTTGATTTGCCTGGGGACTTTGGAAAGCACAGCCTGATAAGTAGCAGATAGACTATGCTGGAGCCCACCACCTCTGTTGAGGGAGGGGTTTTCAATGCTCACATGAATGGCCTCCCTTACTCCTCTTTCAAACCACCTCTCTTCTTTGTCTAATATGTGTACATCCTCATCTTTGGGCATTTATAGACGACCCCTAAACTCCGGGGCAAATGGCTCCCAGCTCTGGAGCTTAAAAATGTTTCCCCACCAGCTCCGGAGTTAACAGGAAATTAAGTGCGACCCCGCCCACTTTACCTGCTCTTTGGAGGTGAAAATTATTTGATCCGGTGTAAGGATAGTGAGTGCGGGGCTCTCCTTGCTTCTGTTTGTTGTTTTTTGGCTCCCGCCCCTTTAAGAGCTACTTTTAGAGAGACGAGAGGCAGAACGAGGTGAGCGGCATGCTTTTCTTTCTCTTTTTCTCCCTCCCTCACGCAGCCAGCAGCCAGGGAAGTGCGGAGGGGGGGGGACACAGGAAAAGCGACGAACCCCTAAGATCTCTGGTCCGAATTTAAGTGGCCAGCGGATCTTAGGGGTCGTGTAAACTTCTACTCCCAGGCCACGGTCAGGTCTGATGATGACTGCACAATGGTTCAGGTATGTAGATGATACCTGGGTGAAAATCAAGACTCAGGAAGTACAGGCCTTTACAGACCACATCAATGCGGTGGACCCTAATATTAGGTTCACCAGGGAAGACACCCAAGACAACAGGCTGGCTTTCCTGGATTGTGCAGTCATCATCAGACCTGACCGTGGCCTGGGAGTAGAAGTTTACAGGAAACCCACCCACACAGATCAATACTTACTGTTTGACTCCCACCATCCACTATAGCACAAACTAGGAGTCATCAGGACCCTAAGCCACAGAGCAGAGAGCATCCCCACCTCCACAGAAGCCAAGAAGAAGGAAGACGGGCACCTGAAGACAGCACTTAAGGCCTGTGGATATCCAAGGTGGGCCTTCAACAAAGCAGTGGGCCATCCCAGAAGAACAAGGGATCAGTCTGAGACCCAGACCCGACAGAAGAACCTGGTCATTCCTTACATGGC
This sequence comes from Phrynocephalus guinanensis, assembly GCA_037367245.1. NCBI lineage: Eukaryota > Metazoa > Chordata > Lepidosauria > Squamata > Agamidae > Phrynocephalus > Phrynocephalus guinanensis. The sequence continues at coordinate 173,692,048 of CM074733.1, read as the reverse complement.
TGGAGTGTCGGAGAAGCTTAAAAGGATTTTTGGCAAACACCACATCCCTGTTTATTTCAAACCCACAAACACACTAAGGCAGAGACTTGTCCACCCAAAGGATCCGATACCAAACCATAAAAGGAGCAATATAGTATATGCGGTCCAATGTAGTGAGGAGTGTTCAGACCTCTACATTGGAGAAACTAAACAGTCATTAAAGAGAAGGATGGCCCAACATAGGAGGGGCAACAGGTCAGGACCAGAATCAGTAGTACACCTCCATTTGAAGGACTCTTTCAAAGATGAGGATGTACACATATTAGACAAAGAAGAGAGGTGGTTTGAAATAGGAGTAAGGGAGGCCATTCATGTGAGTATTGAAAACCCCTCCCTCAACAGAGGTGGTGGGCTCCAGCATAGTTTATCTGCTACTTATCAGGCTGTGCTTTCCAAAGTCCCCAGGCAAATCAAAAAGCCTTCACCACCAAGGCCATAGCTAACGACCCATTCTTGATAGGTTTCAGTACCTTAGGCCATTGTTCATCTTAAGGCTAAGGATACTATTGTCTCCCTAACGAGCCTATTTAGGCCACTGTTCATCTTATGAGCCTAATTCAGGCCAGGGTGACAAGAGGTCAAAGCTGCCTATAAGATGGAGGAATTGCACTAGCTGTATTCAGACCGATGAAGCTGTTTGGATGAATAGCGAAACGTTTCTATCTCTCAAAAAGAAGTCCAGTAGCCATGACTCAACTTCCAGATAAACTCACCTGGATGACTGAGAATCTTCACAGACATATTCCTAGTGAAAGTTTTCCGGGCCTCTCTAGGGGTGGCCACCCAAAGCGAGTACGCCCGCGCCGACCGAATTGGCGGAGCTGAAGTTGATCGCTGGGTGATCCGCTCTGACAGGTAGTCTGGGCCCAAGCCATGGAGGGTTTTATAAACCAAAACCAGGACCTTGAATCTGATCTGGGACGCAACGGGAAGCCAATGCAAGTGAGCTATGTTATACAAGCTGTTTGTTATACAAGGGTCCACTGTATTCAAGTATGTGTGGAAGGGATTTTGGTTGGACCCAGCCTGTCTTCCAGTCAGTTGGGTCGCTAATGAACATTACTTGCTGCACTTAAAAAGCAACTCCATAACTACTTGGTCTTGTGGCGCAGTGGTTAAACTGCTCCACTGCAGCCCAAACTGTGCTCATGACCCAAGGTTCAATCCCAGGTAGACAGCTCATGGTTGACTCAGCCTTCCATCCTTCCAAGGTCAGCAAAATCAATAGCTAGCGCTCAGGGATGGGGGTGGGTGTCAATTTGTAGCCTGCATAAATAAATTATAAACTGCCCAGCAAGGGCTTTAAGTGCTATGGGGCAGTATATAGGCAGAACACTTTGCTTTGCCTTTTTTTTTTTTTGCTTTGTTACATTACCTTTATTATAACTTCATCTGTGTTAGTAATATTTTTGTTCCCCAAATGGCACTAGTTACAGTTAGATACATTTCTCTTAAGTTACTTACAAGTTTTGGAAAGTTGGGAGGTATCTTGTTCAACGTGGGCCATCTCAGACCCAACGGCTATACGTCACTCTCAACCTGACTCTCCACTCTTCGTTTACGCCTTTTATCATAACACATACGGGCTAGAATCCTATTGCATCTTTGCACTGGCATCCCTCCATTGGCACAACTTTCAGTGGGTGCAAGCTCAGAGGTCACTGTAAGCATTTCCTTCCGGGCACCTGAATGATGTGCAGTAGGAATGCCTATACCAGGCCTGCCCAACAGGTAGACCGTGAAGGGTTCAAAAGTAGCCCGCTGGCCATCAATTTAAACAAGTGAGGGAATAAGTTCTCCACCCCTCCCTCCCCCATCCCAAGGACCACCATTGCCCCAGCAAAGTTCTGGGTCTGCCAGCCCACTGTCTCAGCTGAGTGGGGCAGTTCAAGGCCATGGCGCAGTCCCCTGTCCCCCCCCCACACACACAAACCGGCCAGATGATTGGTGTGCCACTGTCTTGTGAGCAGCTGAGTCACTGGTGCGGAGTGGAGGGAGGAGAGGGGCGAGAGGTGGGGTTGCAGGTGTGCCCATCTCCTTTGTGCAGTGACATGTCCCTTCTTATTCCCTCCTGGAGAATTCCCTCCATAATGGATTCACTGATTTTCAACCCATTCCTGTGGGAAACTGCTGCTCTACTTACAGATTTTTTACTTATGACCATGTGCTCGGAAGGAACGGATAAAATTCTTAAGTAGAGGTTTTAGTGTAGTAGCCCTCAGGCACTTAGGGCCAGAAAAAGTAGACCTCGGCCTGTTCAAAGTTGGACAGCCCTGGCCTATACTAACAACTTGGCCTGGAAGTTACCCCGAGAGAGTAATGACAGGTATAATTCAAGTACTGAGATACCACCACTTGGCCCACTCCTTCTCTTGAAGTGCTTTCCGCCAGACCGCAGCTATGCTTCGAGCTGAGATTTTGCTGACCTGTATGTAGAGATGAAACTATTCTGAAACCAATGAGAAACACAGAACGAATGGGCTGAGGAATGGAGAGGCATGAAAGTTGAATGTGCAAATGAGAGCGAAAAACCAAAACAGTTCAGCTCGTTAGCAAAATATGAAAATGAGACTGTCAAGACATTAGAAGGAATCTATAGGAAGGAAGCGGTCAAATGGAAGGGGGAGAGCATAAAAACACAGCTACAACTAAAAACAGAGTTACAGAGATCCCTGTAAGCAGTTTGAAAAACTCCAGAACAGTAAAACAAAAAGAGAAAAATAACAACTCTGTGACTCTTTGCAACATTTCATTATTATTTGAGTGTGGGGAACAACTCCAGGCCAAAAGCATAAAGTAAGACTTTCAAGATACTTGACACTGCACAGAAGGGTAGAGGAAGATTAACGTCAAGATGGAAGTTAACTGGAAGGACAAGATGGACCAAGCACGAAAACAAAAACCAGAATGTGTTTAAAGATGGGTGGGAACACGTGGTAAGTGAAAGACTAAATGAGGGCAAGTGGTTCCCAGTGTGGCATAATGGAGAGATGGGCTAGGACTCTGGAGAACAGGGTTCGAATCTCCCACTCAGCCATGGAAACTCTCTTGGGGATGTGTTGGAAGCCGCAAAACCACTGCTTACCTCAAAAGCCCCATTCAGGTCACTATATAACTCTGTTCCGGTGTGACGAGCTAAAGAAAGGGAAACTTTATTAGCAACAGGAAAGGCAATGAATGGGATCCAAGAGGAGCTGGCGTGGGTTTGTCTGAGGAGCGTCCAAGGGGTGTTGTGTCCTGCCTGCAATTAAGTGGGTTCCAAAAACTGATGTATGCCTTCATGGCTGGCTTTTAGCCAGAGCAGAGACTAGGGGCTAAACCACAATATTTCAGGGTGGATGCCCCCACCACTACAAAACACATGTGGCCCCTGATTTGCCCTGAACTTTTAGCACTAGATTGCTATAGCTCTGGACCCTTTGTCACCAGAAAATGCTGAAATTCAATACATGCCGCACAATATCATCATCAACATCAGGGGTCCTCAACCTAAGGCCTTGAATCCGGCCCCCGGGACTAATTGCAGACCCCCCACACACACCTACCCCCTACTTTGCGAGCAAGCCAGCCTCTGCAGCTGCTTCTAATGCTGAGGCAGTTCAAAGCGGTGGGCTATGTCGCTTCTCCCACTCCCCTCCAACTACCGCCCAGATGGTCAGCATACTGGCTAGTGGGGCATTCAAAGTGGGAGGGCTACAGCAAGGTCCCCTGCTCCCACCATATGCTGCCCAGATGGTCGGGGCACCGGCTGCAGCCGAGCGGGGCAATTTAAAATGGGAAGCCTGTGATACCATTCACTAACACATGATTCCATTCACAAACACAGAATAAAATGAAGGAAAACACACACACACACACACACACACACAATAATCTTGTGCTGGGAGATGCTCTGCAGGCACGGCTCATGTGCCTCCCTGCCCCCTTGCCCAGGGACTTCCTTATGCAAGAGCCAGGAGAGCCAATGGCAAGTTTGATGCAGGATTCATCCTAGGGCACTTCTCCATTGGCACCTTCCTGTAAGTGGTTTGGATACCAGCTGCTCTGTATTGTTTCAGTTCTTCTTTCATACCGATCACTGTTATGCTTGAGGACAAAGATACAGTGGCGCCTCCTGTCTGACTGCATTGATGCTACTAAAAACAGAACTAGGTTGGGCCTAGTAGAGCTCCAGTAGAGATGGTGTGGGGGAGCTTTTGTAAAATATAGAGCATTTGCTGTCTACCTCTGCTTAATGCTTGATTTGCACTGTTTTTACTGTGCATGAAAAGAGCTTTTCTATCACAACATTTCTAGATACATCCACAGTCATGATGACTCACTTGTCTGAAAGTTCCTTGCGCTTCAGACCCAAAATTACCCGTTTAGCCCTTGTTGCTTTGATCTCATGCCTGGGGGGGGGGAACAGACTTTTCCTTGAAATGGGTGAAAGTTATTACAAATCTAATAATGCATCAAAGCCGGTATACAGTATGTAGCTCAGCCAAACCTCAGAATCTCTTTCTCTTTTCAGTTCTAATTTATTGTTTTCTTTTTCACTTTTAATGACTTTTGAGGCTCATCAAAGCAGGGGATTAGGAACTCTCCACAGATGTGTCCACGGCAGCCATGGTGGCTTCCTTGTGTAGGTCTGCCACTGGTGGATATTTGGACTTCTCCCAAATACCGGCCACTTCAGATTTACAGAGAGGGCCTAAGAATGTGAGGGAAAGGGCCCTGCCTGAGGCACTTGGGCATGGGTTGTTCTTCCCAGAATCAGAAACAACTAATTACTTTTTTTGTACTGCACCTTCCAAAAGAGCCTGATTAGTCTGGCCTAACTAGTAATGTTTCCAGTCTCTGCCTAGCGCTATTTTTACATCAACTGAAAACAAGGCAGTCTGTGTCGTCAGTACGTGGAAATAAGTCTGGGTCATGTCTTTTCTAAGGAGTATTTCAAATGTTACAAAAGAGAGGGCCAAAATGGCATATGCTTCTGAGTTCTTCAGCAAGCCAGATGGCACAAACATTTTGGGTCGGTGGGAAGGGTGCCAGACATGCAGCCTTGACTGATAAAGAACTGACAGGATAATCTAATTCTGCATTTCTTTTTACATCATCAACATGATACCAACACAGAATAAAATGAAGGAAAACAAACAAAGAAACAAACAAGCCGCCGCTGCCGCCACCACCTATAAATTAGTGTCGTGGTCAAACTGCTGGTTGGATCAACCTGTAGGTGGCAGGTGAAATCCCCACAGGTTCCTCAAAGGAAAACGGCTAGCCAAGACCACCCATTGAATGTAGGGCTCATGGGAGGGAGGGGGGGGTCACATGGCAGACTCTTCCTTATTGCTCATGCACGGTTATTTGCCATCATGCGACTCTTATCACAGTGGAACACAGCACTGCTTAAAAAGTGCAAGGAGGGGGCCCCACTGGGTCCGATTGCTGAGCTGCAAAGCAAACTTTGCTTATCATTTTCTGGGAGTTTAGTAACACCTGCACAGTGGTCCTGATCTATCTCCCAAACTGTCTAATCTGTCTCCAAACAGATTGGCAGCCTGTGGCACAAGCAGGCTTAGGTTGCGCTGGACACCACTGCCTCTAGAAAGATGGTTCTCACCAGAGGAGCCCCAGTGCTTTGGGTGGGTCTGTGGCTTTCCTCAAGAGTCTACCAAGTGCCTCACAATCACCAGGCTCACAAATGCCTCTTGTCTGGCTGGGAAAGGATCAGACCGGATGGTTTTGTGTTGTGTAGTCTCTGAGGATATCACCAAGGCATGGTGTGTAGCCCACCTCTGAAAGGGGGCGCTGAACACGGCCATATTTATTTTGAAGGAAAAGCATCCAGTTGGGCGAGGAGTGGTAAGATCACATGGCAAAGAGGCTAATTTTGCCCCTCTCTCCTGCGGAGGCTGGGAAGGAAGAGAGATGATGCAGAGCCAGGAAGAGTTCGCTCCATGGTTTCTCCCCCATGGTGTCTCCTCTGGGGAGTCCTAACTTCTCAGATGTTAGAAAATTACTCCTTTAATTTGTTCCCAGAATTCTTTATTGTGGTCTTGTGGGTTTTGTCTCTCTCTCCTCCTCCCGCTGCCACCACAGTTTGTTACCATTACAAAAACAAAAACACAAAAAACACACAAAAAACAGCTTCCTATGTTGCTTGTTGGTTTAATTACCTTTTAAAACTAAAACTTAGGTTTGGCCCAAGTCCTGAAATGGCAAAAGCTGCATAAAAAATGCTACTAAAAAAGGCTTCAGAGCGGAACTTTCAAACTAGAAAAACATGACTCATCACACCATGGAAGAAGCTTCATTCTGACTTGCTTTGTTATTCATGGAAAGTGACGATGGACAATTCTGATGGAATATTTGTCCTCCTCACCCCCTCTGTCCACATCCCAGCCCACTTTTTTCTCCTGCTTGGTTCTAGAAGATTCTGCCTTCCTCTTGCAATTCATATCCAGATTTCAAGGGAAGATGCTTCTTTGGGCCTTTTCACAGGACCTCTAAGATCTGCTGGCCACTTAAATTTGGACCAGGGGTCTTGGGGGTTCGTTGCTCTTCCTGCGTCCCCACCCCTCCGCACTTCCTTGCTCCTGTCTGCGTGAGGGGAGGGAGGAAGAAAGAGAGGAAAAAATGCAGGCTCACCTCCAAAGCCGTCTGGAGCCCTGTCGTTGTCCTGATTCCTTCTCTTCTGTTTGTTTTTTTTGCCTCCCGCCCCTTCTCTTAAAGGGGTGGGAGGCAAAAAAAACAAAACAGAAGCGAGGAGAGCCCCGCACTCACCAGATTAAATCTGGACCTGGGGATTTTCACCCTCCTAGAGCAGGTACAAGAAAGGTGCACTGGGGCACGCTTAGGTGGGGGTGGTCACACTTAATTTCCTGCAAACTCCGGAGCTGGTGGGGAAACAATTGTAAGCTCCGGAGCTGGCAGCCATTTGCTGCGGAGTTTAGGGGTCGTGTACAAATACCCTTTAAGAAATATTTTAAGAAAAACTAAAGAAATCAGCTGCCAGGACCCTGCCTGTCACAGAGCCTGTCTCTGAGGGCTTAAATGGTGAAGAGCTGCTGGAGGAGCCTTGCAGCTCAAGTCAGCAGGCAGCTGGGTCTGATGACTCAGCTGAAAACATATCTTCTCCCCCTAGAAGGGCTATGAGCAGGATTCTGCAAAGACATGCTAGCAGGAGAGATAGGGAAAGGGTCTTTGATGCTAGACGGGGAATCAGGTCAGGAAGCCCTGAGTACTAGCATGAGCCTTTCCAGAAGTAAGGGTGTGTGTTCCCTGTTTTGGGATAAAGCTGGTAAGCTCACTTTGAGCTCTCTGTGGGAGCAACACGTCATTTGAACTTGCAACCACATTCCTGTCTGTGACCTTGGCTCTGTTTCCTGATTTTGGACTGGCTTCCTGGACAATGGCTTAATCTGTTCCCTTGGGTTTGGCATCTGGTTTCCGTGAGATATTCTGGTTTTGACTTGGACTGTTAATTGCTGGGAGTTAGATTCTGTTATTTATCTGGCACTTGATTGTTGGCAAAGGACTTTAACTTGCCCGGCTTTCCACTAAAGATCTTGGCAAAGAACTGAACCCTGTTTGTGTGTGTGCTCTGTGTGCGGGGCTTGACATCAGCAACACGTTTTCTTTGCTGGAGTTTTGGAGGTCGTTTTAGTGCTAACGGAAAGCTTCTGGTTGACAACCTCTTGGATACAAGTTTCTATGAAATGCCCCAGAGTACTAAATTCGGCTTCCAGAGAACGCCAGACTAAAATATGCTACACATTATGGAGGGACAAAAAACAGCCATGAGAAGTGCCGTTATGGAAAAAAAGAAATTATATTAAGCAAGTGGGGGGTAGGATATGTGCAGAATCTGGTACATTAAAAAGAACAAATGCTTAATTTGGAAGAGCCCTTTATTATGCCAGAGGTCGGGAGTTCAATTCCCCTCTGCGACTCCTTGACAGGGGCTGGACTTTATGATGATCCATACATTTCCTTCCAGCAGTTCTAAAAGGAGGAGGATGAACAAGTGATTCCCCCCCCCCTAAGCTCTGATCTTAACTAGAGTGGACATGGAAGGTAAAAAAAAAAAAAAAGGTAAAGGTTCCCCCTGCAAATGCATGCCAGGCGTGTCTGACTCCAGGGGAAAACTCCATTTCAAATTCCATATAAAAAATAGCCACCCTCCACCTTAGTTCTTGAAAAACTCCCTGAAACCCGGTTAAGTGGGTGTTACTGGTTTTTTGGGGGGTGGGGGGTGGGGGGGGGGTTTAAAACCACTGACCGTGGGGGCACGATTTTTGGAGCCAGTTTATCGGAAAATTACATCTGGGATTTTAAAGACCCTTTCACCCTCTCACCCCTACTTTCCTACACCACACTGTGAAAGGACAGGAGCGAAGGATGAGTGGGTCCAGGCCACAGCTTCCTCTGCTCTTCCTCCGTCCCTGCAGGAAGTTCTGCTAATATTTACCGTGACATTCCCTGAAGAGAAGGAAGGCCTTCTCAGGGCAGGACCAGCACTCTCTCATCATCAGTCACCATACAGACTCTTTATTTCGTAAAACAAAAACAACGCTGAAGATCTTGGATTTGTTTCTTGAGGCCTCACTCAAACAGTCTCCCAGCTCCACTGTTTTCCTTCCTTTTAAAATACCTCGGTTTACGAATACTTTGCTGTATAAGAATTTTGCAAGACGAGCATATTTTTGCTTCATGTAATTCATAAAAATTTTCATAAAAATTTCATATTCTTCATAACATTTTGCTCTGGATAACGAGCAATGACTTGCAAAGCAAGCTCTGCCATCACCCCCTCCTCCACCACCACTGCCGCTATGACCCTCTTGCCGCCCACTTGCCGCCGCATCTCAAAAAAGACAGTGTGGAACTGGAAATAGTGCAGAGGAGAGTGACTAAATCGATTACTGGGCTAGGCTACCTCCCTCATGAGGAAAGGTTACAGCATTTGAGGCTTTTAGTCTAGTCAAACGTGCCTGAGGGGAGACATGATTGAGATGTACTAAATTATTCAGGGGGTGGATAAAGTGGACAGGGGGAAGTTCTTTTCCCTCTCACACAATGCCAGAACTGGGGGTCATCCAGTCCAATTGAGATTTGGGAGCGTGAGAACAGATGAAAGAAAGTATTTCTTTACCCAATGTTTTGCTAGTCTATGGAACTCCTTGCCACAGGGTATGGTGATGGTATTTGGACTAGATTCCTTTCAAAGACGATTGGACCGATTTCTGGAGGAAAAGTCCATTGCAGGTTATGCCTGATGGGGATACGTGTTATCTCCGGGCTTAAAAGGAGGGTGCCTCAAAATGCCAGATGCAGGGGAATGGTATCTGGAGACAGGTAATCTAGTTATCTCATGTGCTCCCTGAGGTATCTGATGGAGCCAACGTGAGGTACAGGAAGTGGGACTAGATGTGCCATTGGCATGATCCAGCAGGGCTCTTCTTACGCTTGTATGTTATGCTCTTATGTAAAGCAGCGATAGACCACGAAAGGAAACCTGGAAAACTAAGGAGATGTTTAATATAAGTTTAATTGAAGGGGCCACTCATGTTTTCTCCTCCTCTAAACAAATCAGACTGCTATATCACACCTTTACAAGGATGAAGAAGACTGATTTACTGCATACTCCCTAGAAGCACTCTATAAAATATGTAAATATTATTATAATTATTATTATTATCAGACTAAAAGTGTGAGTCAGATCAATTTCCTAACGAGGCTTGTCCTCTGCATTAGACATATGCTTATGCGTATATACTGTAATGTTCGTGCTTTGTACTTCAATAAAAATGCAATTACATGTTATAGGAAGGTCTTCTGGCCTCGGGAGCTATAAATGCACAGAGGATTGCCATTAGTGTCTACTATCATCACCCCAACTGGGTCTCATTACTAACTGCTAGAAGACACAGCTTTCTAGACAGTTGGAACCATGGAGCCAAAGAGTCAGGGCGGAGACTTACCATTAGGGAGAGTGAGGTGGCTGTGTCATGCAGACATTTTTGAGTGTCACAAAAGGCAGAAAATTGCTAGTTATTTCAGGCATTATTCCCCTCCCCCCCGCAAGTTACTTGTAGTTAATGGTTGCTCACAATCCAAGCAAAACAGATTTAATGGTGAGATATTTATTTGCAGAGAAATTAAATGAGTTCTTTGCATCTGTCTCCACAACAGAAGACCTCGAGCAGATTCCGCTGCCTGAGCCGCCCCTCTTGACTAAACAATTAAATCAAATACAGGTTAAAAGAGAGGATGTTTTAGGATTAATTGATAAATTGAAGATTAACAAGTCACCGGGCCCAGATGGCATCCACCCAAGAGTTATTAGGGAACTGAGAAATGAAATTGCAGATCTCTTAACGGTTATATGCAACTTAAAACGGCCACAGTGCCGGAGGACTGGAGGATAGCAGATGTCACACCAATTCTTAAAAAAGGAAGGAGGGGGGACCCAGGAAACTACAGGGCAGTTAGCCTTACATCTGTCCCAGGGAAGATGGTGGAAAGCCTCATCCAAGAGAAAATCTTAAAACACATAGAAGAACAAACCTTGCTGAGAGAAAATCAGCATGGCTTCTGTAAGGGTAAATCTTGTCTGACAAATCTTTTAGAATTTTTTGAAAAGGTCAACAGGCATGTGGATTTGGGTGAACTGGTGGATATAGTCTATCTGGATTTTCAAAAGGCTTTTGACACAGTCCCTCACCAAAGGCTGCTGAGAAAATTGCAGTCAGGGGATAAGAGGGCAGGTCCCCTTATGGATTGAGAACTGGTTGAGATCCCGGAAACAAAGAGTAGGTGTCAATGGGAAATTTTCACAATGGAGAGAGGTGAAAAGCGGTGTGCCCCAGGGCTCTGTCCTGGGACCGGTGCTTTTCAATCTGTTCATAAATGACCTGGAGACAGGGACAAACAGTGAGGTGGCCAAGTTTGCAGATGACACAAAACTTTTCCATGTGGTAAAAACCAGAGAAGATTGTGAAGAGCTCCAGAAGGATCTCTCCAAACTGGGGGAATGGGCAGAGAAATGGCAAATGCGTTTTAATGTAGCCAAAAGTAAAGTAATGCATATTGGGGCAAACAATCCAGACTTTATCTATCAACTCATGGGCTCTGAGTTATCCGTGACGGATCAGGAAAGAGATCTTGGTGTGTTGGTGGACAGCTCCATGAAGGTGTCTCCCCAATGTGTGGCAGCGGTGAAGAAAGCCAATTCCATGCTAGGGATTATCAAAAAGGGGATTGAAAATAAAACAGCCAACATTATGATGTCATTATACAAAACAATAGTAAGGCCGCACCTGGAGTATTGTGTACAATTCTGGTCACCGCATCTCAAGAAAGACATATTGGAACTGGAAAAGGTTCAGAAGAGAGCGACTAAAATGATTACTGGGCTGGGGCACCTCCATTATGAGGAAAGGCTAAAACATTTGGGGCTCTTTAGTCTGGAAAAAAGGTGCCTGAGGGAGGATATGATTGAGACATACAAAATAATGCAGGGCATGAGTAAAGTGGATAGAGGGAAGCAATTTTCCCTCTCCCAAAATACCAGAACTAGGGGACATACACTCAAATTGAGGGCTGGGAGAGTAAGAACTGACAAAAGAAAATATTTTTTGACCCAGCGCGTTGTTAGTCTATGGAACTCCCTGCCACAGGATGTGGTGATGGCATCTGGCCTGGATGCCTTCAAAAGGGGATTGGACAGATGCCTGGTGGAAAACTCCATCACAGGTTACAAACCATGATGGAGATGTGTAATCTCCAGGCTTAAAACCAGGATACCTCAAGGGCCAGATGGAGCGGAGTGGTATCAGGAGACAGATATCTAGTCTTGTGCACTCCCAAACACATCTGGTGGGGCCACTGTGAGATACAGGAAGCTGGACTAGATGGGCCTTTGACCTGATCCAGCAGGGCTCTTCTTATGTTCTTATGTTTATGTTCACTCCTCAAGTATATTTTGTAACAGAGGCCAGAATGGTAGCATTCTGGTTTTCAAAAATTTTACAGAAAGCAACTATTTTTATATCTTTTGAGTACAAGAAAATTAACTTTTGCTTCTTAAAATTGCAGCTGAAACTGTAGCTAATTGGTTGGGGAGGTGTCTTTAGAGTTCTAGTGGTAATTACTTTTTAAAAGTCGGTTTCCAAATTACGCCTTCAGGTCACATGCTGAGGTCTTTGGGAAAGAGTGAAACATGATTTGTCCTACCTAGACCATGTCTGGAAAGCGGGTGTATTAATCCAGTCAAGCGGTGATAAAATCCATCATGTTTCTGTGCTTTGCTGCTCAATTGAAAAAGACATAAGCAAATGAAACTTTGTCCGGAACATACCGTACTTATCATTCTCAGTGTGTCAGTAAAACAGAAAATCGGTTTCCTTCTCATCTTGTATTTCATAAGCAAATTACAGATCCCCGGCCGAATATAATAAATAACTTTAAAGAGAGCAGTTGAGACCTTGCTATTTAAAGAGGCATATGGTGACTGCTAGTGTGATTGTTTTTGTTGGTTTATTGTTTGTTGTTTTTGCCCCAGAGTTTGTTTTCAAGTTGCCCTTGCTGGTTAGGTTTGGCTTGTTTAGTAAAAAGTAATGCTTTAATCTTTGATCATTGTAAACCATCCAGAGTTCCTTCTGGATGACTGGCAGTACAGTATATAAATGTATAAAAGTATAAATAATAAATACACTACGTGACCCTGCATGGAACAGGCTTACCAGCCAGGGTATTGCAAAATAGAAATATTGGCCCTTTGTACAGGACCCCTAAACTCCGCTGCAAATGGCTCCCAGCTCCGGAGCTTAAAATTGTTTCCCCACCAACTCCGGAGTATACAGATAATTAAGTGCGACCACGCCCACCTAAGTGCGTCCCAGCACACTTTTCAGGTACCTGCTCTCTGGAGGTGAAAATTCCTAATGCGGATATAACAGTATTTTTTTCACCCAGCGCGTTGTAAGTCTATGGAACTCCCTGCCACAGGATGTGGTGATGGCATCTGGCCTGGATGCCTTCAAAAGGGGATTGGACAGATTCCTGGAGGAAAAGTCCATCACAGGTTACAAACCATGATGGAGATGTGTAGTCTCCAGGCTTTGAACCAGGGTACTTCAAAGGCCAGATGCAGGGGAGTGGTATCAGGAGACAGATATCTAGTCTCATGCGCTCCCAAACGCATCTTGTGGAGCCGCTGTGAGATACAGGAAGCTGGACTAGATGGGCCTTTGGCCTGATCCAGCATGGCTCTTCTTATGTTCTTAACATTTATGATTGACAACTGGGCCGGGACTAAAATAAAGCCTGCCTCAAGATGGGATTTTAAAAATATGTCACAGATTTTGTCACTGAACTGAGAAGACTCTTGAGCCATGTGGTCAGGTGGATGGCTGGTGGTGGTGGTGGGGAAAATCTAACATCAGTGACAAGCCAGGCACAATCTTGGAGCAGCTGTGCTCCATTCGGAGTGATTTGGTTCACTTTCAAACTCTTTTCACTTGGAGGTTTGTTAACCCCCATAAAAAAAGAAAAGATCAGAATAAATGGATCCACCCCATGCTTCCTTTCCTGAATGTTCCCCCCCTCTAACAATGCCTCCTTGCCCCCCCCCCCAAAAAAACCCCACCGTACATTTTCTGAAAGCCTAGAAGTGCTTCTTTATCCTGACAAGATAAGGTCTTCTCCGGTGGTCTTTTACTGTATACTATGGGCCCACCTCCCGGTGAGTCCAACAGGAGGAAACATTTTGCCCCATCTGGAGGTGCCCTCTGAAACTTGGCTCCTTGATCTTTTGAACACGCCAGAAGCACCAGTGACTTTTCCCCACCAAAGCTTGAGCCTATATATAAACAGAAAAACTGCTGTTGCAGGCTCTGAGAACGTTTTGCATTACAAGAGTCGTTGCTGACTCTATTAATGAGAGCTCTCTAATAAGACCTCCTGTGCTCAGCTGCCTGGTCAGCTCTTGTAAACTTCAGCGAGTCAATCCTTCTTGTATTTGGTCTTCTTCTCCTGTTGCCTTCCCCTTTCCCCAGCATCATTGCTTTTCCCATTTAATCTGGCCTTCTCGTGATGTATCCAAAGTAGGAGAGCTTACATTTCATCATATATTTTTTTAATTCCTGAGACAGTTCAAGCTTGATTTCCTATAAGACCTACTTGCTTATCCTTCTGGCAGCCTGGGATACCAAGCATCCCTTGCTCCATCTAAAAGTAAAAGCTTTCATTCAGCACCTTGAGCATCCGTTGGCCTGCATGGGAAATTAAAACAATAGCCTTATAGCCGATGAAGCTGTTTGGATGAACAGCGAAACGTTTCTATCTCTCAAAAAAGAAGTCCAGTAGCCATGACTCAACTCCCAGTTAAACGAACCTGGATGACTGAGAATCTTCACAGACGAATAGCCTTATAGTTATTTATCTCATATGTCAGTGCAAGCATCAGCAAAAGCTCTGTGTGCAGACGTATGGGTGCATCATTGGATTGCAGTTACATGTGTTAAATTTTATTGCATGCAATGGTTACTCATGAAACACATGGAATTTCCCTGGGTGGTGCAACAGACTGCTGTTGGGTTAGAAACCAAAGCAAAATGCAAAGTGTGCTGCTTATATAATGCCCTATAGCAATTAAAGCACTCTCTGGGTGGTTTACAAGCAATTATGCAGGTTACACATTGCCGCTACCACCACCCAAGCAAGCTGGGTACTCATTTTACCGACCTCAGAAGGATGGAAGGCTGAGTGAACCTTGAGCCTGCTACCTGGGATTGAACCCCAGGTCGTGAGCACAGTTATTGCTGCAGTACAGCTGTTTAACCACTGGGCCATGAGGCTTTAGAAAGCTCCTTGAGCAGAGCTAGTAGGATTTTTCTTCTGTTACTCAAGCAGAGTTCAGGTATGCTGCCTTTTTGGATCATACCAAACCCCGACAATTACCCTGCTGGCATGGCCACCGGCACCGTCAAAACAAACCAGCAGAAAGACAAGCGAACACTTCCCTAAGCTCTGCATTCAAGCTCAGGTCCTGCATCCGTGCGCTGAGGAGGAGAAACGTCATCGCTCCTGTTCAAGATCAGATTACACCTGCGTTTCAGACCTCCTATTATTTATGAGTTCATTTGTGCTTAGTGGCAAGCATTTATATTTATATGCTTTTTTATTTCATGCCTATTTGCTGGGATGAATTAATGGCCTCTTAATGTCTTATATTTTCAAAGGTTACTTGCTCCATTAAACAAGTGAATAATAA
Organism: Phrynocephalus guinanensis; assembly: GCA_037367245.1. Classification (NCBI taxonomy): domain Eukaryota; kingdom Metazoa; phylum Chordata; class Lepidosauria; order Squamata; family Agamidae; genus Phrynocephalus; species Phrynocephalus guinanensis. The sequence goes on along the minus strand of CM074733.1, from coordinate 173,676,744 downwards.
GCCTTTATTTGATTATCCAGAGCGTGTGTCATTCATCCAGCCTGCCGTGCACCTTGGGCGTGTTACGTTTCAGACTCAGGAGCGCTAAAGGGCATTTTTTGCTGACAAGATAAATTTTCCACCCTTCCGTGCCAGGTTAGCTTCCCCTTATCCTTGGAGAAAGGATCTTCTCCTTTGTTTTAGCAGTCTATCATGACAGTAGCCATAGTGAGACCACAGCCAAACCACAACTCTTTTTGCAGTCACTGCCTTGGAGTACTGATGTCTGCAGTAATATAAAAGCTTTGGTCTGGAGCATCCCTTCCACGTAAACCATCATTTTGTAATTCAAATCACTGTTATGGAGCCTCAAGTCGCTGCTGACGTATGGTGACCTTAATAGGCCTTTCAAGGTGTATGAGATATTTAAGGAGTGTTTTTACCACTTCCGTATTCCTCCCTGCCTCACCCCACTTCACCCCAAGTTTCCGTGCCTGAGTAGGGGATTTAAGCCCATTCTAAGTCCCAGCACTCTATCCGCCACATCTGTGGTTCCCAGCCTCAGGTCCCCAGATGTTATTGGACTACGACACCCAGAAGCCTCCACCACTAGCTGTGTTGGACAGGGTTTCTTGGAGTTGTAGTCCAAGTTTGGGAGCCATTGCACTGCACCACACACTGGCTCTCATTTAGAGCATACCTTCCGAAACTTTACAGATCAAAAACAGGAGCAGTTTTAAGAGAGAGAAGCGGCTAAAGAAAGGTTAGCAAATGAGTTTACTGATAATATAATATAATATAATATAATATAATATAATATAATATAATATAATATAATATAATATAATATACAGTGGACCCTTGTATAACAAACAGTTTGTATAAAATAAAATCTGTACAACATAAAAATTTCAGAGATAAGGGAAATTTGCTTAACATAATTGCCTATGGGGTAAATCTGTACAACATAAAAACGGGATCACTCCATTTTCAATGAATTCCTACGGGAAATTTGTATAAAGGAAAATTTGCTTAACATAATTTCATTTGGAATGAATTAATTCCTTTATACAAGGTACCACTGTAGTCTGCTTTTTAATGTCTGAACAGAAGGAGTAATTATGTAAAAAATACTGGCAACCCCTCTTTAAAAGGGTGTGTGACTCTCCTAAATGCAGCCTGGAGGGGGGAAAAACAGAGTCAGTGACGCCTGCGAGGGAGTTCCCATGCAACCCTCTGCAGACGACAGTTCACAGCCAGAGTTGCCCAGATGTTCTCTTGAATGTGTGTTGGTTTATTAAAATTACATCCTGCTTTTCTGCCGGATTTAACTGGCATTCGGTTTGGCTGAAAGCAGTGATATCCAGATAGGAGCAAATAAAATTAAAACAAAAACACATCCTTGAAACACAATCACGACTGTCTGTGTTGGCAGGAACAACAATTGCTTTCAACAGTAACCATACTTCAATGCGAAAATCCTGTCTGAATGAAACAACTGGGTGAAATGTTAGCATGACTGACCGAATATGTCAACTTATGACAAAGTGCAGGGTTGGCAAACTCTACTTAAATTGTGTTATCAAGGATAGAAAAATGCTGTACAGAAACATCCTTTTCAGATACCAGAAGCCAAGGTTCAGGGGGAAATGTTTAGATGCCCACCTCACTGCTTAACTACACCCTAACTACATGTCATCTGAGTCCTCAATGCTTTATGCAAGAACCTCAAAGAGTTACAGTATTTATGTACCCTTGTATCTGCCCGGTCCCTTACATCTCTATGGATGCTTAAGAACACACCAAGTCCAAATGCTACTTCCTCTTTGGGTGTGATGCCCTCTACGGTTTCTATGCCAAAACTGGCAATCCGGTTAGTCCAATTAAAGATCCCTTAATAAGAGTACAAAATTCTGTTTTTCCGTGTTTGCCCCTAAAATCTTTGGCTACATATCCATATCAGGATCTCATTGTTGCTTGCCAGCTACTTGGTTCCTTATTATGATCTGTTTGTTCTATGTGTTTTTTGTGTTTATTTAATATATCTTAAATGTTATTTTTATTTTATTGTTTTAAATTTAAATTTACTTGTACACCGCCTGGAGTTGTTTTTTGAATTAGACTGGGCAGTATATAAATCCATGAATGAATGAATGAATGAATGAATGAATGAATGAATACATACATACATACATACATACATACATACATACATACATACATACATACATACATACATACATACATACATACATACATACATAGTGGGATGTCTATCCCTCTTTCTTGTCCATCACTTCTCCTTGCAATGAATGGGCCACCTCTCATGGGTGGCGGTGGTAGTGGAGAAACGCAAACCATGTTGAGAATTAGGGCAAAAGTGCCTATATGTTATGGGTAAGAGAAAGGAAAATCGCAACAGGGCTGCCATTTGGGACAGCACAGATCTGTCCAATGTAGCATCTAGTGCCATTATCACATCTGCAAGAGTCAAGCCAGAAATCTCACTGCTGCAACTGAAAGTGGGGCATTGAAGGCTGGTTGGGGTCCGATAGTTATATCCAACTGTCCTAATACGTCCATCATTAATTCAAAAATCACCACTTTCATATATCAGAATGGGACATATTTGCCTCCTATATTCATGTTTTGTTGAATGAGCTACATAGAACTTGATTTGCAAAGTCAGTGTGTTATCACGCATTCACCCAAACTGTTATAAACAGAGTCCCCAGGTTTTAATCCGAACTACCATGTGCATTGTATCTTTAAACACACACAAAAATTCATTGGAACAAAAATGGTGCCAGCCAGTCTACTTCTTATTGCCTCCACAGTGTTTGTTGCTTGTTTGCTTGTTTTAAATCTCAGCCAATGCAACATAATGGAACAAAGTCCAGTGATGACTTTAGTAAATAATGATGCTAAGAAGCAGAAAGTCACGTATTTTGGTTGTCACAGGAGTCACTTATTCCCAGTGGGCCTTGGAATCCTCACTGGTTTCAGCAGATGCATGTGGACACATCACCAGAGGTTTCAATCCACTGGGGGCAGAACAGTACCCCAAATATTACACAATGCCTGTTAAAAAGAAATATGGACAAGTGAGGCTAAACTGCACACCTCATCTACTCACGGCTGGCTGGCTGGCTCAGTGGCTTAGGCATCTGTATGCAGACCCAGAGGTTGAGGGTTCAATGTCTCACTGTGCCTCTTGTGAGGAGGACCAGCTGATGTGGCCTTGGGCAAGCCCCACACAGTCCCAGGGCACCTTCCGAAGAAAAAGAAGGGCAGACCCAATTCCAAGTATTCTCTACCTGGAGAACCCCGAAAAGGGTGGCCATAAGCCTGAAATGAAATGTTAGTCTGTGGAACTCCCTGCCACAGGATGTGGTGATGGCATCTAGCCTGGATGCCTTCAAAGGGGATTGGACAGATTCCTGGAGGAGAAGTCCACCACAGGTGACAAACCATGATGGAGATGTGCAATCTCCAGGCTTAAAACTGGGGTACTTCAAGGGCCAGATGCAGGGGAGTGGTATCAGGAAACAGATATCTAGTCTCATGCACTTCCAAACACATCTGGTGGGGCCACTGTGAGATACAGGAAGCTGGACTAGGTGGGCCCTTGGCCTGATCCAGCAGGGCTCTTCTTAGGTTCTTATGATGTGAATTCACAAACCGATATGCAGGCTGAACATGCACATTCTTGCCCGTATGACACAGTTAGGGTCACTGAATTCCACAGGACTGACTTACCGTTGAAAGGGTGCAAGATTCTGCTTGAGCCTCCTCGCCAGTCACCAGGGTGGTGCTGGTAGGAGTTGGAAGGAGTGTGGCCTTCCGGCATTCAAGGAAGCGAGTACTGTATACGTATCTCCTGATAATGAACACCCACTCTCTAGAGTGGTCAGCTTCTCTTTGAGCCAGTGGCGGTCACTTCTCCGGGCATAATGCAAACACAGGCTGTCGGTTCTCTGCATGGTCTCATGTCTGTTTTGCAAATGGAAGAGGAAGGCCTTTTCTCTTTGGGCATGGGATGGGGAAACCTGAACAATGGATCAGCAGCATCTTTTCCAGCTACTTTTTGTTCCCTTGTCAAAACCATCTGTGTGTCTTCCTTGCATCTATAGTTTATTTATTTATTTTGAATATTTTTTACCCTGCCTTTCTTCTTAGAAAAGGACCCAAGGAGGCTTACAATATTGAAGGACAATATACAACCCAGAACATTTAAAGACATATTCAAGTTAAGAACAATGACTCTGAAGAGGCCTCTTACAACATTAAAAAGGCGGTATTAGAGCTAATAACAGCGCATGTACAATTAAAGAAGAAACGTTCCATTATGTGAGATGGAAAACTCCAAATGGAAAGACTGGGAGTATTATGAAATCAGTCAATGAAATGCATGGTAATCCATCGAAAAGTCACATAACAGGTAGACCCACATTCAGGGAAAGCTTGCCTGAAGAGGAAGGTCTTTGCCTGCTTCCGGAAAGACAGCAGAGATGGGACAGTCCTGGCCTCCAGTGGGAGGGAGTTCCAAAGTCTGGGAGCAGCAATAGAGGAGGCCATTTTCATGGGTTCTTCCGAGGCGCACCTGTGAAGGTGGTGGGATGGAGAGAAGGGCCTCTCTATCGCCAGACAGGGCAGGGCCCCTTATACATGAAAAGAGAGAAACTGACAAGGCATGGGGAAAGGAACCTCTTTGGACTACAGCTCTCAGAGTTGGGAAGCCAACATGGCCTGTGGCCTTGCAAACTGAAGGGTTCTGGCACACGTAGCATTTTATTTTGTCAGAAGACACTCTATTATTTATATGGTGACTTTCTCCCTATGGGGAAAGGCAAAGAAGCGCAGAACAGCCAACAGGAGGCAGCTAATAATAATACAAGGCAAACATCACATTAAACACATTTAAATATATATTAAGATTAAAAACCAAGATTAAATAAACGATTTTAAAACATTTAAAAACCTGTAGGATTAAAAACAAAAGTATTCCTGATACCGTTGTAGTCATAAAATGATCAATTTTTTTTTCACGCTCTGGAGATCAGAAATACTTGGATAAAAATCTGCAGGTCTTGCTATCTTTGTTCCAAATTTTCCAGTACTTTACATTTCTCCTTCTGCATATTTCCTTTTTCAAGTTCCTTCGGCAGAAGCTGCCATGTTTACATTTATTTATTTATCTGCCTCTGTCTTGCTCCACCAAGCGCAGGGCGTTTCAGGCAATTTTGAACAGTGCCAATGAGTCTGCACTAGCTGTAACATTCAAAAGCTATTTAACACCCTACTGTCTTGATTTTCTAAAAGCTTATCCCGCCCCCATCAAGTATGCAAATACCGGTATTTCCTGGAAACAAAGGCAGATTGTGATAACTAGATTCCATCCGTGTATTTTTTTCATTCCTGTTATCCTTCTCGGCTCAAATCTACACATTAAATTAATTATCTGAGGAGTATAATTTTAACAATATCTTAACACAGATATTTTTTGCAGTTAGTGGAAGTTGTGGGTTTATTTGCCAAGTGCTACAACTTGGGGTTTTTCTAGTTGATTTCTTCCTTGTTCTGATGGGGCCAAGTTTACCTGTGCTTGTCTGATCTACAGTTAATTTGTTTGATCATGCTTGCCTGAATTAACAGCACAGGTACTTGCTATTTTTAGTGGTTAAAATGTTACTGAAGTTACTTAAGATAATGTTTTGCGCACAGCTAGAAACTACCGACCGACAAATTACAATTAATTTTTAAGGAATTCCTTTTGCAAATTTTTTTCTTGGCCTTGATAACACTTAGATCGTTGCTCCCAGGCTCATTGTGGGCCATGTGATACAGGCCAAACCTTCCTTAAAAAGATACAGATACTGCCGTGGTAGAGATGAAGGAAGTGCCCCAAGGCCAAAGGGCCACGGGTCATGTGGGCAGAATAAAGACCGAGCACAAACCTGTCACTTTCCCCCTTGCATTTTCACCTCACCGGCTCCTGCGGCTCCGCTGCTGATTTGCTCGCTGAAGTAAAATGATTGGATGCATTAAAGCAAAGTGTTCTGCTTCACTTCAAGTACAGTAGTCTCTGGGTGGTTTACAGTTTTAATTACAGAATGCATGCTACACATTGCCCCCCCGACCTAGGAAGGATGGAAAGCTGAGTCAACCTTGAGCCATCTAACTGGGATTGAACCCAGGTTGTGAGCACAGTTTTAGACTAAGGGCGTTTATACACGACCCCTAAACTCCGGGGCAAATGGCTCCCAGCTCCGGAGCTTAAAAATGTTTACCCACCAGCTCCGGAGTTTACAGGAAATTAAGTGCAACCACGCCCACTTTAGTGCGTCCCAGCGCACCTTTCAAGTACCTGCTCTCTGGAGGTGAAAATTCTTTGATGCGTTGTAACGATAGTGAGTGCGGGGCTCTCCTCGCTTCTGTTTGTTGTTTTTTGGCTCCCGTCCCTTTAAGAGCTACTTAAGAGACTGGAATGTTGCCGGGGCAAGAGGGAGAGGCAGAACGGAGGTGAGCCACGTCTCTTTTCTTCCTGTTTTTTCTCCCTCCCCTCACGCAACCAGCAGCCAGGAGTGCGGAGGGGGTGGGAACGCAGGAACAGTGACAAACCCCTAAGATCTCTGGTCCGAATTTAAGTGGCAAGTGGATCTTAGGGGTGGTGTGAAAAGGCTCTAAGGCTCCAAAAACTGTTGGCTGCAAAGTCAGCAGCTTGGCGGTTCAAATCCCGGGCGCCACGCAGCGGAGCGAGCTCCTGCTGATGACCCTAGCTCCTGCCAACCTAGCAGTTTGAAAGCATATAAATGCAAGTACAGTAGACCCTTGTATAACAAACAGTTTGTATAACATAAAATCTGTACAACATAAAAAATTCCAGAGATAGGGGAAATTTGCTTAACAGAATCACCTATGGAGTGAATCCGTACAACAAAAAATGGGATTACTCCGTTTTCAATGCATTCCTATGGGAAATTTGTATAAAGGAAATTTGCTTCACATAATTTCATTTGGAACGAATTAATTCCTTTATACAAGGTATCACTGTAGATAAATAGGTACCGCCGTAAGAATCGGGAAGGTAAAACAGTGTTTCCTTGCAGCCATGCCGGCCACGTGGCCACAGACTTGCACAACACTGGCTCTTTCGGCTTGAATACGGAGATGAGCACCGCCCCTAGAGTTGGACACGACTAGCATGCAGGTGCAGGGAGGGAACCTTTACCTTTACCTTTTTACAGGCATTTAACCACTGTGCCACGGGGCTCATTCACTGGGAACTGCAGGAGAGGGAAATGAAGAACAAATCTTAGGCATCCATCTATGGATACCATGGATGTACCAATGATTTGTGTCCAAAGTGTTAACACTCTGGCCTACAGGTGCTGAGAAGCTGGAGAACTCTTCTTGGGTCCTATTTTTTAATAGGGGTAGCATTGGGAACGCATTTTAGGCTGTGATGGGGCAGCCTAAATAATCAGTTGAGAGGGCTGACGGGAGTCACATGGTTTTGGCTGACAACATTTGGTGGCCACAGGTTGCTTATTCCTGCAGCAATCCTCTAGTTACTAGTAAGTAAGTCCCATTTAACTTATGATGGGGCTTTCATCTCTACAGACATGCATCGCTGCATGGGGCTGCTGAGGTCAAGTGACAAGTATATGTCACCACCATACATATGAATAAATATCCGTGCAATGCAATTATAATTATTACTGAGCCTTCTTCCCAGAGATGTTTGCTTGGTGTTTAGTCTATTGTTCTTTTAGAGCCAGCCTGCGAGACAAAGACCTCTGTTTTCTCAAGGTTTGGAAAACTGATTGTAGACGTTACAAATCTCTTTGGCTTTGGTTTGTTTTTATCCTGTCAGAGCCGCAACCTAAAAACATCACCAAAATAACATAAAAATAACAAAAAAACTGCTACAGTTTTGAACCCTAAATTATTTAATTGCCCTAAATCCAAAGAGAAAGCTTTGCTGACTATCATTTTGAAGAGGTTCTGAGATAAAAGAAAACAGATTAATAGTTCCTGCCCTAAGTGTCAAGAAAATCCTTTTAATGAGCACCAACTGAATAAGCTGTAGTGTGGAAATCCAATGGAAATGAGATATAAAATAGAGGGTTGATCTGCCCACTGGCAGAATCTAAGCTTTTTGATCTGGTAGAAAAAATATTGGGACAAAATTTGAGCACCTTCAAATCCAAAATGTAACTGAAGCTTTCTTAAGTTTTCAGTACAGCTCCAAATGTAATAACTCTTACATTTCAATACACCTCCAAAACTGAAATACTAATTTCTAATCCTAACTGAAACTCCTACTCCAGATCAAGATCTGAACCTCATATCTTTCTGGGGCAACGAGGTAAAATCCACATGTTGGTTCTAGTCATAGAATTCTGTTTAAAACAAGTATGACTTCCCATATGAGGGTTTTCATATGCAGTTTATTTATGTCATCATTTCAGGGCACAGGCAGACTGACTTTTGGCATGCCTTGGTTATTTTTTCTTTCTGCCAAAACAAACACGTGAAACTCATATTGTATATTATTCACAAATGGACCGTGTTTCTTTTCCATCTTTCCATGAGGAATTCTAAAGAAAGGAAAGCGTTTGAAGCTTTTGGAGGAATTTCATGACTTTCTGGTTGCTTCTACTTGGATCCTTCAAGACCTTAATCTAATCATGTAGACACTTCCCTTTCTCCTTCAAAGAAAACTCTCTTAAAGAGGAAAAGATCTGAATTGTGGCCCAGTGGTTTTTTATTTATAGTGCTAGAAACCCTCCATTTGGAAACCCCCAGGATACAAACAACACAATGAGTTAATTAAAGGATGCCAAGAAATACGGGCTGTGCTTATCCATAAGGGTTTGAAACCTGCGGAACACAGTCGGGAAATACCTGTATTAAGAAGATCCATATGTCATCCAAGTATGCATATTTTCAAGTGGTATGGACTTCTCTTCACTACATTAGTCCAGGCGAGCAGTCTGCAGTCTGTACTGGGCTCTTTGAGTATCCCCTGCTCTGCCACCCCATCACTGCAGCCAAATTTGCTGTGAATTCACACACTATTTGTTTACAGGGCAAAATGGAGGTTGTGCCCATGGCCACCGCAGTGGAAGCAAATACAGCAGCAGTGAATTTGATGGATCTGGAATGACCACAACACCCAGAATTCTAAGCTTAGATTGCCAATGACAAAGGACTGTGGGAGTTGTGGTCCAAAATATCTGGAGGGCCAAAGTTTGGACATGCCAGCGTCATCACTCTGGGAATAGATGGGAAAGACTGAATTTGGGAGGAGTAGATGAGAAATGTTCACAAATAAGAATTCAGTATTAATTGAGCAGAGCTGTGTACTCTTCCCTAGGCCTTCTGTTTCATAATTTGTCCTCTTTTCACTTAAATAAGAGAGCATGTACAAGGACAAAGGATTCTCAGAGACAAGGGTGCATCAAATGGCAGTTGCCATAGCAAAAGCTTTGTGCTATTACAAGCCTTTATTACGCCAGAAAATTACAAGAAATGATGCCATCAGCGGGCCTGCCTAGACGTCCCCCCCCCTTCATCGTAAGATGAGTGGTTAGAGAAGCTACATGTTAAGTTCAGCCAAAAGTGTCGCTCTTTCTAGTTTGCCCCCCAAAAGAGCACTTACAGGGCCTATTCAATTCAATTATCAGGTGGGTTGGGCATTTGTAAAGGCAAGCAGCGCTCTCTTTTGAAAGACCGAGTTAGGCTGAACTTTTTGCATACATTTTCTGTAGTAATACATTAGGATTAGCAAGAAGTCAACAACATGAACAGCAGCAACATGTGTACCTTTTGAAGGTCACAAGCGAGATCCCACAGGACCCCATCTTGGCACCTGCGCTCTTCAAAATTTTATTAATGACTTGGATGAGGGGATGGAGGGAATATTTATCAAATTTGAAGGGGGAAAATGGTGGAATGAAATGAAATGAGCCTCTTAGCCTTCAAGCTGTGACAATAGTTCTGTTTCCATTTTTGTTAGTTACCTGAGCTGATGCAGGCTAACACGTACCACATCTTTGAAAATGCCATGTGATCAGTATCCATGACCCAAAGTGCTCCTCAGATGGATTGTTTTTAGCTTTAAAAAAGTGGCAGGAATACAGTATTGAGGCAGGAAACTCAAATCCAGATTGCAGCATTCGGGGTGCAACCAGACTTGACAAGAGGAGTCAGGTGGCTGGGAAGATCAAGCTGAACAGTTCCTTCTGTCTAAATATTTTCCTTTTCAAGGATTTTTCTACCCCCCACCCCACCCCACTCCACCACTGCCCTCCATCCATCCCTTCCTTCCAGGGATTTGGTGCTGGTGCTGCAAACAGTAGCGCTGCTATCCAGTCTATTTATTTCAAACATTTCCTATCCTCCCATTTTGCCGGAATATGAGGTGAAGCTGAGGTTGGTTTGTTTGTCAAGGGTGTGGCCTGTAAGAGCTGCCCTTTCTAGCACTTTGGAATCTTTTTCCCGACGCGAATTCTATGTTTAAATATTCGAAAGGATGTCATATTGAAGAAGGTTTGTTTTCCATGGTACCAGAGACTAGGACTCGGGGCAATGGTTTCAAACTACAGGAAAAGAGATTCCATTTGAACATTAGGAAGAACTTCATGATGGTTAGAGCTATTCGGCAATGGAATCTGCTGCCACAAAGGAGGGTGGTGGAGTCTCCTTCTTTGGAGGTTTTTAAGCAGAGGCTGGATGGCCATCTGTTGGAAATATTGTGATGGGCTTCCTGCATGGCAGGGGGTTGGAATAGATGGCCCTTGAGGTCTCTTCCAACTCTATGATTCTATGACTCTCCACCACCATCCTGAATACTTTGTCTAAGAACTTCTCAATATGTGTCTCCCTGAACAACCAACAACCGAGAGACTATTCTGATGTTCAGGAATAGAGACAAGGTCTAGTTTTTACTAAATTGTGTCAACGTGGAGTACACGTACACGTTCACGTCAAATCCAAAGCCTCAAGGCTTGTTCCTTTGGATGCTTTTCATATGCAAGATGTTATGAGAGGGGAAGTTCACCCACTGCAAGGGAAGATCCCCCCCTTGCATATTGAGGTCATAAAGTCTTGCAAGGACTTGTAGCTCATGCCCTTTCTGAGCATTTAAAGTCGCTTTTAAGGATGCCCAGGCAGAAATACCTGTGCTGCTAGTTCCGGAACGAAGATGATCCCCAGGGTATCACCTAGTCCAGTTTTGTAGAGTACAGTATTTGGTTTTTGTGATGGCTGCACGGCTTCCCAACTTGTTTTGCTTCAACTGGAGATGAAAAGAGTGTGCAATGAACCCTGTACCATTGAAAGCCCTATACCAACTGGCACAGAGTTTGTTTCTAAAATAAGATTTTAGAAACACATCTGTTGCAAAATCATGCCCTTTTGTTGGCAGGCGGTTTCGTCCGAGATGTGCCCCTACTGCCAGGTTTGGCAATATGATTTGCTACGGCCTTAAAAGCATTAGGTTTTGTCCCACGCGAGGAGTGGCATCGCTACCACAAATGTGCAAGAAGTCTAAGATGGTCAAAGGAGACATCTAAACAAGCATGTGTTTTTTGGATGTTGCAGAACAAGCATTGGCACAGAACAAGCATTGGCAAATGATCAGCCACCCTAGAATAAGTATCTCACCCTAACCAGGGCCATCACTCAGTAAAACAGACTTAAACCTGACTAAGGGCGTTTATACACGACCCCTAAGCTCCGCCGCAAATGGCTGCAAGGTCCGGACCTTAAAAATGTTTACCCACCAGCTCCGGACTTTGCAGACAATTAAGTGCGACCCCGCCCACTTTAGTGCGAGCAAACAGCAGTTTTCTTGTACCTGGTCTTTGATGGTGACAAATATTTGATCCGGTGTAAGGATAGTGAGTGCGGGGCTCTCCTGGCTACCGTTTGTTCTTTTTTTGCGCCCCGCCCCTTTAAGAGATCTGAATGCTGCCGGGAACAAAACGGAGGTAAGACGGCATTCTTTTCTTTCTTTTTTCTCCCTCCCTCAGGCAGCCAGCAACCAGGAAGTGTGGAGGGGGGTGGGGGACAGAGGAAGAGCGAGGAACCCCTAAGATCTCTGGTCCGAATTTAAATGGCCAGCGGATCTTAGGGGTCGTGTAAAAAGGCCCCAAGAAGTCACCATATTCAAGGTGTGAAATATCTTTTCCCCATGAGATGGAAGAAGACACCTCTGGACTGGATTTGGACAAAGTACAAACCACTCTGTTGCAAATATTGTTCACACTCACATCCCCCATCTAGGTTCTTTCTCTTCAATTTGTCTAAGTAATTTCTTGAAGCCTCCAGTCTGACCTAGCTTTCTTTATTCCATCTCTCCTTTGCCCCAAAATGCTGTAACATCCGCTTCAACACCTAGCGCTGTTCTTGTTTTCGTTGTTCCCATCATTCCTGCTTGCTGACTTCTTTGCTAAAACCAATTGGCCGTGAAGCCTAGTACTGTATATGACTCTTGTGCATATTTGCCACATCTCCTGGAGGATGTGCCAATAATATTTCTGGAGATAATTACATTTCTCGGTGTTTATAAATATTTATTAAGCTGGAAAAGGTACAAAAATATGCCAAGGTATGCACATTTTACAAGGCTTCTAGGGGAGAGAATATGCATATTGGCTGCGAAAGATGCATAGACAGATAATGTGCACACTTTCCATGAATGTTTTTATCCACACAACTCGCATTACTTTTTAATATATACAAGCCATAGATCCTCAGGATTGTTATATGTAGACAGTCGCCAGCTAATTACTGCTCCTACCTGTGCTTGGGTGCAAACTCTATACCCACTATGTTCTATGGTTTGAAACTGGATTAACGTGGCTTGCCTGTTTCTGTTTTGTTTTTAAATGCATGACAAATCTGTGTCCTCCACATCTAGGTGTTTGCTCTACAACAACAGGGCTATGGAACACGAGATCTGCTTTTTTCATGCAATCCTAGAAAAATATTTGGATCTGTTTTTTTGGACCATGGCAGCATCACAAAGTACTTTTTATCTTGCATGTCCTTGGCATGGATGCAACCTGTGAGTCGACTATGGGGTTGGCGGTCTGTCAAAAATTAATGAGAATTGAGGAGGATCCCTAAATCGGAGTACACCTGGTTCTCTTGGCTGCATCAACCGAGAGAAGTGGCTTGGGGCAATCCACAGCTCAAACGCACATGTCTATGTCAGTTGGTGTGTGAGCCTTCAAGTTACACAGCAATCTTTCTCATTCCACTCAGAAGACATGTGTTGTGTAGAGAGAGCAACGGGGCAGGTTTTTGTCTTCCACAGAACGCCTTCTCTAGGGCCCAAGAGTCAAAAGGACACCTGTGTGACGGGAAAGCTTTTATGCACCAGTGAGGGGAGGCTTCGCAACGTGATCCCCATCCCGCTCCTTTATCTAGCAGCGTCAACCTCAGGCCAAGGCTACACCAACACCCTACAAGAGTGTGGGCGAACCTGTAGCACGGGTGCCAAAGGTGGCCCTCGGAGCCCTTTCTGTGGGCACCCGACATCGCCCCTTCACAGCCACCTGGATTCAGGTTAAATTGCCGTATTGACAGTTTGCAACCAAAAAAAAAAAAAACCCCAAATACAGTGGTACCTTGTATAAAGAAATCAATGCGTTCCAAATGAAATTATGTTAAGCAAATTTTCCTTTATACATATTCCCATAGGAATGCATTGAATACAGAGTAATCCCATTTTATGTTGTACAGATTTTCCCCATAGGCGATTATGTTAAGCAAATTTCCCCTATCTCCAGAATTTTTTATGTTGTACAGATTTTATGTTATACAAGCTGTTTGTTATACAAGGGCCCACTGTACATTGTTTGGTCACCCCAACAACCGTGGTTGCAGGAGACAGATATCTAATCTCGTGCGGTCCCAGACGCATCTGGTGGGGCCACTGTGAGATACAGGAAGCTGGACTAGATGGGCCTTTGGCATGATCCAGCATGGCTCTTCTTATGTTCTTATGTACTTGAAGTGGTATGGGGTGGTATATCTAGTCTTGTGTGGTCCCAGATGCATCGGGTGGGGCCACTGGGAGATCCAGGAAGCTGGACTAGATGGACCTTTGGCCTGATCCAGCATGATGGCTCTTCTTAGGTTCTTATGACTCCTGGCTCCCAATGGCTCTTGCAATCCTCCTCCATGTGCGGTTCCAAAGCAGTGGCACTTTTAACACGAACAAAGGAGGGCAGGGGTGGGTGTGGGTCAGTTGTTTGTTTGTTTGTTTGTTTGTTTGTTTGTTTCCTGGAGTGCTTTGAAAGAATCATTCAGCCCCTCTTCCGTGGGGGGGGGGGGAAATAGCAACTTAAGTTGTCCCTTTGGAGCTTTTTAGAAAGTGTAATTTAATCGGGGGTCAAGTTAAGTGCTGATGGAGAGGGAAGGAACATCCTGGGGGTGGGGGTGGGGGGTGGAAGCAAAGGGGGGCGGCTGTCCTGGAAGTCGCCGGGTCCTCCTCTTTCCCAGTTGCCGCAATGCTACTCCATGCAACCGCGATGACGTCCAACGCGGGAAAGAGAAGAGCAAGAAGATGTCATGGTGGTGTTGTTGTTGATGATGATGATGATGATGATGATGATGATGATGATGATGGGGCGGGGGTGGGGTGGGGGTTGATCAAGGCACGTAGCCCCGCTGCGTTAGTGCAAGTCAAGGCAGGGTGTGAAAAGGCTGCACCGGTCGGATTTCGGCCTGAGCGCCCCCCCCCCCCCCCCCCCCCAGACTCAAGGAGGCGCCCGCGGTTGCGCAACTCCGCAACCCCCCCCTCTCTCTCTCTCTCTCTCTCCCGCCGAGTCTTCTAGCCCGGAGCGGTGGCGCGGCGGGCTGTACCAAAGGGCCTTCCCGGGGTGGGGGTGGGGGTGGGGGAAAGGGAAGCGGAGGGGGAGAAAAAGGCGGAGTGCGCCACCCGGCGTGCCGCGCTCCGTCGCCCCTTCGGCCTGACGTCATAATAGGGGAGGAGACTTCGGCGCAGAAGGCCTCGGCCCGGTCGCAGCCGATCGGGGCTGGTTTGAGCTGGCCCGTTGTCATGGCGACGCAAGCGGGCCTATAAATACCGGCGTGGCGGTGCCGGCCAGGCTTTGTCAAGCGCGGTCTCGCCGAGGCGGTGACCGGAGGAGCGGCAGCAGCAGCAGCAGCAGGAGGAGGAGGAAGAGGAGCCGGGCGCGCGCTCTCTCTCTCTCTCGCCTGCCTGCCTGCCTGCCTGCGCGGCGGTTGGCGGCGGCGGTTGGCGGCGGCCAGGAGGAGCTCCAGCTCTTCTCGGGAACCGCCGGCCTTCCCTCGCGGAGGCCTAAGAAGCGGAGACCCGCCCGCCCGCCGACCCACCACCGGCTGCCGCGCAGGGAAGGAGAAGGAGGAGGAAGGAGAAGGAAAAGGGCAGGAGGAGGAGGAGGAGGAGGAAGAAGGAAGGAAGAAGGAAGGAAGGAGGAGAGGCCGCCGCCGCCGAGGTCGGTCAGGGACCCGGGGGTTGGGGGGCGGTTGGGGGGTTTTTTGGGCCGGCTGGCCTGACACGTGGAGGCCGAAGCCGGGCGGCCTCCTTCCCCAAAGCACAACAACACCCCCCCCACCCCTACCCTTCCCACACACGCCTGGGGCGCCGGCAAAGGAAGGAAGGAAGGAAGGAAGGAAGGAGGGGGGGGAGGGAAGAGAGAGACGGAGAGATAAGGGGGTGCGTGAATGGGGGGGGCGAGGAGGAGGAGGAGGAGGAGGAGGCCGGGCGGCGTCCTTCCCCCCCCCACTCCCCCCACCCCCACCCCCCGTGTGTGTGTCCCTTCCCTGCGCCCCCCCCTCTCCCTGCAGCCCTTGCCTTCGCTTACTTCCGCTTTTTCATATCCCATTCCATTTCTCTCGCCTTCCCTCCTCCTCCTCCTCCTCCTTTGCATTGGGGGTCTTGGACACCCCCCCCCCCGGTCTCTCTCTCTCTCTCTCTCTCTCTCTCTGTGGCTTCGCTCGCCCCCCCCCACCCCCACCCCGGCGTCTTGCCCCTCGTGGTGGTGGTGGTTTTCTGGCCGCCTTCCTCCTCCTCCTCCTCCTCCTTCCTCGCCGCCGTTCCTATTATTATTATTATTATTATTATTATTATTATTATTATTATTATTATTATTATTATTATTATTATTATTTATTGCTCAAGGCGAGCGCGCCCAGGGGGCTCACGAGCCCGCCGCCCCCCCCCCCGCCCCCCGACACACACGCCGTTATTCTGAAAAAGAAACCAAACCGGCGCTAAAATCGTAATTTTCTCTCTCTCTCCCACCCCCCACCCCCACCCCCTCAATGCCTCCATCGGCACCCTAAAATCTTATTTCGCTGGCGAGGTGGGAGGGGTTTGTTTCTGCCGCGAAAAAGAGGTGTGTGTGTGTGTGTGTGTGTGTGTGTGTGTGTGTGTGTGTGTGTGTGTGAAGGAGAGGTGGAGGTGGAGGTGGTTCTTGGTCGTCCACCCTCCGCCGGCCCCCCCCCTCCAGCCGCCGCCCCTTCCCCATTTTGATCCTGGCTGCCAGGCCCCTGAGTCATTTTGGGGTGGTAGGGGGTGTTGAGGAGTGGGGGGGGAGTTTGGGCCGGCTGGCCAGGGTCGAGATCAGGTGGGGAACAACCCCCCCCCCCAAAAAAAGCCCCCCACAAAGGGTGAAGGCGTGGCTGGTTCTCCCCCTCTTTTTCTCCTCCCTTTCCCCTCCGTTGAGGGGTGTGTGTGTGTGTGTTGGGGGGGGGGAATTGCTGGTGAAAACACTGCAGGGGATTTGCCTCCATCCAGCTTTACTGCGGCAGAGGACTGGAGCCCCCTCCTCCCTCCCCCCCAACCCGGGAAAGGATGATGGAACCGGGGAAACAGAGGATGAACCTTGGGGAACAGGGGCGGGGGGGGGGCAGGTGGAGGGAGAGAGGGAAGCCAACAGGTAGCGGCGGGATGCAGGCACGTCTGAGGAAGGGGCAGGTCCTGAATTGGGGTTTTTCTCCCTGCCCCCCCCCCCGGAAAGGTGGCGCAGGGGCTTCAGGAGCCCCCTTGAAGGGCACCAGGGTTGGTTGCTCAGCTTTTTTGGCCTGGCCCTGTGCCTCTTTTGCTTCTCCTGCCTCAAAATCAAGAGATACACCAGAGACACTCTTTTTTATCCCCCCCTCTGTTACACCCCCTTTTTATGCAAAAACTGGGAGGGTTTTTTTTGGGGGGGGAATTTGAGCATTTAGGTACCTTGGAGAGAAAACAGTGTTGAGCTTCCTCAATGGCCGATGTTTAACCCACATGCGCAGGATGAGTGTCAAGGCCCTGACCGGATTCGGTGAGTCATGCGGGGCTCAGAGCGCCACTGACACCGTTCTGGCTATGAGGTCGCTTGCTGGAAAGCAGCCGCATTCAAGTATGACTGGCTTAGGCTAACGATGGCCCTTTTTCTCTTTAATCTAAATAGGGCCCTGTTTCCTATCTTGTTTTTTTAAATAAGTATTTAACAGTGACCCACTGACTAACTAGTCAGGCACTGAATTAAATAGGAGCTGGTGCTGGTGCTTAAGCCTTCTGAAAAATACAAGTGATGCTGCATATAGCAGTAGTTTCCAGCCTTTTTTGAGTTGTGACCCTTTTTATACCAGCTGTTAGTTGTAACTCCGACCATGTTTGCATAAAAATGCATTTTTAATAGGGTGAACCAGTGGTTCTCCACCTGGTGGGTCCCCAGATGTTCCTGGACTGCAATTCCCAGCAATTCCTGTCAGCTCAGCTAGTGATGAAGACTTCTGGGAGTGGCAGTCCAGGAACATCTGGGGACCCCACCAGGTGGAGAACCACTGGGATAAACTCATTCCTTCTCAGAAAGTAGAAGTTTGCCTCTTCCCACCCCCACCCCTGGTGTTTCATAGATAAGATATACAGTGTATGTATACACAGTGCTTTTAATAGCCTGCTTAGGAAAGTCAAAAGAAGAAATTATTGAAATAAGGGCTACAACACTGATAAGGTGATCTAGAGAATGCTTTGTGATCCCTTTGGGAAACATTGCAGGTTAGAAATAACTGTCTTATTTTGCTTACTTTGAGGAATGTGGTTTAATCTTATTTGCCTCAATTATTTTCTTTAAAGGCTTTGGTAGTGTCAGTAATTGAATTGGAACATGGATACACAATAATTTCTGCATAAGTGCAAAAGGCAGATTTTGCATTTAGGAAATTAGGTTCTTACGAGAAGTGAGATCATGTTTTGTCCGCCAAACAAATTCAGGCTGTTGGGACAGCATGGATTTGGAAGATCCCTGACAGCAAGGAGGGAAAGCTTTCGAGTATGATTGGCATTGCTGCCTCATTAGTGGCAATTAAGAATAAGACTCCCAAGAGATTTTGTAGCTGTTTTGAAGATAACAGTATGTTTTTATAAAGGTCATTCCAGTAGAGATGTACAGTAATATTCTGTTTGATTTTGGGGGTGGGGGAGTTACTCCCCCCCCAGTGGTTATGAAGAAATAATATCAAAGTAAAGACAGGTTGTCAGGAAAACCTTGTAAAGGCCAAGGTACAACGGAGATGAGAGTAAAGGAATAGTAAAAAAAAACCTTCTATGTGTTATATCATTGCTAGTCTTGGTACTTCTCATCCCCATTGCTTCATATTGACTCCCCTGCACTCAGTTAATCAGAATTTCAGATTCTGACAGGGAATTTGTTAACCAAGGAATGCTCCGTTCAGGCATAGTTAGTAATCATTAGAACAACGGCCACCAGCTTTCTGCCCCTTGATAACAAATGCAAATGTGTTACGTCATATTTCAGGAACACATTTCAGTTGTGTCCTTGAGATTATGTCGCATACAATTCTTTTCTCTGCTTCTTGCCACCTGTAGTGATTTTGGCACAGCCTTCTACTTGTCCCGTTGTGCCATGGGCGGAGTTGCAGAGGTGGCACTGACTCGGAGGCAATGGAGGCACAACAATGGTGGTTCTTATATTGCATTCACTCTCTTGCCACCAGTGATTGCCGGGCCTGCCCCTAGAATCTCTGCATTTGCCACTTGTCCTACATTTGAGGGACTGGAGGCAGTGGGCTAGAGAGGCTTCAGGCAGGAGTCTTCAGGCAGGCCTTCAGGCATGAAGCTAACAAGTATCCACTGGTTAATGTCCTCCCATCATCTTGCTTGTTAATTAACAAGCTGTGTGAGAATGTGTGTCGTTATTCACTTGGCATGGCAGTGGGACTGGGACGGGCTACTCTTGGACATACTGACTCAGAAACGAATGCCTGGGCTTTCAAGAATGTGTATAGGTTTGCAGCCTCAAGTCTGCCGCACTCTCACCTCTAGGAGTGCACGGAGATAGTGCACTTGATGGCTGTGGTTTCATTCTGTAAGTCCAGGTTCTCGATTTACCCTCTCTGCCACTCCCCTTTTTAAGCGGCCAGGTTTTTCCTCATTGCTGGGCTGCCTGCCAGGTCTATATTTAAACTTCAGAGTCACGACATATGTAGACTGTAGTTGGCCATCACAACTTTAGTGCGTTGTACTGTATATATGTTTATGCGTTTTTGGTAACGTCAAGACACTGTTTCTGTCTTGTCTGCTTGGGTCTGAACTGTAAGTGTTAAGATATGGTATCTTTCATTTGACTTGCCTCACCCCAGTGGAAGGGAGGACTAACGTTTTCCCCCCCCCCCCCCTCATGTGTCTACAGTGTCTTACATCTGAAAATCATCTGGGCTGCGTAACTGAACATCAAGCAAAATGCATGGCTTTAGTAGTGAAGAATTCAATTTTACTTTCCTTGATGAAGGCTTTACTGCAAAGGACATAGTAGACCAAAAAAATAAATGAAGTTTCTTCTTCGGTATGTTGTGAACTTGCTCAAAAGGAAAATAAACAAATTTATACTTATTGGTGCGCCAAAGCACAGTTGCAGGCCAGCCATATATTGTCTGATAAACATTGTCTTTGTCCCCCAGGATGATAAAGATGCATTCTACATTGCTGACCTTGGAGATGTCCTTAAAAAGCACCTGCGGTGGTACAAAGCCCTCCCTCGCGTGTCTCCGTTTTATGCTGTTAAATGTAATGACAGCATAGCTGTGGTGAAGATTCTTGCTGCTCTCGGGGCAGGATTTGATTGTGCCAGCAAAGTAAGTAGCTTCCTTTGAACGCTGGTTTAAGTACTGCAGGCTATCAGTCAAAATGGTAGCCCTGTTGCTGTCTTCTGAGCCAAGTATTTGAAGGGAACAGTGTGTGGACTAACGGATTGTTGTCTTGCAGAATGAAATTCAGCTGGTCCAGAGTGCCGGTGTCCCTCCTGAGCGTATAATATATGCAAATCCTTGCAAGCAAGTTTCTCAGATAAAGCATGCCGCAAATAATGGTGTGCAGATGATGACTTTTGACAGTGAAGTTGAGCTGATGAAAGTTGCAAGAGCTCATCCAAATGCAAAGTAAGAAATGTTTGTAATGAAATAGTTTTGCGGTTTCTGTGCATACGAGGGGCCTAGAAGAGCTTGACTGCTTGTTTGAAAATATGCTAAAATATTCATGTTTGGTGTTGGGGGGGATGGCATTTTATTATTGACAAAGCAAACCAGGCAAATTGATACTTTTAAAAATCCAGCTAGATTACCTTGGAAGAGCTTAAAAAGTAGTATTTAGTCTAACAGTGTTTTGTGAAATACATGTGGGAGTGTTTAATCTTGAAAGTATTCTCAGGGTGGTTTCTTTAAATGTTTTCTAGGCTGGTCTTGCGCATCGCAACAGATGACTCAAAGGCAGTTTGTCGCCTGAGTGTTAAATTTGGTGCCACGCTAAAAACCAGCAGGTTGTTGCTTGAGCGGGCAAAGGAACTTGATCTTGACATTATTGGAGTCAGGTAAGCAGTAAAGTTGTGTTGAAGTAATATAGGCAAATGTGCTATCTGTCTGTTTGCCGAATGTTGACAAAACACCAACTAAACTGAAGCCATTTCCCCCTAGTTTCCATGTTGGAAGTGGCTGTACAGATCCTGAAACCTTTGTGCAAGCTATTTCTGATGCCCGTTGTGTCTTTGATATGGGAGTAAGTGCACCCTAAACTTATTTCTTCATATAAAATTCCTGATATGTAAGTGAACTGACTAGCTTGCCAAGATTGTTTTCTAATGTCTTAGTTCTACAATGCAAAAGGTTAAGTGTACCTTGTAATCTTTCATTGTAAAGCAATTAAATTAAGACTGCTTTACCAGTGCTAATTCTGAATGCTTTGAATAGTGGTTTAATTATAGAGATCATTTTACCACTAATTCATGGGTCTTTTGATGTCTGAAAACCACTGGTGTATAGAAAAATTGGACTGGTACCACCAGTGAAGCTACTAAATGAATGTATGGCTTTGCATTTTAGGCTGAACTGGGTTTCAATATGTACCTGCTTGATATTGGTGGAGGTTTTCCTGGCTCCGAAGATGTGAAATTGAAGTTTGAAGAGGTATGAATTTAACATCTGTATCTTTGCCTCCTTTGTACATGATCTTTCAGTACCTGTAGTGGGCAGGCAGGAAGTGGCATAATCAAGGATGTTGACGTAAGTCTAGAAGTAAGGGTAAACTTAATGAGCTCATTCAGTTAAGGAGTTCATGCATATAGAGTTGCAGCTTATAAAGGAAAGAACATCTTTAATCTTGTTATGAAAGCAAACAATCTTGACTCAAGATATGCTTGGAAAAAGGAACAATCTGTAATCTTCAAGTTGAAAAATGTGTTTTTCTATAATAAAGTCAAGTACAGTGGTACCGTGACTTACAACATTAATCCATTCTGAGCGCAGGCTCCTAACTCAATTAGCTCGTAAGTCGGGGAGCAGTTTCCCATAGGAATGCATTGAAAATCAATTAATCTGTTCCAGTGGGGGGGGAGCCACAGGTCATTTAAAATGTCTTTAAGTAACCAAGCCAAGTGCTTGGCTTGGTTGCTTAAGGACATTTTTTTAAAAAAACTGCCACTTCTCCCTCCCACCATCTGGCGAGTAGAAAAAGAAGCAGCGATGTTTTCAATTTTTTTCTCTTCCCATGCAAGCGCTAATGGCTGCCATCAGCGCTTGCATTGGAAGAGGAAAAAATAAAATAAAAAACCGCTTCTCAATCTACGTGCCTGATGGGTGAGAAGTGTTTTTTTCTTTTTCCCCCTTTTCCTATGCAAGCGCTGATGGCAGCCATTAGCGCTTGCATCGGAAAAGGGGAAAAAATTGAAAACACCGCCGCTTCTCACCCACCACCACCACCATTGGGCGTGTAGAGGAAGTAATGGCGGTGTTTGCATTCCCCCCCTCTTCTGATGCAGGTAGAGAATTTTTTTTGAAAACACCACTGCTTCTTCCTCTTCGCGCCCAATGGTGTGTGTGTGGTGGTAGTGGTGGGGGAGAAGTGGCTCCCCCCCCAATTTTTTTCTTTCTTCCGAAGCAAACCCTGTTGAGGGCTTGCACCGGAAGAGAAAAGAAAATGAAAAAAAAAGATCTCTGAGGCAATGACGGAAGCTGCCTCTTTAAATGGAGGCAACTTCCCTCAGTGTCTGAAAGAACTTTGAAACAGTGTCCGCTTTTCCCCCCGGTGAGGGAAAATGCGTGCACTGTTTCAGAGGTCTTTGAGCCACCGGCCCAAGCGCTTGGGTCGGTGGCTCAAAGACCTTATAAATGACTGACCCCTTCCCCCCCCCCAAGCTGCCACCGTTACTCGGGGGGAACTCCATCTTGCTCGTAAGGTGGCTGGGGGGGGGGGAAGAGACAACCAAAGACCGCTCGTAAGTAGGGATTCTTGGTTGTCGGGCGTGTCATAAGTCGGGGTACGACTGATGGGCAACCCTATGGATATGTTGTACAGTGTGGTAGAAATATGCCCAGTAGTATTGTACAGTGTTTCCCCCCCCCGCCAAATGCTGATGTTGCTGTGTCACCACTATGTTTAACTTGAGAAAAGTGTCCACAGGAGTTGCATGCTTGTTTTGCTTGCGAAATACCAAGTGTGAGCCTTAGACAGCTGCATCAGAATAGCTGAGCTGTTCTTATGTACCAGTATAACACTAGGTGCCATGAACACGGGGACTTTCTTGTCTTTCTCTCTTTGGCTTCATTTGAGAAGTCCCCCTAGGGAGCAGTTTGCATAGCTGAAACAGCTGCACCAAATGTTCTTAAATGACCAAAAGGTACGGTTCCAGATCAATACATCTGGAAGAACACTCAGTCTAAACAACTGTATTTGATTTGAAGCCCTCCTCTGACTGCCATGTATTCACCATTTTCCAGAGCTCCCAGTCACCTATTTACTTATTTATTTCTTTGTTGCATTTTTATACCGCCCATCTTCCAGATGGAACTCTGGGCAGTTTACAATTGACAATAAAAACCAGCAGTATATAACAAGAAAAAAAAAAGAAAAAAGAGAAAGAACTAATAAAATAAGGAAGGGGAAACCCTCCGCAAGAGGCGACGCGGGCGGCAAAAAAAGTGGGGTGACTAAATAAAAAGGTCACCATGGGCCTCCTTTAAAATGACGGTTTTCTGAGCCTTTTTAAGGCGGGCAGGGACTCTGCTAGGCAAAGCTCACTGGGGAGGTGATTCCACAAGGTGGGGCCCACCACAGAGAAGGCCCGGTTACGCGTGAGCTGTTTCTGTGCCTCCCTGGGTGTGGCAAACCTAAGTGAGCGTGCCTGCGCCATTCTCGTGGGCCTGACCCCAGTTGACCTCTAGGAGATATGCTCCGACAGGTACTCTGGTCCCAAGCCGTGGAGGGTTTTGAAAATCAAAACCAGGACCTTGAACTTTATCCGGAGGACAACGGGCAACCAATGCAGGCGTGCCAGAACTGGGGTGATGTGATCGAATCTCTACGCGCACCCACCACCAGTCTGGCTGCCACATTCTGCACCCGCTGGAGCCTCCGCGCAAGGGTCAAGGGCAACCCCACATAGAGGGCATTGCAGTAGTTGATCCTTGAGATCACAAGGGCCTGCACAACTGTCAAGAGTCAGATGAAAGTATCTTTCTTGGAGGAAATGGGTTGAAAAAATGAAGATACATGATTGGATGTTTTGAAGGATTTTTTTGCTGCAACTTTAATTGTGTATCATGCATTTATGTTGCTTAACGGCCATCTCTTGTCTCATTTTTTTTTATAAAGATAACAAATGTAATCAATCCTGCTTTGGACAAGTATTTTCCATCTGATTCTGGAGTGACAATTATTGCTGAGCCCGGCAGATACTATGTTGCATCAGCTTTCACCTTGGCTGTTAACATAATTGCAAAGAAAGTTGTAATAAAGGAACAGAGTGGATCTGATGGTATGTAACAAATTGTAGCCTAAAACTTTGCACTGGAAAATTGCTAATAATTGATGTACCTGGAGGAACCAGGTGGAGGTTTCACATCTCGTAGGCCAGGCATGCCCAAACTTCGGCCCTCCTGATGTTTTGGACCACATCTCCCAGAATTCCAAGCCTGTATTTCCAATGGCAAAGGACTGTGGGAGTTGTGGTCCAAAACATCTGGAGGGCCAAAGTTTGGACATGCCTGTCGTAGGGCACGAGCAGATGCAATGGAACCTGAACTCTTGAGTACACACCATACTCCTCTGTATGATTTCTGTGTTGTGAGGAGGGTGGAGGACAGTTGCTGAAATGTTGTTCATTTTCATGAGTTAAAAGGCCAAAAGAAAAGCTAAGTTCATGAAAAATCGTAGCTTTGGGGGTGGCGGGCATGATAAAGTGTTGGTGCAGACTGCTGTTCCAGGAGCTCCTCTGTTGCTTTTTGCCAAATGATAGAATTGGCCATTGACTCTAGATGCACTTGAAAAACACAGGCGCCAAAGCCCAATTAAAAGTGCAAAATCAGGAAATGCATTTTGCCAAAGAAGGCAGGACTGGAGGTGGGAGGAATTAGCAGGGGCTCCTGCTAGTGTGTGCATGCTACCTGAGCCCCTAGTACCTGGTAGGTATGCTTTTTGAGGAAAAACATAACTTTTAATAGTGCTGCTGGTCAGGTCAGTGAATGGGCGGTGAAGCTGTTGTATACAGCCAAGTGTGTCATTGGCCGGCCCAAGGAGCAAATAGAAGAGGCACTTGTGGGGACCCAGAGTGTCATAATGGGTAACATTACAGGGCTTTTCTAAATTACCTAGAATATCTGTAGCAGGGTTTAACAGTAAGCATACCCAGGGCTTTATACTACTATTGGACTGCCCTGCAGTTTAGGAATAAAAGTACTTTGAGGTCATTGTGACCTTCGTTTGGTTTCAGTAGGAGAGTTGGTCACCTTTGGACTCTAGGACAAACAAGGCTGTGTATGCCATTCAGAGTCTGACCCATTTTGCCTAGAATTACTTTTTTGTCTCCACGTATCCTAAAAGCAATCCAAGTAAGGTTTTAAGAATGTTTTCTAGATACATGAAATCTTTGGAATTCCCCCACTTACTTCTGTGGGCCGCTCTTACGCCTTTCATTCCTGGGGAGACTGCTTGGCTTTTGGGTGAACAAAGAAGGGACTTAGTCCTATGGTGGCTCTTGCCAGCCACATCCGTCTGCTTCTTTAGCAGAAGGTCAGGTTTAGAGATGTGAAGGCCTGGAAGGGGGGGGGAGACATGGAAACATTGGGGAGGAAAAAAACACCCCACCCCCATTTTTTTCCTGAAGCCTTTTGGGGTTTTTTTCTTTAAAACATGAAAAAATTAAAAAAAAAAAAGAAAAATGGTTATGGAATGTTTTATTTTAACATGATGAATAATAATTTAAGACAGGGTGTTCAAATATTTTCCAAATCATTTCTAAAAAATAGGCATAGTATCAGATTATTCTAGTTTCTGTGCACTGAGGACAGGCAAGTCCTGGGTTATAAACTGAACTCTCCAACGCAAGAACAAGATGCATTTCTTCCTTTAGGAGGTGCTGATATTGTCATAAGAAAAAGGAAAAGGTTTCACTTTTGTTTTTGCATGTGGCTATGTGTGTTTGGTTCTGTTCTGTCCTATTCACTAGGCCTCAAAGCACTGGAAGAAAATACAGAGCGACAAAAATGATTCTGATTAAAAGCTATTGTGAGTGCTTTGGGCTGTTTAACCGTGTTCTGGAAGTTTTTCTTCCTGACTGGGCGAGCACAGGAAGAACTCCTAGTTTCCCTAACTCCTTGCCCTCTGAAGATGCCAGCTACAGAGTCTGGCGAAACATCAGAAAAAAAACTTCCAGAACACGGCCAAACAGCCCCAAAACTCACAGCAGCTATCAGATCTTGACTGTGAAAACCTTTGAGAATACATTGGTTCTGATTAAATTTCATGACAATTCATAGAAACCTAGTCCCACTCTCCTATACATTTCCCCCCCTCTTCAATTTTTTATGAGAATGAGGTTTTTATTTTATTTTTATTTAATACTTTGGGGAGGAAATATAAATAATTGTTAATTCTGGCTTTTTAAACATTGTTTTGTAGAGGGTTTTTTGTTCCACATAAACCAATAAACAGTTCAGGAGATTGTTACTCCATTTGTTATTTACAATTACAAATAAATATTATATAAAAAGTAAATTCTGTTTGTAATAATTGTTTGGATACACTATATTTTAATATGCTAGTTGTGATAGTTTTATGCCAAGTCAAATTCTGCACAGTCATACAGTATTTTGTGTTCCTAACGTAACAGAATGGCTTTTAAGCTATAAAGGGGGGAGTGCTAATATAGCATTGTTTTCAATTTTTTCAAAAAAATTCATTTTCCCCCCCAAAGACCGGTTTTTTTCCCTAGCGTCAAATTTTCTGGAAATTTTAAATCACTAGTCAGGTTTTAAGTTACTGGGCTTTTTGACACGGTTCTTTTTGCTGCTAGGAGGTCATTTATGCAGAAATTGGTGTTTTGTGACCTAGCCTGCTGATATCTCTGCTGTAGTAGGTGGTGCAATTTTTGGCAAAAATAAATGTGACTGGTTACAGATGAGAACTGTGGCTTAGAATCTGTGCTTCCTGTGTATGAATGAATGCAACTAACAAATCAATACTCAATTATTCCTTTTGTTTCCATACAGATGAAGAAGAACAGAATGACAAAACTCTTATGTACTATGTAAATGATGGCGTATATGGGTCTTTTAACTGCATCTTGTACGATCATGCACATGTCAAGCCAGTTTTGCAAAAGGTGCACTTACGTTCGTAAACATTTTATATAATATAGTTGTATTATTTGCGTACATACAAAGACAGTTTTAAACTCAAGTTTGTTTATACTCTGGGCAACTGTTATTAGAGTTTTAGCTTGTGCCAGAGAATAAGGGAGAGGAGGACGTGATTCTAGCATGAGCTGTTGTATTTATTCTGCTGTGGAAGGACTCGAGAATCTTTGCACTGACTTGTTTTCACTGTAAACTGTTTCCAGAGACCTAAGCCCGACGAGAGGTACTATTCATGCAGCATATGGGGACCGACCTGTGATGGCCTAGATCGCATAGTCGAGCGCTGTAGCATGCCCGAGTTGCAGGTTGGGGATTGGGTGTTGTTTGAAAACATGGGTGCCTACACCGTGGCAGCGGCTTCTACATTCAATGGATTCCAGAGGCCAACAATACACTATGTAATGTCCAGACCAGCATGGTTAGTACTTCTTTCTTTGTCCTTTTCAATGCCAAGGAGGGTTGAGACTCTTAAATTTGACAATATCTGTAATTTCCCCCTCCTTGAGAGCTTTCTTAAGTCAGTTGATGTGAAGGAGCACATGGTAAGATCTCTGCTCCTCATAACCCAGCACGTGAGCTCTTCTGGTAACGGCAGCTTGTGCAAACTTGCTGGGATCCATTAATGCCATATGTACCTATTTTGCAGTTGATAACTTAATGGTGCGAAACTTCTCCTTCCAAAAAGAGATTTGGTGTCTAGCTAGGACTTTGTGCCACAGGTGCCTTGAAGTATAGAAATTTTTGCAGTTTTTGAGACTTCAGTTTTTGAGACTTTTGGCATGACTTGAAAACTCTTCTCAAGCACATGAACAATGCCTGCTCAAGTCTGAACCTTACAAAAGAAGGTTTACAGTTTCTGGAATTACTCAGATGATTTTTCCTGTAGCTAGGAAGAGCAGAGCAATTTGTGCTTAATTTGTGCAATCTTGATTTTTCAGTGCAGCCAGGTACCTCAGCCAGGTACCTCAGCCACAGTGTGGATGTGGACTTCTAGCCAACTTCTTTAATTTAATTTAATTTAATTTAATTTTTATTTATTTATTTATTTATTTATTTATTTATTGGATTTCTATACTGCCCATCTGGCAGCAACGCCACTCTGAGCGGTTAACAACAATTAGTGACTACAATACAGTGCAAAATAAACACAAAATCATACAACACAACAAACATAAAATACAGTGATATAATAAACGTTAAAGTAAAATTAAAGTGACGTAAACAAACAAACAACTTTTGTGAGTTTTGGCATTTTGTGTGTGCAGAATATGGTCTATGGGACCCCAGAACAAATTGTCTGAGTTTCCGTTATTTCTTATGGGGAAATTTTCTTTGATATAAAAGCATTTTGTTTTCCAAGCATGTTTCCAGAATGAAACTACGCTCGTAAAACAAGGCGTCACGGTATGTTCTTTGCCCTCCTCTCTCTTGCTTGAAAGGATGGTGTCTCCGTGAAGGTTTCCTCTGTAAACCTGACTCTCTCTTCCTCTCCCTCCTCTTTTATTAGGCAGTTGATGGAGCAGATAAAGGAGCAAGGCTTCCAAGCAGAAGTGGAAGAGCAAGATGTCACTTTGCCGCTCTCTTGTGCCTGGGAAAGTGGGATGGAGCACTATCCAGCCACTTGCGCTTCAGCCAGCATTAACGTATAGATACGGAGTTAAGATATATTTGCAGACGGAGGAATGGAAATTTTTTTTTTTAGGGCTTTTGGGACCATTAACTTAATTGTTGCTAGAATTTTTAAACGTTTCGAGAAACTAGGGTGTGCGTAAAAGTACCAGGATAGACAGTTAGACAAGGAGGTCACATTTATCTGTGTTCCTATGGAAACTATTTGAATATTGTTTTATATGGATTTTTATTCACTTTTCAAGTATGCTACTAAAACTGATCCTTGACTGTCAAGCAAGCATTTGTAGCTTGTTTATTTGGCAGAATGGTCTGGATGTAGTATTGTGACCTGACTGTTTTACAATAAAGTATATTGAAATAAATGGATAGCTGGTTTTCTTTGCTGTATGTCAGCTAGGAAGAGCCGGGGTGGATATCAATCTAAGAACCTGGTTGGTTGTCACTTCCTCTGAACTTAACCTATCTTGAATTTCCCCCTATAATATGTATGTTATAATGAGCCAAGTTACTTCCCCTCAAATTGACTTTCAGTGTTGCTTGTGTTTTGGCTTCAATATTTTTGCCATGATCCTGTAAGAAAAGAGGAATTTAGGGACTTTTGGACTAAGGTTTGCATGTTGAAATTATGAAACCAACTATTGACATTTCTCAAAATACGCCAAGGATTTTCAGCGCTTGGCTGCCTATACGTGAAGTCAAGCTTGCTTCAGACGTACAAAATGGCAGTGCTGACCAAATAGAACTCCTGTACGTGGTCCAGGCGTGTAATCTTACATGGATTAATTTGAACAATAAAAATATGGTCTCTGCAAATTACTTGTGTGGATAGTAGCGAGTATGTCACATCTAACTAATGTTATACTTCAGAAGGTGGTGTGATGCTTTTTCACATCTGGAAAGCATTTATTATTTTATATTGTTTTTGTGGAGATTGAATCCTTGAATTGAATCAAATGAGGCACAAATGTGACTCGGTCCGGCAGTTCTCTTTTTTTTGGACATTTCATATATGGCATGAACTACTCACTATGTTAAACTCTTCAAGAGTTGCACCTCAGGAAGTTACTTCAGGATTCATTTATGACCCATTGGGTTTTCTAACACATGAAATCTCACAGAATCATAGAGTTGGAAGAGACCTCAAGGGCCATCTAGTCCAACCCCCTGCCATGCAGGAACCACCATCACAGTATTTCCGACAGATGGCCATCCAGCCTCTGCTTAAAAACCTCCAAGGAAGGAGACTCCACCACTCTTTGTGGCAGCATATTCCACTGCCGAACAGCTCTAACTGTCATGAAGTTCTTCCACTGCCGAACAGCTCTAACTGTCATGAAGTTCTTCCTAATGTTCAAATGGAATCTCTTTTCCTGTAGTTTGAAACCATTGCCCCGAGTCCTAGTCTCTGAAGCCATGGAAAACAAACCTGTTCCCTCTTCAATATGACATCCTTTCAAATATTTAAACATAGCGATCATATCCCCTCTCAGTCTTCTTTTTGAAAGGCTAAACATTCCCAGTTCCTTAAGCCGCTGCTCATAAAACATTTCCTCCAGACCCTCAACCATCCTGGTAGCCCTCCTCTGCACCCGCTCAAGGTTGTCAACATCCTTTTTAAACTGAGGCGCACAGAACTGGACACAGTACTCCAAAATCTGTGCAGTTATTCATCTGTGGTGCTTTTGGAGTATACAATTTGAATTAGTACAATTACTAATTTGAATAGACATTCTCTGAGCATGGTCAGTACTTGTGACATTGAGAATTTTTATCAAAACGAGGTATATGTGCATAACCTGGAAGAAACTAGTGAATCGTTAGCTGCCTTGCATCTTGCGCTGGAAGGCAGGAAGTGCTTTAAAGCCCAAAGACTCTCATAGTAAGTCCTTAGAGTGGAAAATCACAGGAGCCTTTTACTTCAAAATTGCTGGGTTGCAATTCAGATTAAATTCTGTATAGTTGTATTAGAAGTCCACAGCAACTGAGCAGCGTAAAAATAATGCATTTAAGGTACGTGATATTTTCTATAGAAAACTCAAATTGGAGGTTGCTTCACACTTATTTTAGAGATTTTTGCCTAGATCGATAATTCCAGGAATGCTTTGCTCTTTAAATAAGGGCCAACATGATTCACTGTGAAGTATGAGACATAAGGGCTGTGTGCTGTTTTGCTAAAATGTCTGAGCATCTAATGGTCAAGTTACTTGGATCTGTATACTGTAATTGAAGCAAGTTAGGATTACTTTTCAGTGATTGGAAGGCACTTCTTTCAGTGAATGCAAATAGTTACAAAGGCCGACTTTGGATAAGTTCAGTTTCCAAGTTCAAAACCATTCCTCTTAAAATCAGTTTTATTCTACACATGGGTGGAAATGTCATGTAATTCCCAAGACAGGATAGAGCAATTGCAAGGCTGTAGATAGAAAGGGCTTCACAAGGCCAGCATAAATATATTATTTGGTTTTGTCTTGACTACAGTTTCTGAGGCTGTGGCCTCAAGCTCTTGTATGCTTTACCCTCAAAAGTTATAAGTTGTATAAACATACTGAAGAGGGAGAGAGAGAAGAATACATATTGATGAAAGAGAATTTTGATTACGTCAAATTATTAATTCATTTAGGTTTATAACCCATCTGTTTAATGCTTCACATACTCCATAACATTCAGAAAACGAAATTATGACCATGTTTTATGAAAACCCAAGGTGATCACTGGTATGTTGTTAGTGTAACAATAAATATGCAGTTGAAAGACTTTACAGCGTCTGCTTTGGGTCTTTAAAAATCATTTCCGTATTGAAACGGATCAGCAGTTCGGGATAACAGTGTTTTGGAAAGAGGCAAACCAGAGGTGTTGGAGGTTACGCAACAGGGGCTTCAACTATTCAGCTGAAGCTTATTGGGATTTGGGGAAGGAATGCTGTCCTTCACTTGGCAATCTTGGGGAACGCACTCCCCACGCCACTCAAGGGAATAGGGGACAACAGTGAACAACATGATGTCGGAAGTCCTGTCTCTTTACAGGGAGGACAAAGTGGGAGGACTATTTTAGACAGGTCTCCATTGCCAGGTTCACGGTCATTGCTCAGCAGGCGCTTTCAAGTCTCATGGGGTGTCTGTCTAGCATCCATTTCTGCCAATAATAGAGACTTCCTATGGCATTATCAATCAAGTTGCATCCTCTTGTCCCTGGGTTTCAGTCACGGACCACACCAAATTGTCATTCCTTTTTCTCTTTCAACCACGTGGCACCTCCTATTGCATTACACGGAGAGGCTAACAGCTTGTTGCCCTAGACTGTTGGCGAACCTCTGTGGGTGCCAAAGGCGGCCCTCGGAGCCCTTTCTGTGGGCACCTCGACATCAACCCTTCACAACCTGGATTCAGGTTAAATGGTTGTGCTGACACTTTGGGGGGGAAATAGTGGGTTTTGAATGGCAGTTTGGGCACTTGGTCTCTAAAAGGTTCGCCATCACTGCCCTAGAGCGAACCCACTGAATCAGTGGGAATTTGGTGATTCGGGTCCTCTGTAGGTTTCATTAACACACCTCCTTTGCATGCATAGTCAGCCTTACCATAGGAATGCATTGACATTTGTTCCCTCCAGAAAGAATTAATTGATTTTCAGTGTGTTCCTATGGGAAACCGTTGCTCTACTTACAAATGTTTTTACTTATGAGCATATGCTCAGAACAGATAAAATTCACAAGTAGATGTTTTAGTGCAGTAGCCCTCAGGCACTTTGGGCCGGAAAAAGTAGACCTCAGCCTGTTCAAAGTTGGACAGCCCTGCTCTAGTAGGAAAGACTTCCATTATTGTAAATAACATGGAGGGTGGGGGGTGGGGGTGGGCAGCATGGTGATTCAGGATTGCAACCCCCTCAAATCACCCAGAAAGCATAAATACTGGGGAATTCTGGGAGTTGTAGCTGGACAGAAAAACAGTGTTTCCTTGCAGCCATGCCAGCCACGTGGCCACGGACTTGCACAACACCGGCTCTTCGGCTTGAATACGGAGATGAGCACCGCCCCTAGAGTCGGACACGACTAGCACACGTATGCAGGGGGAACTTTTACCTTTTAGCTGGACCTTATAAAGCGGGGTGGTGGTGATGGTTTCCTGTTGTTTTACTCTCTGCTAGTTGTCCTAGGGCAGGGACAGGGCAGGTATATGTTTCAGACCTCATCATTCCAATTCATTTGTTATAGATTTCAGCTGTTCATAACATTAAAACTGCAGAGCGGGTAGGGACCCTATGGGTCATTGAGCCAAGCCCCTCTCAAAGAGGGACAGTGAGGAATCAAACTTATTTATTTATTTATTTGATTTATTTACTGTACCATCTAGCAACAAGGCCACTCTGGGTGGCTTACAGAAATTAAATACAAAAATACAAGCATAAACATAAACACTATATATTATACAATAAATGAACATGACATAATAAACATATCTAAACCAGTCTCGCAAAATCAGAGGGCAAAGATAGGCTAAAGATGAAGCAAGAAAGGATGAATAACAGCTATGCCAGTGAGCTGCCCAGTAAGTAGTTTGTCATCAATTTATTGCTTATTTTATTTATTTTAGTGTATTTTTACCCCACCTTTCTCCTTGGAAAAGGACCCAAGGTGGCTTACAAATTTTCATTTGTGTTGATTTTCTAGTGTGGTCACTACCAGTACTTAAATACACCTCCCAAACTGTAGGCATCCCAGGACTGGGGGAGTTTAGGATGAGGGCCTAAGGTCAAATGTTGGAAACATTTAAAATTCAGAAGTCAGCCTTGGGAGTGAAAAAGTACTGTATTGTTTTTAGAACAGCAAGATTGCCGAGATGAGCCATGTGGTTTTTTACGTCCATAGTCACTAGATGGCAGCAGAACCTCAATATACATTATACACCTTTCCTTGGTTGCTCCTTGCTTAGAAATGAGCTCTTAAATTAAAAGGTAAAGGTTCCCCCTGCATATGCGTGTTAGTCGTGTCCGACTTTAGGGGCGGTGCTGATCTCCGTATTCAAGCCGAAGAGCCAGTGTTGTGCAAATCCATGGCCATGTGGCCGGCATGGCTGCAAGGAAACACTGTTTTACCTTCCCGCTTTTTTACAATGGTACCTATTTATCTACTTGCATTTTGCCTGCTTTCGAACTGCTAGGTTGGCAGGAGCTGGGGTTACCAGCGGGAGCTTACTCCGCGGCGTGGCACCTGGGATTCGAACTGCTGAGCTGCCGACTTTACAGCCGACAGTTTTTCGGAACCTTAGTGATATTTTGAACCCAAAGGCTTGTCTCTTGGTAGGCAAGTCCATCTGTGATGAGAGGAAAGCCATTTCACAACATAGTCGAAGTAACTGAGGTTACTGTTTTGTTTTGTTTTTTTTCCTTTCCTGTGGCTCTTTCTGGTTGGTCTGCTTGTGTGTCATTCTGGGGCTGGTGGGCCAGTGAGGCCAGTGAGTAGGAGCTCAAAAACAAGTCTTTTTGCTTATAATCAGCCCTAAATGTACAAAACTGAAATGTAGCTAGGCTTTAGGAGGGGGCATAAGGCTTTCAGGACCACTAATTGGCCGAAATCACATGCGTCAACCTAATCGGAATCTGTATGTTTAAAAGTACCTGAAAATCACACACATATATAAGATTATGTGTGGATGCCTTGTATCATGGACCCCCAGGCCATGCCAATGCAGGAGATACCTAGCACTGCAGTCAGGATGAGAGGTCTGTGTAAGTCCCGTTACCTGTAGATCGTTTGGTAACTATGCAGGCAAACTTCTGAAATAAAATCTATGGTTAATGTGTGTTGTAGCACACACAAAATACACATGAAAATGGGACATTTTGGGTGATTTAGCATCAGTACTTTGAGAAACACACCCACCCTCAACTTGCCTTGCCCTGTATGACTTTCTCAGTTGTTGTCTGAATGGAACTTCATTGTGGATTTCCCACTCTACGCTTTAATTTGCCGGCCTAATAATAGGTGCACATTAGCCCACCAAGTGCTGCGTTTGTGTTTGGGAATCTGGTTGTTCTGTTTACACGAAAGAGATTTGCCAGAGATGTATTCTTGAACAGAAGCAGGTCATGAGCCCAGTTTAATTCCCCTACTTGGGATTGGGCGGAATGAAAGAAGATCAAAAGTATTGTCCCATTCTAGGTGGCATGCAAAGCTGTGATTTACACCAGCGCGATGGGTTGCACTTTCATGAAACAATGCCAGATTATCTAAATCCCCAGATAATCTGTAGAATGAATGTGAAGGCCAGAGCAGGCTTCTCAGATACACAGCCACATTCTAATATCAAGCCCCCCCACCCACCCACCAAAAAAAGACCTTTCAGAGCTGGGCACGAGGGCCG
Source organism: Phrynocephalus guinanensis (assembly GCA_037367245.1). Lineage (NCBI taxonomy): Eukaryota > Metazoa > Chordata > Lepidosauria > Squamata > Agamidae > Phrynocephalus > Phrynocephalus guinanensis. The sequence continues at coordinate 173,641,591 of CM074733.1, read as the reverse complement.
ATATTTGCTAAAGCTCCCTGCGAGATGATGATTCAGATTGGAGGCCTGATGCCGAGGTCAGTTCAATAAAGGGGATGCAGTAAACAACGGCATCCAACAAATGCATGCACAATTATGATTATGTCCGGACATCTTAGCTCTTGGACATTGAGAGGATATGCTTCTTCGGAAATGATTCATATACTGTTTGCTTCCCTCCTGTGTGTGTCTAGAGACCCTTCCATCCATTTGTGAAAAGACCGCTTTGGAAGTTGCTGGGAGGTGAGGTTCATGCACAAACACACTTGATGCCTTTAATGTGCAATATGTTTTTTTTTCCTTAGCAAAATGCGAAAGGTGTTTGTTTCAGGCTTTAAAGATATTAAAAATGCAGAAAGTAAGCAGTGCATTGCTTTCAGAAACCCCCATGGCTTCATGCAATAACGTTTCCCCAGGGATAACCTAGCAGTATACCTTCCCTAGCACTGACTAGAGCCTTTATGGGCTCATGGAAAATAATTTTTGAACTACAGAGTTGGGACCTGATAGAGATCAAGACCTAGACTTCTAACCCTATTCATTTTATTAAAAATAAGTAAATTGTACCATAATTCAGTAGTTATTGTGTCATGTGTAGAAGATTATTCACCAGTAGATGAAATGGTACTATTTAAACAAGTAGGTAACCTTAATGGCTCAAGGGAGCCGTTTCACCCTCAACCCTGAACTTAAGTAGCAGATTGCACCACTCAATTTTAGCATCAAACTGGGAAAAGCCACTAGAACAAACAGGAGAGCCTTGTATGAACAGTGTTTTGTGGTTTAGATTTGTTGTGTTGTGTCATTTCAGACATGATTATTATTTATTATTTATTTATTTGTAATATTTTTATACCGCCCATCTTCCGAAGCGGAACTCTGGGCGGTTAACAGATAAAACAGTTAAACCAGAAAGTACAATGAAACAAAAAAGAGGCAAGTTACTAATAAGATAAGGAGAGGCAAAGCTCTTCACAGATGATGTGGGTGGCAAAAAGAAAGAAAGAAAAGAAATTAAGCAAATTAAGTAAAAAGGTCGCCATATGCCTCTCTAAAAAGGTGAGTTTTCAAGGCCTTTTTAAAGGCGGGCAGGGACTATGCTATGTGCAGCTGACTAGGGAGATGGTTCCATACGGTAGGTCCCACCACAGAGAAGGCGCGGTTCCGTGTCAGCGATTTCCGCACCTCCCTGGATGTGGCCACTCTAAGTGAGCATGCCTGCGCCGTTCTTGTGGGTCTGGACCCAGTTGACCTTTGGGAGATGTGCTCCGACAGGTACTCTGGTCCCAAACTGTGGAGGGTTTTGAAAATCAAAACCAGGACCTTGAACCTTATCTGGAGGACAATGGGCAACCAATGCAGGCAAGCCAGGACAGGGGTGATGCGCTCGAATCTACGAGTGCCCACCACCAGTCTGGCCACCGCATTCTGCACCCGCTGGAGACTCCGGACAAGGGTCAAGGGCAACCCCACATAGAGGGCATTGCAGTAGTCGATCCTCGAAATCACGAGAGCCTGCACAACTGTCCTCAGGGAGGACTCATCGAGGTACTGGCGGATCTGGGTGAACCTGCGGAGATGGAAAAAAAGCGGCCCTGGACTCTTTGTGACCCCATGTCCATGGAGTTTCCTTGGCAGGAACACTGGAGTGGCTTGCCAGTTCCTACTCCAGGCACCTAGATAGCAAACCTTAAAAGCCCTTTTAAAATGTGTGTGTGTGTGTGTGTGTGTGTGTTCCTAGCTTTATGAGCCTTATGTGCTTTGCTGGTTGGTTTTGGACAGGATGGTTCCCCTTGAGGTCCTACAAGACAAGACCAAAAAATAAAATAAAATAAAAAATGGACAGGATGCACATACAAGCCAATGTGAACTGAGCATGCTCCGTGCCTAAGGACTGCTCGAGGTGGGGAAATAGTGTCTTTCAAATCCTAAATAGTAGATCTTCATTTTGGAATATTTGTTGCCGCTCCCCTTCCCCCACATGCTATACAAGTCTGGTATCAATATTCCGTGTCTGTAATTGCAGATCCGAGTATGACTAAGGAGAAGCAAACTATTGGTTATAGGAAGGGCGTAGTCTGAGTTCAAAGGACAAACCGTATGTTATAAATAAGCCATTGTAAGAAGATGGAATTCCTTAACTGCAGAAAGCATTTGGCAGGATTCCTGGCATTTTTCTTGTCTGCACCTTAGAAGCAAACTAAGAAACCAACACCTAAACGACTTCCTTTGTGTAGGACATTACATCTTCCTCTCTGACATCTTTGGTAGCAGTGGTGGATTAAATTTAATCCCCCCCATGAGTGAGAAACTCATTCATTCATTCCTGCAATCTCGCGCTTACTCTGGAACGATACAGAAGGACACTGAAGCCTGCCCATGTCTCGTTTCTCTCCATTTGCAACAGACTACAGTTCTTACAGGAGGAAGAGCAAGAGATGATAAGGCTGTTGGATTGTTAAACGTGGGTGAGCAAGAGGCTTCCTGGAGATATAAAAGCAAGGGCAAAGTTTTCTAGCTGGTGGGAAGGGGGGAGACCAGGCCTAGCCCATCAGGGTCCAATAATGGCATGCCTGCATATCTATGCATGATGAACACACAGGCTGACTCTGAGCCAGCACTAACCAATCCATTCACTGGTGAAATGCAATCAGCACTGGAGTGGAAATCATTCATTATTTAAAGCTGTGCATGGACACTATGGGCCTTTTCACACGACCCCTAAGATCTGCTGGCCACTTAAATTCGGACCAGGGATCTTGGGGGTTCGTTGCTCTTTCTGCGTCCCCACCCCTCCGTACTTCCTTGCTCCTGTCTGCGTGAGGGGAGGGAGGAAAAAAGAGAGGAAAAAATGCAGGCTCACCTCCGAAGCTGCCCGGAGCCCCGTCGTCCTGTTTCCTTCTCTTCTGGTTTTTTTTTTTGCCTCCCGCCCCGCACTCACCAGATTAAATCCGGACCTGGGGATTTTCACCCTCCTAGAGCAGGTACAAGAAAAGTGCGCTGGGACACGCTTAGGTGGGCGTGGTCGCACTTAATTTCCTGCAAACTCCAGAGCTGGTGGGGAAACAATTGTAAGCTCCAGAGCTGGCAGCCGTTTGCTGCGGAGTTTAGGGGTTGTGTACAAATACCCTATGCCACTGTAGAGCAAGCAACTAAACATCTGGGCAGAGCAGATGTACCAATCGTGTCCTTATGAGGAAGAAGAGCGACTGGTCTGACTGTGGTATGAATATGGTAAAATGTGGTCTTTCTCACCATTCTGGGGGAAAGAGGTACCGTACGAGATGATCTCAGTCAGCAGTGCTTCTCTTACGTTTTTTAAACAAATACCAACATGTTAATTTTCAAAGCCATACTGGAGTTTGCCCTTGGTGATTTCTTTTCCCTGTGGAGAACACCTCCAATAAAAGACTGAAGGTACCACAGCAAGTCAAAATGGCCACCAAACATGCCTGGGATCTGAATAGCTCAGAAAAACGGTCTAAATGATACATGATGCATTGTGTATTTCATAGCTGCCAAATGAATATTTTAAAGTCTATACTTTCCAAATGTGTGGGAATGAATTAGAGGACACGAGGAGGCTCTTCTGAATCATTCATGGAGCCTCTGCCTCTGTGACGCAACAGCTTACTCTCTCCACTTGCCAACACCAGCTGTCCCTATTCCACGTGCAGTGAGAGAAGAGGTGGTCCCAAAGGGAGAGTCTGTCTATTATGAAGCTCTTAAAGATACACGGCCTCCATCGTAGTTTGTAACCTGTGATGGGAAGGAAGAAAGAAAACTGCCAAGCTGGAAAAGACCCGTTCAGCCCCTGTCAAGAATTCCAGCCAGGGAATTAAATCACTGAGTTGTAGAGCTTCAAATAGCGGCACGGTGGGTGTGGGTGTGAACGGGGGTGAGGGGAAAGATGATGAAGAAGGCATTTTCCCCCCTCCCAAATATCTAGTGTGCCAGAGGAGGACAAGAATAGCATCAGGACCTGTTTTGTGGTGGGGAAAGGGGATTTATGAAGAGCACCAGGCTTGGCCCGCTGTACCCATTCCATGCAGCTCCAGCAGATGGAAGGAAGGAGTTATCCCCGGGCCCGATTCCCAGCTTGTCTCATCTCTGCAAAGCAGCCTTTGGGGTTGGTGGGTCTCCCCTTCCAGTATGTACACGTCTGACGCCCAGGGAAGGAGGAGACTGGCAGGGAACTCCCTGCCACAGGAGGTGGTGATGGCCTCTGGCCTGGATGCCTTCAAAAGGGGATTGGACAGACTCCAGGAGGAAAAGTCCATCACAGGTTACAAACCATGAGGGAGATGTGTCATCTCCAGGCTTAAAACCAGGGTACTTCAAGGGTTAGATGTAGGGGAGTGGGATCAGGAGACAGAGATCTAGCCTCGTGTGCTCTCATAGGCATTTGGTGGGGCCACTGTGAGATACAGGAAGCTGGACTAGATGGGCCTTTGACCTGATCCAGCATGGCTCTTCTTATGTTCTTATGGACTCGGGTTGTCCCTCCCCCCCCCCAGAAGACCCAGACCCTGAAACCACCCCTGCCCTCTCAGTTGCACTTGCTCCACCCAGTTCAGGAGGTAGTAGTGACGACATTTTTTAGCCTTTTGTTTCTGACCATGGGATGTTCTTGGCAGGGATACCGGGGTGGCTTGCCAGTTCCTACCCCTAGATAGCATCCTAAACAGCAGAGACATCACTTTGCCAACTAAGGTCAGGATGGTTAAAGCTATGGTTTTTCCAGTAGTGATGATGTATGGAAGTGAGAGCTGGACTATAAAGAAGGCTGATCGCCGCAGAATTGATGCTTTTGAGCTGTGGTGCTGGAGGAGAGTCTTGAGAGTCCCCTGGACTGCAAGGAGATCAAACCTATCCATTCTGAAAGAAATCAACCCCGAATGTTCACTGGAAGGACAGATTTTGAAGCTGAGGCTCCAGTACTTTGGCCACCTCATGAGAAGAGAGGACTCCCTGGAAAAGGCCCTGATGCTGGGAAAAATCGAAGGCAAAAGGAAAAGAGGACGACAGAGAATGAGATGGTTGGACGGTGTCATCGATGCAACCAAAATGAATTTGACAAAACTCCGGGAGGCAGTGGAGGATAGGAAGGCCTGGCGAGCTCTGGTCCATGGGGTCACGAAGAGTCGGACACGACTGAACGACTGAACAACAACAACAAGTGACGACATTAGCAAGGACATGCAGTCAGTCAGTAGATGGAGTTTGTTCCTAACAAGGATAGCTAATTTGCCATCACTTCTTGTTCCTAACATTCCTATTCAAGAGATTGGTATCTCTTTAAGTTTACTGCATCTTCAGGCAGGAAATCATACCAGAAACCATGCTGACATGCACAGGACATGTTCCTCCTCTTGCTAAGTACCGATATTTCCTGTAACCCCCCCCCTCGCCACCTCCCCAAACCCCTGGTTATTTTTATTATTTAAAATTATTGCCATTTTTATTTTGCTCCTGTCTGTTCTGGGGGCAGAGGTCCCCCCCCTCTCATTTGCAGTCTGACACAGGAGTTTTGTAAGTGTATCCTCCCCTTCCCATCTACTCCCCTCACGGTGCTACCTTTTGAAGTGGCCTTGAGTGTGTGTGTTCAAACAGCACAGTTTCCCCAGCCAAAAAAAAAAAAAACAACCTACACCATTTCCCCTCAACCAACATCCATCAGGGGAGACCTGAGGAAGGGAGGGAAGCAAGAGAGATGAAGCTGCCCTTTGATTTCCCCCTCAAGATCCATTGAGAGGGACAAGAAGTTACTTCAGTTTCTCTGCCTCAGACTGCCTCCTCCACCACCCCCCTCTATAAATTGCTTTCTAATGAAGCCCTTCCCCCAAGAATGTCTAAGAACATAAGAACATAAGAAGAGCCATGCTGGATCAGGCCAACGGCCCATCGAGTCCAGTTTCCTGTATCTCACAGTGGACCCACCAAATGCCTCTGGGAGCGCACGAGACTAGATATCTGTCTCCTGATCCCACTCCCCTGCACCTGGCCCTTGAAGTACCCTGGTTTAAACCCTGGAGGTTACACATCTCCATCATGGTTTGCAACCTGTGATGGACTTTTCCTCCAGGAATCTGTCCAATCCCCTTTTGAAGGCATCCAGGCCAGAGGCCATCACCACATCCTGTGGCAGGGAGTTCCATAGACTAACAACGCGCTGGGTGAAAAAATATTTTCTTTTGTCTGTTCTTACTCTCCCAGCCCTCAATTTGAGTGCATGTCCCCTAGTTCTGGTATTTTGGGAGAGGGAGAAGAGCTTCCCTCTATCCACTTTACTCATACCCTGCATTATTTTGTATGTCTCAATCATATCCCCCCTCAGGTGCCTTTTTTTCCAGACTAAAGAGCCCCAAATGTTTTAGCCTTTCCTCATAAGGGAGGTGCCCCAGCCCAGTAATCCTTTTAGTCGCTCTCTTCTGCACCTTTCCCAGTTCCACTATGTCTTTCTTGAGATGCGGTGACCAGAATTGTACACAATACTCCAGGTGCGGCCTTACTATTGTTTTGTATAATGGCATTATAATGTTGGCTGTTTTATTTTCAATCCCCTTTTTGATCATCCCTAGCATGGAATTGGCCTTCTTCACCGCTGCCACACATTGGGGAGACACATTCATGGAGCTGTCCACCAGTGCACCAAGAACTCTTTCCTGATCCGTCACGGATAACTCAGAGCCCATAAGTTGGTAATGTTTTGATTTTTTGCCTTAAAGGCTCCTGGCTGCCCTGCGTTATCCCAAGAAAAACACTCCCCTGGTATCTGGAGGGCTGCTTCCCGCCCCAAGCACTATGATCAGCGCCATATTGTCAGATTGACCTTTTGTTTCCATGACTCCCTCCTTGAGGTGAGGTGGATGCTGATCCCTGGTAAGCACCAGACCTTTCAGAAGAAAAGCGGATGGAATGGAACAAAGTGAGGTCCTAAGACAGCTTTGATTTGGGCTTATGTGGTACAGAAGTCAAGGAAGGCCCCCCCCCACTGCCCCCCACATTCCCCTCCATGGAACATTCTTCTCTTGAGGAAAGTAGCAAATGGCACATAATGTTTTTTCAGTATTGCTATGTGCTCATTTCCCACTCAGTATCCTCCCTTCCAAAGTACGAGGAAGGGAAAGCCTTGATAAAATGGTTCATTGTGATTAGAAACTGGGGTGCCATTCTCAAAACTAAACCTAACCGGCCATCCCACTTGTTCTAACCTTGGCGTTTTTCCTTGTAAGGTGTTTTGGGGATAACAGCATTGGTGTCACTTCAAAATGCAACTGGGAATTATCTGTGGCATTGTTTGGGGTTGGTCCATGTGGGAAGTGAGGCCCTCTGCTTAATTTGGATTGCCTCCCAAATCCGTCCAAATGGATTTGATCCAGGATTTCTCTGATTCCAAGGGACCACCTAGCAGCTGATAGCATCTGAGGCCATTAAGACATAGTAGAGCCTTCTCTGGCAAGCCACTTGTGTGTCACATACTCCTACGAAGGGGCCTCATATTGGACTGTCAGGCATCTAGACCAGTTTCCGCACGGTTGACAACCGGTCTAGATACCATGCCCATTTTCTTATTCACACTTCCCCAATTTTCCTTCAGTAATATCATGTTCCATCAAGTCAATTCTGATTTAAGCCTTTTTGGAGGTTTCCAGGTAGGGAATACATGCAAGTGCTTCCCTTTCTCTGGGGACACACTGGGAGGATGCAGCTTGCCCAAGGCCACCCAGGCTGGCTCTGCTCACAAGGAGGCACCATGGGAGAATCACAGCCTGTGGCTCCATAGCGGTCTAGATAACTAGAAGACTGGGCTATCCAGCCAGGTGATTCTTCTTTACCACCATTTAATGCAAGGCCTTTTTGATTTAAAACAAAAAGGAATTGATTTTTTTTTAAAAAAAATTAAAAATGTAATCAATTTATTTATTTATTTGATTTATATACCGCAACCATCTAGCAAAAAAGGTACTCTGGGCGGTTTACAAACATATACAAAATACAAAAATAGACTAAACAACTTAAAATAGTAAATCAAAACTAATCAATCAGACCAAATAATCAAATCCTAATAATAAAAATCACAAATAAGCACAAATACAATAAATCAAAATGATTTGACAATTCAAAATAAGAACAAAAGGAAAAAAATAACTAGTAGAAAAAAATAAAATAGGTTGCTCTTGAGCAATGTCACTTTTTGGAAACAACGTGCATCCCAGAATATTTTTTCAAGATGGCCAAAAAATACTGCTTTCCTGTTCTCCTCTCCTGAAACTTCTTCATGTCTCCCAGCTTGGAAACCAATTATCTGCTTTTCATCCACAAAAAAACTCAAGCAAGTTTCCATGGAAATGCTGAGTAGAAACGGTAGCCCTGAGAGCTTGCTTGGCTGGTGATAAATGTGTCCAGCCTCTGGATGCTTCGCACACCCTGTTCTGTTGTGCTTTCTGTAACTTTGGTAACAATTAAGCCGAGAACAAAACAGCCTTAGGGCTCTTTCAGAGGGGGAAATATTTTCTATTGTGTTCTCTTGCCTTCCTCCATTTTATCCCGGTTTCTTCTGCAAAGCTTTCATTATACATTCTTAATACTAGTAGTAATTACAGTAGGACCCCGTATCCACTGATTCAGTTATCCATGGTTGGAAGAAGAAAAAATTAAATAATTCAGCAGCCACAAAGCAAGCTGTAAAGCAAGCTACTGTCACAAATAGCATCTGTTAAGCAAGCTACTGTCACAAACAGTGGCCATAAAGCAAGCTACGGTCTCAAAACAGCAGTCATAAAGCAAGCTACTGTCAGGAAAGAGCAGCTTGGGGGTGGGTGGGGAGGCATTCTCTCTTATCCACGGTATTCATTATCCACGGGAAGGCCTGGAACCAATCCCCAGCAGATACCGGGGTCTTATTTATTTATTTATTATTGTTATATTTATATCCCGCTTATCTCCTAAATTAGGACTCTAAGCGGCAGGTCCTACTGTATATGCCATCCAAGTCAGTACAGAGTTATGGTAACTCTTTCCAGTGTTTTCTGGGTACTCGGAAGTGGCTTCTGAGTTTCACTTGTGGGTGTACCTTGGGAATGCGCAGCTTGCGCAAGGCTACACAGGCTGGCTCATCTCTTGCAAGACGTAGCAGGGAAGCAAACTCAGCTGTGTGGTGAAGTACACGAGTGAGGTAAGGGGTGAGTGAATGCCTGCTTGTCCTTTTGTGTTTGTGTAACTGCTGCGTGCCTCTCTGCCCACCTGTGGCTGTGTGAGTAGCCACCCCCACCCCCGTTCTGCCTATCAACCTTGGCTTCATCCACCATGGGCTGCCGTGCCCTGCCAACCACAGCGGACACCAGCTGCCACTGCAAAGCAGGTCACCACGTCCCAGACGGTTTGCTTATGCGTGTTCGTGAGAAGAAGGACCTAACTACTAATTAGGCCTGTCTGTACCAAGAGATGGCTGCCCAAGCGATGCTCTGTTTTCTGAGCACAAAGGGTCTCCCTTACGTAAGTAATTAGAACTGACCACACTCGGCCGGTTAAAATGGCATCATGCAATAGCCCGCAGCCTTCCTAGGTCACATCCCATCATGTCAGCCGACGACCTTTGTTCTCCCTTATTTGAGGTGATTATGCAACTGTAAATTGACCTGGGCCAATCGGTCTGGAAACGAAGAAGGGTCACCCCTGACTGTCCTAATGGCAAGACCTGCTTTAGGGCTAGTGAGTTAGTGGCACCATCAGGAGACAGCTGTGGGGGAAACTGCCAGCCATCCTGGAGGAGGAGAAGAGGAAGGGCCCTGCTGGGGTTAGGGTTAGGGGTGGAGGTGGGGGACGACGACAGACGGGGAGCACCTGCTACTTCACTTCCCACACTGAGCCACTGCAGTTACAGAGGGCTGGGGGAGATACCGAAAAGGATCATCGATGAATCGGGGCCTTGTCAGTTGTCGCCCTTTTCTTATGGAACAAACCGCCGCCCCCGGAGACATGTTTGGCTCCTTCAATCCACATTTATAAGCACTGATTAAAAACTTGGCTTTATAGGCCAGCTTTTCCAGATTTTTAAAGTCAATTCAACTAATACGGTTGGAATTTCTCCCCTCTACTTCTTGATTGTGCTTATCTGGATTATCTTTTGGCTATTTTATTTATTTATTTATTTATTTATTTATTTATTTATTTATTTATTTATTTATTTATTTATGATTATGCTGTATCATTGTTATGTTGCAATTGTTATCAGTTGACTGTCTTGTTTAATTATGTTTAATATATAATTTTGTACAATTTTTTTTGGTTTATTCTTATTTTCTCATGTAGAGTAACCATACTCTCTCTTGTTGTAAACTGTCCAGAGTGGCCTTTGGGCTAAATGGGGCGGTATAAAAATATATACCATCCCAGTAGGTCCTTCTCAGGTCTCTCCAACTGGGTCCTTTGTACAGCAGCATTTGAAGGAGTGGGGAGGAGGACGAGTTGTAACCATTCTGGCTGGGAGAGTAAGAACAGACAAAAGAAAATATTTTTTCACCCACCGCATTGTTACTCTGCGGAACTCCCTTCCACATGATGTGGTGATGGCACCTGGCCTGGATGCCTTCAAAAGGGGATTGGACACATTCCTGGTGGAAAAGTCCATCACAGTTTACAAACCATGATGGAGATGTGTAATCTCCAGGCTTAAAACCGGGGTACCTCAAGGGCCAGATGCAGGGGAGTGGTATCAGGAGACAGAGATCTAGTTGTCTCGCGGGCTGCCAGAGGTATCTGGTGGGGCCACTGTGAGATACAGGAAGCTGGACTAGAGGGGCCTTTGGCCTGATCCAGCATGGCTCTTCTTATGTTCTTATATATAATACATAAATACAATAAACCAATCAATACAGCGTTGGGAATTGTCAGTGACATCACCAGAGACAAGTGCTGGCTCTCTCCCCCCCCCACCAACCTTTTCCCCAACTCATATTACCCAGATGGCTTTGATGGCAACACCGTACCCCCACCCCACCGGAAGGTGCTGCTGCCAAATGCCAGGTCACTGGCAGGCAAGGCGGCCAACGTTCAGGATAAGGTCCTGGATGAGCAAAGTTACCTGGCCAGCATGACAGGGACTTGGTTGGAGGGAGCTGGGGGGATTCGGTCCTTCTTAGGTCTCTCCAACTGGGTCTTTTGCGCATCAGCCTTTGAGGGAGTGGGGAGGAGGAGTAGGAGGAGTAGGAGTAGGAGTAGGAGTTGCCATCATTCTGCCAAGATGCAATCATCCTTGCCAGGTGCCCAGCCCTGCAGATTGCTGGGTATGAGAGTGGATGCCTGGGGCAGAGCAGGGGTTCTCTTGGCGCCTTGTCCACCCCATAGCACAGGATCCCACTTGCTTGAGCTGGCTGGTCTGGTCTCACGGGTGGTGTTGCCGCCAGCTTGGCCTGTTGTGCCGGGGGAACGTCAACATCCAGGCAGTGACCAGTCTGTCTGGAGCAGCTCAGGACTTCATGGCTACCGTGATCACCATGAGGTTGTCCCAACTAGGACTTGGCCCCACGCATGCTGCAGGGTACTTTCTTGACTTAGTTTGCTTCGCTACTGGGGAAGATGGCGGTGATCTGGGTGTGGAGGAACTCGCCATAGTTCCATTGTCATGGGCAGAGCATTAAATCACTGGTAGGTTTTGGGCTCATTGGAACACCAAGCCTCTGCAGAGGTGAGTGGCCAATTAAACCCTAGGTGCAGTAGTTCTCATCCTGTGGGTCCCCAGATGTTCCTGGACTGCAATTCCCAGAAGCCTCCACCAGAGGGCAGAGCAGGGGGTTCTCTTCTATATTTGCATCTCAAGAGCAAAGAACATAAACACACATCAACATCATGTCTGTAGCCAAGAACCTGGTTTGTCAGGCAGAGTCCGCTAATCCTATTTACTCAAAAGCCAACTCAACCACTTCCAAGGGTGTTTGGCATGTTAGCAAGTATGCTTGGAACCCGTAGCTTCAAGATGTTGCTGCATGTGTCCGGAAGAGGCATGGATGGGCTGTTGCTGCATCCGTTGCTTCACCCAACCACCCACCCCCCGTGTTGCTCACACCCATTTCGGAAATGGCCCATGCTAGCATGTCTCATTTATCTTGGCCTCAATGAGCCCAAAGAACAAAACCGCAGTTGTGGTGCTTTTCTTGCCTCTCAAATGACGAGATACTTTCTGGCGCTTGTGTTGGCAATCCTAAATTTTTCTGCACCAGTTGTGTAAAATATACCAAAACCACAATACCTCCTGACATGTCATCTGGACTTTAAAAAGCAGAAGTATCGCGTGGGTTCATTGCATCTCCCTGAACAGCCACTCCTTCTGGGCTCTCTCTGTGTGAGTTACTAGTTGGCACAGATGTTTTGTGCAAACCGTGGACACCTCCGTAGAGAAAGAGTGCCAGTCATGTTTTCGCATTGGAGGAAAGAAAGCTTGGTAGGGTCACCAATTTCTAGTCAGGCTGTGCTGCCATTTTGAGATGGCTAGTACATTTGAACAACTGATTTTGCAAAAAATTCTTCATTATCTATGGGCCTTTTCACACAACCCCTAAGATCTGCTGGCCACTTAAATTCGGACCAGAGATCTTAGGGGTTTGTCGCTGTTCCTGCGTTCCCACCCCCTCCGCACTCCTGGCTGCTGGCTGCGTGAGGGGAGGGAGAAAAAAAAGGAAGAAAATAATGCCGCTCACCTCCGTTCTGCTGTCCCGGCACTGCATTCAGATCTCTTAAAGGGGCGGGGGGCAAAACAAGAACAAACAGAAGCAAGGAGAGCCCGGCAGTCACTACTGTTATATCCGCATCAGGAATTTTCACCTCCGGAGAGCAGGTACCTGAAAAGTGCGCTGGGACGCGCTTAGGTGGGCGTGGTCGCACTTAATTATCTATAAACTCCGGAGCTGGTGGGGAAACAATTTTAAGCTCCGGAGCTTGGAGCCATTTGCGGCGGAGTTTAGGGGTCGTGTGAAAAGGCCCTATCTCAGCCCCCCCCTCTAAAAAACAGCAAACGTTGACTTCTCTCTAATCCATTCTAGTCTATGCAGCAGAACCACAATATGGTGTGTGTTCTTTGTGTGCTTGCGACAAAACTATTCTGGGAAGCCTCCTCCTCCGTCTCCATCCTTGGTGGGTTTGTTTGTGATGTTTATTTTGCTTTTGGGTTCTTCTTAAGAGCAATGTCTAGCTGCATTTCACATCTGCTTCCATACAGTGGTGTCTTGTGGGTCGCCAGCACCCGGGAAATGCAGGTATTGCACCCCTAAACCAGGAGCGGGGGGGGGGGAGGCGTTTGCATGCAAGTAAGCACACTCCAGATGGGAGGCCAAAGCCCAAGCCCCTTCTGGAAAGCACTGGTTCAAGTCACTGCTTCAGCTTCTGTCCTAAGGAAGCAGCTGTCGGCTGCCTCTATGGGCATTTATACACGACCCCTAAGCTCCGCTGCAAATGGCTCCCAGCTCCGGAGCTTAAAAATGTTTCCCCACCAGCTCCGGAGCTAACAGAAAATTAAGTGCGATCACGCCCACCTAAGCGCGACCCAGCGCAGCTTTCAAGTACCTGCTCTGGGAGAGTGAAAAATTTTGATGCGGAGAGTGCCGGGCTCTCCTCGCTTCTTTTTGTTTTTTTGTTTTTTGCCTCCCGCCCCTTTAAGAGGAACCAGGAAGTGACCGGGGCTCGGAGCAACTTCCACTGGTACCGGAGGTAAGGCTTTATTTTTTTGTCCCTTTTTAAGGCTTTTTCCCCCTCCCTCCCCTCACACACACAGAAGCAAGGAAGTGCGGAGTGGTGGGGAGGAAGGAAGAGCAACGGACCCCCAAGATCTCTGGTCCGAATTTAAGGGGCCAGCGGATCTTAGGGGTCATGTGAAAAGGCCCAATATGGAGTGGCCACCGTCCTTCCCAATTCTCACTCCCCGCTCCATAAATCTTCCCTCAAAACATACGGTTGCCTTCCTGAGGCAAAACTGAGAAGATGCCTCCCCAGGGGATGCAGGTGAAGCACTGTATCATTTAGGCAGATGAGAAGAAAAGGATTTCAAGGATGTTTATCTCCATCAGGTGACATTATGCCAGCTTTTTTGGCTTTGGGGCTTTTCCCCTCAAAAAACTCACTTTAGGCAAACTTTCTCTTACATCCTTGGGCTTTAGAACTGCTAGGCTGGACAGTTCAGTGGTTTAGGGATCCGTCTGCACAGCCAGAGGTTAGAATTTTGAATTCCCAAGGTGCCTCCCTGAGAGAAGAGCCAGCCCAAGTGGCTTTGGGGGCAAGCAGCACAGTCCTGGGATGTGCCCCATTTGGGGGTGTTAAGTTACAGGAGGATCTGTCCTGGAGTTGAGTTTCAACACAAGGGAGCTTGCGAAGAAGGCTCAGCAGAGACTATTTTTCTTGAGAACTTTAAGGAAAAACCATCTTCTGCAAAAGCTGCTGCTGGCCTTCTATCCTTGGGCTATTGAGAGTGTGCTTACTTACGGGTTACGTGTATGGTATGGTATGGAAGTTGTACCCATAGGGACAGGACAGTGTTGCACAGAATCCTAAGAATTGCTGAGAGTATTGTGGGCTGTTCACTCCTCACACTAGAACAAATTTATACTACCAGGTGCCACTGTAAAGCATTAGATACATTAAGAGATCCATCACATCCTGACCATAGCCTCTTCAAGTTGCTGCCATCGGGACGGAGATATAGGGCCTTTACACGACCCCTAAGATCCGCTGGCCACTTAAATTCGGACCAGGGATCTTGGGGGTTCGTCGCTCTTCCTCTGTCCCCACCCCCCTCCGCACTTCCTGGTTGCTGGCTGCGTGAGGGAGGGAGAAAAAAGAAAGAAAAGAATGCCGGCTTACCTCCGTTCTGTTCCCGGCAGCATTCAGATCTCTTAAAGGGGTGGGGCGCAAAAAAAGAACAAACGGAAGCCAGGAAAGCCCCGCACTCACTATCCTTACACCGGATCAAATATTTTTCACCTCCAAAAAGCAGGTACCTGAAAGCTGCGCTGGGACGCACTAAAGTGGGCGGGGTTGCACTTAATTTCCTGTTAACTCCGGAGCTGGTGGGTAAACATTTTTAATCTCCGGAGCTGGGAGCCATTTGCCCCGGAGTTTAGGGGTCGTGTATAAACGCCCATAGAGTACTTAGGGCAAGAACAAACCGTCTCAAGAATAGCTTCTTTTTGAGAGCAATATTGGCCTTAAATGGAAGTTCTGGACTCTGAAGTCAGCTTATTTTATATGTCATATTGCATGTGTTGTAGCCGTTTTAAAATCTATGTGGAATGTTTTATATGAATTAAATATAGCAACCGTGAAATTCTGTTCCTGCAAGGGGGCAATGACAATAAAGATTCCTATTCTATCCTAAAAAGAAGGGAATGGTGAACCACTTCTGAGTACTCTCTCTCTCTCTCTCTGGCAAACCCTAAGAAGAGTGGCCATAAGTCAGAATGGACTTGACAGCACACAACTGTGCGGGAGGTGGGAACACTGCAACCAGGACAAAAACCACGTTGGGGGGGGGGATCTGCATTTAAGTTGCCAGCAGATTTTAGGGGCCGTGTGAAAGGAGCCTAAGGCTCTGTGGAGGAATGGATAAATCCACCCAGGTTTTTTTCTTCTTCTTAACAAAACAACCCCCCGAGTGTTTAACCCTCTTGCGCCTCTCGCTTTCCCAAAGGTCAGTGTGTGCCACGTGCAGGCCTGGAGGGTGAAGGTGAGACTGAAAAGTTGATCCAAACTGACAAGAAAATTAGTATTTATTTCAATTAACATTTCTTGGCATTAGGCAGATATTAAATAACACCAAAATTCACAAGACGATAAAGAGAGATGGACAGCCACAAGGGAGGAGGGTCATAACGAGGGCATGTCAAAAATCACCTCACCTCACTCAAAAGCCATGTCAAATGCTGCCGCCACAGTATGTGGCATTTCACCAAGAAAAACAGAAGTAGAACGACTCTTTTATAGTTTCATAAACACAGTAAAACGTTCGTCGACAATCAACAGTAAAAATGAAACCAAGTGTTGCAACTGGTAATTAAAACAGTGTCATATCCACAAACAGCTAGTCATGCAATGCCTTAATTGCAACTCGGCTATGCATAAATATCACATTTTTTTAAAAAAAAAATGAATACTCACAGGCAACTAGAAGAAATGAAGCACAAATTCTACTTGATATATTAAATATGACCTAGATATTAAAATTTTACTTCACCATATATATATAGTTTATGTATATATTTATATTTATATTTAAAAGAATGGAAAGACCTTTACATAAGTGCAAGCAATATTCCTCATAGAAAGGGGACTGGTATCATGTTCCTTAAAAAAAAATCCTATTCAATTTATTCCACATTTCATAGCCGTTTTCTGGTTAGGACATGAAATCTGCCCGTAATTTGCCGCTACTGTGTCAGGCAAAAGGTACACACAGTATTTCTTCTCAGGGGATACTGGAAAAGTCATTCGTTGATATTACCAAGTGATGTGCAATAATTTCAATCTGCATGTAAACATTCTCATATGTTAAATGTACAGAGTAAGCCATAATGTTATGGGAAGAGGGGAGGGGGGAAGGAAGCGATGGAAGAAGGAGTGGAGAATTTGCATCCACGTTGGTAGGAGCGAGGCTCTCTTTCACTTCCACACACACACACACACACACACACACACACACACACACACACACACACACACACACACACACACACACACACACACACACATGCACACAAAATCTGGCAGTGGAGCCACGTCCACTCTCCACGGAGGAATGGTTGAGAAGGCATCCATATACGAGCAAAGCTTGAACAAGCCAGTAATTTTCTTTGCAAACTGTCCAGAGTTTAATTAGAACTGACTTGCGCTGCTTGGATCACACTGTAACAATCGCACAATAGAAGGATCACTCTTGGCACCTTTAATAAACTCTTCAAGAGATAGTTTACCTTGAAAGGAAACAG
Organism: Phrynocephalus guinanensis; assembly: GCA_037367245.1. NCBI lineage: Eukaryota > Metazoa > Chordata > Lepidosauria > Squamata > Agamidae > Phrynocephalus > Phrynocephalus guinanensis. The sequence continues at coordinate 173,624,603 of CM074733.1, read as the reverse complement.
AAAAAAAGATACAATTCAAAACATCATCTTTGCCAGCAAAAATGACAGCCAAATATATAATTCATAAAATAAATCTTAATGACTTAAGGGTCCAAGATACTTATTTATCTGTCAACGAGCTGAAGGTTAAACGTCATCGTGAACAGGTGGACCTGCCATTATTATGACAGCTCTAACCCCCACCCCCACCCGCTCAATGTATATTTAAATGAAGTTCCAAGAAGTTATTATCATGGTATCAACACTACATTCTGCTGTCTGTGGAGATTCTCAGTCATCCAGGCGAGGTTATCTGGGAGTTTAGTCATGGCAACTGAACTTCTTTTCTTATGGGATCGAAATGTTTTGCTACTCATCCAAGTAGCTTCTTCATCCGCTTCTTAGACTGAAGAAGCTACCTGGATGAGTAGCAAAATGTTTCGATCCCACAAGAAAAGAAATCCAGTTGCCATGACTCAACTCCTGAATCCATTCTGCTGCTCCCAATAATGCTTATTCAAAAGAATTGGGCACAATTTTTTTGAGTGTGGAAAGGAACATCTAAGAAAGTTTTGATTCATTTAGGCTTCACAACAACCGCCAGAATATGAACTTATTTTTAAAACCCTTTTACACATCTGCAACACTCAGATCAAAAAAAAAAAAACAGAACTGATACAGGCAACATGTACAGCAATGTTTGATTGCTTCCTTGAAGTGACATCTTAGTTGAGGCATGATCTTGAATAAACTCTAACAACTGAATCTCAGGGATATATTTTTTAAAAAGTAAATGCAGATATATCCCTGTGCTTTAATTGTAGCACTCAAACCAGTGATGCCGAAACATTTGAAATTAAGCCACAATCTATCTTCCCTAATTAAATTGGTTACTTGTGAAGTTAAGTGGACCAGATTCATGAAAGCTTACATTAAAATATAATAGTTAGTCTATAAGTTGCCACATATATTTTGGTCTTTTGTTTTATTTCTTTGATTTTTGCCTGGAATTCTTGCACAGACTAACATGTGAAGTTAACAGTCTGAATCCACACAAAGTGTTTTCATAGAAATTGTATGCATTCTGACAAATCGAGATCTGCCTGGCGCCAACACTGATTACATTCCGGCGCCAGGTAAAAACCTTCCTGTTCCAGAAGGTTTTTAATTGATATAATATAGATTGTGGGTCCGCTGATGACAATTTTAGAATAATGATTTTAGTGTAAGGTTTTTATTGATGATTTAGTGATATTTTACTCTTAACTATTCTAAATTGTTTTATTCCTTGGATTGTAAGCCGCCCAGAGACCTTTGGGTAGTGGGCGGCATATAAGTTAAATAAATAAATAAATAAATAAAATAAAATAAATAAATGCCGAATGTGGATTCTAAACAAGGTCAGAACTTTATATGGTGGGAAACATAGTGGGTCTAAAAAGGACAGTGGCACCCTATCCCTTCCTAGGTACAGGAAAGCTTTCTCTGGACATAACATACAACAAACACTGTTATGTGGTGAGTTTTACTGCCTTAGGTTCCAAATTACTGACTGCCTCTGGCAAGGGCAAACAAATCTACAGCATGCTGATACCCTACGCTTCCTAAAATTTCCAAGTCTGCTCTAGAAATATTACTGAAACAATTTATATTACATCTCATACAAGGCTAACTCAACCCTCTTCCTCATACTGGCATTTCTTAGGCTGACCGAGGGGGTGCTGGAGAAGGAATGCCACGAGGACAGGTAAGACAGGGAGCCCTTGAATTATTTGGTCAAGCAAAGAGCACTTCCACAGCCACCAATTGCCACGGAGGCCCACCACGAGCCGTCAATTCCCACGGATGTGGCGGGTCTGGAAAAGGAGCAGTGGGAAGGTGTTCAAAACTTCACACACACCCTCTTCTTTTATGACTGTGAGAAGGCCATTTCCAGAAAGTGGTAACATGGCAGCAGCTCCCCTTTGTTAAATGGCTCACGCCCACCCATCCGATTTATATGTTCCTACAACTGATGTGACAGATGGGGAAGCTTCCTTGCTCTTGCCCCAACAGACACTTGTAGCCTGAATGTTGAAGTAAACTGCACAAAGAGCCTCAAGAAGGCTCCCCAACAACATCATAGGTCACCCATCCTCTAGCACAGTGATTTTCAACCTGTGGGTCCTCAGATGTTCCTGGGCTGCAACTCCCAGAAGCTTCCACCACTCACTGTGCTGGAAGGGGTTTCTGGGAGTTGCAGTTCAAGAACATGTGGGGACCCACAGGTTGAGAACTACTGCTCTAGCAGCTTCTTGGATAGCAGATACCAGAAGACTTCCATTGGGCTTGTCGTAGGACACACAAGGCATCATTCCTTTCCAGAAAAATCAGAGGGTTCGTAGTCCATAGGGACTCCGCTCTGGCCAGAAGATGGAGGGGTAGATGCTGCAGATCATTGCTGCCAGGTGGGAAGCCTGTTGGGACTCTCAGATCTTACTTGGAAGCCTCAAGCAGTGTTTCCAGGCTGTGCTTTCCCAAGATGGAGATGGAGGGAAGGCTTGTGGGGCAAGACAGACACTGAAAACAGGGGACTTGCTGGGGGTTGAACCGCGTTTGCCTTGATTCATCTCATCCTATTTTGACCTGGGAGTGACTCAAGTAAGGGTGGGATGAATCGAGACACACACTACCTGGAGGAAAAGTCCATGACAGGTTACAAACCATGAGGGAGATGTATAATCTCCAGGCTTAAAACCAGGGTACTTCAAGGGCCAGATGCAGGGGAGGGATATCAGGAGACAGATATCTAGTCTCATGCGCTCCCAAACGCATCTGGTGGGGCCACTGTGAGATACAGGAAGCTGGACTAGGTAGGCCTTTGGCCTGATCCAGCATGGCTCTTCTTATGTTCTTATGTTATACCCATGACTCACCAGTGTGCCACAGGTAGCACACTTTCCTTTTGTTAAGTTACAGTGTCGTAATAGAAAGGCTGAAATCCAGTAGCCAGTTGAAAGCAGAGTCAGCCCCTGAACGAGTGGGGCTTGGGGTGGAGTTGATTCATCGAGTTCTTGTTGATTCAATGAACCTACTTTATTTGCAACTTGCAACTTGGCTCAGCGGACTAAGGCTCCCAAAACAGTTGGCTGCAAAGTCAGCAGCTCGGTGGTTCGAATCCCAGGTGCCACGCAGCGGAGTGAGCTCCCGCTGTTAACCCTAGCTCCTGCCAACTTAGCAGTTCGAAGGTATGTAAATGCAAGTAGATAAATAGCTACCCCTGTAAAAAGCAGAAAGGTAAAACAGTGTTTCCTTGTAGTAGCCATGCCGGCCACACAACCATGGACTTGCACAACATTGGCACTTTCGGCTTGAATACGGAGGTGAGCACCCACCCCCTTTCTGGCTTTTATAAAATACATAGAATACATCTCCAAAACAAATAACTTGTGAAGTTAACAGTCTGAATCCACACAAAATGTTTTTATAGAAATTGTATGCATTCTGACAAACGGCGAATGTGGATTCTAAACAAGGTCAGAACTTTATATGATGGGTAGAGATGGGCACGACTTAGCGGTATTCCCGTTTCTGTTTCCGTTACTCGGTTCCGTTACTCTACGGAAACGGTAACGGGAATTACTCTGCCAGACTTTGAGCTCGAACCGACGAACGAACAATTTTGGTCTGATTTGTTGTGCTTGTTCCTTGCATCGCGCGATGCCACGCGGCACAGAAAAAAAGTTTTTAAAAATTAAAAAAACCCGGTTCCCGGCCAAAAAGCAGGCGGAAAAATGCCTGCCGTGCCTCAGGGCACCTACCAGAGGGGTTGTTTCTGGAGGTCCCCGGCCTCCCCCCCATCCCCCGTCCTGGGCTGCTCTGGTGGGACTCGCCGCAGGCTCGCAGCCAGCAAAAAGCCCAGTCTTGCCGCCGGCCGCCGCAATTAAAGCGCAAGCAAGCGGCACGGACGGCACAGGAAAAAACTTTTAAACTCTCCCCCCACCCATTCCCGGGCCAAAAAAGCAGGCGGAAAAATGACTGCTTGACTAAGGGCGCAGGGCACCTACCGGAGGGGTGGTTTCTGGAGGGGGGGTCCCGCCTCCCCCCCGTCCTGGGCAGCCGGACTCGCCATGCCATGCGGTGCGGGCGGGGGATCCAAAATGGGGCGGCGAACGCAAAATTGTTTTTGAAATCGTGGTCAAAAAACACACAAGCACAACAGAAACACGCGAAAATTTATAAACTGCCAGATTTTTCACAGTAGCAGTGGGTTTTTTCTTGCAACAAAATGTCTCTCCTCTCCTCCTCTGTCCTCCATTGATTTTTTTTTTACACCTGCGCAATGATGGGCTGGCCGACTGGCCAGCCATGTGGGAGTGGACGACCATGCAAATTTTTGGAGCCATCCCACCAATCGCATGGCCACTTGGCCATGGAGACTTCTGGGATGTGCCAAAAAGCCCCCTAAAACCTGCCCTAGCCCCCTAACCCTAACCCTAACCCTTGACTCCTTACCCATACGTCACAGACTGTCTTCTTAGTGGGTCAGAGAGGCACCCAGAGGTGCAACCCACTAGCCCACCATAACCTTACTCGTCACTAGCCTAACCCTAGCCCTTGCACTAACCCACCTTAACCCTAAGCCAGATCTACTTGCATTGCACTACACGCAAGTACGATTCCCTTCTTTGTGAGACATGGCGGTGCGAGAGCCTTAGGCATCACTTCACCCTATGGCTCTGGGTTCACTCACTGGTCTCACTGTCTGCAACTGGTATGCATATCCATATGGCTATTGCATACCATTTTGCAGCAGCAGGTGAGGAGGGGAGACCCCCATGTTGAGGGGTCTCTTGGAGCCTGCTTCCCCTTCCTAGTGGGTGAGGATAGGAGGCACCCACGGGTGCCTCCAGGAGCCCGCTTTCCCTTTATAGCGGGCCAGAGGAGGCACCCACCCCACAGAGGTGCCTCCAGGAACCCGCTACCCCCCAAAAAAACCAGTACTAACGAAAACGAAAAAACAAAAAAACGAACCGACTAATTTTTGCGAATTTTCGCAAAAAACGGAAACGATCCGAAACGGAAACGGCCCGACTAACGACAACTCGAATTTTTTTTTTTCGAGTCGTGTCCATCTCTAATGATGGGAAACATAGTGGGTCTAAAAATGAGAGTGGCACCCCAACACTTCCTAGGTACAGGAAAGCTTTCTCTGGACATAACATACAACAAACACTGTTATGTGGTGAGTTTTACTGCCTTAGGTTCCAAATTACTGACTGCCTCTGGCAAGGGCAAACAAATCTACAGCATGCTGATACCCCACGCTTCCTAAAGTTTCTAGGTCTGCTCTAGAAATATTACTGAAACAATTTATATTACTTCTCATACAAGGCTAGCTCAACCATCTTCCTCATACTGGTATTTCTTAGGCTGACCGAGGGGGTGCTGGAGAAGGAAAGCCACGAAGACAGGTAAGACAGGGAGCCCTTGGATTATTTGGTCCAGCAAAGAGCACTTCCACAGACACCAACTGCCACGGAGGCCCACCACGAGCCGTCAATTCCCAGGGATGTGGCGGGTCCGGAAAAGGAGCAGTGGGAAGGGGTTCAAGACTTCACTTTAATCTCCATTACAACTTTGATCAATAACGATGCCAACGTTATATTTCTGCCTCACTTATCCTAACATATCGAAAATACATAATTTCACTTTGTTAAAATGTTCATTTTATGCAGCACAGTTTGGCTAAACCAGGCTAGATTAGTCTTCTTATACTTTTTAAATGTTTCACTTTTAACATCTATGCTTTGAAATTAATCTTTTTAAAATGCTGTGAATTCCTTTGTAAGCCTATATTTCTAAATATTTAATTTTTTCCCATTATTTTAATGTCCAATTTTTCTTTTTTGTTGTTCAGTCGTTCAGTCGTGTCCGACTCTTCATGACCCCATGGACCAGAGCTCGCCAGGCCTTCCTATTCTCCACTGCCTCCCGGAGTTTTGTCAAATTCATATTGGTTGCATTGATGACACTGTCCAACCATCTCATTCTCTGTCGTCCTCTTTTCCTTTTGCCTTCCATTTTCCCCAGCATCAGGGCCTTTTCCAGGGAGTCCTCTCTCCTCATGAGGTGGCCAAAGTACTGGAGCCTCAGCTTCAAAATCTGTCCTTCCAGTGAACATTCGGGCTTGATTTCTTTCAGAATGGATAGGTTTGATCTCCTTGCAGTCCAGGGGACTCTCAAGACTCTCCTCCAGCACCACAGCTTTTCTTTTATCAATAGCTTAATTTTAGTTTCTTGGTACAATGTAATAATACCAAATGAGCTTTTAGGTAGGTTCTCTGTTGTCATCAGCAAAAAAAAATTAATCTAAGCCCATGACCTGTATTCTTTCATCTTTTCTGACAGCATTTGCGAAGAGTTCCAAGAGCAAAGTAAAGCAAATTGTGGAGAGGTGATATCCTTGCTGTGTATCCCAGCTTAGGGAAATCTCATCAGTTACTCCATCATTCACTATTACTGTGACTAATTTTTTCAGAATATAATTGCAGGATCATATCCCTAAACCATAGATTGAATGCAAGTTTTCCCCACTAATCTTTTCAATGTTGGCCATTCCACTGAATCAAAAGCTTTGAAAATATCTAATGCCTTTATTCCTGATTTTTTTTTGCTTTTAGATATCAAATGCATTATAATTAATAGTGTTCTAGTTGTATTAGGCATTTGACTTCCATTTATTTATAAATCCTTTTTGATCTCTCTTTATGTATTTGCCAATAAAACTATTCATCCTTTTGGCCAATTATGCTATATATAATTTTATTTTGCATCTTGATTTATTAATGAAATGGGCCTATAATCTTCTATAACCATAGGATCCTTATTTGGCTTTAATATTTTAAAAAATCATGTACTTCTAGAAAAATGGATTTTCTTCTTCCATTATTTAATTACATTAAAATGTAAGCTTCAGTATTAATATTTCCCCCCTAGCCTTGCTGTACACAATGATTGTCTTCCGAAATGGGATGTTGAACTAGGAAGGGAAAGAACTCTTTGCTCTAATCTGCAATCTCTCATCAGCGAGCGGGCTTGCTTGCAAGGCTCGCTCAGATGGATGGGGGGAAAGTCCCTCCTTAGATGGTTCCTTTCCTCTGATTTACACATTTCTGACTGGCTCCAAGTATAGGCTGATGAGTTATGTTATAATTTTTTTTAGCACACTCTTAAATCTCACCAGACCTCCTTAGGGCCTTTGTACAGAACCCCTAAACTCCGCCACAAATGGCTGCCAGCTCCGGAGCTTACAATTGTTTCCCCACCAGCTCCGGAGTTTGCAGAAAATTAAGTGCGACCACGGCCACCTAAGCGCGTCCCAGCACACTTTTCATGTACCTGCTCTCGGAGGGTGAAAATCCCCAGGTCCAGATTTAATCTGGTGAGTGCGGGGCTCTCCTCGCTTCTGTTTGTTGTTGTTTTTGCCTCCTGCCCCTTTAAGAGAAGGAATCAGGTCGACAACGGGGCTCCGGGCGGCTTCGGAGGTGAGCCTGCATTTTTTCCTCTCTTTTTTTCTCCCTCCCCTCATGCAGACAGGAGCAAGGACGTGAGGAGGGGTGGGGACGTAGGAAGAGCAACAAACCCCCAAGATCTCTGGTCCGAATTTAAGTGGCCAGCGGATCTTAGGGGTCGTGTGAAAAGGCCCTTAGAGGTTGGGGATATCAGGAGAGCACCCAGCCCTCCAGTTGTTCTGAATCACAGTTTTCAGTAGGGGCCATCCCTGACATATGCTGGCTACATTTTCTAGGAGTTAAAAATATCTGGATAGTCAAAAGGTTCCTCGTAGAAGTTCTAGACGGCTCACTGCCTTACAAAGTGGCCATCATCAAGGAACATCTCCGCCCTGCTCTGCTGGCTTTTAGTGGCAGACAAAACACGAGGCATCGTCTCCTTCAGAGCGAATGGCTTCTGTGTCTGGTTTCAGCACTTAAAATAATTCTGAGTGTCCTCCCTCTGGAGTTGGGCTGGTTCAGAAGCTAAATGCTTCCTTCAAGTGCATCTTTTTGCAAAAGCAACTCAGCCTCCGTGAAGTGGGGGTAGAATGAAGAGAGCCAAAAATGAGATATCAACCCATTAGGGGGATATCACCATGTCTATCATGGTTCCGACCCATTCCTAAATGCAGACCTACCAATTCTTTGCCTGGCTGTTCAAACTCAACAAATCACCACTGTTGTACAGCCCAGAGAGAGAAATCAAAAACAAGTCTATGTTCTAACCAGCCTTGCTTTCTTATCCATTTTATTGTATTCGCCAAAAGAATAATCAGGAGAGGCCTTTCTCTCCATCTAGCCACCCTCACAGGTACGTCTCGTGGGAACCCATGAAAGGACCTTCTCGACTGCTGCGCCCAGACTCTGGAACTCCCTCCCACTGGAGGCCAGGACTGCCTCATCTCTGTTGGCCTTCTGGAAACAGGCAAAGACCTTTCTCTTCAGGCAAGCTTTCCCTGAATGGTGGACTACCTATTATGTGTCTTTTATATGAATCTATAGGTTCACATAGACTTTGTGTCACATAGACTTTCTGGTGTGCACAAACACACACCAGAAATCAAAACGAAGATTTACAGTATTTATGTAATGTTGTCTATTGAGGCTGTAAGATGTCCCTCAATTCCTTGTTCTCAAATACTTGTACTCTTAATTCTACTGGACTGTGCATATTATCCCTCATTACTGTAAGCCACCTTGGGTCCTTTTCCAAGGAGAAAGGTGGGGTAAAACTAGTCTAAAATAAATAAATAATAAATAAGCATTTCTTTCCCACTTGCTTCAATACGCACACTGCATTTCTGCAAGTTCAACCCAGTACCACTTGCCATAAGATATTCCAGTTATGTTCTCAGTCTAAAGAGGAAAAAGCCAGACCAAACTATGGCTCCAGTCCTATGACGGCTTAATTGGGAGGATGCTCAAGTAGCCTTCTGGAAAGTGTTTCACATAACAAGTGTGCCTACAAAACTATTCTCTCCCTGAGAAAAAGGAAGCACACTTAAAGGTATACAGATCTCAAAATACTGCTACTAAAATAAACTCCATAAATTAGAATACAAGTGGAACCTCTCCCCAAAGTATTTCAGCTGCGAAACACAACTGCAATTTTACACTGTGTGGCAAGGACTATAATACTGGGGCAGAGAAGTATATGATGTAAGAGGCAAAGGTTAGTGACTGGAAGAAGGGGGCGGGAAAGACGTGGGTGCTACAGATCTGATGCCTAACAACTGCTGCTGTCAACAAGTTGCATTTTAGGGGAGCAAAAAACACAACCAGGAGAGCCAGAATGGGCGTTTATACACGACCCCTAAGCTCCGCTGCAAATGGCTCCCAGCTCCGGAGCTTAAAAATGTTTCCCCAGCAGCTCCGGAGCTAACAGAAAATTAAGTGCGACCACGCCCACCTAAGTGCGACCCAGCGCACCTTTCAGGTACCTGCTCTGGGAGAGTGAAAAATTTTGATGCGGAGAGTGCCGGGCTCTCCTCGCTTCTTTTTGTTGTTGTTGTTTTGCCTCCCGCCCCTTTAAGAGGAACCAGGAAGTGACGGGGGGTCGGAGCAACTTCCATCGGCACTCTTTTCTCCCTTTTTTCTCTCCCTCCCCTCACGCAGACAGAACAAGGAAGTGCAGAGGGGGTGGGAACGCAGGGAGAGCGACAAACCCTCAAGATCTCTGGTCCGAATTTAAGGGACCAGCGGATCTTAAGGGTCGTGTAAAAAGGCCCAATGTTTTATTCAAAAGAAAGATAAAGTGATGGTTTTCATGATTCTTTCCAAAGTGGCAGAGATTGTCGCCATCGGCATTTCCTGACCCTCGTGAGGCTGCTACAAACATAGGCAGATTATCACAATCAGGCATATTGGTTACAGAAGTTTGCTGCAGAAAACATACCATCATTATTTGTGTCCATCTGCCTGAAAATTTTGTCCGTCCGTTTCTCCGGAGTAGATTCGTCTTCTGGCATTTTCATTACAGAAGACACCATTTTGTAGATTGCCTGCACAGAGACAACAAAATACAGGAAGCATGTTTTCCATCGCCTACAAATTACAAATTCAATGTAAGAAAGGCAAAAGGAAAGTACAATGGAACAGCTGTGGGACTACTAAGATAATAATCATCTCGTTCTGAAATTTTTAAAAGGGGAAAAAATCTGAATATGTATTCTTACTCTGGAACTGCTTCGTGCTGGAAGCCAGGACTGCCCCATCTCTGCCATCTTTCTGGAAACAGGCAGAGACCTTCCTCTTCAGGCAAGCCTTCCCTGAATGAGGGACTACCTATTATGTGTCTTTTATATGAATCTACCATACATGATCACATAGACCTTGTGTTTATAAGTATATTACTTTGTGTTTATATCTCCCCTTGTGTGGTTGCACTGACACTATGTTTTGAATGTTAGTTTCCATCCCTCATAACTTTTACACAGGATTTTTACTCTCTGTTTAACTGCTCATGTTCTCTTGTAGCTTTAATGTCTTCTAATGCTGTAAGATGTCCCTCAATTTCCTGTTCTCAAATTGAATATGTCTTAATTGTACCGGACTGTATATTGTTCCTTATAACTGTAAGCTGCCTTGGGTCCTTTTCCAAGGAGAAAGGTGGGGTAAAAATACTCTAAATAAATAAATAAATAAAAAAAAATAAATAAACCCTCCACGGCTTGGGACGTGATTACCTGGCAGAGCGAATCTCTCAAAGATCAGCTGAGGCCTGACCTACCAGAATGTCGCTGGCGTTCTCACTTCAGGTGGCCACGCCCAGGGGGGCTCGGAAAATGGTGACACGCAACCGAGCCTTCTCTGTGGCTCGCCCTGTGCTCTGGAACCATGTCCCAAGTGAGTTGCGCCTTGCACAGTCCCTGCCAGCCTTTAAAAAAGCCTTAAAGACCTGGCTTTTTCGCGAGGCATTTGGTGACAGTTAATTTTTTTTTCTTGTCCCACTTCTTTTGTAGTTTTATTATTATGTTTTTTTTTTAAATTAGCTCATTTATTATTGTTGTTCTCTTTTTTGTTGTAAACCGACTGGAGTTCCTCCGGAAGACGGGTGAATATACGTATTAAAATAAAATAAAATAAAATAAATGAAATATTTCCTCACCTGCACTATCTCCAGCATTTCAGCCCGGCTGATGTAACCGTTCCCATCAAGGTCGTACATGCTAAACGCCCATTTCAGCTTCTGCTCTAGTTTTCCTCGAGAAGTGACACTCAGAGCAATGATAAATTCCCTAAAGTCGATCGTTCCATCGCCATTGGTATCAAAAGTGCGGAATACATGCTCTGCAAATTTTGAGGCGTCGCCATAAGGGAAAAAGTTAGCGTAGATCTTTTTGAATTCATCAACAGTCAAATGACCTGTCGGGCAATCTTTCAGGAAGCCCTTGTACCACTCTTGAAGCTCATGGTCTGTGAACTCTGTATTCTCTCGGAGATCCTGGAGAACTTCAGGTCTTAATTTACTGTTCTGTTTCCCCATCCTGTTCTTGTTTAATGTCTAAGGCCTGCAAAACAACAACAAAAACAACAACAAAAATAGGTCATCCCTAAAGCCACTGCTGATATTCTAAATCTAGGGGTATTAAATGCAGGGAACGACAGAAGGGATGGTACACGCAGACCACATGAGGCTGAATTCAAACGATTAGTGTTTAATTCATGCAAACATTTGATAAATAAATTCTTAAGAAATCCAGAAAACTTCCCTCCTAGTCTTGTCCAACCTTACTGCTGTTAACAGCAGGACTGTAGGATTAAGAACAAAGGCAACATGGATCACTTGATCATGTATATAAACGATACCAGACAAATTCCTCTTGCACTCTCTATAAAAAGTGTGACCTGTGATGGTAAATTACCCCACGTTAAGAAATCCCCATAGACATGATCCACTGAGTGCTGTGGATGCAGCCAGAGAAGAATTTGTCTCACTGTTTCATCAGCTCTGGGGACAGACTGGTTCACTCCTTTCCTTGATGAGCACATGATGCATGTGCCACCACAAACCAGCCCACCCCTGAGGCGGGCCTACATGCACCTTCTGGGGGTGGGGTGTTTCTATTTATTATGATTATGATTATGATTATTGAATGTGGGCAGAATCTCTCTGTTTGGGTTTGATCCCATCATTTATGGCCCTTTGTACACGACCCCTAAACTCCGCCGCAAATGGCTCCCAGCTCCGGAGCTTAAAATTGTTTCCCCACCAGCTCCGGAGTTTACAGATAATTAAGTGCGACCACGCCCACCTAAGTGCGTCCCAGCACACTTTTCAGGTACCTGCTCTCTGGAGGTGAAAATTCCTGATGCAGATATAACGTAGTGACTGCCCGGCTCTCCTTGCTCCTGTTTGTTTTTTTTTTTTGCCCCCCCCCCCCCGTCCCTTTAAGAGATCTTAATGCAGTGCCGGGGCGGCAGAACGGAGGTGAGCAGCATTCTTTTCTTCCTCTTTTTCTCCCTCCCCTCACGCAGCCAGCAGCCAGGAGTGTGGAGGGGGTGGGAACGCAGGAACAGCGACAAACCCCTAAGATCTCTGGTCCGAATTTAAGTGGTCAGCAGATCTTAGGGGTCGTGTGAAAAGGCTCTATGACAGCTGTTATGGGAACCAAACTGGATGGCTTAAGAATACACTTGATAAAATTGGGAAACTGGAAGCTTCCTCCTGTTCCTCCATGGAGGGGGGAAGAGAGGGGAAGTTAAGGCTCTTTTTAAAAAAAAATTGTAAAAGAGCACTGATGTACTCTTCCTTTTAGATATTTTTTTTTAATCAGACCGAGGAGGAGACTGGAGAGGGTTGTTTGTTTTGTTTTATTACTCCCCCCCCCTTTCCTTTTAAAGGGAGGAAGGACCAAATAGGGTTGCTTCAGATGCAGTGTAGTTTCCTTACCAAAACTGCTGGATGCTTTGCCAGGATTATACTAAATGGCACTTCACACCTCTATGGGCCTTTTCACACGACCCCTAAACTCCACGGCAAATGGCAGTGCTCCGGAGCTTTTTATTTCCCCACCAGCTGCTTTACAGATTTAAGTATGACCACGCCCACCTAAATCCCAGCGCACTTTTCACACCTGCTCTCGGAGGGTGAAAATTCCTGATGCGGATATAACAGTAGTGACTGCCGGGCTCTCCTTGCTTCTGTTTGTTCTTTTTTTGCCCACCGCCCCTTTAAGAGATCTGAATGCAGTGCCGGGAGCAAAGCGAGATGGCAGAACGGAGCTGAGAGGCATTCTTTTCTTCCTTTTTTTCTCCCTCCCCTCACGCAGCCAGCAGCCAGGAGTGCGGAGGGGGTGGGAACGCAAGAACGGCGACAAACCCCTAAGACCTCTGGTCCGAATTTAAGTGGCCAGCGGATCTTAGGGGTCGTGTGAAAAGGCCCTATGTGACCTCGAACAACCTTATTTAGGTCCAACCCAGCCTGCTTCCATTCGGTAGCCCAGTCATACCCTCAGCCATGCAACTGGGTATATGACAGAAAATGTTTACATGTAACATGTTAGTAGTGTGGGTTGCATTTGGTGGTGGCCATCAACAACAGATCTGAGTCCTCTGATGTGTGGGAAGTGTTTTTGATCTCAGGGAGGCTTCCATCAATGAAGAACAGAAGCAATTTTGATAATTCCATCTCCGACTGCAGCCTTTCCTGAGGCATCCCACGAGCAGCAGAAGTGTCCATTGAGTCAAAAAGGCCCTTTTGTGAACACAGCACACAACTGTATACAACTCTGTGTTCTACGTGTGAGAATCCAACAGCGCTATTATAATCATTTTCCTACAAAAAGTCTTATTCTCTCTATCACTGCCTGTTCCCCAGTATTTTGCGTCATAGTGTTACATCGTCATAGTGTTACAATCATCCTGAAACCCTGTCTGTCTCTCTTCTTAACAGTACTATCTGTGAATGTAAAATGTAAGACTAAAAGTAACAATGGTGATAAAATTGGCATCCTTTTATTGTAATGATCATAATAGCTTTTCCCACTATAATATTTCTACATATTTTTATGGCAGGTAGATAAATCATTTCCCAGTATATTTGGGACTATATATGAGTGTCCATTTATAAGAATGTTTTTCCCCTTCATTAGACAAGCAAAGACTGACAACACAATGTGCTCTGCAGATTTTCCCAGGATATATATACAGTGGTACCTTGTATAAAGGAATTAATTTGTTCCAAATGAAATTATGTTAAGCAAATTTTCCTATCTATCTATCTATCTATCTATCTATAGATTATGTTAACCCCCGGTATCTATCTATCTATCTATCTATCTATCTATCTATCTATCTATCTATCTATCCATCCATCCATCAAGGCATCCTCTCATCTCAACGTACATCCTACATTCTGCTTATCTAAATGTTCCTCCCTAATTCATTAAGATGCAATATAATTTAGACACGGTGGTGTTTTCATTTCTGTCTTCTCTTGTAGCTAAACATATACAGTTTTGCACACAGAAAGATTTTAGAAATGCTTTGAAAATGGATCTGAGAATTCCAAAGCAACTAAAGTAAGAGGATACAAGGACAAGAGGAGGAGGCACGGAAGCGAACATGGAGAAAAAAACCCACAGGGAGGCCAACTGCAGAGGGCTTTTCTCTCCCTTTCCCATTCACTGGCACGTGGGACAAACATGTTAGTTGTGGAAAGTGTTTGAGTCATACAGCCGTTTACTTTACTAGCAACAGGAATGCCCAGCAATTAAACTGTTGGTTTCCCAAGCCACAGTCTGAGCTAACGGTACGTCTATCTAGAGGCAAACCCTGTTTTATGAAAAAAAAAATGTAGGAAGAGTTTACAGTTTGTGGCTGCTAAAACCTCACACGTTTTAAAAATAGCAACCCACAGATTTTCAAAGACAATCAATTTTCTACAGTGTTACTCATTTCCAAGTTTGGGTGGGTCTTCCCATATACAGTATTAAGATACTGGGAACTGAGTAACTAAGAGAAATTTAGCAGTGACACTGGATCAGGTTAAAGAACTGATTGCTGTTTAAAAAAATCCCAAGACATTCCCAAATATCCTGTCTCCCTAGGAACAGATCAGACATGGAAAAGCTCACGCACCACAGAGCACAAGGCCACGTGCATGCTTTGAGGCTTTGCGTATACAGTAGGACCCCCATATCCACTGATTCATTATCCACTGATTCAGTTATGCACGGTTGGCAGAGGAAATAAATTAAATAATTCAGCAACCACAAAGCAAGCTATTGTCACAAACAGCAGCTGTAAAGCAAGTTACTGTCTCAAAACAGCAGTCATAAAGCAAGCTACTGTCAGGAAACAGCAGTTTGGAGGTGGGTGGTCAGGTGTTCTCTCTTATCCACGGTTGTCATTATCCATGGGAAGGACTGGAACCAATCCCCAACAGATACTGGGGTCCTACTGCATTGCAGAATGTCCGCATCGGACGTGCAGCTACAGTATCTAAACTCTGTGCATCTCGAGTCTTCAGAATATCTTCGTTGATCCAGTTCTCTGAACTGCTGTGAGGTGCGCGCACACACATATATAAGCACAAACACACACTGGCAATCAAAATGAAGATTTTACGGTGAATGGTGATATAGTCCCAAGGAAGAGAAGTAAGTTTTTTTTGCTTTCAACTAATTTCTTGCTTTTCAAATGTAATTAAATAGACATGTTCTGCTTGATTTTAAAACAAATATCTAAATGGTAGTCTGTGGTACAAAGCACAGGCCCTCTTCCACTCATTTTGTTGTTTATTTTGTTGTTAGCCACCCAGAGTTCCTGTTGGGAAGATGGTGCGGGATATAAGTATTTAAATAAATAAATAAATAAATAAATATTGCCTGAAGACCCTGAATTGGCAGAGTCTAAGGGCCTTTTCACATGACCCCTAAGATCCGCTGGCCACTTAAATTCGGACCAGAGATCTTGGGGGTTCATTGCTCTTCCTGCGTCCCCACCCCTCCGCACTTACTTGCTCTTGTCTGCGTGAGGGGAGGGAGAAAAAAAGAGAAGAAAAAATGCAGGCTCACCTCCGAAGCCGCCCGTCGTCGTCCTGATTCCTTCTCTTAAAGAGGCGGGAGGCAAAAAAACCCAAACAGAAGCGAGGAGAGCCCGGCACTCACCAGATTACATCCGGATCTGGGGATTTTCACCCTCTGAGAGCAGGTACATGAAAAGTGCGCTGGGACACGCTTAGGTGGGCGTGGTTGCACTTAATTTCCTGCAAACTCCGGAGCTGGTGGGGAAAAAATTGTAAGCTCCGGAGCTGGCAGCCATTTGCGGCAGAGTGTAGGGGTCGGGTACAAATACCCTAATGCACTGGCACAAGGTACAGCCCAACCCTTTATATAAATGATGTGATATTTCTTGTCTACCATTTAATGGGGCCATATGTGCATAGCTATCAATTACCTGAAGTGTTTTTTTTTAAACTGCAAGAAAGCAGCTAGGTTAATTTAGTGAAGACGTCTTGTGGTACCTTACAGTGTAGCATATTTTATTAGGCCTAAAGAATGAAGAAAAGATAAATGGGTCACACAACATGGACAAAATCACTTATTTTGGTCTTTTGAAGAGGGCTGAAGTATAGTTAACACTTGTTTCTTCTGCTGCACACCAGACCCTAATTCTACAATGACACACCTCCGTAACGGAGGAGCTATGCAGAACATCCAAGCTTAATTTTCTGCTTTTCTGAACAACTTCCCACAGTAGTTGATTTTGCTCCAAACTGCTAAGAATATTTCTCAAATTATTTTATCTGTGACAGGCTGGAAACACATGTGGCCTCCTCAAAGGGCCTGGGAGTTAATAATGTTATTTAATGGCTAAAATTATAGCTGGAATTACTGTTAAATTTTTATTTTTAAAACATTTTATTTATTAGTGGCACTTTAGCCCATTTGAAAAAAGAAATAGCAAATTGAATGTTAACACTTGAGAATCAACACATTATTTCCAAGCCTTGCTTTTCTCTAAGGAACTGAAGGGGAGCCTTCGTGGTCCGCCCCCCCCCTCCCCCGGGGTCCTCAACAAGTTAACTTCTCAACATCCTTGTGAGGTAGGGACGAGAAATATTTAGTGCCTTTCTGGATTTCTACTCTCAGAATCTCCAGCCAGCATGGCAAAGGGGGGGGGGGAGATGGCAGAAACTATAATCCAGAATGCTTTGAGGGTCAAGATTCCCTATCCTTAGTCGAAGTTGTCTGGTGGAAAAGGGCGAAGGCACAGCCTGAAGAAGTATAAGTCTAAAAGGGCCTCTCCTTCTCCAGCCTAATTTGCCCACCCGCTTGAAGCTCCGGTCTGAAGAGAAGGGAGCCAAGAGCAACCCCTCAACCTGCCTCCCAGCCATTGCCACGTGAGAGGTGGCACGTGTCTGTTCCTTTGCCATCAGCATTCAAAGGAAGCCCTCTCACCGCGCGCACATCGGGGCAGCCCCCCACCCCACCCCCGGCTCCTACCGGGGCACGGTAGGGAAGGGCGGAACAGTGAAAATCAAAAACACACCTTCCCTAGAGAGCTCAATAAATCCCCCTGGTGTGGAGAAAGAGACTCCTTGTCTATCTCCCTTCTCCTCCTCCGACAACACCACCACCACCACAACTGTGAGCAAACAGAACAAAGCCACTACATGACTAATGTGCCACTTCCCAGCCCCATTTGCAGACGGAGATAGACACACTTTGGAAGACAGGGGCTTTAGTAGGAATTATCGACCTATCTAGGGACGGTTACCAGAAGCTCCCCCCCCCCATCTCCTGGGTCCTCCTCCTGGCAGTGTCTTTCTCTACTCAGCCCTGGCAATATGAAAATCCTCCTCGCTGGGCTCACAGACAAAAAGCAATCAGCTGCTCATTAATAAAACACATCAGGTTTAAAAGGGGAAAAAAACCCTGTGTTTATATCATTAGCTACTTCTGTGTTGGATGAATCCATAAACATCCCGGCCTCCGAGCTTTATTCCTATTCACTGTTTGCTCTAATGGAGCCCTGCCTACTTACAAAATGTTGAAATGTTGAAACCAGGCTCCCAGCTGGTAGAGCTCTAAGCCATGATAAGAGCACAGAGGAACCCGGCTGCTCATGGCACAGAACCGACAGCTAGACAAACACTTTTGCTCTCCATCTTCGTATCCAAATGCTGCTCAAAATCTGTGCCTTGCACCAAGGGAAGCCATGAGAAGGAAGAGGAGGGGCATGAGACCAAGTCCTTAACCTTCTCATATTCCTCCCACCACCACAAGGGCAGCAGGAAAAACACAGTCAACACCCTACGTCAGGCATGTCCAAATTTCGGCCCTCCTGATGTTTTGGACCACAACTCCCAGAATTCTAAGCTTAGGTTGCCAATGGCAAAGGGCTGTGGGAGTTGCGGTCCAAAACATCTGGAGGGCCGAAGTTTGGTCATGCCTGCCCTACGTGGAGGTGAATGACAGGTCAATTTCAAAAGGGGGGGGAAGATGTCTTAACGATTTCTAGTCCTTTGTTTTTTAAAAGCCTCTGAAGAATGTAGTGGACATTTTCTTCTTTCCCCCCAGCACAGCACACATCTCTTGATCAGGAAATCATTAACCTCTGGAAGATCACTGCCTGGAAAGGCATGTCGGCCACAGTATTCCCCCAGCTCCTTCAACGCTGCTTCCTCTTTCCATGTCTTTTGTTGCTTTGTCGAAAACTTGGAAAAATTTCTTTCTGGAGGTGATGGTGGGGGAAACCATCTGCTTGGAGAAACCATGCCTTATACAGCCCCACCTTTCACTTGATTCATATTTTCCACAGCTAGGTAGAAGCGGAATGGTAAGACAATGGGAGGAAGAGAGGCGGGCTCTTGACAGCCATGATACACTCTTGACAGCAGTGATAGATACACTGCGGTATGGCTGGGGTCAGAGGAGGTCTGACGGAGGCGAAGGTTTTGGGCAGGGAGGGCCATGGTGGAGGAACTCAAAGCTAGTATTCCACCAGCATGGTGGAACGCATTGCTTAGCAAGGGCAAGAGCCTCCCTGCCACCTTGGAAGCCCTCCCTGTGGGGGATCGGCAGCGGCAGCGGCTGTGCCCGGCGGCGGAAGGCCTCCCCAGCCTCAGGTAGGGGAAGATGCATCCAATTGGTGGGGAAACAAAAAATGAAAGGAAATGAACAAAAAAAATTGTTTCATTTAGTTTCATTTTTCTTCGATGGGTCATTTTGTTTCGTTAGGAACGAAGCGAAAAACAAAACAAAAATATTCATTTCGTGCCCATCTCTACATCTATGTATTAAATAAGCAAACCAGCACAAGACTAATCAATAAAGTAAACAGGTATATATATCAAATACTTTTCACGCTGCCTTGTCTGCAGTCTAGTCTTATACTTTCTGAGTTTCAGACAAATATATGAATTGCACCGTCACAGATCTTATATGCAGATATGGTTTGCTACTCTAAGGGCGTTTATACACGACCCCTAAGCTCCGCCGCAAATGGCTGCAAGGTCCGGACCTTAAAAATGTTTACCCACCAGCTCCGGACTTTGCAGACAATTAAGTGCGACCCCGCCCACTTTAGCAAGACCAAACAGCAGTTTTCTTGTACCTGGTCTTTGATGGTGACAAATATTTGATCCGGTGTAAGGATAGTGAGTGCGGGGCTCTCCTGGCTTCTGTTTGTTCTTTTTTTGCGCCCTGCCCCTTTAAGAGATCTGAATGCTGCCGGGAACAAAATGGAGGTAAACCGGCAGTCTTTTCTTTCTTTTTTCTCCCTCCCCTCACGCAGCCAGCAACCAGGAAGTGCGGAGGGGGGTGGGGACAGAGGAAGACAGAGGAAGAGCGACGAACCCCTAAGATCTCTGGTCTGAATTTAAGTGGCCAGCGGATCTTAGGGGTCGTGTAAAAAGGCCCTAAGTTCACTTTTGCCATGGGTTTATTTTATTTTATTTTATTTTATTTTATTTTTAAGCCTCCTGTCTCCAAGGAGCAAAAATGTACCCGAGACCAGAATGACGTATGGTGGATGTGCAGTATATTCCTAATTATTTTTTCCTCTCTGGTGAGAAAGTACATTCCTAAGATGGCAGTCTCAGTATTTCACTGGAAGCATCAATACTATTACATCTGGACCAAAGTCATATCCATTTATAGAAGGGAAATACACATTCTCTGTGTCATTTTAATGAACCGAGAAAGAGAGAGAGAGAGAGAGAGAGAGAGAGAGAGAGAGAGAGAGAGAGAGAGAGAGAGAGAGAGAGAGAGCTTCCAGCTAAATCTACGAAGTTTCCTATAACAGATACTAAATCAGGCAGCCAGGAATTTTGGCACAACCACATGTGATTTCATTTTTTTAAAAAAAAAGTACTGTGTGAGCTTGCAAGAGCACCTTGCTACCTTAATGCACTACATTCCTAGTTTTGTAGATGTTTCCTACCACCTTAAAAAGAATTTAAAAAAAAATTAAGTGACGTATGTCTGCCTCACTGCCATACAAATACCTCTTTCAAAAGGCCTCATGAAATTCTCCATACAATTTCTCTGGATTTCTTCAAGCAAAGAAAATCTTCAAGTTTCTGAAAGAGGGGAGGGTTTTGCTGGCAGCAATTGTCGCAACGGTACGTTTTCTGTTTCCAAAACACTTTTTGTTTGCACTTGATGCTCCAAGTAGCAAGAAAGGAAACTGAGGCCCTTTGTACACGACCCCTAAACTCCGCCGCAAATGGCTCCCAGCTCCGGAGCTTAAAATTGTTTCCCCACCAGCTCTGGAGTTTACAGATAATTAAGTGCGACCACGCCCACCTAAGCGCGTCCCAGCGCACTTTTCAGGTACCTGCTCTCTGGAGGTGAAAATTCCTGATGCGGATATAATGTAGTGACTGCCGGGCTCTCCTTGCTTCTGTTTGTTCTTTTTTTGCCCCCTGCCCCTTTAAGAGATCTGAATGTAGTGCCGGGACGGCAGAACGGAGGTGAGAGGCATTCTTTTCAACCTTTTTTTCTCCCTCCCCTCACGCAGCCAGCAGCCAGGAGTGCGGAGGGGGTGGGAACGCAGGAACAGCGACAAACCTCTAAGATCTCTGGTCCGAATTTAAGTGGCCAGCGGATCTTAGGGGTCGTGTGAAAAGGCCCTGAGCTAGTAGTCTGGACACTGCAACACCCTTTATCTTTTGTCATTCTGACACTGCCATGGTCGAACTCTATTGTGAGAACCTTGGGTTCAGCACCAGGTGTGATTCCTCAGTGCTGAGAGCCCTTCCCCATGACATGATGGAGAGGTGTCGCTCATAGATATGTTATTGCCTTTAGTGCAGAAAATGTTGACACTTCTGCCAGAGAAGACATGCATAATACAGCTCCTTCTCTGCAAGCCAAGGTGGGCAGTATGTCACCCATGGAAGGCATTTTCTTACCTCCAGTACACCTAGATCCCCACCATTGCCCTGGTATTTTAAACAACTGTTTAAAGAAGAAGGCTTATTTTTCCCTTCTAGAGGCACAGGGGCAGGTTCTGAGACACACACAGCCCCTCACCAGCATCCATCGTGTGCCTGCATCCTCCCTTCAGTATACTGTCACTTCATTACCCCACAGATTCCCTTACTGCCTAATCTTCTTGATCTAAAAAAGAAAGAAAGAAAGAAAGAAAGAAAGAAAGAAAGAAAGAAAGAAAGAAAGAAAGAAAGAAAGAAAGAAAGAAAGCCTTAATGGACAAGTCACCTTCTGGAGTCTTTCCCTGAGCTTTGATTGAAGTGTGGGAAGCTGCCAGCTGTCACCGAGATGACAGTACAATGAAAGACAGGCTGTTTCAGCACAGACCCTGACCAGAGGTGGGGGCTTCATCGTATGAAGAAAAGAAAATGTCCTTTACAAAAGTACAGGCAAAAAGAGGAACAGTTTTCAGGGCAGTTTTTATAGGTGAAAGTCAGGATTCCTGTGCGTATCTACTTGGGAGGCATCCTGGGATTAGGGGGGGGGGGGTTCCGTCCACTGGCAGCTTGGTACAGGCAGCTCTGTGCCAAGCTGCCAGGATACCCCCCCCCCCTTTTCTAAGCGCCATGCACCACAATGCCTCTCCCCTCCAGTCAGACCGAGCCACATCTGGGTTGCCAAGCCCCACCTCCTCAATGGAAAGTTCTACTGCTGCTGGCAGGACCTGGCAACTGGAAAGTGGGCCTGCCGGCCGGAGGGGAGAGACCATCACACCGCAAAGCACCTGTGGGGATGTTCTGACAGCTTCGTGCAAAGCTATCAGTTGAACAAAGACCCCCCCATCTCAAATACCAAGCTGTCCCTCAAGTAGAAACACACAATTGTTTCTGACTTTCACCTACGAAAACTGCTCTGAAACTGTTCCTCTTTTTGAAATTCTCATGGGAAGGATTTTTAGCACAGCACTACCGAGAGCCTTTTGTTCCCTGAGAGAGGAGGAGACAAGCACAGATCCAGGGACAAAAAAAAAAAAACCCTTCCTTCTACCTGTCAAATTATGCTTTACATTGCAAAGAAACATGAAAAAAAAATCTCAGGGCTGCTTTTTAAATTATTCAGGAAATGTTAAATATGCGTGAAGTCACCGTTTCAGTTCTTTGCTTTTCTTTCAGAACAAAATTTGTCAGTGTGTTAAAACTTCAGCATACATCTGTTAATCAAATGATGAAGTTTAATGAAGTAACTGGCATTTACATCAATTTATTAAGGCACAGCTGATGGGATAGGTTTTGGACAAAACCTGGACTTCAGTCAGTTTCAACAAAATTAAATGCCCAAATAGCTCATTAAGTATGAGAAAGGAAAGACCTCTTGCTGATGACATAAAAAATGAACATTTAACTCAATTGCTCTACCAGGCTTTCATTAAATCACTTCCTGGCAGCTTATTCTTTGATTTTTGCCATGGCAACTCTTGGGAAAAACACATCCTTCTGCTATTCTTGCCTCAAAGTATACTTGACACAAGCGTTCCAATGCATATACAATATATCAGACCTGCCCAACAGATAGACTGCGGGCTACTGGTAGCCCGCAAAGGGTTCAAAAGTAGCCCGCTGGCCATCAATTTAAAAAGTGAGGGGATAAGTTCTCCACCTCTCCCTCCCCCATCCCAAGGACCACCACGGCCCCAGCAAAGTTCTGGGTCTGCCAGTCCACTGTCTCAGCCAAGGGGGGCAGTTCAAGGGCCATGGCACATTGAAATCTGTTCCCTCCAGAACAAATTAATTGGTTTTCAATGCATTCCTACTTACAAAAGTTTTTACTTAATGAGCATGTGGTTGGAACGGATAAAATTTGTAAGTAGAGGTTTTAGTGTAGTAGACCTCAGGCACTTTGGGCCGGAAATAGGAGACCTTGGCCTGTTTGAAGTTGAACAGCCCTGAAGTATATGTATGATGCACACTACTTATATTTTTCATGTCCTGTATTCACCCAGTGCAATGGGTCCAAGACCTGCACCCCCCTCCCCAATGTTCTTGGAAGTGAGACTCCGAGATGTCTTCCCCACTTGTGATGCTGGTCAGGATTTCTGGGAGTTGTAGTCTAAGAACATCTGGGGAACCAATGTCATGAAGCACAAGGGTCATGAAGTTACAATTCCTTTTCTATCTTTATAATGAAGAAAGATCATCAACTTCTATATAATATTTTTCATTCTTCTACCAGTAGAAGCCCATAATATAGATATAGAAGATAGCAAATTTCAAAGCACAAGTGCAATTAAAAGGGGAAACGTCCCATGCACTGCGGTTTGCACGAATGTTGTCTGTAAAACGTCAGCTCCTGTTTGTAACAAGGAACTCCCAAAAGTCTTTGCTCTGGGCACGGAGCAGTGATGTCTGCTACAGGAAGGTGAAGTGGTGGGCCCACAAGACCTTGGATGTGTCAGCCCATAAACAGAATTAACAGTCCCTCAAAGCACCTTGTCCCTTGTGCCCTCTTGGGGCCACCATTTCACCTTCCTCTAGCTCAGTGGTTCTCAACCTGTGGGTCCCCAGATGTTCCTGGACTGCAGCTCCCAGAAGCCTCCACCATTCGCTGTGCTGGAAGGGGTTTCTGGGAGCTGCAGTCAGGAACATCTGGGGACCCACAGGTTGAGAACCGCCGCTCTAGGTGACAACACTGCTCACTTCCTAGATATGGGGCTAGGGTTTGAATCACTGCTCAGCAATGGAAATTGACTTGGGAATTGGAACTGGTAAACCCACTCCTTGAAATATCTTTCTCACCTTGAAACCCCTATTAGGGGTTATTAGTCAGCTACAACTTGAAAGCACACGAACGCGCGCACTTACTCACTCACACACACACACACACACACACACAGTAGGTTGGGGTCTAATAAGCCAGGGACATTTTTCATGCAGCCCTTGCACTTCTAATCTGTGTTACCCACACAATAGGATTTGATAAACACGAAAGCCAAAGCATTAAAAAAAAGACCTTAAGGAAATCCAGTTTCACAATATAAAAAAGGGTAGCCTTTGATCTTACCAGTCTATTACTTTCAACGTTTTAAAGAAAGAACCAGGGGGGGGGGGATTGTAGTTAAGTGTAATTACCGTAAAAGGAAAACAAGCCACCAATGAAGTTCTATAGTGGAACTTTGTAGGAAGAACCAAGTGGGCCAACGTGTAGCTTTCTCTATACGTTACTGGGGTGACATCTTGGCCCCAGCCCCAGCTAGCCAGGCCAATGTGGACAGAGGCCAGGAGTTCCACCCCAACAACATCTGGAGGGTCACACGTTCCCCATCCTCTTTAGATCATGGCAGTGTTTATATCCTTTCCATGCCAGATGCCCTTTCTCGGTCAACATCAAAGCCTCTTTGGGGCTTAGCGTTCCTGTGCGCCGGAGTCAATGGAAGAACTCTGCTTACTGGGTGTACTGTGCACACCGTATCTAAGAGCTACCAGCAGAACACACCAGAATACTCTGTGCTTTGGTGAGATACGTTCTATGCCGCACCATGGAGCATGAAAGAAGATCAAGTAAGTACATTAGTTCCCCTCCCAGCTTTGTTCTATGAGGCATATTTTATATTCCAAGACTCCCTTCACATTTCCAATTTCAGGATTTCTGAGTACAGTATATTGGCTATGATAAAACGACTTGCAATACACCACTCACTAGCCAACCTTGTATCGTGATCAGTTCCCATGGACAAATGTTCTTCCTGCCTTTTAGACTCTCATCAATTTAAAAAAACCTTCACAGATGAGGGAGCTGGGCTGCCTTCTGTTTTGCCTTGTACTACCCCACAAAATATGTGGGCGTTTATACACGACCCCTAAACTCCGGGGCAAATGGCTCCCAGTTCCGGAGCTTAAAAATGTTTACCCACCAGCTCCGGAGTTAACAGGAAATTAAGTGCGACCCCGCCCACTTTAGCGCGTCCCAGCACAGCTTTCAGGTACCTGCTCTTTGGAGGTGAAAATTATTTGATCCGGTGTAAGGATAGTGAGTGCGGGGCTCTCGCCACTGCATTAAAAAGAGCGAGAAGCAAGCCAGGGGTGAGCGAGTTCACTTTGACTATACAGTGGACCCTTGTATAACAAATGGTTTGTATAACATAAAATCTGTACAACATAAAAATTTTATGGAGATAGGGGAAATTTGCTTAACAGAATCGCCTATGGGGCAAATCCGTACAACATAAAAATGGTCGCGATTAGGAATTACTCTGGTTTTCAATGTATTCCTATGGGAAATTTGTATAAAGGGAAATTTGCTTAACAGAAATTCATTGGGAATGAATTAATTCCTTTATACAAGGTGCCACTGTATCAAAGCACCATGATTCCTGCAAAAAAACAAACAAAAAACACAAAACAACAACAACATAAGAGCCTCTGATACCCAAGACGCTAATGCATCCTCTGACTTGCGTGGATATCTCTTTGGATGATGTTGGTATTATCTATGTCAGGTATTCAGCTATGTCAAAGAACTGATAGTCTTGCACCATTTTCTAAAAATAGACAAACCTGAGTACTGTATTTAGTACACCAGTAGATAGTCAATAAAATACTGTACAGTGGTACGTTGTATAAAGGAATTAATTCATTCCAAATGAATGGAGACCCAGTTACGGCAATCCAATCTATATGCTGTTCAGATAGAAAGAAAGCTGGGGCAGAGTTAAGAGCACACACACACACACACACACACACACACACACACACACACACACACACACACACACACACACACACACACACACACACCATGGCTGAGCAGCTGCTGAACAGACAGGGTACATAGCCAGGCTAGCAGGAAAGCGGGCTAGAACCTTAATGGTGCAATGAATACTGAGACAAGTTTCCATCCGTTGTCTCTAATTTTCCACTCCGCTCAAATATCACTTTCTTCTACCAGACAGAAAGGTCTGATTAAGGTCAGGGGGATGAGGAAGGCAGACAGATCCCGGAGAAAAGAATGAAGCCTCGGAGAAGTCATAAACTAATCATGCTGAAGGTATGGTCCATGTCCAAGAGATTTTTTTTTTGGATCGCAGCTTTCACCATTAGCTACCTATATTGGTTAGAATGGATGGATATTGCCCTCCAACATCTGGAGAGCCGCATGTTCTTCTCCCACTACATGTACCATGACAGGCAAGCTGGAAACGGTACAAAGCAAAGTCTCCCCAGCTTGCTACTGAGACCAAAAAACAGAAATACTTTTCCACCGATCAGCCACAGACCCAAAAGCCAAGTTCCTGAAAGTTGTATTCAGCTTGACCAATCCAGAAACAGATGACTATCAGACCCCAAAATGCTCCAGCTGCTAGAATCCAAGGGTCTAGTAAGGTCTTCTGCAAAGCCAGCTCATGAAGGGCCATGTTTCTAAACCTGCCTTACCAGGAGAGGCTGTCATAAGGGGTGCGTCTGAGTGGGCAAAGGCACAAAAGAATTACCTGCTGATGCTCAATATGCCTTTAGGGCAGAGACCAAAGTCCGAACAGAAGACAACGACTGACGTTGAAGACGCTCTTCTCCCCACAACAAAGTCTGGAAGGTGAGGTATAACAAAACAAAAACCCAAATGCCCTGAAATTATAATGCACCAAGATATACATACCACAAACACTTCACAAAGTTCACACCTCATTTGCAAGCCTAACAAAAAGCGTGGAAATGATCCAAAGCAGATACCAGGCAAGTCTCTCTGAGGAGGTTGTCACCACAAAAGCAACTCTTGCCGTGCTGGTCATTTGCCACACCAGATTTGGTTGAGGTGCTTTTTTTTTAATTTGAGGACCAAGCACATACATATTTCCAACATCTATTCCCATAAAACTTCCACTGACTTGTTCTCCCTTTCTTATTAATTCTCCCGCGCCCCCCCGCAAGCAATTAATTTCCATTCTCTCTCTTATTATACATTGTCAAAGCATGGTGGAATAGTCTAGTGTCGCCCATTTCTCATTCTCAGGCTTTCCTTTTATCCGTTCTATAAACTTCTCCCACTCCTTCAACATTCTATTTTTCCCTTCTATCTTTCCTTCTTGCATTTTTGTATCTAATCATTCTGGAAAAATTGGTATATATAATCTTTCCATTTATCATATTTCCATTTCTCTTCATTCTTCCCATCCAATTATTAAAACCATTATAGCTGCTGCTACTCAGTAATACATAATCTTTTTTTAGTTCTCTCCAACTGCCTTCTCTTTCCAGCAATCCTAAAAATATATGATCTTTTTAACTTAATCCTTTTTTGTTATTTCTATTAACCAATTTTCTACTTTATTCCAAAATTCCCTCACTTTCTCACACTTCCAAATCATGTGCCCCAAAGTACCCTTCTCTTTCTTACAATGCCAACAAAGGCCCTTTTCACACGACCCCTAAACTCCATGGCAAATGGCTCCCAGATCCGGAGCTTAAAATTGTTTCCCCACCAGCTCCGGAGTTTACAAAAAATTAAGTGCAACCACGCCCACCTAAGCGCGTCCCAGCGCACTTTTCAAGTACCTGCTCTCCGGGGGTGAAAAATTCCTGATGCGGATGTAACGTAGTGAGTGCTGGGCTCTCCTCACTTCTGTTTGTTGTTTTTTTTGCCCCCCGCCCCTTTAAGAGATACTTAAGAGACTGGAATGCTGCCGGGAACAGAGCGAGACGGCAGAACGGAGGTGAGCCTGCATTCTTTTCTCCCTTTTTTCCTCCCTCCCCTCATGCAGACAGCAGCCAGGACTGCGGAGGGGGTGGGAACACAGGAACAGCGCCAAACCCCCAAGATATCTGGTCCGAATTTAAGTGGCCAGCGGATCTTAGGGGTCGTGTGAAAAGGCCCAAAGAGGTGAGACTTTTTAAATCAATTCTACTTAATTTATGTGGGGTATAATACCATTTGTGCAACACCTTCAACTGAATTTCCTTAATTTTTTTCCATTCTTGCATCTCTTACCCTCATTAATATGGCTTCAATCTTTTCTTTATCCAAATCCATCCCATCTTTCCATATATTTTTAATTATATATTTTCCAGATATTTATTTATAAATGGCTCCTGCTCCAATCTTTTTCTCCGCATATTTTATATGCAATAAATCCCATTGGTTATCTTCATCTACCATTAAAGCGTGGAATGTTTGATTGTATCACATTTTCATACTTTCTACTACCAGCCATTTTTGGTCTCCTAGGATCCCTTTTAAATATCCCTCTATCTCTTTTTTGCATCCTTAATTTTATTATAACCTTTCTCTTTTAAACTCTTCATATCTTTTAGTGATAAAATCTCCCCCTCTTTATTTAGTTGCTCTGTTGGGCCCCATATCAACACCCCTCCTATTTTTGTTCTCTTAATCAAGATCTCCATCGTTACCTGCCTTGGGCCCTCTAATTCTTTTAATATTCTTTTGTCTCTCTCAAGTAAACCTAGAGAACCCACTGATTTATTTATTTCACCCTCTACTCGTTTCCATTTCGGGATGGGGTAATCCCCCACCTTCACTGCCCATTTTAACTGGAGAGCTGTATAACATTTTTTCTAAAGACGGCATGCTCCAACCTCCTCCTTCTTTTACTGCATATAATATTTTGTGCTTCTACCTTGTCCTCTTTTTACCAAATACCCAATTTCTTGAAGAGACATCCCATTTCTTTAATATCTTTTCTGGTAACAATACTGATGGGACCTGAAATACGTAAAGTAACTTTGATACTATAAAATTTTTAAGAGCTCTAATCTTTGACAATATCCCAATTTTTATCTTTCCAACCCTTTATTGTATTTTGAATATTCCTCCATATCTTATTGTTTTCCATTCCAATTTTCTGTTTTGTGTGTGTGTGTGTGTGTTGTGCTGTTACAGTCGTGACCCACTTTTCGGGACTCCATGTCCATGGAGTAGAGATGGGCACGAAACGAACAATTTTTTGTTTCTGTTTTTGTTTTTTTGTTTCGTTACGTAACGAAATGGCAAACAAATTTTGTCTCTAAAATGAAGTCCAGTAGCCATGACTCAACTCCCAGATAAACGCACCTGGATGACTGAGAATCTTCACAGACGTAGCTCTAAAATGAAACGAAACGAACAGAAACACCGGAAATTTTGTCGTGTGTTTCGTTTCCATTACTGCAATATGAGTGAATTGCTTAAAATCCTTTAAAAAATCACAAAAAATGAAATAAATGGCAACGAAATGGTAACGAAACGAACAAAAACAAAAATGAATTTTTTGCAAAAATTCACGAAAAACAGAAACAAACCAAAACAGACCCTCCAAACGACAAACGAAATGCAATTTTTTTGATTCGTGCCCATCTCTACCATGGAGGTTTGGGGAATGGAGTTAATGAAATGACATGCTTGGGAGTGGTTATAATTTTTTTTCCTATAACCACTCCCAAATATGTCATTTGATTAACTCCATTCCCTATTCTCATTTTTAACTTCAGTTCACCTTGATCCTTCCTGGGGGTTGAGGCACTTCAGAAATGATCTCTAAATATCCCAACATTTGGATAAGTGCAAAAGAGAGTGGTCTTTCAGTTCCTTGGGTCGCATATCACAAAAAAGTATTAATAATCTGATTCGGTGTTGCTCTCGGAAGTCAACAAAGAAGACAAAGTATTGCCACAACATGCTGACATCACTCCACTCCAGCTGGCAGCCTCGCAAGATGTATCAAAAAACTAGCTGCAGTTTCCTGACTGTTTCCAAACACCAGCCCAACATATGATAGCTCCCATCTGATTACATTTTCTTGAGAAATATTTAGGAAATATACAGATAAGATAGTGACAACTCTCAGACATTTTTTCCCATTATCAAATGAACACCAAAGGGTAAAGAAGAAAGAAGGATATCAAATTCTCAAGCTGTTAAGCTCCTTGGGGCTTAAAAACTTAAAATGCACCACCTTGGATGGAGCCTAGATCAACTTCTATTTCAAATTAACAAAAATGGAAGCAATATATTCTAAATGAGAATACAGAAACTCCATCTTTAGGGCCTATCACAGCCTAAAGTCTTGATTCTACATTTTGTAATGTGTGTGTGTGTGTGTGTTGTTACAGTCGTGACCGACTCTTCGTGACCATGGAGTTTTCTTGGCAGGAATACTGGAGTGGCTTTGCCAGTTCCTACTCCAGGCGCCTACAGCACCTGCTATTCCCTGGTGGTCTCCCATCCAAGTACTAACCAGGGCAGACCCTGTTTAGCTTCCGAAATCAGGAGAGATCGGATGTGCTTAGGGCATCTAGGCAGCTTTTTGTAATGTAGGTTGAAGCAAAGCAGAAGGTTCAGTGTGTTTAGATGAAATTATTAACAGGACTGACTTTTGTGTAAAATTTGAAAACAAGGTTGGAGTGAGGCCAAGTACATTCAGTTCTTGCCTATGCAGCTGGAAAACTAACAAAGATCTACAAATTCTTCACTTAAAGCTCCTTCCCTCCTCCACGTATAATTCAACTTAAAATGACCTCCTTTGCTATTACATGTATTTCCTGTGGAAATACCAAAAAGCAGGCCATCGCTTTTTAAAACAGAAAATACTAATCATAACCTCAGCTGCTTTCAAGATAATGATAAAATAATAACAGTCTTGAGGTAAAACTTTGGTCACAGAAATATCCATCTTCTGAAAAGCCATTGCTGGATGCATGCAGAGAATACAGTCTTTACAGTCAAGCAGAAATTCAGGAGCAAAACAATTATTAGCTATCACTGCACATTAATTCAGTACTAATGGAGATGAGGATGATTTTATAGGGAAAATGTAACAAACACTGGAAGCCAGAAATAATTACTCATTGGAACTTGAACATTTCCTTCCAAGGCTGGCGACGCCCCGTGCACACAAAAGCAACGGGCGCAGGGAAATTCCAAACTAGTTGTACGCCTTAATTTGGAAAAAGGAGAAGCAGCAAATGGGGTGGGTGGGAATAGACAGTTCAAAATAGCTCAGTCCAGAGCATCAACAAGCTTTCTGGAAACATTCTGTTTCAGGCAAGAAAAAAACATACATCTTTGGACATGTCCCCGACACAACTGAATGGAAGGCTTTTCAAGACAGTGGCATTTGGATGAATTCCCGGTAGGGGCGGAAGAGAGAGGGCAACAGAGAGAGACACATCAATGGAATTCCGGCAGGGAATCTACTGGGAAGAAATCGTCCTTGATACTTCAATGGAATGAAGAGTTTTAAATAAACCTCTTGCCTTGGTGAAAGGCAAATTGTTGGGCAGAGCAGGACTTCTTATGCTGTTATGGTTCACGCTCACCTTGGGCTGACCATGGTATTCCCTGGGGGCATCCAAGTACTTTCAGATGCATGTAGTGTCCGGGGGGGCGGGGGTATCAGGAGAGATCATGTGCTGCTGCCTCAGGCAATGGTAAAGCATTTTTAGCAAGCAGAAGGTTCAGTGTGTTTAGATGAAATTATTAACAGGACTGACTTTTGTGTAAAATTTGAAAACAAGGTTGGAGTGAGGCCAAGTACATTCAGTTCTTGCCTATGCAGCTGGAAAACTAACAAAGATCTACAAATTCTTCACTTAAAGCTCCTTCCCTCCTCCACGTATAATTCAACCTAAAAATGACCTCCTTTGCTATTACATGTATTTCCTGTGGAAATACCAAAAAGCAGGCCATCGCTTTTTAAAACAGAAAATACTAATCATAACCTCAGCTGCTTTCAAGATAATGATAAAATAATAACAGTCTTGAGGTAAAACTTTGGTCACAGAAATATCCATCTTCTGAAAAGCCATTGCTGGATGCATGCAGAGAATACAGTCTTTACAGTCAAGCAGAAATTCAGGAGCAAAACAATTATTAGCTATCACTGCACATTAATTCAGTACTAATGGAGATGAGGATGATTTTATAGGGAAAATGTAACAAACGCTGGAAGCCATAAATAATTACTCATTGGAACTTGAACATTTCCTTCCAAGGCTGGCAACGCCCCGTGCACACAAAAGCAACGGGCGCAGGGAAATTCCAAACCAGTTGTACGCCTTAATTTGGAAAAAGGAGAAGCAGCAAATGGGGTGGGTGGGAATAGACAGTTCAAAATAGCTCAGTCCAGAGCATCAACAAGCTTTCTGGAAACATTCTGTTTCAGGCAAGAAAAAAACATACATCTTTGGACATGTCCCCGACACAACTCAGCAGAAGGCTTCTCAAGACAGTGGCATTTGGATGAATTCCCGGTAGGGGCGGAAGAGAGAGGGCAACAGAGAGAGACACATCAATGGAATTCCGGCAGGGAATCTACTGGGAAGAAATCGTCCTTGATACTTCAATGGAATGAAGAGTTTTAAATAAACCTCTTGCCTTGGTGAAAGGCAAATTGTTGGGCAGAGCAGGACTTCTTATGCTGTTATGCTTCACGCTCACCTTGGGCTGACCATGGGGGCATCCAAGTACTTTCAGATGCATGTAGTGTCCGGGGGGGCGGGGGTACAGTTTCTCAAGACTGCTGCCTCAGGCAATGGAAAGCATTTTTATCAATCAAGTTCTTCAGTTATATATATTCATCTTCCTTAAATTTTACATTTTCCCCTTTATCATCCCCCCCCCGTCTATTATTTTCAGGCCAGGGGCACAACGTTTGAAGCTTCCATCCATCTTCGATACTCAGTTCATTTTCCCTTGATTTTCTCTATTCTGTCTTCCCACGGCATATCTTGATTGATAGCAGAAATTACATCTGATTGAACCATTTCAAACAGATAATTGTACCATTTCTTTTCTGTCTGTTTACTCTTATCCTTCCAGCCTGCTGCTATGACTGCTTTACCTGCTAACACCATTGCTTTTAATACCTCTACATGCTTCTTCTCTACTGTATCTATTCCCATTGTACTTATACACATTAATTCAGCATTTATATTTACTGGGAATAATTTATTTATTTATTTTTAACAATGTTTTCCCAATTTTTTTTTAACTTCAGGGCATTCCCACCACATACGAGAGTACACCCTTTTATTTTCTTACAATGCCAACACTTGGAAATTACTCCTGAAAACATATTAGCTAACATGGCTGGGGTTCTATACCATTTGGTAAAAAAAAAAATCAATTCTAATTCCTTAAATTTATATAATTTTATTTTGGTAATTCCATTCATAAGACGAAAACAGAAATGCTTCAGACTTAAATCAATGGGCCGGCACCTTTTGTGCCTTTCCTGTTCCAAAATGTCATCCAAATGTGCACAATAAAGAGGCATACTCAACACTCAGAGGTTTTCCATGGAGGACGCCAGCAGGATATAACCATGCCACAAGCAAAAAATAATCAACGGAAGAAGATAAGGCGCTAAGTGACGGTGGTAAATGGCACCCACTTGCCAATAACTACATGGAATGAAAAGAGCCACCCACAAATGCCCCCTGTGCTTGACTTTGAACCCTCTTTTCCTAGACATTCATGATGCCCAGAGGAAGAATTTCTTTGTTCTTTCTCCCCCCCTCCCACCTCCCCGGCCAAATCTGGAACATTTAATGTTTGAGAGTCACTCCTAATTTGTTCAGCACTTTCGATTCCTCACCTATAGTTGGATAACTCCATATCTGATTTTTTTCTATAGTCTTTGAAAGAGGGAATGGGAGAGACACTGTATATACACCACAAAACATAGCAGAAGTCAGACAAGAATAGAAAGTGTATTCACAGCAAAATATTGTAAGCTGCCTTGGGTCCTTTTCCAAGGAGAAAGGTGCGATAAAAATATTCAGAATAAATGTCCTCATACAGTATGATGGATGTCTGAATGGGCACCTGTATTTTAAAATTAGCATTCAAAAGCAGCAGAAATCAATTTGCACATTAAACTACATTTGCCTATGAACCATCTTCTTCAGATAAGCCATGGGAGGGGGGGGGACAATAGGACTCCAAGACACCTTGGTATCTTAAGTGGCTCTTCCAGTTACCTGCCTTTATTCCACTCTTAAATAATATGGGAGGGAAATAAAGCAAAACACACTAAGCAGTAAACACAAGTCACCTGGTTTATCAAAGCAGTCCAGATAGTCTACTGGCCTTGCATAGGCAGATATGTGGAGGTATTTCCCCCTAAAACTAGGTCAAGCTTGCAAGAAGGCCAAGTACGCATTTGATGCAGTATACATTTTTGGCTCTCTAATACCGAGACTGTTTCCCCCAATAATTTGAACACATTTCCAAACACATGCATTTTATCATCCTTTATTAACTAGAACAAGAATGCTGAAGGTGGGGGGAAAAGATGGATCTCTTTAAAAACAAAGCTTTTTACTAATGAGCGTTGTTTCTTTGATCTTCATAAAGAAAATTTATAAACTCTCTTTTTCAACCCAGTTCTACAGATGGAGCCTCAATGCAATGCCAAGTGTACATTGCCGCTTTCAAACTATGGCAACCACATTATTTTATTTATTTATTTAATTTTATTTTTATACCGCCCGTCTTCCTAGGAAACTCGGGGCGGTTAACAATAAGGGTTAAAAGAACCAATAAAACACAAAGTAACATCAGCAAAAGTCGAAGAAAAAAAATTTTAAAAGAAGAAAGAAGAAGAGGAGAAGACGATACAATAATAAGTGAAAATCATCGGCAAGAGGCGTCAAAAAAGAAAAAAAGAAAAATATTAAATTAAATTAAGGTTGCCAAATGCCTCCCGACACAGCAAGGTTTTAAGTGCTTTTTTGAAGGCGGGCAGGGACTGTGCAAGGCGCAACTCACTTGGTTCCAGAGCGAGGGGCCAACCACAGAGAAAGCGCGGTTGTGTGTAAGCGATTTCTGCGCCTCCCTGGGTGTGGCCACTCGGAGTGAGAGCGCCTGCGACATTCTAGTGGGTCGGGCCTCAGTTGACCTTTGGGAGATACGCTCTGACAGATATTCCGTGATCTCTAAAATGCCCTGCCCTCTGTTCCAAAGATGGCTGCCCAAAGCAGGGCAACCCCAGCTTCAACATAGAATCGTAGAATCCTAGAGTTGGAAGAGACCTCAAGGGCCGTCTAGTCCAACCCCCTGCCATGCAGGAACCCCATCACAATATTTTGACAGATGGCCATCCAGCCTCTGCTTAAAAACCTCCAAAGAAGGAGACTCCACCATCCTCATACATACAATATTGTCCTTCAGTGTTGGAAGCTGCCTTGAGTTAAGATATTTTTGCCTCCAGATAGACTTCAGGCTTGATTCGTTCTATGACCCACTTTTACTCTTTCTTTCAGTCAGTGTAAAACTTTCCTCCAATGAATCTATTTTTTCCTGACAGCTCTTTCTTATATGGATGTATTAAGACCCAAAAGTGAGACAAATCATTTTTGACAGCCATCTTCCTGGAAACCAACAACTCCTACAACATGTTCCAGTTTTTCAGTGCAGTGGTTTATTGTATTGGCTAAAAGCCTTCACAATGGGTAAAAGTGCAAATATAAATAGGTAAAATCAAATAAAGTCACAATCACATAATCATAAAAATAAGGGACCTTGTGAAAAAATCAGGGACCATTAGCACTTGAAAAGACTAAAGAGATGCCCTACTACCATGTCCAGCTGAGATTTAGGCCAACATTTTAACCCATTAGCTCCTACTGCTACTATACTCTGATTACACATACGTTTTGCATCAGGTATCACTGAACCATAAGAGTGCAGTTCCCTGCAACAAGAGCTGGAAAGTATTGTGTGTGGAATGGTGTCATGTCCAGATTGATGAGTGCTGCGTTTCCCATAAAAACATTCCTGCAAGAATAAGATATGCCTGCTCATTACTGTTTTGTTTTGTTTTTCTTCGCAAAATACACAACACCCTATTTCAGTATCACCCACAACATGAAGCTATGCACATCTATTTATGTTCACCCACTGTAATTTTGTGACATTCCCTTTGACTTGAAGTATATTCACACATATATTTTTGTTCACTCCCATGTTCACTCTGGCAATAACAGTCAACTACATCCATGACGTTTTTGGTGCATCCTCCCTATTTTAAAAAGAGAAACAAAGTTGCTGCCTTCATCTATTTTCTCATATATTAATGGGATTTGCGTACCCACTAAAGTATTTTGAAAATTCTGCTCTCTGCTATGGGTTTTTGAACACGCACCAAGATCAGTGGTACCCAACTTTACTCAGGTGTTCATGGACTGCCACACCCGAAAAACCTGGCCAGCACAGCTGGTGGTTCAAAGACCCCCTGGGAATTGCAGTCCAGGGGAATATCTGGATTACCCAAATCTGTGAATGACCGAGGTCATTTTAACAGTGATCCCTGGATCCCTTTTTAAAAATATAAACAGGGTTTATTAGATCTCACATGGCTCTCTCTTCCTTCCAATTTTATCTACACACTAACCCTGTGTGAGGTAGGCCGGTGTCCCCATTCGTGCATAACTCA
Organism: Phrynocephalus guinanensis; assembly: GCA_037367245.1. Lineage (NCBI taxonomy): Eukaryota > Metazoa > Chordata > Lepidosauria > Squamata > Agamidae > Phrynocephalus > Phrynocephalus guinanensis. The sequence continues at coordinate 173,587,788 of CM074733.1, read as the reverse complement.
GGTGTTTTTGGACTGAGTAGCCCAAGCAACCCTAGCCAGCTCTTGGGAACTGTAGGTCAAGAACTCCTGGGTCACCCAAGGTTTAGTACCACTGGCCTAGAAGAGTCAACGGTAAACCAGACGGAGTCCCTTCGTAAGACGGGCGGTATAAAAATATAAAAATAAATAAATAAAATAAACTAGCTGTTGTGTTATTTTCTGGCAGTTTACTTCCAGAACATGGCCAAACAGCCCGAAAAAACTCACAACAGCTATCAGATCCTGGCCGTGAAAGCCTTCGAGATGACAAGAGTCAACTAACTCAGAGGTTCCCAACACAAGATCAGTCCCTCCATGTCCAAAAAGGCTCACATGTGTAGTAGGTGTGTGAGGTTTCCATAGCGCAACTGCAAACGCCACAGAAGGAGTGTAAACCTCTATCCGCATTTGGTGGCCAAAAGTGCCTTCTCATCAGCAGTAGCTCAGGCATCCACAGGGTGGCATACAGTTCTCACTTTGAAAACGCAGAGGTGAAAGAGAGAGCAAGCGGAGAAACGGATAAGATCTAAAGCAGCACGGACTCCACTGCATGGGTGCAGCCAGGGCTGTACAGAAGATCCAGAGTCTAGACCAGGCATGTCCAAACTTCGCCCCTCCAGATGTTTTGGACCACAACTCCCAGAATTCTAAGCTTAGATTGCCAATGGCAAAGGACTGTGGGAGTTGTGGTCCAAAACATCTGGAGGGCCGAAGTTTGGACATGCCTGGTCTAGAAAGTTGGCTTTTTCTGACCATGATAACTGGGAGTTGTCATCTTTTAGAATTAGCATGTCTCACCTACCCACTCATCTGCAAACTCTGGGCATACCTGAGTTCCCTCACCAAGGAAAGGAGTTGGTTCTTAGCTATTCCACTCACCTACCCCAGGTCCTTAACTGAGTTATCTGTACCAGGCAAAAATTTGGGGTCAGTCAAAAACAAATTTAAAAAACTAAACAGGACCTACGGGATTCATAATGTGTAATAAATTATCGGGAGCTAAGTACAGGCTGAACAACAGAGTCTGTGAAGTTGTTCCAACATATGTAAATCCTCCTGAAGAGCAGATTAGTTGCAGCATGTTTCTGAAGAGGGAAAGGAAGTACAGAATAAAAAAGATTTTGCAGTATTAATAACAGTAGCTTCGATACTGAAAAAAAAAAAAATTAAAAGACCATCTGGCATTTTTTGAACCAACTTACCACCACCACCACACACACACACACACACAGAGAGAGAGAGAGAGAGAGAGAGAGAGAGAGAGAGAGAGAGAGAGAGAGAGAGAGAGAGAGAGAGAGAGAGAGAGAGAGAGATGTGACATGCTGAAGGATGCGCTTTACTTATTTCCATATAGCCAAAGTCCATTACTGTATTTGCAATACAGTGGTACCTTGTATAAAGGAATTAATTCGTTCCAAATGAAATTATGTTAAGCAAAGTTTCCTTTATACAAATTTCCCATAGGAATGCATTGAAAACAGAGTAATCCCTAATCGCGACCATTTTTATGTTGTACGGATTTGCCCTGTAGGTGATTATGTTAAGCAAATTTCCCCTATCTCCGGAATTTTTCATGTTGTACAGATTGCATGTTATACAAACCGTTTGTTCTAGGAGGGTCCACTGTACTGCTAAGTACAGGGATGTTACGTTACACTCATCTCCTTTTATTAATTAGCCTTTGCAGAAGATGGGCAACTTGATATCTTCAATCTGTTATTAGACTGCAGGTCCCATCATCCCCCCCCATTAGCTATGCTAGCTAGGTCCGATAGAGGAGCTGTAGTCCATCAAGATCAGGAGGGCCACAGGGTATGCACCTGACAGTTTAGTCCCCTGGATAATTTGTTTTGGATTGCTTTTATACAAGCAATTAGCTTGACCATAACAGGGAAGAATGCAAAGTGAAAGTACTGTAGATGAAAGGCCAAAACTAATTTAAACAGATAAAAAATTCAGTGCACTCTCATGAGCTTTCTTTCCATAGCCCCAGAAGAAATGGAATGGGAAAAGTAGTTCATTGTCTGGTAAGGGGGGCAAAGCAATGTATACATGCCAATAAGCACCATGCAAATAAAAAGTCTGAATGAATATGTACAACAGTCAGTTTCATTCAGGTGAGGATGTATGGAAAGGACCCACATCTCTTGCATTCTGCTTGTGAGCTTGTGAACTTCTCATGGGCAACAGGCCAGCCACGGTACAGACAGAATGGTCTTTCCAGACAGGATTTATGGTAAGTCTGCCCCCAGGCATCACATCTTAGGTTGTCTGAAGTCAGAGGGAGGGGCCCAATTCCCTTATCACCCAGCAGTTCTTCCCTGCCAAAACCAACTCCTGCCAAAACCAACTCCCTTAGAGTAGCCACTTAACCTGGTGGGCGGCAGGGGCATTTGCAGACAAGTCCTCATGCTCAAGAAACCAGCTAGCGCCCCCCCCCCCCTACAGTCTATACACACTGCAGCTCCCTTGTAACATCCTTAGGAACAAGTTCAGTACCAACATTTGGAAGCTAAGCAGGGTCGGGCCTGGCTAGTACTTGGATGGGCGACCACCAGGGAATACCAGGTGCTGTAGGCGCCTGGAGTAGGAACTGGCAAGCCACTCCAGTATCCCTGCCAAGAAAACTCCATGGACATGGGAAGAGTAGGTCACAATTGTAATGCTATCACACACACACACACACACACACACACACACACACACACACACACACACACACACACACACACACACACACACACACACACACACACACACTTGCATCCAATGCCTACAAAACACAAGTAACAACACTTCAGCAAACATACCTCCAGAGTCCAGAGTCTTTTTCCTCCACAGCTTGTCAAGACCATACACAGACCATAAAAGCAAGCTTCTTTCCTCCACAAAACGTGTTCCATCAGACCTCTTGAGAGGGAGATAGGAAGATCTCAAAAAGGTGCACACAATTTTGTGCCTATTGGGCTGACTGAATAAATGTGCTTCACCACAGCAGGCGTTTTGGTATTTGTTTTATGGTCAACCCCAGCTGTCTCAGCTTCATGCTTTTTAAAAAATTGGAACCAGAACAACACTCTAGGGTAAAACAGTCTGCAGTAGGACGGGTCAACACATTTAAAAGGCACTGAAGCACAAACGTGCTCAGAAACAACAAATGCATATCTTGAGTGTATGATCTGAGTTGAGGCCACACAGATAAACCAGATGCTGATAAAGAGAGCGCAGAACGAATCGACCAACCAACAACAAAGAGCAATTTGAAAGCCTTCTGTTAAGAGGCCACCTTTCCATTTCAAAATGCTGTAGTGGGAATGTTTGACGCTGAACTATTTCCAGTGAGAGCTGGACTATAAAGAAGGCTGATCGCCACAGAATCGATGCTTTTGAACTGTGGTGCTGGAGGAGAGTCTGGAGAGTCCCCTGGACTGCAAGGAGATCAAACCTATCCATCCTGAAAGAAATCAACCCTGAATGTTCACTGGAAGGACAGATTTTGAAGCTGAGGCTCCAGTACTTTGGCCACCTCATGAGGAGAGAGGACTCCTTGGAAAAGTCCCTGGTGTTGTGAAAGATTGAAGGCAAAAGGAAAAGAGGGCAGAGAATGAGATGGACGGTGTCATCGATGCAACCAATATGGATTTGACCAAACTCCGGGAGGCAGTGGAAGATAGGAAGGCCTGGCGAGCTCTGGTCCATGGGGTCACGAAGAGTCAGACACGACTGAACGACTGAACAACAACGTTTCCAGCAAATACAGATGGACCCAGATAGAGGCAGGATGGAACCAGAATGTGCCTTCTGTGGCTAGAATGTCTCTGCTCACAGAGGTCTGGAGAAGCTGCCTCCTCCTGATTTTGTTGGCCATTCTTCTTCCTTTCCCACCATTCACCCCACTTGGAAGGCTCACCGAGGCCACTCTGCACAGCAACGTTTTTGGAGACTGCAGTAGAGGCTGTGTTGGAATAAAGTTGGCAGGGCGGTCCTGCTTCCATTGGCTTTCTTCCGGCATCTCCCAGCCATCCTCAGCAGCTGAAGCAGGAGGTGCCACCACCATATTTTCCTAACCCTAACCCTAACCCACTCCTATTTTGACTCTACGGAGAGCTATATTTGATATACCTGTTACTTTCTGTAGCTAGCACAGCTCTCTCTCTCCATCTATCTCAGCTTCTTCCAGGTGACAGTGGTGAGGGGGCAGTGATCAGCAGGTGCTTCTGCCACCTCTCTCTGCCCCGTCCTCCAGCTGCACATGGCCAGCACACTTCCTTCTCTTTGTCTCCAGGGATGGGGGGGGCACCCACTTAAATAGGGGTGATGTTTCGCTTTCCACTTCAGGCAGTGGGAGAGCTTTAGCTGCTCCCAACTGATTCCAAGTCTCCACAAGTGCACCGCCACGTCCTTTCCTTGCAGCAAAGAATTTGCAAGATTCCTGTGTTGCCCACAGTCTTGTAAAAACTGCCTAAGTTCACCCTCCTAAAACAATGATTGTAATTACATTTAAGGACATTACCGAAGCCATAACAATAGAGGTGTGTGGGTGGGTGGGAGCCAGAGTGACACGCATCTCCAACAGATGCAACACATTGCTTAAGCCGCTGATGTAATCAAGGACCTGCAGAGTAAAAGGGCAAGGGAGCCACATTCTTTCGATGGAACAGAGGAGTCTTGCAAGAATAAGCCAGGAAGGGAAGCCAGGCCCACAGGATCCTCTGTTGGTTGAGATGCTGCTGTAACCATGCGTTGTGGGGAGATCAGGTTACCAGCAAAAGCTCACCAACAGCACACTGAAGTCTTAAATAATGGAACATTAAAATGGGGTGGTGGTGGCGGCGTAGCCTCTCACACAGAAAGCTCTGCTCAGAGCCAAGAATACATTAAGAACATAAGAACATAAGAAGAGCCCTGCTGGATCAGGCCAAATGCCCATCTAGTCCAGGTTCCTGTATCTCACAGTGGCCCCACCAGGCGCGTCTGGGAGCGCACGGGACTGGATATCTGTCTCCTGATACCACTCCTCTGCATCTGGTCCTTGAGGTACCCCGGTTTTAAGCTTGGAGATGATACATCTCCCTCATGGTTTGTAACCTGTGATGGACTTTTCCTCCAGGAATCTGTCCAATCCCCTTTTGAAGGCATCCACACATTGAGCTGTGTTCTCTCAAAGGCTCAGTATCCATGGGCTCTTGTGTATGTGTGTGTGTTGTGCCGTTATAGTCGTGACCGACTCTTTGTGACTCCATGTCCATGGAGTTTTTCTTGGCAGGCATACTGGAATGGCTTGCCAGTTCCTACTCCAGGCGCCTACAGCACCTGGTATTCCCTGGTGGTCTCCCGTCCAAGTACTAACCAGGGCCGACCCTGCTTAGCTTCCAAAATCAAGAGAGATCGGATGTGCTTAGGGCATATAGGCACTGGTATATTCCATGGGGCAGTCCAGATAATGACTCCCCCAAGTAGAAGTGCAATGCATTATTTTGGATTCCGAAGCCTCCAGTTATCATAATGGGCAAACATCCCCCCCACAGAAAATGGCTGTTCAAATGTAAAGGTCTATGATTGTTTAAACGTAAAGCTTCACACAAACACCTTCTTTTTCTGCTGCGTGCCTACTACTGAAGTCTGAGGCCGAGGGAGCTACAGATGGGGGGGGGGGGGCGGTGGGGGGGAGGGAAGAGAGAGAGAGAGAGACCACAGCAAGACTCTGTCTTATAGTGACGTGGGAAGCCAATAAGTTCATACATTTGCATGTACTGCTTTGGGTAGAATCTTAAACCTCATTTTGCATTCCTGGCAGTCTGACTGTGCGAACCACATCTAGTCACATCGGCCACAAATCTTTCCCTGATGATATAGAATCTGGACTTTGTTTGCAATTTTTCAGGGAACCTAAGCCACAGCTTTGCTGAAAACGGTTAAGCTTTTTATAGTTACACTTTACTAACAGTGTGCTTTATATTAGACACGTGCACACAAACTGCACTTGAAAAGGGAATACCATTCAATACATTGTTACTCACATTACAGCAGTAAGTACAGATGGCTATGATGGAAGTGAATGGAAAAATATGTACTGAACTTGGTGTATTGCACTTAGAGGGCTTTTATAGCAATGGGAAAACATAACTTCCTTGCATTTGGCAATTCCTTTACTTGTACACACTGTTAAGGAGCCTCATGGCACAGTGGTTAAATGCCTGTCCTGCAGCTAAAACTGTGCTCACAACCTGGGGTTCAATCTCAGGTAGGTAGCTCAAGGCTCACAGCCTTCCATCCTTCAAAGGTCGGTAAAATGAGTACCCAGCTTGCTGGGGGAGGGAGTAATGTGTAGCCTGCATATACTGTAATTAAAACACCCAGAGAGTGCTTGAAGCGCTATGGGGCGGGTATATAAGCAGAACACTTTGCTTTTTTTAGGTTTCAAGGATTCTTTGCAATCTTCCTCCCCTACTCACACGCACACACACACACAAACACTTTCACGCCGAAAAGGCAGCCAATGTCAACAGCAGCTGGCGCCTTTGCGTGTTTTATACAGGACAAAAATGAAGGTGACCATCCCTACATACATCTTGCCTGCCTCCTCCAGCAAAAAGCAAATCTCTGACTACACAAGGCACAACTGAGGGTGGTGGAGTCTCCATCCTGGGAGGTTTTCAAGCAGAGGCTGGATGGCCATCTGTTGGAAATATTGTGATGGGGGTTCCTGCATGGCAGGGGGTTGGACTGGATGGCCCTTGAGGTCTCTTCCAACTCCATGATTCTATAATTCTATGAACTGGAAACCAGGAACCAAGGATGGCCGGAGGTCCCTGCAACAGCCCCCTTTGCCAGTTTTCTTCTTGTTTGAAACCGCCAGGTGCCGCCTTCACACTGTTGTTCTCATGCCTCTCTCTGGTCTCCTTTCCTGTGGTTTTCAGCCACCCACCTTTCCTCCCTTTTCTTCCAGTCTCCTTTCCTTGGCGGTGGAGCCTCTCCCAAACCATGCAGCTACCCTTGAGGCTTCCCACTCCATGCAAGGCTTGGAGGGACATAAAGCCACAGTCATTTTATATCCTCTGCTTCTGTACACAGGCTCGCCAACATGGCTTAGGTGATTTGCTTCACGTTGCAAAAGTTATCTGACTTTGACGGATACTTCACGTCCACTCTCGTCCCGGGAGGAAGTTCGTTGCGTGTTGATGTCGGTTGCAGTCACGTGGTCTTCTTGCAGTTCTGTCCCTGTTCCCATGTACTCACGGGCATGAGGGATGATACCGGCATGACTGTTACCGCACGTCCTCATTCCATGATGAGATTTGAAATTCCATGCCTATGTTCTCCGGGTTTTTTTTCCCAGCCCGACCTTCCGTTTTTTGATGTTTCGATTCTCCGAAGCCTTGCCTTCAATGCCTTACGGAGCTGAGTTTGAGGCATTTGTCGTTTAATCTCTCTGCACTGCGTTGCTGACTCCATAGGGAATGTACTGGTGAATGGCAGTTCGCACTCCTGCCACTAGATGGAGAATGGCACATTGTGGGAGGAGACTGACCTCACGGGCTCTCGTATCGGAACGAGAAGTGAGATGAGGAGATTCCTGAGGCCAGGGAGGGGAATCTCTTATCCCGCTTAAATCGCAGTTCAGGGGGCGTGGTCGGGACGAACTCCCTTCGTCCCACAATGGACGTGCGGTTAGATTTCTTCGTACCGGTCCCCAGCAGGACCGCGAACAGTGATGAGATGGATGTGAAGTGTCAGTTTATCTGAAAGAGGACTGAAATGAATCAAGCCAAGTTTTAAAAATCCAGCCCTGCTTCCTTTTAGGCACAAGGAAAAGCACCAGTCTGCGGGCCACATACTGTTTATGTTTAAAATCACATCTAGAGGGTCAAAGTGAATCTACTTTAGGGAGACTTCCTCAATATGTCAAGGATCACAGGACTTTATCCACAGGCCACACCCTCCACAAATCCTATTCAGGGAACCATAGTATATTAGTTATTGGGGAGAATTGTAGTTACTAAATCTCCTATTTTTTTCCATAGTTTAGCATGGAAGCTGTATGCAGGACCAAAATATGAAGGGTGGTGATGAATGGTAACACGTGAAAGGCCTTAAAACTTGGTAATAGCTTTGATTCCCTCCTTTAACTGTAATAACCAGCATTCAGTAGTCCAGCCATATCAACTGAAAATATTCTTGGTCACGGGAGGAGGCAAAAATAACTGCTGGCTGAATTTCAGCAACTAATTAGAGGAAGATTCCTTTTGCTACTTTGGCGGCCACATGTAATTGAGGTTGTGGCTTATGAACTTCTTATTTGAGCCAATATTTTTTGCTGGACATTTATGTAGAGGCCAGTTAGTTCCTTAAGGGCCAAAAAGTATTAATTCTAAATACTAACTGGGAGTTGAGTCATGGCTACTGGACTTCTTTTTTGAGAGATAGAAACGTTTCGCTGTTCATCCAAACATCTTCATCGGTCCGATGAAGCTGTTTGGATGAACAGCGAAACGTTTCTATCTCTCAAAAAAGAAGTCCAGTAGCCATGACTCAACTCCCAGTTAAACGAACCTGGATGACTGAGCATCTTCACAGACGTATTCTAAATACTAAATGCTTTTCTGGTAGTAGAGAAAGCAGAAAGAATTATGAAACTACCTACTTTTGGCTACAATTACAAACTTTCAACGTTCTAAGCCAGTGGTGATGAACCTTCAGCACTCCAGATGTTTTGGACCACAACTCCAGAATTCCAAGCCTGTATTGCCAATGACAAAACACTGGGGGAACTGTGGTCCAAAACACCTGGAGTGCCGAAGGTTTGCCACCACTGTTCTAAGCAAAAGACAGGATGGTAAGCTCGTTCAGACTCACTGTATTAATAAACACATCATGGCATAATTCACTATCTGGTGGTCACTCAAACATTTGTCTCTTTTGACCTCTTTTGACTGATTTGTGTTTTTCTATGTCCTGGCTAATTTTTTTTTCAGCTATGAGAATTTCCATCTTCCTCTTTTTAAAACAACAACAACAGTGGTTATCATGGGAAAGGCACAGCAATAGATTTAACGTTAAGGTGGATCCTGCCATCTGAGTGCTAAATGATAATGCCGCTACTTGAAAGAGCCCCACTGCTGCAGCAGACATATAAATTAGAAATAGGAGAGGTCACACTAGTTCTCAGGAGTGGGAAATAGTCAATGCTCAGGTTTAGCAATACTTACCAAAGTTCTTAGTGTTGCTCAAGGAATCATGAAGGTAAGTGAAGTGTAACATGGTTCTAAGACCCACCTAAAGAGAATGAACTCCCACAGTCTACTAAGAGATGAAGCCAATGCAATTCTTGGTTGCATCAACAGAACCATAATGTCTAGGTCAAGGGAAGTGATAGTACTACTCTATTCTGCTCTGGTCAGACCCCACCTGGAGTACTGTGTCCAGTTCTGTGCGCCTCAATTTAAAAAGGATGTTGACAACCTCGAGCGGGTGCAGAGGAGGGTGACCAGGATGGTTGAGGGTCTGGAGGAAATGTCTTATGAGGAACGGCTTAGGGAACTGGGAATGTTTAGCCTTTCAAAAAGAAAACTGAGAGGGGATATGATAGCTATGTTTAAATATTTGAAAGGATGTCATATTGAAGAGGGAACAGGTTTGTTTTCCATGGCTTCAGAGACTAGGACTCGGGGCAATGGTTTCAAACTACAGGAAAAGAGATTCCATTTAAACATTAGGAAGAACTTCATGACAGTTAGAGCTGTTCGACAGTGGAATATGCTGCCACAGAGGGTGGTGGAGTCTCCTTCCTTGGAGGTTTTTAAGCAGAGGCTGGATGGCCATCTGTCGGAAATATTGTGATGGGGTTCCTGCATGGCAGGGGATTGGAATAGATGGCCCTTGAGGTCTCTTCCAGCTCTATGATTCTATGAAGCATCTCTGAGTTTAAGCCAGACCACTGACTTGCATGTTATCATGAGCTCAGATGCAGAAACAACAGTATTTATCTATCCCAACATGTACAAGGGTTGATCGGATGCTAGTTGCAACAAATACTCTTGGTGTTGCCCACAACTGGTTGAAAACTATCTGATGTATTTGTTTATTGCACTCTGATCCTTGCGACTCAAACAAAGAAATGAAAGATCTACCTCACAATGTTGTGAAGATTAAACAACATAATATTCTAACATCAGACAAAACTCACTAAGAAAAGACAGAACAGCTGCAGTGTCTTTTAATTGTGAGTGGAAGGAACACTTGAAGCTGGGCTGGGGAACGTGTAGCTCTCCAATGTCTCTGGGGTAATAAGTACTCACTGGGATTCTAATTGTGCTTTCAAACTAAGTGAGATATTTGTAAGTGAATAGCTGTACCAATGACACCAATCACTTTCCACAGCCAAGTGGGAATTTTGAACTCAAATCCCAATTTCTGCTTGTTTGCTTGCTGGTTTGCCTGATGAACCACCTCGGTTAGTGGTTCTCAGCCTTCCTAATGCCGCAACCGTTTAATGCAGTTCCTCATGTGGTAGTGACCCCCTTGCCCTGCTTGGAAGAGGCCACAAGCCCCCTTTGGCAGGCCACACCCGCAGGAGCCATAGAGCAGTGTTTTTCAACCTTTTTTGGGCCAAGGCACACTTGTTTCATGAAAAAAATCACGAGGCACACCACCATTAGAAAATGTTAAAAAATGCATAGGAATGCATTGAAACTGGATTTAATCCGTTCCAATGCAGCGTTAGGTTTTTTTGGGCGATGGGGGGGGCGCGGCGGACCCCGTGCAGGTGCCAGGTAAGGGTGCCCCTCCCCGGCTCATCCCCCCCTCCGTGTCTGCTGCCCCTCCTCTCCCCTCCCTCCTTCCCTCTTTCCCCGGGCGGCCGCAGGTGGTCGGGCGGAGGTGGCCGCGGGGGTGGGGGGAGGTAGTGGGGTGCGCTGCTTGGCCTGTGGCGGAAGCTGCCTTGGGTCCCTTTCCAAGGAGAAAGGTGGGGTAAAAATACTCTAAAATAAATAAATAAATAAATTTGTGGCGGGGAGGGATGGCATTGTGGGGGGGCAGAAAACAGACCCCCCCTAGACCCACCCAAAATGCTCACCCCATTTTAAATAAGAATACACGTACAATGTTTTCTTGAAAGCATGACCATCATGGTGACTTACATTGATATAGCACTAGAATTTCTGGCTTATTTACTTTGATGGTTGGGTATTTCTCTTCCAGTTCATAACAAAGATCCCTTGGTATCCTTAGAACTGGGGTGAAAGACTTCTGCCTGATTCTGTCACATACCACACGAGTCTCCACTGGAAGCTGCTTTCTCCACTGATGCAAAAGGCAAACCAGCCATAGCTTTGCAGCTTCATTCATTCATTCCGTCGTTCCGAATGCTGGCGCGCCTTCCCCCACCCCACCCCCACCCCAGTCCCCCGCCCCTCCTCCAACCATTCATGGCACATCCGGCTGTCCAAGCATCTTCTCCCCCCCCTCCCCACCCCCAATCCGTCGTTTCCCACCGCCTGGGTCCCCTTCACTTCACCCGCGCCAAGGGGGTGCATGTGTGTGTGTGTGTGTGTTCTGCTTATATACTGCCCCATACCACTTCAAGTAGTCTCTGGGTGGTCAGCGGCGAGATTTTTGGCTGCTCCGGACGTGCGGTTTGTCTGCTCCAGCCGGTGCCCCCCACCCCTTTTGAGGCTCCTTTGCCTTACCGGGGGAGGGCTCCCGGCTCCGTCCGCGCAGCCGAGGATCGGGGCCTTGCCCAGCGAGGTGAGTGGCGGCGGCGGCGGACCGCCCATGACCGGCAGCAGTAGCGGCGAGGCTTGCGGCCTTGCCGCGCTCTGGCCGGTCTCTCTTTGACAGGCCGCCTACCAGCTGGGCTCTCCGATCGGAGCCCTGATAAGGGCTCCGGCAGCGGGAGCGGCTTCGGCCGCGGCGGCGGGAGCGTCCTGGGAGGCGGCGGCAGCGGCAGCGGCTTCTTTCTGGACGCCCCGCCTTCCTCCGTCTCCCCGGCGCCGCGGCACACCAGCCAACATCTCGCGGCACAGTAATGTGCCACGGCACACCGGTTGAAAAACACTGCCATAGAGAACTCCCCTACTACAGGCACCCTCAGCCAATCGCAGCCTCCGTTGCCATTGACTGACATCCTCTCCAACCTATCAAGCTGTAACTCACTCCCCCCTTCCTCCCCCTTCTCCTCCGGACCCAAGTCATTTGTGCCTTTTTCTTCGCTGGCTCATGGCGACCCCTGGGAAATGGTCGTTCGACCTCCCAAAGGGGTCCCCACCCCCAGGTTGGGAACCACTGACCTAGGAGGAAGTCAAATTATGTTCTGACAGGAGAAAGAACAAAGATTAAACCCAAGCCCTTTTAAAAAAAGCAACAAGCTTCAGTTTCATTCCCTAACTCAAGCACTGTTGTTTTAATTATGCACATGTCACACAGAGTCCATCTGTCCCAGTGAAACCAGCTGCCAAATTCAGCAGTGTCAACAGTGATGAGCACAGTCAAATACCATACTGAATTAGCCAGTGAAGACAGAAAGGGACCCTACACAGGTAGCAAATGCAAATTCATATTTGTTTGTTTATAGTATTTCTGCCCCATTTTTCTCATTAAAAAGGAGCCAATGCAGCTCACATCATTAAAAGATAGCATTAAAGCTAACAACAGTCAGTATACAAATACTAGAAAAGATCAAACGAATATACAAAAAAAGCAAAAACACAAAAACTGAAACGCATTCAAAGAAGTAAGGTACAAGAATTTTTAAAAAAACCCTCAGTAATGCTGATGGAGGCAAAATTCCCAATTATGCTTTACTGGTTTAGATGGGGGAGCGGGACTCCACTCTGATCAGATAAAGGAAGGAGCACCAGTGAAATCTCCTAATTGAGCATCTATTAGAATTTCTGGATTTTAATTTGAGAAATGATGCCTACAAATGCAGCTCATCCACGCGTTTCTTTCCCCACTCAGAGAGGAGACAGCCAGATTCTGAACATCTCAGAGAGGACATGGCAATTATGGGAAGTTGAGAAGCCAAGCAGAATATACAGAACTGTGTGGCATTTGCCTCACCAAGGTCAGTTTTCCAGGCCAGATTGACATTTGGAAGCAGGAAGCTGGTGAAGTTGGATGCTCCTCTTCATTGTCTTGAACAAAAAACCACTACAAATTAGAGTGAATTATTAGAAGATAAGACAGCCTAGCTGACTAATCTTCTTTTCCTAGGCCTCCATTTGACATGTAATATTCCTCTGGCATAAGGTTATGTAACATTTGTTTATCAGTTTCTAAGTATTTATAAGCAGCTCCACATTACAGATTTTGGAGCAGTGTGCAGTAAGTTTGAACAACTGCAAAACTGGAAAAAAGTGTAACAAAATTCAACTTGAAAGGCATTCAATAAAAGGGGAGCAGATACTTTACTTCAAAGCCCTTACTTGAGTATAATATGGAGTGGACTAGGACTCATTAAGATTAGCATATCTACCGTCAGAAATAGTATATATTTCTGGCATCACATTCTGCATGCTTTATTCAGCTCAGCTGGAAAAGTGTGTGAATGAGCCTCAAGAAGAAGCATCTGGAAAGCCATGTTGATGATTTAACCGCTCAGCATGACTTCTAATTGGGTACTTTTTCAATACCCCGAAAGGTGCAAATACTGCTGCACTTTCTGTAGATGTTACCTGTTTTATTTTATTTTATTTTTGTACAGTCAAGGGATGCATTCATAATCAGAAAATCACTTCTCATGACCTTGTTCACCGAAGCCCGTGGTGGCTAAACTTCGGTCCTCCAGAAGTTTTGGACCACAACTCCCACAGTCCTTTGTCTTTGGCACTACAGGCTTGGAATTCTGGGAGTTGTGGTCCAAAACATCTAGAGGGCCGAAGTTTGGCCACTACTGACCTAAGCCATTTATGGTCTTACTACAACCTGTCTGTCCCTCTCTGTGTGTTCGACACCTTTTGCTATATAAGTTGACAGAAACTGAGACACATGGGAAAGATATATAGAAGAGATAACGTGGCATGGCCAAGAGTCAACTTGCAGAACTTGAGGCTGGCATTAGTCGTCTACCTCAACTGGGGCATGTGTGAAAAAGTCAGTATCCAACACGTACTCAAAAGAAGCAGCTGCCTCAGGATACTTCAGATGTGGGGTTAAAAAGCAATAAAAGCACCAGAAAGCCAGTCAGTATCTCCATCTTAATGCACACTTCTTAACTCAAGTATAAACAACACATGCCTTCTCAAGGGAAATTACCAAAATCTTTTTTTGACTTAGTCGAAAATTTTGGATGGACGGACATTTGGAGATTGAGACACCCAATGGAGAAACAGTTTACCCTTTTCTCTGAACCAAATCGGAGTTGGGGAAGAATCGATTACATATTTGTTCCTAATGATATTTCACATAGAGTGATGAAAGTGGAAATTTTACCTAAAACGATCTCAGATCATAATGCAATTGAGATGGAAGTTAAAACAAGACTGCAAGGATTATACCGCTGGAGATTGAATGAAAGTTTATTGGATGAGACAGAGACTTTGCAAATAGCGAAAGAAACTTTTAGAGATTATTTGGAAAATAATTGGAGAAGAGAAACACCAACAAACTCTGTATGGGATGCGAGTAAAGCTGTAATGCGATGTCTCTTTATTCAAAGAAATTCATATCAGAAGAAACAGAAAGAAAAAAAGAAATATGAGATCTTAAAAGAAATGGTGGAGACAGAGGAAAAATTGGTGGAAAAACCAAAGGAACAGAAATGGATTCAAAAATTAAAGATGCTCCAAACCCAGTTGTCAATGGTTATCAATCAAGAAATTGAGTGGAAGGTTAAGATGATGAGACAAAGAAACTTTGAATCGGCAAATAAAGTAGGGAAACTGCTGGCTTGGCAACTTAAATGGAAGCAAAAACAAAAGGTGGTGAACAAATTAGTAGTAGATAAGAAATTAGTGGAAGACCCAAGATAAATTGTAAAGGTGTTCCGGAATTTTTATAGAGATCTATACATGAAGAAAAAAGAGGATTCGGAACAGATTGATAGATATTTAAGAGAGAATGGACTGGAAAAAATTTCAACAAGCCAATTGTCGATATTGAGTGAGAAAATTACCCCACATGAAGTACAAAGTGCAATAGAGAGGGCGAAATCTGGAAAATCACCGGGTCCAGATGGCCTGACTGCAAAATATTATAAAAAACTGTCAGAAGAAATGTTACCAATAATGGTGGAGGTGATGAATGAAGTGCTAGAAAAAGGAGTTATACCTAATACCTGGAAGGAGGCGTATATAACACTGATCCCAAAGGAGAACTCGGATGTGACAGATGTCAAAAACTATAGGCCCATTTCCCTTTTGAATGGAGATTATAAATTATTTGCCGATGTTTTAGCCAATAGATTAAAAAGGGTTTTAAATGAATTACTACATAAAGATCAAGCAGGGTTTCTTCCTGGCAGACAGATGAAAGATAATATGAGAAATATAATTGATATAATAGAATATCTAGAAGTCAGGAAGGAGAAACAAGCTGCTGATATTTATTGACGCTGAAAAAGCTTTTGATAATGTTTCTTGGCAATTTATGAAGAAGAATTTGGAATATATGGGAGTGGGAACAAAGTTTTGGAATGGTGTTAATGCAATATACAATGAACAGAAAGCAAGTTTATTGGTTAATAATGTGATAACAGAAAGTTTCCCGATTGGGAAAGGTACAAGACAAGGGTGCCCACTGTCTCCATTGTTATTTATTACTGTACTGGAAGTACTGTTAGTTAAATTGAGAGATATGGAGACATTTAAAGGTATAAGTGTGGGGGATAAGGAATATAAACTAAAAGCATTTGCTGATGATTTGGTTTTGACATTAGAGAATCCTAAAGAAAGTATTACTGAGGTGATGAAGGTAATCGAAGAATTTGGTAATTTAGCTGGCTTTAAACTGAATAAGAATAAGACAAAGGTCTTATTGAAAAATGTAACTAAGAAAGATCTGGAAGAATTTGAAAAACTGTCTGCTCTCTCAGTTGTGAAAAAAGTTAAATATTTGGGAATTAATTTATCTCTTACGAACTTGAATCTCTTTGAGGATAACTATACTATGGTTTGGAATTCGATCAAGAGAGATTTGGAAACATGGAATAGATTGAATCTGTCATTGATGGGAAGAATTTCGGTGATAAAGATGAACGTGCTACCAAGGTTGCTATTCTTATTTCAAATGATCCCAATAATCAAAGGGACAGGCCACTTTAAGGAATGGCAGAAAATATTGTCTAAATTCGTCTGGCAAGGCAAAAGACCGAGAATAAGATTCAAATTACTAACAGATGCTAAGGAAAGGGGAGGATTTGCCATGCCAGACTTGAGATTATATTATGAAGTGGCCTGTCTCGGTTGGATAAAAGAATGGATCACTCTAGTTGATGGAGACCTTTTGGATTTAGAAGGTCATGATAATAGATTTGGTTGGCATGCTTATCTTTGGTATGATAAAGTGAAAGTACATAAAAGTTTTATGAATCATGTAATTAGAAAGTCACTACTTCAGGTTTGGGAACGGTTGAAACCCTTATTAGAGAGACACACCCCGAGGTGGTTATCCCCGATTGAAGCATTGGCGATCAAGAGGAAAGATACAGAAGGAGTGGGGATCACATATGGGGATGTGTTATTCTTCTCAGAAAAAGGTCCAAGATTGAAATCTTATGAATTGTTAAAAGAGAGGTTAACAGGTTGGTTTCAATACCATCAGTTATATGACACTTTTCAGAAAGACAGAAGGATGTCTGGGTTTGGAGAGAAGGAATCTAAATTTCAAACCATAATCATGGGCCCAAAAAAGAAATTGTTGACTAGATTATATAATTTCTTGTTGGAGTTGAACTTAAAAGATGAACAAGTTAAAGAATGTATGATAAAATGGGCTACGGATTTGGGTCATAACATTGAGTTAGAGGTGTGGGAAAGATTGTGGAAAAAGAACATGAAGTTTACCGCATGTACTTTGATAAAAGAAAATTTGTTGAAAATGCTGTATAGATGGTATATTACTCCAACGAAATTAGCAAAGATGTATAGGATGAAAGATGATTACTGTTGGAAATGTAAAGAGAAACAAGGTGACTTTTATCATATGTGGTGGACTTGTGAGAAAGTGAAGGAATATTGGGCATGGATATATGATGAACTCAAAGAGATGTTAAAGTGTACATTCCCAAAACGACCTGAATTTTTTTTGTTAGGGTTGGTGGATAATGAAATTAAAGGAACAGATAGGACGTTATTTTTATATGCAACAGCAGCGGCACGAATGCTCCTGGCACAGAACTGGAAGACAACGTATATACCGTCTTTGGATGAATGGAGGGCGAAATTATTGGACTTTGCAGAGATGGCCAGACTGACATGCAGACTGAGGGATCAAGACAACCAGAGGTTCCAAAAAGACTGGCAAAAATTTAAGAACTACATGGAGATTAATTGTAAGGAATTAAAGACTCTTACCGGATTAGGGTAGAACGCGAAGGACTATTATCTATTTTTAGAACCTTTTCTATAAGTATATAAAAGGGGTTCGTTGGAAAGGAAGGCTGGGAGATGAACAACGTTAAAACCGCGCGAAGAACAGAGGGAAGCCGAACTTTAGTGATAGATTGACTCTATATGGTTTATGTTTTGAATGTTTGTTTTTCTTTTGTATATAAAATTTTCTAATAAAAATGTATAAAACAAAAAATAAACAACACATGCCTTCTCTGACATTACATTATGCAACCGTTAATCCACACTCATATTACACTTTTAAGGAAAATGTGTGAATCGGCCCTCAGAAACAGAAGCTGGAAAGGCAGGAAGACTTGGATAACTACAAACAGGAAAGCTTTATTCAGAGTCCACCAGATAATAATTCTCCACATAGGTTTTACCCTTTCCCCACTGTCACTTAGTATCATACACCAGTGAGCTGTCCACCACATCCCTGCTAATCTGAGCAGCTCTAGTGAGATGGGTTGATAATCCCATTAATGCCACTCTGGAATGGACAAGGCCTAGAATCATCACCTCTCAGCTAGTGGCAGATTTATGGGATAATTTGCTGGAAAGGTATCAATCTCTTCTCTGAACACAAGAGGCTGAAATCAAGGTGAGCAGCATTAGATTCAGAAAGCTGTTAACGCCTGCCTCCGTTCCTGAAGACTGTTCAAATTAGATATATTCAGGATGGATGGTCTAACTCCATTTGCTGGTCCATGTTGATGGAGATTGGTGGGTCTTAAAGTCCAAACACATCTGAAAGGCCTGTGTTCTATGTATTATTTCTGAAAGGCCACAGGTAGTCCATCTTTCCTCTGTCCTACGCATTATTTCAAATGAAAGGTAGACCACATGTAGCCCTTCAGATGCTTTTGTACTTTAAGACGCATCAGCACTCGTGGCCCAAACAAAAACATCTGGGAGGGGCCACAGGTGTCTAAACTTTGGAAGTGACACAAGAGCATTTGATTTCCCAACACAATGAATACAGTGTCTACAATCCCTGGGAGCCCCTAATTCCTTGGAGTCTTAAGGCCTGACGAGCAGTGACTGACTAGCCTTCACTCTTAGGAAGCAAAATCAATCCTCTCTGTCTGGAGACACATAGTTTTCTACTTAGAGGATATGATCTTGCCTCAGTCACCAATATTCTTGATTCATAGTATGCACATCCATGGATTACTGCAGTCAAATGCATCGAAAGGGACTCTCCGGCACTCAAACTAATTTAACGCTTAGACTTTGATCAATATGTAAGCAGAGGCCACAGCCATTACCAGAAATGTATTTGGACTTCCATAGAGAAATAAGCCATTAAAATTAATGATGCAAATCATGTAATCATTTTGCAAACCACTTGAAGATGATCGGTTATTGGGTACAGCGGCTTCAAGGCACAGGCGTCTCTGGGAAGCACAAAGTCCCGCAACACTTTGGAACAAGATGTAGGAGCAGCCTCAGCTCTTAGGTCCTATGCTCTCTCAACTATTTCTCACAACATGTACAGGGGAAAGACTCTTCACTGTACAACAGCCAAGCAGTGGGTGGACGGCATATGTGAACGTATGAGTGAGTGGTGTGTGGTGCAAAATGTATCAATGGGACACATCAATGTCCAGAGAAATGCACACAACTCAGAAGTAGTTTTCTGTACTAGGAATGCGACTTCTCTCCAGAAAGGAGATTCTGTAGGATTGTAGACTATCCAATAAGATGAATAAGAGCACATTTTCTTCTCTGGCCAATATTTCCTTGCGGTAAGATACTCCTGGAGAGAAATCTCTCAGGAAGACTCACAGATTCTGGAAAATTTCAGGCAGAACAGCACATTCAAAGCTGGAAATCCCCCAAACCTGCATAAAACATAATCCTACAGAAATCCAGGGAATGCTCTGCAGGATTTGGGTGTTTCATACGCAAGAAAACACACACGCACAGAGAGAGAGAGAGACAAAAAAAGAAAAGAAAAAATGGGGAACTGCAAACGTTGGGAAAGATCTTGCATCTCATTTAAGGTGCGTTGGAAGGCGTTGGACCATCTACTTGAAGAAATACAGAGAATCACAGAGAAACAGACATTTTATGAGGATCTGTCATATATCACTTACAGATCATGCCTGAGTGACAGATAAAAGAGTGCAGGGGAGAAAGAGAAAGAAACTGGTGGAACAGAGGGCCTTTTCACATGACCCCTAAGATCCGCTGGCCACTTAAATTCGGACCAGGGATCTTGGGGGTTCGTTGCTCTTCCTGCGTCCCCACCCCTCCGCACTTCCTTGCTCCTGTCTGTGTGAGGGGAGGGAGGAAAAAAGAGAGGGAAAAATGCAGGCTCACCTCCAAAGCTGCCCGGAGCCCTGTCGCTGTCCTGATTCCTTCTCTTCTGTTTTTTTTTTTTTTTTTGCAAAAACAAAACAAAAACCAGAAGCGAGGAGAGCCCCGCACTCACCAGATTAAATCCGGACCTGGGGATTTTCACCCTCCTAGAGCAGGTACAAGAAAAGTGCGCTGGGACGCGCTTAGGTGGGCGTGGTCGCACTTAATTTCCTGCAAACTCCGGAGCTCGTGGGGAAACAATTATAAGCTCCGGAGCTGGCAGCCATTTGCTGCGGAGTTTAGGGGTCGTGTACAAATACCCAGAGTCTTTTCCAGTGCTATAATTATGCCCATCTTTTCTACTGATCACATGATTCAAAGATCAATTTGAATGAATCACTTGGCTTGCAACATGGAGGTTTTTTTCTCTGCTGCTGCTGAGGGCTTCCACCTTTTTCAAGCTGGAACAAGAGGAAATTTTCTGCATGTAATCAGTTGTTTCCTTTATATATTTTAAAAAATATATAAAACAAAAAACAAATTTAACACTAGATCATCTTATACTACGTTGCTACACTAGTATAGCACTAGATCAAAGCTAAACACCCACCTTTTCAAGCAGGCTCTTAAGACAGAGTCCCTGAAGGCCATTTTTTATTTAAGATTTTTTCACCTGTTTTAATTATTTGACTATTTTGATTGGCTATACAGTTTAATCATTTTTTAAATTTAGACCTCACTATGTTTTTTAATTCTGTTCTTTTAGTACTGTGAGCTGCCTTAAGCTTCTTATCATGAGAAAAGGGTAAAGGTAAACGTTCCTCCCGCACATGCATGCTAGTTGTGTTCGACTCTAGGAACGGTGCTCATCTCCGTATTCAAGCTGAAGAGCCCGTGTTGTGCAAGTCCGTGGCCAAGTGGCCGGCATGGCTGCAAGGAAGCACTGTTTTACCTTCCCGCTTTTTATGGTGGTACCTATTTATCTACTTGCATTTTACATGCTTTCAAACTGCTAGGTTGGCAGGAGCTGGGGTTATCAGCAAGAGCTCACTCTGCTGTGTGGCACCCGGGATTCGAGCTGCCGACTTTGCAGTCAACAGTTTTCGGAGCCTTAGTCCACTGAGCTACCATATCCCAGTACATATCATGAGAAACGCAGCCTATAAATAAGATTGATCAATCAACCAATCACTCCTGATTAAAAAAAGATAGAAGTTGCTATGAAATGCTGATGAACTACAGCAGACTAGTACATTTCTGCAGTATGTGTTTGTATGTCACCAGAATGCCACCCAGAGTAACAACCCCCATCTTTTCGGGAAACACTCTCTGGAAAACTGTCCCTTTTCCCCAGTGTAGTGTAACACTTCAATTAGCCTATCAGCCTTAAATTGGACCATAAAAGGAGAGCTGTGAATCAACAAAGGGCAGGCTTAAAGGAAGAGAGGCTGTGAGCCGTGACAAGGACCAAACTGCATCGAACTAAGGAGCAAGTGCAGACACTGGCACTAAAACAATCCACCGTTTCCATGTGACCACATAACCCAAAGGGAAGCATCAAAGAAGCTGCAAATTAAGCCACACAGCAAAGCTGAATTATTCCAATTTCGCTTGCCAATGTAACTGCTGTCTCACTAACCTTACTTGTTATATAGAGCTATAATTGTCTTTGCCCATTGCACTGTCAGATATTCAACATGTGGCATTGCTCATTAATTTATTTTAAGGTTGGGATTTGCACTACAATGGGCCCAAACTTTAAAATTCCCGTCAAAGTGCCCGTGTGTCCTTAAAAAGTAATTTGAAATAGGAACCAGAAAGTATTGCTTTTTCACCAATACAATATTATTTGCCATTTTGAGACCACTCCTGAATCAGGGCTTCACCAGGTTGGTTCACCTTAAGCTCCCTGTACCAATTAACCTGTTATAGCTAATTCTGTTGCTTTCAATTTGTTGCTTTCAAGTGCACTCAAACCCTTATTATGTTCATATGAAATATATTGGTGTGCTTTAATTTTTGTTTCTCTGTTACATTCTACATTGGTTTTGATTCCCCAAACTTATATTGTTTTCTATTTAAACTACATTTATGCTTTTGTAAGTTGCCACACAAATGCCATAAACAAATAACCGTACGGAATAACATATGTAAACTAAACGAAATTTCGAGAGACTAGTTTATAGAGCATTATGTTTAGGGCTGCAATTAATGGACCCTGCCACCAACCGAGGAACCCATCACCAAGTGGGTAAGACACGAAGAAAAAGAAGATGTGAGCATTACAGACTTAGTAATACAGTGGACCCTTGTATAACAAACAGTTTGTATCACATAAAATTTGTACAACATAAAAAATTCCAGAGATCGGGGTAAATTTGCTTAACAGAATCGCCTATGGGCAAATCCGTACAACATACAAATGATCGCAATTAGGGATTCCTCCTTTTTCACTGCATTCCTATGGGAAATTTGTATAAAGCAAAATGTGCTTAACATAATTTCATTTGGAATAAATTAATTCCTTTATACAAGGTACCACTGTACTTGGTTGAATTTATAGAACAGACGAAAAGACCACAAAAGAGTACATTAATTGTTCTTCAACCTTCAGTCAGAGACGATTGCAGGTAAGAGAAGATAAGGACCAAGCTGTGCTTAAAATTAAAACAACACCTTCACAAATTAATTTTGCTCTTTCTAGTCTCTGCATTCTTCCCTTTCAAACCTCATGAGATAAGGTTTTTATTATCTTCACAAACAGAATAAAACCAAAACTGAGAATAAAGTGACTTGCCCAAGGCAACAGAGCAAATCTATGCCAGAAAAAAAATGCCAAGTATTTCCCGTTTTATTTAATACAGTCAGTAAAAGGTAGAGTTTTCTACACGACAAAGTCTTCAAGAATCAGAATACACTACCCCAAATATAAAGATATTCCTATTCTTGGCAATTCACTCTGGACAAGTGAAAAAATGAGAGTGGTGGTGATGGTGAGGAAACTATGTCTACTTTCACTGGGTTTATCCACCACACCCAGGAGAATAGATTGCTGTTTTCCACATCTTTTGTGGATAAAACACAACATTCCATAAAACAAGAGTGGGCAACCATCCGCTCTCACCAGCACAGCCAATGACAAGGCTCAACGGGAATCTCTGTTATAACCATATCTGGAAGCCCACATGTTGCTCAACCTGCTTTTCCTGATACCCACGTCTTCATTTCACAACAGTTAGCATACCTATTTAGAACATTAAGAACTGGGAAGGGCAGACTTTTGATTTATGCTAGCTGCCCTAAGAGCTGCCTAGATGCCCAAAGCACATCTGATCTCGCCAATTTTCGGAAGCTCAGCAGGGTCGGCCCTGGTTAGTACTTGGATGGGAGACTACCAGGGAATACCAGGTGCTGTAGGCGCCTGGAGCAGGAACTGGCAAACCACTCCAGTTTTCCTGCCAAGAAAATTCCATGAACATGGGGTCACAAAGAGTCGGACACGACTGTAACAACACAACACACACACACAGCTGCCCTAATTTATTAGCTTTCTCACTTTTCTTCTCTTTCCCACCCCTAAAGGATGAAATCTGATGGAGAGGCTGATCTTCAAAAATGAAGGACCAACTATGATCGTGAGTTTACTAGAATCCTAAAAACCCTGAAATAGAAGGACTGTACATAGAAGTTTAGGATATTATTAAATGACCTTAGGGAACTGGGAATGTTTAGCCTCTCTAAAAGAAGGCTGAGGGGGGATACGATAGCTATGTTTAAATATTTGAAAGGATGTCCTATTGAAGAGGGAACAGGTTTGTTTTCCATGGCTTCAAAGACTAGGACTCGGGGCAATGGTTTCAAACTACAGGAAAAGAGATTCCCTTTGAACATTAGGAAGAACTTCATGACAGTTAGAGCTGTTCGGCAGTGGAATATGCTGCCACAAAGGGTGGTGGAGTCTCCTTCCATGGAGGTCTTTAAGCAGAGGCTGGATGGCCCTTTGGGTGATGGGGTTCCTGCATGGTAGAGGGTTGGACTAGATGGCCCTTGAGGTCTCTTCCAACTCTATGATTCTTTGATTCTATGAACGTGGCTTTACGATGAAGGAATATGATGCCTTCTGAGGAAATGCCCACTCCGGGAATTTGGCTCAATACCAGAAATGTATTTGCAGTCCTTCCACTTATAGATCTTCTCCTAGTTTTCCCCTAAGTCAAGCATGTCCAAACTTTGGCCCTCCAGATGTTTTAGACCACAACTCCCAGAATCCCAAGCTTGTATTTCCAATGGCAAAGGACTGTGGGAGCTCTGGTCCAAAACATCTGGAGGGCTGAAGTTTGGCCATGCCTGCCCTAAGCTTTTTTGTTTTGTTTTATTTTAGTAGCTTAACCTACAGGTGAAACTCAAAAAATTAGAATATTGTGCAAATGCTCATTTATTTCAGTAATGCAACTTTAAATGTGAAACTAATATATGAGATAGACTCATTACATGCAAAGCGAGATAGTTCAAGCTTTAAATTATAATTGTGATGATTATGGCTTACAGCTTATGAAAATCTCAAATGCACAATCTCAGACAATTAGAATTGTGTGAAAAGGTTCAATATTCTCGGCTCAAAGTGTCCCACTCTAATCAGCTAATGAATCCATAACACCTGCAAAGGGTTCCTGAGCCTTTAAATGGCCTCTCAGGCTGGTTCAGTAGGAATCACAATCATGGGAAAGACTGACAGTTGTGCAGAAAACCATCACTAACACCCTCCATAAGGAGGGAAAGCCCCAAAAGGTACAGATTGCAAAAGAAGTGGGATGTTTCCAAAATACTGTTATCAAAGCACATCAATAGAAAGTTATGTGGAAGGGGAAAGTGTGGAAGAAAAAGGTGCACAAGCAGCAGGGATGACCGCAGCCTGGAGACGTTTGTCAGGAGAAGGCCATTCAAACGTGTTGGGGACTTTCACAAGGAGTGGACTGAGGCTGGAGTTAGTGCCTCAAGAGCCACCACACAGAGATGGATCCTGGATATGGGCTTCAAATGTCGTATTCCTCTTGTCAAGCTGCTCCTGAACTCTGTTGCTCAGTGGTCCAAAGTCCTCTTTTCTGATGAGAGCAACTTTTGCATTTCATTTGGGAACCAAGGACCCAGAGTCTGGAGGAAGAATGGAGAGGCAGCACACAATGCACAATGCTTGAAGTCCAGTGTGAAGTTTCCACAGTCCGTGTTGATTTGGGGAGCCATGTCATCTGCTGGTGTTGGTCCATTGTGCTTCATTAGGTCCAGGGTCAACGCAGCCGCCTACCAGGAGATTTTGGAGCACTCCATGCTTCCTTCCACAGACGAGCTTTATGGGGAGGCTGACTTTATTTTCCAGCAGGACTTGGCACCTGCCCACACTGTCAAAAGTACCAAAACCTGGTTTAATGGCCATGGGATTACTGTGCTTGATTGGCCAGCAAACTCATCTGACCTGAACCCCATAGAGAATCTATGGGGCATTGCCAAGAGAAAGATGAGGGACATGAGACTGAACAATGCAGTGGAGCTGAAGGCCACTATTGAAGCATCCTGATGTTCCATAATACCTCAACAGTGCCACACGCTGATAGCATCCATGGCACACCACATTGTAACTGATGCTAAAGGGACCCAAACCAAGTACTGAGTACATATGGCCGCATCTCAAAAAACACATAGTGGAACTGGAAAAAGTGCAGAAGAGAGCTACTAAAGTGATTACTGGGCTGGGGCACCTCCCTTATAAGGAAAGGCTACAGCATTTGGGGTCTTTAGTCTGGAAAAAAGGCGCCTGAGGGGGGATATGACTGAGACGTACAAAATTATGCAGGGCATGAGTAAAGTGGATAGGGGGACGCTCTTCTCCCTCTCACAAAATACCAGAACTAGAGGACATCCACTCAAACTGAGGGTTGGGAGAGCAAGGACAAAAGAAAATATTTTTTCACCCAGTGCATTGTTAGTCTGTGGAACTCCCTGTCACAGTGTGTGGTGATGGCATCTGGCCTGGATGCCTTCAAAAGGGGACTGGACAGATTCCTGGAGGAAAGTCCATCACAGGTTATAAACCATGATGGAGATGTGTCATCTCCAGGCTTAAAACCAGGGTACTTCAAGGACCAGATGCAAGGGAGTGGTATCGGGAGACAGATACCTAGTCTTGTGGGCTCCCAGAGGCATTTGGTGGGGCCACTGTGAGATACAGGAAGCTGGACTCGATGGGCCTTTGGCCTGATCCAGCATGGCTCTTCTTAGGTTCATATGAGTTCTTGCAAGGCAGCCCTTTGGGCAGAAGGCAGTTTTTAAAGGAAGTGGCTTTTTCTCTCTCAGGCTCTCCTGATACACTTCTGCCCCAACAATGAACTCTTTCAGGAAGACATCAATTGTTGTAACAGATGGCAAAATACTGTTGGCTTTAAAATGGGGTGTGGGGCATGACTTTCAGAATTTAGACTTGAAGATACAGGAAGCAGACATGCTATCTCTGTGTTACAGATTCTAGGAAGCAGGAAGTGTGCACGTATCTTATCCCCGTGTCGCTCTCTGAACGGGAACTGGGGGAAGACGGGAAAAACACTATCGCTTGGGTGTTTATATTTTCCCCCAGTGTTCTTTGTAGATTAAATGATGCACTATATTTATCAGCACTTCTATTCTGCCTGAAATGAGGGAGCCACCAGTGGCATCACGGATATGCTCTTCTGCCACAGCCTGCATGACCCAGCAGAAACAAAGGGCTCCGTGTCAGTAGCCTCTATTTCCATGAGCCCAACCCAGGCGAGACAATGGTGAAGGAACTAGTAGTTTATCAACCTCTGCAGGTCACTGGGGGTTCTTCCACTGCTGGTAGTGGCTGCACTCTGATTTGACAGACCTATAATCCTCCTGGGGTCTTTGGCACTGTTACACAGAGCAGACATTCAAGGTGCACCTTTGTGCACCTAAAAAAACCTCTATAATGAACAACTGGACTGGTGCTCAAAAAGAAGCCAGATACTGACAAATTCTGGCGCCTGGCCTAGCCTTTCCTGCAGACTCCTCAAAACTGCTCCGGTTGTGGTAAACATCTTCCAAGTCTCACCAATGACTTTACATTTTGCATCGAAGTGTCACTTTGAACTAGAATTTCCTTTTAAAGAATGAAGTATGATCTCCTTATTCACAAGGTCAAATACAGAGTTTGGCATTTCATCAGTTATTATACTCAACCTTTTTGTTTTAAGAGGCATTTTTAGCGGCTTTCGTGGATGTAAAATACAGTATTTGTTCACTGGAAAATATATGATTAATCTTTATTGAATGCTCAGAAGCTGAGGTTTTCCATCAACTGAGGACTTCTAGCTTTTTAATCATGCTAGGCTTTTTATCTATAGCATCCTAGGTTCCTTAAAAATTCATGTAGAACAGATATTTCAGTGTACTGCTCCAAGATTTCAGTTTGGAGACACACATTTAGGAAGCCTAATTTAGTGTTAAAAATGTCTGCCTTCTTACTGGTGGTGCCCACATGCTTTGTTACAACTGTCAAATTACTTTGGTTATATCTAAATTACAAAAACTGCTCAAGGGGTAATACTTTTGGTGCCCTCGGCCTAGGTCTATGTAATGTAAAAGCCACATAGTACTGTTAGAACAGAGCTAAAAATAGACCCATCTGAACTCTAGTTTTATACACACTGTATTAAAGACTCTTCAGACATAATAGGATTTGCTAGGTAGCCCAAACCAGTTAACAGTAGATTTCAGCCGGGCCTGTGCTTGAGGAAAATGCTGCACGCTATTTACACGCCTCTTTAATACTGGATAATACTGTAGCTCATTCCAATCAGATAACGACACAATTTGTTTACTCTGAGGATCAATTTCACAGAAAAGCGAAGAAGCTCTATAGCTAAAATGAAATAAATTAAGAAGTTATCATTCTCTATACAGTATTTTGAAGAGTATAAGGTCATTAAACTTACTAAATCCCTCCTTAAAAAGATAAAGTGTTATTTGGATCTTACATGGTTAAGTACATGTGTTTCTTTTATCTATGTATGTGTTATACCAGGCATGTCCAAACTTCAGCCCTCCAGATGTTTTGGACCGCAACTCCCACAGTTCTTTGTCACTGGCAATCTAAGGTTAGAATTCTGGGAGTTGTGGTCCATAACATCTGGAGGGCCGGAGTTTGGACATGCCTGTGTTCTACTCTCTCCCCCTTCCACTTAGGCGCATGGCTCTTTCCCTTCCCACTTTATCTGCCCTCTAACCCTGCGTGAGGGCAGGCCCAGGTACCCGGGGTAACCTAGGTGTTCAGGGACCGCCATCCCTAGAAACCCCGGCCCGGCACCGCTGGTAGAGAAGGCTCCTGGGAATTGTAGGCCAGGAACACCTGGGTTACCCAAGGATCAGCACACCCGAGATAGGTCATTCTGAGAGTGTGTGACAAATCTAATAATCCTCAGATGAATTTCATGGCTTAGAGGGGATATGAACCTAGATATCCTCCGACTAAGCAAAGTCCACACCACAGAGACAGTCACACGGGTTATGCTAAATAACTGTTAGTGTTTCACATGTCCTAGATCGGATCGGATCTTAATTCCAGAGAACCATATACTGTACTTTAGAAGAATCTTGAGAAGGGCCACCATTGCTCTGAATCAACCTGATGGTGTGTAGTCATCCATTGTTATTATTTCACTACACTGAATGGCAAAGGGGGAAGGAAGAAGACAAGCTTACACAAAGCTCTTTTTTTGCAAGCAGTATGTTCAGCTGCTGCCACATCTCCCCACGGAAGGGAGGCAGAAAAGGTCATTTCTCTCTCTCTCTCTCTGCCAACTAGATTCCTGTGGTGTGCAGAGGAAGCGACAGCAACCCAGCACTGCTTGTTTTGCAAAAACCGTGTCGAACTGGGATAAGTCGTGGGATAAAATGAGCTTATTTGGGGGGGGGGGGGAGCTTCTATCTCCTGGACAGAAGATTCTGCTTCAGGTCCTTGAGAGGTGCATCCTCTAGGAACAAGGGCAAATGAATTTATGAACCTTAAATGGAATGGCTGATCATCTGCCCTTGCAATTCTGCCACATTTTTACCTCACGGACTCTCAGTCTTCCAGTTGATCTGACGCCTCCCACCCATGATGCAAGAGACCCTTCTCCCCCACCAGGAGTATCTGAGTCAGCACTGCCAGCTGGCACGCCTTGAGAGCTGCGAATATGACGCTAGTTTCGGTTTGTTCTACTCTTCAAGACCAAGCACCACACAAAAGTGGCAGGGTGCCACCAACTCCTTCAAGATGCATTTTCGACTCCAGTGGAAATATTAAGAGGAGAGAGAGAGGCAGGTCTGCAGCGGCTCTCATTTAACTAGAAAGCTTTAAAAAAAAACACCAGTGATCCTGATCTTTGTCCCCACAAAATGTCCACATTTCCTTATAGTTCAGAAGAACCACTTTCATGTTCCTTACACTCCACAGAGCACTTAGTGTGCCTTTCTCCTTTTTAAGAATATTCTCTCTGAATAATATAATCCAATTAAAGATTGCCTAGGTAAATATAACTACATCACACCTTGTTTTACAATAACAATCACAGAGCCGTAGAGCTGGAAGGCACTCGATCAATCAGCCCGTGTCCAGAAGGCAGCGTGGGGAATTGAACTTCCAACCTCCGGCCCAACAGCTGGATACCCAAACCACTAAGCTTTCCAGCCATTTTCATGAAAGAACTCAATGTGTTTCTGTAACCCACCCAGCCTTGGAGCATACATATTGGGAACAGAACTAAGATTCAGCATCTAATGGAAAACAATTGGCCAGCCGTTTTAGCTTGTCCTGGCAAATACTGAAAAACATTTTATGCTCTAAAGCAGTGCTCCCCAACCTTTTTGTCCCCACGGACCGGTAAATGTTTGATGATTTTTCCGTGGCCTGGGGCTGGGGGTGGGGAGGGGTGCGGAGATGGGGGGTGCGGGGGGGGGCAGGGGATGGGGGGGAGGGAGGAGGGGGAGCGGGGGGGCTTGGCGTGTGTGCCTTGCGGGGGGGGGGGGGCACGGGAGCGGCGGCGGCGGTGGTGGCGCTCGCAGGCTGGGGGCGTCGGGCGTGCTGCTCCCCCCCCGTGCGCACGGGCGGGGTGGGGGGGAGCCCGGGGCTCCTGGGCGGGCGGGCCCCCGCCTCCTCCTCCTGTCGGCGGCCGCGGTGGCCACGGCAGCCGCATGGGTTTGGCCGTGGCCGCCGCCCGCCTTGGTGGGGCGCCTCTGCGCCGCCGCCAGCGGCGGCTCGGTGGTCCCGGTGGTGCCCTCGGGCCGGAGCCGCCGCCGCGTCGCCTTGCCTCTGGCTGCGGCCTTCGGGCAGGCGAGCAGGAGGGGGGAGGGGAGGGAGGCCGGTGGGGGGTGGCGTCTCTGCGCTGGCCGGCCGGACGGCCAGCGCACGCACACTCCGGTTGGGGGGGGGCCTCGGGGCCCCCGGCCTCTCTCTCTCTCTCTCTGGGGGGGGGCAACAGCCCCGTGCCCCCCTGGTGCATCCTCCTCCTCCGCCGCCGTCCTCCTCCTCGCCCTCCACCACCACCAGCAGCAGCAGCAGCCACGGCGGCGGCGGCAGCGCGTTCCCCTCCTCCTCCTCTGCCCTCCTCCTCCTCCTCTTCTCTCCCACGGGCAGCCAATGGAAGAAGAAGGCTGGAGGAGCGCAGGAGGAGCCGCCCGCCGCCTGAGGGACAGAGAGCGCGGTCATGCGGCTGCTGCCCCGGGCGCCTCCGCCGCCTTCGCCCCCGCCGCCGCTGCTGTGCTTCGCCCTGGCCCTGACGGTGCTGCTCAGCGCCACCGCCGCCGCCGCCTCCTCCTCGTCCCCGTCGTCCCTGTCAAGGTTGGTGCTGCTGCTGCCGCGGCGGGAGCGCGGCGTCATCGTCATCGGGGCCTGGGCCGGGCGCTGAGGGCAAGCCGGAGGAGGAGTCGCCGCCGCCGGGCACGACGCCCTCAAAGGAGGCGGCGGCGGCGGCGCCGCCGCTGAGCAGCACCGTCAGGGCCAGGGTGAAGCGCAGCGGCAGCGGCGGCGGCAAAGGCGCCCGGGGCAGCAGCCGCATAACCGCGCTCTCTGTCCCTCGGGCGGCGGGCGGCTCCTCCTGCGCTCCTCCAGCCTTCTTCTTCCATTGGCTGCCCGTGGGAGAGAAGAGGAGGAGGAGGAGGGCGGAGGAGGAGGACGCACCGCCGCCACCGTGGCTGCTGCTGCTGCTGCTGGTGGAGGGCGAGAAGGAGGGCGGAGGAGGAGGAGGATGCGCCGCCACCGCTGGCGGCGGCGGGCAGAGGAGGGAGGCAAAGGCAGAGGCGGCGGCGGCGGCTCCTCCTGCGCTCCTCCAGCCTTCCTCCTCCACCGGCAGCCCGCGGGAGAGAAGAGGAGGAGGAGGAGGGCGGTGGAGGAAAAGGGGAGGAGCCTCCCCGGCCTCCCAGTGCCGACCGGTCCACGGACCGGCACCGGTCCGCGGCCGGGGGTTGGGGACAACCGCTCTAAAGGTCACCTCTCAGATACAGAATGAGTCTCATTTGTCAGTGGAGCTGATCTTACCTGAATTCCTTCTGCAGCTGTGGAGTAACAGACTACATTCAAGAGATCTGTGAAACAAGGGGCTTTATCCATGCTGTGCTGCTGGAACCCGTAGTGAAGGATACCACCTTTTCAGATAGTCGGGCCCCACTGAATTCCCAGCGATAGCTGGAGATGTTCAGAGAATGTGACCAAGGTCTAGAGATCTCTCCAGTTGTGTTAGTACATCCAGCTGTTTATCTGTGGGAAAGCACACATTTCCCCCCACTCTAACCAATGAACAAAATTATTTATTGAGCCATTCAGATAGAGTAGGCCAGGCATCTCCAATCTTCGGCCCTCCTGATGTTTTGGACCACAACTCCCAGAATTCCAAGCCTTTATTTCCAATGGCAAAGGACTGTGGGAATTGTGGTCCAAAACATCTGGAGGGCCGAAGTTTGGACATGCCTGGAGTAGGCTAATCTCCTATTTGTTTACTTCTTTTTGCATTCACGTACACTCAATGAACTAGATTTCTGCAGTTCATTGCAAAGACCATAATAGATTTTGTGACACTGCTGCACAACAGTTGTCCCCTTTCCCCAATTCTTAGGCATTTGAGTCCTTCTGCAACAGGTGTTGTGGCTATCAGAGGATCTGGGTGGATATCTTATATGCAACGTTAACCACTACCACCAACAGGAGGGAGGGAATCTAATGTCCAAGCACCACATGGAAGATCAAAGTGATTCCCCCTCCCCATTAGTTAAGCAACTCCAGATTTGGACAGGGTAGTATTTTGATATTCTTGCATATTTCCACTGATCTAATGAAACTGGGAGTTGAGTCATGGCTACTGGACTTCTTTTTTGAGAGATAGAAATGTTTCGCTGTTGATCCAAACAGCTTCATCGGTCTGAATACAGCTAGTGCAAGAGACCTTCTTATAGTCAGCTTGACCTCTTGTCCCCTGGTCTGATTGGCTCATAAGATGAACAAAGCCTGAATAGGCTCGTTAGGGAGACATTAGTGTCCATGGCCTTAAG
This sequence comes from Phrynocephalus guinanensis, assembly GCA_037367245.1. Taxonomy (NCBI): domain Eukaryota; kingdom Metazoa; phylum Chordata; class Lepidosauria; order Squamata; family Agamidae; genus Phrynocephalus; species Phrynocephalus guinanensis. The sequence goes on along the minus strand of CM074733.1, from coordinate 173,555,347 downwards.
GTAAACAATGGCCTAAGGTGCTAAGGGTTCCAGGAGCCCGCTACCCCAAAACCAGTACTAACGAAAAAACGAAAAACGAAATGACAATTTTTTGCGAAATTTTGCGAAAAACAGAAACGAGCCGAAACGGGCTGCCGTCATTTTCCCTAGTCGTGCCCATCTCTAACGGTAATGTATCCCGTTTTTGCTTGTTATAGAGTAAAAAGAAGGGGATTATGTAGGGCATTGGTGTCTACTTGTAACTAGGTATCTTCTTCTTCTTCTGCCTTAAAGTATTATCTCCATCCTATCAGCACAATCCCAAGGGCTTTATTGAATAAAAATATTTACTTTTGAAAGAGCTGAGGGTCCTAAGATGCTATCTCTCCCCCAGCCACTTTGATGCTGACATGCAGAAATGCAGACTTCACAGAGATCTGGATGCAATAAACTATAATTAACCACAGGGAACATTCTTTTTAATTTTATTACAAGTTACAACAAAGGATGGATTCTCAAAATACACTGATAATGTGAAAAATGAAGCATCATTTTCAAATGTGAAAACAAAAAAAGATATTATTTTGCATTATTGTTGAATAGCCTTAAATAGTTTACTCCTTCTCTCTCTCTCTCTTCTGAATCACACATTAAAGGACATTCTATACATTATCTTCCTGTTTAATGTCCTCTCTATCCAGAAAATCAGGACTGTGAATGCAGTACCCAATATATTTCCACTGGAAATTATCTGAGAAGGCTCCGTTCTAACTGCCCTCCGGCCACATTTGGAAAGCAGTAGAAGCACTTATTTTAAAAAGCCCTGAAAGAGCAGAATGTTTCCAACAAGTGAGACTGATTACTAGTCTTTTCATTTTCATATTTCATCTCAACAGTCCTTGAAGATGCTAAAATTAAACTAAAAAAGATCAACCAACCATATGTTGAAACACTCCTCTCACAGTTAACTTTTTGTTTACCTGCACAATAAATGTGAAGTAGGTGGTCAGTTATGCAAGGGATCCAAAACCACCACCCATTGTTGCGCAAGTAGGACGATTCCCCAACACTCAAGCCACGGTCCCGACGGCATGGGTGCCACGACGGGCAAAGCCTAGCTAGGAACAAATGGTACCATTTTGCTTCCTCGTTTGCTTCCTCAATCTGCGCCTTTGAAGGGAAGACAGGGGAATAAACATTTTATACGGAAACTGGGCACTTTTATTTCTCCAGGTTACCCATCACCATCCTAGACAAGAACTATCCTTTACCCTATAGCCAGTTGTATTATCACTGGTTTTGTGCACTGTCTTGGGTTCTGGACAGTTATGTCTTTTAAAGGAAACAGCAAATAATGGTGATATTTTGCATAAGGAGAACATGGCACTGTGCTACCAATGCTAGAAACTAGATGAGTGATGGTGCTACAATGACTAAGGGTTCCTCCAAAAGTACTCAGTCTTGCACTGTTGAGTTTTGGTTTCTTGCCCACTTCATGACACAAGATTCGATAATCAATGCTTTGCCCCCCCCCCCCAAATACCTTATCCGTTCCTATTTTCTCTTGAAAGCATGGCTTATTTTGTTGCAGGGTTTGTTCTGGCTGCTCGAATTTAGCACGACTGCACTATGCATGGAAACTTCATGTTGACCCCAGAGGCTCCAGTGGGAAACTTTCAAAAAGCACACCATTGTCCATATATACTGTATAAAAATAGATCCAGAAGGGAATCCCAATCAGGGTACTTGGTTTCAAACCAAAGGCAAATGACAATACAGTTTGGATGCAAATCCTGATAAATCCCACTCTCTTTTAAGACTCTCTGCAACCAACCACAGCCAACTGGGACAGAACTTTTGACCCCCCTCAGAAGAGCCATAAAGTGAGTTCTGTCAATTGTACCATGCAAACTATTTTCACATCTCTCACAGCAGTCTGAAGGTCACTCCTACAACACGGTGTATTCTGACCTATATCACACACAAATGTGAAGTTTGAATCTCAACAGATACGACGTTATCTTAGACCTTATTATTACTGTGAAAGGCTTTAACATATTCGATCACTCAAAGTGGACTTTTGCTACTTGAGAGAAGGAAGGCAAGACTCAAGTACTTTGGTCTGCCTCTGCACAGTTCAGCATGCAACAGGAAAGGACTACAGTGCCCTCACTGCCTGAAAGTTACTTCCACTGACTTGATGCCGGCAGAAATGTTATTTCCTTTTCAAGTAGCATGGGAGATCAGATCTCTCAGTCTTTTCAAAGAGATGGTATTCCATGGAGGGCACAGAAGGTAACAGGGGTAAAATACACGAACATTCAGAAGAAGAATCTTGTGTAATGTATTAGCATCATAACTATCCGGGGGGGGGGGTCAGAGCTTATAAATTATAAAACTAAGAATCTGATGAGCCAGCCTAAAATGTTTTTGAAGTGCACAGACAAGGTCTCTGGACACAAGACTTGAAACACTTAAAAGCCGACTCCTGCAGAGGCTGCGAGCTCAACATCTACCTTCAAGTTCTTGCAGAACTCAGTTCTACTGAGGAAAAGACACAGAAAACATGTTCATAAATGTATATATCATTTCTTCTTGATAAACAGATCAGGAATATTACCTCAAAGGTTTCACATAAGCTAGGTCAGAATGATCTAAATACAAATTATGGCACTGGGACACAGTGGAAAGGAGGAAGTTCTTGTGACATAGGACGAAGGCTGTTATATCTTGACTCAAGTGTGAATTCTGCCTGGGGTATTATGTTATCCCCCCCCCATCCTTTCCTTCTGCAATCTTCAACAGCAGATAAATGTGAGTACATTAATGTATAATATTTTACTCTACTGGCAATTCCCCAAGTACAGTGTACTCTGAAACAAAGATCCTCTGGTTTCATCTACAATAATTCTTCCGAAATGTAACTCTACAGATACGGTTGGACTCTTGACTCACTGAAACCCCAGCCGGTAGGACAGGGATTTGGGTCTTATAATTCAAAATATCTGGGAGACCTACAACTGGGAACGACCAATCTCTACGACTACTGCTGCATGGCTGTTAATTCAGATGAGACCAACGCCTGCAAGGCTCTGCATTTATTCAAGCAAAGCAATAAAGAACAAAGAAGCAATGTTTGTATTCTTTCCAGAGAAAGTAAAAAGACTGCATGAGAGGAAGGGATCTGAACTGGAACTAGAGTTAGCTCCCCTTAAAGTGTATGCACGAACTATACTGAGGATGGTAATATATCAGTGGTACCATTTCATTCTGAGATGTGGCACCTTCAGAAGCACTAGAAGTTGCTTTCTGTAGAATGGGCAAGTGCAACCAGCTTTTCCATTGTTCTGCCGCTCGGACTAGAGACAGAAGGCGTTGCACTCCAACACATTTTGGGGCACTAGATTGGGGAGACAGTGAAGCATGCATGCTCTTCTCTGCCTGGGAGCCGCTCTCCAAGGTGTTTCCAGATAGAGGACTTTCCAGCCAGAGACTTTTTAAAGTAAAAGTGGTAGGAGACTAAGCCTGGGCATTCCATGTGCAAAGGATGCTCTGTAGCTGGATGCTGAATTGCGGCAAAGGGGGAAATCGAGGGAAGAAAAAGAGCTTTTTCAATATCATTCGAATCGTGCTGGACAGCGAAGCAATCCTTGAGAGCAATACTGCAAGGAGGGAATCCTTCTGTAGCTTTCTCTCTGTTCCGTGCACTTTCTTTCTTAGGGCGTTTGTACACGACCCCTAAACTGCGCTGCAAATGGCTCCCAGCTCCGGAGCTTAGAAATGTTTCCCCACCAGCTCCGGAGTTTAGAGAAAATTAAGTGCGACCACGCCCCCATAAGCGCGACCCAGCGCACCTTTTATGTACTTGCTCTCAGCAGATGAAAATTCCTTGATGCGGATAAGAGTGCCGGGCTCTCCTGGCTTGTCTGTTGTTTTTTTGCCTCCCGCCCCTTTAAGAGCCCCTTGAGAAGGAACCAGGAAGTAACGGGGTTCATGGCAAGTTCGACCGGCACCGGCAGGTTAGTAAAGGCTTCTTTTGTCCTTTTTTCCCCTCCCTCCCCTCACGCCGACAGGAGCAGGAAGTGCTGAGGGGTGGGGACGCAGGTACAGAAACGAACCCCCAAGATCTCTGGTCCGAATTTAAGGGATCAGCAGATGTTAGGGGTCGTGTGAAAAGGCCCTTAAATGAAGTTTTGAAACCATGAAATCTGAATCCGTCACAAGGATTATATGAAAGAAACACTGCCTGCCTCATTGGAATGCTCAAGTTACATGAGAGTTAAGATTATTATTTTGCTACTGAACCCGAAACACAACTCAAGTAGGTAACCTAATTTTCTCTTCATCATCAGATGAATTGGCATCACTTTTGTTAAACACATACACACACACGCACACATTGAACAAAGCTAATGGGTGGATGGAGCATAGAAGCATATAAAGAAGAAGTTAAGGGCAACTTCAAATACGGCTGGCAGTGCTACTTGCTCTATGCCTAGTGGAGGAGAAGCACTCCAAAAACTGGCAGGTCCAAAGGCAGACAGCTTGGCAAGTACCACTCACTGTAACTGGAAAAGGATGTGCAAGGTTCCTTTGAGTCATTATGAAGGACTCCTCCACGGAGCCCTAAGAGTTTTCATCAAATGTTTTTCTAAACTGTTAGGAGCCTCTCAGTTTAATATTGCCTTGAATAGTACCATGGGAAGGGGCACTGGTAGAACACTGATATATACATCCATACCTTTCCAGGAGGCACAGATTTATCTTAATGCCTTCACTGAACTAGATTTTAGATGCTGAAATGAGATAAGAGTATCAACAAGCAGCAAAAAAATATTCTCTCTCTCTCTCTCCCTCCCTCCCTCCTTAACAAGTGTTGAGGAAATGTCATGGGAGATCTTCTGAGACAGATGTTTCAGCAGCTGGAACACCTATTCCAAAGATGGCAGCAATATCTGTAAATCAATAAGGAATTTGGGTTTTTAAAGGTTAAAATGTTTGGAATATACCTTTCGTGTTTTTAAAGGTTAATACTCTAACTTTGCATCTTATTAGCAATAGATAAAACACAGAGAGAGCTGCCTAGATGCCCTGAGCACATCCGATCTCGCCTGATTTCGGAAGCTAAGCAGGGTTAGCCCTGGTTAGTACTTGGATGGGAGACCACCAGGGAATACGAGGTGCTGTAGGCGCCTGGAGTAGGAACTGGCAAAGCCACTCCAGTATTCTTGCCAAGAAAACTCCATGGACGTGGAGTCACGAAGAGTCAGTCACGGACTGTAACAACACAACACACACACCATACACAGAGAGAAATCCCTGTCAAGGTTGTAAACAGTCGATGTGCCTGTAATTGACGATGGAAAGTTGTGCTCTGCTAAATTTTCTGGTAGTTTGTCGCTGACAGAAATGCTCTGTGAAGATGCAGCAGCAGATGCCTGTGAAGATGCCAGTACATTTTTTACGCGGCCACCACTGCTGCTGTGCGGATACATATCTCCACCTAAAAAGAGATTCTTCATTATGTCATCCTAACCCACCAGGGATCACACATTTATTTATTGAATTTTTGTGCCGCCCATCTGGCAGCGAGGCCACTCTGAATGGGGTGGCTCAATTGAGAAATCCTGTCTTTTCCGCTGCGTGCAGTAGAAGAGAAATTGGACCTAAGTACTTATCCTAGGCAACCAGGCCAAGTTCCTCATCTTGCCAACTATTCAACTACACCCAATGGATTCAGAGTGTAAACAGTGCCTACCCCCAGTTGCTCAGTGGCTCTTTCTCCTCCTCCTTGGCGTAGACTCCTTTGCAAACAGTACGGCACTCTTTCATAAAAGATTTTTTTTAAAAAATTTTATTCTGGAGAACTAAAACCGTAAATGAAGCACACCTTTTCTGAACAATTTCAGCTCAGCATGAAAACTGAGCAGCCTATCCAAGTAACAGGCATTAAGAAGATACTGTCATTAGATAATCTGGAAAATATTCCCCCGCCCCCATCCCAAACTGCTGCTTTAAAAAGCCAGCATTTTCAGAAGCACTTGTGGACTGAAGCAGTCTTTACCAGAATTACAGACAACAATAGTCCCTCCTTAATAACACGAGCGGTGCACTTGGAAATCCATTTCACTGAAAAATCTTTTAGGCAGCGGCCATATTTTGAGAGGCCATTTGTTTCTTAATGACTATGGTTTCTCTCTCCCCAAATATCATGCATCACAGCTGTCAACTTTTAGCTATGCAATCAATACCATTTCCTAGCAGCATTCTTCTACCCCAGATTAGGTGACTGTTTTTTTTTAAACATACCTCACTTTAAGCTAAATATTCAATAGCTTCAGAAAGATTTGTATGGGTATTTAATTACTGTTTTTTGTTCTGTTTTGCATTTAGAAGACACTTACACCTACAATGAGGGAGGATCTCTCTCTCTCTCTCTCTCTCTCTTTCTCTCTCTCACCAGCCCCATCAGCCTCTTTTACCTAATGCCACTAAAGCAGGGTTTTCCAAGGGCTGGGGGAGAGAACTGCCATTCCTTAGAAGCCTTCGAGCTGCAAATGTTTATCTTTCATATAGGTTGGAGGCCTGCATCGCAGTGTTCAATACTAACCCCTCTCTTTCCCCTCAAAAGACAAAGGTGGATTTCTAGCCTCAACTGATTCCACCTTCTCCTCTCATTTCTGGCAATCCACACAGCACCTGGGAGATCCCAGGGAAAGAAAACGGGCTGATAGGCCCACCAAGTCATTGGCCTCAGACCTATTGATTTTATCCTGGAGGCAAGTTATCAACAAGACATACAGGTCATAGGGCTGCCCCCACCCTCGGAGCCCAGGAGAGCTACCAAAGGCAACGAGCGTGGCTGCATGGTCTAGTCAGTGCGATGGGGACAGCTTAAACACTGCCTAAGAGGCCTTATACCTGGCTGGAGAGGTCCGTGGTTTAGCTATCTGGCTGTAGAACCAGAAGCCGGGAGTTCAATTCCCCACCATGCCTCTGGTGAGTCAAGCCAACCTGTGTCGCCATGGGCAAGCTGCACAGTCCCAAGATGCTCCCTGAAGAAGGGAATGGTAAACCACTTCTGAATACAGTAGGACCCTGCTATCTGCTGGGAACTGGTTCTAGGACTTCCCGTGGATAACCAAAACCGTGGACAAGAGATTATGCCCCAAACCCCAAACTGGAGTTTTATGACAATAGCTTGCTTTGCGCTGGCTGAATTATTTATTTATTTTTCCCTCTGCCAACCGCGGATAACTGAATCAGTGGTTAGTGAATCAGTGGATACAGGGGTCCTTCTGTATTCTCTACCTAGAGAATCCCAAAGGTCCCTGTATTTGAAAATCTCTACATGTAGATAAAGCTGGTCCATCCATAGAAGAAAACAAACTTGTGCTTGGCCATTTTTCTGTTACTTGTATCTCCTGTTTTATCTGATATATTAAGATAAGAAAAAACTTTACTGTCATTGTCTTATATAAAACAACGAAATTAGAGAAAAATGAATTTAAAAGATCTACATCAGAAACATCCATACAGAAGAATATACCACAAACATACCTCACCCTGCATTTATACATTTATATTTTGAGAACTGTAGACCACGGTCCACGAGAACTTACGACAAGGAACTTTGTTCAACTTCAGTCAAGATACCACAAAGCTCTACTCTTAACTGACCAAAAGTAACATAGCTAGCTTAAGTCTTTGAACACGCCCAAAGATGAAGCTCCCTCTCTCTGTGCATGTGCACACACATGCACAGAGATTGGGCACAGGTGTTTAGATAATACCTTGTATACGTACTCTCCATTGTGATAACTTTCTTCATTGCACTTCACAGTTCCTCGCACGATACAGCTCTGAAATCTAATCAGAAGTCAAATGGAATTAAATGGGAGTCACTTCCTTGTATCTTTATATCTATGCCTGTAGATTCTCAAGAAGAAATTGAGAAATTGGTAGGAGGCCATAAGCGTAGATCTTGGATCTCCCAATATTGCTAATATTCTTTCTTTGAGTTGATACTGTAAAGTTTTAAAATAGCTGTGAGCACACAGGTGTGAAATGGCAGCACCACAGGCTTAAAAACAATACAAAGCACTGTGACATCCTAAATAGTTGCACATTTTATTTGTCACAAACCTTCTTGGATTACAGACAGACCATGGTAGCTCAGTGGGCTAGAGCACTGAAAACTATTGGCTACAAAGTCGGCAGCTCAGCAGTTTGAATCCCGGGTGCCACACAGCAGAGTGAGTTGCCGCAGTTAAACCCCAGCTCCTGCCAACCTAGCAGTTTGGAAACATGTAGAATGCAAGTAGATAAATAGGTACTGCCATAAAAAGTGGGAAGGTAAACAGTCTTTCCTTGCAGCCATGTCGGCCAGGTGACCATGGACTTGCACAACACTGGCTCTTCAACTTGAATATGGAGATGAGCGCCGCCCCTAGAGCTGGACATGACTAGGGGGGGAACGTTTACCTTTACCTTTTTACCTTCTTGGATTACAACCCCTTTAGATGCCCCTGATGAAGTTTTCACTCTCCATGAAAGCTTTTGCCAAATAAACACAGTGTAGGAAGTCTTTAAGGTCCTTCCTTGGCTGTTTTTGTTCCTACAGACCAACATGGATATATATGGCTGTGGAAGTTTAATAAGATTACACGATTCTGACAGCAACCAGAGGAAACTTGAAAACGCATCTTCCCACCAAGAGGGAGAAGCTGAAAGCACCAGAGTTCATGAGTAATCTTTTCAGTTCCTGGTGGTGATTTTTATAAAAATAGCAAATCGCATTACTGCTACACTGCCAGGACCAAAGATGCACAATTGATACCTTAATACAGATTAAATAAAAATAGTGCCACCTGAGTCAATCTGAAGGTAATAATGCTGTGTAATCCCAGGCTATTAAAGGATGAGCACTGGAACAGCAGTGAAACGGTAGGAGAGGTTTGCAGGAGGACAGAGCTTCACCGTCTTCTTCCTTTGTGTGTGCTTGATTTTTAAATTAAAATGGCTAAAAGAGCAGCATGTAGAAAAAGGAGGATATGTATCACAACCTGAACAACAGATTATGCTCCCCCACTGCTCTGTTTAAGAAAGACAATGATCCTCTCTGGCACCCGAGGGGCAAAACAACATTCTGTACATACAAACCTGCTCCACAATTACTGACTTTTCAACTTCCTTGGTGTGTTTCTCATGGAAGAGTTACTGATCTAAAGATGCGAAGTTTCTAGAAGATGTTTAAGCTCTGGAAAAATAAGAAGGAATAGAAAGGTTGACCAGAAGCTGAAAATGTTTAAAAAGCCAGGCGTTCTAAGATGATGGTGATGGTGGTGGTGGTGATGATGATGATGATGATGATGATGAACTACTGTATACTATTTCAGTGTGTCTAAAGGAGGACCTCAAAGGGAACTGCTTTCAGAAGCTGAAAAACTACAGTACAAAACCATCTGTGATATGGTACCTGGCGCATGCCCTAGGGTAGCACTCTGCATCCTGGATATGTCATGAAATGGAGGAAAAATAAAAGGGATAAAATGTAAGAAGGGTTTCTCTCTTAGACCTCATACATATATTTAAAACAAAAACAAAAAAAACCACTAATCAAGAGTCAAAATGAATAAAAATCATTGTCTGAATTCCTACTGGGGCAACTTTTGCCTGTGGAAGACTGCTGACATTGTCATCAGAGGGTGATGATACCCATAAACTGAGCATTTCCTCCTTCTGTTGCATGGCTCCCATGTGATTCCTTTCACTGTGTATAAGTCATGTGAATTGGAGGATAGGAGAAGGAAGTCTTTCATTAGCAAAAATTGCTGCCACGGGCAAAGTACATTAAGGGAACTTCACCTAATACGTAAAATAAAGCACAAATGCTTTAATCATTTAAAATTCAAATGTTAAAAAATTTAAATTAGATTTGTTTTTATTTGTATTGCTATAATGCTTTTTTTGTTTTTTTCACAAAGCATATGTGTTTCTTGTTTTTATTTAAAATGTGTTATAACTGAAATATCTCCTAGCGGAATAGGAATGGCGACTTCCAAATTTTTGTATTCTGAGGCAATATACTGATAAAAAAATTGTCCAACAGGCAGAGGAAAAGAGGCAGGCATGGAAGGAACAAAACTCGAGGACCGGGCAAGAAACAGAATACATCTGTCCCCAGTGCGGTAGAGGCTGACATTCCCGAATTGGTCTATTTAGTCACACTAGGTGTTTGTTGTTCTTAGGATCTCTACTCCAGGCATGATACCATAGTCTTTCGAGACTGAAGGATGCCAATGAATACTGATAAAATCATTAAAACTGTTCTCCAAATAGCGTGGATCCTTAATTTTATGAGATTCCACAGATTGTTTATTTTAGGATTTCTATCTTCTATGGCACTTAGTTTTGTAGATACAGTCAGGGGAGAAAAAAACCCTGAACTCCGTAGTTCTCAAGCTGAATCATCTCCAGAGAGTAACAAGAAAACAGAGATATGAGAAACAGCAGGCCCGAACAGCTCTGTTTTTCAGCTCTTACTAACATTACTCCCAGTGTTTTCCTTCCCCTTTTGACATGATATAATGTCAAAAATTCTTGGAAGCCTCGTTAAAAATCTGCGGAATGGCTTTCCTTGGCTTCCTTGGGTGACTTGGATTCCTTGAGATGGGCAATCCAAGAACGGTTCTGCTCTGCCCACCAAGTCAAGCTACTGACCTTTCTCTCTGAAAGGGAACACTTTCAGACACAGGAAGTCCCAAGGAAGCAAGGACTTGAGCAACAATCTAGGCAGGAGGACTGTAAAAAATAGAGCTGCCGTCCTCCAGAAACAATAACATTAATCTCCGAACGGCAGACCCTGTCAGATAGGAATGGTGGGGAATCAAACGCCCAACCTCTAGCCCCGCCGCCAGTTGCCAAAGCCATTGAACTAAGCCACCTAACCCAGGGTCTAATATTCCAGTATTCCATTGTTGGCAATGTGACAGAATCTGCAGTGTCTTCTGAGCTCCAAGAGTTCCTGGATGGGTCAGGTTATCTATATTCATTTCAGTTTTGGCTGCGGACTTGGTTATGGGACACAGACTGCTCTGGACACCTCCTTGGTGGATGACTTGGACTGGGAACTGAAAAGGATGAATTGTCCCAGTTGGTTCTACTGGAGTTTTCAGTGGTTTTGGAGAAAGGTGGGATAAAATTAAATCAAATCAAATCAAATCAAATAAATGAAGTGAAAATACAAACAAGCCAATTAGGAGTGATGCTGCTACTATCGCCACCATCAATGTTCTGCCTTTTGAATCTTTAATCTAAGAGATTTGGTGATGAAATATGTTTTCAAAACAGAATTTTTGTCAGAATTTTTTTTGCAGATCTTCAAATTTTTTCCAAGCCTTTAATTGTTAGGTCATCCTCCCAAGCACCCACACTGCTGTAATTAGCCTATGTAAGATTTTAATTCCATTTTAAAAAGAACATCTGTCTGTCTGGGTGTTTTAATAGAAACTTTCTTATTCCTTGTTTGAAATCCACGAGTTATATACCAATGAGGACATGGCTGGTCTTCACAGAGCAATGAAGTAAGGGAAGCACTACAATAATAGCACTGCCAAACTGAATTATATTGCACAGTAAGTAGAGAACAGAAAAGCCGTTACATCTATTGAGCAAAATAAAGCAAGCTGAATAAGTATAAAATTGGCAAAATAAAGATGGCCTACAGTATTTATCTTGCAATATATTGCTTCCAAATATTTTGGCTCCCCAGAGGAGGAGGATCATCATCTTATACCAGTGTTGGCAAACCTCTGGCATGGGTGCCAAAGGTGACCCTCGGAGCCCTCTCTGTGGGCACCCGACATCACCCATTCACAGCTACCTGTATTCAGGTTATATTGCAGGATTGGCACTTTGCAATAAAATGAGTGGGTTTTGAATCACAGTTTTGGGCACTTGGTCTCAAAAAGGTTCACCACCACTGTCTTAGAACTTCAGAGTTGACAAGGACCCCAGGGATAATCAAGGGCAACCCCTTTCATGGAAGGCCCAGTGGGGAATTGAACTCGCAAGCCCTGACTGGGCAGCCATATACCGAAACCGCTGAGCTACCCAACAGTTCCCATCATGGTAAGTCGTGAAGGAAGGAACAACAGCTCATATTTGAAACTCCTTACCTCAGGAAATTTCACTACATTCATGTTACTGGGACCTCCACTGCCCAGTCTGATTATTATGCTACAGTTTCTTGGGACATTTTTTCTTAGGTTAGTACTTCCATGGATAAGAAACTATTGTACAACTTTCTCTGTGCCTTGTTGTCATCCTCACACGTCCCTTCTCAGAAACCCCTTCTCAGTATCTCCAGTCCTTAAAACTGTGGTTATGGATGTTCTTTCACATAAAAATAAAAACGAATAATTCTTGAGGTGGGGCTGGTTTTAAGTACATGGGGTTAAACGGAAAAGAGGATATCTGACTTTATAGCTGGTCTTTTATACTGGCCTATTTTAGGAAGGGTGTTAGCATTCCAGACTTTAAAAAAAATTCACAACACTGCCCCAACGAAAATATTCTGAAAACATGAAAACAGTAGGACATGGGAGACAAAGAGGCAGAGCAGCCAATAAGAATAATAGTGGGGCCATTAGGTTTAAAAGCACAGACTCACAAAGGCTGGCAAAATAAATCACCTTGAATCCTCCACCACAACCATCTCCACAGCAACGGTGTAGGCCAGCGACAACACTTAAAAGAGCACAAAGGAGATGCAATCCCTGTCTACGGGGTGGCAGTGACAGAATATCCCCCTGGATGTGCTAGGCTCCAATGGGAGGTCATCTAAGCAGAGGGACGTGCCGGACGAAATCTTATGCAGCAGCAGATCAAAGCCAAAAGCAACGTGTTCTGCTTATATACCGCCCCGTAGCACTTCAAGCTATGGTCAGAAATTACAGTTTAGAAATTGCTGTTTTAAAAAACAAAGGTCAGAAAGCAAAAGTCACATGATGCCATCTCATTCCATTTCCACCAGAACCCTGTGATGTGACTTCAGCAAAGTTTCCTCCACACATTAAGTTTTTCCCTACCCTAAACCCACACACTTTCCCATACTCAGCTCCCATCATCCCTCCCGGCTGGCTGACCAAGGAACTGGATTATACTATTTATTTATTTATTTATTTATTTATTTATTTATTTATATACCACCCGTCTTCCGAAGGAACTCCGGGCGGTTTACAACAAAACAATAATAACAGACTAAATAATCAAAGTAAAAAGAACCAACCTGCAAGGCCCTGGCCTAGAGAGTAGATGCAAAAGAAAGATAATAAAATAATCAACTTGATACAGAACATGGTCATAACTGCTTAACTCCTGTTTCTCCCTGCGTGGCTACTACTACTCTGCTCTGGAGTGGTAACTAGAAAGAAGGGCTTAACGTGAAGAGAAATAATGTAATTGTATTCCATCAAGTCAATTCTGATCTATGGTGAGCCTCTGCAGAGCTTTCCTGATACACAGAAGTGGCTTACCATTCCCCTTTTTCTGAGACAGCCACAGTGGGTAAACTTAACTCCTACTTAACCTCTGGCTCCACAGCCACCTTCTTGACTCGCCAAGCTCTCCAACCAATGGCAGCCATGAAAAGGTGTTGGCTACTCCTTCTTTACCCAAACACTTTAACCACAAAACATGTTTGAAAGAACCTGGGAAGAAACATGTGCTGGGTCACCTTTTCTCCCAGACATTGCTCTCCCTTTATAATGCATACCTCTCTGACTCTGCACAATGGGCAACTCAGCATTTGGGAATATTTATTTATTTATTTATTATTTTTATACCACCCGTCTTCCAGTGGAACTCCGGACGGTTTACACCAATCAAACACAGGAACAATAAAAAAGATCAGAATAATGTTACAAAATAAAAAAATATAAAAATAAAAGTAATACAGTAACCCCCCTCCTATCGCGGGGGTTCGGGACCCACCTGACCCGCGATGACTAGAATCTGCGATATACGGATATAGGTTGGGTGGGGCAGGGGGCGGTGCACCACCGCTGATTCCCTGGGCTGCTGGAAGACTTTTTTAAAAGCCTTACAGCAGCCCATGCAAGGGCGGTGGATGATCTGATCCACCGCGCTTGCTGCAGGCGCCATTTCTCCCCCCAGCCAGTACCAGTCAGCTGCTTGGTGCTGGCTTGGGGCCAGCGCTCCCCCTCAAGCTCCATTGAAATGCATTGGCTCAATGCATTCCAATGGGGAAAAATGTTCTCCATTGAAATGCATTGAGCCAATGCATTTCAATGGAGATGGCCAGGAACTGGAAGGGATTTTAAAAGGGGCCCGCCGCTTCTCCAGAGCCCCCCGTGGGGGGGGGAGTGGTGTGCCACTTTTAAAACCCCTTCCAGTCACGGAGGGAGACTTGCCTCAGTGACTGGAAAGGATTTAAAAAGAGGTGTGCTGCTTCTCCGGAGCCCCTGGGGGGGGAGCGGCATGCCCCTTTTAAAATCCCTTCCAATCCTGGGCCATCTCCATTGGAAATGCATTGGCTCAATGCTTTTCAATGGAGATTGCAGGGGAGTGCTGGACCCAAGCCAGCGCCAAGCAGCTGATTGGCGCTGGCTGGAGGAGGAATGGCTCCAGCGCTAATCAGCTGCTACCCCAGCATGTACTGCGGTCTGCGATATAGCGGGACCACAGTACATGAACTGCGAAATGGCAGGGGATTACTGTAACAGTAATTGGCAAAGATGGTGGCAATAGTTCACAAAGCAGAACAAATCAAAGAAAAAAAAGAAAGCACAGACACACACTAATAGTTGCCAAATGCCTCTCGGAAAAGCAAGGTCTTTAATGCTTTTTTGAAGGCAGGCAGGGACTGTGCAAGGCGCAACTCACTAGGGAGATGGTTCCAAAGCATGGGCACCAGCCACAGAAAAGGCCCGGTTTCGGCTTACCAATTGTCGAGCCTCCCTGGGCGTGGCTACACGAAGTGAAGGTGCCTGTGACATTCTGGTGGGTCAGGCCTCAGTTGACCTTTGGATTACAAGAAACAAGGCTCGGGGTGGTGGTGAGAATACCGGTTATGCATTAATAATAGCTCCTAAATATGCATCGTGGAGTTGATTTTAACTTCTGGCAACTCTTTTCAGTGCTTCCCAGAAGTGGTTTAACCAGTCCTTTCCTCTGGAGTCTCTGCAGGACTGCACACCTTGCAGGCACAGTGAGGAGTCATGCCCATTTCACAGGGCTATTCAGCCAGCTGGTTTGTTTCTTAATGTCTCAAATAAATAAAGGAATTCACCCTCCAGGGTAAACAGAGCAAAGGTGAAAAGAAGGAGATGTATCTTATGGAGAGCAAGGAACAACTTCTGAGGCAGGAACCACCTCAACCCAAATTTATTTGTTTAGAACATTTAGGCATCAGTTTAATCGCCCTCATCCAGTCCATTACACCAAACATCGATCTAGAACTGAAACAGCTTCCTCGGATATTGATGGAAAGGAAATAAAGTAGGACCCTCGTATCCACTGATTCATTATCCATGGTTGGCAGAGGAAAAAAAGTAAATAATTCAGCAGTTGCAAAGCAAGCTACTGTCACAAACAGCAGCTGTAAAGCAAGATACTCTCATAAAACAGAAACCATAAAGCAAGCTACTGTCACAAACCAGCAGGGTTTTTTTGGGGTGGTGGTGGTGGTGTTGTTTTCTCTTATCCACGGTTTTCATTATCCACGGGAAGGCCTGGAACCTATCCCCAGCGGATGCTGAGGTCCTACTGTATATAAATTGCTTGTCATGCGCATACTGATGACACAGAACTCCAAAACTCCAGACAATCTCTCCCAGCCATTTTGTGTAGATGTTAAATAGCAGAAAGGACAAAACAGAACACGGAGGGATAGCACAGGCCAAAAGCCAAGGTGGCAAACGGGAGTCCCCACCCCACCCCCAGCACCACCTTCTGAGTTCTCCCCTCCAAGAAGGGCCAGGACCACTGAAAAACAAAGGACTCCAAGCCCCAACCCAGACAGAAGGCCCAGAAGTACAGAAGAAACAACAACCCTTATAATAACTACTCAGCAGGTATCACACATCTGGAATGGATCTTCAAAGAGATGTAGAGTAAGCACAACCTCCATTACAAAGTGGTTAGTGTGGGACAGGTCACTCTTTTGTGAAAGTGCTGCTAAACAATAGTGCAATGGCTACTAACCATTACTACTCCACCGTATTTACTGAATTGTTCTGCTGTACAGTATTTAGCAAAGATGTTTATTCTATCTATCGTTCTACGAATTTGTGTCACTAGACCGTCTAAAAAATGTTGACTTCGCTCCCTAGCCGGATCTAGAGACGAAGCCCCTCCTTCCATAAGTCTTCTTGGACCTGCTCAGACTTCAGGAAAGAAGCAAGGGCTTCTCTAATTTATACTGAGGAAACAGCAGGGAAGCTAAGGAAGATCACAGCTTTGTTTCAGTGGTTCTTGGAGTGCAAGTGAGAGCTAAAATGGAGCAGATATACAGTAGGTGCCCTTTTTGTCCAATCCAATTTTGAAAAATCATAGAATCATAGAGTTGGAAGAGACCTCAAGGGCCATCTAGTCCAACCCCCTTGCCATGCAGGAACCCCATCACAGTATTTCCGACAGATGGCCATCCAGCCTCTGCTTAAAAACCTCCAAGGAAGGAGACTCCACCACCCTCCTTTGTGGCAACATATTATTCCATTGCCGAACAGCTCTAACTGTCATTAAGTCCTTCCTAATGTTCAAATGGAATCTCTTTTCCTGTAGTTTGGAACCATTACCCCCAGTCCTAGTCTCTGAAGCCATGGAAAACAAACCAGTCCCTTCTTCAATGTGACATCCTTTCAAATATTTAAACATAGCTATCATATCCCCTCTCAGTCTTCTTTTTGAAAGGCTAAACATTCCCACTTCCCTAAGTATTCCAATGCACTTCTACTTTTTGCACCAGAGTTTCTGCTGTAACAACCAACCAACCAATCATGCATGCATTTTTCACATAAGCCCTGTGTAGAAGCCCTCTACTTATCTTGAAAAATATCGGTTAACAGAAGAGAAAGATAAAATTAGTTTTGGAAAACCATACACCTTTGTAGTCAATTTAACTGTGAAGTCTGTGGATTGTTTAGTGCTCTGGAAAACAGTGGTAAGCAATATTTAGTATTCCAAATGTTTTAGACTTCAGCTTACACAAGGTCCCAAGTGCATGGTTGTCTGACATCATCTACATGTCCTTTAAAATTAATGTTTAGTTTACAGTAATGCATATACCTTTTCATCCCTTACAGGTAGAGTCTTATCAAAAATGTGCCTTACAGGCACACCTTCTTCTCTGGAAGCAAAAACAGAATAAATAGCCATTCTCAACTTGTAATAAATACAATATGAAAGAAACATAGGCTGAGTCAGGATTGTGTAAGTCACATAATGAACTTTCAAGTGTTGTGCGTGAAGAATTGATTCCAGTCTGTAGCCGGGGAACCCCCAAAAGCCCTACTTGTGTGGTTTTCATGAATTCAATGCCCAAAGCTGAGAAAACCAATCCCAATGACGTTAAGAACAATTAGAGCTAGAGAGGCATGCTGAAAGGTCAGAGCAGAACTAGAACTAGAATATTTTTTTATAATTTTTTACTTAGGGAGTTCAAATACTGATGACACTGCTGAAACTACCCTCCACAAACTGTCTACAGAAATTTGCTAGCCATCTTGGCTGCTCTTGTCTCAATATGTGTTTCCAATGGACCACAACACCATCATGGACTTTATCATTCTGAATTATTGTTTGAGAACCAACGTGTATTATTTATTAAACATCACTAACATTTAATTTACTTTCCACAGCAACACATCCAATATGTAGGTGGAGAAGGAAAAAATAGTAACCTGAATCACAGACTTCTGCGCAATCCTTAGTGCCTGTTTATATTAATTTATCTGTTAACAGGGAATAAATACTTCAGGGATTTGTGAAGCAGTAGCTCCTAGCTGGACTCTTAGGAAAACCAGACCATCACAAACCTTTACTGTTTGTCGTAAGCACGATGTTCTCCCTGTCTTCCTAACTCAAATCTCCGTGGTCAGAGATCCAAAATGTCAGGAAAGACCACTTTGTAAGTTATAAAAGTTACGACTGATAATTCAGAGACTATTAAAAGAAGCAGCTTTAGTTGCAAGTGGTTTATCCTTCTGCGCTCGAGAATTTAAGAATGCTGGGCACACTTATTCTGCAGGCTGAGAACACGGAAATTGTTTTCCATCCCTGTGATAAATTCCGTTAACATCATTTCCACAAAGGTTACAAGTACAGTATTGATACCAATCCTGGATGAGGGTAATGGGATAGATTAATTTCACAAGTAAAACGCCACAGGAGACACTGATAAGGACATTTCAATAGTGGATGGCCTGCTGACTGCAATTTTTTTATAAAATCACTGATAATGCTGCAAATAGCTTCAGGAAAAAGGGTTTCTGCTGATATTGTTCATTAAATAGTGTTATGGATGATGACTTAGTTTTCAATGTTTTCATGTCATGCAATATAGCAATACATTTCGGCGGAAAGGGAAGAATCCAAGAAGTACACTACTGAAATACACAAAGCTTCTCGGGGGGGGGAATGAATAGTCACAAGTGATGGCCACAAACTGCTGGTTTGTTGTGATTCGTTTCCTAGATGAACAACTGGATCCAGTTCCTGCCCATCCTTAAAGGCCATGTAAACCACACCATTACGCATACAGTTTATCGTCTAATTATTCTGAATATTAAGGTACATTGCAACATCCACCTTCAAAAAAACCCCACAGAGAAACACAAATTTGACTTACTGTATATACTCAAGTATAAGGCTAGTTTTTCAGCCCTAATTTTGGGCTGAAAAAAGGGGTCCTCGGCTTATATGCGGGTCAATACTTTTAGCCACTGAGGCAAGTTTGGGTCAGTGGCTAAAAGTCATTTTAAACATTGTGCGCCACTTCTCCTGACCCCCCCCCCAGGTTTAAAATGACTTTTGAAAAGGTCATTTTAAAACAATGTTTAAAATGACTTTTAGCCACCAACTCAAGCACTTGCCTTGGTGGCTAAAAGTCATTTTAAACATCACACACACACCCAGCTCACAAAGGAGGGAGGAGTTGCCAGGCCCTGCTGCATTTCCCACCCTAGGCTTATACTTGAGTCAATAAATGTTCCCAGTTTGGGGGGTTTAAATTTGGGGGCCTGGCTTATACTCGGGTCGACTTATACTCTAGTATATACGGGGTATGTTTCTCCTCATTCAGCACCTCTTATCTTCAACAGATAAAACCTGGCCCATCTCCAGAACAGGAATAAAACCTCTGGAACAGAAACAAACCAAGGCCTTTTTAAGATGTTATTAAAAGACTCCATATATCCCAACAGCATTTTTCCACCCCCTTATACTAATAAACAGTAGAGAGAGGAAGAGAGGGGGGATCTCAGCAACTTCCTGACTGGCTATTATTTTAAAAACTCTTACTTACTATTGTACATTTCAAAACCTGAAAGGACTTTAGAAATAAAAGACTCAAATATTATGCAAGAACCAGTGTGGTATAAACTGTAATTTTTTTCTTTCTTTTGTTTCAGAACAGCTGCAATGCAATAAATAAACACATTAATGAATATTTATTTATTTGATTTCTATACTGCCCATCTGGCAAGAGGGTCACAAGGTACTTTACAACTGTATAAAATAAACAGTTTAAAACAAACAGTAATCACAGTACACTGAAACAAAAAACAAATACAAACAATGGGGAAAAAACTAAAAATCAAGAATTAATAGACAAGTGGAACTAGAAAAGGTGCAGAAGAGAGTGACTAAAATGATTACTGGGCTGGGGGACCTCCCTTATGAGGAGAGGCTAAAACATTTGGGGCTCTTTAGTCTAGAAAAAAAGCACCTGAGGTGGGGTATGATTGAGAAGTACAAAATAATACAGGGCATGAGTCAAGTGGATACAGGGAAGCTCTTCTCCCTCTCACAAAATACCAGAACTAGGGGACATCCACTCAAACTAAGGGCTGGGAGAGTAAGAACTGACAAAAGAAAATATTTTTTCACCCAGCGCATTGTTAGTCTGTGGAACTCCCTGCCACAGGAGGTGGTGATGGCATCTGGCCTGGATGCCTTCAAAAGGGGATTGGACAGATTCCTGGAGGAAAAGTCTATCACAGGTTACAAACCATGATGGAGATGTGTAATCTCCACACTTAAAACCAGGGTATTCCAAGGGCCAGATGCAGGGGAGTGGTATCAGGAGACAGATATCTAGTCTCGTGTGCTCCCAGACCCATTTGGTGGGGCCACTTGTGAGATACAGGAAGCTGGACTAGATGGGTCTTTGGCCTGATCCAGCATGGCTCTTCTTAGGTTCTTAAGTTTAAGGTAATTTTTGATAGAATGGTGATGGATTCAAAGGCCTGGGGTTGAATTCCTGCTTAGCAATGCACTTAAGAAGTGCTTGAAAAAGCACTCGCTAAATATCTCACATACCTTACAAATCTTATCAGGATTGAGATAGCTTGGAAGCAATGCCACATAACAACATCATCGTGTTGTTGTTGTTGTTTTTTAAAAAAAGTGGAAGGATCCAGCAACCGACCTAAGAATAAGTGCTCCATCCAAAATGTAAAGACAAACTTAAGCAGGCCTAAAAAGCACGTTTTTAACCTTGGCCGCTGTTAAGCAATAGCATCTGCCACCTTCTCAGAAGGTGGTCCCAAGTGTGTCCCCTTCTTTCCATTTCAAAGCATGGGCCATTCACAGCAGAGAGGGAGAGAGAGGTGTGTGTGTGTGTGTGTAAAAGCAACCCAGCAAGGGCAGAGCAGTAAGGAACCAACCAACTGCCCTTGGATCAAGGATTGTAAAGAATTCTCTCTCCAAACCCCAGCCTTAAAATATCCAGGACAAAGCCTACAGAACTTCAGGGGAAGCCAAGGAAGGGAAACTCCCACTGCAGGTGTGAAGTTCACATTCCCATTAGAGAATAATGGTTTGAGAGATAACAGGAAACAAGAGAGAAGGACCCATAGCTTGGATGTACTGCAGGCAAAAGGTGCCACATGCAACCTTGGATATATCCTGCTGAAGGCATTAAGCGACCATTTGTGACAAAGACCTCTCTGCCTGAGACCTCTCTAGGGGCGTTTATACACGACCCCTAAACTCCGCCGCAAATGGCTGCAAGCTCCGGAAATTTAAAATATTTCCCCACCAGCTCTGGAGTTTGCAGACAATTAAGTGCGACCCCGCCCACTTTAGCGCGACCCAGCACACTTTTCTTGTACCTTCTCTCTGGAGGTGAAAAATATTTGATGCGGATAAGAGTGCAAGGCTCTCCTCGCTTGTCTGTGTTTTTTTTTTTGCCTCCCGCCCCTTTAAGAGCCCCTTGAGAAGGAACCAGGAAGTAACGGGGCTCGTGGCAACTTCGACCGGCACCGGCAGGTTAGTAAAGGCTTCTTTTGTCCTTTTTTTCCCTCCCTCCCCTCACGCCGACAGGAGCAGGAAGTGTGGAGGGGTGGGGACGCAGGAACAGAAATGAACCCCCAAGATCTCTGGTCCGAATTTAAGGGGCCAGCGGATCTTAGGGGCCGTGTGAAAAGGCCCTAGGAGAGCCCTTGAGGGAACACATCGCAACAGGGTATGTGGATAAACAGCCTCACTTGGCATCAGGCAGCAAGGACAGTGTAGAAATATCTTATCTAGGCTACAGCTAACTCACCTGCCAAGATGTGGAGCAGAAAGCCCAACTTAAATGGGAAAAGGCATCTTGGACTCGGCTTCCAAAATTTTGGAGATCATCTTGAATGCTCCCTCTTCCTCATGGGATTAAGAGAGGCGAGGGTGCAAGCAACCACAATTTCTTGATTTTGCCCGTTAAAAATTGCAATCCTTTCACTTAACCTCGCCCCCATGACTAAGCATTTATTATGAAAAGATTACCACTTAGCATCTTCCCCTAAGAAGGAGAGGCATTATATGGAGCAGAAACCACCGGGTGAACTGAATATTTGGATTACATACACGTAAAAATGACATAGGCAGTGTAACAACCAATCCCCCCCCTTTCCTTCCTAATCTGAGCCCAGGTGAAGTTGTGACCATTGTGTCACCTGCACTAAAATCATCAATTTATACCTTGGAACATGACACAATTTAAAAAAAACACACGTCGATATTCCCACACCTCTGTACAGGCCAGGGAGGTGAATGCCTTGATAAATTGGCTTCATCCTGCAGAAATTCTGCCCCCAGGCTGAAAGGAGAAAGGAGGAAAATCTGTATCCTTCAAAGCAGTTCCTTTAAAACACAGGTGCATCATGTCAGCTCCTCAGATTAGCTTGCAGAGCCGAGCTACCTCACCAATTTTTTCTACTAACATGTCTGTCAGGGGGACATTAAGTCTTCATAGCATCATGGGCGAAACAATGAATTCCTTTTAAACCAAGTCATACTGATGAGGTACTCAGTCCAAAAACAACAACAGGGATGAGAAGCAACAAATTATGGACCAAAAAGTCTTTATGTGGCCATCCTATTTTTTTTCCTAGAAAACCCTCATCATTTGTTGACATGATTCCAAGTTGCTTACTTTACACAATCAACATGCAAATGGAGCCTGTTGTTTACTCTCAGAGATGAATCTTTGGCAAACAAAAGCCAGGGTAATATGCAACTCGCAAGGCTGCCTCCAGCAGCCTTGCTTCTAATTCCAAATCTGACTTTTTCATCAATTTCTACTCTAAAAAGTTAAATTTTACTTCTCCTTTTCTAAAAACCAGAGCCCATTTTCACTCACTATACCTTCCATTTGGTAGCTTTGTTCAGCTTGCACTGACATGCATGAAAGAGCTGTGAATAATTTTGCATGCATTTAAAAAAATGTCAATATCATATTGTATAATTGCACCACACCTGGACTTTTTTTAAAATTTACTTCAAAAAATTACCACTCAGTTTAACTGTTTCTTCACTAACTCATGGTAATTTCCAGTTAAGGCTAAGCCTCTAAAAGCCACGAATGAATGGCCTCTTAAGTTGCAAATGCAAACGCATCTTCATTCAAGGAAATTCTCACACAGCAACCTCAGTCTTTTGCAGTTCTGTGCCAAAAGCCAACTATGTTGACTTCAAAGTAAGATGCTTATGTAAGGAAGTCCTAAGAAAATTTTAACAGACATACAATGTTTAAACATTAAGTTATTTTAAGTTAGTGGCTAATGAAACAATTGCAGAACCATACACAAAGCTTGGTCTTCAACTGTGCCTTCTAAATAAACACAACTCTTTCAAAGGATGGCCATCATCCTTGACAAAATCACAGAGCATCATGTGACACAAATAAGAAGGACCCAGTAAATGAAAGTCTGGAGAAGGCTCTAGAGAAGATTGTACAAAACCATATTTGATGCCTATCAGCATATTCAACTTCCTTATGTGAAAAAAGGCAGGATTGGTTTTTATGTACTCATATGGCATCCTGTGTGTGTGTGCGCGCGCGTGCGTGCGCGCGCGTCGATACAGTCATGACTACTCTTCATGCCCCATGTCCATGGAGTCTTTCTTGGCGAGAATACTGGAGTGGCTTGCCAGTTCCTCCTCCAAGCGCTTACAGCATCTGGTATTCCCTGGTGGTCTCCCATCCAAGTACTAACCAGGGATGACCCTGCTTAGCTTCTAAAATCAGACGAGATTGGATGTGCTTTTTATCGAAATATATGAAATACTGAAGGAGAAGGCTTGCAACTGCTACCTGCCATCCCACAATAAGTCTCCCTGATTGAATGAGGATTTGAACCCAGGTCCACCACTTGATCCACGACACCACACTGGCTCTTCCTAAACGGCCATGAGGTAATATGTTCCAACACTAATGAGTAAGTGAGGCTTTTCATGTAAATCAGAACATGATTCAGATGCAATGTGCTATCCCCATTTAGCCTCCAATTTATATGAATATTGTACACCAGGCATGTCCAAACTTCAGCCCTCCAGATGTTTTGGACTGCAACTCCCACAGTCCTTTGCCATTGGCAATCCAAGCTTAGAATTCTGGGAGTTGTGGTCCAAAATATCAGGAGGGCCGAAGTTTGGACATGCCTGCTGTACATGTACAAGAAACTAGGGATGAAAAATAAATTTCAGGTTAACTAGATTTAAAAACACACACATACCAAATTTATCTAATTCATGCTCTGCACGACTGCTACTAGCCATCATCAGAGCAGATAGGACATTTTAGTACCCCAAAACAATCTTTTCTTCCAGAATTCCCACAGAAAGTAGGCCTATACCGTAGCCACTTAACAACCTGCAATTAATGCTAAGTACTCAGGCACTTGCCCTGTGCCTGGTTTTTTTAAGTTAAAAGACAACTGAGGTATTAAAACAACAACTGTCAAATCTATTTCTGTTTCTCACTGGACTCTTCCCCCCCCACCTGCCCCCAGGCCAACATAATGGGCCAGAATTTTTTTTAAAAAGTGCCACACCGCTTTCTGGTGAGCCACAAGAAGCAAATATGGTGTGGTTTTGGTATTTTGTCAGACAGACCCTCGAACCTTCGGTGGGATTCACGAAACATAAGATTTACTAACCCTTGCCTTGTCTTGCCCTTCACTTGACTCCAGCAGCATGGCATTTTCATGGGGTTGGAAAACATCCCAGTGGTTCCTCGCAAAAGCAAGGTTCGAGGGTCTTTTTTTAAAAGAACAAATCTCTCTATACAAGGGGTACCCCAGATTTACACGCACCTTTGTAAAATGTTTCTTGCACCCAGGTGGAAAATGGAAGCACTTAATTGTTTTTCTCCCCCCCCCGGTTCTTATTAGAGACAAAGTGTTGTGCAGATACAGGTTACAGTAATAGTTCTCATGCTCTCCCCACCATGTTTCTTGTACTTGGGCGGAAAGTGGAAACGCTAAACTCTGTTTTATTTCCCATAAACGTGTGTTGGGGGGGGGGGAATGTGCAAAAACACATTTCCGTCAATGGGGGAAAAACATATAATCATCTGTACCTTATGAAAAATACTTTTACTAAGAAAACAGAATGCTCAACTTCCTTTTAAGAAGATTTTTTTTTAAAAACCCATTATGGAATGTCAAGTGGAAGAGAAGACTGACAGGATTCCGAGAAATGAAAGAGAGATACTTTCAAAGCTCTTAACCAGTTTTAAAACAGCATTAAAAATACAGCAATGGGCTCAGCTCCAAAAGAAGAACTGTACACCATATCAATGGTGTTCAGGGTATACAGTAATTTCAAGAGCATCATCCTAAAAAGAAAATACATACAGCTGACAAGAATTATACATACAGTGGGATAAGGCTTAGCATTGGGCAGGCAGTGCCCAATGTTGAATTGTACTAGTTGAATTGAAAACATTGTAATGAAAACAACGGACTTCTTTAGATGCATTCTGGTTTTAATGAAAGGAAGTTAAGTTAGATGTAAACTGTCCTAATGGCTTGGACCAGTATACAGCTGCTGAAAACAGTGAGTTTAAATGATAATGTAAACACTTTGGCATGGAAAAAAAAAGTTGGAAAGCTACTTGATCCAGTTCAAGAATGTTTGGGGAAGGTTCTTAGAGTTGTCAGAATTCCACCATCGGATAGAGTGAGTGCTGCTGGGAAGGAACCCCTGTGTAATACAGTCTTTTTTTTATTTCTCCAGAGCAAGAATGCTTAGTGCCAGTATGGTATGTAGCATATTCAGAAAAGCTGGGTTCAAACATCTCAAACACAGGAAATGCACTGGGAGGCGGTAATGGCAAATATGTTAAATACCTCGCATAGCTTGAAAAGGCTTTCAGGTCAGCCTAAGTGGATGACGCCAGAACGTTTTTACGCAGATGCAGAGAAAATAATAGGAATCAGGAAGTTGTATGGAAGCTTTTACAGAAAAGGCAGAGCCAGAAACCTAGAGTCATTAAGAACACAAGAACATAAGAAGAGCCATGCTGGATCAGGCCAAAGGCCCATCTAGTCCAGCTTCCTGTATCTCACAGTGGCCCCACCAGATGCGTCTGGGAGCGCATGAGACTAGATATCTGTCTCCTGATACCACTCCCCTGCATCTGGCCCTTGAAGTACCCTGGTTTTAAGCCTGGAGATTACACATCTCCATCATGGTTTGTAACCTGAGATGGACTTTTTTCTCCAGGAATCTGTCCAATCCCCTTTTAAAGGCATCCAGGCCAGATGCCATCACCAGATCCTGTGGCAGGGAGTTCCACAGACTAGTCATTGTTTTTGGTATCAAAAACGTTCTGTGTCCCTCCCCCATTTTGAAGACTGGGGATATACTGCTGTATTTCCTAACAAATAGTAAATGAATCCAGCCCTCAAGTACAAAATGGCTGTGCACCTCATCTCACTGTCTCTGGACACATTCTTAGACACTTCTTACTTTGGTCACTTTTACTAAACCTTGGTTGGCATTGGTGTTGATATAGACCACAGGTGGATGTTAGAAATAAATAATATAATTAGAGATGAAAATGGTTAATTTACAGGGATGTAGCATTATTGAGGAATTCTTCTTGTTTGAGAAATCAGATGAGAAAGGAGATCAACTCACCAAACACATTGAGTTAATCTGCAAGCTCATGGAAATGTCTTCTGGTTCCCTCTCAGATACTTCATCTAGAATTTCCCTCTCCTAATGATGGTCTATTTCAGGCGCTATATGATCAAGAAATACCATTGCTGGAGCTGACACCAAGTCTGCTATAAACTGGCCCAGACTTGGAAGAAGTAGGCAGCATCTTTGAAAAGTTTGGGTTCTGACTGCAATTGGTTGGATTCCCACCCCCCCCCGTCTTACTACCATATAAATTGTATCCTTGGTGGAATACTGTACTGGAAAATGTGTGATCCTGGCTATATCAAATATTTTGTGTTATGTCATAATTCTGAATATTTTTAAAGCATCAATATATTGATACAGTGTCTGAGTGCTATTTGCAGCAATCTGATCACATTCTTTATTAAAGAGTATTTCAGAATGGTGCCATTGTCATACGTTATCATTGCTTGCTTTTTTCCCTTTTGCCTTCCATTGCTCAGGCGTTTACCCTTATGCCACAGTGATGCTTCATATTCTGCTTCAACTGAAAAAACAAAATGTCATAATTGATCCTAAATAAATATCCGGAATAACTTTTGTGATCTGCAACTAGAACCACATAAATAACACATTCATTTCCCCTAATTGTCATGATGGAGTTTAAAAAGGATTATATCCCATACATTTAATGCAGTTTCGTTTTTCCTCTATTATCCTGAAAGATACTCTATTTTGAATGTAATTTACATGAAGTAATTTAGGCTGAAAATACATTTGAAGTTAGTGCAAATAATTACCAATACTAGTTAGCTATATTTTTTAAAAAAAACCTTGTGTGTGTGTGTGTGTGTGTGCATGCGCACACGCACGCACAAGCGCGCGCACACACACAAACACCTAATGTTTTGTGGCACATTGCTGTCCCTTGGAATCAAACCACAACGATCTGTTGCTAAGAGTCAGTGATCTGATGAAAGCTATTGTACTGTACTCCCTTGATTGCTGGTGAGATCAATTAAGTTGCTAGGAGCAAGAGATGCGGCCATCTTAGACTCTCCCTGAGTAGGCTTTGGACTTTTGGGTCACAACACATGAACAAAAGTCACAGAAGAAGTGATTCCATTATCACTTATTTTGCTTTCTGGGAACAAATTGCTTTTTATCTGTTTCGAAACGTGTGTGGGGCGTGTAAGTATCACCCATCTCTCTGCCATTGGTTCCCACCACCGCTCTTCTTTCACATCCTTCTGTTTGCTATGGTGGGCCCTTTGCCTTCTTATCCACACTGCAAGCCATCCCTGCCACTGAACTATGGTGGCCGCAAAAGACAGCGAGGAAAAACAACACAGTTTTGAGAGGAAAAGTGGGGTGGTAATGACAATGACTTATATACAGTGGTACCTCGGATAACAAATTTAATTTGTTCTCCAAGGCAATTCGTTATCTGAAAAAAATTGTTACCCGAAATGCAGTTTCCCATAGGAAAGAATGGGACACCAATTAATTCATTCCGGAGCCTAGGAAAATGACACAGACACCTGTTTTTTTTTGCTCAAAACTCTTTATAAAGGGCACTTTAAAGGTACATATATGATGCAGCTGAGGATAATTATTTTTTACTGATGCATGCTGGAAATTCGTTATCTGAGGCAGCCCATAGGGAAAGTTCATTCTCCGAGGCAGCCCATAGGAAAATTCGTTATCCGAGGCAGCCCATAGAGAAAATTAGTTATCCGAGGCAGACCTATACATAGAAATTGTGATTCATTGTCCGAGGCATCCCATAGGGAAAATTTGTTATCCGAGGCAGCCTTATACCTGGAAATTGTGATTCGTTATCCGAAAAATTCATTATCAAGAGCATTTGTTATCCATGGTATTACTGTACTATAGATTGAATTTCAGTGTTGCATTGGCTGAGAATATATGACATGACCGTGTAATTTCAGTGAATGGATAAAAGAGCCAGCGTCTAGCATAGTTTGTGGGAAGCTGACAACATTTCTAGACAAGGGGTGTCGGTGTAATCTACGCAGGAAAGGATGTACTGGGACGATGGATGAGTGCAGATGATGGAGTTGAAGATGAGCTACGAGTTATTGTCTGAAGGGCCCCTTCCGCTGCTTTGTGAGTCCTTTTCCCAGCCAACTCCACTCTTTTCCATCCAAATGTGAAAAATGAAGTGAAAGGACACAAAAGAGGTGCTCCCTTTGATGGTGAATGAATGAAGATGGAAACAAAACAAAACAAAACAAAAGAGGCTCCCCTTCAAATGAAATGAAAAGGAAATGCCTTAAAAGCATATTAAATAAATTACATCGTGTCGATAGTAATAGTAATACAATGCTGTCAGGCTGATTCTGACATATGGCAACTGATTCCGTGGTTTTTTTAGGCGCTGAGTGTTCAGAAACGGTGTGCCACTTCTTTCTTTAGCAGCCACCAAAGCAGCGATTGCTTTTGTCTTCTGACTTAAAATTAATGGGAGAGTGGGTTCATATCTTCCCGCTCCTTCTGAGATCCCGTGTATTTAGTACAGATACATAATTAGGGAGATGCATGCTCACACAAAAGCTGAAAACCTCAGATTACTCTGATTCTCAGCAACAAGTACATGCATATTGAAAGTTCGCCAGAGGTAGGGAAGCCTGCCCCTGTTGCCCCGTTGTATACATTTAGTGAGTGAGTGTAAGAGGATCAAGTGACAACATCATCTTTTTCAAAAAGAAAAAGACACTCAGAGATAGAGACAACTGGAAGCTAGTTCATAAAACTTCTCTCTCTCTCTCTCTCTCTCTCTCTCTCTCTCTCTCTCTCTCTCTCTCTCTCTCTCTCTCTCTCTCTCTCTCTCTCTCTCTCTGTGTGTGTGTGTGTGTGTGTGTGTGTGTGTGTGTGTGTGAAGGTTCTCTTAATAAATAGCTCACTTCTTGGGTCATTTATTACGTTGCTGGATCTAATAAAGGCATTGCAAGGCAGCTGAGGCAAAATAAATAAATAAATAAATAAATAAATACCAAAACTGGCTCAAAGCATGGGGTTACAAAAGGTTTTGGCCCTTTCGTCTTCAAACTGGGCCAGGAGGAAAGTGCAATGTGGAGATTACAAATGTTAGATGAAAATGCTATGAAAAGGTCAGGCCTTGGAGAGTCAAAAAGCTGTGCGAACTTCCTCTGACAGCAGCCTCTCTTTGCCTCCCTTCCTTTCTCTCTTACTTGGATTTAACTCTCTCACACAGAAAAATAAAAGGATTCCGTTATCACATTATAGGTCTGCTACTGTCACCGAAGAGGCAGGCACTGCAGGGGGATATTCCTTCCACGTTTTAACGGCGCAGCCTTGATCACCAAGTTACCTTCACACAGTTTACAGGTCTCTCAATCTATTTTCTCCATCCAGGGCTGACATTTTGCTACTTAAGGCACTACAGCAAGCGGCTCCAACACTATTACAAGTCTCCAAAACAATCTGCCTACTACTGAGTCAGAAAAATCCCATAAATGGCTCTCCTGGGGAGCAAGAATATGATAATAAGTGAGTAAATAGCACAATTTGCAGCTGTTGTACAACACCTAAAATCAGCTGCCTGAGGTGGCACAGCCTCATTTCTCAGACTTCCGCCAGCCTTTATAGCTGCTCATGCCTATAATATGCACAGGGTTAGTCTGTATGCTTGATTTCATTCCCTTCCCAGGCTGACACTGGAGCTGAGGGGGCTGAAGGAGGAACAGTTATGGCCAAATACATTATAGATGGCTGTCGGTTAGAAGTGGGGATTCCGTAATGGCTGAAAACATCTGATTGCAACAGCAGTAGCTCGCACATTAACTTGCTTTGATTTGTTGTGATTGACGATTGGGAAGTAAGCCAAGCCTTCATTTACAAATATAGCTTCTCAAAAACTCTGTGCCCTGAAATTGCATCTCTGAAACTTGTGGATTTCAGGTCCTACTGATTAATTACCCATAACTTCTAGTTTGGCCTGCATTTCCACGATCTCAGGTAAAGACCATTCTTCCTTCCTACTCATGCTGGGGTGGAGTGTTCCACCGCCAAGGGTCTCAATGCCACAAACATCCTCCTTGGGGAGAAAAGAGGAGGTCCTGCCAGTTTATTCTGTCAAAAACAACCAGTTTGGGCAATTCCTCACTTGTACTGTAGGGTAAAGCTCTTCAGTTGGATATAGATCTGCTTTTGGCTCCTTGCTTGGCACCTCCTTGGATTGAAAAGAGATTATCTTTCGTAATTATTGGCCAACCAGGATGGCAAGCCACATTCAAATACTGGTGTACAGGACAGCCATATCTGTGAGAGGGTTTAAAGGTGCAGTGAGGAAGGATGTTGGCATGAGGCTAGTTTGCATACTGTACCATTATTGCCACAGAGAGGACACAGCAAATGAACAGCTTTATGAATGATACTATTCCATTTTATCCAGGGTGAATGAACATCAATTTAAATTAAAAAATAGGTTTTTAAAGATTTAAATAAGCAAAAACTCCATTCTTAAAAATATAAGCCTTGATTAAAATCATAGAATCATAGAATCATAGAGTTGGAAGAGACCTCAAGGGCCATCCAGTTCAACCCCCTGCCATGCAGGAACCCCCATTACAGTATTTCCGACAGATGGCCATCCAGCCTCTGCTTAAAAACCTCCCAAGAAGGAGACTCCACCACCCTTTGTGGCAGCATATTCCACTGCTGAACAGCTGTCATGAAGTTCTTCCTGATGTTCAAATGGAATCTCTTTTCCTGTAGTTTGAATGTCATATGACATTTCTTCCAGACCTTCAACCATCCTGGTCGCCCTCCTCTGCACCCGCTCGAGGTTGTCAACATCATGATTTTCAATTGATTTTAAATCAAATCAACCCTGGTTTTAACATATATCAAAAATTACATTAACTTGGGTATCTGCCACATATATTTGATAGGACAGCTGTTGTGAATTTTTGGGGCTGTTTGGCCGTGTTCTGGAAGTTTTTCTTCCTGACATTTCGCCAGACTCTGTGGCCGGCACCTTCAGAGGGCAAGGAGCTTTAGGGAACTAGGAGTTCTCTCTGTGCTGGTGTGAGTTATCTGTGTACAGAGAGAACTCCCAGTTCCCTGAGCTCCTTGCCCTCCAAAGATGCCAGCCACAGAGTCTGGTGAAATGCCAGGAAGAAAAACTTCCAGAATAATGGCCAAACAGCCTGAAAAATTCACAACAGCTGTCGGATCCTGGCCATGAAAGCCTATGAGAATACATTTGATAGGATATTTCTGCACGTGTAAGTCCCAGCTCTCTCTGATCCCACCCATTTCCCTCCATGGAATACACTGAGCCTTTCTAGAACACTCTTCTCCACTTGTCATTGTTGCCATTTTTTAAGGAAGTAGTTTTAAGAACTGAAGGAGAACATCATAATATTGCACAAGGTTTCATTTTGTCGGTTGTTGCACTTGTTGAAAGTTGTTTGTGAGATGTATTGCTTTCCATTCCACCTCTGGCAGGAGTGGAATAGAATATTTTTGTTGGTAGCAGTTGTTGCGAACAACTTATTGTGACTTGTCATGTGCCATTAGAGGAGAATGAAAAAGAAATAAATGAGTACATAGAGAGAGCTTAGGACAGAACTGTGCCCATCACTTGAGTTCATTTCCCCTTTTAATACGAAACAGTTTCCAGTAAGGTTAACACACTTATGCTTATGCACATTAATGGCTCACAAAGTTTTCTGCCAACTGCACTTTCCAGTAGCCCAGGAAACTGGCTTGATAGAGTTAGTTCTTCTGTACCAATAAATTGTAATAACAGCTTCATAGGGAGGAGGAAGAGAAGGAAGAGGGGGCTGGGAGAAAGGAAGAAATTGGCCTTCGATTGCATCATTTTCCAAGTAGAGTTTCAGTTAAAAGCAAAATTACTCAAAAAGTATGAGTGTATTTTTGTTAAGGCAACTCGGAGAGTCATTAAAAACAGTTTTATAGCCTCAAAAGATCTGGAAAGCAAGAGGACTAAATATTACCTGAGAAAATGTGGGAATGGGGAATGCAGATAACTGTTCAAAAATGTTCAGGGTGCAATATTCACCTGCCATATAGGCACACGTGTGCATTTGTGAACAGATTTTTTACTATATTTCCTCATAGTTTTGCTACTGCATATTGTGTTACAGTGGTTCCCCCGCCCTTTTGCGGTTCATATACTGAGGTCCTGTTATATCGCGGGACTGCAGTATATGAAAAAAGCCCCCCTAGGGTAAGGGGGGGGGAGTCCTGCTTCAACCCTCCCATACTTACTCCAGGACTGGAGCTTCCCCGAACAGGCCTGTGAGGGCTTTCCTGGGCCTTCTGGAGGCTCCAAAAGGGCCTCCCTGCAAACCGGAAGTGACTTCTGCATTGCTGAAAATAATTTCTGAGGCCTCAGAGAGCCTTCCGGTTCTCAGGGAGGCCCTTTTGGGGCCTCCAGAAGGCCCGGGAAGGCTCTCATGGGCCCGTTCGGGGTAGGGCCAGGCTGGGGGTAAATACAAGAGGCCCCAGCTAGCCCCCCCCCCCCAAGCCTGACTCAACCTGCATCCACATATCGCGGATTTTCAATTATTGTGGGTCAGGTCAGGTCCCTAACCCCTGCAATAGGCGGGGGGATCACTGTACTGTATACTGTTGGTTTTATCTCTATATTTTCTTCCTGGCCAAACAAAAGGGGGGGGGAGTCCTGCTTCAACCCTCCCATACTTACTCCAGGACTGGAGCTTCCCCGAACAGGCCTGTGAGGGCCTTCCTGGGCCTTCAGGAGGCCCCAAAAGGGCCTCCCTGCGAACTGGAAGTGACTTCTGGATCGCTGAAAATCATTTCTGAGGCCTCCAAGAGCCTTTCTAGGCCAGTAGGGAGGCCTCAGAAATGATTTCTGGTCACTTCCGGTTTGCAGGGAGGCCCTTTTGGGGCCCCCAGAAGGCCCAGGAAGGCTCTCACAGGCCTGTTCGGGTAGGGCCAGGCTGGAGGTAAATACAAGAGGCCCCAGCTAGGCCCCCCACAGGCCTGACTCGACCTGCATCCGCATATCGCGGATTTTCAATTATCGCGGGTCAGGTCAGGTCCCTAAACCCAGCGATAGGCGGGGGATCACTGTACTGTATACTGTTGGTTTTATCTCTATATTTTCTTCCTGGCCAAACAATAGGACCAACCTGTTTTGTTTCTCTTCATCGAAGACATTCTCAAATCTAGAGAACTCAAGAAACAGTAGCATGTTTTTGAAATACAGTGGTACCTTGTATAAAGGAATTAATTTGTTCCAAATGAAATTATGTTAAGCAAATTTTCCTTCATACAAACTTCCCATAGGAATGCATTGAAAACAGATTAATCCCTAATCGCGGCCATTATTATGCTGTACGGATTGGCCCCCAAAGGCAATTCTGTTAAGCAAATTTCCCCTATCTCTGGAATTTTTTATGTTGTACAGATTTTATGTTATACAAACCATTTGTTATGCGAGGGTCCACTGTAGAATCATTTTTACACAGTAGCACGATTACCACATTCTTTGCTACCCTGTTTTGAGCTTATTGTCTGTATTTATTCCAGATTACCTACATTAACTAAATAGGTCCTCTCTCAGCCCCACTTGTAGATGCCTGGGATTTGAATAGAGCATCTTTTACTTACACCATCTTGGGGGGGAGTGGTCCTTTGTGGGAGGGAGGCAGAATAGAAATATTTTAAATAAATAAATAATACCAGAAACATGGTTTGTCACAGAGATATAACCGTTCCCCCAGGGGATACAATTTGTGGAAACACTGAACAGAGGGGCAACCAGCCAAAGTACAGTGGACCCTTGAATAACAAATGGTTTGTATAACATAAAATCTGCACAACATAAAACTTTCCGGAGATAGGGAAAATTTGCCTAACAGAATTGCCTATGGGGTGAATCCGTACAACATAAAAATGGTCACGATTAAGGATTAGTCCGTTTTAAATGCATTCATATGGGACATTTGTATAAAGGAAAATTTGCTTAATTTGGAACAAATTAATTCCTTTATACAAGGTACCACTGTAGATATCTCCTGTCCAATTGTTACATAAGACTGTTACGCTAAGTAATTACCAGAGATTGTGCTTTCTTAGAATGTACAGTGGTACCTCGGATAACGAATTTAATTCGTTCTCTGAGGCAATTTGTTATCCGAAAAAATTCGCTATCCAAAACGCGGTTTCCCATAGGAATGAATGGGAACCTAATTAATTCATTCCGGAGCCTAGGAAAATGACACAGATACCTGGTTTTTTGCTCAAAACTCTTTATAAAGGGCACTTTAAAGGTACAGATATGATGCAGCCCAGGATAACTCTTTTTTTACTGATGCATGCTGGAAATTCATTATCCAAGGTAGCCCATAGGGAAAATTTGTTATCCGAGGCAGCTCATAGAGAAAATTTGTTATCCAAGGCAGACCTTTACCTAGGAATTGTGATTCGTTACCCGAAGCAGCCCACAGGAAAAATTCGTTATCCCAGGCAGCCCAATACCTGGAAATTGCGATTCGTTATCTGAAAAATTCGTTATCAGGGCACTCGTTATACGAGGTATTACTGTATATAAAAACACTTTGGAAGAGGCAGAGGAAATAGTACAAAAACGGAAGGAACTGACACGCACGCAGGAGGAGGCAAGATCCTGTTCATGCCAAAGGTGCAGAAACCATAGGGGAAGCATTCTATTGGTTCCTTTTTTGTTTTGTACTGTAGTTTCGAACTGATGGGGCACACCACCAACAAACAAGCAAGACAAGTGGGCAAATAGCCAATCTGCTATTCCAATGAATCCCTGACTATGGGAGATTGTGGTAGTAGACAAGCATTAAACCATTATTTGTCAGCAACAGTTTTGTTCTTTACACAGAAACATTTGAAAGACACCCACCTTGGCCCATTATTTTAGGAAATCTTGTTTCGACCAGCAAGTCACCTAGTCTAGAAAACAACAACAATTCTACACACTTTTATATTTGAAAGGCAGGGATAAAAAAAGGCCAGAATATGAGTGTTTCATTCCAAGTCTGTGGATGAAGGGCGAATGATGCTGCTGGAGTTTCAGTATACAGTACAAAGTTCCGAGTTCTCAATCTGTACATTGTTAACTGGATAATTTCTATAATAAATTGGTTCTGATATTCTTCATTTTCATTTCACACACAAAGCCACATGTCGTATGTGCTCTGGATTTTTTTTTCCAGACTTTGAAAGAACACTCCAATATCACTATTTAAATACTTTACAACTCTGCACAACTACAAAGCACTGAAGGAACAGGAAAAAAAATAAATGAACATTTTTGTTTCCTTCATATCTATTAAAGCTGCACACCTATGCACACTTTTCCAGAAATGAGCTCCACTTACGGCAATGAGAGATAATTTAAGTAAATACAAAGAGCAACTTGAGGGCAAGCAGAGCTGTGTTGCTTCTACCCCTTCCCTGGATACACAAACAAAACTCTCGCTGTCCCCTTATATTCTGTACTCACATCAAGACTTTATAAAGATAAAGAATTCTCAGTAGAAAGGAGCCAAGTGTGTTGATTTAAATCAAACTGATTTTTTTATTATGGTTCAAATCTTTATTTTTAATTTAAGCAGTTATTTGAACCATGACTTTCTGACAATTTAAACCATGATTGAAACCTATTTGGATTTTTTAAAAATCATGGATTTTTATCCAGCCTAGAAATGTGTCTTTCATTTTGTACAGTCAACATTCTGTGTGTGTGTGTGTGTGTGTGTGTGCGTGTGTGTGTGCGCGTGCGCGTGCACACACACACACACACACACACACACACACACACACACACACACACACACACACACACACACACACACACACACACACACAGTGTTAAGCCAACTCTGACTTATGGTGACCTTTTCTGGGGTTTTCCAGGTGGATTATACACTAATAAGGTTTCCCATTCCCTCTGGCTCCACAACCAAATACCTAAGTTTCTGAGGCATCCAGCCCTAATTTATATACTAATAACCACTAAAGTTTAATTCAGTCTGTATCCCACATTGCATTCAGCACATACTATAAATTGTGCAAACACATAAACACGTTTGACACTGCGGACGGAGGCGGCCTGGATTTTTAGCAGACATCCCCCCCCAAAAAAAATCCATAATTCTATGGATTGGATGATCAGGCACAATATGTCACAGTGAAGGATGAAAGAAATAACGAGAAACAAACAAACAAACACACCAAGGATTGACCAGTCTCAGATGTCAGTGACTTTTTATCAAAGCCATAGTTTCAAAACATAGAATTTTTTTGTTCGTTCCCAGAAATCAATGAGGATGAAATAATAAACGAGCTGAGATGATAGCCCTAGATAGAAGAAGAAATCTTTCTTTTTAATATGTACTGGACTTCATAAAACATCACAGGCTTTTAAGCTAAAGCTCTCCTTTGGTTCTTCTTAGCTACTGTATAGCAACCGTAATGTATGATAATAGATTCTGCCTCTAATGAAGACAGTGCACTGCATTAGAGAAGGCTGCGCTTCTCTCGTACCTTTACAAGCTGGTGGACTGCAAAACAAAGAAGCAACACCTCAGGGCTTTTGACAGTGCATCAAAACAAAATGCAAAGCTACCTATGATTTGCAAAAAAAAAAATCAATTCTCGGAAACACCGTTAATTACTGAAAAGCTGCTTAAAGAACAGACATTAAATCATGAAGTAGTGAGGAAAAAATGAATCTAAATATCAAGACAGCTGGAAACCACCAGGGTTCTTTGCCATATGAGCTCTCAACCCTATGTGGAAGAATTCTATTTAGCACATGTTTGCACAACGGAAAGAAAAGCAAGTCTATGGCTTTTTTCAATAAGGGCAGCTGGAAAGAAGGCGATATAACTGTCCCTGAAGTGAACTGATATATAAATGATCAACAGGCCAGCTCGCTTTACACCCACGCATAGACCTGATTCCTGGCTCAAGAGAACACTGTCCTTCTACTCACCCTCCCCTCATCTGCCTCTTAACTATTCACAATTGGATTTACACAACACACCTGCCAAAAAGTCTCAGACATGCATTTCCTTATCACAGCAGCTCCACCTATCCCTGTTTCAAAGGAAGGAAGGAAGGAAGAAAGGAAGGAAGGAAGGAAAGAAATTTCTATTTTGAAATAATTATGTATACATGAAAAGGTCTCTTAAAACATTAAGATTGCTCATCATTAGGATATTAGAAACAGAAGGCCTAGACATCTCCTCTACAAAAGCTTCAACAAAGTGTACAAATCTGATGCCTTTCATAGATGTGCCCTGAGCACATCCAATCTGGCCTGATTTTGGAAGCTAAGCAGGGTTGGCCCTGGTTAGGACTTGGATGGGAGACCACCAGGGAGTACCAGGTGCTGTAGGCGCCTGGAGTAGGAACTGGCAAACAACTCCAATATTCCTGCCAAGGAAACTCCATGGACATGGGGTCACGAAGAGTCAGTCACGACTGTCATGATACAACACATAACACACACACACACAGAGAGAGAGAGGGAGAGTCCATACAGCAACCTGGAAGAGCTATATAACACTAGTCTAAGAGAGACAGCATTCACAAAACCAAGTCAAGCACTCTTTTGTCCAGTGTACTATTTATTCTCTTTTCATAACCACTCCTCCTCCTAGGTCAGGGGTCTGCAACCTTTAAGACATAAAGAGCCACTTGGACCCGTTTCCGACGGGGGGGAAAAACTGGGAGCCGCAAAACCATTGCGACATTTAAAACAAATATATACAACCGCCGCCGCCGTTCTCGCTGTTCCGCCTCAGCAACCGGGCGCTGGGCCAGCCGCTGTTCGAGGCTCCGTGAGGCGATGACCCGCGCTCCGGGCCTACCAGCGCCGCCGCCGCCGCCGCCACGGTCCCGCAGCCGGAGGCGAGGGAGCGGCGCCCGCCTCAGCGGTTGAAAGGATGGGCCTGCGACCCCGCGGCTGGTCCCTTTTTTTGGAAGCGGGCGAGCGGCGACCTCTCCCCCCCCACACACACACACTTCTTGCAGCCGTGGTGTGTGTGCGTGTGTGGACAAAGTTTGGCTTGTGAAGGAGATGGAGGGAAGGGGCGGGTGATGCGACACACACACACACACACACACACACACACACACACACACACACACACACACACACACACACACACACTTCTTGCAGCCGTGGTGTGTGTGCGTGTGTGGGCAAAGTTTGGCTTGTGAAGGAGACGGAAGGAAGGGGCGGGTGATGCGACACACACACACACACACACACACACACACACACACACACACACACACACACACACACACACTTCTTGCAGCCGTGGTGTGTGTGCGTGTGTGGGCAAAGTTTGGCTTGTGAAGGAGACGGAGGGAAGCGGCGGGTGAGGCCACACACGCACACACACGCACACACACACACACACACACACACACACACACACACACACACACACCCTTCTTGCAGCCGTGGTGTGTGTGCGTGTGTGGGCAAAGTTTGGCTTGTGAAGGAGACGGAGGGAAGGGGCGGGTGATGCCACACACACACACACACACACACACACACACACCCTTCTTGCAGCCGTGGTGTGTATGCGTGTGTGGGCAAAGTTTGGCTTGTGAAGGAGACGGAGGGAAGGGGCGGGTGATGCCACACACACACACACACACACACACACACACACACACACACACACACACACACACACACACACACCCTTCTTGCAGCCGTGGTGTGTGTTCGTGTGTGGGCAAAGTTTGGCTTGTGAAGGAGACGGAGGGAAGGGGTGGGTGATGCCACACACACACACACACACACACACACACACACACCCTTCTTGCAGCCGTGGTGTGTGTGCGCGTGTGGGCAAAGTTTGGCTTGTGAAGGAGACGGAGGGAAGCTGGAGGGCGAGTGGCATGCTGGGCCACCGTGGATCTCCCCGGTCCGCTCCTCCATTCTGCTTTCGGACCCCCTTTTTGTCCGTCCAGGCCGCCGCTGCCACCACCACCACCACCACGAACCGACCGGCTGCTTGGGCCTGGCCGCCGCCGCCTCCCCTCGCCCTTTTCCCGGCCGGGTGCGGCCATTGTGCCCGCTTCCCCCTTGCCGCCGCCGCCTCCGCCTCCTCCACTGCCGGCGGTGGCGGGAGGAGGGGGAGGAGGAGGAGGAGGAGGATTACCAACACGCGTGGCTTCCGCTGCTGCTGCTGCTGCTGCTGAGCGGCCCCTGACCCCCGTGGCGGGAGGAGACCCCGGCAGCCACCGATGCCACCCCCACCACCCCTCCAATGCCGCCGCCGCCACCGCCATCCTGGCCCTGGCCGGCCCAGGAGCCTTCGCCACGGCCAAGGAGGCGGCGGCGCACCGGCGGCTGCAGCAGCACGAGGAGGAGGAGGAGGAGGAGGAGGAGGAGGAGGAGGAGGAGGACGGCGGTGGCGGCGAGCTGGAGTTTCCCCTGCGGTCCTAGTTTAAATACCGCGGGACCCCTTCCACGAGGGGAACCTCCCGGAGCCGCGGCAAAGGTTCCAAAGAGCCGCATGCGGCTCCGGAGCCGCGGGTTGCAGACCCCCGTCCTAGGTCAAGTTTACCACTAAGACACCTTATCAGAAGTGCAGAAAAGGTTCCTCTGGTCATATGTTCTTGTTTATCAAAAGAGAAGAAAAGACTGAAGATTATTGTAGAAGTGTCACAGACTGCAATAAAAACTCCAAGCACTTTGGAGTCTACTATGTATTAAAAAAATTGACCCCTCCTTCTCTCTCTCTCTCTGTGGACACATGCAGTACCAGTTCTCTTTCTTCCTGGGACATAATCCCAATTTATAAACTGCCTTTCAGAGGTTTGTTTAAAGTCTCCTTCTCTCCATACCACGTTTGTTCAGCATGAAATGTTTTAACCGTTCATTGGCATAGATTTACCCGACACTGAGATCCTTGAGATCCTTGCTGGTCCTTTTTAGGAAAACGCCAGAACTTCTGAAGCCCCTTTACCTCTTCAGTCTAGAAGCAGATTCTGTGCATTGCGACGCCATCACACACACACACGAGTGAGCGGAGGAATAGTTCTACAGGGTGAGCATGAACTCTCATGCAGGGCCTTTCTCACCGGGTCAGAACATTTCCTTTGGGCAGGATGGCGGGACTTCAAGGGAAAGCATTCATAGCATCAGCCTCATCCACACACATGCCAACACAACACAACATGGGAAAGCAAATCCAATGCTTCGCACATGTGTACAGTAGACCTCCAGTACCTTGGTGCCACTATCTTCTCTCTCATTACAGTAGGACCCCTGTATCCACTGATTCATTATCCACTGATTCATTATCCACTGATTCAGTTATCCACAGGTGGCAGAGAAAAAAATCAAATAAATAATTCAGGAGGCACAAAGCAAGCTACTGTTGTAAACAAAGCAAGCTACTGTCACAAACAGCAGCTGTAAAGCAAGCTACTGTTGTAAAACAGCAGCCATAAAGCAAACTACTGTCACAAAACAGCAGTCCTGGGGATTTTTGGTGTTCTCTCTTATCCACAGTTTTCATTATCCACAGGAAGGCCTGGAACCAATCCCCAGCGGATACTGGGGTCCTACTGTAGTTCAAACAAGATTTAGGCTCTTCAGAACACAAAATACTTTCACACAAGTAACTGTGACTGGATCTGCACCCCTTGAGATGTAAGATGCCGATTCTATTCTATTTTATTTTGTTAAATCTATTTTCTTATGTTGCTTGCATAATACTATAAAGCAGTAGTTTCGACCTTGAGGTATAAAGCAGGACATTTACAAATGCGCAACCCACCCCCAAACAATGGAATAATGATGGGAAAAGCAAATACTGTACATCAAAAGGACAAGACAAGACACAAGTCAACAGCTAAGAAATTAAGTGAACATTATTACGAGCGGTGGAATGGGTTGTCTTCGTTATTTAATCTTGAGAAAAGCCCTGATCCATTTGCTATGTAATTGTGGCGAACTATGGGGGGGTCCCTCCCTAAACAGTGTGTTGCAAACATGCCATGACAACAGGAAGGCTCAGCGGGGCACCCCTTACAGGCCCTGCTTGCACTCTCCTCTACTTCATGGATGTTTGAGTGGTATAGCACCAGTACCATTATACTGTAGATATAAACAGGCACTTCAGTCAGTCCTGTGAGCAGTGTTCAATGAGTGAGTTCTTCCAGGTCTATTTACAGTATTTGAATTAATTGTATCCTTTGAGTTTTGAATAGGTTAGAGATGTAAAAGTTCCAGAAACTTTGGGGGTGAAAGGGAGGGATCCTCCCCCCCACACACATTTTTTCCATTTTTCTCTGCAGCCCCCCCCCCGCCATGGCTTCAAAATTTTGCATCTCTACTCTATATTCACCTTTTTAATCTCATTATTAGGCTATTAATCTACTGTGGGCTATTAAATCCCATTGAATTGAATTTCACCTCTTTTTTCCTCCTGAAAAAGACTTACTGAAGTAGCACAACTATGTCCATTTTTGCCCAGATGAAGAAGCGTTCCTTTAGGGTTCACAGATCAGACTATGTGATTAGCATAATTTCCAGTTGTTTGCAAAATTTTCAGGCCTTCTCGTTTCTAATTATAAGTTATACATAACAGTTCACTAGGAACTGCATGTCCCAGATAGTGCACTCCAGGGGAATTAATATGTCCCTCTGATTAAAAAGTCATTTAGCTTCCAAACATGAACCCTGCAGGACGAAGGATTTCAGCGATGACAAAGACAAGCATTTGGGCCAATTTAGTAGATACTGAAATCTATACGTCCCACGACACACTTGTCACACTAGACAGAAAATGAAATTATTTAGTTTCTCATCGTTTCCTATCACCTTTTTTGCGTGCAGGCCAGGCCCGGCACCTTTTACCCTACTTTTTATTTTCTTTTACACATTTTCTTTCAGTTTTCTTTATAAAATGGAACATGATCACTGGATGGAAGACCTTAAAACTATAATCAAACAAACATGCATTTATGGAAAAAAATCAAATGCCGGCACCTGCCTTTCAGCAGCAAAAAAGCATAAAATAATTCACCATCCTAAGACATTTGTCAAACTATAGAAAAACCGAAGGCTAAGGTCTTTCAGCTTCTTCAGCTCGTTTAAATTTACTGTTTATACTCGAGTATAAGCCTAGTTTTTCAGCCCTAATTTTGGGCTGAAAAAAGGGGTCCTCGGCTTATATGCGGGTCAATACTTTTAGCCACTGAGGCAAGTTTGGGTCAGTGGCTAAAAGTCATTTTAAACATTGTGTGCCACTTCTCCTGACCCCCCCCATGTTTTAAATGACTTTTTAAAAGGTCATTTTAAAACAATGTTTAAAATGACTTTTAGCCACCAACTCAAACACTTGCCTCGGTGGCTAAAAGTCATTTTAAACATCACGCACACACCCAGCTCACAAAGGAGGAGTTGCCAGGCCCTGCTGCATTTCCCACCCTAGGCTTATACTTGAGTCAATTAATTTTTCCAGTTTTGGGGGTTTAAATTAGGGGCCCCCAGCTTATACTCGGGTCGGCTTATACTTGAGTATATACGGTAACTCAACAGGTCTGTGCACGGAGATTTCTTTTTTCCCCCTTCCCTACTTGAAGAATTTATAGCTCAGACGCCAGAGGCTGCCAGCATTACCTTGCTAATGCGGTCAACCAGAGAAAGAGATAATTTCTGCTGGCCAGGAGTCCTTTAACTCCATCCCAACGTAAGCTGCCACATTTCTCATTCCCTCGTGTGCCCTGAAACTGTACGCATTTTCTGATGTCTCTGGTGGGTAGAGAAGCCAAGTCGAATGCAAACCAACAAAATTACCTCTCAGCTCTCCAACCTGCAATGACGACCCCCACCTTGTACTAACAGTACATGATACGGAAAAGGCCACAATGTCCCAGAACTTTTTTTAAAAAAAATGTTACACCTAAACATAATTCTGTAAACCAGATGTTAGACACAGTCCTGATTTCAACTACAGTACATGCCATAAAACCTATTTGTTTCAGTGGGATGAGGTGCAGGACTGAGACATTAGCAGCATGCAAAAGCACAGTTAGAGAAGAGCTATGTATACTAAAAAGGTCTGTGGTATCTTAAAGACCAGGGTGAATAAAAATCAATATATTTTTAAATAAATTCAAATCACAACTTAAATGACAATTTTTAAATG
The DNA here is from genome assembly GCA_037367245.1 of Phrynocephalus guinanensis. Classification (NCBI taxonomy): domain Eukaryota; kingdom Metazoa; phylum Chordata; class Lepidosauria; order Squamata; family Agamidae; genus Phrynocephalus; species Phrynocephalus guinanensis. The sequence continues at coordinate 173,511,527 of CM074733.1, read as the reverse complement.
TAATTTAATTTTTTAAAAATGTAATTTAAAAATACTTTTAATGTCAATCATAAAATATCTTATTTTTAAGTCATGATTTAAATTGTGATTTAAACGACTTTCATTACACCAAATCTACCCTTTTAAAGATTAACACGTGTATTAGAGAAGGAACTTGTAAAAAAAACCCCACCTAAATTCTCAGTCACTCTCACTGACTTCGGTGAGACGTAAGCAGGTACAGAATGGTCAAAGTGTTCTAAATCCTGGTTGACAAAATAGGATTTCATTAAGAAACAGGAAGTGGAGGAGGGAAACAGTTCTTTTTCAGATTTGTTGACTTATAAACAACAAATGTTTTGGCGACCAATTTTGTTTATTTCCAATTACCTTTTATTTCACAAAATTACAAGCCCATAAATCATACTTAAGATCTTCTCTTTGAGCACTGTGTTTAAATGTATTAAATATATATACAGTATGATGGAACACTTCATCTGTAACACCGTGATAAGAATCTATATAGCCCCAAAGTAATTCTACTACCATTTCTGCAGCAAGACACCCAAATCATAATCTTAAACCGGCCCAAATAAATACAACTTTCATTTTGATTCAGACTTCTCTCACTAACTACTTGCTTAACTCCAATTACTATTACAATTACTATATTAACTCCAATTACTATTAGCCATATTCGTCCCTGTAAAACCAAGAAATCTCCTGTAGGAACTAAATCTCAGGTAAGGACTAAAACATTTTGACTACAATAACCCCCAGCGAGTAGATAGTGAGTTATAATCAACTGGAGGAAAGGAAACTAGTCACAAAAGCACAGACAGTAATAATTCCCTTTATAGTGACCATTCACAAAACAGCCGTTGATACATCAGTCCGGCTCCCATCCAGAACACAGTATGTTATAAAATCTCCAACCCAGTACTGCAACTGTATCTGCTCAGACCTGTCAGAGAGAGAGAGAGAGAGAGAGAGAATCACAGCTCCATGGTTCATATAAGGAGGCATCTCTCCAAGTGCAATACACACCCAAACAATCAGCAAAACAAAAAAGCAGATCAACAAGAAAAGACAGGAAACCGAGAACAATTCACTGCAAGACAATTCCAGAAAACAAAGCAACCTAACATCAATTACTGTCACTTATATTTCCCAGCTCAAGCCACTCACAAACATACAATCAATCTTCACTGTATGGACTTGATAAGACAAACATACGACAAGTGACCTGAAGCCTCCGGTGAATCAAGACAACTTCTCTATATGTTTACAGCAGGCCACCCAGAAAGGTCATTTGTGATGAATAACAGATCTCACTGTGAGCTATAAAGATAAAAGAGTCAGACAACTTTGTTCCCATGTCTACTTACGGAACATTACGTAACACATGAAAAATTACTAGATGACATGACAAATGCTTAAAGATCAAGAAACCACAGGACGTAAAACGCAAGAAACTGCAGTACAGTGGACCCTCGTATAACAAATGGTTTGTATAACATAAAATCTGTACAACGTAAAAATTCCAGAGACAGGGGAAATTTGCTTAACAGAATTGTCTATGGGTCGAATCCATACAATATAAAAATGGTTGTGATTAGGGATTACTCTGAGCCTTTTCACACGACCCCTAAGATCCGCTGGCCACTTAAATTCGGACCAGAGATCTTGGGTGTTCGTTGTTCTTCCTGTGTTCCCACCCCCTCTGCACTTCCTTGCTCCTGTCTGCGAGAGGGGAGGAGAAAAAAAGAGAGGAAAAAATGCAGGCTCACCTCCGTCTGCCGGTCGACCGCCCCGAGCCCCGTCGTCATCCTGATTCCTGTCTCTTAAAGGGGCGGGGGGCAAAACAACAACAAACAGAAGCGAGGAGAGCCCGGCACTCACTCCTTTACATCCGCATCAGGGATTTTCGCCCCCGGAGAGCAGGTACCTGAAAAGTGCGCTGGGACGCACTTAGGTTGGCGTGGTCGCACTTAATTTTCTGTAAACTCCGGAGCTGGTGGGGAAACAATTTTAAGCTCCGGAGCTGGGAGCCATCTGCCGCGGAGTTTAGGGGTCGTGTGAAAAGGCCCTCTATTTTCAATGCACTCCTGTGGGAAATTTGTATAAAGGAAAATTTGTTTCACAGAATTTCATTTGGAACAAATTAATTCCTTTATACAAGGTACTACTGTACTTCGGTCACATACTCAAAATTACACCAGATTGTTACAGCTGATCATTCAAATCAAATAAACAAGGGCTGTGAAAACCTTGGAAACTGGTCCAGATGCAGTACAACACTGTTGTTTCCAGATGCCGTCTCCAAAGTCAGAACGGCCACACAATGAGATTCAACATTCGTGAGGGAGAGAATAACAAGAAAGTGACTTCCAACATCGGGGCTCAAGATTCTGCTGTCATAAATGGCACTATTTGTCGGAAACGGCCCACTGCATTTTTGCACAGGACAAACTCATCAGGACTGAGGAAGCTGTTTGGATGAGCAGCGAAATGTTTCTATCTCTCAAAAAGAAGCCCAGTAGCCATGACTCAACTTCCAGACTCCCAGGAGTGACCAACTCATTAATGGCAAGGCTGAGAGATCATCTATATTACTATCCAACTACTACGTTTTCCATCTCCTCAGTTCCTGTTGGCTCCACAGATCCTAATTTGCCACTTACCCAAGTAAATATACAAGCATCATCAGCCCATGCAGGCAAGGCTTCCTAGATCTGATAAAATCAACTGCAGGACGAGGTGGTCCCCATCTTGGTAGTCCTTCTGCAAGCCAGGACCCTTCTCTCCAAACAATCTTTCCCTTCAGGGACTGGCTGAAGCACTGTTTTTTTTAATGGATTGTTGTGCCTTATGTGTTTGTCCATGCTGTCACTGTTTACCATCTTTTAGTGTGGCATCTGTCTGATCCATTTTAGCATCTCTATACTGTTTTTATCTTTAAATATTGTCTTTTAATAATGTAGGCTGCCCTGGGTCCTTCTTAGGGAGAAAGCTGGGGTAAATGTACTGTACATACTCGAATATAAGCCTAGTTTTTCAGCCCTAATTTTGGGCTGAAAAAAGGGGCCCTCAGCTTATATGCGGGTCAATACTTTTAGCCACTGAGGCAAGTGCTTGGGTCAGTGGTTAAAAGTCATTTTAAACATTGCGTGCCGCTTCTCATGACCCCCCCCCCTTGCATCACAGGGGAGCGGCTCACAATATTTAAAATGACTTTTAGTCACTGACCCAAGCACTTGCATCAGTGGCTAAAAGTCATTTCAAACCTCACACACCTCTCCCCCAGCTCACAAAGGAGGAGCTGCCAGGCCCTGCTGCTTTTCCCACCCTAGACTTATACTCGAGTCAATACATTTCCCCAGTTTTGGGGGGTTAAATTAGGGGCCTCGACTTATACTCGAGTTGACTTATACTCGGGTATATACGGTACTTTAAATAAACAATAGTTAGATTTGTTGGTTTTTAAACTTGCTTTAGCACCATCGTGAGGGACTCCTAGAAGGCTTTTATCTCCATCCAGGCTGGGATTTGGCAAGAAGTAAGGCACTTCTGAGTAGCTGGGGATCAGGCCTTATTATGCGGAAGAAAGCTGCCTTCTTGGTGGAAAAAGCTGTTTTCTGGCTACTGATAGGCAGGGCACTTCAAAGTCACAGCAGATTAACCGTCGTCACAGCTTTTCCTTCCAGTGACAGCAGGAGGCACCGAAGGAAGGTTGGCGAGAACCCATGCAAAGCAAGCGTTGCCAATCGTCTGGTCTAGAGAGGGTTCCTTGCGCTCTCCTCCTGCTGTAGCTTAATTTTAAAGGTAGCAGGTTTTCCACTCCAGAGGATCACAAAACTTGAAGGATCTGCCAACTCATGAACTGGACCAATGGGTCATTTCCCCAGCCTTGTTTATTTCAAAACAATTAATCACCATGTCTGGTAATTAAGGGCCTTTTTACACGACCCCTAAGATCCGCTGGCCACTTAAATTCGGACCAGAGATCTTAGGGGTTCCTCGCTCTTCCTCTGTCCCCACCCCCCTCCGCACTTCCTGGTTGCTGGCTGCCTGAGGGAGGGAGAAAAAAGAAAGAAAAGAATGCCGGTTTACCTCCGTTTTGTTCCGGGCAGCATTCAGATCTCTTAAAGGGGCGGGGCGCAAAAAAAGAACAAACAGAAGCCAGGAGAGCCCCGCACTCACTATCCTTACACCGGATCAAATATTTGTCACCTCCAAAAAGCAGGTACAAGAAAACTGCTCTGGGTCGCGCTAAAGTGGGCGGGGTCGCACTTAATTGTCTGCAAAGTCCGGAGCTGGTGGGTAAACATTTTTAAGGTCTGGACCTTACAGCCATTTGCGGCGGAGCTTAGGGGTCATGTATAAACGCCCTAAGTAGGCAGGACAAACAGGCTAGTTTTTAAGCAAGTGAATAAGCTAACAGAAATGGAAATAGAAATGGAAGTACTATTAACCATCTGCCAGGACATTCTCTCCCCAACAAGAAACAGCAGAGCAAAAAAAATTATGATTCGATGCTAACCTTTAATGGTTTTAGATGAGGGACAATGTCTTTTTAACACAGTGCCAGGGGTGGCCAGTTCAGTATTGGCAAGGCTGAGGGCATCTCCACCACAACCCAATGTTTGTTTGCTTTTTCTATGATTAAATAAATAAATAAATAACACCAAAATCCCAAGGACTCTAATTTGGGAGCAATCTCCACTCATCACAGCAGAACCAGGCTCTGCAGCTACACTGTAATCTTAAACACAGTTACCTGGAAGTAGACTTCACTGGAATCAGAGCAACATGGCAATTAATTGATGTAGTTAGATAGAGAGTGTTCCACAAACCAACGACAAAGAAAGACTAAGTTATTTTGTTGCAGTATAAACCAACAAGAGTTGTCTTTCCTCCACCACCCTAGCAGATTTTCCCTGGGAAGAAATAAAAAAGATGGAAAACAGTGATAGGGAAGCAACAGGCAATTTCAAAAGGAAGACAACCATATCTGACTGCTGCACACACACCCTGGAAAAAATGTGCAAAAGAAGCTAAACAATTGGACACTAAAAATGTGTTTGGAAGCGCTCAGTACGTGTTACTTCAGAGGCAATACATCAATCCTGGCACTGACTCTACAGTTAGTTTTTTACAGGAAGTCATTTAGAATGGGTAATCTTAACCTGTCATTCCCGAAGAAACTCCAAATGTCAGAGATCTTTCCAGAACTGTTAAGTACTCCACTAATTCTGACAAGCAACATTTTCCAGCAAAAGTCTCATGGAGGCTTCCTCCTCCTTCAAAATTTGGAGATTCCACCACCACCACCCAAAAAGAGTGTCCTTTTTATCAAGCTGTTAGGCAATATTCAAGACTGAGAAGGGAGGGGGTCAGAATTTCCAATGGACAATTTTGAGACCAGAACATGGGATCTTTCATTTAAGAAAGGGCAGGCACTTAATATTTATATCTTTGTGCACCCAAGCTAGTCAAATATTAGCTAACCTTAAGACAGGCGGCGGCAGCGGGGGGGGGGGCTCCTGCAGAATTCTCATCCTAATAATATTCGCCTGCGACCCTGCGCGACTTGCCCAAGTCACAAAAGCATCCAACACCCAGGCGCACAGAGGCGAAACGCAACGCTTTCCCCTAGACGAGCCCGAAGCCAAAAGACTGTCCTGCTTTATCTTTATTATTTATTATTTATTTATTATTTACGCTTATATACCGCTCTATTTCCCACAAAGGACTCAGGGCGGTTTACAACAATAATAACCAAACAACAAGTCAATACAATAACTAAGAACAATGGTTTCCAAGAATAAATAAATCGGCGGGGTATTAATAATAAAATAAAAAAAAGCATATATGGGTCCTTAGAGATCTCCAAAGGCGTCACGGAAAAGATAGGTCTTTAAGTTTTTCCTAAATGATGCCAACGAGGGAGCCAGCCGTAATTCACCGGGAAGCTTGTTCCACATGGTTGGTGCAGCCACCGAGAAGGCCCGTCCTCGGGTTCTTGTTTTACGGGCCTCCCTCGGGGCGACAATCCTCAGTGAGAATCATAAGAATCATAACTTATGATAACATATCTAAGAATCATAACTGCTTATCTAAGAATCATAACTGCGTGCCTGTCAACTTAACCCGAGGTAAGGTGACCCTTTCTAGGCTCCCCCCCCCCCAAGATAAAGAATACACAGAACGGGAGGAGGTGCTGTAAAGGCAGTTCCTTTCTGCGGGTGGGTGGGTGCGTGTGCGCGCCCCGGGACGGTGCATCTTGCCCCCCCCCCCCAACCCTGATCCCTCAGACGCTGAGTTTTTCCAGCCAGCTCTCTCTCTCTCTCTCTCTCTCTCTCTCTCTCTCTCTTGATCAAGGATTCCCTATGCGCCGGGAAGGGAGTTTTTTAGCCGGACCCGGATTCCCCGACGGAAGAAGGCATTGCGCCGCGACCCTCTCTCTCTCCCCCCCGCCCCCAGCCTCGCCGGCACGCCGGGAAGTGCCCGTTCTCTTGAGAACCCCCAGCCATCGCCAAAGTCTCTCGCCCAAGCGCCCGCTCTTTCACACATAAACACGCACACACGCGCGCACACACACACACACACACACCCCGACACACGCACGCACGCCCCAGTCGCGGCCGACCCGTTGCAAAAAGAGTCCCGGGGTTGGGGATTTGGCGGCGGCGGAGAGAGAGAGAGAGAGAGACACAGAGACTCCGCGCGCCAGGACGCCTCCTTTGCTTACAGCGGTTCCTCCAAGACGCGGCCAGCAGGGACCGTCGGGGGAGAACCCCCCCCCCCAGAAGGGCGCACACGCACACGCTCCCCGGTCCCGAAGGCGTCCCGTTAAGAGGAAGGGCAAGTTCGGAGCAAAACCCACCGCGCCACACTTCTGCCAGTCCCGAACCCTTTCCCCAGCGGCGCAAGCTGCTCTTTCTTTCTTTCTTTCTTTCTTTCTTTCTTTCGGGAGCACACTCTTAACCGCGCGTGACCCACCTCTTGCCAAAAGAACCCGAAGCCCCCCGGCCGGTGGTCCTCCCGCGGCGCTGCCGGCGCGGTCGCCGAGTGGGAGGCGGTCGGTCGCCGGGCGAGGAGGGAGGAGGAGGAGGGGGGGGGGGGCCGGGCGCGCGGGAGGGGCCAGAAAGGAAGCCAGCGAGCGAGCGAGCGGGCGGGCGAGGGGAGAAGGGGGAAGGGGAAAGGGAGCCGGACCACCCAGCAGCCTGCCCGAGGAGTCCCGCCCCGCCTGCCTGCCGCGCTCTCCTTACCTGGGGCGCGCCTCCTCCTCCTCCTCCTCCTCCTCCTCCTCCTCTTCCTCCTCGCCCTGGCCGCCGGAGAGACGGATACCCCCCCCACACACGCGCGCGCGCACAGGCACACGCACCTCCGGGCGGGACGGGGCGGAGAACGGCTGGGGGGGGGGACTCTCTCGCTCTCGCTCCTCCCTCGCCTGGGCGGCGGCGGCGGTGGCGGGAGCAGGAGGAGCAGCAGCCGCAGCCACGGGGGGCGGGGGGGGGCAGGTGGGCTCCAGGCGCCGTCGAGGGAACCCCCGCACGCGAGAAAGGCGAGAGGCAGCGTCGCACAGGGCGCCGCCGCCGCTGCACTTGGGTCTGCCCCGCCGTGCACCCCCCCTCTCTCTCTCAAACACACACACACACACACACACACACACACACACACGCACACACAGAGGCGCGCAGGCCCTCGGGGGGGGGGTGCGCGCTCCGGCGGAGGGCGGCCGCGAGAAGTTGCGCGGAAGTTCCCGAGCCCGCCGCCGCCGCCGCTGCTGCTGTTGCGCCTCTGGCGGCCCGGAAAGGAGACGGGGGCCCCGGGCGGAGGAAAGGGGGGGGGGGGGCGGCCTGGAAAGGGGGGAGAGAGAGAGAGCTCCCCCCCCAGCCGGATCGCTCCCGGCAGCACACAACGCGCCCCCCCCCCCCAAAAAAGAAGCAAGCCTGGCAAGCGAGACCTTGGCACGCGTTTTGTGTCTGCTTGGAGGAAGTTGTGGCACACGCGCGCGCGCGCGCGCGCGCACACACACACACACACACACACACACACACACACACACACACACACACACACACACACACACACACACACACACACACACACACACACACACACACACACACACACACACACACACACACACTTGCCATATGGAACAAGTCGCCGTGCCCGCTGCCCCTCGGGCGCCGTTTCTTTAAAAAAAAAAAAACCAAACCAAACCTCACCAAGCGACGGGAAGGCACGCGGGGAGGATGGACGCTGGATGCTCCTTTGGAAAACCTAAGGCCCTGATTCTGTGCAGAAGCCCCATTTCACTGTGCACATCGAATTCATAATAAGAAACGTGTGGTCAAATCTATCCTGACTCATGGCCACTTCTCCCAGGGTTTTCCAGGTAGAGATCAGAAGATGTGCATCATTCTCTTCTTGTTTGGGGCGGGGTGGGGGGCTGGGGGTGGGGAATATCCTGGAACTTGTTCTGGGAGGGATGAGAGCAAACAGACTGAGGTTGAACCCCAGGCAAAGAGGCCCAAGGGAGGTTCAAGAGCATAGGCTTCTCTGCCCTGCCCTTTGGTCCGTGTGGGAGATCTGCCAAGAAGGTGGGGCAGAGAAGCTGGTAGTGTTGCCAGAACTGGAAGAAGGGTTGAGGAGGCACAGGAGGCTTGCTGGGCCTGGCGAGTGGCTCATTGACCCAGTTGAGGGGAGCAGCAGCTGCTACGTCCCTGCCATGAGGTACCTGAGTGAACTGGTTCATGCTCATCTCTACGTTATTTCTTTTGTCACTTATGACAACGCTGATGTCCTCTGAGCGCAGGACCTTTCGGGGTCCCTCACACCCAGGAGCAGAGCCATCACAATAATAACGTGTTTTCCCGAAAATAAGACAGTGGCTTGTATTAATTTTTGCTCCCAAAGATGTGCTAGGTCTTATTTTCAGGGGATGCCTTATTTTTCCATGAAGAAGAATACAGTACAGTGGAACCTTGACTTACGTCATTAATCTGTTCCAGAGGTCTAGACATAAGTCAAACATGCCTTAAGTCAAACGAACTTTTCCCATAGAAAGTAATGGGAAAGTGGATTAATCCGTTCCAGATTATGAAAAAGACCCCCGAAAACAGCAATTTAACACAAGTTTGACTGGGATAGGAGATTCCTTCTGGGGATGTAAACGAAATGTCTCTTCAAAGAGAGGAGGAGGCAGTGGAATTATAGTCCACAAGTTATACGCCTCCACTTTTTAATGCTCATAGCAACAATGTCTAAGATTTAAGTTTTACTGATTTTTAACCTGACATTCCAAGTTCTGAACAACTCTATGCTTACCATTAGAGTCCCACAACTTTACAGCTCCCCAACTAAAATGCTTCCATTGTGGACCAGAATTCTGCAGCCAGATTTTTTTTACAAGACTGAGCCGACTGTCTAACCAGCGAGGCCAGCCCCGAGCTCCCGGCCCTTCTTCTCCTCCGGCGGCAGCGGCGGCTTCGGCGAGACCGAGGACCAGCTCCAGATGCTCGGAGCTGGCCTCGCCAAAGCCGCCGCTGCCGGAGGAGGGGAAGAAGGCAGGAGCAGTTTGGAGGTGGCAGCCACGAAGAATTAAATCAAATACAGGTTAAAAGAGAGGAGGTTTTCGGACTAATTGATAAATTGAGGATTAACAAGTCACCGGGCCCAGATGGCATCCACCCAAGGGTTATTAGGGAACTGAGAAATGAAATTGCAGATCTCTTAACGGTTATATGCAACTTGTCTCTTAAAACGGCCACAGTGCCGGAGGACTGGAGGATAGCAGATGTCACACCAATTTTTAAAAAAGGAAGGAGGGGGGACCCAGGAAACTACAGGCCGGTTAGCCTTACATCTGTCCCAGGGAAGATGGTGGAAGGCCTCATCCAAGAGAAAATCTTAAAACACATAAAAGAACAAACCTTGCTGAGAGAAAATCAGCATGGCTTCTGTAAGGGTAAATCTTGTCTTACAAACCTTTTAGAATTTTTTGAAAAGGTCAACAGGCACGTGGATTTGGGTGAACCGGTGGATATAGTCTATCTGGATTTTCAAAAGGCTTTTGACACAGTCCCTCACCAAAGGCTGCTGAGAAAATTGCACAGTCAGGGGATAAGAGGGCAGGTCCTCTTATGGACTGAGAACTGGTTGAGATCCAGGAAACAAAGAGTAGGTGTCAATGGGAATTTTTCACAATGGAGAGAAGTGAAAAGCAGTGTGCCCCAGGGCTCGGTCCTGGGACCGGTGCTTTTCAATCTGTTCATAAATGACCTGGAGACAGGGATAAACAGTGAGGTGGCCAAGTTTGCAGATGACACAAAACTTTTCCATGTGGTAAAAACCAGAGAAGATTGTGAAGAGCTCCAGAAGGATCTCTCCAAACTGGGGGAGTGGGCTGAGAAATGGCAAATGCGTTTTAATGTAACCAAATGTAAAGTAATGCATATTGGGGCAAAAAATCCAAACTTCATCTATCAACTCATGGGCTCTGAGTTATCCGTGACGGATCAGGAAAGAGATCTTGGTGTGTTGGTGGACAGCTCCATGAAGGTGTCTCCCCAATGTGTGGCAGCGGTGAAGAAGGCCAATTCCATGCTAGGGATTATCAAAAAGGGGATTGAAAATAAAAACAGCCAACATTATAATGCCGTTATATAAAACAATAGTAAGGCCCCACCTGGAGTATTGTGTACAATTCTGGTCACCGCATCTCAAGAAAGACATAGTGGAACTGGAAAAGGTGCAGAAGAGAGCGACTAAAATGATTACTGGGCTGGGGCACCTCCCTTATGAAGAAAGGCTAAAACAATTGGGCCTCTTTAGTCTGGAAAAAAGGCGCTTGAGGGGGGATATGATTGAGACATACAAAATAATGCAGGGTATGAGTAAAGTGGATAGAGGGAAGCTCTTCTCCCTCTCTCAAAATACCAGAACTAGGGGACATACACTCAAATTGAGTGCTGGGAGAGTAAGAACTGACAAAAGAAAATATTTTTTCACCCAGCGTGTTGTAAGTCTATGGAACTCCCTGCCACAGGATGTGGTGATGACATCTGGCCTGGATGCCTTCAAAAGGGGATTGGACAGATTCCTAGAGGAAAAGTCCATCACGTGTTACAAACCATGATGGAGATGTGTAATCTCTAGGCTTTAAACCAGGGTACTTCAAGGGCCAGATGCAGGGGAGTGGTATCAGGAGACAGATATCTAGTCTCATGCGCTCCCAAACGCATCTGGTGGGGCCGCTGTGAGATACAGGAAGCTGGACTAGATGGGCCTTTGGCCTGATCCAGCATGGCTCTTCTTATGTTCTTATGTTCTTATGTTCTTATGTCATGGCTGCTGCCCCATTCCAGTGCCTTGCGCCGGGGCTCCGAGATGTAAGTCAAAGTCTGCGACTCAAGTCAAACAGGCCCCTTCTTGCTGCAAGTCAAATATGCTGCAAGTCAAGCAGCATGTAAGTCAAGGTTCCACTGTACACATTTATTGTTATCTTATTATCGGGGAGGCCTTATTTTTGGGGGGATGCCTTTTATTTCAGCAAGAGTCAAAAGTGTAAGTAGGTCTTATTTTCGGGGGATGTCTTATTTTTGGGAAAACAGGGTACAGTGGACCCTTGTATAACAAACAGTCTGTATAACATAAAATCTGTACAACATAAAAAATTCCGGAGATAGGGGAAATTTGCTTAACAGAATCGCCTATGGGGTGAATCCGTACAACATAAAAATGGTCCTGATTAGGGATTACTCCGTTTTCAATGCATTCCTATGGGAAGTTTGTATGAAGGAAAATTTGCTTAACATAACTTCATTTGGAATGAATTAATTCCTTTATACAAGGTACCACTGTATTTGTAAACTATATCTTTGTCTCTCCCACCCACGGTTTAAACTTGTTAAAGCCAGCCATAGGAGGTGCTATGGAAAGTTTCTTGTCAAACATCAGCCTGCCATGCAGTTGTTAAACGTACCATGAAGAAAAAGTAGCAAACCAGGCAGGGAGGGTTGCTCTACTACAACATGTATGGAGGAGGAGGGGGGTGCGGATGTTGCTGGTAACAGCAACACAACACTAGACAACTAAGCAACCACAGAACCCAGTTTGCCAATTGATAGGGAGGCAAACAGGCTCAGGTGTCTGTGGACCAACCTTTTGTCAAAGGAGCAGGCCAGGCTACTTCCCCCGGTCCGTTCAAACCAGTGGTTCTCAACCTGTGGGATCCCAGATGTTCCTGGACTACAACTCCCAGAAGCCTCTACCACTCGCTGTGCTGGAAGGGATTTCTGGGAGTTGCAGTCCAGGAACATCTGGGGACCCACCGGTTGAGAACCACTGGTTTAAACCCTAAGAAGATCTTGGCTTGAGCATCAACCCACAGGGTTGATGTCCCTTGTGCTCCTAAAGCTGTCTCCCAGGTGGGGTTTCTCCTGTCATGACAGGAATGTATCTGGCTTGAAAACAAAGAAGCCCCACACCAGCAGAGGAAAGAAGACACTTTGGGAACAAAAAGGGTTGGACCAATTCAAATCATCCTTTGTATCATGTGGGCAATTAAAAAAACACACACATTTGAATTCATTTGTTTTCTAAGCAGACCAAATCCCACAGTATTTGACCAGGTAGTTGTAACCTCAGACTACAAGCCTTAATTCCCCTCCAACACTCAAATTTGTGTGGATTGTTTGCCCATTTCCCCCCCCCAACAGGTACAGAGTGAGTGGAATATTGTTGCTTAGGGCGTTTATACACGACCCCTAAGCTCCACCGCAAATGGCTGCAAGGTCCGGACCTTAAATATGTTTACCCACCAGCTCCGGACTTTGCAGACAATTAAGTGCGACCCCGCCCACTTAGCGCGATCAAACTGCACTTTTCGTGTACCTGCTTTTTGGATGAGACAAATATTTGATCCGGTGCAAGGATAGTGAGTGCGGGGCTCTCCTGGTTTCCGTTTGTTCTTTTTTTGCACCCCGCCCCTTTAAGATATCTGAATGCTGCCGGGAACAAAACGGAGGTAAACCGGCAGTCTTTTCTTTCTTTTTTCTCCCTCCCTCAGGCAGCCAGCAACCAGGAAGTGCCGAGGGGGGTGGGGACAGAGGAAGACAGAGGAAGAGCGACGAACCCCTAAGATCTCTGGTCCGAATTTAAGTGGCCAGCGGATCTTAGGGGTCGTGTAAAAAGGCCCTTAGTGTTGTGGTTGTTGTGTTGTTACAGTTGTGACTGACTTTTTTTGAACCCATGTCCATGGAGTTTTCTTGGCAGGAATACTGGAGTGGCTTGCCAGTTCGTCTCAATGAGAGTGGGCCCTCTGAATTAATGGAACTTACACAGGAGTTGATTCGCCAGATCGCCACTAATTCAATGGCCCCGCTCTAGTTGCACTGTACTAACTATGCTAAGCCTCAAGATTTCAGCCATTGTGGGAATACTTTTAGATTTGTTCATTTTTGAAATTCACACAAGACTTTGTCTGTGTCCTACCCACAATGCACTGCAAGCGGCAGAAATCTATGGGTTTATGAGGCAAGCATCTACTTTGTTCTGGTGCCAGTCTCCAAGGATACAGAATAGGTATTTCTGTCCTCAGAGGTGAACATTCTTTCCTATTCCTAGCTTTCATGCAGATATCTTTTCAAATGCATGTGAAGCCTGACTTGGTTTTCTTTCATGCTAAACAACTTCTACAACAAATTGCAAGCGTATAAAGTCTGTGAAGGAAAACCAACGGCATATAGGCAGGGAAAGGCCCATATCCTGTGACTGCTGTTCCTGAAAGTTCTGCTTCAAATGCTTTCCAGCATGTAAAGAACAAGCAAGGAAAAAAAGCACTGGGCATGGCTGTCCTTCATGTTTCGGTGACACAGGAAGTTGGAATGTGATGCTTAGGACTGGGAGGAACACACATACCCCACATTTTTTCATCTCCCCTCCTCATAATATATATAAAAGGATCATCTGATTATTCTCGAAGGCTTTCACGGCCGGAATCAGATAGTTGTGAGTTTTTCAGGCTGTTTGGACGTGTTCTGGAAGTTTTTCTTCCTGATGTTTCACCTCATAAGAACGTAAGAAGAGCCATGCTGGATCACGCCAAAGGCCCATCTAGTCCAGCTTCCTGTATCTCACAGTGGCCCCACCAAATGCTTCTGGGAGAGCATGAGACTAGATTTCTGTCTTCTGATACCATCCCCTGCATCTGGCCCTTGAAGTACCCCGGTTTTAAGCCTGGAGATTACACATCACCATCATGGTTTGTAATCTGTGATGAACTTTTCCTCCAGGAATCTGCTCAATCCCCTTTTGAAGGCATCCAGGTCAGATGCCATCACCACATCCTGTGGCAGAGAGTTCCTCTGATATTTATAACCCAGAGCACAGAGAGAACTCCTAGTTCCCTGAGCTCCATGACCTCTGAAGATGCCAGCCACAGAGTTTGGTGAAACGTCAGGAAGAAAAACTTCCAGAACACGGCCAAACAGCCCGGAAATCTCTCAACAATCATCTGATTAACCCATTCACCTTTTAACATCTCTTACTTATCTTATAAATTACACAGATAAATTTTGATGGAGCAGTTCTCTACTCCTGCAGTAGATAGCACCATCAGCATTAAATTTAGATTTCTCTCCCGCTCATCCAATTATGGAGAGTCATGCTCAAAATACATGTGTAGTTCATAAATTGTGAATGTCGTGCAGAGGCTTACATGTACAGCCCTTTCCTAATTCAACATACTTGCATGCCATCAAAGGCAGGGCAAGACTGGGTCACCTCATCCATCAAAAGACCCTGCCCATGTATGGCCTCCAAACCTTCCATGTTATGAATGTGGGATATTGCACATCTCTTTCCATGATTCAGAATGCCAAGAAATGGCCCAATATTGCAGCCCAATGACATGCCCACATGGCCCCTGGGAAACTGGATGCCAAGGTTGACATCCCAAAGAGCAGCCTGTACGCTGATAACACCAAGAGCAGCCGTCAGGATGGTCTACATCAGGGGTGTCCAAACTTTTTGCAAGGAGGGCCAGATTTGGTGAGGTGAAAATGTTGGGGGGGGGACCATTCAGCCACATTTCACCCCTAGGCCAGACTTTGGACAAGTGTCTATACATGCAAGGCGACAGCTTGCAGTTTTATGGTTTGCCTGCCCTCCCTGCCTCTGTCCACCACCCCCCCCCAGCAAGCTGATGTCTCCATCCAGTATGGGGAGGGGCCAGCTGGCGGGGATGAGTGACAGGCTGAGCCAGTGGGCAGAAGAAGCCACGGGCCACTCAAAAATTTGAAAATGGGCGGTATTCCTAACCATTCCGACAGTTTGTCCATTTCTGTTGTTTCAAGGATTTTGCTATCAACTTGTTCTTCTGGGATTACTGGTTCTTTCCAGTGTTTTGCATAAATAACTCTTGGTGCTGTTACGATGTGTATGGCTAAATACACTTTCTGTTGGTCCAGTTTACCTGGCATTATATTTAACAAGAAAAATTCTGGTTTTAATTCTATAGAATTTCCAAGAACTTCTTCCAGAATCTGCCTTATTTTACTCCAAAATATTTGTGCTTTTTTACATAGCCACCACATGCGATAAAATGAACCTTCTTTTTGTTTACATTTCCAACATAGAGTTGATATATGGGCATTCATTTTAGCTAGCTTTGTCGGTGTCATATACCACCTATAAAACATTTTATACATATTTTCTTTAAATACAACTGATTTAGTGAGCTTTACTGTATATTGGTTTTCCATATTTTTCCCCATTGTTCCAATTCTATATTATAACCTAGATTTTGTGCCCATTTAACAATACATTCTTTCACTGTTTCTGGTTGTGTATCAAAGTCTAGTAGAAAATTATATAGTCACTTAATATGTTTCTCTTTTGTCTCCAACAGAATTCTATCAAAGGGTTTGCTTTCTAGGTAGGTAAATAAATAAATAAATAAATAAATAAATAAATAAATAAATAAATAAATAAATAAATACACACCCTTGAATCTCCCAGGTAAATGAATGTTGCCATACCCTTTGCATAGAAGGCAAACTACAATGCTCTCTTACAGTTTTCAAGGCAATTCACTGGGGTAGGCAACCAGAGGAAGAAAAGATCTATCAAACCAAAAACTCTACAAACATCCAGAATGTGTGTTTTCCAAAACAAGGCCCCTTTTGATTTTTTTTAAGGGAAAGCTATGAATTAGCAAAGATTGTCACTGAAAACCAAGATCAACAAAATCCATGCTATGTTAAAGAATGACAGTGAAGAAAACCTGACTTGAAGTGTGACTTGAAGTGACTTGAACAAAAACCTGACTTGAAGTGTGGTGTTGGAGGAAAGATTTGCTATATAGACCACTAGAAAGACAGAAAAATTGATACTCAATCAAGTCAGCATTTTTGCTGAACTCTCAGTTGAGCAAAAATGAGTGAACTGAGGCTTTCCAACCATGACAATAAAATGTGAGCAGGAGTAGGAAAAGAGAAAGACCGAGTATGTCTCAATCAAAGAAGACACAGCTGTTAGTTTAGAAGATCTGAGCAGAACTTACTGGGAAAGACCACGCTGCTACAAAAGGTAAGGTGGGGCAATAGGAAGAGAGAACAACTGAACATGAAATAGTGTTAGTTTGCAAGATCCGAGCAGGGCTGCTAATTATATGAAATCTTGGAGATCATTAACTCATATAGTCACCAAACATCAGAAGTGATGTGATATTGAATAGTATTTTTGGAGAGTTTTTTTCTTAATACTAAACAGTTGTATAGTAACAGGAGAGGTGGAGTGGTTGGAACTATGACAGGATATAGGCACCAGAACTCTGCTGCCGGTCAGTAAGACCATGCCTGTCTACAAAGCAAAAAACAGTAATTTAACAGATTCAACAAGTGAGCTTCAGAGTGTTTGTTCTCTATTTTTTTTTAAAAAAATGTAAATTCTTTCTACAAGAAAGGCACATAATCCCTTTGTCAGCACCAGTGCCTGTTTGGCCAGGAAGGTGTTTTAAAGTTATCTTCCTAAGAGCCAGCTAGTGGAGTCCTGACTCATAGAGCCAAAAGTTCTGATTTCCCCAGATCTGGAGGTGATTTCTCATTTGAAGACTTGTGTAGGGCTCCTGGTCTCAGAAATCCTGGGAGAATGTTTACAAAAAATACTCAAGGCTGGGACAAACACAAGTGCCTTGTACTTTTGTAATACAGAAATATTTTGAATATGGCTTGCAAAATTGTATGGTAATTCCCTGGAGAGAGATGGCAAAATACTGTTTACTGTAGGATTTTGACTCTATTGCTTTCCTTAAAGTAAGCCATTTAAAAAACTTTGTAAAAACTATGCATCTTTTGACTGTTTCTGAGACATTTCATTGCCCTCCAAACATATCCCTTCCCAGTCCCTGAAGCTGCAACAATGTATGTACTTTGGAGTGTTCTTGCTAGCAAACCTTTTCCACACATGCTAAGTTTATAACAAAAGTATTTTTTATTCCCCATTGAAAGACCTTTTTGAGGACCAATATTTCAGTCCCTGAAACCTGGATTCTTTCCAAATACAAAATGCAGAGGAGACCAACAGTTATCTTTCAAGATAAGAAGACTGATATTTTCAATTTATTTGATCTGTTTTAAATCCAGAGACACTTAGGGTTGCTTGTTTCTGTATCAGAGATAAAACAGTTTTCCTTTTCAAAAATCATGTCTCATAAATCCTTTGCCCAAACCAATCCTAATGTGGCCCATAGCAAAAGCAGGCTGTCTGCTACATTCATGCCAAATTCAGTGCTGGTCTGTAGTCCAGATTCAAAGTAATTCAAATGGGCTCTCCCCATTTTTAGAATTTCATTATAGAATGTTGATATGTTCTGCCACCACATTACTGCACTCTTGTGCAAAGATAATAGAGCCATCACTCCAGATAATCCAGAGGACAAGAGAAACCTGACCAATTGACTGGAATCTATCACGTTCAACTGTAGGCCCATTTTAATTACTGGAACTTCTGGAGAAGGTGATTTACCAATCCCCACTGATTCACAGGGACTACTCTACTTGTGATACAGATTATTCCATTCCATTCCTTCTTTATCTGTGCCGTGTGCTTGGTGTTGGAATATATTTTTTTCTGCTAAACTGAGGTCTGCAAATTCTGTAGTCTGATTTCTCTTCAAACACTTACCATACAAATTGAGACCATCGGTAGCAACCTGATTTGGATGTGGCCTGGGCTGTTTTGTTGTCCAATTTCTGTGCTTTGTATGCATATGTGTGTTTCTCGCTTGGGAGGGAAAAAATCCATGGAAATATGGAATATAAAGGGCTATGGCCTGGGATCGGAAGGGGGCACAATGCAGCGTTCTCAGCTTTGGGGCATGGTGGATCTTCAGTTTGTAGGGAAAGTTTGTACCCTCTCCTTTCCTTTCTTCCCCACGATCAAGAAAAATTATGAGTTGGAGGGGGGTGGAAATGCTGCCCTTAGTGTGCCCAGTCCTTAGCTCGGCTTGCCCGATCACTGGCTGGTCAAAATTAGATGACAACATGCTCAGCACCCACACTAAGAAAACAAGAAGGTTCTGCAAAGAAAGGCTAGCCGCTGGCATTAAACAATTTTTTATTTTTAATAGTGGCCTATAAAGGTATCGCCTGTAACCTATTTTTGCAGTTGTGTTTTGTGATGACCATGCGGCTCACCCCCCTTTTTTGCTCTGATGGAATTGTGAGATACCAAGATTGAGCCGGCATTCCCCCAGATATCTGGAAAGAGGCACATGGACTCTCAACATCAAAGCGCAAGACTGCAACCACTAGGTAATATGACTTTAATTCAATCTGGTTACAATTGGCAAACCTAGTGGTCTTACAAAAATTGTTTTACCCCAATCCCTGAATGAAACACATGGGTCTCTTGTAACATTCCTTTCTCCCCCCCCCCCCCCCGCCTTAAGGGATTTGTATGTCTTGCAGTGCCAAATGGAGCTGGGTTAAGGAGTATGGGTGATATATGACCCATGGTCCTTTGTTTGAAGAACGGGGGTGTGACTTAAGGAGCAGCAGCTTACAACTGCCCACATTGCCTCCAACAAGAATCATGCCTTGGCTGAAACATCACCTAGCCATGGACTTTAAGAACAACATCTAACTAAGGACTTTAAAAGTAAACTCCTGGTAAAGCACATTTTTTACCATGCCTGAACTTCTGGGACCTGCTTTGAAGAAGGGTGTTTTACTGCACTCGAAAGCTTGCAATGTTCTTTTTTTATTTTTAATAGTGGCCTATAAAGGTATCGCCTGTAACCTATTTTTGCAATTGTGTTTTGTGATGGCCACGCGGCTCACCTCCCCCCCCCCTTTTTTTTGGCTCTGATAGAAAAGAGGACATGTCAGTGGGATGGAGAGAAGAGAAAGATGGTCCTTAGCCATTGCTTGAGTTATCCCTCCCACATACAAACAGTCGCTGGTTCAGCATAGATACCTAATAGTAAAAGACAGAGAATCTGGGGATGCAGCCAGTCTCCTAAAGGATGTCGTTGTCTTCTCCCCTGGCCATGCCTGGATGCAAAGCAGCAATTCCCAGGAAGATGGGGAGGTGGATCTGAGCCTCCCTTGGGCCCTGCAATTAGAAGGGCCAGAAGCCACCTGCTCTGGCACTTGATGCTTTTGCTACAGCAACTGGTGCTGAGTATTGTGGTTGAAATGGAAGCGTTTTGACCCCTAAAATGCTAAGTCAGACTTCAGCGATCTGCAAGGGCCTGAGTGTTGCTGGGGGGTGTTCTTGAACCACCCTATATCTACTCTGATACAGTGGTCCCCCACCTGTTTGCGGTTCATGTAATGCAGTCCCACTATATCACGGGACCGCAGTATATGAAAAAAAGCCCCCTGGGGTAAGGGTAAGGTTTTTAAGCAGAGGCTGGATGGCCATCTGTCGGAAATATTGTGACGGGGTTCCTGCATGGCAGGGGGTTGGACTAGATGGCCCTTGAGGTCTCTTCCAACTCTATGATTCTATGATTCTATACCCCAGGACTGGCACTGCCCAGGACCTTCTGGAGGCCCCCAAATGACTTCCCTGTGAACCGGAAACCACACTTCCAGTTTGCAGAAAATTCATTCCTGAAGCCTCCTATCAGAAATGGTTTTTAGTGATCCAGAAGTCACTTCCGGTTTGCAGGGAGGCCCAGGAAGCCCCCCCCCAGGCCCAAACGGACCTGCATGGGCATAGTGCGGATTTTCAGTTATCATGGGTCGGGTTGGGTCTCTAACCCCCATGATAGGCGGGGGGGGGGAGTCACTGTAAGGTACAAACATCCCTTCTTCCCCTGATTTGGACACTCCCCCACCAAAAAAAAAAAAACCCAATGCAGGCTCCCTCATACAATGCAAATGGGTTTGCATGTGAACATGCAGAAATCAGTAGAATTTACTCCTAATCAAGCCGGGTATGTATTACATTTCGGTTATATCCATTAGGATCTATTAATGTTAAGGCTCTGAGTTAATTACTGCTACAGCACTTGCGGCATCCTCCCTTTGGGAAGGTTCACGTGAGAGCGCATTCATTTTCCGAGTAGTGCCTTTTTTGAATCAGTAATTGCTGTTTAGCTCTGTACATCTCTGCTTATTATCTTCCACAAGTTCAAGGATTAAGTCATCGCTTGTGTGTGTGGTGTGTGTGTGTGTGGGGGGGGGAATCAGCCATAGAGACACTCACTGCCGGACACCTTTTGTTAAGGATGTGTAGAGCTCGCAGAGGTTGTCAGACTTCTTGGGGGGTGAAAAAGAGAGCGGGTTGAAATGGTGGGCAATCCTGGACTTGATGTGATCAATTAGGGGGCAGGAAATGTAGGGTCCTGTTCTACAAGCGCCCGCCTCCTACAATGTTTACCAGAGCTGCCAGTAACATATTAAATAGAAGCTCGTTCTTGTACGAACACAAAAGGTAGGACGTAGCTGATCCCTGTCAGCAAAAATGCCTTCGGCCGGTTTCTGGTTCTCGCTCTTACCAGTGATCCAAAGGCCATGCGTTCCCTCCCGGTTTTGGAAGAGGCAGGCGTGGATTTCATTCTGTATTTCATTTTATTCCGTCTGTCAGAAGAAGTGGACGTGATCCACAAAATGGCATTCTGTTAGGGAACGGGGCCTGATCAAATCCTGCAAATATCCTTCCTCCTAATTTCCAGCTACTGATGTAAATTCCTCACAGGGTGATACTCAAGGGAGATTTCACATGCGTTATCACTCATCGTATGCTTACCTCACCCAGTGAGGTGATCATTTTAGTGTCACAAACTCAAAAGCATGCTTCTTTAGCATCGCTGTAAAATTTCAAGGAAACCCATGCTAAAACCACTGTTTTGTTCCACATGACAGCTTCCTTCTAAAATAAAAATATGTTTTCTTATCTGGCTGGCTGGTTGTTCGTCTGTCTTGTTTGATTTTCATTTGCATGCTATGTTTCTTCCAATTAGGGGGACCTAAAGGGACTCCCAAGTTACTAAAAAAAAGAAACCAATTAAAGCCATAATAAATCCTCAACAGTAAAAAAAAAAACTAAGCATACAACAAAGCAAAGTGTTCTGCTTATATACCGCCACATAGCACTTCAAGCACTCTCTGGGCGGTTTACAATTTAATTATGTAGGCTACACATCCCACCCCCCACCCAGCAAGCTGGGTGCTCGTTTTACTGATCTTGGAAGGATGCAAGGCTGAGGGCGTTTATACACGACCCCTAAGCTCCGCCGCAAATGGCTGCAAGGTCCGGACCGTAAAAATGTTTACCCACCAGCTCCGGACTTTGCAGACAATTAAGTGCGACCCCGCCCACTTTAGCGCGACCAAACAGCAGTTTTCTTGTACCTGCTTTTTGGAGGTGACAAATATTTGATCCGGTGTAAGGATAGTGAGTGCGGGGCTCTCCTGGCTTCCGTTTGTTCTTTTTTTGCGCCCCGCCCCTTTAAGAGATCTGAATGCTGCCGGGAACAAAACGGAGGTAAACCGGCATTCTTTTCTTTCTTTTTTCTCCCTCCCTCAGGCAGCCAGCAACCAGGAAGTGCGGAGGGGGGGTGGGGGGACAGAGGAAGACAGAGGAAGAGCGAGGAACCCCTAAGATCTCTGGTCCGAATTTAAGTGGCCAGCGGATCTTAGGGGTCGTGTGAAAAGGCCCTTTGTTTTCCCTTAGTAAAATGATAAAATTGGTTCTGTACAGGCACTTACCATAGGGGAAGTATTATCTTTTCGTTCCTTTATAAATCTTTTTTTTTTAAACACACACACACACACAATGAACTTGTAATGGTCTTCTCCATCCAAATGAATTCTTTCAATCTGCATTGCACCCTGGTATTCCTACCCCTGGTTTGAAAGAGCCCTGAAACCTTTCCCACCCTGGAAGCAGGACTTTAAAAAATGGATGAAGGTCAGGAGACACAAGAATCCTATGTAGGAACTGATTGGGGTGGGGGGCATTGGTGTACCAGCACTGATCTTAAGGGATTAAGTGCCCAAGTGCCCAATCCAGTTCATAAAGGTCTATGACTAATAAAACACACAGGACACCTCCTTATCTTTAAATTTATACAAGTGGTTTCAAGAATCTATTGTGCCAAGGCAGAAGACGTGGAAGGCCAAATGTATAAGAAAGAAAGAAATGCCAGGCAGTCGAGGATAAGAGAATTGAACTGTTGAGGAGCTATTGGCAAAAAATCTTTCTTTTGATCTTCATCTTGACGAGTACTGATTTGGTCCAACTAAAGAAACTGAAAAAGTCAAATCAAAGCTCAGTGCTGTTTTCCTCCTTTGTTGCCCTTGTTGTCACTGACCTCACATCTTCACATGTGCAGCTATCTTAATGGCTGTTGTGACCCGTGCCGTTTTATTCACAACCCTCATGACCTCACAAGGTAGTCATCAGCCACATCAGTAGAATTACGTGACATTGCAGGAACATAAGGCCAAAGGCCCTGAGAACACATGCACATGCACACACACACACACAAAGTGAACAAGGCAAATGATATAAGGCAGATGAAAGGAGTGGAAGCCCATTTTCAATCGCTGACAAAAATACAAAGGTCATTTGGACATCAGTAAAAAATGAACAGCAGAGAGAGAGAGCCAATACTTTTGAATGGACCCAAACCAAATGAGTTGTCTTAGGTCCTTTGTATACGACCCCTAAACTCCGCCGCAAATGGCTCCCAGCTCCGGAGCTTAAAATTGTTTCCCCACCAGCTCTGGAGTTTGCAGATAATTAAGTGCGACCACGCCCACCTAAGCATGTCCCAGCGCACTTTTCAGGTACCTGCTCTCTGGAGGTGAAAATTACTGATGCGGATATAACGTAGTGACTGCCCGGCTCTCCTTGCTTCTGTTTTTTTTTTTTTTGCCCCCCGCCCCTTTAAGAGATCTGAATGCAGTGCCAGGATGGCAGAACGGAGGTGAGCGGCATTCTTTTCTTCCTTTTTTTTTTCTCCCTCCCCTCACTCAGCCAGCAGCCAGGAGTGCGGAGGGAGTGGGAACACAGGAACAGTGACAAACCCCTAAGATCTCTGGTCCGAATTTAAGTGGCCAGCGGATCTTAGGGGACGTGTGAAAAGGCCCTTAGAGATATGGGATAGGCTTTAAATGCTGCACCTCTGTTGCTAAAAGAGTAGAACTCTTTCCATAGCAGCACACAAAATTATAGCCCAGAGCTGGGAATGCCTTCAGAACTGGACTGAGAGAACAAGAAGGAACAGAAATTCCATCATGTGGGGACCACAGCTCTAGCAGAATTGTTGAGTTTTTGGCTATTATATCCTTACATTCAAAAGAATGGATGCATTCTCCAGACTGAACAATGGCAAAGCAAACCTACCTGCTATATAGTTTTGCATTCCCATGGCTTCCCTTGACACTTGTTCTATTGACAATATTGCATTCCCTGGTTTAAAGAACAATATAACCTCCCTATGTTCCTCTTTCTAGTTCTTGCTTGTTCTTTTCCAAACGCCTATCCTGCATTGTTTGAACAAAGAATATAGCTCCCCACATCAGCAGTAGCGATGTTAATTTTAGGATCCCTTAATGACGTTTCTCAAAGTGAATCGGCTGAAGCGAGGAAGAGGAGGAATGCAGTGGAAACCCTGAGCTTGCCAAGTGAAGTGGCTGAAGTCAATGTCTGTGAGGCAGAATCTTCTAGAAGAAGAGCGTCACTTGTTGATTTTCACCGAGCAAGCCCATGTTCAGAATGAGTGGAGCAGAAGATGGATTGTTTATTTATTTTTTTCATTTATAATTGACAACAGCATGTGGTGAGGGGAGAGTTTGGGCGCTTTTACACGACCCCTAAGATCCGCTGGTCCCTTAAATTTGGACCAGAGATCTTAGGGGCTTGTCGCTCTTCCTGTGTTCCCACCCTGGCTGCTGGCTGCGTGAGGGGAGGGAGGAAAAAAAGGAAGAAAGACCGTGGCTCACCTCCCGTTCTGCCTCTCGCTCTTGCCGGCTCTTGCCCCGGCAACATTCCAGTAGCTCTTAAGTAACTCTTAAGTAGCTCTTAAAGGGGCGGGAGCCAAAAAACAGCAAACAGAAGCGAGGAGAGCCCTGCACTCACTATCGTTGCACCGCATCAAAGAATTTTCACCTCCAGAGAGAAGGTACAAGAAAAGTGGGCGGGGTCGCACTTAATTGCCTGTAAGCTCCGGAGCTGGTGGGGAAACATTTTTAAGTTCCGGAGCTGGGAGCCATTTGCGGCGGAGTTTAGGGGTCGTGTATAAACGCCCTTTGAGTCACAGAAACGGCCCATGGACCATGCATTGCCCATCCTTATCAAAAAACCTGTGGCAATAATTGTGGAAGAACAGTCCCTAATCCTTATCAGGGATGGAAACCATTCAGCAACATCAGCCCTCTGTTTTAACGATGCCAGAGGGCCACGCCTGCACACATACACGCTGCATCTTCCATTTTCACTCCTCAGCCCCTCCATGCTCTCCCTCAACACAATCACAGTGCAACTGAGCATGTAGATACACTCACAGCCTCCAAGGGGGCGTGTTTCCCCATTCTGACACTTTTGTTTATTCAAAACTAGAAGTGATTTCCCCCGCCATGTAAATACTGTATCACTTCTGATTTGGCCCCTGGCCCTTTAGTCTGGAAAAAAAGATCTTGGGCATTCTGAAAATGTTAAACTGCACTTCCCTAGAAGTTTCTGAGGACATAGCTGGCTGCATTTATGACCACATTTGGAGATGGGGGGAGGTGTTCAGAGAGGGTCTAACAGGCCTGGAGGGGGGGCACTGAGAGTCCTGGGGAAGTATAAACTGACGGTAGCCTTGCATTTGTTATACCCTGGTCTCAACCTTTGTTTGGTGTTTCAAAGTAGCTTGCAATTCTGTTCAAGATGCCGAGTAATTATTCTGACCAGAGGGAACATTTGCAATTTGTTTATGTTAAAATTCCATAGCAACAATAGAACTTTTTAACCCAAACACTGGCTGCATTGTGTCTAGTTGTATGTGCTTAAGGGTGACTTATAATCCTAGCAACCTCGGACAGCCCAAATAGGAAATATTTTATACAATTTTTTTTGGCAAAAATGTTGCAGCACCCTATTGGTTCCAGCTGGCTTCCTTACAAGAGGCCTGGATCAGGCAGGCAAAAGAGATAGCTACATTCACGGTTGACTTGACTTTCGGGCTCTCAGGCAAAGTTTAAAACCATCAGTAAGTTGAAAGAGCAGCTTCTTATCACCGCTTAACATTGAAATGCACGTCTGCCAAAAGATGCCTTCACGCCAGGAGCAAGGCTACCTTATCATCCTTAACATCTAGTAATATTCACAAAGTCCAGACCGGGATGGCTGCTTCCTTACTCCCAGATATGTTGCCTATCTGATTAGCTGCTCTTAGGCCCGAACAACGGATTCTTCTCTGGGTTGGGTGACAGCAAAGGGTAGAAGAATCATTTCTAAAAGTTGCTCAAATAGGTATGGCTAAAATCCACAGCAGCATTCTTAGATTCACAGTAGGTGCACGCTGACCTCCTGCATTGTATCCATTTAATAAGCTCGAGTTTCCTTTGAAGAGTTTGCCCAAAGTCCCCTAGATGGAAGACAAAGCTTTGTTATCTCCCCCTCTCACAACCACATCCTCACGGAATGCTCTTCTGCGGGAGGTTGGCAAGTAATCAACATTGCAAAAGAGAGGACGAACTACAGGAGTCTTAGGCTGATACTTCACGGCCATCTCATCACTGTTCACGGTCCCGCTGGGGACCGGTACGAAGAAATCTAACCACACATCCATTGCGGGATGAGGGGAGTTCGTCCCGACCACACCCCCTGAACTGCGATCTAAGCGGGATGAGAGATTCCCCTCCCTGGCCTTGGGAATCTCCTCATCTCGCTTCTCATTCCATTAACGAGTGCCTGTGAGGTAAGGCTCATCACGCAATGTGCCATTCTCCATCTAGTGGCAGGAGTGCGAAGTGCCATTTGCCAGTACATTCCCTATGGAGTCAGTAATACAGTACAGAGAGATTAAAAGACAAATGCCTCAAACATAGCTCTGTAACGCATTGAAGGCAAGGCTTCGGAGAATTGAAACACAGAAAAACGGAAGGTCGGGCCAAAAAAACCCCCCGGAGAACAAAGGCATGGAATTTCACATCTCATCACGGAACAATGACCTGCGGAAACAGTCATGCCGGTATAATCAATCACACCCATGCATACACAGGAACAGGGACAGAACTGCAAGAAGACTACGTGAACACAACCGACATCAACACGCAACAAATTTCCTCCCAGGACAAGAGTAGACATAAAGTAACCGTCTTAATTTTTAAATGAAAAACAAAAACGGCCCTACTGTGCTGGGTCACTGAACCAAAATAACAATCCTTCCAACCGCAACTCACTACAGTACTTACTTTCCTGGAAGTAAGCCCCATGATGGAACTCAGTAGGGCCTATTTATAAGTAGACACACCCAACATTGGAATATCACTCACTTTCCTAGGCCCCCCCACCAGCAGCTACTTCTACAAAGGCAGTACTTACTAACATTGAAACAGGGGGCTCCATCCATTCCCCCTAAGAGAACTGCCAGCAAAGTACGTCTGTTCTGTCCACATGTTCCTACTGAGTTGTTACTCTTCTTCATGGGGCAGGATATGGTCTCAGTCTCAGATTCTCCACCACGCCTCTATTTCCTGATCAAAAGGAGGAGATTTTCATAAACAGCCCTGAGATGCCATTTGTCTGATGGGAATAGAAGCCACGGAGGATATTGCATTGCAATTGGTATTAATGCTTCTTTCTGTTCCTGATTCCTTTAAAAATATTTACTATTGTTATTACATTACCAAAATATCTGTAACTGAGATATATATGCTTACCAATAATAAAATTATATGAGAAAACAATAACAATTGGATATGCATCAGCATCAAAACTCATTCTCATAATCAATAAGCAAACTTAGTTTGGGGCCGGGTGGTGGTGGAATCTTTTAGATTTCCATTCTTCTTAGCTCCTCCAATATAGTACTGTATATAGGCTTACTTAAATATGCATTGGCCCCTGCTCACTCATACTAATTTGAAATAAGTGCTTCCCATCAGCTATACTAACAGCTGCCCTGTCATATTTTTAAAGTAATCTGATTACACCGAGTTTTGTACGCTTGTGTTTATGTAGAATCCCCTTCTAGTTGCAGCAGAGATGACAGGAAGATTAATTTCTTATGTAACCAAGAAAAAGGTCAGATGAGA
Source organism: Phrynocephalus guinanensis (assembly GCA_037367245.1). Classification (NCBI taxonomy): domain Eukaryota; kingdom Metazoa; phylum Chordata; class Lepidosauria; order Squamata; family Agamidae; genus Phrynocephalus; species Phrynocephalus guinanensis. The sequence goes on along the minus strand of CM074733.1, from coordinate 173,483,769 downwards.
TAAGGTTCCAAGAAGCAAAACATTTAGCAATAGAAGTTTGCTTGTTTTTATATGGATTCTTTTGGTACTGCTGGCTGATCCAAATGTTGCATCATTTCTATAACTGTGGAAGGATAAGGTAGTCATTTATATTTGCAGATGGAATAGAACTGCTTATTAGCCAGGAAGGAAGGTTGGTTGATGGTCCCCGGGTGCCAATGTAGATATACTCATCATTGTGCCTTGACATTTCTTTCCTTTCTTCTCATTTACTTGTTTTGGGCATGGAGGTTCCTCCCACTGCTAATATGTATTCAACCCATGCTCAGAGTAGCTCAAAAGCCCAGTAGTCTTTATTCATATCATACCATCTGTCAACCTATATACAGTAGGTATTATTTGACCACCTTACAGCTTCCCTGCACTAATTCTGAATTTGTTACTTTCTGTTCCATTAGCTCCAGTCAACTCTCTTTACTCCTTGACATCAAGCCTTCTGTGTTTTCTGACCAGTCATGGGTTTAGAACTCTGTTGTAAACCGCCCGGAGTTCCGCTGGAAGATGGGCGGTATAAAAATAAAATTAAATAAATAAATAAATAAATAAATAAATAAATATTAGTCACTAAGAGCATCCCAGGTCCCAAAACTCATAACCCTTTTTGTTCATGGAAACCTATAGTGTTTGGGTGAAGTAACACTAAATCGTGGCTTGTTCAGCTAAGCCATGGTTTTGTGATACAGTATGTCTCAACCAAACTCCAAACTGTTCATGAAATCACCCAGAGTAGTGGCTTCTCACTAGATGGGCGGTATGTACGGCAAATGCATCAAACAAACAAACAAACAAAGTGTCTTTGGTGCTGCTAGATGAGCATATAAAAAGCCACACTTTGAAGCTGCCACTCAGCCATGTAACTACAAATAAACATAAGAAGTGAGTGAATGTGAAGCAGAAGCAGTATAAAACTATGGTTATGTTATTCTGTGTCTAAAATTCAAATTAAGCAAAACCATAGATGTGTTCCAGGTCAAAATCCAAATTATATTGTCTGACAGTCATGAGTGCTGACCTACCAGTTACATACAGGCCACTATGATCCACCAAATGAAGTATGCACCACCTATTTGCATCCATTGCAACAATGCTTTCAAGAGCATGCTAACACTGTTTCGAGTGGTGGTTTGCATCTGGGATTGGCATTTATTGGGAGAGAGATGGCCCTGGTTATGCATCAGTAGCTACAATGCACTAAGACCATCATGCAAACAGGCTGTGTAAAAAAAAATGACGCAGTTGCTTATTGGGGCTTTGCATTTGCCCATTTGGAATAGATGACTTCAGTACAAAGTGTGCAAAGCTGGCAATCATATTCGAGTGCCTGCTTTCTGTACACTTCGGGCTCAATCAATTTTCCAGCCAGCAATACAGAAGGCGTTGCCAGGCACCCAACACTTTATTTATTTCATGAAGCATGTCTACATCTATATTTCAGGTAGGTGGAACACAAAGCAATGCACATGCGTCTCTCAAACCATTTTCCATTCATGTAATGATCACACCCGTGATTGCTTAGCTTTGGCCAAGCAAATGTGTCACATGCCCACTGATCAAGTCTCAGGGCAGAAAACTAACCCCTTGATAGGGGAATAGCTCAACAAGAAAGATCTAGAAGCAAGGGAATTAAATGCAAGCATGCATATCCATATGCTACAAACATGAGCTAAAACTTCCCAAAATAAAGTATAACAGTAAAGAAATGTCTCTTTTAAAAAACATACAAACTTGGAAACATTTTTCTTTTCTTTATATGTAAAACTGTACACTGATAATCACAATGTGACTGGCATTTGGTGAAATGATCAGGTCCCAGATTAACTTGTTGCAGCAAGATAAATATATTGTTGTAAGCCGCCCAGAGACCGCTTGGTAATGGGGCGGCTAAAACATTTTCTAATACAGAGGAGGCGAACACGAGGCTCTCGAGCCGCATGCGGCTCCCGGCCAAAATGAATGCGTCTCTTTGCCTCTTATCATTATTTTGTATACTGTGGCTCTTTGCCAAGTTTGGATTTTGTTATGCTGCTTCTGAGGAGGGACCTCTGAGGAGAGATCTCCGAGCGCGTAGTCCCGCCCCCAGGCTGCGTCATCATGTCTCCCATCCCCCAGAAACAACTACACGGGCCAGAGAGCGGGGGGACCCGTGTGTCACATGTTGTGTCACATCTTGCCGTTAGTTCTTAGTGTGGAGGACGCAGCACACCCTCACCATCACTGCAGGATTTTTACCCTCACTCAAAATGGCAAAATGCAAAGCTAAACGAAAATATGAAGATGAACACAGGACATTTTTGGAAGAATGGGAAGATGCTTTCTTCTTTATTGAACGGAACGGGAAAGCGCTGTGTTTAATATGCAATACTATGATATCACATTTCAAGGCTTCAAATCTTCAGCGTCATTTTAGAACTCTCCATGCTAATATTGACAAGGAATTGCCCAAAGGTACTGAACTACGCAAGAAAAAATTGAGCACCTTGAAAAGCCAGGTAAAAAGACAGTCTCAAATGTTTCAGCAATTAACCAAGCATGGAGAAACTGTGACCCTTGCATCCTATAAAGTGGCGTGGAACATTGCCCGTGCTAAAAAACCATACAATGAGGGGGAGTTTCTAAAACAGTGTTTTGCGGATGTAATTGAAACCTTGGCTCCAGACAATAAAAAACTCAAAGATTCCATTAATGATCTCCAGCTGTCACGGCACAGAGTTGAAACCAGAATAGCAGACATAAATAATGTGATTGAGTCAGATCTACATGCAGACTTGAACGCATGTGCTTATTTTAGTGTTGCATTAGACGAGTCATGCGACATACAAGACAAGCCACAGTTGGCAATATTTGCGCGAATGGTTTCTGAGGACTGCGTGATTAAAGAAGAGCTTCTCGACATTGTCGCATTAAAAGACAGAACTCGCGGTACTGACATAAAAGAGGCAATGACTGCCGTTTTTAAAAAAGCGAATATGTCTTTTGAAAAACTCACCGCAATAGTCACGGATGGAGCACCGTCGATGATTGGCTCAGTAAATGGACTTGTAAAGGTGATGACGCCTTTCCTGAATTTTGGAACTTCCACTGCATCATCCATCGTGAGCAACTTGTGTCCAAAACACTGAATTTAGACCACATTATGAAGCCTGTGGTGGAGATTGTGAACTACATCCGTACGCACGCCCTTAATCACCGGCAATTCAAGAACCTCATTGCAGAACTTGACGCAGACTTGCCCGGTGACCTGCCACTGCACAGCACAGTGAGATGGCTCTCAAGAGGCAAAGTAGTTTCGTGCTTTTTTGAGCTTTTGGAAACAGTAAAATTGTTTATGGCAGAGAAGAACAAAACATATCCTCTGCTTTCAGACCCCGAGTGGCTTATGGATTTGGCATTTTTAGTGGACATGCTTTCACACTTGGATAAACTAAATGTGGACCTGCAGGGGAAATTAAAAACTCTTCCTGAGCTGACACAAAGTGTATTCTCCTTTGTAAACAAGTTGAAGCTTTTTAAAGCACACATTCAAAACAGCAATCTATCCCATTTTCTTTCTTTGCGCAGCACCCTGCAGAAGACCGGTGTTAAAACAGATATAGCTGGATACGTGAAACAACTTACACAACTGCAAGAGAAGTTTACTTTCCGGTTTGAGGACTTGGACCAAAAAAGACCACAGATCACTTTTCTCATCGACCCGTTTAATGCTGACACCGACTGCCTGAAAACCCCACTTGTTACTCATGAGGCAGCAAGTGAACTAGAAATGATTGAGCTACGCGACGACGATAGACTGAAATCTCTTTTGAAGGAAGGCCATGTTACGTTTTGGAGAGCTGTGCCAACTGAAAAATACCCGTGTGTAAAAAGAGCCGCTCTCCAGCTGCTGTCTATGTTCTCGTCAACATATGTCTGTGAGAAGCTGTTTTCTACTTTGAAACACGTGAAATCAAAGCACCGGTCCATTCTGACTGACTCTCATGTAAAGGAACTGCTCCGAGTGGCTACAACTGAATACAAACCTGATTTGCAGAAGATTACTGAAAACATCTGTGAAGATTCTCAGTCATCCAGGTGCATTTATCTGGGAGTTGAGTCATGGCTACTGGACTTCTTTTTTGAGAGATAGAAACGTTTCGCTGTTCATCCAAACAGCTTCATCGGTCTGAATACAGCTAGTGCAAGAGACCTTCTTATAGTCAGCTTGACCTCTTGTCCCCTTGTCTGATTGGCTCATAAGATGAACAAAGCCTGAATAGGCTCGTTAGGGAGACATTAGTGTCCATGGCCTTAAGGTAAACAATGGCCTAAGGTGCTGAAACCCATCAAGAATGGGTCGTTAGCTGTCAAGAATGGGTCGTTAGCTGTGACCTGGTGGTGAAGGCTCCTTGATTTGCCTGGGTACTGTGGAAAGTACAGCCTGGTAAGTAGCAGCTAGACTATGCCGGAGCCCCCCACCTCTGTTGAGGGAGGGATTTTCAATGCTGACATGAATGGCTTCCCTTACTCCTCTCTCAAACCACCTCTCTTCTTTGTCTAATATGTGTACATCCTCATCTTTGAAAGAGTGGCCTTTTTCCTTCAAATGGAGGTGTACTGCTGATTCTGGTCCTGAGCTGTTACCTCTCCTATGTTGGGCCATTCTTCTAATGGCTGTTTAGTTTCTCCAATGTAAACAGGGATGTGGTGTTTGCCAAAAATCCTTTTAAGCTTCTCCGACACTCCCGCCATGTAGGGAATGACCAGGTTCTTCCGTCGGGTCTGGGTCTCAGACTGATCCCTTGTTCTTCTGGGATGGCCCACTGCTTTGTTGAAGGCCCACCTTGGATATCCACAGGCCTTAAGTGCTGTCTTTACAGGAAACCCACCCACACAGATCAATACTTACTGTTTGACTCCCACCATCCATTACAACACAAACTAGGAGTCATCAGGACCCTAAGCCACAGAGCAGAGAGCATCCCCACCTCCTCAGAAGCCAAGAAGAAGGAAGACAGGCACCTGAAGACACCACATCCCTGTTTATTTCAAACCCATGAACACACTAAGGCAGAGACTTGTCCACCCAAAGGATCTGATACCAAACCATAAAAGGAGCAATATAGTATATGCAGTCCAATGCAGTGAAGAGTGTTCAGACCTCTACATTGGAGAAACTAAACAGCCATTAAACAGAAGAATGGCCCAACTTAGGAGAGGTAACAGCTCAGGACCAGAATCAGCAGTACACCTCCATTTGAAGGAAAAAAGGCCACTCTTTCAAAGATGAGGATGTACACATATTAGACAAAGAAGAGAGGTGGTTTGAGAGAGGAGTAAGGGAAGCCATTCATGTCAGCATTGAAAATCCCTCCCTCAACAGAGGTGGGGGGCTCCGGCATAGTCTAGCTGCTACTTATCAGGCTGTACTTTCCACAGTAGCCAGGCAAATCAAGGAGCCTTCACCACCAGGTCACAGCTAACGACCCATTCTTGACAGCTAACGACCCATTCTTGATGGGTTTCAGCACCTTAGGCCATTGTTTACCTTAAGGCCATGGACACTAATGTCTCCCTAACGAGCCTATTCAGGCTTTGTTCATCTTATGAGCCAATCAGACAAGGGGACAAGAGGTCAAGCTGACTATAAGAAGGTCTCTTGCACTAGCTGTATTCAGACCGATGAAGCTGTTTGGATGAACAGCGAAACGTTTCTATCTCTCAAAAAAGAAGTCCAGTAGCCATGACTCAACTCCCAGATTACTGAAAACAAAAGATGCCAGAAATCCCACTGAGATTATCATCCCATCACTCCAACAAGGTAACAAAAAACACCTGACTGAGCATGTTATATTATGTGTTTAATATATTATTGTTAAAATTATATGCTTTTGTGTGAGTGTTTGTCTGTTTTGGCAGGTCACTGCGTGGTGTGGCTCTCTGACTCTCACAGTTTAAATTTTTTGCTCTTTTTGTCGAACTTGTTCGCCACCCCTGTTCTAATAGAATAAATAAATAACAGTTTTCAGCTTCCAGACTGGCCAGCTCTATTATCCCAGCATATTTTGGCCTGCCGTTCCAGTAAACAGGGTCCACGCAGCTGTTTTTTTTGGTGAAGCTGCAAGCAGTACCAGACTCAGGTGAGCAGATTGACTTGAGGTTACACATGAGAAGGAAAGACAGTTTATGAAACCCATGGCAGTGAGATTGTACCTGGCAATCTTATGCTTCAGGGACATCAAAGAGAACAGTAGAAACCATATACCTCTGCAGGTACAGAAGCATGATAAATATCATGCTTTAGGAATATGGTTTCCCCTGATTAACTAACTGTTAATACTCTGAAAGTTGAGTCATGGCTACTGGACTTCTTTTTTGAGAGATAGAAACGTTTCGCTGTTCATCCAAACAGCAAGCTGTTTGGATGAACAGCGAAACATTTCTATTTCTCAAAAAAGTCCAGTAGCCATGACTCAACTTCCAGATAAACTCACCTGGATGACTGAGAATCTTCACAGACATAACTGTTAATACTGCATTCTAACACTCAGGTTACACAAACTAAGTATTTCTGCTTATGATCTGTGTGCTGTCCCATCAAGTAGATTCCAACTTATGATGACGGATGTTTGAGTTATGTGAGATATTTAAGACGTAGGATTACTAGGGCCATCCATAAGTGAGTTTGAATTGCTGAGAAGGGATTTGAACCCAGGTCTCTCTAGTTCAACACTCTAGATCTCATTGTGCAGACATAATGACAAATATTAGCCATGCATGTTAATAGGCAAACGTATCAAATCAAATTCATTTTAGTCTACTTTGAAGGAAATAGCCCTCCATTGGTGCTCCTCTTAGTCTGTAAATACAACTAAAGTTGGAAGCAAACCTGTCAAACAGATATAGATGTGATGACCGTTCAATCACCAGCATTTCAGACTCGCTTTGCTTTGACAGTACTGTACATACTGTTGATGAAGCTGTTTGGATGAACAGCGAAACGTTTCTCTCTCTCAAAAAAGAAGTCCAGTAGCCATGACTCAACTTCCAAATACTGTTGGGATTTTTTAAAATAATTGGTGCTGCATGTTCTGTCTTAGATCTGAAGATTTTCACTCTATTCACTTACATTTTTTTAAAAAAAAAAGAATAAAATCTAGATAAACTCATTATTCATGTCATTCTGAAACTTGGTTGATGATGTATGAAGTGAAACAGAAATTAGCTTGTCTTTGAGAGAAGAGTTCACAGTTAAAAGCAATACGTAATTCCTTTAAAGGTCAAACGAGGAGAAATGAAAAAAGACGTTTTCTACGATATATGGGGTAAATTTATAGATTATGTATTAGTCGAAGGAAAGGGGAAAGAGTCCACGAATATTTCACGACAATTCTGGACAAGAGGACTTTAAGAAGATTACTAGAACAATAGAAGACTGAGCAACGAAGAAGAACGCATGGATGGTCCCGTGGGGTGGGGGTACACTTATATTGTTAATTGTAGTTCTTTATTTCTTATGTTGTTTGTATGTAGCTTAAAATTTAATAAAAAAACATTAAAAAAAGCAATATTTAATTCCCATGCGGATCAACCCAAATGATTATCTGATCCACCCAAATTTCCATGGGACAGACACCTACCGTCTTGAGGAGACTAGCAGGAATGAAATATAAACTTGAGATGTGGGACCTCAGATTTGTGTCAATAGCATCAAAAGTGGCCATTCAAAGAACAGAAGGACAACCACTAGAAAACCTGAAAGCGGAGTCATAGCAACTGGACTTCTTTTCTTGTGAGACTGAAATGTTTCACTGCCCACCCAAGCAGCTTCATCAGTCTGAGATAAGTTGGTAGTGAGGCCTCCAATTTATAGTTCACCTTGCTTACAAACCTCACTGGTCTGAATAGACACACTAGGTGGACAATGGCCTGAATTGGTTCATAAGATGTACAGTGGCCTGGGATGCATGAAAGCCCCACCTGTTCAACCCTTTCCAACACCCATTAAGCTTGGGTACCTAGCATTGGCCTTCCTGGTAGAGGCTTCACTACCAACTTTTCTCTGACTGATGAAGCTGCTTGGATGAGCAGTAAAACACTTTGATCTCACAAGAAAAGAAGTCCAGTTGCCATGACTCTCAACTCCTGGATAACCGCACTTGGATGACTGAGGATCTTCATAGGCATATAACCACTGGAGAATATTGTTTTTGACATAGTGTGGGAAGTGTGCCTGAAGGTGAGGGAGTGCCTGATAGGAGCCATCTTGGATCGTAGCACCTGGGATCCCATAGGATGAAGGATACAATAGTGAACATAAGATGATGAGTGGGTAACTTAGGTTTTCAATCGCCTTTTGCTTAAAGTCAAATTGCCTTAAAAATCACCTACTGTATTTCCAATCGCTTTTTCTGCGGAGCCCCCTTGGCCACGCTCCTCTTTGGCCACTGTGTCGGTTTTTCTTGCGACAGCCACCAGGGGTGGTGTTTTTTTAAACCGATTTCTAGAGTGCTTTTTGAAGCTAGTTAGCTCAAACTGCGGACACCATGCACTGTTTTTTTTCTGGGTTTCCCCCTCTGTATGCCTTATCCTGCTGTCGGAATAGCGGAAAATTAGCTACATTACTTAGAATGGAAGAAGAATGGCATGATGTTGCCCTAATTTTTTTTTCTGAAATAGAAGCAGATGATGGGAAAATGACAGACAAAATCAGAACAAAAAGCGGTTTAGCAAAGTGCGGACAGGGGAACCGGTTCATGAGAAAACGCCAAGTGTGGAATGCTGAATGGCTTCAGCAACCACGTGACCGGGGGAGGGCAGAAGGCGATTCAAAATAAAAAGCGGTTGCTGTTTGAAGTGCGGTAGCGGCAGGGGGAAGTGAGACTGAAGAACATTTGGAGGAGCAGGAAACATTCGCACTGCACTTTAAGAACACTCAAAGTAAGCATTCACCACCATTGCCTCAATAACCCTTATTATGGGAACCCTGCAAAGTCAATGCCTTTGGCACCACCCCCTATTTCACTTATTTAATAAGGCTACTATGTTGTTATGATTGGCACAGACTAAAATGTAAACTTTTCAAACGAGGTAAATCTATTACAACAGTGGCAATATGACTTCCATCTCCTCCTTCCCCAACAGCCTGGTGGGCTGTGGCCAAAAACCTGCAAAAACTAGTCAGAACAAAGCCCGTGTGTGTGTGTGTGTGTGTGTGTGTGTGTGTGTGCGTGCGTGCGTGCGTGCATGTGTGCGTGCGTGTGCGTGTGCATGCGTGCTCACGCGCCTGGGCAATCAGGGAGAATCAGGCAGGAGGCCAGCTGTAGAGGATGGAAAATGGGAAGAGGCAACTCAATTTATCCAGGGGGAAAGATTAAGTGTGTATCTTTGGGTGTGCGGCCATGGGTATTCATGGAGGGTCCAAGCAGAACAGTGCCCTTTTCCATCCCCTTTCCATCTCTTCCAGCTCTTTCCATTTAGAAGCTCACTGAGAAGTCCATCCCCCTTGCCCCAGGTCCACAGGGGAGAACCTTTGGGTTTTTTTCCCTTTCTGCCTGGTCTCTCCCCACTCCCTTTATCTCCCTCCTTGCCATCTTCTTGATTGTGTTCCAAAACAAATAGAGTCCTTCGCCTCTAAACATTCAGCATTTCCTTGTCCAGAAGGTTGTTTGAAGAAAATTTGGGCACTTTCCTTGGTGAGCAATATTTTGTTCCAAGCTTAGGGATCGCAGGGCGAAACATATTCTCTTGATATATTTTGCTCCATCAGTGCCATTTGTGATGCCTTGTACAGAGACCATCACATGCTGCTGAGATTTCCTCATGAATGGAGGTGGACATTACATCTGCATCTCAGGGAGATTTTAGGTATCATGAAAGGACAACAAATTATTTGCTAATGACATTATTAATACAGCCATGCCTGTGTTTTACTGCTAGAGATGGGAAGAGTGCTTGAGGAATGTTGTTGAGGGAAATGGGGAGCATTTTCTTGCCCCCACCCCGTCCGCAAGCTGGGTGCTCATTTTACCTACCTCAGAAGGATGGAAGGCTGAGTCAGTCTCAAACCAGCTGAGCCTCGGATCTAACCCAGGACGTGAGCAGAGTCCTCACTGCAGTACTGCAGTTTAGCCATTGTGCCATGAGGCTCCCAATACTACAAGGCTCTGGCCAGTGTACCTCAGACCCTGGTCCTGTGCAAATCACACCTTGCTCCTGTGCACCTCGCCATTGCCTCGACACTCTGAGCAAAGCAGGAAGCAACAATATGAGCCAGCAATGGAACCATGGGATTTTCTTCCTCCATTCTGCTAAAATCCCAATGTGTGTGTTGTGTCGTTACCGTTGTAACCGACTCTTCGTGACTCCATGTCCATGGAGTTTCTTCTTGGCAGGAATCATGGAGTGGCTTGCCAGTTTCTCCTCCAGGCGCCTACAGCACCTGGTATTCCCTGGTGGTCTCCCATCCAAGTACTAACCAGGGCCAACCCTGCTTAGCTTCCGACATCAAGCGAGATCGGATGTGCTTAACTATAGTCAAATCTCAACTACTGAAAAAATAAATAAGTATGAGCAATATGCTACTTCCAAATTTTGCTTTCTCCATCACCCCCTCTAAAATGGGCATTGGGAAGCCATGGTGATGCACTATGAAGATTATCCAGCCTACTGAATGGATCCTAAGGATCAAACTGGTGCCTGGAAACAATAGGACTTTCCCACTCCAGCTCTATACACTCTACACCTGGGATTACATCTTGTTCATTTCAGTGGGACTTAGCCTTTAATCATTAAACACCATGGTCATCATCAAGTAAAGGGAAAACAAAACATCTATCTATCTATCCCTCTAGGAGGTATCTATCTATAGCTATGTAGACAAATCTATCTATCTATCTATCTCCCAATCTATGGAATGCTATCCCTATTGTGATCCGCCTGGCGGTTTAGTGATTTAAGCAGTGATTTCAGCTAAAAACCTAGCTGCTGGAGACAGTTTCTATTGTAACAACTCTTTATTCCGCTGAGAGACAAGACTAGGATAATGGGGAGAGGGAGCTATATTTATTAGGAGCCATGATTTACTGCTATTTTAAAGATATACATTTTGGATGGTTTTAATCATTTGATTGTAACCAATCACAAAGCTGCCTTTTGGTAGAGACGGCAATAGGATTGAATATCCAAATGCAGCAAATTGAAATAACCAATAGGCCTGTTAAATAAATAAACAGGATGGTCAGTTACTTAAAAAAGCAAAACAGATAATAGGAATACAGATTCTTTCTTACACTTTCACTTTCTTTTCTTTCTTTCTATCTTCTGGATCAAACTATTTTTAATCTTCTCTGTATCAAAACGTGTTAGCGCAAGATACAATCCATAGAATTTCTGCTTAACTTATTTCTGACATTTAGAACATAAACTGAAGGATTAAAAACACTATGGTCAGAATCTTCTTGGTCATTTACTCCCATGTAGGGAAAATCGATAACTCACAAGCTTGCAGCAGCAAATTGCCACTTATTTATGATGTTTTGATTGCATGTGTGGGTGTGTATCTGCCAAAGGTTCGGGCAAGTGCCCAGGAACACAAACAGCATCTCGTTAATCATTCCGAGCCAAACTGTTTTGTTTTTCCTCTGGGTTTTGATTGGCTGAGCAGATGCTCTGTTTCATTGTAAAATAAATTACTTTCCCAAACAATTACATTTCATCAGGAGTAAAAACATTGTTGGCACCATTACTCATCTCACTGCAAATTCATAAACTGTCTTCTTCCTAAGCCTTCTCTCAAACCTTTGTTGTAACCAACTCCCACGTTCAGACTGTCCACTTCATAGATATAGTCACAAGGGCAATAACTCCGCGCTGCTTTCATTCAAAACACTTTCCCCAAGATTCTTCTGTTGTTTATATTGGAGTTTGGTTGCTCAGGTAACAAATCAGGAGGCTGATCTTTCAAAAATCCGCATTGTGCTTTTGTTTACCATCACACCTTAGCACTTTCTGGAATCACTGTTGTGTTACTGAAACAATATATTTACAGGTTCCAGATGACTCTACAGGTCTGTGTCTCTATCTGTAGTAAACAATGGCAGTACAGTATTTAATTACTAATTTAATTCACTTGTTTCATTTTTAGGCTGCTTTTCTACAAAGGATGGGGACCCAAAGCAGCTCATAAAGCTATTTAAAAAAAAAAAACAACAACAACAACAAGTAATTCATTCAGGTGTTGTTTTAGGGCCTTTTCACACGACCCCTAAGATCCGCTGGTCCCTTAAATTCAGATCAGAGATCTTGGGGGTTTGTTTCTATTCCTGCGTCCCCACCCCTCAGCACTTCCTGCTCCTGTCGGCGTGAGGGGAGGGAGGGAAAAAAGGACAAAAGAAGCCTTTACTAACCTGCCGGTGCCGGTCGAAGTTGCCACGAGCCCCGTTACTTCCTGGTTCCTTCTCAAGGGGCTCTTAAAGGGGCGGGAGGCAAAAAAACAACAGACAAGTGGAAGCCCGGCATCTTATCCGCATCAAATATTTTCACCTCCAGAGAGAAGGGTACAAGAAAAGGCGCTGGGTCGCGCTAAAGTCGGGGTCGGAGATTTTCTCTAAACTCCGGAGCCGGTGGGGAAACATTTCTAAGCTCCGGAGCTGGGAGCCATTTGCAGCGCAGCTTAGGGGTCGTGTATAAACGCCCTTAGAAGCAACACAAAGCCTGCCTACTCCAACCATTGTCTGAGAAGAGCAGGATATGTAATATTTAGCACCTTTTTGGAGGAAGGGAGATTCTGGCAGGGTATGGAGAGTATTAGAGGCTGTACTTGATGTAACAAATTCATGTTAATAAAATGGTAGAACAGAGCTCTACAATTTAAGATCCACCAGTTGGTTTGGTGGTCCATTTGGTTGCTTGCCATTTCCTTTAGGGATGACCACCACACTACCTGGTTGTTGGCCAGTTCCCCACCCCACCCCGGATTTTTGCCATACTATCCAATACTGGTCTGCAGTACTATCATCTAAAAAGGAGCCAGCCCTGCAATCTTTCAGAAGTTGAACTTGTGATATGAGAAAAAAACGCACTAAGGTCACTATTTTGCCCCCCTTTTAAGGAGATGTTGTTCTGCAACCATGTTTGAATATATTTATCTAGAGAGTGATGCTGTTGTGAGTTTCACAGCCCGATAAATTTGTAATTGTAGAGGGATTGAAATATGCACGGCCGAACCCGATACGTACACAGAGCCCTGGCTTTCTCTGCAAAAACTCAAGAAGCCCCTTTCAGACTCTCCTGTCTTGCAGGCTACAGCATAGCAACCTATCCTATGTCTGCCCACACAGAAGTAAGTCTTAGGGGGATATCAGACAAGCATAGAGGTCGGACACTACACTACACTATTTCGTTTGTTTTAATTAAGGCTGATCCATTGCACCCCTTTTGCAAGCTGTTCTGTTCCTTTTTGGCACAGTGCTAGGGCTGCAGTTTATTTGGTACAATTGGGGGCTCCTGATTATCCAGTCTATGTGGTTGCTTAATTCACTCCCAAGTATTGCTGTGGGCAGTGTTCTCTGGGGTGACAAGGCTACAACGTGGGCTTACAGTTTAATTACAGTATGCAGACTACACACTTAGGATAGGTTTACAGTTTAATTACAGTATGCAGGCTACATACAGTATTTAGGATAGGGATGTTGGTAATCAAAATGAGAAGAAATTGGAGCAATTTGAAGTGCTGTCTGGATGCTTGTAATGGGATCATAGCATTTTCTGTGTGAATGAAAGGATCACTCAAGTGGGAAATAAAGTACATGGAATCAAATATGACAGCCTTTTAAATGTGATCTAGGTCACTCCAAATACCCCTCCAAGTCACTCCCGTTGTAACCTTAAACCTAGGTAATGGACTGCATACTCCGGCACCTCCTTTCTTGGGACCTATATATTGATCATTTTCTGTCATTTTCTGCACTTGTTCTACAATTTGTTGCTATAATCTTGCTTAGAGTTTGATAGATTCCATCTCTGTAGCCTGGTGAATTATTTCTTCCAAGTGCTTTAAAAGTGGCGTTTACTTCACTTTTTGAAATTGTTGGATCTTCATTGCATTATTCTCCTTCAAAGGCATCTGCCATCATCCTTGCACTTCATGTATAACATATATTTTACAACTTATCTTTATTTTATCCTGCACATATAGTGGTTATTCTCTCTGTTGAGCTTTCAGCAGTCCTTCTCTTTTCAATAGACATCCCCATTGATTCAGTGTTGATGCAGTAACAATGAAACAATACTTTTAAGGTTATTTTTAAATATCTGGAGTTTTAAATATCACACACATACCCTTCAGAGAGCTCGTTAGAGAGGAAGAGTGCATATATATGGGGAGAGAGAGAGAGAGAGAGAGAGAGAGAGAGAGAGAAGCAATTAGAAGGGATCAATTGGAGAGAGAGGTTATGAAGAGCTGCACAATATATTGTATCTATTTTAAATACCTACTACTTCTAAGTGAAGCAACAATACCAGACTGTATTGCCATTCTCATATGAAAAAGAAAACACAATTTTAAGAAATGTAATATTGGACAATAAAAGGAGTAGACAATGAAAGCAATTTGAAATGCTGACGATACTCATCAATATGAGAGAAAACTGGATAAGCACAAACAATAGCCGTATTGAAGATACTAAATCAAAAGCCTGAAAGATTCTTTTGAAACCATTGAACCAAGGGCAATTACAAACTCTGGGAAAACGGCAGGCAAAACCGTAAACAGAAACAGAACAGATCTCAGCTGCAACACAGCAGTTGTGTGCCCAGGTGGCTCATCTCCTTTATGATCCTAACATACTGTATCTGAATCTATCGTTACTTAACATTACTTTATAGCCCAGATTTATTTTTGAATTTGACAACAATCATTTTATACACAGTCCTTTATGTGACCTACTCAGAGGTTAGCTCTATATGTTTCATTTATTTTATCCTGAATGATCCCTCCAAACAATCTGTACTTTTTGTTTTTCATTAAGGACAGAGGCATAAGAACATAAGAACATAAGAAGAGCCATGCTGGATCAGGCCAAAGGCCCATCTAGTCCAGCTTCCTGTATCTCACAGCGGCCCCACCAGATGCGTTTGGGAGCGCATGAGACTAGATATCTGTCTCCTGATACCACTCCCCTGCATCTGGCCCTTGAAGTACCCTGGTTTAAAGCCTAGAGATTACACATCTCCATCATGGTTTATGACCCGTGATGGACTTTTCCTCTAGGAATCTGTCCAATCCCCTTTTGAAGGCATCCAGGCCAGATGCCATCACCACATCCTGTGGCAGGGAGTTCCATAGACTTACAACACGCTGGGTGAAAAAATATTTTCTTTTGTCAGTTCTTACTCTCCCAGCACTCAATTTGAGTGTATGTCCCCTAGTTCTGGTATTCTGAGAGAGGGAGAAGAGCTTCCCTCTATCCACTTTACTCATACCCTGCATTATTTTGTATGTCTCAATCATATCCCCCCTCAAGCGCCTTTTTTCCAGACTAAAGAGGCCCAATTGTTTTAGCCTTTCTTCATAAGGGAGGTGCCCCAGCCCAGTAATCATTTTAGTCGCTCTCTTCTGCATCTTTTCCAGTTCCACTATGTCTTTCTTGAGATGCGGTGACCAGAATTGTACACAATACTCCAGGTGGGGCCTTACTATTGTTTTATATAACGGCATTATAATGTTGGCTGTTTTATTTTCAATCCCCTTTTTGATAATCCCTAGCATGGAATTGGCCTTCTTCACTGCTGCCACACATTGGGGAGACACCTTCATGGAGCTGTCCACCAACACACCAAGATCTCTTTCCTGATCCGTCACGGATAACTCAGAGCCCATGAGTTGATAGATGAAGTTGATAGCCAGGATTTGGAGCACCTGGGGTTAGGTTTTTGTGCCCTTCCTGCTGCCCCCCATTGCACCCCCCCCAGCAATGGGGGGCCGAACCCTGCAGGCATGGGGTGCGTGTGTGCATGCGAGGATGGGCGGAGGTGTGTGTGCGTGTGTGTGCGCACGCGCATGCGCAGTAGCGCGCACACACCTTACACCTCTCCTACCAAGGTGAGGAGGAGGAGGGCGCCACGGCCACCACGCTTTACCGGGACGCATTTGGCGACCTTTAATTTAATTTAACTCAGTTGTTTTTTCTTTTCTTTTCCCACACCTCTTGCCGATGACTCTTTTTACTATTGCATGGTCTTCCTTTTTGGTGTTTTTGTTTTGTTTTTAACCTATTGTAAACCGCCTGGTGTTCCTTCGGAAGACGGGCGATATAGAAATATAATAAATAAATAAATAAATAAATAAATTTAAATCAAATAAATAAATTTATCATCGACAGGGCCATAGACAGCTACAGTCATTGATTACATTTAGCTACAGTATGGATGATGCAACACAATGCAATCCAGAGTTCCAGCAACATAATAAAGAGCAGTTTCGGATTCACTGTTATTTAGGTTTGTAGAAGCTGATAGTCTTTCCATGTCGAGATCTTGAGCGCTGTTGCTATTAACAGATACAATGGAAGGTCTCCTTCTTTTTGTTTTACAAGGTTCCTTTCCCACAATCTGAGTTACGATTATGGGATCCAACATTCTGCTGCCTCCATATTGATGTTTTGTGCAGTGTCACTGTGTGTTATCAAGAAGCAGATGCTGCTTGTCAACTGCAAGCTCTAAATTATTCCAAACACAAAAGCTCCTAATTATAACCAGAAGAAAAACTGAGGCCAAAATTCTTATTTACACTGGATTTTAATCCTTATATATCACAATTTTTAAAAAAATAATCATCTCCCTTAAAATCATACTGATACTGACAAATGCTAGTGGGGATACTTTAGGATTAACAAGTATAATACAGTGGACCTTGATATAACAAACGGTTTGTATAACATAAAAACTGTACAGTACAACATAAAAAATTCCGGAGACAGGGGAAATTTGCTTAACAGAATCACCTATGGGGCGAATCCATACAACATAAAAATGGTCGCAATTAGGGATTACAGTACTCTGTTTTCAATGCATTCCTATGGGAAATTTGTATAAAGGAAAATTTGCTTCACATAATTTCATTCGGAACGAATTAATTCCTTTGTACAAGGTACCACTGTAATTCTGCAAAATGGATCAGCGATAGAAGACTACTCAATTTCACTGGTTCGTATTTGTACAGCACTTGGAACCAATTATGAGTCAGTTGTAATTGATTATTTTTTCTAATGAACTTGGAAAAGGTTCCTTTCTAGACTGTACTTCCCCAAATCCCTGAGCCACAGTAGCAATGAACAAGGTTGCTGGGAAACGCTGGCTGCTATCGTCCCCCCCCCAAAAAAAACGTTTTCAACCATCCCACTATGGTTGCAGTCTAACAAGGTATAACTACACTCCCTTTGTGGTGCAACTCGAAGGTTTATTTGCTTTCTATCGTTACTGTAGTGTGCCCTCGCTAAGCAACAGCGAGAAACATGTCATGAGTCAACACTGGCTGTGCCTGGTATTGCTCCTTCATGCTGCATTATGGTGGCTGCGGGCAATGAAGAGAGGGACAGATGGAGCCCATGCCTTGAACCACAGGCCGGCAGCTTAGAGCATCCAACTGTTTGCCTGCTTTTAGAATAACCGAGAAAGTCCATCTTAATAACTTTTGAAAAACTGATAATAACTTTTGAAAAATTGATAACTACTTTAATTTTTTTGTATACTGTACTAATAATAAACTACTCTGGGAGCCATGTAGTAATAATCTTAACCAGTTAATTTTAAATTTTCAGACTTTCTGCCTATTGATTTAAATCAGTGATGGCCAAACTTTGGCCCTCCAGATGTTTTGGACCACAACGTCCAGAATTCCAAGCCTGTATTGCCAATGACAAAGGACTGTGGGAGTTGTGGTCCAAAACATCTGGAGGAATGAAGTTCGGCCACCCCTGATTTAAATGATTCTTTGTGCATCTAATGCAGTCCGCGACTGCCTTTAAAAGCTCACCTTCTAATCAACGTGATCAGCAATGTGTTCCACTGAAATGATGGCTAGTATTGCTTATACCCACCAGCAGAAGTCTGTGTAAATCTCGGCTACAATTTGCTGCATTTTTAAGAAATCAGTGTAGGCATTTGCTATCATGCGGCAAGGACGGCCTTCTGCAGGCAACAGACGAGGCCCATGCTGACTTCTTAACTTGCAGCAACTCTCAGCATGAAATGTACATCAGTGGCTTTAAGGGCGTTTATACACGACCCCTAAGCTGCGCTGCAAATGGCTCCCAGCTCCGGAGCTTAGAAATGTTTTCCCACCAGCTCCGGAGTTTGGAGACAATTAAGTGCGACCCCGCCCACTTTAGCGCGACCCAGCGCACTTTTCTTGTACCTTCTCTTTGGAGGTGAAAAAAAATTGATGCAGATAAGAGTGCCGGGCTCTCCTGGCTTGTCTGTTGTTTTTTTGCCTCCCGCCCCTTTAAGAGGTCCTTGAGACGGAACCAGGAAGTAACAGGGCTGTGGCAAGTTCGACCGCACCGGCAGGTTAGTCAAGGCTTCTTTTGTCCTTTTTTCCTCCCCCCCCTCACGCCGACAGGAGCAGGAAGTGCTGAGGGGTGGGGACGCAGGAACAGAAACGAACCCCCCAAGATCTCTGGTCCGAATTTAAGGGACCAGCGGATCTTAGGGGGTTGTGTGAAAAGGCCCCAAGTCATCAGAATGTTTCCACTGGGTTTCAGTAAGTGTTCAACAGACATAGGTCCAAGTACTTGTGCAGAGCGATCCCATGGCTCTGAAGGTGACATAGTCAATGCAGTTCTAGGAACAGACCTAGGCGACCCTCCAACAAAAAAGACAAAGGTATTTACTAGGGACCCTAACCCATTGACACGGGCAACCAGTCTCACATTGTTAGTGGCCATTACTTTGTCTGCCATTAACGGCATCATTATGTGACCTCAGTGCCACTGCCGTGGGCCAGGGCAATACCCAGCAGCACGGTGCAATACCAAGGTGAAGTTTCCTCCATGCAGGCAAAGATACCCTTGCTAGTGCACTACTGGGAATGCCCCGGGCTTGATATAAACCTTCAGCCTTTGTGGGTATCCTGCTGAAAGTGTTCCACATCTGTCTGCAAGCTATTGTGGGACCTGCCACAAATGTGAAATGGGTTTTAATGATTTAAATCAGCTGCCTGGTGGCCTTGTATCTTTCCCTCAGGATTGGGAATACAGCAGTGTTCCAGGATGTCACAATAACCCATCACTATTTTCATCTGGTCATTTTCATCTGTCATTGCAAACACTCTTTTCCAACAACACAAAAGGCGACTCTACACATGGACATCACCAGATGGACAATACCGGAATCAGAATGACTATGTTCTCTGCAGCCAAAGATGGAGGAGCTCCATACAGTCAGCAAAAACAAGACCTGGTGCTGACTGTGGCTCAGATCATCAGCTTCTTATTTCAAAATTCAAACTTAAACTGAAGAAAGTAGGGAAGATCACTGGGCCAGTCAGGTATAACCTAAGTCAAATCCCATATGAATACACAGTGGAAGTGAAGAATAGATTCAAGGAACTAGATTTGGTGGACAGAACACCTGAAGAACTATGGATGGAGGCTTGTAACATTGTACAGGAGGCTGCAATGAAAAATATTCCAAAGAAAAGAAAATGCAAGAAAGCAAAGTGGTTGTCCAACGAGGCCCTACAAATAGCGGAGGAGAGAAGGGACGCAAAATGCAAGGGAGAAAGGGAAAGATACAGAAAATTGAATGCAGACTTCCAAAGAATAGCAAGGAGAGACAGGGCGGCCTTCTTGAATGAACAGTGCAAAGAAATAGAGGAAAACAACAGAAAGGGGAAAACCAGAGATCTGTTCAAGAAAATTGGAGATATTAAAGGGGTATTTCGTGCAAAGATGGATATGCTAAAGGACAAAAATGGTAGGAACCTAACTGAAGCAGAAGAGATCAAGAAGAGATGGCAAGAATATACAAAAGAATTATATCAGAAAGATCTGGATGTCCCTGATAACCAAGATAGCGTAATTGCTGACCTGGAGCCAGACATCCTGGAAAGTGAAGTCAAGTGGGCCTTAGAAAGCATTGCAAACAACAAGGCCAGTGGAGGTGATGGCATTCCAATTGAACTCTTTAAAATCTTAAAAGAGGATGCTGTAAAGGTGCTGCATAAGATATGCCAGCAAATTTGGAAAACCCAGCAGTGGCCGGAGGACTGGAAAAGATTGGTCTACATCCCAATCCCAAAGAAAGGAAACGCCAAAGAATGCTCCAACTATCGTACAGTTGCACTCATTTCACATGCTAGCAAGGTTATGCTCAAAATTCTACAAGGCAGGCTCAGTATGTGGAAAGAGAACTTCCAGAACTACAAGCTGGATTTCGAAGGGGCAGAGGAACTAGAGAGCAAATCGCCAACATGCGCTGGATTATGGAGAAAGCCAGAGAGTTCCAAAAAAACATCTACTTCTGCTTCATTGACTATGCCAAAGCCTTTGACTGTGTAGACCACAACAAACTATGGCAAGTCCTTAAAGGAATGGGAGTGCCTGACCACCTTATCTGTCTCCTAAGAAATCTATATGTGGGACAAGCATCAACCGTCAGAACTGGATATGGAACACCTGACTGGTTTTGAATTGGGAAAGGAGTACGACAAGGCTGTATACTGTCACCTTGCCTATTTAACTTATATGCAGAGTACATCATGAGAAAGGCCGGTCTGGATGAATCACAAGCCGGAATTAAGATTGCCGGAAGAAATATCAACAACCTCAGATACGCAGATGATACTACTCTAATAGCAGAGAGTGAGGAAGAATTAAAGAACCTCTTAATGAGGGTGAAAGAGGAGAGTGAAAAAAATGGGCTGAAGCTCAACATTAAAAAAAAACTAAGATCATGGCCACTGGTCCCATCACCTCCTGGCAAATAGAAGGGGAAGAAATGGAGGCAATGACAGAGTTTATTTTCTTGGGCTCCTTGATCACTGCAGATGGCGACTGCAGCAACGAAATAAAAAGACGCCTGCTTCTTGGGAGGAAAGCAATGGCAAACCTAGATAGCATCCTAAAGAGCAGAGACATCACTTTGCCAACTAAGGTCAGGATGGTTAAAGCTATGGTTTTTTCCAGTAGTGATGTATGGAAGTGAGAGCTGGACTATAAAGAAGGCTGATCGCCGCAGAATTGATGCTTTTGAGCTGTAGTGCTGGAGGAGAGTCTTGAGAGTCCCCTGGACTGCAAGGAGATCAAACCTATCCATTCTGAAAGAAATCAACCCCAAATGTTCACTGGAAGGACAGATTTTGAAGCTGAGGCTCCAGTACTTTGGCCACCTCATGAGAAGAGAGGACTCCCTGGAAAAGGCCCTGATGCTGGGAAAAATCGAAGGCAAAAGGAAAAGAGGACGACAGAGAATGAGATGGTTGGACGGTGTCATCGATGCAACCAAAATGAATTTGACAAAACTCCGGGAGGCAGTGGAGGATAGGAAGGCCTGGCGAGCTCTGGTCCATGGGGTCACGAAGAGTCGGACACGACTGAACGACTGAACAACAACAATTTTCATCTAGAAGGAAGGAAGGAAGGAAGGAAGGAAGGAAGGAAGGAAGGAAGGAATACTTGAACATTCTGCTGTTGCCAGATCAGGATGAGAAAACTCCTTGTTAGTGGTATTTGGAAAGAACGAACGAACGAACGAAAGAAAGAAAGAAAGAAAGAAAGAAAGAAAGAAAGAAAGAAAGAAAGAAAGAAAGAAAGAAAGAAACTGTCAAAATTTTATGCAGCTGTTTTGCAATGTTTAGCTTGGACCTAAGATGTTTTCATTTCTACTATCCACCAGAGGTGAATTGGTTCCAGTATGCTTTCTCTGTAAAGCTTTTGGACTTCCGTGTTCTTCTGCCCTGTGCTATAATTATCCTGAAATTATACTTTTTCCCAGCTCTGTCCTCTGATACTTTTTCATAGGTCTGAGAATAAATTATTCATGCTGTGGAGATTCTCTGCAGCCTTTTCCCCCCTCTTCACAAGCTCTCATACATTCTGATGCTTTCAGCTAATGTGGCTTGATGTGTGCACAGCACACACTTGGATTTCCAGACAAGGGAAAAGGAGTGCTTTACTCTTGGCTTCCCACATAGCAGGTCCAGCCCTGCCTGGCAGACGGAGGCTTGTTCACTCTTCCGACCCCCACCCCACCCTGTCACACCCAAGATGGCAGGTGAGATTTCCCCAGAACCTGCACCTGTCCATCTTTCTTAACCTTGGCATTTCTGAAACGGTGAACTCATTTTGGGGGGGGAGGGGGGGGGGTGGAACATCATAGAAACTAACTTTAAACCTGAGGGAAAGGGCTTCCTTATCTGCCCTGGGTCTCTTGAATAAGTCAATGGGATTCCAGTGGGAGCTGCTGAAGTGGTAGGGAAAGCATGTGAGATACAATTCAACTAGCTCCAGAAGGTGACTTCTGCATATAGCAGATTCAAGGCTCAGTGGCGTAAATTGCAAATTATGGGGAACTCACCAAGAGTTGGCTTTCACTGACAGAAACGTCTTCCACCAGCAGAAGGGGGAGGAAAGCAGCCCTTCTCCTCCCCCCCCCCCCCGTAGCTTTTGGCATACCATATGGTCTGTTCGGTAGGCAGAGAAACCCTCTGGAACAGGCAATGCTTGGCATGTAATTTCGGAGGGCGGTGGCACGCCGGGGGGGGGGAGAAGAGTTGCATTACTCATTTATTTACCTGAGCACAAGACTATTATTTTGGGCTCTACTAACACTGGGGAAATGATTTGTTGCATGGCTTGTTATGAACACGCTACTTTTTAAAAATAGGTAATTTTCTGAGAAGTGGGAGAGAGGGACACAGCCATGGTGTGGGAGAGAGGCTGCTGAAGCGCCCCTTGGTACACGCTGCCAGGTGGGATGGCCCACGTGCAGACAACAGGGCCCAACATGCCAATGGATACAGTGGGATCCACCACGCAAGAGGGAATGCCCCCTTTTGATAGCAGGGATTCTTTGCGTGCCCCTCAGGATGGGGAGAGGCATACCAAGGGCCTGAACCAGCTGCTTTCCAAGGAGCCACTCCTCTACGTACAACCCAGGCTCCTTGCCTGTATTTGTGCACTGCTCTTCTGTCCAACAAGGGGTGTGGTGGCTCAGTGGGCTAGAGCACTGAAAGCTGTCAGCTGCAAAGTCGGCAGCTTGGCGGTTCGAATCTCAGGTGCCACCCAGTAGGAGTGAGCTCCCGCTGTTCACCCCAGCTGCTGCCAACCTAGCAGTTTGAAAGCATGTAAATGCAAGTAGATAAACAGGTACAGTGGTCCCCCGCCCTTTCGCGGTTCATATACTGCAGTCCCGCTATATTGCGGGAACACAGTATATGAAAAAAGGACACCTGGGTTAAGGGGGGAAAGGCCTGTTTCAGGCCTCCCATACTTATCTCCAACCTGGCGCTGTCCTGAATGGGTCTGCAAGGGCCTCCCTGCGAACCAGAAGTGACTGCCGGATCACCGAAAAACATTTCTTTGGCCTCCAGTAAATACAAGAACCCCCATCTAGGCGCCCCAGGGCCGACTTGACCTTCATCCACATATCGCAGATTTTCAATTATTGTGGGTCGGGTTGGGTCCCTAACCTCCGCAACAGGCGGGGGGGGGTCACTGTACCGCTGTAAAAAGCAGGAAGGTAAAACAGAGTTTCTTTGCAGCCATGCCGTCCACATGGCCATGGACTTGCACAACACTGACTCTTTGGCTTAGAAACAGAGATGAGCACCGCCCCTAGAGTCGGACACAACTAGCACGCAAGTGAGGGGGGAACCTTTCCCTTTACTCTCTGTCGAATAAGTGACAAGGGAGACTGCTGGAAAGGAGAATAGCCTCACCAAGGGAGAAGCAGGCTTGGGAAACAGGCTATAATGTAGGAAAACACAGTGGTATGGGTGGACAGTCCCCATGGGCTGGTTCCAGTTCCCAGACAAGGGCTTTCCCTCTCTGCAGTCTTGGCAGTGCAGTCTAAGGAATATCAAGGTATGTGCACATGAAGAAGTGAATGATGCCCAACTTCTGAGTATTCTGTACCTGGAAAACCTTGACAAGGATTTCAGAATAAATCAGAATTGACTTGAGATCACATGGTGCTGATGACTATTGCACATTTCTCTGGGAGCCTCATGGCACAATGGTTAAACTGCTGTACTGCAGACAAAGCTATGCTCACAACCTGGGCCCATGGTAGACTCGGCCTTCAAAATGAACGCCCAGCTTGCTGGGTGGGGGGCAATGTGTCGCCTGCAGAATTGAATAGTAAACCTCCCAGAGAGTGCTTTAAGCACCATGGGGCAAGCAGAACACTTTGCTTTGCTCTGCATATTATTGACTTCAGCGGGGTTTCCCCCAAATTCAACATGCACAGGGCTGAAGCTATTGTGCAGGTACTCAGTTCCAAACTCAGTAATTAAATTAAGAAGTGAAGTTTCATTTGCAAGGATTGTTGAGATTCTTCTTCTTCTTCAAGTGCCATGTCCTCATACAATGTTGGCGATCAGTAGCCTGAACTGGTTTCTCTTTAAAGCTATTCCCAACCGAGCAGCTGCACTCACTGTGGACCATTGGCTTAAGTTCTTAATGCCAGAATGTTCTTCTACGCCCCAAGCCATGCTTCCCATCTATACAAAATCTTTAACAATTTCAATTTTTTTGATGTTGATGTTAAAGTTGGTGCAATTCTTCTATGATCATGTTTTTTGTCTTCATGTTCCACTGCAGTCCTACTTGGCCACTTTCTTCTTTCACTTTCCCTAACAGTCCTTCCCACTCATTGCTGTTTCCTGCTAGTAAAACGGTGTCAAACACATACAGTGCTACCTTGTATAAAGGAATTAATTCATTCCAAATGAAATCCTATTAAGCAAATTTTCCTTTATACAAATTTCCCATAGGAATGCATTGAAAACGGAGTAATCCCTAATTGCGGCCAATATTATGTTGTATGGATTCACTCCCTAGGTAATTATGTTAAGCAAATTTCCCCTATCTCCGGAATTTTTTATGTTGTACAGATTTTATGTTATACAAACCGTTTGTTATACGAGGGTCCACTCTATTTTAAATTACGGAAGTTTCTTCCACTAATTTTCAGCCTTCTTTCATCTGAATCTAGTGTGGGTCCCGGAATGATATGTGCGGGGTACTGGTCGAATATAGATCAAGGGATACAGTGCACCCTTATCTAACACCAAAGCAGTGTTCTTCTCCCAGAGCAAATCTCCCAACTAGGCCGTGCCTTTTCTGTGTCAGTTTCAGGAGTCTGGAGGTGGGGGCGGCTGGGTGGGGGGAGCCACCTGCCTGCCTGGTTTGGCCAAGCTGTCACGAAGCTGGGCTGTGTCTTTTATTACTGCCGTCTTTGTGCAGCGCGAAGCCTCCCCCTCCCCGCCTCTCCCCACCCTTGTCAGATGAGCAGCCAAGCGAGCGCAAGTGGAGCGGGCCCCTGTGGCATTGGGCGCCCCGGAGGAGCTGGAGTTTAGTGGGTTCGGGGAGAAGGAGGCGCTGGAGGAGCTGCCCGAAAGCCAAATGATTCTCCCTCGGCCTTAACTCAATCCTGTTGAAAGGGTAGCAAGTGGGCTTTTATTTGGGGGTGGGGGGCAAGCGCAAGCTGCCCCTTCACTCATTGCTAGGACGCCAAACTATGCAAGGCAAAGGAGAGCACGGATGAAACTTCCCCTCGGCCTGCTCCACTTGCGCTGGCTTGGAGGCTTGAGTTTGCCTTGCATTAGTTGGAGTCCCAGCAAAGATTGAAGGCACACTCCCCCCCCCCCCACATGCCACCTGAGGCCTCCAGGGCGCTGGCCCATTTCTGACCAGTGGCTTCTCCATTCAACCCTTGCCCATCCTGGCTGATTAATACCGCTGGGGGGGGGGAGCATGCCGGAATGGGTGGTTGTGATCACGTCTGCTTCCTTCAAGGATGGGATTTTGCCGACTGGCCTGAAGGAGACCGTGATCTGGCCCATTCTTAAAATACCTGGCTTGCTTGCTGACGATTTGTCTAACTATCATCCGGTAGCCAATGTTCCCCTTTTAGGCAAGGTGATCGAGCGGGTTGCAGCGGTTCGGCTCCAGTTGTCCCTGGAGGAAAATCATCTCCTGGATCCATTCCAGTCTGGGTTCAGGCCATGGCATGGGACTAAAGCAGCCCTGGGGGGCTGACAGGGGTTACTCTACCCAGTTGGTCCTTCTCGATTTGTCAGTGGCCTTTGATATCGTCGACCACGGTATCCTCCTGGGCAGGCTGTCTGAGGCAGGTATTGGGAACACACCCTTACTTCTGGAAAGGCTCCTGTTAGTACTCAGGGCTTCCAGACCTGATTCCCCGTCTAGCATCCAAGACCCTTTCCCTATCTCTCCTGGTAGCACGTCTTTGCAGAATCCTGCTCATGGCCCTTCTAGGAGGAGGAGATATGCTTTCAGCTGAGTCATCAGACCCAGCTGCCTGCTGATTTGAGCTGCAAGGCTCCTCCAGCAGCTCTTCACCATTTAACCCCTCAGATTCAGGTTCTGTGACAGGCAGGGTCATGGCACCTGAAGGGTTTCTACCTGGAACTGGGTCTTCTCAGTGGCCGCTCCAGCATTACGGGATAAACTGCCAATGGAGATCAGGCTGGCAGATTCTCTGCTGGCCTTTCGGAGGGTATTAAAGACCTGGCCCTTCAGGGAAAGTTTTGGGTGATCGCTGAGTGCAAGATGCTTTCTTGTTAGTTGTTTGTTTATCTGTCCCAGCCCTTTCTTGCTGGAGTCTGTTTTGTCATATGGTTCTTGTTGTTCTGTTTTTTATTATTTAACTGACTTTTTTTGAGTTTTGTTTGTTTTTGAACATATTGTTTATTTAGCGATTTGTTGTATACCACCTAGAGTTCCTTGAGGGAAAGTTGGGTGGTCAATAAGTATAAAAATAAATAAATAAAATAAATAAATTTATTACTCTAGTTTCAGAAGCATGGCAAACATCTTCTGCCCTGAGCAGTACAGGTCCCCCACTAATATTTTTTTTTAAAAAATCCAACACAGAGATGTGCTTAACAATTACAATTACCTCCATTTCAACTCCACTCCCCCAACCATTTAATTTCTGATGTTTTACAAAGCAAGTTCACAAAGAACCATAAGTGTAGAGTATTTCTCTTTATAATCAGGGATTTGCATTTTAATTGAATCTTCCTCTGAGAGGGCCACTCTGTTTAGTTTATCAAAGGAGAAGTGGGAAAGCTAATTTCCCAGCTCTTGGGAGGGAGAAGACCATTATCTACTTGAATAGTTATTAATTTCCTTTACACGTGGAGTTGTTAAGAGAGAGAGGGGGAAGCGAGAGAGAAAAGAACCCAACAGAGCAGGATTCTCTGTTGCTCAGTGGCAAAAAAGTCTGTTTCATTCAGTGTTGTGCCAGCGTGCCCCAGCTGAGACAGTTGAGGCCAGATTCTAGAAGGATGCTTTTTTCAATAAAATCACAACGGTAACCTCAGTTTTGATGTATTGACTTCAATAATCCACACCAAGCAAGATGGAAGAGAGAAGCCCCCCCCCTGATCTTGAGAGCCATTAACCTGCCATCATCACCTCAGGAAGGCAGGCAGGAAGTTTCTCAGCCCTGTCTCCTCCGCTCCTCACAGCAGGAACCATGCCGGATTTCAAATGTCTGTTGAACACATAGGCCTGGATGAAATACAGCGTTCGACTCTCTTCTTCCTTTAAAATTTAGCTAAGGTGTTTCTGTCAGAATAGACAACAATGTTCAGGGTGGATATTGACCCCCCCCCTCTGCTTTGAAGTCAAGAATAAGGCTGATACTTCACGTCCACCTCATCACTGTTTGCGGTCCCGCTGGGGATCGGTACGAAGAAATCTAGCCGCATGCCCATTGCGGGACGAAGAGAGTTCATTCCGACCACACCCCCTGAACTGCAATCTAAGCGGGATGAGAGATTCCCCTCCCTGGCCTCGGGAATCTCCTCATCTCGCTTCTTGTTCCGATATGAGTGGCCGTGAGGTCAGTCTCCTCCCGCAACGTCCCATTCTCCATCTAGTGGCAGGAGTGCGAAGTGCCGTTCGCCAGTACATTCCCTATGGAGTCAGCAATGCAATGCATAGAGATTAAAAGACAAATGCCTCAAACTTAGCTCCGTAACGCATTGAAGGCAAGGCTTCAGAGAATCGAAACATTGAAAAATAGAAGGTTGGGGCCGGGGAAAAAACGAGAACAAACGCATGGAATTTCACATCTCATCACAGAACGAGGACATGCGGTAACAGTCATGCCAGTATCATCCATCATGCCCGTGCGTACATAGGAACAGGGACAGAACTGGAAGAACACCACGTGACCGCGACCGACATCAACATGCAACGAACTTCTTCCCGGGACGAGAGTGGACATGAAGTAACCGTCTAAGGGACATCTGTTTGAATACATTGGGTTACTTCAGTTGTTGTGAATGAGAGATTTTCAGAGCATAGATGGAATTGTGACAAAACAGACTGGCCCTACCAGTCTCATACCGCTTACTGAAGCTAGCTGCCAATATCAGCAAAACTAAGGAGATGGTGTTGGACTTCCGGAGGAAAAGAGAGGAACTTGCTCCACTGTACATCATGGGAGGCTGGGTGGAGAGAGTCTCCTCCTTCAAATTCCTGGGAGTTCGTTTCAGTGAATATCTTACCTGGAAAATTAATACAACCCAGGTGGCCAGGAAGGCTCAACAGAGACTCCATTTCCTCAGGCTCTTGCAGAAGAACAATGTGAAACAACAATTGATGACCTCCTTCTACCGGTGTACAATAGAAAGTGTCGTTACGTACTGCATTACAGTCTGGTATGCTGGTTTGACAGCCATGGACAGAAAGACTTTACAGAGGGTAGTGAACACAGCACAAAACATCATGGGCTGTCCCCTGAGTCCACTGGATGACATCGCCAGGGACCGCTGTCTTAGGAGAGCAAGGAAAATCATCAGGGATGACTCACACCCCGGTCAGCACTTATTTACTCTCCTACCCTCGGGTAGGAGATAGAAGTATAGCAAGCCATACCAACAGGCTAAAAAACAGTTTTTATCCATGGGCTGTTCGACTGTTAAACGAGACATGATAACTCGTGATAGACTCGTGGGGCTGGCGAGTTGTGCAGCAAGCACACAGTGTGAAATCAGACTGAATGGATTTTTTGTGGGATGGTGTTGGGGGGAGGGAGGGAGGCTCAGCCAGTTTCACTGTACACTGGATGTACAATGACAATAAAGGTTATTATACAGAGATATTTATGCTAGCTCTCCGTGTGTCTTGACTGACTACACATCGCGTTTATATTTTGTTCTTCCTCTGTTAAGCTCAGACCAATGGATAAGTGATTGTCCCATTTTATGCATACAGACATGTTACTGAGTTGATGGAACTGAGAGAGGTCTTCGCAGGGGTTACTTGAGATTTGAACTCGGCTCCCAGTTTTAAATCCAGGAGTCTCTCCCAGGCACAATTATAGCTCTCCTAAAGGCAGATTAATCCAGCCAAACAACAACAGATACACTTCAGCCGGACAACCCAATCTGCAAACATTTTGAAACATAATTTTTAAAGGGCATCGCTGAAATTGGGTTATACTGTCGTAATAAGCTGTTAGGTGCATACGGCATATGGACTATGAAGTTGTACAGTTTAAATGGCGAAAGAGAATAAAAATGCAGCTGAAAATGTGCTTATACCTGTACTATATTATGCTGAACAGGGGAAACAGAACCAATTTTTAAAAATGGGAAGGTAATCAAGTCACTTGTTATGCAGGTGTGAGTTATATGACCAGGATATTATCCCTTTCGCTGTTGTAGATCTTGAATCTAGACATGTTTATTTTGTTTTTATGTATTTAAAATATTTTTACCCTGCCTCTCTCTTTAAAAGGACCCAAGACATCTTGGATCCATGCTTTGACTCTAACTATAGAATATGTCATTACGCCTCTTCTACTGAAATCTCTTTTATGAGGCATGCTAAAGTAAGCTATCTCATCTGGTGTTGTAATTATAGCAGCAACATTGAATACATATTTGCTGTTTTTAAAATAGCACCTGTATGTAAATAAAAGTCCAAGGTGTTTGTCAGTAAAAATTTCAAGTAAGGTACAGATCTAAAGCTGCACTCAGCTCAGTTGCTGTACTTTACATAATAATTCTTCAAAAAAAAGTAAAGAAAGAAAGGAAAGAAAAGGAAGGAAGGACGGAAGGAAGGAAGGAAGGAAGGAAGGAAGGACGGAAGGAAGGAAGGAAGGAAGAAGAAGAAGAAGAAGAAGAAGAAGAACAGAATCATAATTAATTTCCTCAACCTGAGGCATTTTGCCATGGCTATTTCACAGCATGACAATCAGGACAAAAAAGGGTCTTGTTTTGGAGATCTGGGCTGAAATGAAGTGGCTTTGAGGACCCAAGACTATACACAACAGTGATGGGGAAAACATAATTGGGTGGGTGGGTGGGGGGCTAGATGATGTCAGGCCTTGTGGTCCTGTCCTTGACATCAGTGATAGGATTATTCATCCTGACATCACTGGATCTTGAGGCCCTTTCCCCTCGCAGGAAATCTCATATGACAAAAATGAGACAATCTTAAGTGACAGAACTTGGGCCTTCCAAAGGGTTTACTTTACAATGTCCATTAGCCTTATCCAGCTAGTCTCATGGCAGATAAATGTGGGAGTTCAAAATGTCCGGACGTGGGGGGTGGGGGAGGTGGGTGAAAGGTTTGCCACGCCATTATATAAGGTTCATATCACATTATGGCTGTTTCACCTTTCAGGCAATTTCTGAGATGATGCCAAACACCAATTCTTATGTATTCGCAAAGGCTTTCATGGCCGGGATCTGACAGCTGCTGTGAGTTTTTGGGGCTGTTTGGCCGTGTTTTGGAAGGTTTTCTTCCTGATATTTCACCATACTCTATGGGTGGCCTCTTCAGAGGGCAAGGAGCTCAGGGAACTAGGAGTTCTCTCTGTACACAGATAGCTCACACCAGCACAGAGAGAACTCCTACATCCCTGAGCCCCTTACCCTCTGAAGATGCCATAAGAACATAAGAACATAAGAAGAGCCATGCTGGATCAGGCCAAAGGCCCATCTAGTCCAGCTTCCTGTATCACACAGTGGCCCCACCAGATGCGTCTGGGAGCGGACGAAACTAGATATCTGTCTCCTGATACCACTCCCCTGCATCTGGTCCTTGAAGTACCCCGGTTTTAAACCTGGAGATGATACATCTCCCTCATGGTTTGTAACCTGTGATGGACTTTTCCTCCAGGAATCTCTCCAATCCCCTTTTGAAGGCATCCAGGCCAGAAGCCATCACCACCTCCTGTGGCAGGGAGTTCCACAGACTAACAACGTGCTGGGTGAAAAAATATTTTCTTTTGTCTGTTCTTACTCTCCCAGCCCTCAATTTGAGTGTATGTCCCCTAGTTCTGGTATTTTGTGTGTGAGAGAAGAGCTTCCCTCTATCCACTTGACTCATGCCCTGCATTATTTTGTACGTCTCAATCATATCCCCCCTCAGGTGCCTTTTTTTTACCAGACTAAAGAACCCCAAATGTTTTAGCCTTTCCTCATAAGGGAGGTGCCCCAGCCCAATAATCATTTTAGTCGCTCTCTTCTGCACCTTCTCCAGTTCCACTATGTCTTCCTTGAGATGCGGTGACCAGAACTGTACACAATACTCCAGGTGTGGCATTACTATCGTTTTGTATAATGGCATTATAATGTTGGCTGTTTTATTTTCAATCCCCTTTTTGATAATCCCTAGCATGTAAATCGGCCTTCTTCACCGCTGCCACACATTGGGGAGACACCTTCATGGAGCTGTCCACCAACATACCAAGATCTCTTTCCTGATCAGTCACGGATAGCTCAGAACAGATGAGTTGATAGATAAAGTTTGGATTTTTTTGCCCCAATATACATTACTTTACATTTGGCTACATTAAAACGCATTTGCCATTTGGCAGCCCATTCCCCCAGTTTGGAGAGATCCTTCTGGAGCTCTTCACAATCTTCACAGCCACTGAGTATGGCAAAACGACAGGAAGAAAAACTTCCTGAACACAGCCAAACAGCCCGAAAAACTCACAACAGCTAATTAATTCTTATGTCATTTCACTACACCTCTTTCCAGCAGGTCAGCTTTTGTTGTGTGTAAAATTGCCCTTTGCAACATTATATGGATGCCTGAGTTTAATAATAATAATAATTGTTGTTGTGTTGTTACAGTCGTGACCGACTCTTCATAACCCCATGTCCATGGAGTTTTTCTTGGCAGGAATACAGGAGTGGCTTGCCAGTTCCTACTCAATAATAATAATAATAATAATAATAATAATAATAATAATAATAATAATAATAATAATAATAATAATAATAATAAAGGAAAAGTAGATGAGGAAAAGACTTGGTTATGGCTCACCAATGGTACATTGAAAAAAGAGACAGAAGTACAGCTCTAGAACAAATGCAGTTAAGGCTAGAATAGAAAAATCAGCTGAGTCCCCCATATGTAGACTCTGTAAAGAGGCAGATGAAACTGTCAATGATATATTGAGCTGTTGCAAGAATATTGCTCAGACTGATTACAAACAGCATCATAATGTAGTTGCTTGAATAGTCCACTGGAATTTATGTCCGAACTATCATCTGCCTGTAGCAAAGAACTGGTGGGATCATAAGCCTGAAAAAGCAATTGAAAATGAGCAGGCAAAATTATTTTCGGACTTTAGAATACCTGAAGGACCGCCTCCTAATACCCCAGATATTGAACCTACCCGGCAAAAAAGTGTGTGGATCATTGATGTTGCTATACCTGATAGAGCCATCACTCAGGGACTTGAAGGGGGTGGCTTGATTGCAGGATCTGGGCTTTTTCAGAGAACTGCCCCCGGTACATGGAATACCCTCCCAAATGAGACTCGCCTGGCGCCGACGTTGCTAAACAAGTATTTCGAAGAAATTGGAGGTGAAAAGTCACCCTCCTCATTCCAGAAAAGTTTTTTAACTAATTCGCCGATACATCACTGGGCCCTGCTTGGCAAGCGTTTTAGTGGTGGTGTTACAAAATCCAGTATTGTCTCTGTGTATTTATTGCATCTACATAATAATAATTAATAATAATAATAATAATTAATATTGTATTTTGATGTTTTAACTATATTTATTCTGATTGTGATCCCGCCCTTAGAAAGAGACCGATCATTGGGTAGTGGGCGGCATAACACCTGGCAGCTGTGTTAAATAAATAAAAAAATAAATAATAATAAAAATAATAATGGGACTTTCGAATACAGACAGGGTAATTTGGAGCATAATACCCCAGATATTGTGACTGTGGAGAAGTAAAAAAGTGTGTGGAAAATAATGATGTTATTATACTTCATATATGATAGTAGAGTCACTGAGAAACAACTTTGAAAAAAATTATTTGATACTGCAATGATATCTGTATTTTAAATTGAACTTCTGAGAGTAGTGTCTTGGTAGAGGCCTCCTAATCCGTTCACAAGGAAGTTGGCCCCAGAGACCCCTAATTCACACACTGGGTGCCACGGTTCCTGAGCCAAGCCTATCCTAGAATGTATTTACCACCGATTAGACCTAATTAACTTAACAAAGTTACCCCGATCAGTCATCGTGCAGAAAGATACTTTTACACAGGCTTTTGTTTTAAAAGCAGAATAAAAAGGCTCAGGATACATCACTGAGTCACAAAACGGTGGGGTTTATAAAAGAGTTACACAGATTTGTCATTCATTAGAGCTGAGAGTCAAAATCCAAGCATCCAAAGGGACATTTACAAATATCTCTGATGATATTTAATATAGATAAAATAATGGCGACATACCTTTGCCCTGAGAAGCATATATGCTTCGACGTATGCTCTCCAGTTATTGTAAGCAATAATGGACATTTGAGTTCGATGAACATAACCTGAATCCAGTCCGTTTTTAGGCGGAGGTCCCTCCCTCTCTTGGAGGAGCTTCATCCCTCCCATGTGTTATCTCCATTCATTGATCAGAGATAACACTGAGATTCCTTTCCTACTCACCTTCCCCCACAGCAAGTCAAGTAGGGCTAGAGGCCAACTGTTGTCTCTCATCACTGAGAAGAGATACTACAAGGGTTCCTTCCTGCCCCACTAATCCTCCCTGTTAGGAAGACAAATGCATGGAGAAAGCATGCTCAGAAAGGATGGCTTAAGCGGTTACTTCTCGTCCATTTTGTCTCTGTTAGTGTTGCGCTTAGGAGCGGTACAAAAAATGTTACTTCACATCCATCACGCAACTACTGAAATTTGTCACAACCACGCCCCTGGAACAGGTGCTACATGCGACAATACTGTACCTGGTGCTGGGGTAGGTTTTTCCCTTGTCACTCCTTGTTCCTGCTTTCTGTTTTGAGACAAGACACTGTGTAGTAATGACTGTCACACAACAAAATAGAAAACTGTGTCCGTTTTTTTTACTTTTCAGAAGCGAAATATCGAAAAAAAAATTAAGCCCCCCAAAAAGAAAAAAGGAAGCTAGACAAATCCAGTGTTTGTCACGGTACAAGACCGTGAGGTAACACTTGTCATGTGACAAGTTATCACCACCATGGGAACACTGAAACAGGGACAAAAACATGTGATTGCAACCAACGCTGTCACGGTACAACATTAGTCGCGGAACAAAGAAGGACGTGAAGTAACCATCTTAGTGTGCTCATTTTTGTTCTTTGAATCCCGCCTTACTGAGAAAATAAACAGGGTGTGTATTCTTAGGACCACTTTTGGATTTAATTTGTCTTTTTCTTTTTTAAAGCTGATTTTCCCATCCAAACTAGTTCCAGTGATGGAAGTGGAAGGCTTCCTTCCATGTTTGCAATCTCAAAATCAGTAGTTCTAAAAAGCAGCTCTATCTTGATTTAGCAAAGCTTAATTGGTGACCTTTGGCTTTTAACAAACCCTACTGCTTATTGTCGGCCCTTCACCAAACACTCTGCAAAATGAAGACACCATGTTGCTTTTTCCTAACTCAGTTTTGCCACAGATAATTATTATAACTGTTTGTGCCCCAGTCCAAGATTATAGATAATGGGCAAATTCTGGGGGACTCCTTTGAGCAGGCAGGGCTAAAGGTATTTTCCATTTTTAGAAAAAAAAATGCTTCTCACCCCCATGCTTTTAAAGGGCAAATATATAAATGTCATTTAAGATACTCTTATATTTTCTTCTGGGTCCTTTTGAGAACAGCTAGAGTTAAATCCACACAAGCTCACTTTTTAATGGCTTGAACCCAAACAAGAAATAAAAGGCATAAGCCTATATTTAAGTCCTGTTGGGCTACAACATTTAGTGGAAGCCACTAGGATAGATGAGCAGTGAAATTATTAAGGCGGTTACTTCATGTCCCGTTTGTCCCTCCTTGCTGTCCTACTTAGAACTGGTACAAAAAAAAACCTTACTTCATGTGACAGCAAAAAGTTGTCTTGACCACGCCCCCGGAACCAGGAATAGAGCATGACAAGCCATACCTGCCCCTTGGCTGGGG
This sequence comes from Phrynocephalus guinanensis, assembly GCA_037367245.1. Classification (NCBI taxonomy): domain Eukaryota; kingdom Metazoa; phylum Chordata; class Lepidosauria; order Squamata; family Agamidae; genus Phrynocephalus; species Phrynocephalus guinanensis. The sequence goes on along the minus strand of CM074733.1, from coordinate 173,448,099 downwards.
AATTCTCTTGTCACGGTTTGTTCCCTGTCCCTGTTCCGAGACAAGGGACCATGTGGTAACAACTGTCATGCAACAACCAGTGTCCACCTAGTGGTCAGCGGCTGAAGCAGCATCGACCATTACATTCCCTATGGGAAACATCATGCGGTGCAAATGTTCATTAAAGAAAGTACTGAAAATTCTGTAGCATTGACGTATAAATCCCGGAAGACCAGTAAATCGAAATATCAAAAACGTTTTATTTACGATATTTTTAAAAAGGGTTAAGAAAGTAAGACAAATTCAGAATTTGTCACGGAACAAGACCATGAAGTAACAGTAGTCATGAGACAAGTTATCACACCCGTGAGTAAACAGAAACAGGGACTGAACAGGAACAAACCCATGTGACCGCGAACAACGCTGTCACGGTACAAACGTAATCGCGGAACAAGGCAGGACGTGAAGTAACCGCCTAAGCTGGGCAAGCAGAAGACGGATATGTTCTTATGGGAATGTAAATCAGGTCTTGCCTTTAAGCTCCATTGAGGCCCCAGACTCTGGTGCAAAGAATCTCACTCCATCTCTCAACTCCAAAAGAAGATTTGATTTTATTTTATTTTATTTTGGCAAGACAGTTCTTAGTACTGTAGTACAGTGGAACCTTGACTTGCGTCATTAATCCGTTCCAGTTGTCTAGACTTAAGTCAAACATGACTTAAGTCAAATGAACGTTTCCCATAGAAAGTAATGGGAAAGCGGATTAATCCGTTCCAGATGATGAAAAAGACCCCCGAAAACAGCAATTTAACACAAATTTGACTGGGATAGGAGATTCCTTCTGGGGATGTAAATGAAATGTCTCTTCAAAGAGAGGAGGAGGCAGTGGAATTATAGTCCACAAATTATACGCCTCCACTTTTTAATGTTCATAGCAACAATGTCTAACATTTAAGTTTTACTGATTTTTAACCTGACGTTCCAATTTCTGAACAACTCTATGCTTACCCGGGCGGCCCGACCCTCTGGAATCATCTTCCAGCAGAAGTGCGCCTTGCAGAGTCCCTGCCTGCCTTCCGGAAGGCGCTGAAAACCCTTCTCTTCCGGGAGGCGTTTGAGTGACCCGAACAGTTTTTTCCCCCCCTCAGTCCCGCCATCTGCTGTTGTTGCTTTTGTCTGCTTTTTTTAGTTTAGTTACTATTTACTTTGTTGCTTTTGTAATTTTGCTGTGTTGCATAGTCGTTGTAAACCGCCCGGAGTTCCCTTGGGAAGACGGGCGGTATATAAGCTGTATAAATAAATAAATAAATAAATAAATAAATAAATAAATAAATAATAGAGTCCCACAACTTTACAGCTCCCCAATTAAAACGCTTCCATTGTGGACCAGACTTCTGCAGCCAGATTTTTTACAAGACTGAGCCGACTGTCTAACCAGCGAGGCCAGCCCCAAGCTCCCGGCCTTTCTTCTCCTCCGGCAGCAGCGGCGGCTTCGGTGAGGCCGAGGACCAGCTCCAGGTGCTCGGAGCTGGTCTCGCCGAAGCCGCCGCTGCCGGAGGAGGGGAAGAAGGCAGGAGCAGTTTGGAGGCGGCAGCCGCGATGCTGGGTTGTGGCTGCTGCCCAATTCCGGTGCCTTGTGCCGGGGCTCCGAGATGTAAGTCAAAGCCTGCGACTCAAGTCAAACAGGCCCCTTCTTGCTGCAAGTCAAATATGACGCAAGTCAAGCAGTATGTAAGTCAAGGTTCCACTGTACAGCCTTCTGCACATCCAGTCTTGCAAAGTAAATGTCACCGTATTTCCTTTCTCTTCATCCCCTTTCCAGGCGGCTGCAGAGGGCTTCTAGCACAGGTGGTTTCAAAATGAATTGCCAGTCCGTTTGTAAAAAAAAGGCGAAGATGTGGGTGTGGTAATGATTGGCCAGTGTTCTTGACATTTTAGCATTTCGTTAATTAGCAGGCCCAAGCCTGCAACCCAGAAAACGTGCTGGGGAAATGCTAGATGCTTTTGCAAGGGATTTCTTTCTTGTGTGATGTTTAAGGTGGTTACTTCACATCCTTCTCTGTTCCGCGACTAGTTATGTACCGTGACAGTGTTGGTCGCAATCACGTGGTTTTGTCCCTGTTTCAATGTTCCCATGGTCGTAATAGTTTGTCTCGTGACAAGTGTTACCTCACCGTCTTGTACCGTGACAAACACTGAATTTGTCTAGCTCCCTTTTTCCTTGGGGGGGGGGCTTAAAATTCTTATTTAATATTTTGCTTCTGAAAAGTCAAAATCTTTGCAGGCAGAGAAGGACTCTGCGGCTCATCTGGCTAGCTGTCACTTTCTCCATGTGGCCGCATTGGAATGCTCCGGGTAATAGCCTTTGGGCTTTTTTGTTCTTGTTCTTATTCCTTTTGCTTGCTAATTAATTGTCTGTCTGGTGTCCCTCTTGCCTGGCTTTGAAGTTTGTTTTGTTTTACTGGTATTTAACGGAGGAGGGCAAGGGGGTGGTGATCATCTGGAGTGGGTGGGCTCTATGAACGTAACACCCAACCCAGTACCCGGGACACAGTTTTCTGAGATAAACGAATGCTTTGTTGCGTGACAGTTGTTACCTCACGGTGTCTTGTCTCGGAACAGAAACTGGGAACAAACCGTGACAAGGAAATACCCTACGCCAGCACCAGGTACAGATTTGTCTCAGTTAGCACCCGTATTGGCGGGCGTGGTCGAGCCAAATTTCAGCTGTTGCGCGACTGACGAGAAGTAAGACTTTTTTGTACCGCTCCAAAGCCCAACACTTAGAGAGACAGAGCGGACGTGAAGTAACTGCCTTACTGAGTGTTTCTGTATCATTTAGGTTTCTACTGAATATGTTATTCTTCCACTTCCTCTGCAATTACGGAGCAGCTTCTCACAGACCATCCGTGGGCTGTAATTGGCTCAGATAGATACTAGCACTGGGTGGAGGACCAACCTGTCATTAGGCTGCCCCCCTCCCTTGCAGCCTGTCTTTTGAACTCCACTGAGCTGAACAGAGCAGGAAACAGCTCTCTAAGCCACCCTCAGCTCCATCCCTTTGCCTTTCTTGTCCCAAGGTCACACCATGCAAAAACAAAAAATTCCAGCTGAAAGGCATTAAAGAAAGATGGAATGACATCGGTGAATTGTTCCCATCATCCTTGGGCGATAGCACCATCCCCCCTGAAGTTCAGTATGATTCCATTCCGCTCCACATTTCTCAGCATTTCGCAGGTGTGTGGGGTGGAGGTGGGACTGGAGGCAGAGGTGGACCCAAGCCTAAAAATTCAGAGTTATGTCCTAAATATTTGTGGGTGTTTTGACATGATTACAAAACCACTGCCTTTGGGATTTCAGGAAGCCAATTAGCAAGCACTGGCAATTGTTTTAAAATCATTAACCAACAACTGAAGACAATACAGTATGGAGAATGACCTGATCTCGCTTCCGTATTCTGGTCATTTCTTGCCTTTATGTTTAGTACTTTGCCATTGTACTTTTGAGCTCACTAGTTAATGGAACTCCACTTTTTCTAAGGCATCCTTTTCTTTGTTGCTTTCGGAGAAGTATAATTAATAGACAGCCTATTAAAATCCTTTCTCTCCACCCACCCATGATAACTTTTTTCATGATACAGCACTACAGTTTTGTTTTCTGATACTGGAGGTGGCTGGAATTTATAATATACTACTTCTCACATATTTGCAGAATCAGTTTCATTTATCTGCAGTTTACTGCTGCCATGTCTACAACATACAAGGGGGAGGACTTTGTGGCTTTTGTCTTGTGACCCTGAATGTTGGATATAGGATTCCCTCCATCTGTCTGTCTGTCTGTCAGTCAGTCAGTCTGTCTGTCTGTCTGTCTGTCACTCTTCCCACCTTTTTCCTGTAAGGATCCAAGGTCGTTGGTTTCCAGCATTCATGGTAGATTGTGGAAGGGATTCCCCATGGATACAGAGGTCCTGCTATGTTTTAGCTGAAAAATGATCTTAGCAGCTTGGCTGTTGTTTTTGCAGTTGTTCTTCTAACAAGCATGTTTAGGCCATTTTCCCTCCTAACGAGCCTATTCAGGTTACTGTCCATCTAATGAGCCTATTCAGACCAGGGTGGCGTGAAACCAAAGGTGAACTATAAATTGGAAGAGTCACACCAATATTCCTCAGACTGATGAAGCTGCTTGGATGAGCAATGAAATGTTTTGATCTCTCAAGAAAAGAAGCCCAGTTGCCATGATTAATCTTCCGGATAACCTCACTGGGGTGACTGAGAATCTTCACAGACCTGCTGTTTTATGCCATGTACTTCTCAACATTGCTGGCGCACGGAGAGCAGATGAAGGCGTCGAGTCAAGTTCCAAGAATCCGTGTGTGAAGCAAACAATGTGGAAGAACCATGGAAGGCCTGTGTTGATTTTTTTTTTGGGGGGGGGGTGAGGAATGCTTTTACAAAAAGAATTGTGAGTCTTTAGGTGGAAGGAGTGTGAATATTGCAGGGAAGGACTAGATAGTTAATCAACAGTTCTGCCTGTCTTGAGAGCCACACATTGGATGAATATCTGAGAGAGTACATGATACATTTCTAACACGTCTGCTTCATACTTCAGGCTGATGCAAGTTTAATGAGGAACATATAAAAAGCAAAGTCTTTCAAAAACATGGTGCAGAATCATGAATGTGTTACATCCAGGTCATCGTTGGTGGATTTAACTGTTTCTGCAAGAGCCAAGTTTCTTATAAAGCGTTGCTTCTCCCCCCTCAACTCCCCTTTGGATTTCCTCTCTCTCTCTTTGGTGCATGAAAAAGGTTCCTGATATCGCCAGTGGACTTTGCTTGCGGCATGCTATTCCCCCCCCCCTTTTTGGTTGGCACAGGTGATTTGTCCAGCTTCCAGTTGCTATGGCTTTCCCACTAGCTTTCTAAATATTCTGCCTGTGGATACAATATTATCTGGATCTTGATAAAAGTGAAAGTAAGCATGGGGGAAAAATAAGCTACTGTAGAGGCACACGTGTGGGACAGTGGGTGCTTCGGGACTGATACAAATCTGGAATTTGCCTCTAGCAATGTCATGATGCCTTTTGCTCGCTAAGATATAAATTTAATTTACTGGAAGGAAGGAAAGGTTGAAAAATGTGTTATGTGTATCTGCAACAATTTAAAAAAAAGCAGTGTGGTCTTTGCATGCAATCTGAAGATAAGGGTGAATGATACCTCGTGCTGCGAGATCAGTGCCTCCCATTTCACCTGGTTGGCACAGTGATCCGGATTGGCTCAGAACCGGAAGAGGCCAAGCTATGTTCCTATGTGCACTGACATGAGAGCAGACCCCATCAGAGTCTGTGCAGCTTCTACTTCTTTGAACCATTTAAAAATTATTATTTTACTTTTTGAAGAGGGACAAATCCACCATACAGTGCCCAATTCCCCTTTCTTTCCCACTGTCTTCTTCCTCCTGTACTTCCTGAGACCCAAGCGTCTCCATAAAACCTTCCCTCCCGCCACATATTCTCAAGCAACTGATCAAAAGTTCCCCTAGGAAACACAAATACAGCAATTCAAATACCACATGTCTGCCAAATTAATTTAAACTACTTTTAGTAACCAGTATGGCTTATTGTGCCAGCTGCCTAGGTGCCCAAAGCACATCCGATCTCGCCTGATTTCAGAAGCTAAGCAGGGTTGGCCCTGGATAGTACTTGGATGGGAGACCACCAGGGAATACCAGGTGCTGTAGGCGCCTGGAGTAGGAACTGGCAAGCCACTCCAGGATTCCTGCCAAGAAAACTCCATGGACATGGGGTCACGAAGAGTCGGTCACGACTGTAACGACACAACACACACACACATGGCTTATTGTAAGTGGGACCCCCATATTTGCCATGGGTAACAGTGAACACCATATGCAGGCATACCTTGGTTTAAGAAGCTAATGCGTTCTCCGGGACATTTTGTGTTGTGAAAAATTCATAAACCAAAGACACACAGGTGCGGAATGCATCCTGGAGAAATTTGCTTTGAAAAAAAATGTGTAAACTGAGGGATTACAGAAAAAAAATCGTAAAGTTATTTTACGACATTATTTTAAAATGGACTTCCTTTCATAACCTGAAAATTACGTCAACGGAGGTGTTCGTAAACCGAGGTATGCCTTTATATAGGATGGGAAAAGGAAAAACCTAGAAAAACATATATTTTCACATGCACTGTCAGAACTGGCCACTAGAGGGTAGCAGAAGCCAGTATGCATTGTTCACTAATAAGTACAGTACAGTGGTACCTTGTATAAAGGAATTAATTTGTTCCAAATGAAATTATGTTAAAGAAATTATCCTTTATACAAATTTCCCATAGAAATGCATTGAAAGCAGTAATCCCTAATCACAACCATTTTTATGTTGTATGGATTCACCCCAAAGACGATTCTGTGAATCAAATTTCCCCTATCTACAGAATTTTTTATGTTGTACAGATTTTATGTTATACAAACTGTTATATGAGGGTCCACTGTACTCATAGCCTGGTGCTTCCTTTAGCAGCTGCTTCTGGTAATACATGTGAAAATATTTTTTTCTTTTAATATTTTTTATATTTTCAGAATGTAGATCAGTAACTTGACTTTGGAAGGATGGAAGGCTGAGTGAACCCTGAGTTGGCAACCTGAACCCCAGGCCGTGAGCACAGTTATAACTGCAGTACAGACATTTTAACCACTGCGCCACAAGGCTCCTTAACACCTGGGCAGGGCACATATCCCATTCATTCTCTAGGGGCAGAGGCTAGGCATAGTTAGAAAGTATTTCTAGAAGACAGAGGAAGGATTTTCATGAATCTTTCTGTTCAAAGGAAGGGAAGAAGAACTATGACAAGGGGCTTTGGGGTGCAGAAATAGGATTGTACATAACCTATAGATTAAATGCTATGTGTGTGGGGGGGAGATGATAAGCCCCCATCAGGAAGTGGGTCACAAAAGTGTGGGAACGAAGGAGAAAAAAACGAGCTGTGAGAGGAAGCGAAAATCCCTGTCCCACAGGAGAGGGAAACCAGCCCTGGACACACTCCTATCAACTATGCTTATATCATGGAATTTATTTGAAGGCACATTTCTTATAGTCTAGTTAACTGCGATTATCTAATGATTACATAATTGTTGATTTTGGCTAGTAACCAAGCAGATGTTGCTGTATATTTCCATAAACATCCTCATTTTAGCCAGAAAATTACAATAGGTTTTATGATGGAACACAAGACTCACTTATTTGCCCACAACCAGAATCTGTCTGCATGAAAGGTGGATTAATTTTATGAGACACAATATCTCCTCCCCCCAGCCCCCCCCCCCAAAAAAAAACAACACAACCTCTTTGGAATCAGAAATGCATGGTTCCATCCAACTGAGATACTTTAACATCAGTGCCAATGTTTTATGAATTACTATGACAGTATCAAAAATGGGACATCAGTGGGAAAAGAGAATTTGAGTCTATCGCATTCGTTTTGCAGAGTAACATTCAAACGTTGTTCTGTATAAACATGGTATTCTCATACCCACACCCCATGTTATCCCACCCACCCCTGATTACCAACAAGAGTATTAATAAGTAAAGTTAGTTCTAAAGAAGGAATAATAAGATACTGTAATGGGTTCCATATGGGAAGAGAGAAGAGGCCTTTTTTCTTCCTTTTGCCATGCAACCAGGTTTTTAGCTGGGACTTGTAAAAAAGAAATCCTAAAAATGAAACCTAAAGGTGTGTGTGTGGGGGGGGGGGACAATCCAACCCCACACTTTCTGGCCTTCTATAAAAGAATATGCATCATTGGAAACAACAGGTTTAAGAGACAAACACACACACACACACACACACACACACACACACACACACACACACACACACACACACACACACACACACACACACACACACACACATTTAAACTGTCCGGCCAAATGTTCTGCTAGTCTGTTGCTCTCTCTATTTTGACAGGTGGCTTCTCTCCAGTATTCCAGGAAGTGAGATTTTCCAGATGTTACCTCTGAGATTCTCCTACCACTGGCTCTATCAGGGTTTACAACATTAGGCAGAATGAGTAGGGAGGAGAGTCTGCTACAATCCATTACCATTTCCCCAGCCCATCTCCGACTCCCCTGCTGTGTTTCTAGCCCAGAGGGAAAGCATCAAAAAGGGAAGAGGGATTTGTCTTTATTAGAAAGCCCAGAATGCCCTAACACCATGGTTCTTGGCTAGCAGGCCCGGCAGATTCTGGGAGCTGTTGTCAAAAAAAAAAAAAAAAGGGGGGGGGGGGGAGATGGAGATCTGGAGATATGTATCTTTCCTAAAGTAAGTATAAAGATAGTGTGGAATAGTGATTTTGATAGTTAACTGAAGAGAAAGCATTAAAAACCATTTTCCTGGCTCCTCTATGGCGGTTACTTCACGTCCGTTTTTTCTCTAAATAAGTGTTGCGCTTCGGAGCAGTACAAAAAATCTTACTTCACGTCCATCGCACAACAGCTGAAATTTGTCTCGACCACGCCCCCAGAACAGGTGCTAAGCAAGACAAATCTGTACCTGGTGCTGGGGTAGGGTATTTCCTTGTCCCGGTTTGTTCCCGGTTACTGTTCCGAGACAAGACACTGTGGGGGTAACAACTGTCATGCAACAAAACATTTGTTTCTCTCAGAAAACTGTGTCCCAGGTACTAGATTGGGTGTCACGTTCAAAGTGCCCAAAGACCCCAGATGATCACCACCCCCTTGGCCTCCTCTGTTAAATATCAATAAAGCAAAACAAACTTCAAAGCCAGGCAAGAGGGACACCAGACAGACAATTAATTAGCAAGCAAAAGGAATAAAGAACAAAGAAAGCCCAAAGGCTATCACCCAGAGCATTCCAATGCGGCCACATGGGGAAAGTGAAAGCTAGCCAGCTGCAGACTCCTTCCCTGCCTGCAAATATTTTGACTTTGCAGAAGCGAAATATCAAAAAAGAATTTTTAAGCCCCCCCCCCAAAGGAAAAAGGAAGCTAGACAAATTTAGTGTTTGTCACGGTACAAGACTGAGGTAACACTTGTCACGAGACAAGTTATCACGACCATGGGAAGACTGAAACAGGGACAAAACCACGTGATCGCGACCAACACTGTCACGGTGCAAAACTAGTTGTGGAACAAAGAAGGATGTGAAGTAACCGCCTATCTCGCTGTTGCTTTTATCAGATTCTCAGTTCTCCTAATAAACGAATTTCAAAGGAGGAAAGCAAAATCCCCAAACCCATCAAGAAAATGGTGCCATGTTTTGGTGTGGCGCTCGCTCTTGCACTGAATCTGGAAACCTTGTGACAGAAATGATGTGCATTGAATAGCCTGGCCCGCATCGGAGCCCTGTTCCATACTTGGCACCTTTGTTCCATGGTACCTTCCCAGGTATAACAGCTCCTGCTTCCGTGTCCTGCTGTCGTTGGCTCTCTAATCACACCTAAGAGCCTACAGTTTATGTCTGTGGTTACGGAGGTCTATGGAACAGTCAGGAATTCAAAGATGGAACAGTGGAAGCAGGAAAGAAAGCCGGTGGTTTCAAGAGCGGCTCTTATGGTTTACCACACGATACCCCATGAGGCCTAAAACTGACAGGGAGTTGGTTTTACAATGCCAACACAACACACTTCAGCTTCAACCCCTTCCTTCTTGCTCCCTTCAGAGCTGTTAGAGAGGTCTCCCAGCTCTTTGCAGTAGGGTGGTGGTGGTGGTAGTGGTGGTGGTAGTGGTGGTGGTGGTTTGGGAGGATTGCAGGGAGGACGGAGATTGTCCGTGCCCGCCCACAAGTCTCACAGCAGTTGAAAATCTCCTTTTCCTATTTGCCACAAGTGTGACTTTTTGCACAACTCAGGGGGGCCTATTATTTATTTATTTATTTATTTATTTATTTATTTATTTATTTATTTATTTATTTATTTATTTATTGCAATTGCTTGCCCTATATCCGAGGATCTGTTCTGGTCTATCATGGCTTATATCTAGTGCTTTTACTTCTCCTCACTATCCATACTCTTCAGAACCGGAAGCCATTTTCCTCCTTTCTGGGAGGCTCTGTTTACCCAAAAATGCACATTCCCAAAATTCAAGTGGTACTTTTATAAAACGGTGTGTCAGTGCCAGAAATATTTATCTCGATGCTTAGAAACTCCCACATAACCCTTCCATTTCTAATCTTAAGAGCACTATGCATTATAAAATATTTCTCCTAAGGTTTTCTGGACGACATTCAAGACCCGTCAGAATTTAGTGTGATAGCTGTGATTTAGAATGACTCTAAAAGTCTCTTTTGAAATACCCATTAAGAGATATTTGGGAGGATTTTGTTGACTTTACAAGATCTGTACTGTGCTCATTTTTATCAGTATTGACTTAATAGTGCAGCAGGAAGGATAGACAGGAGATAATGAAGGATCATGGCTTTCAATCCCACAGTTCTCCAAAGTCCCTTTTATTGATCTGATTTGCCCAGTCCATTATCTTCTGCCTTGTTCCATGTGGCCAAATAGCTGACCTCTGTGCTGTTGAAAGATAGACTTTGAAAATCCTCTTAAATGCCATGAAACAGAAAGGTAGATTTAGTCACTGAGGTCACCAGGAACCCAAAGATGGTCCCAATTGGACTCTTTCCATCTGCCCTGTGATGCTGCTAGGATTTTGTGAAATATTAGAGTACCTTGGTCGCAATGGTGATGCTGCAGGATAAATATCTTTTCATAATCCAGGAGGCTAAGGGAACACTAAGTGCACGTTATTGAGTGCTGTTATTGCAGAAAGACAAAAGATGAATTTGTTCTGTAAAGGATAATGGATGATACCATAATGCTGTATTTATTCCCTGTTGTTTGGCCCAGTGCTGAAGAATCTCACGTTTACTTTTCATTTGCTAAACGAGGAAAAGGATAAAAGGATGACTAAATGAGGAGAGGGATTAAAAAGTCTACTAACATTAATGCCCCAAATGGGCAGTGTGTGTGGTGGGGGTTTGTGAGTTTTGTTTTGTTTTTTGTAGAAATTATAGACGTGAAATACAGCAGAACCCCTTCTGTCTGTCTTGTAGTCATTTAGTACTCAATTATCTACATGTAGGTTTGTTGTTGAAGACAGCAAGGAAATACAGATGCACAAATTGGCAGCAAAAGTGACAAGTTGTGCCAGAATCATTAACAAGGCAAGTGGAGGGCCACTTACAACAGGTCTAAGACTGTAGTCATACCTGCGATTTCTGCGTAGTTTCCTGTCATCCAACTATGCAGTAAAAGATCACGTGCTAACCAGGAAGAGAAGCAAATTCTGCTCCTGGCCGACCACACCCCTCAAACAGCAGTTTCAGCTAAGTTTCCTAAACCACCGCCAGGGGCTGGATTTAGAAACTTTGCTTGAAAATGCTTACTTGTTTGCTTCTCTTGCAACGACAGGACACTGAAAATACACAGTAAATTCCGTTTCTCCCCTTTCTACCCAGCTTAAAAGACAGAGCCTTGGAAACTGGAGCCGGAAAGTAGGACAAAATGTGTAGTACACAGGTTAGGACAGAACCAGAATAGGAAGGTACGACGAAGAGGAGAGGACACCAACTGCTCATTAAAAACCACATGACCGCTCCCGAAAAAAATACGCTGGAAATTTAAATATGAAGGAAACCCAGGTATGACCACGGTCTAAGCTTTCTTGCTGCACAGGTCCTGGCTACTACTGGCCACGACAAGCCTTCTACCGGCCTGTCAGGCAGAGATCAGGCCCGCTCTGATCCTGGAGTTGAGAAAGCAGCTCTGAAACTGAACTCACTCTAGGATCCCAGCATAGTTGGGCCACCGCTGGTACAACAAGGCCCTCGCCTCAATCAGCCAACGTTGAGAGGCAGGACGCTGGCGGTTGGACAGAATCATGCAACAAACCAGGCAGAAGTGTGATGGTTGATATAATGCCAGTTTGGTTGGACTTGAACAGGAAAAACACACACCAGGTAATCCTTTACCTTTTGATGTAGGCTCTGCATTCTTCTTTTTTGAATGCCACGCACTGATCACCGTAAAACAGAAGAGGCAATTGCAGCAGATGATTCACTGATCAAAAATACCATTTCAACAAAATGACTCTTTTCAACAGTTTATTTATTTATTTATTTATTTAAAAGCTTATATCCCGCCCATCTTCCCTGGCGGGAACTCTGGGCAGCTAACAATATTTTTTAAAAAAGAAAAAAAACCACATAAGATAAGTAAAAGAACCACCGGGCAAGAAGCAACGGAGGACAAGATGGCGGCAGAAAGTAGGGGCGGGGAAGGGAAGAAACAACAACAACAACAAAACCTAACTGATAAGGTCACTGTAAGCCTCTTTAAAGAGGAAGGTCTTCAAGGCCCTCTTAAAGGCAGGCAGGGACTCCAGCAGAGACGTAGCTCAGAGGGGAGATGATTCCAGAGTGAAGGCCCCACCACAGAGAAGGCGCGGTTTCGCGTGAGCGTTTTCCGCGCCTCTCTGGGTGTGGCCACTCTCAATGAGCGCGCCTGCGACGATCTCGTGGGTCTGGAACCGGATGCTCTCTGGGAGATACGCTCCGCCAGGTACCCTGGTCCCAAGCCGTGGAGGGCTTTGAAAATCAAAACCAGGACCTTGAACCTGATCCAGAAGACAACGGGGAGCCAATGCAAGCGGACCAGGACTGGGGTGATGTGCTCGTATCTACGAGCACCCACCACCAGCCTGGCCACCGCATTTTGCACCCACTGTAACCTCCGGACCAGGTTCAAGGGCAACCCCACGTAGAGGGAATTGCAATAGTCGATCCTAGAGATCACCAGGGCCTGCACGACTGCTCTCAGGGAAGACTAGTCAAGGTACTGGCGGATCTGGGTGATCCTGCGGAGATGGAAAAAAGCGGCCCTGGAAACGGCCATCACCTGGGCTTCCAGGGAGAGGGCCGAGTCCAGGACCACGCCCAGATTCCTGGCCCTGTCTGTGGGCTGGAGGGAAAACCCCCCCAGACTAGGGAGGGGGCCATTGTACCGAGACGAGGGCGCCCCGAAGAACAGAACCTCCGTCTTCTCCGGATTAAGCTTGAGCCGGTTATCTCTGGTCCATTCCAGAACGGCCTCCAGGCACAGATCGAGGGAGCGAACCGCCTCCTCTGCAGATGAAGAAAAGGAGATATAGAGCTGCATGTCATCAGCGTACTGATGACAGCGAACTCCATATCTCCTGATGACCTCCCCCAGCAGCCTCATATAAACATTGAACAGCACGGGGGAAATTGCCGACCCCTGGGGCACCCCACAAGGGAGAGTCCAAGGAGCCAACAAGGCATCCCCCAGCTGTACCCACTGAGTCCGGCCGCCAAGGAAGGAACGGAGCCAGGCCAAGGCCTGACCACCAATTCCCGCCTCAGCAAGCCGGACCAGAAGGTTACCGTGGTCGACGGTATCAAAGCCTGCTGAGAGGTCAAGGAGGACCAGCAGGGAGGAGCTCCCTCTGTCAGCCTCCCTGAGGAGGTCATCCTGCAGAGCGACCAGGGCGGTCTCGGTCCCGCGAAGAGGCCTGAATCCAGACTGGAAGGGGTCCAGGATATGATTTACCTCCAGGTATGACTGAAGTCGGACCGCGGCCACCCCCTCGACAACCTTGCCCAGGAAGGGAACAATGGCGATCGGATGAAAGTTGGAAAGGTCATCCATTGCCAGGCCAGGTTTCTGAAGAGTGGGTTTCACCACAGTCTCCTTCAAGCGGGAAGGGAAGCAACCCTCTCGAAAGGAAGCCATGGCAATAGCAGAAACCCACTCAGGCATGTTCCCTTCGGCAGATTTAATGAGGCAAGCTGGGCAAGGGTCAAAGGGAGTGACCGCTGGCCGGCAACGAGCCATAGCTCTGGAGGCCTCCGCCGAAGAGACCGGCCCGAACTCATCCAGGAGGGGAGAGCGGAGGGGTGAGGCACCGGAGATCCCAAAGGGTGGACTAGAGCAACTGGGGGGCAAGTCGGAATGGATGGCCTCAATTTTTGACCGAAAATGGGCTGCGAATTGCTAGCTAGTGAAATCACTAGGAGGAGGCCGCAGCTGACTGGGATTCTCCGCCTAGCGGTTCGAGGCCTTGCCAATTCTCAGGGAGGCAAAAGATCTTCTAGCATCCCTGATTGCGCGAAGATAGCGGCCAGTCAGCTGTTTAAGGGCAGCCCTATTTACTTCCGTCCCGTTTGCCCTCCATATGACCTCCAGTCTCCTACGTTCTTGCTTCATCGACCGCAACTCCTCCGTGAACCACGGGGAGGAGCGGCCTCGACATCGTAGGAGACGCTTGGGGGCGATCCGGTCCACCGCCCCGGCGGAACCCACATACCACCTTTCCACCAGGGCATCGACCGGATCGTCTGCCAGACCGCCAGAGAGCTCCCCAAAGGCCTCCAAGAACCTGGTGGGGTCCAGGAGCCTACGGGGGCGGGCCCAGATGTAGGATGGGCACTCCCCGCGGGGCGGGGGGGCGATCGACAGGGAAAATTTAAGCAGGTAGTGGTCCGACCATGACATGGGCAGGGGCAGGATACCCCCAACCCCCAGACACGAATCTGGCGACATGGAGGAAAAGACCAGGTTCAGGGGGTGGCCAGCTCTATGGGTGGGACATAGAACATGCTGAGATAAGTTCATGGAAGTCATGGATTCCATGAATTCCAGAGCTGCACCAGAGAGTTCCTCCTCGGCATGCAAGTTGAGATCCCCAACCACCAGAAGGCGGGGGGATCTCAACAAGGCAGCCAAGACGAACTCAGCGATCTCCGGTAGGGATTGCGCTGGGTTGCGGGGAGCACGGTACACCAGCACAATGATCTCGCTGACCCACTGATACCTCTGAACACACCATAGTCGCAGACCTACTAACACAAAGGGATTCCTGTAAATGAACTATCTGCCCACAAACACAAGTGAGGTCTCGGTAATACACGCCAGGTCGGCGCGCTCATCCAAGATAGAAGAGTTATGGACCGACCTGGCGTTAATCAGCAGGCAGGACAGGTCGGAGGCGCTGGCGGGATGGCACCCAGGTAGATGGCGGTGGGCAAGGGGATCAGAACGGGGGACAGGCAGTAGATGCCGGACCCTAGTTCTTCTTGCCTGACCGATCCCTCCATCCAAAGCGTATCTCCCACGGCCAGACACCACGGAGATGCGAGTCCCTGCCGACATGGTGGCCTAGAGGGGACGGAAAGGGAAGGGAGAAGGAGAAAAAAAAAGTTACAGCAGCCTTCATTATCCTGTCGAAGAAGCAGCCCTGTCAGGGTGTGAGGTGAAGAGGAAAGTATCCTAAATATCATAAGTATGACATTGGAGCAGGAGAAATATCAAAAGTACTTTTACTTGATTAATCCGATACCTTTTAATTGGATAAGGTTGGTCGGTTTAATGGGCTAATTTGACCCCCATGCAAACCTCCTCACATCTCTCCCTCCCTCTTGATATACAGAAGGAAATGTGAGGTAACTTATAATTAGTGATGTGTGAACTCTCCCATCCCCAGTCTCTAATTCGTAATGGGCCCAAATGAGACAAACTAAAATATAAAGCTCCTGGTGCAGCCTCAGTTTTAAATAATTCATAATTTTGGATCATTAAAATAAAGGCTCTACCCTGCTGTCAGAGATTCAATGTGTGCACAGTGGAGTTCAGGTAAAAATCCAGGAAAAACACAAAGATGAGCTTGCAGGCTGTCAGAGCACTGCTCCTCAGTGAGGAACAATACACAGTTGTTTGCCTCCAACTCTGAATCTACTTACTGTACATATACTTACAGTATATTTAAACACTCTCTCAGACAAAATGTCTCAGCAGTCCAAACTCTATACAGCATAGACATTAGGCAGCAAAATGAACACCTCTGTCTTTGCCTATGTCTAACATCTCAAACACAGGTGACGAGAGAGAGAGAGAGGGAGTGAGAGGAAGGGAGAGAGAGTCCTTTGTCCAGACATATGCACCTTCATTGACCAATCAGTTACTACTAGTTATCGCATGCACATTTTTTCATGCCCATTACATCAATCCATGGCTTTCTTTCTGTAATTTTGTTGATCCATACATTGCTGACACCTCTGTATAAATCAAACCATCCAGTCTGTGAATTCACATTGATTTAGTCTATCAACCTTAACACATTCTTCCAATGAGAGTCAGTGACGGTTACTTCACATCTATTCTTGTCCCGGGAGGAAGTTCGTTGCGTGTTGATGTTGGTCGCGGTCACGTGATCTTCTTCCGGTTCTGTCCCTGTTCCCGTGTACGCACAGGCGTGATGGATGATACCGGCATGACTATTACCACACATCCTCGTTCCTTGATGAGATGTGAAATTCCATGCCTTTGTTCTCCTTTTTTTTCCAGCCCCGACCTTCCGTTTTTCGATGCTTCGATTCTCCAAAGCCTTGCCTTCAATGTGTTACAGAGCTAAGTTTGAGGCATTTGTCTTTTAATCTCTCTGCACTGCGTTGCTGACTCCATAGGGAATGTACTGGCGAATGGCACTTTGCACTCCTGCCACTAGATGGAGAATAGGACGTTGTGTGACGAGTCTTACCTCACGGCCACTCATCTCAGAACGAGAAGCGAGATGAGGAGATTCCCGAGGCCAGGGAGGGGAATCTCTCATCCTGCTTAAATTGCAGTTCAGGGGGCGTGGTCAGGACAAATTCCCCTCGTCCCGCAATGGACATGCGGTTAGATTACTTCGAACAGCGATGAGATGGACATGAAGTATCAGCCAGTGATTTAGTGGTTAGATTGTCTGAGTGGAACCTGGAAACTCAAATTCTAGCATTCACGAAGCCATGGAACCCAGTGGGTGATCTGTATGTACAGGCATGTATAACGCTGTAAGTTTGTTGGAAGAAAGGAAGGATATAAATGCAGTGGAGAAATAAGTGATATTTTCCAGAAATACCCCAGAACCCCCAGGCGTCTTTACCTGAATCTAATGCCAGCTCTGCCTTTCCTTCCCATCCACTCTGCTGGGTCCTAGACACTATAAAGAGGATGAGGAGCAGTCTCTCCCTTAGATTACTAAATGCCCATCCAATTAGATCTTCTTTAGGATCAGCACTTAGGGTGGCCACCCCTAGGGAAGCCTGAAAAACTTTTACGAGAAACTGGGCTTTCTCATCAGCTGCTCCTGCTCTTTGGAACAAACTGCCAGTTGACATCCACTTTAGCTACATCCATGGCAATGTTGAAGAGTTCTTTAAAAACCTGGTTCTACTGCAAGGCTTTTGGCAATGCTGCACATAATTCGCCACCCCCTGACTCTCTATTATGATCTGTTTACTCTATATGTTGATCATGTTTACTTAATAATATATATAAATGTTATTGTTATTTTGTTGTTTTACCTTTCCTTGTTCAGTAGTCCCCTGCCACATATATTGTGGTCCCAGTATATCGCAGACTGACCGGGATCGCAGGTGCAGGTGGGCAGTGGGTGGACCGTGCCAGATGCCCAGTGCAGGCCCACCGCATGGCCTGGAAGTCACTTCCGGTTTGCCAGAGGCCACTTCTGGGCCCTGTACAAGCCTGGGGTGACCGCCGGAGGCCCATTCTGGGCAGCACCAGGCCTGGGGTGAGCACTGGAGGCCCCACACAGGCCTGCAGGTCCCGGCCCGACCTACAGATAAAGGTTTCCACATATCATGGATTTTCCTTTATCACAGTTGAGTCCAAAACCTAACCCCTGTGATAAATGGGAAAGTATTAGAAGAATAAGAATTTGGTGTAAATTGAACTCAGGCATTAACTTGACCTGATGCAATACGACGAAAAATGTACAGCTCTATCTATCTATCTATCTATCTATCTATCTATCTATCT
Organism: Phrynocephalus guinanensis; assembly: GCA_037367245.1. Lineage (NCBI taxonomy): Eukaryota > Metazoa > Chordata > Lepidosauria > Squamata > Agamidae > Phrynocephalus > Phrynocephalus guinanensis. The sequence continues at coordinate 173,430,241 of CM074733.1, read as the reverse complement.
ATCTATCTATCTATCTATCTATCTATCTATCTCTGTGTGTGTGTGTGCGCGCGCGTGTGTGCACGCTCCCCCTTTTCTTTCTTCATAAAATAATAAAAATATATATCAAAAAGGTAAACGGGGAAGTACTATACACCCCCTGAAGTTGTTCTCCGAGTTAAGCTTGGCAGCATATAAATCCAAGAATAAATAAAACAAATTGGGAACCATTGGAAATTATTGTTTGTGCTCTCACCATCTTCTAGAGTAGGTTTGGACAGGAAACGGGAAGGGAGTGGCAGCCAAGGAGAGGGTTCTTGTAGCCCAGTGGTTTCCAACTTTGGATAAGCAAGGGTGCTCTTGGACTGCAATCCCAAAAGCTTCCACCACTAGTTGTGCTTGCCAAGGTTTCTGGGGGACCATCCAGGGACCCAAGGCTGGGAACCACTGTATTTGAAGACAAACTGAATTAATTAAGGCTGTTATATCTTGGACATATTATGAGAAAGCGCAGCTCAGTGAGAAAGTGTGAAATGGAAGAAAAAGAGAAAGGCAAAACAGGAGATGAACAGATTTGGTCAAGGAAGCCACAGTCTTTAAATTGCAACATCTGAGCTGGCTGTCAACGACCAGACTTTATGGAAGTACGTAATTAATTCATAGTTTTGCCATAAGCTCAAAATGACGTGATAGTACACAACAGTATCCTAATATGTGAAAGTTCTTCTCCATGTTTATTTTAATCTTCTTTCACTTCTCCCCTTTAATTTCAGCCCATTTGTTCCAATTTTGCTCTTCAGAGATGTGGTAAACAAATGTGCTCTATTGTGTGTTCCAATACACGGACTGAAAACAGTTCAGTTCCTCAGGCTGTACAAAGGCCAAGGGACTCAAAATGCTTTCTGGGAAAAGCCAATAAAAATAAATTTAAAAACTTTACAGGTCTGTCTTTGCTTCAAAGACGTTAGTTGCAGTACCACTTTGAGTAAATGTTGAGTAACTTGAGTTTTCAAATTTCAATAACTCTAATAGCTGTTGGGGGGTTGCTAGGAGTAATTCTTCAAAAACAGTTCTGTCTCTTCTTCATTTATATATAAAAGAGTCTATGTTAGAGGAGAGCAGCCAGAAAAGTCCCTATCTCCATTCTGAAATCATTAGCTTAAATGTTGTCATTCACAGATATTAGTTCAGTTCCAGTTGCTTTAAAAATCTAATGGTGATTTATAAGTTCATAGCTGCCAGCTGTTTTAAGGCCTTGTTTTCTAATCAGAGTTAATAGTACAAAATAGTACAAAATTTTAGGCTTGTTGCAGCCTCTTCCACGCCAACAATAATGAAACAGATTGATCCTAAAGCTTTTGGTGCCAGAATGAAATACTAAGGGAGCATCATTATTCCATAATGTGAACATTGCAGATGCGCTTGTTTTGGCAGGTTGGTGGTGTAATTATAATAACTAAATATTGTCCCTGGAATACGTTCAAAAGACGCCAAGAACTGATCGTTAGTCAACTGTAAACATTGGGATTAAAGGGCACCTCTACCTACTCTCATTACAGAGTAAGTCCTGTTGATTTGTCTTAGATGCGAGTACTGTATGCAGGATTGGGAGAGTACATACTTAGGCGTAAGAGTTCTGTGTTGGATGACTCCATGATAAAAGGGGTGATTATACCATGTATCTTCTGCTGTCTTCTAGGGCAGTGGTTCCCAGTCTTCTGTCAAGAGATGTTGTAGAACCAGTTGTCACAATCCATCTTATTGGCTATGTGGTCTGTGGGTCCTAGGAGTTGCAGTCCCTAAAAGGAGCCTTCCCAACCTCTGCTTTTGCAAATGTAGAAATTCTGGGAATCCTAACACTTGTGAATGATTTGCTTGTAATGGAAAGGATTGAGCCAGGGGCTTCCTAATTCCTACTTAGGCCCTTGCTGGGTTCCTCAAGAAAAACAGACAGAACAGAAACTGTGCAGAATAAACATCTAGATGAGACAGTAAGAAGAACCTCAAATAAGTATGTCTCTGCAAGACTTGGAGGAGCGTATAGCTAAAAACAGTCACCAAGAAATAACAAAGAGTTCTTTCAGTACATTAGAAGAACCCAACTTGTAGCATTTGAGCCTGGGTGTGAGCATTTGAGCCTGGGTGTGAATCCAAGCAGAGCTACTGCTGAGAGAGAGAAAGAGAAAGAAGACAGCACTGGTAAGTTTCTGGGTTGGAGCAGTTCAGCTAGGGCTCTTTGACCTCTGTTTTACCTCTGCCTCTGCTAACTTTAACTGCTCATTTTTACAAAGAGCCATTAATCAGCAAGACTAAACAAAGGAAGTTGCTAGGAAGCAGGGGTGGTGCCAGACTAAGCCTTCCACTGAGCTTGGGGGTGGAGTTAGAACTAAGTGAACCCCCTGAAGAAGCATTTGAACCTCAGCATTTGAGCCTGGGTGTGAATCCAAGCAGAGCTACTGCTGAGAGAGAAAAAGAGAAAGAAGACAGCACTGGTACGTTTCTGGGTTGGAGCAGTTCAGCTAGGGCTCTTTGACCAGCCCGTGCACCTGATGGCGCGCGAGCTTTTATTTTTAACATAAAAGGAGGAACATTGGTAATAGATTATTATTTCTAGAGTAGTAGCTAGTAACACTGTAAAATCTTCAAGGCCCAGAATACTGCACTCCACTCTGAGGGAGCAGCTGTAGTTACCTGTAACACTTGTGCCATGTTTGTCATCTTGACAAAACGCACAGAGAACTACACTTGCTGCAAGTGCAAGCTGGTTGCACTATTAGAAGAGAAGGTCCAGGAGCTAGAGGCCCGCATATCGAACCAGAAACATATTAAGGAGCTTGAGCGGTTCTTGGACAGAGCGGAACGGACTATCCAGGTCCAAGAAGAGACAGGTCACACTTCTGAGGATGTAATCACTTCCCCAACCCAGGAGGTAGATGTGTGGAGGAATGTGACTCAAAGGAGTAGAAGGCCAAGGGATCGCTCAGAGAGTCTCATATTACACAATCAATTTGAGGCTCTTTCCCTCAGCACACCTCAAGAGGCACACACCGAGGAACAACTGGTTCCACCTGAGGATCTCTCCCTCATCACAATTGATGAGATACAGGATCAGGTACATGTAGAAGAACAGGCTGCAGGAGAGAAGCTCCTTCTGCTAGGGGATTCTATAATTAGAAATACGGAGGGATGGATTTGTGATTAGCATGATAACCGTATGGTCACTTGCCTGCCAGGTGCAAAGGTTGCAGACATCACGAGAAATCTAGATAGCTTGTTAGAGAGAACCGGGAAGGAGCCAGTGGTCATGGTACATGTTGGTACCAATGATGTCGGGAAAGCCAAGTGGTCAGTCTTGGAAGCCAAGTTCAGGTTGTTAGGTAGAAGATTGAAGTCCAGGACTTCCAAGGTAGTATTTTCAGAAGTGCTACCTGTTCCTCGTGCAGGACCCGCCAGGGAGGCAGAGCTCAGAAGCCTCAATGCGTGGATGAGGCGATGGTGTCGAGAGGAGGGCTTTAGATTTGTCAGGAACTGGAGAACATTTTGGGACAAGCCAAACCTGTTCAGGAGGGACGGGTTGCACTTGAATCATGATGGGCCCAGATTGCTGGCACTCAACCTCAAAAGGCTGCAGAGCAGCTTTTAAACTGATAACTGGGGGAAAGCCGACAGGAGCTGAGTGGCATCCAGTTCGGAACACCTCATCCACAGGGAATGAGGTTGGAAAGGGTAGAGAATCACATAGAGATGACATAGCAGGTATTAGTACTGGGAGAATAATGGAATGTGATAGTTTGTGGGGGGGAAAGAACAAAGCAGCAGCTGTTGTTGCAGAACCCACTGTACAGGTGCTTCTACGCCAATGCTCGAAGCCTCCAACCAAAAATGGGAGAACTTGAACATTTGGCAACTAGGGATAATATTGATATAATAGCCATAACAGAAACCTGGTGAAATGTAGAGAACCAGTGGGATACAGCAATCCCAGGCTATAAACTCTATAGAAGGGATAGAGAGGGGTGGGTTGGAGGGGGAGTGGCCATCTACATTAAAGAAGGGGTAAAATCCAGCAGAATGGAGATTGACAGAGGGTCTGACTCCACCATAGAATCACTGTGGGTTAAACTACCAGGTCCAAGGAGTGATGTGATAGTTGGGGTATGCTATCGCCCACCAGATCAAAAACTTGAGGGGGACCTTGAAATGAGGAGACAAATCATGGAGGTGTCTCAGAAGGATAGGATAGTAATCATGGGGGACTTCAATTATCCCCACATTGTCTGGGCCAATGCGAGCTCTGGGCAAGAAAGAGAAACTGGGTTTCTCGACTTGCTGAATGACTGTGCCTTAGAGCAACTTGTCATGGAGCCCACCCGAGAACAGGCAACTCTGGATCTTATACTGTCTGATACTCAGGACCTGGTCAGGGATGTGAATGTCACTGAGCCTCTGGGGAACAGTGACCATGCTGCAATCTCCTTTGCCATGCATGTTGGACGAAGAGTGTCAAGCAAATCAGACATAAAAACCCTTGATTTTCGAAGGGCAAACTTCCCTCAGATGAGGAAACTAGTTAGAAAGAAATTGAAGGGGAAGGTTAGAAGAATCCAATCTCTTCAGAGTGCATGGAGCCTGTTTAAAACAACAATAATAGAGGCCCAGCACAAGTGCATACCACAAAGAAAGAAGAGCTCATTGAAGTCCAAGAGGACACCGGCATGGTTAACGAGTGGAGTTAGAGAGGCTCTAAAGCGCAAGGAGAGGTCCTTCTGTAAATGGAAATCCTCCCCAAATGAGGAAAATAAAAAGGAACACAAACTCTGGCAAAAGAAATGTAAGAAGATGATAAGAGAGGCAAAGAAAGATTTTGAGGAACGCATGGCTAGCAATATAAAGGGTAATAATAAAAGCTTCTTTAAGTATTTTAGAAGTAGAAAACCTGCCAGAGAACCAGTTGGCCCTCTGGATGGTGAGGGAGATAAAGGGGAGATCAAGGAGGACTTGGAAATTGCAGAGAAATTAAATGAGTTCTTTGCATCTGTCTTCATGGCAAAAGACCTTGAGCAGATTCTGCTGCCTGAACGGCCCCTATTGACGAAAAAATTAAATCAAATACAGGTTAAAAGAGAGGATGTTTTAGGACTAATTGATAAATTGAAGATTAACAAGTCACCGGGCCCAGATGGTATCCACCCAAGGGTTATTAGGGAACTGAGAAATGAAATTGCAGATCTCTTAACAGTTATATGCAACTTGTCTCTTAAAACGGCCACAGTGCCGTGGGACAGGAGGATAGCAGATGTCACACCAATTTTTAAAAAAGGAAGGAGGGGGGACCCGGGAAACTACAGGCCAGTTAGCCTTACATTTGTCCCAGGGAAGATGGTGGAAAGCCTCATCCAAGAGAAAATCTTAAAACACATAGAAGAACAAACCTTGCTGAGAGAAAATCAGCATGGCTTCTGCAAGGGTAAGTCTTGTCTGACAAATCTTTTAGAATTTTTTGAAAAGGTCAACAGGCATGTAGATTTGGGTGAACCGGTGGATATAGTCTATCTGGATTTTCAAAAGGCTTTTGACACAGTCCCTCACCAGAGGCTGCTGAGAAAATTGCACAGTCAGGGGATAAGAGGGCAGGTCCTCTTATGGATTGAGAACTGGTTGAGTTCCAGGAAACAAAGAGTAGGTGTCAATGGGAAATTTTCACAATGGAGAGAGGTGAAAAGCGGTGTGCCCCAGGGATCTGTCCTGGGACCGGTGCTTTTCAATCTGTTCATAAATGACCTGGAGACAGGGATAAGCAGTGAGGTGGCCAAGTTTGCAGATGACACAAAACATTTCTGTGTGGTAAAAACCAGAGAAGATTGTGAAGAGCTCCAGAAGGATCTCTCCAAACTGGGGGAATGGGCTACGAAATGGCAAATGCGTTTTAATGTAGCAAAATGTAAAGTAATGCATATTGGGGCAAAAAATCAAAACTTTATCTATCAACTCATAGGCTCTGAGTTATCCATGACAGATCAGGAAACAGATCTTGGTGTGTTGGTGGACAGCTCCATGAAGGTGTCTCCCCAATGTGTGGCAGTGGTGAAGAAGGCCAATTCCATGCTAGGGATGATCAAAAAGGGGATTGAAAATAAGACAGTCAACATGATAATGCCATTATACAAAACAATAGTAAGGCCGCACCTGGAGTATTGTGTACAATTCTGGTCACCGCATCGCAAGAAAGATATAGTGGAACTGGAAAAGGTGCAGAAGAGAGCGACTAAAATGATTACTGGGCTGGAGCACCTCCCATATGAGGAAAGGCTAAAACATTTGGGGTTCTTTTGTCTGGTAAAAAAAAGGCACCTGAGGGGGGATATGATTGAGACGTACAAAATAATGCAGGGCATGTGTCAAGTGGATAGAGGGAAGCTCTTCTCCCTCTCACAACATACCAGAACTAGGGGACATCCACTCAAATTGAGGGTTGGGAGACTGAGAACAGACATGGCATGTCTTGTTAAACTAAATGCTAACAAATTAGATGCAGGGGGGTGGTATCATGAGACAGATATCGTTCTTATGTTTAAATCACCAGGACCAGATGGCATCCATCCATGAGTTCTCAAGGAACTTAAAGATGAAATTGCTGAGGTCCTAGCCAAAATATATAATCTTTCCCTCGAATCAGGTGTTGTGCCTGATGACTGGTAGGTAGCAAATGGAACACCAATCTTCAAAAAAGGATCCAGAGGTGATCCAGGAAATTACCAACTGGTCAGTTTGACATGTGTCCCAGGTAAAGTGATGGAAACCATCCTAAAAGATAAAATTAATAGGCACATAGAAGGGATGGTGCTGCTGAAGGAGAGCCAACATGGCTTCTGCAAGTCATGCCTCACTAATCTGTTGAAATTTTTTGAGAGTGACAACAAGCATGTGGATAAGAGAGACCCAGTTGACATTGTTTTTCTGGGCTTTCAGAAGGCTTTTGACAAGGTCTCGCTCCAAAGGCTCTTGTATAAACTTGCCAGTCATTGAATCAAGAGACAGGTCTTGTCCTGGATCAGCAACTGGCTAAAGGACAGGAAACAGAGGGTAGTACTAACTCAGTGTTGGCAATGGCAAACCTATGGCACGGGTGCCAAAGGTGGCACTCGGAGCCCTTTCTGTGAGCACCCGACAGCACCCCTTCACAGCCACCTGTATTCAGGTTAAATTGATATATTGGCACTTTGCGAAAAATTAGTGGGTTTTGAATCACAGTTTGGGCACTCGGTCTCTAAAAGGTTCGCCATCACTGCACTAAATGGACACTTCTCCAAGTGGACGGAGGTAAAGAGTAGGGTCCCCCAAGGGTCAGTACTGGGTCCCCTGCTTTTCAACCTCTTCATAAATGATCTTGAAGTAGGAGTAAATAGCGAGGTAGCCAAATTTGCCGATGACACTAAATTATACAGGGTAGTAAAAACTGAGAGAGATTGTGAGGAGCTCCAGAGGGATCTCTTGACACTGGGGGAGTGGGCAAACCAGTGGCAAATGAACTTCAACATTAGCACGTGCAGAGTGGGGCAAAAAACCCCCAATTAGATTTATAAACTGATGGGATCTGAACTCTCTGCAACAAACTAGGAAAGGGACCTTGGTGTCCTGGTGGACAGCTCAATGAAGGTGTCAACCCAGTGTGCTGCAGCAGTGAAAAAAGCAAACTCAGTGAGTAGGGATCATAGGGAAGGGTATAGAAAATAAGTCAGCAAGTGTCATTTTGCCTCCATAAATCTATGGTGAGGCCCCATCTGGAGTATTGTGTTCAGTTCTGGTCAACATACCTCCAGAAGGATATTATGGAAATGGAAAAAATGCAGACGAGGGCAACCAGAATGATTAAGGCAGTGCTTCCCAACCTTTTTATCGCTGCGGACCAGTAAATGTTTGATAATTTTTCCCTGGCCCGCTTGTTTTGATCTAATAATTTTAATTTAATTAAAATGCCCCCCTGGCCGCTGACGCACATGCGTGCTAGTCGTTTCCCACTCTAGGGGGCGGTGCTCATCTCTGTACTCAAGCCGAAGAGCCAGTGTTGTTCGAGTCCTTGGCATCGCTGAAAGGAAACTGTTTTTACTTCCTCGGGTTTTTCCCCCCCGGGGGCGTCTCTTTATCTGACTTGCATTTCACATGCTTTCGAATGGCTAGGTTTGGAAGCATATAAACGCAAGGAGATCATTCCAATTCCAGAGTTTATTCGCAACCACTTTGGAAGACAGGAGCCGCTCTTGGAGAGGGGGGAGCTCCCCGTCCACGCTGTCGCCTGACCTTTTTTTAAAGCTACTTGGGCCGCCGTGAGGTCTTGGGACCCTTCGCCCTTCCTTGACATGAGGCCGGAGAGTAGGGGGGGGATTGGTGGCCTTCATGGGGGGGGGACAAAAACACCTCAGAGAAACCAAACGCGCGCTCGGTGTGTGTGTGTGTGTGTGTGTGTGAGGGGGAGAAAACACACACAGTGGAAATGGCGCTCACCCGCACGGGAGATCCTCCACGACCCTCCTTCGGGGGGACCTTTGGTGGAAGCTTGAGGCCGGAAACAGAAACCCGGCCGGCTTCCGGGCGTTCCTTCTTCCCCGAGGAAACCTTAACGGCGCAAAGAGGTTCCCTTTCCGGCTTTGGAAGCCCCGCCCCCTCCTTCCCTCCCTCCCTCGGCAGGGGCGGGGTCCCTTTCCCCGCGGTGGCGAGGCTTCCCCTGGTTTCCTCAGACGGCCCGGTGCCAATTGATCCACGGACCGGCACCGGTCCGCGGACCGGGGGTTGGGGAACACTGGATTAGCGGACTGGAACACCTTCCTTACCATCTGAGGCTGCAATGGCTGGGTCTCTTCACTCTTGAACGATGACGCCGAAGAGGTGACCTGACTGAAGTTTATAAAATCATACACGGTGTGGACAAAGTAGATAAGAAAAAGCTGTTTTCCCTAGCGCACAACACTAGAACTAAGGGACACTCCATGAAACTTTTGGGTGCTAGATCTCAAACAAATAAGAGAAAGTACTTTTTCACCCAGAGGATCACTGGTCTATGGAATTCCCTGCCAGAAGAAGTGGTGACAGCTGTCAGCCTTGACAGCATTAAGAAAGGATTAGACAAGTTAATGGAGAACAAGGGTACCAATGGCTATCATTATGGATGCCTAAGGAAAACCTCCGGGTTGGAGAGATAGGTGGGATACCTCCCAATGCCATTTGCGGGGGATCATAAGCAGGTGAGGACATCTGCTTGGGAATACCCTGAAGCAAATGGTGAGCCACCACTGTGTGAGACAGAATGCTGGACTGGATGGGATGTGGCCTGTTCCATCAGCAAGGCTGTTCTGATATTACAGAAACTGCCTTCTAAATCATCCTGCTTTCCACTGATGGCCTTGCAATCCAGCATGATTACCCTCCAGCCTTTTACACGCTGCTATTTATCGTTTGAAATGCCTTTTTAAAAAACCCTATCTTGATCTCTAAAGTTGCTTCTCTGAAGCTGTTCCTCTCTCTCTCCATTTCCTCCATTTCCTCAAAGAAACCACAGGACCACCACTTTGCCTACCTCTAACTCCTGCAATTTCCTGGAACATAAATCCAGGTCACTAGCTGACTTGCTCACTCCACCCTGTTTATTAAAATCTTGTAACAAACTCTTTCCGCTTGTCAAATTAATTTCCAACTAACTTGAACCAACAGAATTGTACAGCTGTCCCTCAGCTCTCCGTTCTGCTTTGCTCAATATGGGTTGTGTTTGTTGCCATTTATGAGCAAATTGATTCCTCCTCAGAAACTCGTCAACAGTGTTTGCTATTCCCCAATGCAATCACTTGGTATATTTTGCAAAATAGCTCAGAGTAAGTAGCTAACATGATTCTGCTGAGATGTTTTTGGCTTTAAGGGGAAAAAAGAGCCTTGTGGTGCAGTGGTTAGATGCCTGTAATTCAGGTAAAATTGTGCTCACGCCCCGGGGTTCAATCCCAGGTAGCCGGCTCATGGTTGACTCAGCCTTCCATCCTTCCGAGGACGGTAAAATGAGTACCCAGCTTGCTGGGGGAGGGGGCAATGTGTAGCCTGCATAATTAAACTGTAAACCGCACAGAGACTACTTGAAGTGGTATGGGGTGGTATATAAGCAGAACACTTTGCTTTTGCTTTGCTTTACTTTAATAGGTAAGAATAAGATAATGCTATCACTGACTGAAATCCTGTTATGATTGCACCTCTGGAAGGCTGATATGTGAATAGAATGGATCCTTTTTTCATGAACCAAACATTTCCTACCTCTGTCCTGAGGCTCCCATGGCTCCAGAGGAAAGAAGAGGAAAACTTTAATTTCTGCAAATTGCTGCCACTGATCATGTTCTCCCAGCAACGGCGATTATCTGTAATTAAAGCCAACAGTGATTATTATTATTTTGTAAATAAAGCCAATGGTCTTGCAACTCCCATGACTTTCAACAATGAAATGGACTACAGAGAAACTGCAGGAACACTGGGACAGAAGCAGAAAGTGTTTAATTTCTGGGAAACAGTCCTTGCTAATGATGTTATATCAGCCTTCCGCAGGCATAGTTACATCGAAAGAATTTCAACCACGGGGTTGGAAAACAAGAAGTTGGATTAAACCCCGTCACTGTGGTAAGTAGTTTATAGATCTTGACAAATGCTACTCCACTTCCACCATAACTTCCCTGTTCTAAATCTAACTGCAAATTAACATTTTAAGGGAGTTTCATTTTCAGCAAAGCGAAACGACATGCAGTATCTGTGTCTGTACAGTTCCATCATGATTTAGCTAATATTTACAGATCAGTGAATTGTAATAACTGCATCTGGGACTAAGGGAGCATTCAGAGGTACAAGCCAAAATGGATTTTGCCGTTCTTGATCCTTCCGTACAAAAATATTCAGTTTTATGTCTGCTTGTTGGAAGGAGGGTCACCGACAAATCACTGTTCATGGGACTAGTTGAAGGGCAGGTCTGGCTAGTGGGGGGGGAACCTCCTAAGGACCCTATAATGCTTCTTTGAGTCATATTGCTTCTTTGAATCAAGTAAATTTCATAAAGATAAACTGTGATACATGAAAATGTGCATCAACAACAGGCTTCAAGTACAATCTAAATTGCCCAGGAAATATACAGTTGCAAAAAATATACTTGCCTGGATTTACAGTAGGACCCCCTATCCACTGATTCATTATCCACTGAATCAGTTATCCACAGTTGGCAGAGGGAAAAAAATTAAATAATTCAGCAGCCACAAAGCAAGCTGTTGTCAGAAACAGTAGCTGTAAACCAAGCTATTGTCACAAACAGCAGCCATAAAGCAAGCTACTGTCTCAAAACAGCTACTGTCAGGAAACAACAGTTTGGGGTGGGTGGGCAGTCGTTCTCTCTTATCCCCGGTTTTCATTATCCACGGGAAGGCCTGGAACCAATCCCCAGTGGATACCGGGGTCCTACTGTATTAGCCTAGTCTCAGTTAATGGCTGACTGTTCAAGACAGAAGGATCTGGAGTGGTATTAATTGGGCTTAGAGTATGGAGCACAGCTTAGAGAAGGTGTTTTGTTTTGTTTTGTTAAATTATACCTATACACCCGTTGGAGTTTTTGCAGCCTTGCATGCTGCCTCTAGTAGGTGTGGATGAGAGGGAATCTTTCTGGGCTGGGGTGACTGTCAATGTGCCCAGCACTAACCAATAGAATTTCTTCCCTGCCTCTGAATCCAACGAGAGCTCTTTGCTAAGAGATTTTTAAAAAATCTTTCTGGAGTCTGTTGGAAGCAATAAGTCCGTTAAGGCCTGTTGCTTGAAGTAGCCATGTCTGTCATTTTGCTGTTTGATTAGTTCAATTCTAAGTAATGAAACCTTTTAATGCTTTCTCCTTCAAATGTCTCAGAGTTAATTATTGAGACTCTAAGTGCCAGTTAGTGAGAAAAGGGGTGGACTACTCTGGGGAACTTGACGCCAGTCTGCTCTGTGAATCCCTTGCACATCTGCTGTACAACACAAGGAGTGCAACCAAAAATTCAGAACTCTGCAATGTAGCCAGCCTGCCTGACCAACCAAGCTGAAGTCAAGTAAGATAGAGAGCTGTAGTCCAAGCAAACAACTTTTGAAGCTCTGGTATGGACAGATTGTGTATGTCCTTATTATAAATGTTACTTCTCAGATTAAGAGGTTGTCAAACCAACAATAGTTCTGGAGGAAAGTTATTTTTCTCACATTGTACAGAGTCCTCTTAAATGTCTGCAGAAGATCAAGCTTGAACCTGGTTATTAGAGACTAAACAGTATTAGAAAATTTGGAGTGAAACAGAACACTTCAAAAATATTTTGAATAAACTGATATTGCCACGTCTCTTCTACAGAATACAGACTAGAAAACTACCTTCCATTTTTAAAACTCTTTCATTGAGCTAAGCAAAAGCTATGGTTTCCAAGATGTGAGTGGACTTTTTAATGATAGGGCATTTTGGAGATAATTTACTTATGTGGTCATCACACACCAGAAGTTACTTGATGGAATATAACGTCTTTGGAGATTTACCTGAACTGTTTATTGATTTTGGTAACTTGTTTTAATCTCCGTTTATTGTTTGTTTCCTATTGTTGTACACCGCCCGGAGTTCCGTCCGGATGACGGGCGGTATATAAGCTTAAATAATAAATAAATAAATAAATAAATAAATAAATAAATAAATAAATAAATAAATAAATTACCAGATAACTGTAGAGTGACAAGAATGGTGGAATGGTTGGAACTATGACAGGATATAGGCACCAAAGCAAGACCATGCTGGGCCACAAAGCAAAGAATAGTAATTTCACTGATTCAGCAAGTGAGCTTCTGAATATTGGTTCAATATTCTGTTTTTTTTTTTTTAAACACAACATTTTACAATCAGACACAGAATCCCTTTGCTAATACCAATGCCTGTTTGGCCATGAAGGAGTTAAAAAGTTCTCCTTCTGAGAGTCAACTAATTGGGTCCAGACTGAAAGGGTCAAAAGTTCTGATTTCCCCAGACCTGAAGGTGATCTTCTCTTGGAGACTTGTGGCAGCAGCATGGTTTCAGAAATCCCAGGAGAATGTTTAAAGAAAGCACTCAAGACTGGGACAAATACAAGCGCTCTGTGCCTTTGTAATGTAGACGTAATTTGAATATGCCTTACACAATCGTATGCTAATTCCCTGGACAGAGATAGCAAAATGTAATTTTCTATAGGTTTGTCACTCTATTACTTTCTTTAAAATAAGCCATTTAAAAGAAAACTTTAAAAATAACCTATTTTTTGACTGTTTATGAGACATTTCATTGGATTCCAAACATATACCTGCCCAATCCAGAAAGCTGCAACAATGTATTTACATTCCCATGCTCTTGCTGGTAAGCACTGTTCCAAATATTCTCAATTTATAACAAATTAACTGTTTTAGCTTTTTCAAATATCTTTTTGAAGATAAATATTTCAGCCTCTGCAGCCTGGATTATTTTTAAATAAAAACTTCAGGTGGGCCAACCATTCTCTTTCAAGATAAGCAAAATTGATCTTTTCAGTTTTTTTAAAAAACACATGTTTTTTTAAATCTGTTTAAGGCCACTTGTTTCTGCACAGGGTGGTGGTGGGTAAAGCAGTTTCACTTTTTAAAAAAGCTATAACTTGAAAACTCTGCCCCAAATTACTCCCAAATTTGGCAAAAAGCAATAATAGCTTTGTCTGCTGCATCTTTCCACATTTGGTGCTGATCTAAAATCCAGTTTCATGGTTATAATATTTGCTTTTGGCTGCCTCCATTTTCAGAATTACCTTGTAGAAATTTGATTTGTTGTGTTGTGCAGAACTCTTATACAGTGATAATTATAATATTTAACTTCCTTTTCTCCTCTTTCAAGTATATACCATTTATTATTTATTTATTTTATTTATTAAATTTATATGCCGCTCCATCTAGCTACATGGCTACTCTGGGCGGTTTACTAACTGAACAGAAATCAAACCATAAACAGTAAAATATAATAGATAAGCACAAGTATATAAATAAAAACACTGCAACTAGTAAACAATATATAACAAAAGCATAGAACAGGAGCAAGATGGGCTAAAGATGAAAGCAAATAAATACATAACAGCAATCTTTTAGAACAGATTAATACTGTAGAAACATAGCCACGGATGCTTCCGTTCCAGACAGATCTCAGGAGGAAGTTGGTTCCAGAAGTGGCCGCCAATGAAAGCCCATTTCTTGTCAAAGGGGAACATAATGCCTGAGATGATTGGGTGCTATGGGCAGTATTTTGCGGAAGGAGCCGTTCTGCCTGATAGCAAGGTCCTAAACCGTTTAGGGCTTTATATGTCATCATTAAAACCTTGAAATCAATGGGGAAGCGAATTGGCAGCCAGTGCAGCACGGCCAGCGTGGGGGTTATATGTTGATGATTTCTTAACCCTGTAACTAATCTAGCCACAGAATTCTGCACTAGCTGAAGCCTCCGCACTAATCTACAAGGCAGCTCCATGCAGAGAGCATTGCAGTAGTCTAATCTCGAGACTACGAGTGCCTGGACCAGAGTAGTGAGAGCGCCAGGGTCCAAGAAGGCATGCAGCTGAACGATCCGCCTAAGATGAAAATGAGCGGCACGGACCACTGGAAAGCACAGGGTCCAATATTATACTGTGCACCTCATCCTGCATGGAGTCACCCCCCAAAAAACTAAGGGGGCTTCCCAAACCGCCAACCACTGGCGCCCTGACCCGAAGGAACTCTGTCTTCCGGGTTCAAACTCAGTCTGTTCGGCCTCATCCAACCCAGTACAGCATCCAAACAGGCATCAAGGGACTGGCACTATGCAGAAAAAAAAAAATGAGATATAGATGCATGTCATCAGCATATTGATGACACAAGACCACTACCTCCTGATGATTTCCCCCAGCACTCATATAGATGTTAAAAAGCATGGGGGAAATACTGACCCCTGTGGCACCCCACAATTGAGGCACAGGGGTAGAGGCACAATCTCCCCCAGTTGTACTCTCTGGGGCTGGTCCTCCAAGAAGGAACGGAAACTGCAAAGAGTGCCTCCAATTCCTAACTCCGAGAGCCTCCCCAGGAGGATACCATGGTCAATGGTATCAAAGGCCACTGAGATAGCGAGGAGGACCAGCAAGGACAATTTGCCCTTGTCGGCCGTCCTCAAGAGGTCATCATGTAGGGCGCCCAATGCCAATTCCATTCCATGAACGCGGCCTGAACCCCGACTGGAATGGATCAGGAGCGTCAGTTTGATCCAAGAGCCCTTGAAGTTGGTCAGCCACCACTCTCTCCACAACCCTAATGAATGGTAAATTAGCAACGGGCCTATAATTCAATTTGGTCATGCTGCTAGCTGAAGCTTCTTCAGAATGGGCCTAACGTGTCCTTGAAGGCAGGTGGAACCCTGCCCTCCTGGAGAGAATTAATTATTTGTGGCCCATTCAGTGGTAACTGGCCTGGCCTCTTTAATAAACCAGGACGGGCAAGGATCAAGCATGGAGGTGGTGGCACGACAATGATCAAGGACTCTGTACACTTGAGATGATGTCACAGGTTGAAAGATGGTCAAAGTAGCCGGGCAAGACGGAGCACTGGACATCTCTGCTCGATCTACTGCTGCCAACTGAAGCTGGTCCCGGCGGATGGCCTCCATTTTAGATTTTAAAATGCTTGATTGGTTGCAGGAAATACTCTCCTCACTGCAACCAACCCCGGATAGATAACGGACTATACAGAAAAGTTCAGCCTGATGGTTTTGCACTTCGCTTATCCGGATAGCGAAGCGAGATCTTCTTGAAGTTCTAATCTTGGCTGAGTAGATAGTCAACATGATCTTGACAGCAGCTAAACTACCTACTATCGGGGCCCACCTCCAAATGCTCTCTAGCCTCCTATTCCATTAACCTGGAGGCCCTACCACACCGGCGACAAAGGGGGCGTTCAGGAGTGAGCGTGTCAGTTGTCCTGGAGGCAGCGGGGTGCTACCCATCCACCAAGGCATCAACAGGCGCACCAACCAGTTCATCGGGAATCCCACACATGACCTCCTGGAATCGCAAAGGATCCATAAGTTTACCTGGGTAGACCATCTTAATGGGTTCAGGCTCCCCGCAGAGAGGGGGTGCCACTGTGCTGCATTTCAAAACTGACCATGACAAGGGGACCGACACAAGGTCAGTCACCATCGGGCCACTCTCTCTCTGTACATTTGTCTAGAGTATGCCCCCATGTGTGGTGGGACCATTGACAAGTTTTTTCCAGGGAGGCCATGGTCCCCAAGATTTCTAGCCTCTGCATGAATTTTGAGGTCCCCAAAGACAATGAGCCTGGGGGACCTCAAAAGCAGAGATGAAGGTGGCGCTCTGGAAGGGACTGCCTGGGTCGCGGGGAGCACGGTACACCAGCACAATCCCAATTCCATCCCTATCCCCTACTGACACGTGGAGGGCCTCCATACCTGATATCACCAATGATTCAGCCATCAGAGAGCCTTATATAAATGGAAATCCTGCCAGATAGCGCAGTGCAAATGAAGGAATAGGACCACCTCTGGTCTCTGTTACATGCCAGATCTGCCGCTTCATCCTGGATCAAGTCCTGGATGATCTGAGACTTATTACCTAACCTTTACTTACACATACCCCAGAGGAAGTAATTCTTTTACCACGACATCCAGGGACCTGTATCTGTTGGAATCTGACATTTAAGGGAAATAATGGAATGTGACTGCAACTTAACTAAAACTGGGAAGGTAGATGTTAATGAAGCTTTCCTTTTGGTGATCATGTTTTCCATTTTGCCAGACCTTTGCTGCTTAAGAGGAAGATAATTACTTTTGTTATAGTTTTTTCTATTGATCTCTTTGCATTTTCTCTTCTAGATTTTGGAACAGTATCCTGGACTATAAATCATTATCTCTTAACAGTTGCCTTTGGATTTCAGCTCACTGTGCCATAATTTCAAAGTACAACATTAGTGTCCTCAAGCCTCCCATGGGACAAGGGGGCATTGAAGGGGCCCGGGGGTCCTGACATACACGGGAGAAGCCAAAGCATCTGTTCTAATGTAACGTTATTGAACAAGCTAACAAACTGCTTTAACCCTTCAGTTCACCCCAGTTAGCCCAATTCTGGTCAGCCCTTCAGGCCAAAGATGAAAAGGGTTACATACAAGTCTCTGGAATTTTCCTTATGTTCTAGCCTCTGTTACAGAAGGAGGATGCCATTGGTTGGATGGCCTGCACTGTAGCTACCAGTTGGTTGGGGCTGGAGCTATGCTGGTAGCCTCCACCTTTCATCGTTTTCTTGTGTTCTTCCTCTCCTACCACCATTTACTGCATGGGTCCTTCCTCTTCCTGCCTTCGCTTTCCCTGTTATACCCTTGGGGCTTCCCTCCTTCTTTCTAGCTCCTTATGAACCTCACTCAACAGATTTAGCCTCATTTCTTCCAGAAGATTCTCTATCCTTGAGATTCTCACAGCAAACACCTCCCATCATTCTCTCTTCCTGTACTGCTGGCAGCTTTCTGATGGTGGAATGACCACTTTCCAGGGACAGGGTGCCATGGCAAGATCACCTGGGAAGGGATGATTGCTATGAAAAGCCCAAGCCTGGGGACCCCCCCCCCCCCGGACCCTCCACATGCAACAAGAGCCAAATAAGAGAAGCAAAGGACCCAGCTTGTTTCTGGTAATGAAAAAAATGCAAAGGAGCAATTGCAACTTGCCCATGTCTTTCCAGAAAAGGGACTTAGCAATTAGAATGGATTGTCTAATGAGTTCCTATTTCTCAATTACCTGGGATCTGTGTTCTCTGTCTGTTTTATTATTATTTTTAAATGGATCAGTACTTTTGTGGACATGTCCTCTTTTTGGACGAATGGAGGGGTGTGCCACTGGTCTCCTGTCTTGTTGCCAGTCAGGTGATTGATGGGTCACTGTGAGAAGTATAATGAGATAATGCACGGGACATTGATTCCACGTTTGGAAAATGACCTGTGGGCACCACAGCTCCCAGCATCCCCCGGCATTTGGGAAGCTATACTTCAAAAAGTAACCACTCCCAGATCTGGCATTTCATTGCTTTCTAAAAGGTTCTCAAAGCTGTTGTTACCACCAATGACCTGCCAACATCTCTGATAGCATCTCTGTGTTTATATACCCATGCTGTATATCCCCGAAATAGATGCTCTGGAGAACAGCGAGTTCTGTTACTCCAGCAACAGAATATTAATACAAGATAAAAATGATTAAGTCCAACTGTTTTGCAAATAGGTTGATCACTGAAGGTGAGCCAGTTGCCACTTTCAGTAGTACAGTAAGACATTTGTATCTGCTGGATAGGTTATTGGCAACTTCACTTACCTGCAGTTTGCTGCAGCACCATATCCAACACAGAAGGGGTCCCACTGTGGCCTTTGTCCTGCCCCCTTGTATACTGTATATAAGGGTTCCTTCATATCTGCAGTTTCAGGTATCCCCTGGGAAATTGTGGAACCAATCTCCCACTGATATGGGGGTCCTCCTGTACAAAATTCAATAGTCAGCAGACGTGATGGGTAGGAATCACATGACCAGCAAGCAATCAGAGAAATATCGAGACTTGACACAAATGAAATATGCAGATTTGACACAAATGGAAATCAAAACCAAGGCACAGGAGGGGAAGAACTACCAGAGCTGGAACCAGATACCCTGGAGGAGGAAGTTAAATGGACACATAATGAGATGCCAAACTACAAAGCCCTTGGAGATGACAGAATACCATCAGAAATGCCGAGGACACTGCCAAGCAAACACATGGATAGGAATATGTCAAAGTGTGTGGAAGACGGGCCAGTGGTCAAAACCCTGGAAAAGGTCAGTGTTTATTCCAATACTGGAGAAAGTTGGAACAATTCCCCATTGCCTTAATACCACATGCAAGTAAAATTCTCTTGAAGATCATCCAACAACATATGAACTCAACTGTCAAAAGAGAGTTGCCGGATGTACAAGCTGGATTCCGAAAAGAAAGAGGAACACATGGCCACATAGTTATCCTTCAAAGGATGATGGAAAAGGTAAGGGAATAACAAAAAGACCTCCAGGTGTGCTTCATTGACTATACAAAAGGTTTTGACTGTGTTGATGATGACAAGCTCTATACTGCCTGAAAGAAATGGGAATTTCAACACACCTCTGATATGTTCTCTGTACTCTGATCAAGAAGGACAGCTTTTGGAGACAGAATGGTTCAAAATTGGAAAAGGTATTTGTCTGGGTTGTATTTTTATCACCTTCATTATTTAACACGTATGCAGAAGTGGTTATGAGACAGGCACATCTGGAAGAATATGCCATTGGGGTAAAAAAATTGGTGGTAGGGACATCAACCTTCAGTATGCAGATGATACAATACTTCTGGTAGAAAATAAGCAATGGCTAATCCTACTAGTCGAAGATGAAAGTGAAAATAATTTCAACAGCAGAGAATGTGCAAATCAGTGTTAAGGTTAAGAAGAGGTAATTGAAGCAGTAAAGGAGTTTAACTTCATTGGCTCTAAAATTATTCAAAATGTTGACTGCAACCCGGAGATCAGAAGACACATAGCACTTGGACAAACAGCAATTATCAATATGAAAACCATCTGGAAGAATAAAAACACCGACCTCCAATCAAATACAGACTAGTTAATTTGATCATATTTCCAATAGCTTCATAAAGTTGTGAAACCTGGACTTTGAGGAAGACAAATAGGAAATAGATGCCTTCAAATTGTGGTGATGGACTTGACTGCTACGCATCTCATGGACCGTGAGGCTGACCAACAAGGAAGTCCTAGACCGAGTCAAACCAAACATATCTCTGGAAGCCAAGGTGACCAAACAAAAACTGTCATTCTTTGTTCATCTTATGTGAGCCGACTCTCTTGAAAAAAAGACAACTATGCTGGGATTGGTCAGTGACAAAAGAAGGAGGGGCCACCAAAAGACTCACTGTCTTGACACCATCAGAAGGGACACTGGAATGAGTTTTGATGAGCTAAAAGAAGCTTTACGAGGTAGAAAGACACAGAGAGAGCACAGATCCACAAAGTGAACAAACTGTCCAGTACATCTCAACAAATAAATTAGGAATTATACTATGTTGTAGCACTACATTTTTACCGATTGTTTTATGACTCTGTTTTATTAGTGATGTCAGTTCTCTTCCTCTCTGCTTCTACTGTTGCTGAAATCCAATTTATTTTATTTTCCTCTCTAATATCTATTGCTACAGACAGCTTGGTAGGATGCTCTCCTCTTTGGTGGCCAATTCAGTACATCACGATGTTCATCCTATCATCACATAGTGATAAAGAGGGCACGGGGGGGGGGAAATTGGTGGGCAAAAGCAAAGTGGTTGTGCTCTCTGAGCAATCCCAAGTAGAGATGGGCACAAAATGAACTTTTTTTGTTTCCGTTATTCATTATTCGTTTCATTACGTAACGAAACGAATAACGAAAATTGTGATGAAATTGGAACGAACCGAACAGAACCACGAAAATTAGGTTCGTTTTGTTTCATTTTCGTTAATGGCGACGCGCAATGAAATGAGCTGTTTTTAAATGTTAAAAATTCCTGAATATCTGTAAAAACCCAGCGATAATTATTTATTCTGCCTGATAATATCTAACGGGGGGGGGTTGGGGCCCTTAAAACGTGCATTTATGTCTTTTCTCAGATCGCTGTATTTTTTTCCTTTAAGGGGAGTTAGGGGACATCGACCCAAAATGGCTCCCAGATGCCTAATATTGATTTCTTGGGTATTAAAATGCCCTGGACATCCGTAATAACGCAGCGATAATTATTTGAAATTATTACCTACCAGGGGGTTGGGGTCCTTAAAACTTTGTTTTTGTCTTTCTCCCATTCGCGATGTGTTTTTTTTCTTTTCCCTTTGACACAAAATGGATTCCAGCCATAAAATGGATGCAAGCCATGTGATGGGATCATGTAAATTCTTGAACAACTTCAACCAATAGCATGCCCAGGTTGCAGACTGGGCAAGTCTGGCATCCACAGAGGGCATAAAAAGCTCTGGCAGCCCCCATCCTCCTTGCAGTCTCCGGTGGGAGTTAGGGTGAGATTGCTGTCTCTGCGACTCGTTATTTTCATTTTAGGCCATCCAGGCAGGTGTGTGTCTCTGTGTTCCTGCCGGCTGCAGCCTGGCTCTTAGGGGAGAGAAAGAAGAGATTGCTCTTTAGCCTCAGTCTTGCAGCCTCCCTGTGTGCGTGCGTGTGTACCTCTCGGTGAGTAGTACCCTCCCCTGCCCTGCAGTGCAGTCACTCTGCTGCTGCCTTGCACCCTGGGCAACGCCTGCTGCTGCCTTTGCAGCCTCCCTGCGTACCTAGTCTATACTGTGTCTCTGCCAGCATCATTTTTTTAGTGTTTTCCCTCTGGTCTGGGGCATTGGGGGACGTCCGTGCAAGGAAATGCTTTAAAAATCGCGCAAAAGCGGGTAAAAACAAAAAACAAAAAAAAAAAAATGAATTTTTTCAAAAATTCGCAAAAAAATGAAAACGAACCGAAATGGACCCCTCAATGAAAAACGAAAAACCGAAACGCCATTTTTTCAATTCGTGCCCATCTCTAATCCCAAGTACTGTATTTTGGAAACTTCTGGAACTGGGGGAAGTCTTAAAAGCGCCGGGGCTTTGTGAGATAAGCTGATGAGTGGAAAATTCCTTAAAATGTTCAGATGTTCATATAGTTTGATGGATTGCTCCCAAAGTGCCACATTGGACAATCAATGCAATCACATAGTATGGCCATTACATGATTGTGCCATTATAGGGAATGTTCTTCTCAACGAAGCATTGTATAGAATTAGTATAATTACAGAACATGAAAAAACATCAGGCAACAAAGGAAGTTCTTTAAAAGTCTAAAAGCTGCCACCAGATGCTTCCTTATCTGGGAATATGTCTTTTTGACAACAGTGGGGCATACATCTGAACAAACCTTGATTGGGTTACACTGTAAGGCCAAGAACAACAGAAAATAATTACTATCTTTCCACTTGGTCCCCAGTTATATATTTAGTATGGTCTCCAGTGGTGCTACCTATACTTTCAATGGAGCATTTAAGTTATCGTCTTTCCTTGAAAAGAAATAATGAAAAATAGTGCTGATGTTGTTTTTACGGCTTTGGCCAATCACAGTCTAGAAAAATAAATCTCTGCTGTAAATTTTCACCGAGTTTTGGATCTAGCCCTAAGCTGGCCATCGTTTCATGAAGGCATCATCAATCTTGCAAAGAAATTTAATTTCAAGCAGGCAGCAGAACCAGTTTTCTTCTCAATTATGCATATTGAGCGTTCTTCTACCAACAGGCAGTCTCCATCAAGAGAAGCAGGAGGGGGGCATTTTTCACAATTCTCACTCCCTTTCTACAGCTCACTATATGTTCCTCAGAACCTCCTCCAAAAGGTCCTGGGGTCAGTGCAAGAGGAAACGGGATAAATAAAAATCTCCTTTTCCTGTTCTATTGCTGGCGAAGGGGAATTCATTACATGTCATTCATCAGTGGGATTGCTGCTGCTGCTGCTGCTGCTGCTGCTGTTTCCAGATCCTTCTAGTGTATTTATATTTTTAAAATTATCTTAGAATAGAGGAGCTGGAAGGGACCCCTTGGATCACTGAGTCCAGCTCCTGTCAAGCATGGAATTGAACTCCTAATCTCTGGCTTTGTAACCAGATGCCTAAGTCACTGAGCTGTTGGACATCTGCCAGTTGAAAGTTTTCCTAAAACCCCGATGGCAACATACTCAGTCTTTGCTGTTCATCCTCCCTATGTCTATGAGACCAAATGAAGAAAAATTGGGGGACATGGGTTGTTCAGCCCTCATGCTTTGGAGCAGGATTGTTGTTTGATACCAAGTGGGAGGAACGCTGGGGCCAGCGACACCAATGGTGGTGAGTTTGCTGTGGGTTTTAGTCCAAACTTGAAAGACACTTTCCAAGATACTGAATCTATTTTGGGGATAGCATTCAGCAACTGGACGGTTCAGAATTTCTAGGTGAGAAGCTGCATTTCAGTCTGTTGCAGGAAAAATACCAACCGCTATTGGAAGCGTCTTGTAGCACCTTGACGACAAAAGAGTTTTATCAGGCAGGAGCTTTCGAAAAAGGCTGCAGTCCATAAAGCATATGGTAAATAAAACAGGGTTCATTTTTAAAGCATCGGAAGATTCCCAGTGGTTTCTGGATGGGAGAGCCAAATAAAATAAAATAAAATAAAAACAGGAAACCAGCTTGTTCTCCTTTCTCCATCTGAGCAGAAGGTGCTCAGCTCCATCTGTGCAGAGAAAAGCAAACTATTTGGAACAGAAACAGAAACTCAATTATATTGGGATGAATAGTCAGAGACTGAGGATTACTATGACCCTCTATGGATGTTAAAAAAAAACTTGCAGGATCGGCCCAGAGAGGCTTGGTGAGTGGAAATAAGGAAGGTATCTCCCCACCTCGTGTGGTCCCCTTAGAGCTGCAATCAAGACCCCTTCTCCCTGCTTTCAAGAGAGGATGAGAAGATGCACTTTTAAAACCTGGCTTTTAAGAACAGTTCCACAGTGGAACACTGTAAAACTTTTTAAGTCTACAGCTTTCAAAGAAAACTGCTATAAGATGTTCTACAGATGGCATCTCTCCCCTCACCGCCTATCTAAAATGTATAACTGTTCTTCAAGATGTTGGAAATGTAAACATGACAGTGGCACTTTCTTTCTATCATATGTGGTGGACCTGTAAAGAGGCAAATATATATTGGAGAATGGTAAAGTTATTTATAGAGAGAACATTGAAGATTAAACTAGAGTTTAGACCAGAACTTTTTTTTAAATGAATATAGTTGATATAAATATTTCTTATGATCAAAAATATGCACTACACCATGTAATAGTTGCAGCAAGGATATTGTATGCACAATTTTGGAAACAACCTGAAGCGCCGCCTACAGAGAGAAATTTCTGTGAAAAGATAAGAGAATGTATTGAAATCGACAGGCTTTCTGGATACCTGAAAGGAGACAATGAAGAGACCACCAAAAGAAGATGGCAAGAAGTAGCAAATTTACTAGTTAAATGATATGTCATTAGACTTTGATATGTATAATCTTTTACTTTGACTTGATAGATTTAATGTAATTTCCTATGTTTTATTCTTAAATGGGTCACATTTACTCTCCCAAAGAAGGGAACAGAGAGGACAAGGAGCAGGAGAACACCCACTTAAACTTTCCTACTGGGACGAAAAGAGAGCAGAGAGGGAAAGGTGTTGAATGTGGCACATCTGCATTCAGACATTATAGGGTGCATGTCAGTTGAACCTCGTCTGGAACTGCAAATCTGTGAGTCCTAGCTCTTTAATTACTATGGTTCGACAAAAAGAACTGTTTCCGCCTGGTCACCAGCCTCACAGCCCTTCAACCTCACCCTCTCTTCTTGCCGGGTCATCTGAGCGAGGCAGACTCTGCGTGTTTGCCTGACCTTCATGGGCATTGCCAGAGCTGCTGTTGCCTTACTTGTTTTTACTTTGTTTCGTATGTTCGTTATGTATTGTTAGTGCTTTGTTGTTTATTAGGAATATCCCGTTTACCCTTTTCCCTGGGAGATTTATATAAAGTTTATCTTATATACTTCACTTTTGTCTCAGAGTCTTCATTCTCCAGTTTTTATACTAATGTAACAGGATATAGAAGACAGAGGTACAAGACAGTGTGACACCATGGAGACTGACTCATCTCCAGGAGGATGGGATGGAGCGAAAGAAGAGGGAACTGGGGCGTCATCCCCAAAGAGATGGTGGAGGACATGACTTGGGAACAGCATCCAGGCTGTGGGGGGCCATCCGTATGCCAACATCCACGCCTTTGGGAGATGACGGACAGGGGAGGGTCACCAATGAAGAGAGAAGTTTCACTGTTAAATGATGGAGACATTATAAACACACTAGGCATGTTGGCCAATTTTGGTGAACCATTGGAAGTGTTGTTGGAGCAATCACCTTTGAGGTTGAATGAAGATAATGATTTGAAAGCTGAGAATGTGTAATGGATGGGAGAGGAGAATACTAAGAACGAGGGGTGTGTATGTCAGACACAAACCCAGCCACATTCAGTTACATCCATTTGTCCCTGATTCACTAACATCACGTGGAAGTCATTATCCTCCCCTTTGCTTTGGGTTTCTCTTTGGCCCGTGGAATTAAGATAATTTCCTGTTAGGCCTGAGATAGAGGCAACATTTCTGAATAATTCATGCCTGTTATTTGTGCTCTGAGCTCTTCAGATGAAAGGTACTAGGTGGTAAAAAGTAGGCAGTTATTCCCTGGGGGAAAAAGTGAGAAAGAAAAACCCGAGTACAAGCTAGCATTTATCTGTCCCATTTATGAACAATCGAGATATTGTTTCACAAGGGATGGATGGGGCGGGGCATGGCAGTTATGGAACACGAGCTTTCCGGCTGACCTAGCCAAAGGAGAAAAACCTACGGACAGATAACAGGAGTCTGCTTTTTGGAAATTTGAAGAGAACAAAACTCCTTGGGGCTCATGAGGGCATTGGGCACATAACAAAGCCACATGATCATCTTAAAATAATAATAATAATAATACAGGATTTTATCCACTGTTCTCTTAATCAGATGGATTATTAATATAGTTTTGTAGCTCCTTGCCTGCAGGGGCACCTGGCAGCCTGTATAAAATAACCCCAATTGCCACATCCTGCCAACTAAGGTCAGGATAGTCAAAGCTATGGTTTTTCCAGTCGTGATGTATGGAAGTGAAAGCTGGACTATAAAGAAGGCTGATCGCTGCAGAATCGATGCGTTTGAGCTGTGGTGCTGGAGGAGAGTCTTGAGAGTCCCCTGGACTGCAAGGAGATCAAACCTAGCCATCCTGAAAGAAATCAACCCTAAATGTTAACTGGAAGGACAGATTTTGAAGCTGAGGCTGCAGTACTTTGGCCACCTCATGAGGAGAGAGGAGTCCTTGGAAAAGTCCCTGATGTTGGGAAAGACTGAAGGCAAAAGGAAAAGAGGACGGAGGAGAATGAGATGGTTGGAGGGTGTCATCGATACAACCAATATGGATTTGACAAAACTCCAGGAGGCAGTGTAAGATAGGAAGGCCTGGTGAGCTCTGGTCCATGGGGTTACGAAGAGTCGGACACGACTGAACAACTGAACAACAACAACATTGCCACATCCCTTGCCTGGCTCATCCTAAGGGTAGCTGGCCCTTCAAGTCTCCGTTGGCCTCAAAAAAGAGCTTATTTTTGCAGGACTTTACAGTGCCCCAGTGGAGGGGGACCTGGGCCACTCACAACGGGCCATCTCAGATTTCCTGTTGATAGCGCTTTACCAGAGGAGGTTCCTCTGAATTGCCACAATTTTGGACATTTCCCTGCAAAACCCCTATACAAATTTAACACAAATACTAGATGCCCTAACCACATCCGATCTCGCCTGATTTCGGAAGCTAAGCAGGGTCGGCCCTGGTTAGTACTTGGATGGGAGACCACTAGGGAATACCAGGCGCTGTAGGCGCCTGGAGAAGGAATTGGCAAGCCACTCCAGTATTCCTGTCAAGAAAACTCCATGGACACGGGGTCACGAAGAGTCGGTCACTACTGTCACAATACATCTAGTAATAAAGCCTAGAAGGCAGGTTAAATATTTCTACTGGCAACATCGTACTTCTCCTGTCCTCAACATTCCCTGTCTTCTTTAAACTTTAATATAGATTAAGAAGCTGAACCTTTTATTCATGAACTCTGAACTACAAGGTCACTAAATATTGTTGTCATTCTAGCTGTAAATTGAGATGGCTTAACAGTGGATAAACTTAACTAGCTGATACCTACTCATTATTTTTTCCAAATTCATTTTTCAACAAGGCTACTAAACCTGATATCTTAGAAACAATGTCTCTACTGCTTTTTTACACAGTAATTATAGTGAATGTACTGTGCCTTAAAAACACACACACTCTGAAAATGATGATGGTGCATTACGGAATGAATAGCAAGGGAGATTATTTCAGCTCCTTTGTACTGCTAATGGCAAGTGAATAAATAGAGTCATTATCTCTACTTAAAATATGTGCTTTTAGATTACTCATTATCCCAGGAAACTGGAAAATTGGTACTTGAGTATATATATATGATCCTATTGGTGTTTTACAAAATATTTTTTTTTAAAAAATCCTGCTTTGTTTATGACAACGACAGTTTAATCATTTTTGCTGGCTTACTTGTATAAGGCTGGGTGGAGGTCCATGAAGTCTAATGGGCAACACACGACAAAGAGGCCCAGGTTTGGAAAAGTCATTAGGAGTTAAAATGACGGATCCCTTTTATCATGAGATAATTAGGATTTTCAAAGTGTTGTAAGTACTGTATACAGGAGTAAAATCAGGAGCCCTCCCCCCAAAAAAAAAGTTGGACTGGCTTGTATAAACTAGGCATGGGGAGGAAAAGATGGCCACCAGGTGAAGGGGAGTAACTCAAGCGCTTTTTGCTCCCTTCTTTTGACTTTTAACTTTAACTCTTTTAACGTTCTGTTTTTCCCCCTTTATTCTTTCTTGCACTTACTGCCTGGGAGGCTTATCTTATTTAGTCTCATTTAGTTTCGTTTGGTTTAGTTTTTATCAAGTTAATTGTGTGGCTATTTATTTTAATTTTAATTTACTGGGCGTTACCTGGCAGCTTTCCCAGAGCGGTGTGGAAAAAACCCCTGAGGCTGTGAAGAATGGAAAGATCAGGAAGGGAGGAAAGGAAAGGAATCAAAGAGAAGATAGCCTTTTCACTACGAGCTATTGGACTTCTGGGGACTTTTAAAAGCCAATAATAATAATAATAATAATAATAATAATAATAATAATAATAATAATAATAATAATAATAATAAAGGAGCACAACTCGGCCCCAGGGGTGGCTGGGTTGGCGCTCTAAAATATAGATAATAATAATAATAATAATAATAATAATAATAATAATAATAATAATAATAATAATAATAATAATAATAATAATAATAATAATAATAAAAGAATTAGCACCGACCTGGCCACAGGAGCCGCGTGGTTGGCGCTTTAAAATAATAATAGCAATAAAAGGAGCGCCGACCCAGCCCCAGGGGTGGCCGGGTCGGCACTCTAAAATAAAGAAGAAGAAAAAAAGAATCAGCATCAACCCGGCCCCAAGAGCCATGCAGTTGGCAGCTTAAAAAAATTAATCAATCAAACAAACAAACAAAACCATCACCAACCCAGCCCCAGGAGCCATGCGGTTGGCGTTGTAAAACAAACAAAAAAAATTAAAAAAAAAAAAACAGCGCTGACCCAGCCCCAGGGGCTGCGCGGTCGGTGCTTTAAAAACAAAAACAAACAAACAAACAAAAAGGAGTGCCGACTCGGCCCCAGGGGTGGCTGGATTGGCACTCTAAAATAAAGGGGAAAAAATTGAAAGAATCAGCAGCGACCCGGCCCCAGGGGCCACGGGGTCGGCACTTGAAGAAGAAAAAAAGAGGCCTCAAGCCAGCGCCTCAAAAAGCCCTTGCCCCTGGGGCCAGGATCGCCTCCTGCCGCTGCCCGGTAAGTTGACACAATTTTTTAAAAAAAATTCATACGAACCCGAACTGAACCGAACAAAGGGTGGGCCTGAAACAGATGAACCCGAACCATGGGTTTTCTTTCTGTTTCGTGCCCATCTCTAGGTCTAATATAAAAGGCTGCTTTAAGGCTGGTCTATGCTGCCTGGTAAAGTCTGCATTTAGTGGTACATTCTTGCAGCTCCAGGCTAAACAGCTTCTAGCTCAGGCCTTTCTGGTCAAATGCCCTACCAGACCATTGATCTTGGTTAACCTCTATATTCCACCCCCACCCTCCGCTCTAGCAGGTTCCTCTCTATCTACCACATGGTTGAACCTGAAGAACTATATTGACCCTTTAACTGCTGATTACCCGCTCTCCTCAAATGTTCTAGTAGGAGATTTTAATGCTAAATTGGGTCTCAATAACGACGCCTTATCCACCTATATGATGTGGGGTGCTGACAATCTAATGCCTCTTCCTTTCTTAGATTCCAGATCATCTCATGACCCAATTATCAGGCAGCTCCACCTATGTCCGACGTTTGTAATAATTATAATCTTAGAATTCTCAGCACTCATTCTGGTGAACTAACTTTTCTTTCACCTAGAGGTTTGAGCATGGTAGATTATATTTTAATTTCCCCTGATATGTTCTCTTAGCTTGTGAACTTCACAATTGGCTCTCGCTCAGAAAGTGATCAGAAAGTGGATATCACCCCCTTTAACTAACACTGCCATTCCATCTCCTGCTTCAGATCACCACAAAATACTCCCGTCAAATAAATTTAGAGAGCTGTATGCCCAATGGGCCAACTCTGCAGAAACTAGACACCTTATATTGACCATTTCTCAAACCAACTCATCATCTGTTGCCATTCAGTCCTACCAAACAATGCTAAAGTCTTTAAGCAATATTCAAAATCCCAAGGGCCTAGCCAGCAAATATAATAACCCCCATAATTGGTTTGATGCTGAATACACACACAGAGAGAGAGAGAGACAGAGAGACAGACAGATTAGATAGATAGATAGATAGATAGATAGATAGATAGATAGATAGATAGATAGATAGATAGATAGATAGATAGATAGATAGATAGATAGATAGATAGATAGATAGATAGATAGATAGATAGATCTTCAGCCTGGATGAGAAGAGACATTCAAGTACTCTAAAACAATGGGCTCATCTGATTCATGCTTCATGAAACATGAAAGTATTCTGGGTGCTAACATCTTTCACAACTCCTGCCTCAACAAATGCTGTTTACTCTCTATACGTAGCAAGTTATATGCTAAACATCTTGTGAATCGTCTCATGGAGTGGATGGACAATTGCAACCTGCCAGGGAAAGAACAAGTGGGCTTTCGAGCGGGATCCTCTCCACTGGATCACTCACTCACTCTTGCATTTTTAGCTGAGAAATATTATCTCCATTTCCATGGCAAGCTGTTTGTCGCCTGAGCACATCCGATCTCTCTTGATCTCGGAAGCTAAGCAGGGTCAACCTTAGTTAGTACTTGGATGGGAGACCACCAGGGAATACCAGCTGCTGTAGGCACCTGGCGTAGGAACTAGTAAGCCATTCCAGTATTCCTGCCAAGAAAACTCCATGGACATGGGGTCACAAAGAGTCGGTCATGACTGTAACTACACAAGAACAACATAGATCTCTGAGGAGCATTTGATTCTATCAGTCGTTCCTTACTTTGGAACAAACTAGCCAATAAAGGAATAGATCCTCCCTTACTATTCATGATACGTAAATTACACTCCAACAATCACTGCCCAATTTGGGTTAATAATAGAGGTATTTTAACTAAAGTTATACCAATCCTCAAAGGTATCAAACAGGGCTGTGCCCTTGCTCCCATTCTTTTCAACCCATTCATATCAGACTTACCATGCTAAACATTCAAACATCAACTGTGAAGATTCTCAGTCATCCAGGTGCATTTATCTGGGAGTTGAGTCATGGCTACTGGACTTCTTTTTTGAGAGATAGAAACGTTTCGCTGTTCATCCAAACAGCTTCATCGGTCAGACCGATGAAGCTGTTTGGATGAACAGCGAAACGTTTCTATCTCTCAAAAAAGAAGTCCAGTAGCCATGACTCAACTCCCAGATTCAAACATCAAGCTCCTGAGATGAACCAATCTTGTGTCCGTTATTATTGTATGCCGACAGAGCTCCTTGCCCTCTGAAGATGCCGGCTATAGAGTCTGGCAAAACGTCAGGAAGAAACACTTCCAGAGCACAGCCAAACATCAGAGGTTACATCAGAGGTGCTCCTGAAGGCCCAGATTCCTTGACCTGTGGCCCTTTCCTCTACCCCACAAGGAGAGATGGGGGCTCCAGCCTGGGGCTTCTCTTCCTGGTCATTCTCCACACCAGGAGAGGCTCAGAACTTGGGATCCCAAGCCTTGACAGCCTGTCTCCACATCCCAAATCTCCTCTGTTTCCCCGAAGGAAGCCCCTGAATCCCCCCCCCTAGTCTTTTTTCTTGGTCCTGGCCTCTGCTTTGCCCTTTCCACTTGCAGGTGGCCTGTAGCATTATGGATTAAGCACACACAGAGTTTTGGGGTACAATCAACTCTGGTCCTCAGGCAGCATTTCTCTCTGTGTCTCTCTGGGCTGCATGCATGCGTGTGTGCTGTATGCTGTATGCTGTGTGCTGTATGCTGTGTGTGTGATTGTGTGAGTGTGTGAGAGTGTGTGATGATAATGATGCCTAAGAGACTGGTCTTTATTGATAAGAGAACAATAGACAGAAGAAGACATTCCATCGGTGGGAGGGAAATGCACGCCTATCTGGGGGACCATATTGCTTTATTGATGAGGACCCAGGGAAGGAAGCTGTGGGGCCAAGGGTCACAGAGCAGATGGCCCTGATGTGTCCTGATATCCTGTTTTTCTCTGCCCTTGCCATCCTGTTTTGCTGCCTCCTTGAGCTTAGCTCAGCACATTGGTACCTTACTGGCCCTAGGACTTCTGGGAATCCAGGCATCTCAGCTTCCTTGTGCATGGTGCCACTTTGGGGTTCAGAGATATGGGGGAATGGAATCACCACAGTGGCCCTCACCAGCCAGCTCCCTCATGGGAACCTGCCATCCTGCCTCCTCCTTGACTACTAGGGGCCCGGGAGCAATGGTCGGAGGCAACCAGCCAAGGGTCCCAGCCATAACCTCCTCATAGAGGCCACAAAGGTCCTCATTATGCCGTAAACTCTCTCCAGAGAGAAATCACCTCATTGTAGATATTTAAAATCTAGAAGTGGATTGGAAAACATTAAGTGTTTACTCTGTCCCTGTTTCCAGAACTGTTAATCAACCCCTCATATAGCTACCGGATAGATAGATAGATAGATAGATAGATAGATAGATAGATAGATAGATAGATAGATAGATAGATAGATAGATAGATAGATAGATAGATATGCTAACATGAAGCTGTGCTGGTTGGATAGCTCAGTGAGTTAGGTATCTGACTGCAGTGCCAGAGGTTGGAAGTTCGATTCCCCCACTGTGCCTCCTGGGAGTAGAGCCAGCCGGTGGGGCCTGCACATTCCCAGGGTCGCCCCCGGAAAAATGAATGGTAAACCACTTCTGAGTAGTTTATACCCCCCCAAAACCCCGAAAAAGTTCACCAATAAGTCAGAATTGACTTGACAGCCCATGACTGTTGCTAATATGAAGTGCATATTTTCCTCAAGAGCCAGAGAATCAACTTATTTTTGAGCTCTTTGAAAGATATATTTTAGTGTCTTTTTCCAGGAGACCTAGGTATAGGCTCAGGTGATTCTTGCTTTGTTATCTTTGAGGAGCTAGGCTGCGTTTAGTCTAGGGCTCAGCACAGTTCCTCCGGGGATGGAGAGAGGGACAGAAGCAGTAATTTGTGCTGATCCTTTCAAATCCCTCTGCTTCTTAACAAGTTGTTTTGGAAGTCTGAGGGATTCATGAGAATAGCGGGAGTGTTATGCTAGAGGCAATATAGAGAGGAGGGGATAGAGAGCTGGAGGAAATGATAGCCCTGTTGGCCGCCTTTATCTGGGTACCTGCTTTTTTCTGTAAACATAAGGCACCATCTCTTAACAGAAGGGCAAGATTAGGTCTGGCTCTATGCCTAGTTCAATCAATCAGTCAATCAATCAATCAAAACCTTTATTGGCATTAAACTAAACATATACATTCCTGATAATATAAAATAAGCACAACCCAATTACACCAAGGTTCTTCATAAGGTGCCATCCTTGCACATCACAATAGTTAGGTATTTAGCTACATGCTCAGTCACCTCAGGTTGTTTATCAGCTAACAGAAGTCAGGTTAGGCTCTCAGGAGTAACCAAGAAGTTAGAAATAACAGAAATCAATAGTAGCTGGTGGGGCTGGTTGAATTTTGGGCAGTAGAGAAGAATGTGTACAATTGAATCTGGTTCAACTAAACAGTGTTTACACAGTCGAATCTCAAAGGGAATATTGTGAAATCTGCCAGATAGAACTGCAAAGGGGAAGATGTTGAATCTGGCTAACATGAATGCCCTGTGCCATAACATATTGGTAATGTTGTTCTTAAAAATAACTGGTGCCACCAGATACACAAAGAGGGGGTAGCCCATATAAGCAGGGAGAGCAAATTGGGTTTGAATCAGCTGCTAAAGTTTGATGCTCCGTATCAAGGATTTTCTGATGGACAATGTGGTAAAGTTGAATTTCTCTGCAATTAGTCAGAGAATCCAGGTTAATACCAACTGAAATAATAAGGGACCTGCAAGCAGCAGTGTAAGACTCTCTTAAACGGTTACTTCACGTCCTACCTTGTTCTGCGATTACCTTTGTACCATGACAGCGTTGTTCGCGGTCACGTGGTTTTGTCCCTGTTCAGTCCCTGTTTCTGTTTACTCACGGGCGTGATTACTTGTCTCATGACAACTGTTACTTCCGTGACAAATTCTGAATTTGTCTTGCTTTCTTAGCCCTTTTTTAAAATATCGTAAATAAAACTTTTTCGATATTTCGATTTACTGGTCTTCTGGGATTTACGCGCCAATGCCACAGAATTTTCAGTAGTTTCTTTAATAAACATTTGCACTGCATGGTGTTTCCCATAGGGAAACTAATGTTGAATGCCACTTCAGCTGCTGACCACTAGGTGGACACTGGTTGTTGCGTGACAGTTGTTATCCCATGGTCCCTTGTCTCAGAAACAGGGACTGAACAGGGACAAAACCACATGAACAACGTTGTCAGGGTACAAATGTAATCGGGGAACGAGGTAGGACGTGAAGTAAGGGCCATAGAATCATAGAATAATTGAGTTAGGAGGGGCTTCTAAGGCTATTGAGTCCAATCTCCCGCTCAATGCAGGCATTAGGCAGTCCAAAACACCAAAATTTTCTTGCAAAGTAACAAAGGTCAGGATTCTAGTCTTTATGATGTTACGTCAAATGATGTACACTGCAGAATTCAGTATCCCACTAGTTAAGAAGATTATATTGGGGTTTTTGTGTGTGTGTATGGATGTGTTATGTGACTTGGTCATGACATGAAATACAAGTGTAGACTTCTTAGCCCACAGCAGTTTACTAAGGTATACACCTCTACGGCATTCTTAGGATGCATCCCACATTTCAAGTATTTTATGTCTTTTAAGAGTTATGGTTTCTTAGACAGATTGGTAGACAGATATCTATATCTATAGCTCTCTCTCTCTCTCTCTCTCTCTCTCTCTCTCTCTCTCTCTCTGTGTGTGTGTGTGTGTGTGTGTGTGTGTGTGTGTGTGTTTCTTTTACTGTTATTGAGGCAGTAATGAAGATATTTTGGTCAAGAATTGGTTTTTTTCCCTCTCGTTTATCGTTTAATATATCGTTCATGTTTGCTTTTCTTCAGGGATTTAAACAGAAATATAGCAGGCCCTGTAACGCTGGTGTTGCCATGGTGCTTTCTCTTGACACTGGTAAGTCGCGTGCAAACATCTTCATGAGTGACAATCCAGAATGAGGTCTTTGGAACAAACATTTTAGTTTTGATCATGAACAAAGTTCGAATATGAACTACACTGCATTTTCCCTTGTCCATGTTTTTGCCTGTGTATATTAGATTAAAGGCTTTTGTGCTGCAGAACAAACACACAGAGAGAGACACAAAAAGCAGGTATATTCTGCTCGTCAACAGATACAATATGTGATAAAATGTCCCGATCATCATTGTACAATTCAGAGAATACTCCTGAGAATAAACAAGTTCAAGCAGAGCTCCCCGAAGGGGTAAAAGATGATGGGTTGTCTTTGCATAGGATTGCCTCCACATTTTGAAAACCAGCTCGCTCTTGTTTTGTGGCTAGCCATTTAGAACTTTACTTGCTTAATTTGTTGGCACTGTGTATGAATTGTGTGCCTGGAGGAGAAAATGTTCTAATAAAAAGAAATACGGTAGTTATTTGCCTTAACATGTGGTGTAACCCTACTTCAAACTCATGCTGTGAGACATAGGGTAAGATATGGATAAAATGAGATAAACTTAAGAGGCATCAGGACACCTCCCAATGTGTGTGTTGTGATAATTAAAGAGGAGAGGCACTTTCCTAAAGACGCGGGACCAAATTACCTCTCTGTTGGTTTAAATGCAAGAATGTCTCAATAATGTGTGAGAGGAAGAAAGGAAAGGGGTTGATTTGTAGAGCAGCATAGGCACATGAGCGTCAAAGGCTGCACTACCCATGCATCTCTAACACTGAGGTAGTGTACATGCATGGGTCTGTTATAGTTATGTGTCAAGCTTTATCCACCATATCTCCACGATGCATAGACACCACAAAAAACTGAGGGGAGGGAGGAGAAGGGAGGGCGAAGGGTGTCAGGATTCCATGGCACCCCCTGGTAGATTTCTTGGTGCACCATGGAGCCACCATATCTAGGTTGGGAAGCATTCCCTTAGTCTCTCCATGGAGAGGGAGCATAATAATTCAGACATGCACATCCATCAAGGGGAGCAAAAGAAAATCACGGCTATATATGGAAATCCTTATTAGGGATGCAGGATCTTAGCTGCTGCTGGTCAATAGGAATTGTAAGTAGAGATGGGCACGACTTAGCGGTATTC
This sequence comes from Phrynocephalus guinanensis, assembly GCA_037367245.1. Taxonomy (NCBI): domain Eukaryota; kingdom Metazoa; phylum Chordata; class Lepidosauria; order Squamata; family Agamidae; genus Phrynocephalus; species Phrynocephalus guinanensis. Next base: position 173,394,502 of record CM074733.1, on the reverse strand, counting down.
CCGTTTCCGTTTCCGTTACTCGGTTCCGTTACTCTACGGAAACGGTAACGGGAATTACTCCGCCAGAATTCGAGCTCGAACCGACGAACGAACAATTTTGGTCTGAATTGTCGTGCATGTTCCTTGCATCGCGCGATCGCGCGATGCCACGCGGCACAGAAAAAAAGTTTTTTTAAGTTAAAAAAACCCGGTTCCCGGCCAAAAAGCAGGCGGAAAAATGCCTGCCGTGCCTCAGGGCACCTACCAGAGGGGTTGTTTCTGGAGGTCCCCGGCCTCCCCCCCCCATACCCCATCCTGGGCTGCTCTGGTGGGACTCGCCGCAGGCTCGCAGGCAGCCAGCAAAAAGCCCAGTCTCGCCGGCCGCCGGCCGCCGCAGCCAATTAAAGCGCGCAAGCAAGCGGCACGGACGGCACAGGAAAAAACTTTTAAACTCTCCCCCGTCCCCCCACCCATTCCCGGGCCAAAAAAGCAGGCGGAAAAATGCCTGCTTGACTAAGGGCGCAGGGCACCTACCGGAGGGGGGGTTTCTGGAGGGGGGGTCCCGCCTCCCCCCCGTCCTGGGCAGCCGGACTCGCCATGCCATGCCATGCGGTGCGGGCGGGGGATCCAAAATGGGGCGGCGAACACAATATTGTTTTTGAAATCGTGGTCCAAAAACACACAAGCACAACAGAAACACGCGAAAATTTATAAACTGCCAGATTTTTCACAGTAGCAGTGGGTTTTTTCTTGCAACAAAATGTCTCTCCTCTCCTCCTCTGTCCTCCATTGATTTTATTTTATTTTATTTTTATTACACCTGCGCAATGATGGGCTGGCCGAGTGGCCAGCCATGTGGGAGTGGACGACCATGCAAATTTTTGGAGCCATCCCACCAATCGCATGGCCACTTGGCCATGGAGACTTCTGGGATGTGTCAAAAAGCCCCCTAAAACCTGCCCTCGCCCCCTAACCCTAACCCTAACTCTTGACTCCGTACCCATACGTCACAGACTGTCTTCTTAGTGGGTCAGAGAGGCACCCAGAGGTGCAACCCACTAGCCCACCGTAACCTTACCCGTCACTAGCCTAACCCTAGCCCTAACCCTAACCCACCTTAACCCTAAGCCAGATGTACTTGCATTGCACTACACGCAAGTACAATTCCCTTCTGTGTGAGACATGGTGGTGCGAGAGCCTTAGTTAGGCATCTCACCTATGGCTCTGGGTTCAGTGCCATCCACTAGTCTTCACAGTCACTGTCTGCACAATTGGTATGCAATATCCATATGGCTATTGCATACCATTTTGCAGCAGCAGGTGAGGAGGGGAGACCCCCATGTTGAGGGGTTTCTTGGAGCCTGCTTCCCCTTCCTAGTGGGTGAGGATAGGAGGCACCCACGGGTGCCTCCAGGAGCCCACTTTCCCTTTATAGCGGGCCAGAGGAGGCACCCACCCTACAGAGGTGCCTCCAGGAGCCCGCTACCCCCCCAAAAAAAACCAGTACTAATGAAAACGGAAAAATGAAAAAATGAACCGACTAATTTTTGTGAATTTTCGCGAAAAACGGAAACGACCCGAAACAGAACCAGCCCGACTAACGACAACTCGAATTTTTTTTTTTCAATAATGCCTTGAATTACGAATGCCTTGAATTATGAAAGGAGATGAGCGGGCAAGTCAGGAGGACTTGTGCTAGTGCACAATGTGAGAAAAACAAAAAGGAAATGTGTTTTGGCTTCTGGGCAGAAGCCAGAAGGGGTTGATGGGACCTGTGATAGCTCCCCTCTAAAGGCTAAAACAGTGCCATGTCTATAATGCTGTACAACTCTACACAGTAATGCTAGACCATCACTGATCTGCTACATCACTTAGATAAAATGGAATTAAAAACTTTTTCTTTCTCTTGTCTGAAGTGCCACAGATGCCTTTTCAGCGGCAGGCAATTTCTCAACAGGCATGTCAGACAAGGCAAATAAATAATTTAAATTTAAATTTAATCTACGCAATGCCGCACATTAGCAATGGTTTAGCAGAATATAATAATAATAATAATAATAATAATAATAATAATAATAATAATAATAATAATAATAATAATAATAATAATAATAATAATAATAATAATAATTCTTGATCCACTATAGCTCTGGTTCGAGATTTCCACTTGGCTCTGAAACTTCAGAGTGTATATATACTGGATAGGTACAGTGCCTTCATATAAATTCAAATGCCATCGCATCATCCTATGGGATCCAGGAATTTATATTTTGGGAATTATATATTAATGACTATTAATTACTCCAGAAGCCACATCAAAGCAAAGATGGCTTTCCATAATCCTTTTGTTGTTTTGAGACTCCTTGCTTCCTGAGGCCATTGTTCATCAGATGCTTCCACACACTAAGCTCTATGAAAGCCACTGCAAAGCTACGGGGCTCGAAATATATATTGTTTCCCTTTGACACTTCCAGAATTGGCTGGGACAGAGAAACAAGGGGCTGGAACTGTTGCAACTAAGGTTAGGGGAAGGGGAGCAACCCACTCACATTCCCAGCTTGTTTATCACGGGAATGTTCTCAGAGCAGTAAGAATGTCATTACAGCTGTCCTGACATCTGATTACAGCTACATTTGTCTGTCTGTTCTTTAATCTCTCCTAAATTAAGAACATAGCCCTTTCTCAACCCTAATAGTCTGTGACATGGAGTCCATGAACAGTTCCACTACTCATTTCCCTTCATCTTAGGCTGCTATCCCAAGACCACAAAAAACCGCTTCAAACTGCTTGAAGATGTGGTTAATAAAATTGTGTCCCCACAACCAGTGGATTTTAAAGGGGGGGGGAAATGTGACCACACCGACTTAAGCATGACCCAGCAAGTTTTGCAAGTACCTGGTCTCAGTTCCGATGCAGATTTTAAACTGGTACTTGAGTCCATGGGGACTCGGAAAATCCGCATCAAAACCTTTTTGTTCTGCTGTGTTGTGGTTCCTGCTTGTGGGAACACAAAAGATGCAGTTCTTTAAACTGCATCCATGGAGAAACAGGAACAGCGTTTTCAACCACGTAATTGTTCTGGAGGGAAATCCGCATTTTACTCTGATCCAGATTTTCTGGCCATGGGATAGTAGCCCTAGTTTCCTGCTGAACATGGGATCACCACCGTTAAAGTGGCATGGCATTCATATAACTGTGTAACATAGGGGCACTCACACAAACCATCCAGAACTTCAATTCAGCTAGCATTGGTGGATTGCCCATTGAGGCAGTCCAGTGACCCTGACATGTCACATTAAGGGAATATTTTGATGTGCATTTCCTTTGATCTCTGCATTGTGTAGAGTTGTTTGTCAATGACTAAAGTTAGGTTTGCTCCCAGTACTTTCTAAAAAAAGTAAATCCATACAGTGGAGTACTTTGGATACAAGATTGAAGTAGCATTCTGAGGGTGAAACACAGTGAGTCTCAAGCCTCTGACATTTTTAAAGAGTTATTTATCTACTACCTTCTAACAAGACTCTCAAAAGTGATATCTCAAAATAAAATATTACAAAACTAATTTAAACAGTAAGAGAGTTCACCTGATTATTAAAAATAAGAACAGATTCAAAGCTTTCAATCTCAAGTTGGAACTTTGTCAGATAAATCAAAAACTCTCCTGCCAGTCCATGTAATATATTGAAATTCTAAATCCTAAATCTTTAATACAATATTTCAGTTCTTTGTTCTACAAAGTTCTATAACACCATATTTGAAAGTTCCATCCTTAAATGATCACTGCATGAGAGCGCAGTGCTATTATTGCTCAGCACAGCAGATCAACATTCTACAATGCAATTCTAAAAATGACAGTAGCTCACACAAAAATTAAGACTTTGAATTTGGATTTTGGATTGGCACCATATTTGGTGCAGCTACAGCTGACATCCTACTCTTGCTCTGTACCATATTTGGGTAAGTTTGGGTAAAAGGTTTTCAAGTTATGAAGGAACAAACAACTCTGAACATCCCCAGATTTAAAACAGAACAAATACATTGAAAAGATAATCTATCTTATCTTCAAACATAATGGTTGGCCCCACCCACCTTTTTAATTTCAAAGGAAGCCAAGCTGCAGGAGCTGAAATACTGATTCTCAAAAAAGAGCTTTACAAAAGGGGGGGGAATGTTGTTATAAACTGAGCATGCTTAGACCAGGCTTACCAGTAAGAGCATTTCAAAGTAGATACATTTTTTGCAGTTTCATGAGCTAGGAAAGGAGATGTTTGGAGGGTAATGAAAGGTCACAGAAACAGTCAAATGATAGATTTCCATTGAATGGTAAAAAAACCAGGCTTGTTTTAAAGAAAGTAATAGAGCTACAGCCATTTTGCCACGAATCTCTTAAGAAATGGGCATACAGTTGTGAAAGGCATACTCAAAGCATGTCAACATTACAGAAGCATAAAGCAGTTCTGTTTGCCGTAGCTCCAAGTGTGTTCTCAGTAAACATTCTCAGGGTTTCTGAGACCAGGCTCTTGGCACAAGTCTTGCTGGGCGTCACTTTGTGAACCATTTCCTGCTGTTTTGAAGCATGAATACAGCCACACAAGATCCCATAATTATAAACTGGAGGTTTTTGGACGAATGGAATATCATACTTTGAATGACCAGCTCCTTCAATTATACTAAGCTGGTTCCAGTCTTCTGTGCTGCCATTGCATTCTGCTCTGAAGAGAATACAGAATAGTTTATTGTTTATTCATTTTAGGATCCAAACTCAGTGCATTCTATGTCCTGGATCCCCCCCACCCAACACAGGGCTGTTTGGCTACTGGGATCTACAAAGTCTGTCTCCTAGATATGCCACCATTTGGCAGTGCTATAATAACAATGCAACCAGTAGGCCCCCAAGTCCAAGAAAATTGAAAGGCCCACTCCTTGGAGATTCTTGCTCCTCATCTTGGCTCCTAAAAGAGCATGCCGTTACCTTTTAATGTATTCATCTCCTGCTATATACAATGAGCAATTTATGAATTTTAATTTAGCTTCTGATTACTGTAGGAATCAGATTGATAGAGGTTTTCTTTAGGGATTTTCTATCCCGTTCTTTTTCTTTACCTCGCACGGAGCCCAATCAGCAATGGCAGCTTTATTTATATTCATGGGGTTTTAAGCCAAATACTTCATTCTCCTTATTTCTTCCCAAGGCAACGGTCCTGTGTGTGATTAGAATTCCTCAGGCCTCCAGTGAGATTCAAGCAACCACGCTGCAATCAAGATTGTACCTTACCTCTCGCTTTATCTTTTAGAGTGAAAGATAATTACTGGTGCCCGAAATGTAAGTCATAGAAATTTGTCTGATTCCCACGAAATTAGCACTTTGTGATTTGTTCTGTCTGTACAACAGCTAGCACCAGCCTTTTCTTGCTGGATTTTGTCTATGTTAGGCTGTTCAATGTGTAATGTTGATTTTATTCTGACTATTTTTGTATTTTTATGGTATTATTATCATTTTTATTATTATTTTTTATTTTTATTATCTGTCTGTATTATTTGTATTTTGTACAGGGTTTTTTATTTATATTCTGACTGGGTATTGTAGGTTTGGACAGTTGTTGCTTTAAATTTACCTAACGTATTGTTCCAATTGGAACCGCCCAGAGTTCCCGTGGGAAAATAAGCTCCGCCGCGGCTTAATAAGCACATAAAAATGTTTAAATGCAGACAATAAATAAATAAAGCGCGAATAAATAAATCTTGTATAAATAAATTTAACCTGGTCCGGATTTAATCCGGCAGGTCAAATAAATTTACCTAGCCCAGTATTATTTTCTCCAATTGGCCTGGTGCAGCTGCGGCTCAGCCCAGCAGAGCCTCGGAGCCGGTCCTGTTGTAGCGGGGTCGCCCCAGCCGCCGCCGCTGCTGACAGGACGACGACGCGGCTCCTCCTCCTTTCACATCAAAGGGTGATACGGATGGAAGCTTTCACACAGGAGGGTGGGAGCCCCTTCAGAATTTAAAAAGCATGTGCGACCTCCACCTGGCCTTTCAAATGGGAGTTACACTGGCAGCCTTCAGTGTCAAAGCATGTGCTCCTCCACTGAGTTACTGTCTCCAATGGACATTTCTCCTCTTTTTATGCTTCTTAACACCCCTTAGCTGTCACTCCTGGCACAGATACCTCCACACAATCAATCAAAGTCAATCAACCAAAGTCACTGCTCAAACAGATACAAGCCTATACACAAACCATATTTACACTGCAAAATTGCCACACATCTCCTACCCAAATTTTCAGGGAACATGCCTGGAAATTACAATGATGTGATGGTGCAGGAGCTAGGACTTTATTAATTTGAATTTAGATGGTCTCATTTATAACACCAGAAACAGAGGCTGATATCCACTTCTCCAGTCGATATTTTGGAATGCATTCCAGTTAGAACATAAAACCAGAGGCAATCTTGCAGACTTCTCTGCAACATTTTCTATTTGCCCCCCAAGTTGGTATGGTATAGATCTTAAAAAATCGCCTTAAAATTATTATTCATATCACAGATAGAAAAATGGGAATCAAGTTAACGTGGCACTGTTTATCTTTCATGCAACAGACAGTAGGCATTTTGGTTGCTACGTATATTATCGTTCCCATTGCCTTAATTAATACTACTTTCTCACTCAGAATTCGTATCTGCTGATACAGAGCGAAAATTCCCATGACATCCTCAAGTAAGGTTGCCAGGTCTCAGAACTCCAGCTGGGGTCCCAGAGAATTACAAAATTTCTCCAGTTCTCTAGCTAGGAAATCAAATATATGAGCAAGCTGTGTTAGATGAGGAAAATATCTGCATGGGGTAGTTGCAAAGCATGGTTTTAAACCCATCTCCAGCCAGTGTCCAGCTTGGGTCAGGCCTCCCCTCCCTGATGTCTGTGGCATTTATGCAATGTTGTCCACATCCAAATGCCAAGAGAGAGAGGAGAGCACTGAGAGGGAGAGGGAGAGGGGGGGAGAGAGAGAGAGAGAGAGAGAGAGAGAGAGAGAGAGAGAGAGAGGTTTATTTATTTATTTATTTATTTATTTATTTATTGGATTTTTATACTGCCCATCTGGCAGTGAGGTCACTCTGGGCAGTTGTGGGCACTTGAGTCCGTCATATTATTTGATGGACCGTAGGTCATGAAGTACCAGCACTGCAACTCATAAGCCTTCTTGTTGCAGAAGCTTTGGCAGCAACATCCTATGGACTCTCTCAGTGGGCTCTTACTGAGCACTGGCAACATTACAGGACCTGGGGGGAAAACCTCCCCATACCATATATTCACTAGGTTCAAGCTTAAACTGCCCTGAGTTCCTGAATGGAAAAAGGTTTAGTGGTACATAAATGCTCCAAATAAATAAAGTTCAACAAACCTTTAATGGCATAAAATACTTTGAGTACAAAAGCATCAAAATATAGGGTAGAAGATTAAAAGATAAATAAAGAGGATGCAAGGGAACAAGTTAATGGCCAGTCTTAGTCCTGTAGATCTCATTGGTGGGATATAGCACTCTGGACAGGTCTTCTATTCAGTCATCAAGTCCTTCAGTTTGGTTGGTTTCTCCAAAAGTAGGTGCTCTGAAGATCCCAAAAGTTTAAAATGGCTGGACCCAGGATTTGTTGATTAAGCTTGCAATGGATGGGGCAGGAAAGAAGCATATGAGAAGTTGAGTTGGGTTCAAAGAAGTGCATATAAGATCCGCTGGCCACTTAAAAGTTGAGATCTTAGGGGTTCGTCGCTCTTCCTCTGTCCCCACCCCCTCCGCACTTCCTGGTTGCTGGCTAGAAAGAAAAGAATGCCGGCTTACCTCCGTTCTGTTCCCGGCAGCATTCAGATCTCTCAAAGGGGCGGGGGGGGGCAGAAAAACAACAAACGGAAGCCAGGAGAGCCCCGCACTCACTATCCTTACACCGGATCAAATATTTTTCACATCCAAAAAGCAGGTACCTGAAAGCTGCGCTGGGATGCGCTAAAGTGGGCGGGGTCGCACTTAACCGGAGCTGGTGGGTAAACATTTTTAATCTCCGGAGCGGGGAGCCATTTGCCCCGGAGTTTAGGGGTCGTGTATAAACGCCCATAATATGTTCTCAAATGGTGTGTTGTGGTGTCAACCAGAGAGTACTGCTGGGGGAAAGATATTCAATCTGGCGATCGTGAAAGCCTAGTGCTAACCTTTACCTTTTTATATGGGCCTGATCCCCTGGGTCCTAAAAGGACGCAAATTATGCATATAGCTCAAAAATTAAGTTGTATGCAAAGAGATGGGACCTAGGAATGGATGACATACCAGTAAGATGTAGTGGTCCGCCTGGGAAGAGATGGGACACCAGGTTAATCTGTGTGGAGGATGGTTTGATAGTGATTGCCTCGTGGCGCAGTGGTTAAATGCCTGTAGTGCAGGTAAAACTGTGCTCAGGACCTGGGGTTCAATCCCAGGTAGCAGGCTCAAGGTTCACTCAGCCTTCCATCCTTCCGAGGTCGGTAAAATAAGTACCCAGCTTGCGGGGGGGGGGGGAATGTGTAGCCTGCACACTGTAATTAAAAAAATTGTAAACCGCCCAGAGACTACTTAAAGTGGTATGGGGCGGTATATAAGCAGAACACTTTGCTTTGCTTTATTGGGAAAGATACTATGCAAAAATAATATGAAATCAAGCGGAGATGGCAAGATCCGGCTTCGTTTACCCATAAACCACTTTTATTTAAATTTAAAGAGAGAGGTGTGTAGCCACCAAACCTGGAGTGGGCAGCAGATGATAAAGGAAGGAAAAACAGGCTGAGTTGAGACCTGCAACAATGATCTGGCTTTCAATATCCCAAATTCTAGTAGCCAAAGCACACAATACAGTGTTTGGTAAGCAAGGCCACAACACATATGAGCCAGTCAGAATGACAGGAGATACTGCAAGCTTCTGGGAGCATTTTTCTCCCTGACCGTCCACACAGAGAAGTCTCTCCCCTAAACACACCCTGCTTGTTTCGGATTGCCAAGTTACCTTTGTTCAGATTGTGGGGCCATTTATCAGGACTGTACCCGTTTCCACAATCAGGTGGCTAAGAAACAGGTAGGAGGAACCTGGTAACCCACACATGTCTCTCCTGGGACATGAAGGAACGTTTCCCACCTTTTAATTTTGTGAAATGGATTTTTAAAAGGAAATGGCTTTATGTGTGTAAGCGCCCATGCTGCCCAAGAATGATGGGAGTTGTAGGCCAACACATTTATGCAACACCAGGTTGGGGAAGGTTGTTCATTTACAATCTAGGAGGCGGCAACATCTTCAGGACACAAAACATTTATTCTCTCTTTTTCCTCGGAGCCGACAATAATAAAACAAGTCTCGAGCCTACAGCCTCTGGGGAATATGGCTAATAATTAAAGTATGAAATAACAGCTAAATATGACATTCCATGTTTTTCAATTTTAGTCAAACCTTTTTCTTTTTCCAAAAAGCCCTCCAGGCAATTCAACTGAGATCCATCTGAGGCCACCAGAGCTTGCTTGCCACAATAAGAAATGCCATAAGCGATGCCCTCAGGGGAATGGATTCAACCTGCCTGCTCTCAATACAATGCCACATTTCCGCCTTTTATTTGTAGGATCTCCAATGGCTTCACAGTCAGATATAAGATAATGAGGATGCTTTCTGGGGATACAGACAATGCAGCTCATTCATGGATGTCAGACCTAAATGGTGAGCAGAAAGAAATGACTTGATTAAAAAAAAGAGAAAGAAAGAAAGAAAGAAAGAAAGAAAGAAAGAAAGAAAGAAAGAAAGAAAGAAAGAAAGAAAGAAAGAAAGAAAGAAAGAAAGAAAGAAAGATTGATGATGAAGTGCCTGGGAACCAGGATGATGAAGTAGTGAGCCCAGGAAGCGCTGGTGTATTGCTTTTAAATTAAGAGCAAGGGATTCTCCCTACCCTGCCTCCTTTTTGGGCTGGCTAGCGGCCTGAGGAGGCTGGGAAATACCACAAAATGGCGCTAAGGAGTGATGGCTAGGTTTGAGGTGATTAAAAATTACCAAGGACGTGCCAGCAACTGCCTGAGGAGTGTTTGAAAAATTAGTGGAAAGGTCATGGCCTCCTCAGGATTAGGCGGCTATGCTCTGTACAGTGGACCCTCGCAGAACAGTTTGTATAACATAAAATCTTTACAACATAAAAAATTCCAGAGATAGGGGAAATTTGCTTAACAGAATCGTCTATGGGGCGAATCTGTACAACATAAAAATGGTCGCAATTAGGGATTACTCCGTTTTCAATGCATTCCTATGGGAAATTTGTACAAAGAAAAATTTGCTTAACATAATTTCATATGGAACGAATTAATTCCTTCATACAAGGTACCACTGTACCTAGAAAACCCTAGGAAAGGACAGACTAGATAAAAACAACAACTGGACAACATGTAATTATCATTAACCCTTTTGTTACTAGTTCAGTTATTTCAGTGGAGTGCAATTGAAATAATTGGTTTGAAGAACCTGCTTAACAGAGAGCTGCCAGTCACACATCAAAATAAAACCATTACACCGAGATCATGTGTGAAAATTTACTTATTCCAGCATGCGCCCACAATAAGAAGCTCATCAAAGTTCATTGCAAACTACTGTTTTATCTCAGCTCTGACTCTTAAGGAGCTGAAACAAAACACTGACAAAGGACTGTTATCTCCATGCTAGAGAACAGGTTTCAAATATTGATGTTCACTCAGCTACAGCTGCATGATAAATTGTATGTATTCAGTCATGTCATCTGCTTTGAAAATCATCCACTCATATCTCTGGTAAACACTTAGAGCGCTATCGCACGAGGAGGAAGGTGCAATAAATAAGAAACTCCAGGTTTTCTCCTTACCTGATTACAGTGGCACCTCAGCTTACGAATTTAATTCATTCCGAATGCCTGCTCTTAAGTCGAACATCTCTTAAGTGGGGGTACCTATCTAAAAAATTGAAAATATAAGTTAAAAAATAAAAAAGGAAAAAAAAAGTAAGTCGAGCAGACCATATCTAAAATTTGTAAGGCTGTAGTTAAAATGCCAACAGTTTTCTGCTCTTAAGTCGAATTGCTCTTAAGTCAAGCTGCTCTTAAGTCGGGGCACCACTGCACTTGATTGAAGATGTGGGTTCAGAGTTCCCACCTCCCTTGGAGTTGTTAAGCTTCTCTTCTGTCCCCACGGCCCTAACCTGCTTCAAGCAGGCACAGAGGAAATTAAAAATAAATGGCCAACCAGCCCAAGGGCTGGCTGCTGGGAGCTAAGGAGAAATTAAAAAATAAATAAAAATAAATTTTATAATGCCCTGATTGGCCAGGCCAGCTGACTGGTGCTGGGGGATGGAGGATAAAAATTAAAAATAGTAATAAAAAAAACCACCAAACAGTCCGAGGGCTGGCTGGTGGGGGCTAAGGAAAAATAAAAATAAAAAATAATTTAAAAATGCTCCACCTGCTGGCAGGCCAGCTGACTGTCGCTGGGGGTGAGGGAAAATAACAATAAAAAATAATTAAAGAAACAGCGCTGACCAGCCCCAGGAGCAGCCCATCAGCACTATGGGGAAAAAACAAAAACAAAACACCAGATCATATACGCGCTCCCACGGACTTCTGGCTCTAAAAATGTGGTTTTTTTAAGCAAGGCAAAAAATCCCCAGCTTCTCTGGTAGGTATTGGAAAGCTCGCTAAAGGGGGCTTTACCGGGGGTGTTTTGTTTTTGTTTTTTAAAGCCCGTGGGGACAAGATTTTTGGACACGGTTTATCTTGAAATTTAATTTGGATTTAAAGCGACATCTGATAGTGGCCATAGAGAGTGGTGCACCTGGAACACTAAACTCAAGTACTCAAACGTCACTGAATGTTCCTGCAGTGGCATAGAAATTCTGTTCTTGTCCCCAGAGGTGGAAGTTTATTCATCCTACAGAGGTCTCTGTGACCACTCCTGCTCCAGCTAATCACAAAAGTAACTTAATCTTTATTATTCCTTGGCTTTCCCTAAGTCAGAAGAAGAACCAATCCAAACTGAAATGTCAGTGGAGCTACTCAATACATCCATGAATGCTTCAATGTCATCCCTGGTCTAAATCCTTCCAAAGTTAAGTTCTACTATGATAGTATCCATTTTCTTATACCCATTCTCAGCAGGCACGGGAGCAAACAGAGAGTACCAGTTACAAACAAGTGATCTTCAGAAATTTCATTATACTTTTAAAATATAGAGTAATTCTCATTCAATTTTATAGAAAAGAAGTTCCTATGAAATTCCTTTGAAAAGGAAGGAGCTTCCTGGCTAGATGGGTGTGAGGGTTCCTTGTGATAATTAGATCTTTCAGACTCACAGACGAGATGAGGCGTAATTGCTGGTTCAACACTAAACGGGTTTTTATTACATACAGATTTGCATTCTCTGAAGGTTGCTTCTTCGTTACAAACTTCAAACATCGAATAAGGTTTATCAACTTTCTCTAATAACAAAGTATCTGTCAAACTGGTTTCAAACGGGTTAATTACAATCTCCGGATCTTCTAAGGGAAAGGCGGTATTCCTTTCGCCCGACCCTGGCACGGTGTGCCACAACATGGATGCCTCGCCCAAAGGGGCATGGGGACTATATTCCTGCCCCTCCGCCATTCTCTTTGGAATTTCTCCGAATTCTCTGGCCAGCCTAGAGGTTTGACCGTGACGGCCCAGGTGATCCCTTCATTTCTCTTAGACCGGATCACCTCCCCCTTCTCACTCAGGCGGCTCTCTAGAGTCTGAGTCCCAACTGTCTTTTTCCCCTCTTCCCAACTGTCATTCTCTCCCTTCACCTCCCACGCGCCACCTATGTCACGCTCCTCCCACTCATCCTCTAATTCCTCTATTGCCCACAGGACCTCGGGTTCTTTCTGCTCCTGTGTGCTTCCCAGCTCCTCTAAGGATATTGTCCTTATGCTTTTTGTACACGTCTCCCGTTTTCGCGATGTCTCTCCCTCTTTATCATCTTCCTTCTCATCATCAGTCAACACAGACGGCACACCTTCTTTCTGTTTGTTTATCATCTCCTCTGACTCACAATGGGCTGTATATAAATCAAATAAATAAATAAATAAATAAATAAATAAATAAATAAACAAACAAACAAACAAACAAATGATATTCCTTATATTGTCTGCATCCTGCTCTAGCTCAAAACAGTGGAAAACCATAAACTACAATTCACAGACAGAACTGTATAATAAAATGTATCAAAAAGGACCGAAGGAAGTATAATGATGAGGGAACAAAATCCAGAACTGTCAACTCAAGGCATGCATTTTTGCTGACTTTGCCAGGTTGTCCTCCATTTTGAAGAGAAGGTAGGGGAGAAAACATTATCTTCTTTGTAAGTAGGCCCAATTCCACATTAATGACACACTAGACAGTATTTTATTATATAACACTGCAGCTCCTCTTTGGTTTTTGCCAGGGCAATTACACATACACACAAATTAAAACTTATAAAAATTAATTTGATGAAGGTTATAAAATTAATTTGATGAAATTAATTTAATTATAAAAATTAATTTGATGTGGTTCGGCTTTACTAACCTTGGTTGCTTCCAAGCATATTCACAAATAGTAGTTTGGCAATACGCAGATTCTTTCTACTTTTCTCTAGGCCAACTAGGCATATTTAGATCCCGGGAAAACAGCTCTCCCTCCCCATTCTTTCTTCCTCTCTTGTACCTCATCTCCACCTCACCTTTTCTTTCTTATTTCCTACAGATGAGACATTCATTTACTGGACACGGGGCATTATTTAACTGGCTTTTGTCTGGTTTCTCTGCCACAGGGCATTTGGCAAATATAATTGCATGATTATTTAACAAAAACTTTATCTTTTGAGCTGCTCCATTGCCACCTTTGTTTTCAGACTCTTGACTTGTTTATAACTATGGAGATTAGTCCCCTTGGGTAGCCTTTTCCCGGTGCTGTGTAAAATGACAAGAAAATCCCTGTGCTGTGTTGTGGAAGGGTGTGTGGAAGGGAAATAAAACAGGATAAACTCTGCTATTGTCAAATTGCAAGATCCTGTTGAACAAGGATTATGAAAATTGAACTCGGACAGATCAACTGCAAGCTTAGTGACATGGCGAGATACAAAATGATAGCACGCTGTGACAGGCCCCATCTTAGTTAAGGACCCAGAGATCCAACCTCAGACAACTGGAAGTTTAAAAATAAATCATTCCTCTCTCTCTCTCTCTCTCTCTCTCTCTCTCTCTCTCTCTCTCTCTCTCTCTCACACACACACACACACACACACACACACACACACACAAGCCGTATGTGGGTGGGTGTGAGGGGAGTTATGTAGTCGTTGATGGCTAACAGAGAAGGTTTATGGCTAATTAAGTGGCCTGTCAGCTCCAGAGGTTTTTAGATAAGAGAAATTACATGGATCCAGATTAGAGATGGGCACAAAGAAAAATAAGATTTTATCTTATTTCATTGCATTTGCTATTTCATTTCATTATTAATGAATTTTTAACAAATCAAAACAATGCACTACAGCAGGCCTGCCCAAAGTCCGGCCCGGGGGCCAAATCCGGTCCGTCAGGCCATTCTGAGTGGCCCGCGGCTGGCTGGCCTGGCCCTCCCCCTTCTTCACCCCATGTTTTTTTTTAAATCTTCTGCCAACACTGACACCGCTGCTGGGGAGCTTGGGGAGGGTGCAAGGTTGCACAGTTCGCCTCCTCCAAGGGGCTCCCTGTGGCCACGGCTCCCTGTGCTTCCTTTGGTCCCCACCTTCCTTCTTTCCTCCCTCCCTTGGTCCCCACCTCCCTCCCTCCCTCCCTTCCTTGTTCCCCACCTTCCTTCCTTCCTCTCTTGGTTTCCACCTCCCTCCCTCCCTCACTTGGTCCCCCCCTTCCTTCCTGCAGGTGGGGTTGCAAGGAGTCAGTGGGTGAGGCTTGCAGTGGGGTGGCAGGGGCAGGGAGCAACCGGCCCCTGACACATTCTCAGCCACCAAATCTGGCCCTCCTTACAAAAAGTTTGGGCACCCCTGCACTACAGTATATGGGTCTGATCTCCTGGGTCCTAAAAGCACCCAAATTTTGCATATTGCTCAAAAGTTAGGGCAATAGGCTAGAAATTATAATTTGTGTGCAGAGACATGTAAGTAAGATATAGTGGTCCGTCTGGGAAGAGATGGGACACCAAGTTGATCTGTGTGGAGTAGAGATGGGCACGAATAAAAAAAATGGCGTTTCATTTGTTGTTTGTTGTTTGGGGGTCCGTTTCGGTTCGTTTCCGTTTTTTGTGAATTTTTGCAAAAAAATGGTTTTCATTTTCGTTCATTTCATTACCGTTTCGTTACCATTTATTTCAATTTTCTGTGATTTTTTTTTAGCATTTTAAGCAGTTCAATGTATTGCCGTAACAAAAACGAAACGGATGACAAAATTTCTGGTGTTTCTGTTCGTTTCGTTTCATTTTAGAGGCATTTTGATACACACCCTAGTGATGTCTTGGCTAGACTACTGCAATGCACTCCCTGTGGGGCTACCAATGGAAAATCTCAAAAACTTCAGCTGGTTCAAAAGGCAGCAGCCAGATTTCTGACTGGGGCTGGTTACAGGGATTGCATTACACCCCTATTAAAGACGCTCCACTGGCTGTCAATCAACTCTCGGGCACAATTCAAAATGTTGGTTTTAACCTACAAAGCACTAAATGGCCTGAGTCCAAGCTACCTCAAAGCTCATACATACGGTATCTCCCAGTATGAACTGCCTCTGGTGCTAAGGTCATCAGGAGAGGTCTTTCCATCCTGGCACCTTTACTGGTGTGTCTGATGAGAACACATGAAAGAGCCTTCTCTGTTTCTGCACCCAGACTTTGGAACTCCCTCCTACTGGAGGTCAGGACTGCCCCACTTTTGCTGTCTTTCCACAAGCAGGCAAACACTTTTCTCTTCCGGCAAACTTTCCCTGAACGATGGACTCGCTATTATGTGACTCTTGGGTGGATTGTCATGCATTATTGCTTAGATTGAATTCATAATACTCCCTGAGTTTTCAATTTCTAAATTCCCCACCTCTTGTAATAGAAAGTTTTCTTTATATTATTCGCTTATTGTTGTTAGTTTTTTAAGGTGTCTCTTCAAACTCACTGCTCCTAACTTAAATATTGCCTTATGTGTTCTGAGTTGTATACTGTCCTTCAGGACTGCAAGCCACCTTGGGTCCTTTTCCAAGAAGAAAGGCAGGGTAAAAATATCCAAAATAAATAAGTGAATAAATAAATCAAACCTCTGAACTGCACAGAATAATCTGTTAGTGGTTTCTGGCTGTGGCACATAGAAAAACAGAGGTAGCACAGCTGGCCCTTTAAACAATAACTGTGTGGTTCCACTGGGAACATGAGAATCCATGGAAGGATGGGGTAGCAGGCCCTTCCACTTGACTGAAGTAGCAAATGCACTACTTCTGTCAGTCTGTCTATTATAAACAGAAGCTGTTAATGGATTAATTTGTGTAATTGACCAGCTGAAGGCTTCATCAAAGGTTAAAATAGCTCTGTTTATTTGCGGTTGGCCATCTGGTTTCTTTGTTTGTGCTTCTGACTTTCTCCTCTCTTTGCTGTATCCTCCATTCTGTCGCAGGCAGACTCCCAAAAACTACAGTATTTTATGCTTTTCATCCATGTCCACACTTGCTGTTAGCCATCAACGACTACATGTTTAAAAAAAACAACCAGACATGGTGTGTATAATACAAAAATGGATACAAGAATCCTTTTTGATAAGAAAAAGTTGAACGTTGTATATATTTTGAAAAAAAAAAGGTGTACATTTGGAGAACTGTACAAAAATACATTGGTAAATTATCATCCAAACTAACATGATGAAGAGAGGGCAAAATGAACTTGATTTGGGAAAGTCTGAGGATGTGAGAGAAACCCAAGTTCCTTCATTCCCTTTTTTTTAAACAAACCAACTTTTTTATTTTTTAAAATATTTTATTACACAATACAAATTACAAAAAAGACAAAACATCAACACCAGTGCACCCCTTCACCAACAGGATCACTCTTCTTATTTACAGTCATTATCCTCCCCTCCAGAAAAAAATTGAATGTTGTGCGGAAGACTTACCCTTGTCTCGTACAAGCATATATTCAATAAATCTACCCCATATATCATAGAAAGTATCTCTTTTTAACTCTCCTTTTCTGATCTTTAAAGTACATGTCAATTTATCATTTAAAGCAATATTCCATATTTCATTGTACTAGACATGGGCACGGAGCGGCGAAATTCTCATTTCCGTTTTCGGTTCTCGTTATCGTTACGTAATGGGGAACAGTAACGAGAATTACTCCGCTCCAGCTCGAACCCAAACCGAAAAAGAAAAATTGGGTCTGATTTTTCATTGTCGTTCATGGCATCGCGGCGATCGCGCGATGCCAAGCAGCACACAGAAAAAAAGTTTTAAAAAAACCCTGATTCCTGGCCAAAAAAGCAGGTGAAAATATGCCTGCCTCAGTGAGGGCACCTACCAGAGAGGGGTGGTTTCTGGGGGGGTCCCCGGCCTCCCCCCCTCTCCTGTCCTGGGCTGCTGGTACCAGGCTGGGGGGGCCATCCTCGTCATCTCCATTTGCCATGTGGTGGTGGGGATCCCAAATGGTGACTGCAATATTTATTTTTAAATCGTGGTCCAAAAACCCACCAAAGCACCACATAAACATTTGAAAATTAGGTATTTTAAATGCCTGATTTTTTATAGTAGCAGCAGTGGGTTTTTCTTGCAATAAAACGCCTCCATTGATTTTATTTTATTTTATTTTTATTTATTTTTTTACACCTGCACAATGATGGGCTGGCCATGGGATGGGACCATGCAAATTTTTGGACCCATTCCACCAATCACATGGCCAGGTTTTGACTGAGACTTCTGGATGTGGCAGAGGGCATAAAAAGCCCACTAACCATAACCCTAACTCTAACCCTAACCCTAACCCTAACCCTAACCCATACGTCAGTACACTGTCCTTCTTAGTGGGTCAGAGGCACCCAGAGGTGCAGCCCACTAACCCACCCTAACCTTAACCATAACCCTAAGCCTAGCCCTTACCCTAACCCCAACCCTAACCCAGATCCGTACGCAAGTACGCTTCCCTTCTTAGTGGGTCACAGGCACCCAGAGAGGTGCCTCCCAGCCAGAGCCCACTACCCCTGCCCCTAACCTGTATGCCAGTACGCCAGTATGCTTTCCTTCTTAGTGAGTCAGAGGCACCCAGAGAGGTGCCTCTGCCACTTACCCACCAACCCTAACATAATGTATGGTACGCGGCGGCTATGCAAAATGCTTCCCTTCCCTTCCCTTCCCTTCTTAGTGGGTCAGATGTCAGAGGCACCCAGAGAGGTGCCTCCCAGAGCCCACTTACCCCAACCCCAACCCCAACCCCAACACAAACCACAAATGACAAACGACAAACGACAAACGGAAATGACAAATTTTTGAAAATTTCCACGACAAACGGAAACGACCCAAAACGGACCCGTCCCGACAAACGACAACTCGAAACGTCATTTCTCCTGGTCGTGCCCATCTCTACATTGTACCATTCATCTAAACATAGTTCATATTTAGATTTCCTAGGCAGGCACTGAGATTACCTACTGTAATTAGCATTTTGGTTAATGTCCCCTGAAAGCATTTAGAAGTTTGAAGTTATAATAATTGCAACAGAATTTGGAAGTACTGTAATAAGTTAAAAACAACACAGTTCCCAGCAATAAATTGCTTTTTTCACAACAAGTACGTATATAATGCTTCAAAAGTACAGTAACTCAGCAATCAGGGGAAAATAAATAAAAATAAGTAATATTTTTCAATCACTATATTTTCAGAGGCATTTTGAGTGAAACCTCTCAAGTTATATATTGTTCTGCTATCAAGTTTGAGTACTTGAACTGGGTACTGAGGTTCTGCATCTAGTGAAATGATTTAGGGAGCAACCAGACAGGTGTTAGTCCTACTGCTTGTGCCATAGTCTTCCTCTTTTCCCAACATTTATTCAACGGATTACACAACATTAGTGTTAATTGCAAGTAGATCCTATCTTCTGCTATCAGTAAGCAGTACATTTTGTATTGCCAGCAAGGATTTATTTTATTGTATTTTTACTAGTATTTTCACTTGCATGTTTTGGATTGATTTTGGTTTCCATGGTTGTTTATTTGACCTTTTAAGGCAGTTGGTAGGAATGCCTTGTTGGTGACATTGATGGTGATTGGTGAGCATAGTGAGGCATGGTGTGAGAGTGAATTGTAAATGGTATTTATTTATTTATTTATTTATTTATTTATTTATTTATTTATTTATTAGTAGAATTTATATGCTGCCCACTACCCAAAGGTCTCTGGGTGGCTTACAATCAAAAGAATTAAAACAGTAAAAAACATAGAATATCAATAAATAATCAAAACAATAATAAAAACCTTACACTAAAATCATTACACTAAAATTGCCATCAGAGAACCCACAGTCTATATTGTATCAATTTAAAAACTTCTGGAACAGGAAGGTTTTTACCTGGCGCCGAAATCTCATCAATGTTGGTGCCAGGCGGATCTCAATCGGGAGGGCATTCCATAGCTTGGGGGAAGCTACCGAGAAGGCCCTCTGTCTACAAGCCACATCTCTCACCTAGGTTCATATGGAAGGAGGCGGTCCCTCAGGTATCTAGGTCCTAAGCTAGTGTTGTGTTCTTTTGTTCTTATTTAGAGCTAAACAGGTAGAGCTGATTCAAATGCTTGCTATAGCATGTCAGCTCAGTGCTATTTCACTCACTAAAGGTTTTTTAAAAGAAGGAATTGGAATAGCCTCCCCTAAGAAGGTGGGGATAATGACAGGGAAGGCTGAAGGGGAAAGAGAGGTAGTGTTACATGTGGACACTTGAAATTCACCTTCTGGTGCTACCTAAACATTTCAGTGTGAACAATTACTGCTATTTAAGTGCCAGGACACAGTACAGAAGAGTTTGCATCAACCTGTGACATTGGCAACCTTTAATATGGTCATGCTTTTCCTTTAAAAATGTTATACTAACTTTTCAAGCGTTGAACAATAACAGCAGGATTTAATGACTGTCCAAGGCTGAAGTGAGTCAGGTTGATTTGGACGAAGCTGACTCTCATTCAGATTTGATCAGATGGGTTTGAAGTGAGTTGAACTCAGTTTAAATTACTTTGGGTTTAATAAATAATGTCTCAAAAATCTTGCATAACAGGAAAAGAAAACACTTAACACCTGGAGTAGGAGGATGGGTGTTGGCTAACTCACACCAGTTTCCACTGAGAGGGGAATTTTTTTAAAGATCTGGTAGTAGTTTTCTGTTTCTGTAACCTCTGCCTTCCTTCATCTTACCAGTATCCGTCTTTCATTTTACCCTTTCCAACTCATTAGCAATCCAATATCCTCCTTCCTTCATCTTGCTGTCTGCTTTTTATTTGAGTGTGTATGCTTGTGTATCGACCTTGGTGCTTTTTCAGTAGCTCTATGGACAAAAGTATGTCTGTAAGGTACCAGTTAGGCAGATAACACAAAACCACTGATGCAGCTTGTTAAAAGCTACAGTGTGTACATCCCTCTGCAATTGCAAAACTCCAGAGCCAGCATAGAAACCTTTACTACTTGGTTCAGAATTCAGCATACAAAGAAACCCAGCTATCAGAAGAAGAAGAAGAAGAAGAAGAAGAAGAAGAAGAAGAAGAAGAAGAAGAAGAAGAAGAAGAAGAAGAAGAAGAAGAAATTGTTGCCTCTGGCTCTTAAGGCAGTAGGAGTACACTTGCAATACACAGGCAGTGCCAAGGAAAAGGATATCAGCAGTTTAGTGACTGGAAGGTCAATATTCTGCATCCCTTCTTGTTCTTGTTCAGAACAGGAACATTGTTAAGAATAAGAACTTCTTGTTCCATTAATAATAGTACCTTTTAAAGGTCCTCAAATTCACAGGGTTGCCAGAAGTCAGGAGTGACTTAATGACACATGCCAACAACATTTTGTTCCTCTACATTTGCTACCAGAAGCAACCAAGCAGCTTGATCTGTAGTACTGTACAGTGGAACCTTGACTTACATGCTGCTTGACTTGCAGCATATTTGACTTGCAGCAAGAAGGGGCCTGTTTGACTTGCATCGCAGGCTCTGACTTACAGCTCGGAGCCCCGGCATAAGGCACTGGAATCGGGCGGCAGCCACGACCCAGCATCGCGGCTGCCGCCTCCAAACTGCTCCTGCCTTCTTCCTATTCTCCGGCAGTGGTGGCTTCGGCGAGGCCAGCTCCGAGCACCTGGAGCTGGTCCTCGGCCTCACCGAAGCCGCCGCTGCTGCCGGAGGAGAAGAAGGGCCGGGAGCTCGGGGCTGGCCTCGCTGGTTAGACAGTTGGCTCAGTCTTGTAAAAAATCTGGCTGCAGAAGTCTGGTCCACAATGGACGCATTTTAGTTGGGGAGCTGTACAGTTGTGGGACTCTAACGGTAAGCATAGAGTTGTTCAGAACTTGGAACGTCAGGTTAAAAATAAGTAAAACTTAAATGTTAGACATTGTTGCTATGAACATTAAAAAGTGGAGGCGTATAACTTGTGGACTATAATTCCACTGCCTCCTCCTCTCTTTGAAGATGCATTTCATTTACATCCCTGGAAGGAATCTCCTATCCCAGTCAAATTTGTGTTAAATTGCTGTTTTCGGGGGTCTTTTTCATCATCTGGAACGGATTAATCCACTTTCCCATTACTTTCTATGGGAAAAGTTCATTTGACTTAAGTCATGTTTGACTTAAGTCTAGACCTCTGGAACGGATTAATAACGTAAGTCAAGGTTCCACTGTATGTTTAATTCGAGGTCCTGTCTCGTTGCCAAGAATTGATACCCAAATAAATGTGCATATGATTTCAGGCTAAATAAGCAAAAGGGCTTTACTCAAATCTTCAAATTTAGCTGTTTTCCCTGCAGAAATGTGATTCCCTCACTCGCTTTCAAGACTGAAGGTACATTTGCATGCATGTAGCTGCAGCATTACTGTGTCCCTGAAGTCACTACTGTACACATGAGATGAGGGTGGCTGGGTAGGGAATGGGCATGAAATAGGAAAAAATGTGTTCTGTTTCATTTCATTTCATTGGCCCTTCGTTTTGTATCATTTCATTACTTACATTTTTTTTAAATGTATAAATGAAACGGTAACAGATTCATTTCTCTATTACGCGCACCCCACCCCACCCCGGGTCCTAGAGACACCAAATTTGGAGTGTTCCATCCTTGGAATCTCCCCTTTAAGCCCTCCAAATTTGGTGAGATTTGGTGCTCGGGGGGCTGAGTTATTAAATTTCAAATAGGGTGCCCCCTGGAAAAAAAACATTTCAAAGTGCCATTTTCTGTTCTTGGAAATACTGTTCCTGGGTATTTCTCAGATTTTCATGCTGGTAGGTGCCTGGGAACAGTATTTTCAAGGACGTTAAAATTACAAAAGTTTTTCTACTGGGGCACCCCATTTGGAGTTGAATAACTTGGCCCCCATACCCAGGGCCAACGCTAGGTCTTTTTGTGCCCTAGGCGGCGGGTGGGGTGGCGGGGGGGGCAGTGGGGGCGGCAGCGGCAGGGGGGCCATGGGCAGGCGGGGCGGCAGCAGGACAGCGGCGGCAGGGCAGCGGGCGGCGGGGGCAGCGGGGGCGGCAGAGGGGAGGTGCGGGGGGGGGCAGGGGGCGAGGGGGCCGTGGGCAGGCGGCAGCGGAGGTGGCAGGGGGGAGGCCGGGTGGGCGGGCGGGTGGGGGCAGCAGGAGGGAGGCGCAGGCAGGCAGGGAACAGGCGGGCGGGCGGCGGCGAGGGCAGCAGCGGCGGTGGGAGGCAGCAGGCTAGCCAGCAGTGGCGGTGGGGGTGGCGCCTCCTCTCCATTTTGGCACCCCTGTCCATTTTGGCGCCCTAGGCAACTGCCTAGTTTGCAATGGATGCGCCAGCCCTGCCCGTACCCCAAACCTCTCAAAACCTGGAGTGCTTAAAGGGGAGAGCTTGAGGGAGGTCCACAGCAATTTTCATGCTGCTAGCTGTCCAGGAATAGTATTTCCAAGAACAGAAAATGACACTTAGAAATTGTTTTCCAGGAACACCCCCCCTTTGAAGTCTAATAACTCAGCCTCCTGAACACCAAATCACTTCAAATTTGGAGGGCTTAAAGGGGAGAGTCCTAGGATGGATCACTCTAGATTTGGTGCCTCTAGGATCCAAGGGGACTGGGTTATAGAGAAACAAATTGGTTCATTTCAATGTAAAACGCAGATTCATTTCGTAACACCACACCACGTCATCATTTCATTTCGTTTCAATTTGTTAGCTAATGAAATGATGAAACAGCGTGTCTTTTTTCACTTGTTGACCATCCCTATGGCTGAGTCATCCTTCGAATGCTACAGAGATCTATCCCTCTGCTGTCAAGTTCTTCCTTTGCCCTTTTTTGGTGAGGCAGATCACCGGTATGGCACACCGGTGTCTCTTGCTAGTACAGCTGTTCTAGTAGCACATTTTACCACAAGTAGACCAGAATGGCGTTCAGAGTAGGAAGCTACTACTGCAGGCTGCAGACCCAGACAATTTTAAGAACAGAATTTAATTTCTGCCCTTGGTTGGTTGGTTTGAGACGTCATAAATTATGTTCTGAATTATTTGAGATGTACTTATTACTTATAAATGTGTTCAAAACCAAAATGTACAAAGTCACCCATCCAGATCTATGGTTTTGTGTGGTTTCTTCTTAGACTCTGTTTTCAAATACTTGTACATTCAGCTATGTCATCCATACTTATGGCAGGTACAGTGCGGGCCTCCCTGTACTTGGAGTAGCCGAACCGTTCAAACTGGGTAGCGCAAGTGTGAAGGACAACATTGCTTCAATTCATTTCTGAAGAATTCACCAAAACATGTACACTGCATATTCAGAACAAATAAAATGTATGGTTTTAAATGTTTAATATGTATATTTCTGCCTGCTCTCGGGAAATGAAAGCAAGAGATTTTACCACCTTCTGTGATGACTTTTCTCCAAAGTGAGAGATGGGTCCCCCTGACCGCAGCTTAACAGAATCCAACATGCTGCATCACTCTCACCTCTTTGATCCTAGCTAGAGTCTCCATCGCTGCCGCTACTGGTTGACAGCAGGTCTGAGACCAGGGCCAAGCTCATAGGCCCAGAACAAAGGAATGTTTATTACTTGGGGTTGGATGAGAGCCTGACCACAATATTATGCTGCAGTATAGTTAAATGGAGTTCCAAGAGTCATAATTGAAAGTGGAGGCTTTACAAACAAGCAAGTTTCAAACTGGGTTTTGGATCAGAAGCATATTTGGTAGACAGTGACTTGACAACTCAGGCTTCTTCCTTGCCAAACATGGGGATGCTTGGCCATGTACCTTTTAAAACTATAGTTTTCTGAAATAAATAAATAATGACTTCACCACCACCACCAACACCACATAAATGTATTTTGCAACTATGAGATTGGTACTGTTCTGGAAAATATTTCAAAGACCTCCCTTGGCTTTCCGAACAAGAAATGGCTTCCCCTACATAAACATTTAGCATTTTTGAAATGAACTACATGGCAGTTCTGAAGAACCACAAACTCAAAATGGGTGTTTTAAAATGGAAACAAATCATTTATGCATTTATGAAATCCAGGCATGTGCAGAGGAGACTTCCTTGGCCGTTGCCCTCAGTGATTTCCAGTATGGTACAGTACTTTTGCTTTTTGACTTAAAATAGCTGTGACCTCATGTTTTGGGAGTGTAGTTGCAATTCCTGGCTGTAGGGGAAAAAGTGAATGCCACTGTGCTAGAGAGGTGGTGCCTGGAATACAGTTGCTGCCATTGCCTGTATTTATTTATTTATTTATTTATTTATTTATTTATTTATTTATTTATTTATTTATTTTAATACTTATATACCGCCTGTCTTCCGGAGGAACTCCAGGCGGTTTACAACAAAGATGAAAACAATGAAAACAATAACAATAATAGTAAACTAAATAAAATATCATAATAAAATACAAAAAAAGTCTTTGGCGTTATGGCGGGACAAGGAAAAAAAAATTAACGGTCGCCAAATGCCTGACAAAAAAAGCCAGGTCTTTAAGGCTTTTTAAAAGGCTGGCAGGGACTGTGCAAGGTGCAACTCGTTCGGGACATGGTTCCATAACACAGGGCCAGCCACAGAGAAGGCTCGGTTATGTGTCATGGTGGCATTTCCAAACACAAACTGAATGGCCATTGTACTTGGAACCAAGCAACCTGCAGAGCACTGCGAAAACTAGTTTCCTCTTGGCTTCCTACTTCAAGAGAAGGGCTGTTTCTCCCCCTCCCTGCTGCGTGGTTATCCTTTTTACCAACTATTTCCATTTTGACTGCTTTTTTTAAAAAAAAAATCTTAGTTCTACCCTGCCTGTCTGAGGAGTGTGTTTACCATTATGACACGTTCTTATCCACCAAATATAATAACAACATTGCATACAGAGTTCCACCAGTAACTTGAGAAGGGGGCAGCCCAAACTAAATAGGGTTACTTTCAAACTGGGATCTATATCAGGATTAGATTTGACACACAGATTCTTGGATGTTTTCCCTTGTTTGGTGTCTCTTTGTGAATAGCAGTGAACACATGCCATTACTTTACGTCCCTCTTGTCCCTCCTTGCTGTCCCGCTTGGGACCGGTACGAAAAAAGGTTACTTCATGTCCATAGCGTGACAGAATCTTGTCCCGACCACGTCCCCTGAACCAGGAACAGAGTGTGATGAGCTGTACCTGCCCCTGGGCTGGGGAATTCTGTTGTCACACTTTGTTCCTGGTTCCTGTTCCGAGACAAGGGACATGAAGTAACGGCAATGACTGTTTCCCCCTTTCGCTTTAGGAATACCCCAACAACCGAGAAAGCCGACTGGAACTCCTGCGCCAGGCCAGGCCCGGCTGCCTGCCTGTCCCTGCAGGAGAAGGAGGCTCTTGAAGGGACAGGTGGAGAGCCACTGTCAGGTGTAGGTCCGTCCTCCTCAGGTCCCGGAGGTGGGGCTGAGCTGTCTTTGCCTGCTCGCCTGCTAGCCCGCAGACTGCTGAGTTCAGGGCGAGGGTGTCTCGCCCACTGGCTCCACCGCTCACCCACGGCAAGTGGTAAGGGCTCGCCTGGCTCCTCCTGCCGGGCTTCCCGAGACAGCCCGCGCACCCACAGCAGGGATTCGAAATATCGAAAAACGGAAGCCTGACAATTAAAAAAAGGCTAAACGAAGCCAGGGAAATCCAGTAGTTGTCACGAAACAAGGACGTGAGGTAACAGTTGTCACAAGACAAGTAATCACGCCCGTGGGTAAATGAAAACTGGGATTGAACAGGGACAAAACCACGTG
This sequence comes from Phrynocephalus guinanensis, assembly GCA_037367245.1. Lineage (NCBI taxonomy): Eukaryota > Metazoa > Chordata > Lepidosauria > Squamata > Agamidae > Phrynocephalus > Phrynocephalus guinanensis. The sequence continues at coordinate 173,368,089 of CM074733.1, read as the reverse complement.
ACCATGAACAATGCTGTCACGGAATGAACGTAATCGCAGACGTGAAGTAACCGCCACAGAGAGGAAGCCATCGTGACTGTTCATATTGCATTTAGGTTGGCCTTTATTTTTTAAAGATTGGCACCCATTTTTCTTGCTGGTAGTCTGAGCATAATATCGGAAAGGGAATATCAGCCCATTTCCTGGCATTTTGAATTGGGGAGAAAGAACTAATATCCCACTTTCATATAACAGAGATTTTTTGAAAGACTGACTCATTAAAGTCTAGGACTGTGCATCACAGAGTTTAAATGCACTCAAGCCATAATGCAGACTTTGCAGCTACGCTAGCACAAAACAGCACAATTGAATGGTACTGATACTGATATGTTCTTCCCACAGAATTTACCTTTGGCCACTGCACTGAGGTGTTTGCATGATGTAACACAGAAAGCAGATATAGTATTTAAACCAGTTTCAACATTACAGCAGGTCCATACGCAAAACTTACAAGCTAACTCAGCTTGTGGGAATACACGCATTATGCTGAAGGCAGGACTCCAACTGTAGAAATCACGCAGGTATTTAAAGGGAGCTTTTAAGTGTAACATTTTAGTTCAAGGAACCTTTTGTCTTTAACACCCAAGGTTGCCAGTGGTGTCATTACAGTCATGACTGACTGACTCTCCATGACCCCATGTCCATGGAGTTTTCTTGGCAGGAATCCTGGAGTGGTTTGCCAGTTCCTACTCCAGGCGCCTACAGCACCCAGTATTCCCTGGTGGTCTCCCATCCAGTTACTAGCCAGGGCTGACCCTGCTTAGCTTCCGAAATCAGGTGAGATCGGAGGTGCTTAGGGCATCTAGGTGTGTCAATGTGTGTGTATGTGTTTTTAAATAATTTCCAGATTTCTTAACCCATTTAGCAAATGCGTCATGGTCACGCTTACAGCATATTGGGTCTACAAACAATGGCACAAAAACATAAATAATAATCCAAATAATAATCCAGGGCCTACAATACTTTCTTACTTCCACAATGAGACAAAAAATAAAATAAAAATCAATCTTATAATATTGGCAAACATCAAGAATTTCACATGACGGTTGTTTTGGAATCTGTCAGCTAGGGACCTTAAAAAACCACCTTAATGACTAGTGTTGATCTCAAGAACTCTACAGCCGCCTATTCACCCATTGCCAAACGTGTTTGGAGATTATATCTTTTAAAAGTCACCACCATCTCCAACCCCATAATGGTAAACTCTTCTTAACGTTGCATCTGCTGATACCTTTCCCCTCTGGGACTCCATTCTCTGACAAGTGGCAGGAGGTCATGAGAAGAGAGTGTGTTCCCAATTATGGCCTTCACTTTCTCGAAAGCTCTCTCTTCAGGAAGGTTTACCAGGTGCCTGAAGTTATTGTCCTTTCAATGCCAGACAAAGACTGATTTATTCGCCCAGAGTTTTAAAAGAACACCTGGAGAACTTTTAGATCTGATTCTTTGAACACTGCTCATAAATGGCTGTTCTTTAGAAAGAAATGTACTGTTGTAACATCCTTCTTCCACTTTATTTGTGAACTGGCTTGAAAACTGGCGTCAAAGTACAATACAGGCAATTCTTCATAAAAAAATAAATGAGGGGGTTGGACTACAGGGAATGGCAGGTCAGCCACTCAGAGGAGGAAAATTAAGAACCCAAATTTGCGCCTTCATGAAGCTCTTTCAGTTGCCATCTATAGACTCAATTATGATTCCTTAATGAGAGGCGCCACTTGTCCTGGTTGGGGAGGGTCTGCCCAGCTGTGTATTGTTCGCTATAGTTTTGCTTTGTAACGATCTTAATGTCTCGTTCAGAATTGGCAAGACAGGGCCTATTTATTTTAATTAGGCAAAGGCGGGGGAATTAAAATTCGTGTAAAATGTCAGGGATGGGCTTGAGACAAAGGTTAAGCATTTAATGAGGGTGTGAATGAAGAGATGTCATTATTCCCTCTTCCTCCTACATATATGTGCCAGTTCATCCAAGCACCACAGAGCTCAGCCACCGCTGCCAGAGAAAGCTTGGAAAAGCTGCTTCCGTACTCTTGACTCCCAACGTCCTCTTGACATGCCGGCTGGAGGATTCTGGCACCAGGAGTCTAACACATTCTGTCTTCAAAGTCTGTTACGGCTTGAAAACCACCTGGTTGTCCTTCATACATCCCAGTATTAACTGCATGGACCACATGGTTCATACCATCGCTTCCCTCACATCCTCACCATGCCCAGCTTAGCCAGCAGTAAAAAAAGGAAAGATTCACAACGCTTTCATAACACTGTCACATGCGTTATCATTGTTTGGCACAGCCTCAGCCATGAGAGAAACATTTCCATAGGTCTGCGGTAGCATGTCACAGTCAGGCCCCGGGATCCCCAGCATGTAAGAGGCACGGAAGAGGTGAGATGTTGCATTGTTGCCCTCTAACACAACACAGAAAGGGAAAGTAATCCAACACAATCCAGATATTTTGGACAAGTGCTGGAGATCTGTGCATCGTAATCAACAATCAACGACATGTGACCTGTAGGCCAAAACTGGAGAGCAACAGGTTAACTGTCTCTGCAAAACAGAAATGTAATTTATTCCCACCCTTGCACCAAAATGGACACAAGTTCGTTCTTTCCTAACCTATTAATCTTTTTAAAAAAAATTAAATTAGACATGACCCCTTCTTCCGAGTTAAAGGTAGTAGAGAGAGGGAAGTGGGAAAACCAAACAAAACTAATTGCTCTGAGAGCTGAACTGGGGGGGGGGTGAGGTGAAGAAGACTCCATAAGCTCGAAAGGCCTCATTATTTAAGCATGACCTCAGTAAACCTTGTTCCAGTCCTTGTTCGCTCCAAAGCTGGCTGCCAAAAGCCTTTCTCTTCAAGCTGACTTTGGCCACAAGAGGGTTGATTTTTCACTCTGAGCAGCTGCTCCGTGAGGCTGGGCCAACCTGCTTCCCATCAGCTTGATTACATCACATCATGCCAGTACATCCAGCATGGCAGACAACTTACTGCTAATCCATCAGGGCTAACTGAAGCAGACATTTTCCTATTATGGTTCAGCCACAAATACACTTCCTCACCATTATTTTCTATGAGTACTAAATAATAATAATAAGATACTGCAACAGAACCCCTAAAGCCTGTTCCTGATAGCCTCTTGTCTGAATCAACTGTGGCTTGTTATGAGAAAACCCTCAAAATGCACCCAGGTATCTCAGCAGACAGGAGTCACTAATATATATCTGAATTTGTTCTTGAACTAATGTATGCAGTTTCTCTGGAGCCAACACTCTGTTTTTGGTGGATGCCGCTAATTTTATCTGTGTTTCCCACCATTTTTTGTCTTGATATATTTTCTACTCTTTTTAGATTGCTCTTTTTGTCATTTGATTTAATGTGCTTTACTTGTTAACCCTGTTGGAAATTGTTATGGGGTGTCCTTAAACAAAAGAATAGTGTATAAATTAAAACGACAAAAAAATAATAAATATAAAAATGCATTCATTTTCTCTTTCTTTCTCCCCCTCCTTTAGCTCAACCATTAAGTCCTTTAACATATCAGCTGTGCCACATATTTATCTGATGAAGCACTATTCAATACATTTATTTATGTGAACAGTTGATCCTTGACTAAAAAAAGACTAAACAGCCTTTTAAAAATCAAAGATTATTGGATTAAGAAAGTATGGGAGGAGAAAGCATGGTTGCCATGAGGGTACACAAGTCAATGCAATGCAGTGGAGCAGGTGTGTGTCTGCTCACCTTCTTCTAGCTTATAGATGAAGCTACATATTTCTGAAAGCACCATTGAATAAAGCCCTCCTGGCCATGATCAAGGAATGGCCTATAGAAAAAGTAATACTGTATTATGAACCAATCTGGAACTTGAGTCATGGCAACTGGACTTTTTTCTTGAGAGGTCAAAGCGTTTTGCTGCTCATCCAAGCAGCTTTATCAGTCTGAGGGAAGTTAGTGGCGAATCCTCCAATTTATAGTTCACCTTGATTACAATGGCCCAAATAGGCTTGTTAGATGTACAATGGCTATGGTTCCTGAGGTGGCACACCCAGGCAGAGAAGGTGCATGAGAGCCTCAGCTATGTAAAAGAAGATGTCAAGGTGAGGGTTCACATTAAGGCACTGGTTCTCAACCTTCCTATTGCTGCGACCCTTTAATACAATTCCTCATGTGGTGGTGACCCCCTTGCCCTGCTTGGAAGAGGTCACAGGCCCCTTTTGACAGGCCACTGCCACGGGTGCCATAGAGAACTGCCCTCAGCCAATCGCAGCCTCCGGTGCCAATGACTGACATCCCCTCCAACCTATCAAGCTGTAACCTCACTCTTTCCCCCCCTTCCTCCCCCACTCCTCCAGACCCAAGCCGTTTGTGCCTTTTTCTTCACTAACTCATGGCGACCCCTTTGAAATGGTCAATTTGACCCCTAAAGGGGTCACGACCCCTAGGTTGGGAACCATTGCATTAAGGCTTCACTCAATATATTTAATCTCTATTCACTGTTGAGTTAAGCTAGTTATCTCGGGGGCTTTATTCTATAGCAGTCTCCGATGAACATTAAGTTAAATATCCGCTAGATAGCTCAGTGGTTCAGGGTTCTGGTTGCGGAGACAAAGGTTGGGAGTTCAAATCCCCTTCAGGCTTCCTTGACAGGGCCGGGACTGCATGATCCACAGGATTCCTTCCGGCTCTGCCAGTTCTCAGGTGATCAGAAATACCCTACAATCCAGCTCAGTTCATTTCCTCCAATTTAACTCCACTTTAATCCTCTGTTTAGCCAGTTTGTTTGTTAATCAAAAATATTTGGGATGTTGGAGGCTTTTCCCAATCATTTGATCAAACAAGTCTATTTATTTGAGGATGACCTGTGTATTAACCCCCTAGAAGAAGTTGGCAATCACAAGATATTTATTATTCAAGGCAAGCTGTGTAATACATAAACCCAAGTTTTGATTCTTGGACAAGTAAATGCCACCACATGTGTGCTAGACCTTTGCCCTTCCTGGCTTATAAAAGCAGCCTAAGGCCCCTATCCCACGTCCCTTTAAATGCAGATTAAATTTGTAGATAAACCGTGTCCAAAAATGCTGTCCCCACAGCCACTGGGCTTTTTGAAAGGGGAAAAAAAACCGGTAATGCCCCCTTAAATGAAGTTTCCAAGGCTTACCAGAGAGGTAGGGAAGTTTTTGCCTCACTTAAAAATTCCACCTTTTAAAGAAGCAGAGGTCGTGGGACCCCATAGATCAGTGATGGTGAACCTTTTAGAGACCAAGTGCCCAAACTGCAATTAAAAACCCAGTTTTTTTTTTTTTGCAAAGTGCCAATACAGCAATTTAACCTGTATACATGTGTCTATGAAGTGGCGATGTCGGGTGCCCACAGAAAGGGCTCCAAGTGCCACCTTTGGCACCCATGCCATAGATTTGCCAACACTGCCATAGATGATCTGGTTTTCTTTCTTCTGTTTTTCTCATAGCGCTGACCAGCTGTTCCTGGGGCCGATCGGTGCTGGTTTTTTATTTTTTATTTTTATTTCCCCCCACCCTCCTAGCGACAGGAAGCTGGATCTGGTGCTGTTTGTTTCAACTTCCCCAAGCTCTAGCGCCAGCCAGCTGGTCCTTTTTTAAAATTGTAGCGCCACCTGCTGGCCATGGCACTGAACTGCGCTTTTTTTTAAAAAACACCTTTGTACGGAGACTTCCGGCTTCCGGCTTTAGGGAGAAGGCAGCTTTTACGCTGAGCTCCACTCCCTATTTTAAATGGTTTTAATACCTTTAACAGTTTTAAATATTTAGAAAGTCCATGCCTCAGAAATCTTATCAACTCTTTTCATATCTCTAACCGGTGGCAATTGGCGGAGAGCAAGACCAGCAGGAGGTGGTGAGTCCTTACTCCAAACAACATTTCTTAAGGGAGATGGGTCTTGGGAAACACCTCCGTGATACAGATAAAGAAGATACTCTCTCCCTTCCTGCCTCTAAACAAACCAGAATAATGGACTTTTTTACTGCGGAGCCCGAACTTACATTTTCGATTCCTGTATCTAATTCTTTCACCACCACCCGGAGGAATGTGCTAATTGTGAAAGTAACCAAAAGGGAGGGTGGGACAAACAAGCGGCAATTTCACCTGCTACAGAGATGGAGCAACTCATTGAGGAGGAATTTTCTCAGGAAGGTTCCAAGATAACGAAGGAGGAGTCTGAGATAGGTTACAATACAATTGAGACATTAAGGTTGATGAAGAGAACTACAGAGAGAACTATTGACTATATACTGAACGTTGTTAAAGATTTAACTGCCTTCCTAGAAAAAAATCTCCTCTCTAATGAAGGACTTTGATAGCAAGGAAGATCCAGGTCCCGTAAACAATAATACAGACCAACCTGGGAGAACGCCAGAAATGCTGCTGAGCAAAAGGAAGGCAGTCACAACAACCTCCTCTAATCTCCAACAGCCTGAGCACCAACTAGTCAGCAGACTAAGGAAAACATGGGAGGATCCTAAAACAGTCGCTCTTTCTTTACAAACCTAACTGTCTGCTTCCACAAAGGAAAAGAAATAAACTGGTCTACTAAGAAGCAAGGAACAAGCTATCTAATCTTCCTCCTGAAAACTTCTCCCTCATTTGTTGACCTAGTCTCAGTTGAAACATTAAACAACTTCAACCCAGATACAAAAAGTAATGTTACTCTTCAGAACAAAGAAAATTCCGTCATTGCTGATGAGGATGAGTAACCTCCTAAAGAAATTTGGAATATTCCCAACTAGAGTGTTCCAAAACACTAAGATTTGTCCCCTTCTTCCAAATCCAACTCACAAGTCTCCTGATACAGAGCTGGGAGGAAAAGAACTGTTAACACCGAAACCAAGGACAGGGACAGCCTCAGATCCAACGTGTACCCCGCCTTCAGAGGCCATACTTCAGGCAGATCTGGTGGAGACAAGGACTCCGACAGCAATGCCTAGCCCTCCCAAGGAAATACAGAGATCCTAGTCAGGCTAAAAGAACTGCGCTCCCGGCTCCAAGACTCAATAAGGCCTGCCAATACATCAGAGGGAAACATGCAGGCCTAAATGATTCCAAGGCGACTTCCCTAACCGCTATGGACCAGCTTCCAGCAGGTAGTGGGGGACAGCCACTTACAACACCAACCGGTGCCCCCTGTGTGCTGGATCCAGCAAATGTTAAGGAGATCAACACCCCTATGACCACACCACCACCATTTGTCCTAGGAGCTACAATTCAAGAGCCAAATGGGAAAATACCTAATATTCAATCCCCCTTACAACTTCAGGAATCAAAAAGCAAGGCCCCCTACAATCAAAATGGATGTGTATTTAATGATGCTGAATCAATCTTGGACATCATTGATAAAACGGAATGACAATCAATGATCTCCCCACTCAAAATACTCTCATGGAATGTTGCAGGGTGGTTTCGCTGTATAACAAACTCATCAGACAACCCCTTCTATCGCCAGAAATTTGATATTCTGGCAATTCAAGAGACTTGGACAAGCCACAAAATCACTCTGCAAGGTTACAATAGCTATTGGGTGGAAGCTAAAAGGGGAGAGGGTTAAGGAAGGCTGAAAGGGGGGTGGCACTCTTAATTTCAGATTCCCTAAATGTCAAATGTATAGAGAACCCCCTCCCCCATGGACTCAAGGGCCATGGCAATAGTCCTGAAAAGCAGGGAAAACAGCCTAATCCTAATAAATGTATATTCCCCCCCCGTTCACATCAAAACCTCAGGTAACTGAAGCCTGGAGCTCCCTAGAAACTTATATTGCAAATCTATTAGTTGTTCACCCAAAGGCAATGGTGCTACTTCTAGGGGATTCCAATGCACGCCTGGGCCCTGATGATACCAGTTTTGAACTCAAATACAAGGAATTTCTCAGTGACTTAGATAATTCCCTCACATTTCTTCCCTTTCCTAGGTCTTTTAAAGATTCAACCTTCAATCTTGCAGGATTCCATCTGGTTAAAGTAGCCTCCAGGCTAGGTTTGCACTTTTTGAATGGCAGTTTTCCAGAAGACCACCCGGCAGAGTTCACTTACATGTCTGCCCTGGGAGCTAGTACAATCGACTATATGCTAGCCTGTGCCTCTTTTAATTCCATCAATAACTAACTTCAAAGTACTACCTTACCTGGAGAGTGGCCATTTCCCCCTATTGGTTCAAGCTAAATTCTCCTTTACAACTCAAGGTATGGCCAATCAGCCTCCACATGGAGGCTCGCAAGTATTAAGTCGCAGGGTGAGATGATCCGTTCAAATAGAGTCCAGGCTCAGAGAAGTAATAGAGGCCAAAGATCGACATATGTTCCAACCTGAAGGCCCGCACTACAGGACACAGAATGGCCCCATTATGATCTATAACAGCCTAGTTCAGGAACTTAAAACAAGTTTAACTGAACCTAAGGACCATCCCCTAATATTTCACAAGAAGTCCAAACCTTGGTTTGATAAAGACTGCCAAGGAGCAAGAAAAGCTCTTACAGCCCTCTATCAATTGTTTAAGAAATCAGACTGTAAACAAAGACAGGAAATCCAACAGAAGCTTGGGTCTCAAAAAGCGGCCTATAAACATCTAATTGCCCAAAAGAAAAAAGACTGTACCCATCAGCTGTGGGCAGAATTAATTCTTGCTGCCAAGCAGAAAAATTCCTCCCAGTTTTGGCGATTGGTTTCTGATAAAAAACAAAACCTCTCCTGCCAAATTGATCCCCCAATTTCTCAAGGTAAATGGTTCACCTTTTTTAATATACTCTATAAAGACTTTCCCCCTACACCAGTTCCAGTTGGGGAGTTTAAGGATCTGCCAGCCTGGCCTCCAGTCTCACCAGAGGAAATTAAATCCCACTTTGCCCGACTGAAAATAGGTAAAGCACCAGGGTCAGATGGTTTGCCCCCCGAACTCTTTAAAGAAAATCCTGACTGGTGGGCCCCATTTCTTGCAGAATTATTTACTTATATTGACTCCACAGGCCTCATTCCCATTTGTCCTAGGAGCTACAATTCAAGAGCCAAATGGGAAAATACCTAATATTCAATCCCCCTTACAACTTCAGGAATCAAAAAGCAAGGCCCCCTACAATCAAAATGGATGTGTATTTAATGATGCTGAATCAATCTTGGACATCATTGATAAAACGGAATGACAATCAATGATCTCCCCACTCAAAATACTCTCATGGAATGTTGCAGGGTGGTTTCGCTGTATAACAAACTCATCAGACAACCCCTTCTATTGCCAGAAATTTGATATTCTGGCAATTCAAGAGACTTGGACAAGCCACAAAATCACTCTGCAAGGTTACAATAGCTATTGGGTGGAAGCTAAAAGGGGAGAGGGTTAAGGAAGGCTGAAAGGGGGGATGGCACTCTTAAATTCAGATTCCCTAAATGTCAAATGTATAGAGAACCCCCTCCCCCATGGACTCAAGGGCCATGGCAATAGTCCTGAAAAGCAGGGAAAACAGCCTAATCCTAATAAATGTATATTTCCCCCCGTTCACATCAAAACCTCAGGTAACTGAAGCCTGGAGCTCCCTAGAAACTTATATTGCAAATCTATTAGTTGTTCACCCAAAGGCAATGGTGCTACTTCTAGGGGATTCCAATGCACGCCTGGGCCCTGATGATACCAGTTTTGAACTCAAATACAAGGAATTTCTCAGTGACTTAGATAATTCCCTCACATTTCTTCCCTTTCCTAGGTCTTTTAAAGATTCAACCTTCAATCTTGCAGGATTCCATCTGGTTAAAGTAGCCTCCAGGCTAGGTTTGCACTTTTTGAATGGCAGTTTTCCAGAAGACCACCCGGCAGAGTTCACTTACATGTCTGCCCTGGGAGCTAGTACAATCGACTATATGCTAGCCTGTGCCTCTTTTAATTCCATCAATAACTAACTTCAAAGTACTACCTTACCTGGAGAGTGGCCATTTCCCCCTATTGGTTCAAGCTAAATTCTCCTTTACAACTCAAGGTATGGCCAATCAGCCTCCACATGGAGGCTCGCAAGTATTAAGTCGCAGGGTGAGATGATCCGTTCAAATAGAGTCCAGGCTCAGAGAAGTAATAGAGGCCAAAGATCGACATATGTTCCAACCTGAAGGCCCGCACTACAGGACACAGAATGGCCCCATTATGATCTATAACAGCCTAGTTCAGGAACTTAAAACAAGTTTAACTGAACCTAAGGACCATCCCCTAATATTTCACAAGAAGTCCAAACCTTGGTTTGATAAAGACTGCCAAGGAGCAAGAAAAGCTCTTACAGCCCTCTATCAATTGTTTAAGAAATCAGACTGTAAACAAAGACAGGAAATCCAACAGAAACTTGGGTCTCAAAAAGCGGCCTATAAACATCTAATTGCCCAAAAGAAAAAAGACTGTACCCATCAGCTGTGGGCAGAATTAATTCTTGCTGCCAAGCAGAAAAATTCCTCCCAGTTTTGGCGATTGGTTTCTGATAAAAAAACAACACCTCTCCTGCCAAATTGATCCCCCAATTTCTCAAGGTAAATGGTTCACCTTTTTTAATATACTCTATAAAGACTTTCCCCCTACACCAGTTCCAGTTGGGGAGTTTAAGGATCTGCCAGCCTGGCCTCCAGTCTCACCAGAGGAAATTAAATCCCACTTTGCCCGACTGAAAATAGGTAAAGCACCAGGGTCAGATGGTTTGCCCCCCGAACTCTTTAAAGAAAATCCTGACTGGTGGGCCCCATTTCTTGCAGAATTATTTACTTATATTGACTCCACAGGCCTCATTCCCTTAGAATGGAATACAGCAATCGTGGTACCTCTATTCAAAAAAGGACAAAGAGATGACCCTGCAAACTATCGCCCCATTAGTCTTCTAAACATATGCAGGAAATTATATGCTAGACATCTCCAGGACAAATTTGAGACTTGGTTGAATGAGGAAAATAGGATTGTGGTAGAGCAAGCGGGCTTTAGAGAGTGTAGATCGACTCTGGACCATTGTCTTATCATCCAACATCTTATAGAGAAATATGCAGCAAAGGGTCCAACTTCACTATATGCCGCATTTGTCGATCTGAAAGGAGCCTTTGACTCTATTTCGAGACAGAAATTATGTGCCAACTTAGAAGCCACCTCAATAGATAAACGGTTACTTCTATTGTTGCGTGTGCTACATAACAATACCAATCTGAAAGTTAGGCTAAATAGGAAAGGCAACTTAACAGACCCGATTGACACCTATAGAGGAGTGAGACAGGGCTGCTTACTAGCCCCCTCATTGTTCAATTTTTACATAAATGACATAGTAGAACATCTCAGCTCTTCCAGTCTTCACCCTCCAAAGCTACAGCAAAGAATATTTCTATTCTTCTATATGCAGATGATGCCGTGCTTTTAGCGAGAACACCTGTTGGCCTCAAGAGAGCCCTTAAGAAATTTGCAAGCTTCTGCAAAATGAAGGAACTAGAAATAAACTACCAAAAGACCAAAATCATGGCCTTTGGAATAAGACAAAAGAAAAGGTCTTGGATCATTAATGGGCAATCCCTGGAACAGGTTTTTTGTTTTAAATACCTAGGTATGGCCCTTCAATCTACTGGGTCTAGAAATGCCCATATCCAATATGCAGCTAACCAGGGTGAAAGAACAGCAAATGCCATCTTAAGGTTCTACCACTCCAAAGGGGGTCGTTATATCCCAGCAGCCCTAAAACTCTTTCAGGCAAAGGTGGTCAGCCAGATGCTCTATGGCATCTTCATTGGGCCTGCATTTTGTAGTTTTGACCCTATAGAGCGAGTCCAATCTAAATTCCTTAGAGCAATTCTTGAAGTCCCAAGATGTGTAACAAATGCATACATTTGTTTAGAGACAGGTATGCTATCAATGATAGCTAAAATTACATTAACTTCTCTACAGTATTGGCTTAAGATAAACTTCCAACCGCAGGGATTAACCCATCTACTTTTAGTGGACAACTTCCAATCTAAGTGGTTAAAATCAGTCCAAAATAAATTGCAAACTATGAGTCTTTCTTCCCAAGCAATCTTGAGCATGCAATGGGATGAAGCAAAATCAGTCCTTAAACAGAGAATAATGGATATGGAGAGACAGGCAGATCTCAGTAGTTGCCCCAATTTGAGAGTCCTAGATACACATAAATATTGCTCACTCCCCATGGCCTATCTGTCACAGCTGGAGATGTACAAGTTTAGGAAAGCCTTTACTCTGGCCAGGTGTGAGGCTTTCCCTTCTGCAGTGCTGGAAGGCAGATTTAAGAGCATCCCAAGGGAACAGAGACTCTGCCCTTGTGGCTCTAATGAGATAGAATCCATTGAGCATACAGTGGACCCTTGTATAACGTATGGCTCGTATAAAGTACAACGGAAAAAATCCCATCACCACTTCCCCTCCCCCTCCCCCTCCAACACGAGCACAGGCCGTCTCTGCGGCTCTTTACTGGAGATGCAATCTGGCAATGGAGGAGGAGGAGGAGGAGGCCAAGGCCAGCCCGCTCAGCTCGGCTGGGCACCCACAGCAACGGTGGCTTTGGTAGCGATGGAGGAGGAGGACTAGGTCAGCCCACTCGGCTTCGCTGGGCACCCACAGCAAAGTTTCCTCAGGGATGCCCGCTCGTCTCTTTTCCTTCCCCCTTTCCGTCTCTCTTTCTCTTCCCCCTTTCAATCTCTCTTTCTCTTCGCCCTCCCCACAACTGCACCTCATCCCCTCCCACACCACCTGTGCGCCTGGTGGCCACATCCAGTGATCCCAATCCGTGCAGCGCAAGAGAGCTGAGGCCATCCAATGGTGTTGTGGATCAGCCGGCAGAGGAGGTGGTGGCACGCACCCTGGGTGGGCGGCGCAGTTGGCCCGTTCACAGAGCTTGTGCCTCTGGCTGCTGCTGTCGTTGCTGTCCACTCTCAGGCTGCTCGCGCCGCTGCATCATGCTCAGTCCCGCAGGCGGATTCGCTTTCCCCTGAGCAGCAGCAGCAGAAGCGCCTCTGCCGCCCCTTCCTCTTTTGTCTCTCTCCCAGCCCCTCATTCATGAGTTGGAGCCTCTGCTCCAACTCGCGTGTTCCTGCCCCTTGCTGGCCTCCGGAGCCACACTCAGGCCAGGCACAGTATGTGTGTGTGTGTGTGTGTGTGTGTGTGTGTGAGAGAGAGAGAGAGAGAGAGAGAGAGAGAGAGAGAGACAGAGACAGAGACAGAGACAGAGACAGAGACACAGAGAGAGAGAGACAGACAGGGAGGAGACAGAGGAGGGAGGGAGGGAGGGAGGGAGAGAGCCTACAAGAATTAATCCTTGTGCTGCTCCACTCCGATCGAAATCAGTGTGTTGGGGGGTTTTTTTGGTTTTTTTTGCCTGTTTGCATTTCTGTTCCCCAAAATTATACCTGTATTTCTCTGCATTGGAACGGATTGAGCCATTTTCAATGCATTCCTATGGGAAATCACAATTTGTATAAAGGACAATTTGTTTAACATAATTTCATTTGGAACGAATTAATTCCTTTATACAAGGTACCACTGTATGATGCTCAGATGCAGTAGGCATAAAAAGACCTGGGCAAAATACATCACACCACTCTTAAAAGATATGGCAGGCCAATCGGACTCGGACTATTGTAATCAATTGCTAATTTACCAAAGTCGGACTACTACTGAACTGGTGGCAAAATTTTGGGCGGCATGTCACAGCAACAGATAGATAGCTGAGCTTTTAAACCTTGTTTTATATTGTTATATCTGTTGTCTTAAAGTCTTTTAAAAATAACTTTTTGTTTTATATATTGATCACTGTAATGTTTGCCAGTTTTTAAACTTTCTAGCTAATGTTTTTATATTGTATCTTATTCTGCTCTATTCTATTCTACTTTATCTTATGTCTGGCTTGATGCTGTAACAATAAACTTTACCTTTACCTTTACCACCTTTGTACGTGGGAACTGCTATCCCACATCTTCAGTCACGTGACGGGAGGAAGAGGAAAAGCCGGACCTTCAGAAGATCAGGATCGTCCCCAGGTGAGATAGCAGCCTAAGGAGGAAGGGCCTCCTACAGGGTAAGGGGAGTGGTGAATGTGTCTTTGTAACAGATAATTTCCTAGCATATTTAAAGGAGACTATCATGAGAGTATTGTTGAAAAAGCCCTCCTTGAATCTCACTTGATTGGACAACTATTGACCAGTCTCAAATATCCCATTTATAAGCAATGTATAGTACTAGAGTGTGTGGTGGGTTCTCAGCTCCAAAGATTCCTGAATGAAGCGTACAACGTAGAACCATTCTTCAGTCTTCCTTCAGGCCCAGCTATGGGAATGGGACAGCTTTGGTCACCTTGATGGATTACCTATGCCAGGAAGTAGTCAAGGGGAGTGTATCCTTGTTGGTTCTACTTGACCTCTCATCAGCTTTTGATACTAACAATCCTTCTGAGATGTCTTTCTAGAATGAGACCTGGAGGCAGTGTTTTACAATGGCTCTGATCCTCCTGTGGGGGTGGTGGTCTCAGAAGGTGGTGCTGGGTGACTCATGTTCAACACCCTGGGCATTGGCCTGTGGTGTCCCTCAGGATTCTCCCATGCTCTTTAACATATTAATGAAACTGCTTGAAAAACTGTCCATAGTTTTCGAGTTCAGTGTCACCCATAGGCTGATAACACCCAACTCTTTCAATTAAAAAAACAAAATCAAATTCCAAGGAAGCTATCTCCATTCTAAACTGGTGCCTTGTGTCAGTAATGGGATGGATGTGGGCAAACAAAATGAAACTGATATGGGTTCCTGGTCTTGTGCATGGAGTGTCTGGCCCAAGCTGAGGGACCGTGCATTCAGCAGTTGGCTACCAGTCAGCACAGATGTTTCCACATGCATCTCAGCATGGCAAAAAATGATGCTGGGAGACCTCAGTGTCATTCCTGCTAGCTCCCCATTGGCCAGCTATGTCAGGTGATCTGGAATCACACTGAAGCAGACTTCACCCTGGTCTACCCGGTTATTATTTAAGCAGAGGAGCCGTCCAGCTGCAGGGACTTTCTTCCTATCAATCTTCCCCCTTTCCCATGGTTACTGCATGCAATTTCTGTATGAAGATACAGAATTATTTATTTTTTTAAAATAAAACTTCCTGTCACAATTCTTATCATAACATATGGTGATGAGGATTATAGTGTTGGGTTGGATGCTGGGTGTCCCTCATATTTGAGAGATCCCCTTATGGGAGCTCAGGGCTAAAACATGGTCAAGCCCGACATGAAGATTGGAAGTCCAGACTCACCCATTGGCTAAAGGGAGCCACTCAAGTAGCTATGGATCCAGGTGTTCTCCAGTGAACTGGCACCCCTGGTTGAACCCCAGCCAGTGTCTGGAGTCAGTTTTCGTGGCCCTGGAGTGACACCTGTGTTTCTGGATGCTCTGAATCCATTCCCAGTTCTATCCCTAGAGTACTAGTGAAGTAATAAATAAAACTGTGGCCTTGGTTTTTTTTTCTTCCTCCAAAGATTGGGCGTTTGCCTTCTTGGGGCCTGGGAACATTTCAGCATCAGGAACACAGTTAGGCCTCTCTCCGTTGACAGACTAATGTGTACCCAAGGTCCCCATAGGATTAAAAACAAAGCCACACAACTATTGTTATATGGGACCAGATGCCTGAAGACCAGGCAGATATCCATCAGCACCACCCTAGCTAATGGTGAATAACTCTGTTGTAAGAAACACCACAGGGGAACACCCATGTTTGTTCATTTTTATCTATAAGTGAAAGCATGTGCATCTTTTCTGTTTGGACCATGTTGTTCTAATGTCGGATGACTTGCCTTCAAAGTGATTTCCCATGATAGGTCACCCGGCCTTTCAGAATAGCCTCTGTGTCCTGCAAACATGCAGAAGGTGTTGGAAAAGAAGAGGCTGGACTGATTTTCATATTAATTATATTAGTAAACTTGTCTGGAACAGGATGTTTCTCAGTGTCAGAACTCATGGGCAAGCGAGCAAGCATGGTGCTTGTTCATTTTAACCCCAGGACAGAGTCACTGCAACAGTTCACTATATACCCTAAATAGGTTGCAAGGTTTTGCTGTGGGAATACAGTATAAGCACTTATAACCTAGACCAGGCGTGCCTAATAGGTAGCCCGCAAAGGGTTCAAAAGTAGCCCGCCGGCCATCAATAAAAAAGTGAGGAGATAAGTTCTCCACCCCTCCCTCCCCCATCCCAAGGACCACCACTGCCCCAGCAAAGTCCTGGGTCTGCCAGCCCACTTTCTCAGCCAAGCGGGGCAGTTCAAGGGCTATGGCGCATTGAAATCTGTTCCTTCCAGAACTGATTAATTGGTTTTCAATGTATTCCTATGGGAAACCACTTCTCTACTTACAAAAGTTTTTACCGATGGGCATGTGCTCAGAACGGATAAAATTCGTAAGTAGGGGTTTTAGTGTAGTAGCCCTCAGGCACTTTGGGCCAGAAAAAGTAGACCTTGGCCTATTCAAAGTTGAACAGCCCTGACCTAGACCAATGAAATTACGTTTCGAGTTGTCGTGTGTCGGAGCCGGCCCGTTTCGGCTCGTTTCCGTTTGTCGTGAAATTTTTCAAAAAATTGTCGTTTCATTTGTCGTTTTTTCGTCTGTCGTTAGTACTGTTTTTTTTGGGGGGGTAGCGGGCTCCTGGAGGCACCTCTCTGGGGTGGGTGCCTCCTCTGGCCTGCTATGAAGGGAAAGCGGGCTCCTGGAGGCACCTCTCTGGGGTGGGTGCCTCCTCTGGCCCGCTACAAAAGGGTATGCATAGCCAATTGGATTTGCATACCAAGTTGCAGTGGCAGGCAGAGGCACCTCTCTTTCGGGTGCCTCTGTGACTCACTGCCTGGCATACGGTGCACTTGGGCTGGGGATGGGGAGGAGGAACAAAGTGAGAGAGGACCCCTATGGGCGCCCTCTGGCTCACTAAGAAGGGAAGTGTACTTGCTGTAGTGCAATGCGAGTACACAGATCTGGCTTAGGGTTAGGGTTAGCGCAAGGGCTAGGCTTAGGGTTATGGGTGAGGTTAGGGTGAGTTACTGGGGTACACCTCTGGGTGCCTCTCTGACCCACTAAGAAGGACAGTGTACTGGCGTATGGGTTAGGGTTAGGGTTCGGGTTCGGGTTCGGGCTAGGGTTAGTGGGCTTTTTATGCCCGACTGGCACATCCCAGAAGTCTTGGTCAAAACCTGGCCAAGTGGCCATGCAATTGGTGGAATGGCTCCAAAAATTTGCATGGTCCACTCCCATGGCCAGCCCATCATTGTGCAGGTGTAAAAAAATAAAAATAAAAATAAAATAAAATAAAATCAATGGAGACGTTTGGTTGCAAGAAAAACCCACTGCTGCTACTGTAAAAATTCAGGCAGTTTTAAAATAGCTATTTTTCGCATGTTTCTGTGGTGCTTTGGTGTGTTTTTGGACCACGATTTCAAAATAAATATTGCGGTCGCCCCATTTTGGATCCCCCGCCCGCACCGCATGGCATGGCGAGCGAGTTGGCGAGACGATGAGGATGCCCCCCCACCAGAGCAGCCCAGGACAGTAGAGGGGGGAGGCTGGGGACCCCCCCCCCAGAAACCACCCCTCTGGTAGGTGCCCTCACTCAGGCAGGCATATTTTCGCCTGCTTTTTTGGCCGGGAATCGGGGGTTTTTTTTAGTTTTTTAAAAAAAATTTCTGTGCGGCTTGGCATCGCGCGATTGCTGCGATGCCAGGAATGACAACGACAAATCAGACCCAATTTTTCTTTAGTCGGTTCGAGTTCGAGTTCTGGCAGAGTAATTGTCGTTCTTCATTCCGTTGCGTAACGGAAACGAGGAACGGGAACGGAAACGAGAATTTCGCCAAGTCGTGCCCATGTCTAATACATACATACATACATACATACATACATACATACATACATACATACATACATACATACATACATACATACATACATATTCAGCTGATTCCTGACTCCAAGCTCTGGATATGGCTCCAACCACCCAGATTGGCCTTTGTTGCCAAATGAAAAGAATCAACACTTGTTTGTGATCTGCAGGCTGTGGGCACCTTGTCATCATGTGTGTGTGTGTGTTGCATTGTTACATTCGTGACCGACTCTTCATGACCCCATGTCCATGGAGTTTTCTTGACAGGAGTACTGGAGTGGCTTGCCAGTTCCTCCTCCAGGTATTCCCTGGAGGTCTCCCATCCAAGTACTAACCAGGCCCAACCCTGCTTAGCTTCCGAAATCAGGCGAGATTGGATGTGCTTAGAGCATCTAGGCAGCCCTTGTCATCGTATGTACAGTATATGTAGTACAGTGATTTATCTACGGTAATACCTCAGTTTGCGAGCACTTTGGTATACGGAAATTTCGTAAAATGAGCAATGTCTTTCACAACGAGCACTGGAGGTGTTCGCAAACCACGCGGCCAGGCAGGGACCCATCGCCACCTCTTGCATGCACACACACACCAGGTGAGGAAGGGTTTTCCGGAGAGTAGCGTGGGAGGATTTTTTTTTGGGGGGGGGGAGCTGGCTGGCAGACAAAGTTGTAGGGGTAGGGCTAGGTTCTTATTTACACACAGGAAATAATGGAAACTTCGCCCCAGAATGAATCTTCTAAGTTTCCAATACAGTATTTCCTATTGGAAATTGTTTTTGATATACAAGTATTTTGGTTCACAGGCATCTTGTCCAAAACAGATTATGCTCATAAACCAAGGTACTACTGTATATACAATCATCTCTATATATTGTTTCTTGTCATTTTTATCATTTGGGGGTTTTAAATTGATTGGTGGTGATGTGGGTGGTTTATGTGTTTATTTGTTGTTATCTGCCCAGAGTAATGACTTGTCACTAGATAGATAAGATACAAAAGTAATGAATAATGGATGGATGGATGGATGGATGGATGGATGGATGGATGGATGGATGGATGTGGATATGTAGTATAGCAACCAACATTACTTTTACGCTGTGTGGCATCGATCCTGTGCAGTCAAGACAGTTTTGCTCCAATTTGCTTCCGGTCGTGGCCAGAACCTCACATGCACAGGGAAGGGCCCCCACCCTGATCCAGTGGAAATTAGAATGAATGTTGAGAGCAACCATTAGGCATTTCTATATACAATATATCATGGGAGACAAGGGACTCTTAGCATTATTGCCAAATGGACAAGCTGGACCTTCAATTATTCCTTTCCAGCAGCTCCAGCGTGAATAGCAGCAACGCAATTTTGAATTTCCAGCATCTACATAATATTCTGTCCATGGCAATCCTGGTAAAAACAGTCACGTCCTAAGGATGGCAAAGGATGTATGAAAGCACCTTCACTGTCTTTAACAAACACAGAGGGTTTTTGCTATTCGGGTAGCAAGTTTTGATAAACCATTTCTCTTTAAGAGGGGACAAAGCTGATTTTTTTGTTCCTTACTGATCACACTATGGCTTCCATGATTGCCTATTAGTTAGTGTCTATTATGTAACTCAGCAGTTTTCAACCTCTTATATCTTACTTCCCAGTAATCACTCCATCAAAGGAGGCAAGTCCCACAATGATAGACAGAAGCCCCACTTTTTCTATAAAGGACATTTTTACAGGCATTCCGTAAATATAATTTACAGTCGTTTGGTCGGCAGGCAGAACATTAGGAGGAACACCAAAGATTCAAAGTGGCAGCGAGCATGTTAGAAGTCACAGGTGAATCTGTAATATATCACATCTGTAGGAAGACACGGGGTTTGACAGCATCAGTTCTTAGCAATTATTATGAATATCCACATTCCCCCTTGACTATATTTTGCCCCATCAGTGGTATATGTATGGATCAGTGATTGAGAATCAATTATGTAAATTGTACACCCACCCTGGAGTGATTTAGCTGTTTTTAAAAAATGTTTCATTGCAAACACAGACACACAGACACACACACACACAGAGAGAGAGAGAGAGAGAGAGAGAGAGAGAGAACTCACACAGTCAATTGCTAAAGAAAAGGAACACACACAGAGAGAGAGACACAGACACACAGACACACAGACACACACACACACACACACACACACAGAGAGAGAGAGAGAGAGAGAGAGAGAGAGAGAGAGAGAACTCACACAGTCAATTGCTAAAGAAAAGCAACACACACACACACATACACACACACAATGTACATTCATCTCTTTTTATAAATGGTGAGTGTGGGAGATGATTGACTGATACATGATAAACCTCACTTTTTAATCTAGTGTTCACCTTGCTGGAAGTGGCACAGACACACTATCTCTCTTGTGAGGTCAGTTTCACAGTGTGGGTGAGGGCCTCCGTCACAGCCGCTGAAACAGTATCTCATCTGTCTTCACCCTTTGTTCATCTGTGTCTCTAATTATCTCAATGTCCTGGATGCAGTCCAACTCATTTGGCACTCCATGACTGTCCTGGTAATCTTCCTTTTAATACTGTCATTAAGTCCCTCCAGAAAAAGTGACAATGTTTATAGCTGCTCTATGCCAGCACGATTCAAACACTGTCAATAAAATTCAGAGACATTTCATTCCATGCAGGGAGGCAAGAGTGTGCATGCATTTATGTGTGTCTCCGAAACATTTTGCCTTAGTTAGCCACGCACAAACCTAGACCAGACTGATAGCTAAATTAACCCAGGTGTCTCGGAGCAAATGTCAGGGTCACTCAGCTTGCAATGTCATGCTCTTGGTTGATAACATACATGCCTGGAACAATTGCATAATGGAATGGAATCAGCCAGGCGTGCCAACATTTCCCAAAGAAAAGGAGTGCTGACAAGCCACAAGCTGTAGTGATGCCAAAGTTGCCAAAACGATGATACAGCTGCTTATAGCACACCTCACAGGCATGCAGAAATGGGATGGAGATCATAATTGTGTCCTCTAATGCAGCAGCGTCCAACCTGGGGTAA
Source organism: Phrynocephalus guinanensis (assembly GCA_037367245.1). Lineage (NCBI taxonomy): Eukaryota > Metazoa > Chordata > Lepidosauria > Squamata > Agamidae > Phrynocephalus > Phrynocephalus guinanensis. The sequence goes on along the minus strand of CM074733.1, from coordinate 173,347,125 downwards.
CCCACATATTCTTGGACTGCAACTCCCAGAACCTCCAGCCAGCAAACCTGGTGGTGAAGGCTCCTAGGAGTTGTAGTCCAAGAAGACCCATGTTAACCCATGTTGGGATCACTCTTCTAATGAATTTAGTGGGAATTACCATGAATATAGAGTATTCCTAACTGCTCACACATCTTTTAATCTGCTAACATGGGCAGAGGCCACTGAACAGATAAGGAAGGGACCAACCTAGGACTTCTTGGGACAGAGGAAGAGCAACCACAGGCAAATCCCTAGCAGAAATATCTGTTGAACCCAATGTATCCTTTATCTAGCATGAGGCCCTGTTTCCATATGCATAAAATACTTCCTCCCCACCCAGATTTAAAAACTTGTGTTATTATGTACAGATCGTACTTCAAATGCCAGGACAAATATGTCAAAAATCACCAACTAGAGCACATTGGTATGCAATAATTGAAGCCACTGGCTATAGAGTTGAGACAGCTCAGCGCTAATCCGTGTCTGTGTGCACCGGACCTTTTAACCCAATAAAAGTTGTGGTGAAAGAGAGTTCTGAGTTGTGCTGTTTACTGGATTTGATAAAGATCTGACAGACCATACTCTGTTAAGGCAAGAGCCTTATAGTCTATCTGGATTTTCAAAAGGCTTTTGACACAGTCCCTCACCAAAGGCTGCTGAGAAAATTGCATAGTCAGGGGATAAGAGGGCAGGTCCTCTTATGGATTGAGAACTGGTTGAGATCCCGGAAACAAAGAGTAGGTGTCAATGGGAAATTTTCACAATGGAGAGAAGTGAAAAGCGGTGTGCCCCAGGGCTCAGTCCTGGGACCGGTGCTTTTCAATCTGTTCATAAATGACCTGGAGACAGGGATAAACAGTGAGGTGGCCAAGTTTGCAGATGACACAAAACTTTTCCATGTGGTAAAAACCAGAGAAGATTGTGAAGAGCTCCAGAAGGATCTCTCCAAACTGGGGGAGTGGGCTGAGAAATGGCAAATGCGTTTTAATGTAACCAAATGTAAAGTAATGCATATTGGGGCAAAAAATCCAAACTTCATCTATCAACTCATGGGCTCTGAGTTATCCGTGACGGATCAGGAAAGAGATCTTGGTGTGTTGGTGGACAGCTCCATGAAGGTGTCTCCCCAATGTGTGGCAGCAGTGAAGAAGGCCAATTCCATGCTAGGGATTATCAAAAAGGGGATTGAAAATAAAACAGCCAACATTATAATGCCGTTATATAAAACAATAGTAAGGCCCCACCTGGAGTATTGTGTACAATTCTGGTCACTGCATCTCAAGAAAGACATAGTGGAACTGGAAAAGGTGCAGAAGAGAGCGACTAAAATGATTACTGGGCTGGGGCACCTCCCTTATGAAGAAAGGCTAAAACAATTGGGCCTCTTTAGTCTGGAAAAAAGGCGCTTGAGGGGGGATATGATTGAGACATACAAAATAATGCAGGGTATGAGTAAAGTGGATAGAGGGAAGCTCTTCTCCCTCTCTCAAAATACCAGAACTAGGGGACATACACTCAAATTGAGGGCTGGGAGAGTAAGAACTGACAAAAGAAAATATTTTTTCACCCAGCGTGTTGTAAGTCTATGGAACTCCCTGCCACAGGATGTGGTGATGGCATCTGGCCTGGATGCCTTCAAAAGGGGATTGGACAGATTCCTAGAGGAAAAGTCCATCACGGGTTACAAACCATGATGGAGATGTGTAATCTCTAGGCTTTAAACCAGGGTACTTCAAGGGCCAGATGCAGGGGAGTGGTATCAGGAGACAGATATCTAGTCTCATGCGCTCCCAAACGCATCTGGTGGGGCCGCTGTGAGATACAGGAAGCTGGACTAGATGGGCCTTTGGCCTGATCCAGCATGGCTCTTCTTATGTTCTTATGTTCTTATGTTCTTATGAGCAAAGACCACATCAAACAAAAGGGAACTGAGGTTTTTAAAAGATTTTTAGACCCTTAGGGGAGACTGATCATGTATAGGGACAATGGAAACACAATGAGGAATTGGTATTTACATGGTTACACAAACAGAGATGGCACCGTGTACAAAAAGGGAAGATCAGGACAAGGATAGGTGCTAGAAGAATAAAGAAAACAAGGAAGCATTGATTAACAGTACATGGTATGCAGATGTCTTTACATGATAAGAACAAGTCTTGATTGCTGAGCCACACACACACACACATGAAAAGTCCATGGTTGGCAATACACGAGTCCATCAGGAATCCAGACTGAGGTGGGGAGAAGAGGACCCAGCTGTTGTCTGGGATAATCCAGTCTTGTGCCTCCAGAACTTGTGAAGAGTTGACGGGGAAATTGGGTTGCTGACATGCTGATCTGACCAGGCTCTTCAGCTGTTGCTTAGAGTAAACCTGGAATGGCTGCCATTGCTTCCAAGTACAGGATGGGGGGGGGGGTGCAGATGACGCGAAACTTTTCCAGGTGGTGAAAATCAGAGAAGATTGGGAAGAGCTCCATAAGGATCTCTCCAAACTGGGAGAATGGGCTGCGAAATGGCAAATGCGTTTCAATGTAGCAAAATGTAAAGTAATGAGGTCTGAGCTATCCATGATGGATCAGGAAAGAGATCTAGGTGTGTTGGTGGACAGCTCAATGAAGGTGTCTACCCAATGTGTAGCAGCAGTGAAGAAGGCCAATTCCATGCTAGGAATGATCAAAAAGGGGATTGAAAATAAAACAGCCAACATTATGATGCCATTGTACAATACGATAGTAAGTCCGCACCTGGAGTATTGTGTACAATTCTGGTCACCACATCTCAAAAAAGACATAGTGGAACTGGAAAACGTACAGAAGAGAGCAACGAAAATGATTACAGATGCAGGAGAGTGGTATCAGGAGACAGATACCTAATCTCGTTTGCTCCCAGAGGCATCTGGTGGGGCCACTGTGAGATACAGGAAGCTGGACTAGATGGGCCTTCGGCCTGATCCAGCATGGCTCTTCTTATGTTCTTATGTTGTTATGAGAGGGGCATTGTGGGAAAAGGTGACACGTGCTCCATTGTGCTTGCAATGGAACGCGATTGCAAGGGAGTAGATTTTAGGGAGAGAACAGAAAAAGGGAAGCTAGTCACCTGTAAGGGAGAGCATGGTAGAGGGAGGTTTTCTCGGGTGTAATGAAAGACTCCTCCCCCGTATATGGTGGTACTGTATAGATAGGATGCATAGTGGGTAGAGTGCTGTGGATTTATAACACAAGAATAAGAGTGAGGTTTATTCAATTGCCATAGGGGGGAGTTTTACAAGGCAATGGGGCTTTCAGAGGGAGAGAGAGAGGGAGTCCACTCTGATATAAAGGGTGGACCCAATTGGTGCCACTGGACCCACTCCTTAAAGCAGGCCTGCCCAAAGTCCGGCCGGGGGGGGCAAATTTGGCCCATCAGGCCATTCTGAGTGGCCCATGGCTGGCTGGTCCGCCCCTCCCTCCCCCTCCGCCCCATGTTGTTTTTTTTTTAAATGTTCTGTCAACACTGACACCGCTGGGAAGCTTGGGCAGACGGGCGGATGGGCAGTCTGCCGCCACCGGCACCGCAGGGGAAAGTGCGGGGGTGGGCAGGCCAGCGGGCCTCTGCCACTGCCAAGGAGCTTTGGGGTGGGTTGGTGGGCGAGCTGTTGCCACCGCTGGGGAGCTTGGGGGGGTGCAAGGTCGCACAGATCGCCTCCTCCAAGGGGCGGCCTGTGGCCACGGCTCCCTGTGCTTCCTTTGGTCCCCACCTTCCTTCTTTCCTCCCTCCCTTGGTCCCCACCTCCCTCTCTCCCTTCCTTGTTCCCCACCTTCCTTCCTTCCTCTCTTGGTTTCCACCTTCCTCCCTTCATCCCTTGGTCCCCGCCTTCCTTTCTGCGGGTGGGCTTGCAGGGGGTCCGTGGGTGGGGCTTATGCGTCAGTGGGTGGGGCTTGCAGTGGGGGTGGCAGGGTCGGGGAGCAACCAGCCCCGGACACATTCTCAGCCACCAATTCTGGCCCTCCTTACAAAAAGTTTGGGCACCCCTGCCTTAAAGGGTTGGTCCTGCTATGACTGTTCCCCTTTGCTACGAAGCTGGGCGTCTCCCCCTTTAAGAGAGAGAGAAGCCCTGGGGTTTTTCCTGTATTTTACTGCTTCTCTGCTTTTTGCTCCTTCAGTTCTCTCCCTGCGTGTTCCAAGCTGCTAAATTCTCTGTGGGAAGTGGCTGGGGTTAGTTTATTCAAGGCTTTTGACATTGGAGACCAATTCTGTTGTGTGGGGAAGTGTTTTCTTTTGGTGACTTTATGCTTAGCGCGTTTCTAATACAGTGGCTTTTTCTCTGACCCTACAATAGGACATTGCTGTGCAGTAGTAGGAGAAAGGAAAACATGTGCATTTTAATCCCTTGCAACCCAAAGGCTACTTTCCTGAGTTCCAAGGAGTTACACACTAATTGCCTGCAAATGGGCAAACTGGCCATTTTTCTAAAGCAGCAGGCTTAGTTCCAAAGAACTTGTGGATTTCTCAGGAGCGACTCAGAATACAAATAATGAGGGGATCAATAACAGTAAACAAGCTTCACAATGGCTGATACTTCACGTCCCTCTCGCTGCAGTTTGCGGCCCCGCTGGAGACCGGTTCGAAGGAACGTAACCTCACGTCCTTGTGGGGTCAATCCGAGTTCGAAGGAACGTAACCTCACGTCCTTGTGGGGTCAATCCAAGTTCAAAGGAACGGAACCTCACATCCTTGTGGGGTCAATCCGAACTCACCCCAACCACACCCCCTGAACTGCGCTCCAAGCGGGGTGAGAGATTCTCATCCTGGAGCTCGGTAATCTTTTCAATCCACTTCTCAGTCCGTGTTGAAAACCGATTTCAACACGGAGGCAAGTTCACCTCGGCTCGAGGAAGGACGTAAAGTAACCACCATTAATGAGCCAGCTTGCCCTCAACAACGAAGTTTCTCCTCAGATGTGCAGATAACCACCAGGTATGTCAGGGTGTGATCATAGAGGCATAGATAGCTTGCAGCTTTGGACCCCTTATGGTGCAGTCCCCTGGGAGCTCTTTCTTGGCAACCGCGTGATGTCCAGGCCCACATCAGTCCCTGCCCAATCTGATTCCTTTTGGTCCAGCAGTAGGGCTAGTAGTACTACCTTTGTGGAATGGGCTGGAGCCATTCTCTGAAAGACAGGAAGGAGCTCACGCCTAGCAAAGTGGCACTTCCCAGTGTGATCAGGTGTGCCTCTTTCTTGCTTCTGAACGTACCCCTAGATAGTATTTTGCAGGACATGTTGGATGGTATTGCTGTCAGTCCACATGGGATTGTGGCTGAACTGAAAGTGCTCCCTGAAAGGAAGCCCTCAAATTCCAAGAACCACGGCAAGATGGAGGAACTCTACAGCAGATAGGTAGGTGGAAGTAATTCTAATTACATTTTGGGGGAGAAGGGTTCACTTCTCAGAATATCAGTAATGTTGTTCAGTCGCTCAGTTGTGTCCGACTCTTCGTGATCCCATGGACCAGAGCTCGCCAGGCCCTTCTATCTTCCACGGCCTCCCAGAGTTTTGTCAAATCCATATTGGTTGCATCGATGACACCGTCCAACCATCTCATTCTCTGTCGACCCCCTTTTCCTTTTGCCTTCCATCTTTCCCAGCATCAGGGATGTTCCCAAGGACTCCTCTATCCTCATGAGGTGGCCATAGTAGTGGAGCCTCAGCTTCAAAATCTGTCCTTCCAGTGAAATATCAGTAATAGTTGTGTGCTATTAAGTCAGTTCTGCCTTTTCAGAGTTTTCTAGGCAGAGAGTTATCAGAGGTGGTGTATCTTCTTCTTTGGGGGAGGTGCGTCCTCTGGGACCATGTAGTTTGCCCAAGGTCACACAGACCAGTTCTTCTCCTACTACTTTGGGTGCAGTGGGCACCTGAACTCCCCATTTCCATGCTCCCATCTAACTGAACAACCCAACTACGCTACTCTGAGTAAAACATGGAGGCATTTAGGTCTGAGGAGCAGTACAGGGAATCCTGGAAGATAACTGACCGCTTGAACATCAAGGCTTGAAAAGGACTCATAGAATCATAGAGTTGGAAGAGACCTCAAGGGCCATCCAGTCCAACCCCCTGCCATGCAGGAACCCCGTCACAATATTTCCGACAGATGGCCATCCAGCCTCTGCTTAGAAACCTCCACAGAAGGAGACTCCACCACCCTTTGTGGCAGCATATTCCACTGCCAAACAGCTCTAACTGTCATGACGTTCCTCCTAATTTTCAAATGGAATCTCTTTTCCTGTAGTTTGAAACCATTGCCCCAAGTCCTAGTCTCTGAAGCCATGGATAACAAACCTGTTCCCTCTTCAATATGACATCCTTTCAAATATTTAAAAATAGCTATCATATCCCCCCTCAGCCTTCTTTTAGAGAGGCTAAACATTCCCACAGTTCCCTAAGCCATTCCTCATAAGACATTTCCTCCAGACCCTCAACGATCCTGGTCACCCTCCTCTGCACCCGCTCGAGGTTGTCGACATCCTTTTTAAATTGAGGCACACAGAACTGGACACAGTGCTCCAGGAAATATAGGGTAAGTAGAATTGCTGCTTTCAGGTGAACTGAATTAATTTTCATTCATTCATTTCATAAACCTTTAATGGCATTTAAAAGAGGATATAAATACAAATAAATAAAACAGACAGAACAGCACCACATTTAAAATATGTCCCACCTTGGAAACCTCAGTGTAATTCACAAGGGATAGCTTTTTAAAACAGCATCAAGGTAATCTTCCACCTGGGCGGTGACTGATTCAGAAGTGTCCTCAAGAAGGAGGCCCACATGTCCATCAGGGGAGGCAGGGAGCTCAAGTAATATTTGGCCGAGAAAATGTTTACGTAACTTACTATAAGCCGGGCAGTGGCACAGGATGTGGGCAACTGTATCGGGTTCTATATGGCAACGTTTACAGATCCTATGTGAAAGGGGTAGGCTTTGATATCTTCCAGACAGGACTGAGGATGGGAAAATGTTAAATCTAGCTAGCATGAATGCACGCCTCTTGGTGGGGTTTACTAGTTTGTAAAAGTAACATAAATTGTGACTGCCCACAGGGGATAGATTGAAGTAGCATGGGGAGCAAACATGGTTTAAGGTGGAGGTAAGTGATTGTGTTTCTACTTCCCAAAATCTCGACTTTATGATTGAGTGAGCTCTGTTAAAGTCAATGTTAGCAAAGTAATCTAAGGAGAAACCAATATTTTGGAGTTTGGTAACAAAAAAGGTATCCCAAGAGAGGATAAAAGGGTCTTTCAGGAGACTGGACAGTAAGGAGCCAGAACGAAAATTGTAATGGTGTTTTAGCCAGTATTTAAAGGATAAAACCCATGCAGTAGTCGAGGGTAAGTGAATGCCCAGTTCTAGGGCCATAGTAGATAGTTTAATCGTATTTGGAACACCGAGAATGCGCCTCAGTAAGGAGGCCATCACCAGGTCTACTTTTTCAGTGACAGCCTTGATCCAGATTGGGACTCCATAGAGAAATTGGCTTATGGTCTTAACCTGTAAGATTTTTAGGGCTGCAGGGATGTATTGATTGCCCCTATTGTAATAAAAGTGGGCAACTGCATTTAAATGGGATGTTGTTGATGAAATAGCCAAGTTTCTGTGGGGGGACCAGTTAAGTCGGTGGTGGAAAGTTATTCCCAGGTATTTAAAGGTCTTAACTTATTCAGTGTTCCAGGGTACTGGTTTCCAGGATTTTGAGAAGATCAATATTTTGGTTTTCCCTGAGTTGATTTGCAAGTCATTAGATGTGCAGTAGGACTGGAATGCAGTCATGAGATGTTGAAACCCTGGTCTAGTAGTGGAGAGCAGGACTGAGTCATCGGCATAGAGCAGTAAAGGAAGAGGGATATTATTGAGGGAAGGGGCTGACTTTTTGTATGGTGATAGCTGAGGGCGCAGATCAGCCAAGAAATGATTAAATAAAGTAGGGGCTAATATGGATTCCGGTTCCGGTCTAGGGAGGAGCAGCGTTCACACTGTGCTCTGCTCCCTTTTATTTTATCTTATCTTTTTATTTTAGTTACCCTTTTAAAGCAAATTTTCCTGTATTTTAACTTCCTTTCAACCTTCAATTTTAATTGCAAGACCCATTCCTCCTTATTGCTCCCCAGCGAGATTTACGGCCAGCAACAACTTGGAGGAGTGAGGCTTTTGGAACTGATAAATAAATAGAATGCCGAATAAACAATAAATGATGGAGGGCCAGCCCGGATCATCCACTTGCCAGAGCAGCGAAACAGCTAAAGATTGATGAGCTTCTGACTGCTAGCTGCCCACTCTGACTGAATTAATTTTTAGTGCACCTATTTCTCCTCTAGTTGAAACAATAACTCAGTATTTCTGCATTCAAGTCCAACTATTCAGTCAAAATAGTAAAATCACAAATAAAATAAGTACTTAACAAGTTTGTAAGCCAAGGCATTCATTACAATAATAATCAATAAGTTTTACAATTTCTAGTCAGAGTAGGCCCCTTCTCCAATGCTCTATTGTGTGGTAAATGAAGCAGAAATAAGCAGTAGTACCTTGAGTGACCACACTAGGGAACAGGGGCAGGTTTCCCGCCAAAACTCGTGAACTGGGGAATGGAGGAGGAATTGTATGAAGTGCATGTTGTAGGTGCCCTCAGAGGGACAACTGCACCCCCAAAGCCACACATTGTCCATTTCCTGTTCTCCCCCCTCTCTCACATACACACATTCCTGTTGCCTGCAACCCCCCCAAACAGAATTGATAATAAGCAAAGAGAGAAGTTATGGAAAGGACACCTAAATCCACCCTTCCACTACAGCCCATTTGTCAGAGTGCACAGGCAGATTTCTGGGAGAGCTGATAATTTGTGACTATTCTGTCCAAGATTTACGGATCCTTCTCCATGTATCTCAAAACCTCGAAACCAGTCATGGTAACTCAATGCTGCAAAAATGGTTTTCAAAAGGATTTGGACAGTGATGATTTGACTACGGAAGGGTTCTGTAATGTAATTTAAAAATAAATGATGAATGAAGGGAAATAAATTGTGTGTATAAGATGTATGGGCCTGGTCTAATTTTACTGCCATAGACCACAGAAATAACCTTCCCTCTATTAGACCTGGAAGTTGAACAATCATCAAGAGAGGATTGATGCAGCAGCTCTGGTTTCAAAAAGACAAAAGTGTGCCCAGGTCATGATGAGGACGCTTATGAAGAAGAGTCCCCAGGCTGAAAGGCAGAGCAAACCAGAGGTCTGTTCTCAGCAATTCTTTCTGCTCCTTTCAGAGGAACTCAAAATCTCAATAAACCAAATGCTGGTAAAAGCAAAGCAAAGTGTTCTGCTTATATACCACCCCATACCACTACAAGTAGTCTCTGGGCGGTTTACAATTTTAATTACAGTGTGCAGGCTACACATTGCCCCCCCCCCAGCAAGCTGGGTACTCATTTTACCAACCTCGGAAGGATGGAAGGCTGAGTGAACCTTGAGCCGGCTACCTGGGATTGAGCCCCAGGTCATGAGCACAGTTTTACCTGCAGTACAGGAATTTAACCACTGCGCCACGAGGCTCAATGGCACTAATGTGGTAAAACACATTAGTATCTCTGGGGAGATGGGTGCATTAAAACACTTTTGTTTTGCTTCTCTTTCTCTTTTTTTCTTCATTATTTTAAGAAACAACTGGTAGCTTTGTTACTTTCCTCATGTATTGAGTAATGTTTGGTTACTAATTAGTCCCCCCCCCTTTGTATTGTGGGGCCTCTGGCTTCTGAGGGTCATGCTTATTTTGCTTTTCTATCTGTAAAAATTGATTTAAAAACAGAGTAGCAAACAGCTATTAAGAAATTATAAAATTTTGTAGCAGAAATAAGTTACATGGAGAAGGGATACAATAAGTTACATAATAAACTACTTATAAAAATGCAATTGTCTAGCCTTTCCAGTAACCCATTCCTTTTTGACTGGGACACAGAACCTAATATTTATTTATTTATTTATTTATTTATTTATTTATTTATTTATTTATTTATTATTACATTATACCCCGCCCATCTTCCCCTAGGAACTCTGGGCGGCTTACAATGATCAACGAAACAAATAGAAAACAACAAACACGCAACATAATAGTACCTTAGACTCAACAGTTCTAAGGTTATAATAAAAACAGTTTGGCACCCTGACAGTACGAGTAGGCCCTACAACGAAAGAGCTTGGTAGGGACAAGATATAGATGGCGGAGGAAAAAGAAAAGAAAAGAAAAGAAAAGAAAAGAAAAGAAAAAGCCTACACAAGCTCCCCGAAGGCCTCCCGAAAAAGTAGAGTTTTTAACGCTTTACGGAAGGCCAGCAGGGACTCTGCAGAGTGCACTTCGCTTGGGAGGCTATTCCAAAGTGAAGGGGCTGCCACCGAGAAGGCCCGGTTGCGTGTGGAAGTTTTCCGGGCCTCTCGAGGAGTGGCAACCCGAAGCAAGTGCGCTCGCGACTGCCGGACTGGACGGGCCGAGGTTGGTCGCTGGACGATTCTCTCTGACAGGTAGTCCGGGCCATGGAGGGTTTTATAAACTAAAATCAAGACCTTGAATCTCATCCGGGATGCAACGGGCAGCCAATGCAGGTGAGCCAGAACTGGGGTGATGTGGTCATAACAACGCACAACCACCACCAGGCTGGCTGCCGCATTTTGTACCCGCTGCAATCGCCGGAGGAGAGTCAAGGGCAACCCCATGTAGAGGGTGTTGAAGTAGTCCAGCCTCGAGATCGCCAGCGCTTGTACCACTGTTCTCAGAGAGTTGCCATCCAGATCTGGGCGGATCTGGGCAATCTGACGGAGATAGTAAAATGCGGATCTGGTCACGGCGGCCACCTGGGCATCCAAGGTGAGCGCCGGATCCAGAACCACACCCAGATTCCGAACCCTATCCGCGAGTTGGAGGGAAACTCCCTCCAAACACGGGAGAGGGCCTCCATACCCAGATGGCGAGTTCCCAAAGAAGCATTCAATCAATAGATAATTGATTGAATGCTTCTGATTTCACATCCATCTTTGCTCTTTTTAAGCAGACATCCAGTTCAGTAAAATGCTCCAAATCAATGACTCTGGAAAAGAATCCGTTCTAATTCTCATCAGCCCCGTACAGCTCTTGCAAACTCAACCCTGTGGTCTCCTTTAAAGAATCAATCCATCTCGTATGTTGGTCTTCCTCTTTTCCTGCAGCCTTCTACCTTTCCCAGCATTATTCTATTTTCTTTCTTCACTTGATAGGCCCAGGGCAGGATCACCTCTCTCTCAACATTTTTGCCTCAAGAGATAATTCAGGCTTGATTTGATCTCGGGCCCCCGCTTGTTTGTCTTTCTGATATAATAAAGGACATTCTGTAATGTGCCACTACCTATGGGGCAACTTTAACCCAATGGCATTTTAGTCAGGAAAACAATAGGAGAGGAAAAAGGAAGCAAGCGACTCTTCCAAGCACCCCAAGGTTCCCTCTAAAAGGCACGTGTGTGCATGTATGCCCCTCCCCCCTCCCCGTGCAGGACTTTTCCCCTCCCAGGCACTCACAGTAACTGTTTTTGTTTCGGTCATGATGGAACCCACGTAGGGTGGGGGGGGGTCGTGTGCACGCTCATGGGGCAGATGCTAGAAATTAGAGGCCATGTTGCAGCACCCGTAATGTACAGTGGTACCTTGTATAAAGGAATTAATTCGTTCCATATGAAATTATGTTAAGAAAATTTTCCTTTATACAAATTTCCCAAAGAAATGCATTGAAAACGGAGTCATCCCTAATTGCGGCCATTTTTATGTTCTACGGATTCACCCCATAGACCATTCTGTTAAGCAAATTTCCCCTATCACCTTAATTTTTTATGTTGTACAGATTTTATGTTATACAAACCATTTGTTATACGAGGGTTCACTGTATATCCGAATTACAGCTTCCTGAAATGGTTCTGTATTTTTTTAACCTATGGGATATTTATAATATTTTATTTTATTTTAGAGTATTTTTACCCCGCCTTTCTCCTTGGAGAAGGACCCAAGGTCCAAGGAGGCTTACAAAAGGAGGGATAAGATACAGTCCAGTACAATTAAGACATGTTCAAGTATTGAGAACAAGGAATTGAGGGACATCTTACAGCATTAATAGACAACATTACATTAGAGCTACAAGAGAACGTGAGCAGTTAAAGGGGAGCAAAGTTCCATGTGAAGTTATGAGTGATGGAAAACATAGTCTCAATGTAAACCCATAAGGTTATAAGTACAAGTAGTTAGAAACACAAATATATTATGATCGTGGCTCTTTCACATCTATTTGTACTATGAACAGATTGGTTAAAATTAGCAAAAGTATTCCTGGTTACAAAGAAGGCTCATATCCAGCAGAAGATAATGTATATTTCCTTATAGTTCATTCAAAAATACTAATAAGTCTTAGAAATTACAAAATCATTGAAATGTTCAAGGTGTCCAAGGATTGAACCAATTAAAACCACTTTTTTCTTTAACTACATTCCAGTAGCTGTTTGTTTGTTTGTTTTTACTGTATTGTATTAGGTATTTATTTATTATTTATTTTATTTTATTTTTATATTTGTATACCGCCGCCAATTTTCCCAAAGGGAACTCTGGGTGGTTTACATAAAACAACATAAGAGAAAAACCAGGAAATAATAATAAAAATAATTAAAAACAAGAATGAAAAAACAGATACCCGGCAAGAGGCACAAAATTATTAAACAAAAACAAACAACAAACACTGGGGCGTGTGTGAAGCAGAAACACACTTTAACAATTTCCCAAGGCATCTCTAAAAAGCCAAGTTTTTACAGCCTTTTTAAAGGATGCTAGGGATAAAAAGACGCCTGCTTCTTGGGAGGAAAGCAATAGCAAACCTAGGTAGCATCCTAAAGAGCAGAGACATCACTTTGCCAACTAAGGTCAGGATAGTCAAAGCTATGGTTTTTCCAGTAGCGATGTATGGAAGTGAAAGCTGGACTATAAAGAAGGCTGATTGCCGCAGAATTGATGCTTTTGAGCTGTGGTGCTGGAGGAGAGTCTTGAGAGTCCCCTGGATTGCAAGGAGATCAAACATATCCATCCTGAAAGAAATCAACCCCGAATGATTTTGAAGCTGAGGCTCCAGTACTTTGAGCACCTCATGAGGAGAGAGGACTCCTTGGAAAAGTTGGGAAAGATTGAAGGCAAAACGAAAAGAGGACAGCAGAGAATGAGATGGTTGGATGGTGTCATCGATGCAACCAATATGGATTTGACAAAACTCTGGGAGGCAGTTGAAGATAGGAAGGCCTGGCGAGCTCTGGTCCATGGGGTCACGAAGAGTCAGACACGACTGTACGACTGAACAACAACAACAAGGGATGGAGCCTATAAAATGATTGTTAGCTGAAATATATGGAAGATGGAAATCTAAAACATATATATCAACCCTTTAAAGAAGGCAAAATCATGAATATTTATCATGGGACATAAGAACATAAGAACACAAGAACATAAGAAGAGCCATGCTGGATCAGGCCAAAGGCCCATCTAGTCCAGCTTCCTATATCTCACAGCGGCCCCACCGGATGCTCCTGGGAGCGCATGAGACTAGATATCTGTCTCCTGGTACCACTCCCCTGCATCTGGCCCTTGAAGCACCCTGGTTTTAAGCCTGGAGATTACACATCTCCCTCATGGTTTGTAACCTATGATGGACTTTTCCTCCAGGAATCTGTCCAATTCCCTTTTGAAGGCATCCAGGCCAGATGCCATCACCACCTCCTGTGGCAGGGAGTTCCACAGACTAACAACACGATGGGTGAAAAAATATTTTCTTTTGTCTGTTCTTACTCTCCCAGCCCTCAATTTGAGTGTATGTCTCCTAGTTCTGGTATTTTGTGAGAGGGAGAAGAACTTCCCTCTATCCACTTTACTCATGCCCTGCATTATTTTGTACGTCTCAATCATATCCCCCCTCAGGCGCCTTTTTTCCAGACTAAAGAGCCCCCAAATGTTTTAGCCTTTCCTCATAAGGGAGGTGCCCCAGCCCAGTAATCATTTTAGTAGCTCTCTTCTGCACCTTTTCCAGTTCCACTATGTCTTTCTTGAGATGCAGTGACCAGAATTGTACACAATACTCCAGGTGCGGCCTTATTATTATTTTGTATAATGGCATTATAATGTTGGCTGTTTTATTTTCAATCCCCTTTTTGATATTCCCTAGCACGGAATTGGCCTTCTTCACCGTTGCCACACATTGGGGAGACACCTTCATGGAGCTGTCCACCAACACACCAAGATCTCTTTTCTGATCCGTCATGGATAACTCAGAGCCCATGAGTTGATAGATAAAGTTTGGATTTTTTTGCCCCAATATGCATTACTTTACATTTGGCTACATTAAAACGCATTTGCCATTTCGTAGCCTATTCCCCCAGTTTGGAGAGATCCTTCTGGAGCTCTTCACAATCTTTTCTGTTTTTTACCACACGGAAAAGTTTTGTGTCATCTGCAAACTTGGCCACCTCACTGCTTATCCCTGTCTCCAGGTCATTTATGAACAGATTGAAAAGCACCGGTCCCAGGACAGATCCCTGGGACAGTCACCTCCGAGTCTGAAGATGAATTTTTGGCCTGTGGGACCTTCCGTGGTTTTCAGATGCTGACAAAAATGGGAAGGAAGGAAGGAAGGAAGGAAGGAAGGAAGGAAGGAAGGAAGGAAGGAAGGAATGAAGGAAGGAAGGAAGGAAGTCCACTTCTCATTATGGAAGATTAATATTTTTGGATGTAAGTGCCTGGTGAATTCTGCAAATTTATATCAGCAGTCATTTTTTAAAAAGGACAAAAGACAGCAAAGCCGGTGACTATTCTTTCCTAATACTGTATCTACAGATTGTCACTTTTTGAAGTACGCGCTAACCCAAGTAGTAATATACCATTGTTTGCACAAACAGGGAAACCATCATATCAAGACTGCGTTACTTGTTGAGATTTTTAAATAGGTCACATATAGATAAAACACTCAAAGTTAAAGTGGAATAGAGATACCATTAGCATAGGATAACTGAAAATGTTTAATACCATTAGCAGATCAGTTCTCTCTTCACATAAATGTGGATGAAAATGGGCAACAAATTGCATTTACATCACCAAAGACTGAAATGTAGAGATGGGCAAAAAATGATTTAAATTTTTTACTCTTGTAGGGCAATGGAGAGTAGGGTGTGACATGGGAATTGGCCATTGTCCCCCCACTGCCTTGCCCAAACATGCTATTTCATCATTTTGTAAGGTTATGAAACATTACAAAATGAAACAAAAAAACAAGCAAGCATTCCATCAAATAATGAAATACCATTTTCTGTTTTGGAAATGAAACATTTCATCTTCCCTTGTCAGAACATACCAATACCATCCGAGGATGACAGACTGGAAATTGTAATCTGTGTTCAGAGAGGTGGGGCCGAGGAATGGATGATGTACCAGTAAGATATAGTGGGGTCATTCCATGTCAAATCAACCAATGAAAAATCCATTTTGGAACTGGATGTCATGGATTTGCTTCATTTTTGGTACATTTGTACTTTACCCTGAGATGTTTTTTTTAAAATCGATTTTTAGGTCCACCCATTTCTGAGATATAGCATTTTCAAAACTGCAAAAAAAAAAAGAAGAAGCCAAAATTCGCTAGCCACCATAACGTCAAATGTCATTTAATAGATACCCGTGATAGCTACATACCTGGAACAGATATCATTTTAAAGCTAATGAATAGGGCTTTAATTTAAGATATATCCTAATGCAATTATACATTTTCAAAAAAAGTAAATAAATAAATATAAAATTTGAATTTTTGGAGAAATGGAAATTTTTAAAATTTTCAAAAAAGTTGCACTTAAAGATACATATCTTGTAACCAATCACTGCAAATTTCAGGATGGCATTTCAATGGTATCATATAAAATTTAAATTTTCTTGTTGGCAGTGACAAGGAATTAAATTGATTTGACCCCGAATATAGACCAAAATTTCTATATCTAATGATTAAGAACTTTTTATTTTCTTGGCTTGCATGTTGGATGCTTTTGTCATATCCTGTGGGGTTAGCTGGTATGTTCTCTCTCTCTCTCTCTCTCTCTCTCTCTCTCTCTCTCTGTCACACACACACACAGGGCTTCCATTAAGGTGAACTAGGCAGTTGCCTAGGGTGCCAAAATGGAGAGAGGGTGCTGGACAGCCTGCCGCCCCCCCACCGCCCCCCACTGCCCCCCCGCCACTGGCCACCGCTGTCCGTCCCCCCACTGCCCGCCAGCTGCCCATCGCCATCCGCCCATCACTGCCTGCCACCCCCCGCCCCCCCGCCCCCGTTCCCATCACCGCCCACTCCCCGCACCCATTGCCATCCCCACCATCCACCACCCTGCCCCCGCCCCGCCCTGCCCCCGCCCCGCCCCCCCCACCTGCCACCCCCCCCCCCCCACCCCGCCCACCACCATCCTGCCCACCCCTGCCCTGCCGCCTGCCCCACCCACCCAACCGCCCCGCCCCACTTGGCTGAACCGCTTTAAACTAAGACGGGGAAACAGCAGAAAGAGGACAGAAACTGAAAAAAGGTGGCGCTAGTATGGCCGTAAATACAACCCAATCACTTTAAAAGGGGGTGCAGGAACTGATTTAAAAAAAAAACCACCCCCAGTGGTCGTTGCAAGAAAAACTGACACAGCAGTCAAAAATGGGTGTGGCCAAGGGGGCTCTTCAGAAACAGTGATTTTAAGGCATTTCAAATCTTAAGTGCAGTAGTAAGTAGTAAGTAGTAAGTAAGGCAGGAGAGAAACAACCAGGCCACAGCTCAGGCACTCTCCTGACCTTCCTACGCAAGGGGGGCGTCCCTGCTTTAAGGTTCTCTATCCTTGCTCTACAAAACCTCAAATCTCACACTGCATAGGCGTTCATCTGATGTGTTGCAATAAGACAAATGCCTTTTAATTTAAATATAACCACGATTTATTTCTACTTTGGAAAAAAAGTAAAGAAAAGTAAAATAAATTAATATGACATTCTCTAGGGAGACAATAGCAACTCACAATTTATTTCAAAATACCCAACTGACAAGAAACAATAACTGGGCCTTCTCTGCCAGAAAAATACATTCTTTTGTCATTAAAACTAAGTGAGCTCCCTTTAAGTATTCTGATGAATCAGAAAAGGCAGGATTACAGAGACAAAAAGAAGCATTTTTCATAGTATGTGAATACCCAGTATTAATTATCTCAGAGATGTTACTGTTGAGCTACTGTCCAGAAATATCTCTTGAAATTCTTGTCTCAAGGCTGTAGACAACTTTGAAATTGCATTTCTTATCTCCTTATTTTTCCATTCAAGAACTGTTTTAAGAAACTTAAATTAATGAAACAATGTAGACTCGGTTTCTCTTTCCCCTCACTTTGAATAATGTAGATGAAATACATAATTATCATGACTGGCTATGATTCTCACAAAAGAATGAGAGCATTTGTGACTTTGTAACCTCATTTACTGACTAACCATAATAAATAATTCAGGCGTCTCTGAAAGAGTTCATGCTTCCCCTCCCTGCAACAGGCAACATATTCTCTGGGAACTAAACCAAGGCACTGCCCCATTTATATTCTGTACCTTAATGAAATGTTTAACTTTAATCATCAGTTTCCTTTACAAAGTCACAACCCCCATCTTTAGAATTTTAGAGACTGTTTTCATATTTCATTTTCTCTGATTTTTTTTTGAGGGGGAAAATGTGTACTAGAAAAATCATGTTTTTATATACACTGCTGTGCATAAAGGCAAGGAAAAGCCATAGACAGATGGCATGGGTCATTTATTACAATGCTAGCAGGAGGACTAACATAGTGAATCAGTCCAGGGATACTTTGAGAAGAAAAGCACACAACAGTAGTTAAAGTGCATTTCTCTTGCGTCTGCCTCACTCTTTCGCTTCTTTATATGGAAATATTATTTAACTCCCTTTCAAGCGTTACTTTTGAAGACAACTTTAATAGAAGGCAACGCTTAGGGCGCTTTTACACGACCCCTAAAATCCGAGGCATAGGGCTCCCAGATGCCGGAGCTTAAAATTGTTTTCCCAACAGCTGCGCACTTGAAAAAAAAATAAGTACGACCACGCCCACCTAAGCGCGCCCCAGCGCATTTTAAAAGTACCTGGTCTCCGGAGGTAAAAAAATTCCTGATGCGGATGGCAGAGCAGTGAGTGCCGGACTGTCCTCGCCTTCTGTTTGGTTTTTTTGCCCCCTGCCCCTTTAAGAGACTGGAATGCTTCCAGGGCTGCTCCTGATGGCAGAACGGAGGTGAACCTGCATTCTTTTCTCCCTTTTTTTTCTCCCTCCCCTCACTCAGACAGGAGCAATCGCGTGCGGACGGGTGGGAACACAGCAAGAGGAGCAAACTCCCAAGATCTCTGAATTGAAGTTGCCAGCAGATCTTAGGGGTCGTGTAAAAGTGCCCTTAGACTGTGAGGAGCTGCTAGCACACAGGTTTCCTCTCCCCCAGATGTCCATATTCCATGCATGGGCAGAGGAGGAGGGTTTAGCTCAGCTTTGGCCATGGTCCCACTAAAGTTATCTGTACATCTGAATTTGATGTGTAGTTTTTTTCGGGCAGTCACATGGTGTTTGATGGGCAGTTAGTGTCCTTTTGACAGGGTAGTATTTTACTGCTCTGTGCCCGTCTCTACTTGCTTACTGCACATTTTCCCTTTTTTTCTGGGTCGATTTTCTAAGTCTCCGTTGCAGGAAGTGGCAGGAAAGGGGGTACAAAATTAATTACTGCGTATTTTCTGGCGGCGCACCTCGCTAGAGTAGCAAAGAACTGTGCATCTTTAAGGGAAGCTTTTAAACCAACCCCTAGCGGTGGTTTAAAAACCTTCGGTGAAAGTGCGCTTCCGGGGGCGTTAGGATGTGATCTTTTACTGTGCTGTTCACCACAGCAAAAATGCACAGAAAACACTGGTGAGACCATGGCCAAAGTGATAAAGGGGCCAGGAAGGAGAGTGGATCCCATTCCTCCCTCTACACATAAAATGGCCTCCAGTGACCAGAAAAGGATTCACAGGGCCTCAAATTTGCCAGGAGCTGCTAAACGAAAAAGGCATGGGAATTCTCCCTCATCATATATCAGAAAAGACAGAATAACTATTATACTAATAATTAAAAATCAAGTTGAGAGCTTTGAGCAATGTGCTACACTTCAGTTGAAAAAATTATACTGACACGCTGTGAGGCTGAAGCGTTAAAAGGTCCAGACTTCGGAGGTGTGCCATCCATTACAGAGGGGGAACCAAAAGAAAAACACTTAATAAACCCAGAAGAAGCCCTGCAAAAAAATAAATGATGCCATGAACTGAAGAAGCAGAAAAAAACACTTGGAAAATTATAACAGCGGGGGAGCCATTTTAGTGGGGAAAGAGAAAGAAAGGAGAGGAAGGGGAGAAAAGAGGGCAGTTGGAAAAGGTGGCGGTGGTAAAAGTCTTTGTTAGTCTTTGGAGGAGGGTGAGGTAAATAAACACGAAGAAGGTTGGGTTGAAATAGTAAAAGAGGACCCTTGGATGAGTGAATGGGCCCCATTTAAAGTACTGCAGAAGAAGCAGAGCAAAGATGACAAAAGCTGAGAAAGACACCATACTGGGATCAGACTGCACACACACACACAGAGAAAGAGAGTTGCATCCTTACAGTCGTGACTCCAAGTCCAAGGTGTTTTCTTGGCAGGAATAGGAACAACATATTTGGCAGCATACTTCTGGCAAGGTGGAGAGCTGCGGGTAGAACCTCGGCCCATCACATGCCTCTTCTTCCTTTCCATTTCAACATTTGCTGAGGTGCCCAGACCCAGCTGTTCCCCCCACTCCAACCACGTTGCGTGTCTTGCTGTCCAATAGATGAAGCTGTGGCCAATAATGAGTACCCGCAGTCTTGGATTGCACCAAGCTGGTCCTATGCAGAGAAAAGAGAAAAAGGGGGACGGAAGGAGTGGGAAAGGCACTGGTGATTTTTACAATGTAGGCAGGGGATGAACATAAGACCTATATCGGTGGGATTTCCAGCGACCAATTATCTGTATGCCCGCTGTCCCAAAGCCTCGTTGAAGTCCAGTTGCTGCCTGATCCACTGGAGTCGCTCCAAAGTTGCCTTGTCTACGTCTGAAGGTGCAAAGAGGTCAGGCGGCAGGAGGCAGCCGCTTTTATGCTGGCCCCTCCTGCTCTGGCCCCAGCCTCGCGAGATCCAGGAAAGCTCGCTTTGCGATCCCTCCTTCCGGCTGCGTGAGGCAAAGGGGCCCCGCCCATCCCTATGCGTAATGGTGATCCGCTGTGTGAGACAGAATGCTGGAGTGGATGGGCTGTGGCCTGTTCCAGCAAGGCTGTTCTTATGTTCTTATGTTCTTAATAGAGATGGGCACGACTCAAAAAAATAATTTTTCATTTTTCGGTTTTCGTTTAGGGGGTCCGTTTCGGTTCGTTTTCGTTTTTCGGGGTTTTTTTGCACATTTTTCGTTTTTGTTTTCGTTACAAAACAAAATGAAAAAAAAAAAAAAACAAAAAAAAATTGTTTCGTTAGCATTCTTTTCAATGCAATGTGTCTGCCATAACGAAAACGAAAAACACAGCAAAATTTTTCGTTTCGTTTCCGTTGTTGTTTTGCTTCTGAAAAATTTTTCGTTTTCGTTTTTGTTGTGAAACGAAATGAAAAAACGAAAACGAAAACAAAAATTTCGCTGAGTCGTGCCCATCTCTAGTTCTTAACGTTCCTTTGGAAAACATGTCAAAACAAACAGTGAATTATTCGCTGACCTTGATCTGTTGAGTTCATTAAATAATAAAGATATTATGTTGGCTAAAGAAGAGGTGACTGATTCGTTTATGGCCAGTGGGAAGAAATCTGAGGGGGAAGCTTCTGAAAAGAGTTACGCATGTGTTGATGTTTCAAAGTTATCTTCACTATTCTCAACCTGCCTTCAAAATCCACTCATGCTGTCTGAGTGTCATTCTGTCATTCACGTGCATTCCCTGTGCAATAACAGGACACAGAAGCCTTGCTTCCCCCTTCTGTAACGTCTTCCACTTTTCCGGTACATTCTTGAATGTCATTCTTGAACGTCTTCCACTTTTCTGGTACAACATGGATGAAGAAAAAAAGGCTTGGATCCTGCTTCCCCTGAGAGAAATTGCTTGCACCCATGGAAATGTCAGTGAGGTAAGCCTTCCCCTCCTACAACTCCCCCTTGCACTCTTTAAAAGCATGTGCCAGAAAACCCCATGGATTATGTTTTTCACACCAGAAAGAGGGCCACAGGCATTGGGGGGTGGGGGGGTAGGGGTATCTCAATACTAGTTTTACTCCAGATTTAGTTCAAAATGTATAAGCACTTCATCCAAGGGGAGAAAGTTAGATATGCTGTTATGAGTTAGCAGCACTTAACTCATAAAATTGGTTGAGCATAATTGTGTAGCTCAGTGTGTGAAATGCTAGAGCCGTTGTACTGAAAACATGCGGCAGTCCCGGGAGAAAGGGGGCTTCTGTGCAAAGCCGCACACAGAAAAAGATAAATCACCACCAACTGTTCAGTGACTTTAATTACCCCCAAATCCCCCTCTCACCTACACCTCACCCTGACAGTTCAGAAACGCTGCCATGCTTTTCCGATCTGTTCCTGTGATGGGCTTTTGCTGCTGATGCCTGGCACTTTTGAAACTGACTAACAACCACCTGGCAACAAGATTTAATGAGCAACCTCAAACCAATGCCTTTTGGTTAATCAAGTCACTGAACACGATCAATTACAATAAAAAAACTTAATTGAACGCATACTCTTCCTGTCCTCTAATGGACAGCATACCATAACTCTCTCTCTCTGTGTGTGTGCATGTGAGCACAGAACATGGCTTGAAAGAAACTTCACATCTATTTGTTGATATTTGTTTGTTTTCTAAATCAAGTTGATTCAAATCACAATTCAATTTTTTCTTATACTAATTTTTAAAAATCCAATTTGATTGAAATCAAACCCGTCCTGCGGACAGACGTATTTCTTTGAGCCTTTTCACACGACCCCTAAGATCCGCTGGCCACTTAAATTCGGACCAGACATCTTAGGGATTTGTCGCTGTTCCTGTGTTCCCACCCCCTCCGCACTCCTGGCTGCTGTCTGGGTGAGGGGAAGGAGAAAAAAAGGAAGAAAAGAATGCCGCTCTGCCCTCTCGCTTTGCTCCTGGCACTGCATTCAGATCTCTTAAAGGGGCAGGGGGCAAAAAAAAAGAACAAACAGAAGTGAGGAGAGCCCGGCACTCACTACATTACATCCGCATTAGGAATTTTCACCCCCAGAGAGCAGGTACTTGAAAAGTGCGCTGGGACGCGCTTAGGTGGGCGTGGTCGCACTTAATTTTTTGTAAACTCTGGAGCTCATGGGGAAACAATTTTAAGCTCCGGATCTGGGAGCCATTTGCTGCAGAGTTTAGGGGTCATGTGAAAAGGCCCTTTGTTACTATTATGGCCCTTCGAATCAAACATTTTTTTTAGTGTTTTGAAATATGCCACAACCATATCAAACATGGAATCCTGAATAGTGAAACATGTTTCAAAACTCATATTGCTGTCTCTGGCAGGAAATCTTTATCATGAATCATCTTAGTCTATATTATACTTAGGAAATCTGCAGGAAATAAACTTCAATCTATTTAAATATCATGGATGGCTATCACGTTATATATTTTATCTGGAGATGGGGATGAATTGAGCAATGAATCCCATTTTCTGATTTAAAAAATTGCCATTTTGCCAAAATGTTTCAGTTCATATATTCATTGTAAATGGAGTCTCCCAACAAATACAAATTGATGATTTTTTAAAAACAATTTTTGATCCATCAATTTGTTAGGCTATAAAATGGGCCCCAACCGACATTGAGACACCAATATTGGAGGGAAGCATCCCCTAACTCCTGTTGGGTTTCCCCAACACAGTTGCTAAAGGGCACTTTCCTAGCTCCCTCCCTGCATTTGTGGATCAGATGCCTGAAACCCAGTCTTCACTATACGTTCAGGGCTGGTAGAGGAGAGTCAGAGGAAGCATCCCTGTGAATTTCAGACATAAAGATGCCAAGGTCATCTCAAAGGGGAGATGATTCAACCCTAACAAATCATAAATCCCAATGAATCTCCATTTTCATTTCATCCCCACCTCCAATTTTATCTTCAAATATGTGTCAATATTCCTTCTGTGATAATGCCACAAAATTGAAATACTTTTAGACTTTGGGCCTGTCAATATGCGTACAGAGTGTAATAACAAAAATTGGTTTCTTACATTATATAAGAGTTTTAGTTCCATATTATCAGATAATTAAAAACATGTAGTAAACAAAGTCCCCCCATGAGGCATTTTGGCCAGAGAATCTATCCTTTGTAGATAAGAACTAGCCTAGGAAATTGCCAAAAGAATGCTAGCTGGTTTTTGTTTTTTTAAAGAGAATGTTAGATAAATTCCGAAGGCTTCTCCTGCCTTATCACACAAGGCCTGACCTGAATGTTCAGTTCTTCACATAATGTGGGCATTGCTTATTATTTTGACTGGGGAAGCCCCCTGTCTGACATGATGTTGTAATGAAAGTGAGTTGTTGTAATTTGCAAATATGGGGCAGGGGGTTGAGAATATGAGAAGGCAAGATTTTTGTCTTGAGTAGCCCCGAGTTTAGCACACATATGGCGGCTCAGCTTTCCAAAGATGCTGGCTGCACCCTCACACAGCAGAAACCAAAGCATGCCCATTTTAAAACGACCCACACCAACCAAAGGTACAACAAAAGGACCTGCGTCAACTGCGGTATCTAAATCAGAGTGACTTTTTCTGCAGTGGGCCATGCAAACTCCGCAGCAGTCATCAAGTGAAGTTTATAATTTAAGAATTAAAGTTCTGTAGCCATTAAAGATCATGGGTTCATGTAAGGACAACACCCAGGCGTCAGAAATAAAAAACAGAAACTATAACCATATGAAGCATATTTACTAACAGAAAAAGTTAATGGCATGGACAATATTCTGCTTAAAAGCTCCATACCACAACTAATTGTCTCTTTTTCTTTTTCAAGTGTCATTATGATTCTAGTCATTGACCAAACTTCTTCACCCTTTCTTGAAGAGGATTCAAGTGTGTATATCAGATGGTGGAAAAAAATAGACTCTACCTTGTGAAATAGAGAAATATATCGTGTTCTGCTTACGTGTTCTGCTTATATACCGCCCCATACCACTTTAAGTAGTCTCTGGGCGGTTTACAATTTTAATTACAGTGTGCAGGCTACACATTGCCCTCCCCAGCAAGCTGGGTACTCATTTTACCGACCTCGGAAGGATGGAAGGCTGAGTGAACCTTGTAATGGTTATCCCATTATCCCCTGTAATGGCATTCTTCTTTCCCTATTCAGCCCTTTCTCTTAAAATGCCTTTTGCTGGCATTTGCATTTCCCATTTTCATTTACAATAACAGTACTGTTCTCTGATTAATCTTGAATCAATTTTATATTCTGCCCCCTTTGTAGCTTGTTTTTGAATGCTGCACTTGAGAATATGTGTAGCTGCTGTGCAGGCGATAAAATAAATGTCTGTCTCAATTTGTTTTACCACACAGAAATACTTTAATTTGTGTTGTTCTCACTTGACTATATAATATTTTTTTTAAAAAAATGGAAAGGGGGAGGGGAAACTAAGGTTAGTTCCAATGCTACTGCTACACAATCTCTGTCCCTCTGTCAACAATAAATGGTGCTGATACGTCCCCACATCCTTTAATTTTATATATCATTGAATTCATTATTTTAGTCCCACTGTTTATTTTGGGCACTTTCCTCATGGGGTATATTGTAGCGTGGGGTTAGTGATTCAGCAGTGATTTCAGCTCAGAGACAAAGAAGGCTGGAAACAGCTTCTAGTGAACAGCTCTTTAATCAAGGAGAGATAAGACTGAGGACTGGGGAGAGGAGGTTACATTTATAGGGGCCAGGACTGGCTAGGAAAAGATACATTTTGGAGGGAACAATTACAACCAATCACAAGGCTGCCTTTTGGCGGGAACCAATAGGAATGAAGATCCAAATGCAGCAACTAGAATCAACCAATAGGCCTGTTCCCTTTGGAACAGGAAGGCAGTTACTTCAACAAGCAATTACAGATCAATACATAACACCCCTCCCCCCCCCCGGTGGGCACAGCTCACGTAATCCTTTAGATATTGTGGGGCCCTGCGACTTCTAGTTGATCTCCTGACTACGGGTGTTGCAGGGGCTTCAGCAGGCAGTGTCTGTGGGAGAGAATATACTGTAATAGTTTCGTCTGACACGGAGGGGGTTTCAGACAGCTCAGTGTCCCTGATCTGTTCCTCGGCACCATGAGGACCTGCAGGAGTAGATTCATTTGCTGACGCCACTGGTACCTGCATTCCTGGGACATCTCCGCTCTGGTCTTGCAGCTGTGAATCATTAATGGGGGTAGTGTCACTCTCAGGCTGCAATTCACCCATACCGGTACCAATTCTACTGGGCGCTCTGCGCCTCAGTTGGTCCACGTGCCTACGCCAGACCCTGCCATCTTCAATGGTCATGTAATAAGAGACTGGCCCAGACGCTCTGGTGATCACCCCTGGCACCCACAGGGGACCTCTGGCATAATTTCTCACCCAGACCAAATCTTCAGGAGCAAAATACCTTGTAGAGTCGCTCTCTGCCTGTGGAGGTGCTCTAGCCTTGCGGTTTGGCATTTTGTCTGGGTGGACATAGTCCAGCACCGTCACCAGCCTTCTACCTAGAAGCAGCTCTGCTGGCGACTTGCCCGTAGTAGTACACGGCATCACATGCTGCAAGAAAAACATTCGGGCAATGCGCGTTGACCAGTCACCCTCCACCAAGCGTGCAAGAGATCCCTTTGGCTGTCTGAACCATGCGCTCAGCCTGCCCATTGGATGAGGGATGAAAAGGAGCTGAGGTGACCCCTCTTATGAAATTATCAGCCAGAAATGCCCTGAATTCTTGGGATACAAAGGCTGCTCCATTGTCTGAGACAATGGTCTTGGGCAACACATGGGTTGCAAACAGCTGTCTCAGCACCTTGATGACTGCAGTTGACGACATGCTGGGAACCATAGCCACCTCTAACCATTTAGAATACGCATCAACGATAACCAAAAAAAAACCTTTCCTTGGAATGGCCCAGCAAAATCTAAGTGCAGCCGGCTCCAGGGAGTCCTGGTCTGCTCCCACCAGTGGACTGGTGCTCTGGCCACTTCTGGGCGCACTTCCTGACATACCTTGCACGTCCGTACCCATCGTTCAACATCTTGGTCCATCCCAGGCCACCATATATAGCACCGGGCCAGCGACTTCATCCTGACCATTCCTGGATGCCCCAAGTGCAGTGTATCCAGAACCCTGTTTCACAGTGGTGCTGGGATGATCACCCTGTCTCCCCATAGGAGACAGCCCTTATGCAGGGTTAGCTCATGTTGCCTTGTTGCGTACGGTCTAAAGTTTTCCTCATGCGGGCCACCTGGCCATCCCCTCCCCACCCAAGTGAGCACACGGAAGAGAGCGGGATCTTTCCTTGTTCTCTCAGCTATTTCAGTGGCAGTTACAGGGGCCCCCGGAAGTGTTTCCAGCATCATCACTCGTTCAGCTGGGGCAGGATCTGCATCGCACACACTAGAAAGGGGCAAGCGACTTAGTGCATCAGTGTGGCACAACCTTTTCCCTGGAACATGGGTCAGGGTGTACTGGAACCCATTCAGGAATATAGACCATCGCAGCATTCTGGGGGAGAGAATCTGCGGCGTCTGTTTGTTCGGGTGGAACAATCCTAACAGAGGCTTGTGGTCAGTTTCAAGGAAGAAGTGGCGACCGTATAAATAGTCATGAAACTTTTTAATCCCTGCCACTATTGCCATGGCTTCCTTGTCAATTTGTGCGTAGTTGCGCTCCGTTGGCAACAACGTACGAGAATAGAACAAGATGGGCTTTTCTGACCCATCCGCTTCCCTATGGCTCAGCAAAGCTCCCAGCCCATATTGAGAAGCATCACATGCCAGAACAAGAGGTTTCGACTCGTCATAATGAGCAAGGATGCTCCTGCTAGTCAGCATGCCCCGCAAGGTGTCAAAAGCCTTCTGCTGTGCCTGAGCCCAACGCCACACACTCTTTTTCTTCAATAGTTTATGCAACGGTTCCACTATTGAAGCTTTTTGAGGTAGGAATGAATGATAAAAGTTAATAAGTCCCAGGAATGACTGTAACTCCGTCTTGTTCCGTGGGCGTGGTGCCTCAGTAATGGCTTTAATTTTAGAGTCAGTGGGGTGGATGCCCGTTGCATCAATTTTAAACCCCAAAAAATCCACAGATGGCACCCCAAAACTGCATTTTTCCTTTTTCAGCTGCAGCCCCACCTCCTTAAATTTGAGTAACACAGCACGGATACGCCCCACTAGTTCCTAGGGGTCTTTCCCATCAATCAGAACATCATCAAAAATGGCAAGACCCCTGGCAGACCCCTTAACAGGCGCTCCATTAGCCCTTGAAAAATTCCTGCAGCCACACAAATTCCAAACTGTAACCTGTTCACTCTGAAAGCCCCTTTGTGCGTTACGATCGTTTGTGCTTCCGCAGATTGCGGCGTCACTGGCAGCTGTTGGTAAGCTTGAGCCAGATCACGTTTAGCGAAAAAATTTTCCCCAGCCAATTTTGTCAACAGCTGTGAGACGACTGGAATGGGGTATGAATTTCCCCTGAGTGCCTTGTTGATGGTACATTTGTAGTCTGCAAAAATCCTCACTTCCCCATTCGCCTTAAGTGGTGTGATGATAGGAGTCTCCCACCTCGAAGAGTCCACAGGTGAAAGAACTCCCTGTTTGACCAATTTGTCCAGTTCCGCCACAATTTTGGGTTGCAGTGCAAAAGGCACTCGCCTTGGCTTGAGTCGGATTGGAGCCACCCTGGGGTCCAGCTCAAAGTCAATTGGAGGCCCTTTATAACAGCCCAGCTTTCCACTGAAGAGTTCAGCAAATTCTTGGCCTAATACCTCACCCAACTCAGGGGCAGTTTGGACTGAGTTGAGCCCTGATATACTCAGCCCCAAGGCAAGAAACCAGTCAGTACCCAAAAGACTGGGGCGACTCCCCTGTGCAATCACCAATTTAAGCACGGCCTGTTTCTCCCAGAATTGTACCCTCACAGCACACATTCCTAGAATGTGGATGCGGCCTGCCGTGTATGATTGCAAGGTTGCTGGGAATGGCTCCAGAGAGGGGAACTTACCCCCAGGAAAGAGCCCCCTTGCAGTCTGGTCTGAGACAATGGTGAATCCAGATCCGGAATCCACCTCCATGTCGCACGGTCGACCTTCGATCTTCACTCTGATGGATGGTTTGCCCTGCGCCGGAAACTGCACGATCTCTCCGTTGATCTCTGTGAGATAATTGCAGTCGTCTAGGAGATGAGTTGTGGTGGATGATCTGCGACGCGTTGATCTAGGTAATTCCGTTGTTGCAGCTGCCACTGACCGACAGACCCGGCCGATGTGTCCGGTCTTACCGCAAGCCCTGCACGTAGCATCACGAAAACGGCAGTTTTTCTGCTCATGGTGTCCGCCACAGCCTGCGCAAGCGCCTCAGCGATCTTTGGGCCGTGCATCAGCCTGACGCACCAACTCGACACCCCGGACTGGGCTCTGGCTTGGACTAGCCTCTGGCTCATCCATGGCATGGGCAGCCTCTACCCGCAGCTTTGTGGTCTTGCCACTGGCATTGAGCTCTTCCTGCTCATAATTCTCTGTGGCGGTGGCCTCTTTCAAGGCGGAGGCAAGGGTGACATCTTCCTTTGCCACAATGCGCCTTCGGGCTTTTTTGCTGCTGAGCCCCCCAACAAATCGATTCAAGAGAGTGTCTTCAAGATTTGGGAAGCCACAGTGCTGAGCAAGCTTCCGGAGTCCAGCCAGGAATGCAGCCACAGATTCTCCGGCTTGCTGCTGCCTTTTCTGGAACTCCATCCGCCAGGCCATCTTGGTTTTGGTAGGTGCCAAGTGGCTTGTCAGCCAGGCGAAAATGTTTGTGAGTGATGTCTCACTCAGCTTTGCTGGGGCGAGCAGTGCCTTGGCCAACATGAAGGTCTCCCGCCCACAGCAACTCAGGAACGTGGCCCTTCTTTTGCTGGCATCTGTGATTCCTTGAGCCACCGTGAAGAACTCGAAACGCTCAACATAGTCCTCCCAAGTGTGAGTCTCGGACAGCTGGAAGGGCTCCAAGACCCGTGGACTTTCCATTCTCCAGGCGGGCAGGGTCGTCTTCTAGCCAGCAGGTGAGTCTTGTCTCTGCTGCGATCCGGACTCTGAGTCAGCGTGATGGGCCTCTGCTGCTCAGCATTCCGGATCCCATCCTCGTCGCCAATATTGTAGCGTGGGGTTAGTGATTCAGCAGTGATTTCAGCTCAGAGACAAAGCAGGCTGGAGACAGCTTCTAGTGAACAGCTCTTTAATCAGGGAGAGACAAGACTGAGGACTGGGGAGAGGGAGTTACATTTATAGGGGCCAGGACTGGCTAGGAAAAGATACATTTTGGAGGGAACAATTTCAACCAATCACAAGGCTGCCTTTTGGCGGGAACCAATAGGATTGAAGATCCAAATGCAGCAACTAGAATCAACCAATAGGCCTGTTCCCTTTGGAACAGGAAGGCAGTTACTTCAACAAGCAATTACAGATCAATACATAACAGGGTATAATTCTAGGCTTTGCTAACATACATGCTATGTGAACTAGGGAAAGATTTTTGAAATGTTTTTTCTTAGGCATTCTAATGGCCTACCTGAAATGAGGGTTTCTACTCAGCTGGATGTTCAGATACACCGTCTCACAATGTGACATGGTCCAGTCTCTTTTTTCTTAGTACATCAGCCCTTATTTTGCTGTACATAATAGGACTATGGCCGTGGTCTTACCAGAGTTTTCTGCGTATATAAATTTCCTGCGTTTTTTTTCCAGGCGGTCACATGGTTTTTAATGTGCAGTTAGTGTCCTCTCTTCTGCGTCGTATTTTCATATTCTGGTTCGGTCTCTACCTGTCTACTTCACATTTTATCCTGCTTTCTGGGTCTAGTTTCCAAGCCTCCGTGGTGTTAAAGGGGAACAACTTTCCTGCGTATTTTCAGGGTCCTGTCGTGGTTACAGAAGCAAATAAGTAAGCATTTTCAAGCAAAGTTTCTAAATGCAGCCCCTGGCAGTGGTTTAGGAAATTTCACTGAAACTGCTGTTCCAGGGGTGTGGTCGGCAGGGACCAGAATTTACTTCTCTTCCCAGTTAGCACGCAATCTTTTACTACGCAGTTCGCCGCCAGGAAACTACGCAGAAAACGCTGGTAGGACCGCGGCCCATAAGTAATAGTCCTGGGACCAGGGCCCTGTATTGTTATGTGCCCTGTATTGTTATGTATTGTTATTGTTATGCGTCTGCAACATACGGCAACCCAATGAATGAATGCTCTCCAAAATGTCCTCTCTTCAAGTTCCCGGCTCAGCTCTTGTAAACTCAAGCTTGTGCCTTCCTTTAGGGAGTCCCTATATTAATTAAAGCCGTTCGTATTAAAGCCAAATGTCCACAAGTGGCGTAAAGGAACAGAAGCTGCAATTTACAATAGGAATTTAAAAAGTGTGGATTTCTCCGGTGGAAGCTATATTTTATCTCAATGTGTGTACT
The DNA here is from genome assembly GCA_037367245.1 of Phrynocephalus guinanensis. NCBI lineage: Eukaryota > Metazoa > Chordata > Lepidosauria > Squamata > Agamidae > Phrynocephalus > Phrynocephalus guinanensis. The sequence continues at coordinate 173,316,317 of CM074733.1, read as the reverse complement.
TATTTGTACTCTTGTCTTTTCCTTTTTTTCTTTTCTTTCTTTTTTCTTCTTCTTTCTTTTCTCTCTCCTCCTCGTTCTTTATTCTGGGTAGGTTTTGTATTGTTAACTCTAGGTGTACTGTTTAGTGTATATGTTATGTTTTCTGACTACTGACTAATAAAAAATATAAAAAAAAGGAACAGAAGCTGGATGAACGGCAAATATGGCATGTGGCTCTATTACTAATGGTTATCCACACTGAGAGAGAGAAAATGGTCCCTTTTACACAGGCCAGCTAAAATGTGTTTAAATATGAGTTGTAAACAAATTTCAGATCAGAAACCCCCTCAGCCAGAAACATGCCACCCCTTGCCCCTGTACTCTATCTTTTAAGAAAGCACATTGTCTAGAAAACATTATATGGTCATAATATTCTCAGCTGTGTAGATGTTGCATGGAAAATGTTTATTAATAAGTAATATTTTTAAGTATTTATATCAGATCAATATTTAATATTTTGGGTAATATTTTCCATGTTTAATTTATCAAATGTATTATTTAGTTTTCTATTTATTAAAAATGCATTTGGCATCTTCTCCTCAAAGTCAACCTACGCAGGCAATAAAATATTAAATTAACATTTGTTTCCTCAACATCATTTACAACCTATTCTCACAGACTCGCCCTGCATCCATTTACCTGGCCATTCTTCGAGCATGATTCAGCTTTGTGGCGACTTATGCACTGTTTTGGTGATACATTTTTCTGTCAAAGGACTGCATTAAATGTGCATATGCTAATATATATGGACAGATGCTGAATGAGTAATAAGCATTTAACCCTCTTCTCAGTCATGCAATTCAATGAGTATTAGGTTGTGATATTACCTAGTTGTTGATGTTTTCCCCAGATATCTGCTGTCTCAGATTCCAAATTTTTATTTAAAAAGAAAAATAAGACTTTAAATGTTATAGAAATAAGGGGAAAGATGTCTTTATTATTTTAGACCTTTTGGTGAAACACAAGCCTTTGTGACAGCATCTACGCATGTTTTTGTGTTTGTAAGTGTATGAATCAAAGGTAGTTACTTCACATTCTTCCTTGTTCCGTGACTAGTTTTGTACCATGACAGTGTTTATTGTGATCACGTGGTTTTGTTCCTGTTTAGTCCCTGTTTCCGTTTTCTCACGGATATGATAACTTATCACGTGACAACTGTTACTTCACGGTCTTGTTCTGTGACAAATTCTGAATTTGTCTTGTTTTCTTAACCCCTTTTTAAATATCATAAATAAAACTTTTTCGATATTTTGATTTACTGGTGTTCCAGGATTTACACACCAATGCTACAGAATTTTCAGTACTTTCTTTAATAAACATTTGTCCTGTATGGTGTTTTCTGTAGGGAAACTAATGTTGAATGCCGCTTCAGCTGCTGGCCACTAGGTGGACACTGGTTGTTGCGTGACAGTTGTTACCACATGGTCCCTTGTCTCGGAACAGGAACCGGGAACAAGCCGTGAAAAGAGAATACCCCAACCCAGCACCAGGTACAGTATTGTCATGCTCTGATCCCGATCTGGGGGTGCGGTCGAGACAAATTTCAGTTGTGTGACAGACGTGAAGTAAGATTTTTTTTTTTTACTGGTCCGAAGTGCAACACTTACAGAGAGAAAACGGATGTAAAATAGCCGCCAAAGACTCATTTGCTGAAATCCAGTAGTATGTCATGACTAGAGTAGGCCCATTGAGTCTATGGGATTTCCAGAGATCTAGACTCACCTATTCCCCTGTAATTCAAGGGGACTCCTCTACTTGTGACTGACTACAATACTGGACTTCACCCATGATTTCATATTGCACATCTACAAATGTCTGGCCCTACCTGTTATGCAGACGTTTCAAATCTGTTTCGAAAGCTGCTTGTTTGTGCAAAGATGGTGGCCCTCTTGTGTTCTACACCTACTTCACAGAGGTTCTTTGTCTGTCGACTCCCTGGGAAATTTCCTGGGGTTCACTTCGGAATCAACAAGGTCAAGGGGAAAGAGGAAGGGAGAAGGCTTATAAGGGGGTGGGGAGGAAAAGAGAGCAAGACAATTGTTTTGGAGGGCTGAATAGGAAATAGATTTTTTTTTGAAGAGGAAAAAATAAAATAAAAGGACAGCAGTGAGGCCAGCAAAATAATGGATGGTATTTTCCTTTTTCCCTGGTAAGGCCTTATTGTATTCTCCAAGCTTAAACTTAAATTGCAGTTTAATGTAAATTGAACTGATATGAATGTACCACCTCTAACTAACACTTAAGTGGCTTACAAAAGAGTTTATTTATTTATTTATTTATTTATTTATTTATTTATTTATTTATTTATTTATTGGATTTTTATACCGCCCGTTTGGCAGCGAGGTAGTTTTTCCTACCAACTTTCCCACCTCTGAGGTCCTTCCTTAACCATTTCAGCATCCATACACAGATAAGATGCATATCTCATCTTGTGGTCTTGAACCACAAATTGCCACTTTCTTCTCATCATCTTCTTGCATTCTGGCACCACAATTTTTTAAAAAAAAATTACAAATATTCTGCTAATGAGAAAAAAAGGTAATTGCACAGTGTATCTGAGTCACACAAGTTGCAATCTTAAATTACATGGGGGAAAACCTTGTTTTTAATAGGGACTTGAGGCTTGGGATTCAATTATGAGTGGCACAGAGAGAAAAGATGTATTGCTTTCAAATGAATCCAGTACAATTCCCGCTGATGGTATTGATTGCCAACAGGATCAGAAGAAAATCAAATTCCTCGTACAAAACGAGGGGCTTCACATAGAGATGACAGTGCTGCACCCATTAGTGTAAGATGCCCCACAGAAGCAGCTAGGCAAATTCCTTTCAAGATCAGTCTGTTGGGTAGGATGGCAGCCAAACACTGAGCTCCGTGATTGCCAGATGCTACAGACGGAGATTCCTGCCTCCTTTGTGCTCCGTATGTCAGCTCCCAGAGGTACCTAACTAGATACTGTTGGAGGTGGGAATGCCAAACTTTTGGCTTTTTTCAATCTGATCCTCAAGGAAATATTTATGCTATGGCTGAATGAAGGTGGTCAAAATGCCCTGAGTTTTGCTTTAAATCTAAAGTAATCCAAAATGTGATTGGTATCATTGTTTCAGGTTTCATCTTGGTTTCAAAATGATCATGTCAATACCCCATCTGTTTTGTCTTGGAAATAAATGGTCCGAAACTCCAGATATCTCGGTAACACAGTGCAAGAGACGTTGCCACTGAGACTTCATTTTCTGAATTGTCCTTCTTTTGCATATTTCCATGAAGATCATGTACTTCCTATGATATGAAACTGAATCGTCAACTCAAAATAACTTAAATGCAGATGGTTTCATGCCCAGAGGTCTGGGAAGCGGAAACGCTAGCTCTGGCTCAGAAATTATTAATTTTCAAGTGGGATACTTAGATTTAGTGTTCATAATGACTGCATGTATTGGTCAGACAAATCCAGGGAGTCAAACAGATGATGGACATAGTACCTTTGGCCATTCTTGGCAAACAGGCAAGGCTGCACAAAAGTTAAAGCAAGTGGGTGGGTGTCTCTAAATTTCTTGTTTCTGAGAAGAAATCAGAAGTGGCCAGATTCTTCTCCTAAAATTATTATATGCTTCTAAAATGCACCTGATTAAAAATCCATATGGATTGTGTCACCCAGACATTGGCATCTGGGGATAGCCCAAAGCCGATCAAGTACTGATATTGAGTGACTCAAGATTCCAATTTATGGAAGCAAAACTTGGTTTTCTTTCCAAGAGGTATCAAAAGGACAAAAAGAAATGACAAAAAAGAAAAACGGCATGTGCGCACATGGGTCCTCCCAAATGGAAGAATCATAGAATCATAGACTTGGAAGAGACCTCAAGGGCCATCCAGTCCAACCCACTGCCATGCAGGAACCCCCATCACAGTATTTTTAACAGATGGCCATCCAGACTCTGCTTAATAACCTCCAAAGGAGGAGACTCCACCACCCTCCTTTGTGGCAGCATCTTCCACTGCCGAACAGCTCTAACCGTCATGAAGTTCTTCCTAATGTTCAAATGGAATCTCTTTTCCTGCAGTTTGAAATCATTGTCCTGAGTCCTAGTTTCTGAAGAGCCCGAAGCATACCAGAGGACAACCTCTTATACACATAATAGATCAGTTGCCATTGGCTGGCGGAAGGATACAATGCATTACAAAGTCCTCATTAGCTAAGACAGTGGGGTAGGTGTTCCACCCCTGCAATTCCGAGAAATTTCTGTAGGATGTGGTCGAGACACCTAACTCTATAGCAGGGGTGGCGAACACGAGGCTCTCGAGCCGCATGCGGCTCCCGGCCAAAATGAATGCAGCTCTTTGCCTCTTATCATTATTTTGTATACTGTGGCTCTTTGCCAAGTTTGGATTTTGTTATGCTGCTTCTGAGGAGGGACCTCTGAGGAGAGATCTCCGAGCGCGTAGTCCCGCCCCCAGGCTGCGTCATCACGTCTCCCATCCCCCGGAAACAACTGCACGGGCCAGAGAGCGGGGGGACCCGTGTGTCACATGTTGTGTCACATCTTGCCGTTAGTTCTTAGTGTGGAGGACGCAGCACACCCTCACCATCACTGCAGGATTTTTACCCTCACTCAAAATGGCAAAATGCAAAGCTAAACGAAAATATGAAGATGAACACAGGAGATTTTTGGAAGAATGGGAAGATGCTTTCTTCTTTATTGAACGGAATGGGAAAGCGCTGTGTTTAATATGCAATACTATGATATCACATTTCAAGGCTTCAAATCTTCAGCGTCATTTTAGAACTCTCCATGCTAATATTGACAAGGAATTACCCAAAGGTACTGAACTACGCAAGCAAAAATTGAGCACCTTGAAAAGCCAGGTAAAAAGACAGTCTCAAATGTTTCAGCAATTAACCAAGCATGGAGAAACTGTGACCCTTGCATCCTATAAAGTGGGGGAACATTGCCCGTGCTAAAAAACCATACAATGAGGGGGAGTTTCTAAAACAGTGTTTTGCGGATGTAATTGAAACCTTGGCTCCAGACAATAAAAAACTCAAAGATTCCATCAATGATCTCCAGCTGTCACGGCACAGAGTTGAAACCAGAATAGCAGACATAAATAATGTGATTGAGTCAGATCTACATGCAGACTTGAACGCATGTGCTTATTTTAGTGTTGCATTAGACGAGTCATGTGACATACAAGACAAGCCACAGTTGGCAATATTTGCGCGAATGGTTTCTGAGGACTGCATGATTAAAGAGCTTCTCGACATTGTCGCATTAAAAGACAGAACTCGCGGTACTGACATAAAAGAGGCAATGACTGCCGTTTTTAAAAAAGCGAATATGTCTTTTGAAAAACTCACCGCAAGAGTCACGGATGGAGCACCGTCGATGATTGGCTCAGTAAATGGACTTGTGGGTCTTTGTAAAGGTGATGACGCCTTTCCTGAATTTTGGAACTTCCACTGCATCATCCATCGTGAGCAACTTGTGTCCAAAACACTGAATTTAGACCACGTTATGAAGCCTGTGGTGGAGATTGTGAACTACATCCGTACGCATGCCCTTAATCACCAGCAATTCAAGAACCTCATTGCAGAACTTGACGCAGACTTGCCCGGTGACCTGCCACTGCACAGCGCAGTGAGATGGCTCTCAAGAGGCAAAGTAGTTTCGTGCTTTTTTGAGCTTTTGGAAACAGTAAAATTGTTTATGGCAGAGAAGAACAAAACGTATCCTCTGCTTTCAGACCCCGAGTGGCTTATGGATTTGGCATTTTTAGTGGACATGCTTTCACACTTGGATAAACTAAATGTGGACCTGCAGGGGAAATTAAAAACTCTTCCTGAGCTGACACAAAGTGTATTCTCCTTTGTAAACAAGTTGAAGCTTTTTAAAGCACACATTCAAAACAGCAATCTATCCCATTTTCCTTCTTTGCGCAGCACCCTGCAGAAGACCGGTGTTAAAACAGATATAGCTGGATACGTGAAACAACTTACACAACTGCAAGAGAAGTTTACTTTCCGGTTTGAGGACTTGGACCAAAAAAGACCACAGATCACTTTTCTCATCGACCCGTTTAATGCTGACACCGACTGCCTGAAAACCCCACTTGTTACTCATGAGGCAGCAAGTGAACTAGAAATGATTGAGCTACGCGAGGACGATAGACTGAAATCTCTTTTGAAGGAAGGCCATGTTACGTTTTGGAGAGCTGTGTCAACTGAAAAATACCCGTGTGTAAAAAAAGGCGCTCTCCAGCTGCTGTCTATGTTCTCGTCAACATACGTCTGTGAGAAGCTGTTTTCTACTTTGAAACACGTGAAATCAAAGCACCGGTCCATTCTGACTGACTCTCATGTAAAGGAACTGCTCCGAGTGGCTAACTGAATACAAACCTGATTTGCAGAAGATTACTGAAAACAAAAGATGCCAGAAATCCCACTGAGATTATCATCCCATCACTCCAACAAGGTAACAAAAAACACCTGACTGAGCATGTTATATTATGTGTTTAATATATTATTGTTAAAATTATATGCTTTTGTGTGAGTGTTTGTCTGTTTTGGCAGGTCACTGCGTGGTGTGGCTCTCTGACTCTCACAGTTTAAATTTTTTGCTCTTTTTGTCGAACTTGTTCGCCACCCCTGCTCTATAGTGAGCTTCTGTGGTTTTGCTCAGGTACAGAGCGACCTGGGACTTTCTACAGTTTGCAAAAGCAAGTCCACACTCCCTTGAGGGTCTGTGGGGTAATGCAGAGTTCAGATAGAAAGATTCCTTTACCTTTCCAATATAGACCAAGACATCATTAACAGAGGAAATTGTCTAATATATATTTCTCACATACTGCTCACAATTAAAAAAAAATGCATTCAAATGTTCTTTATTCAATGGGGAGGAACAATCTTTGAAAACATAGCTGTTTGGTCAGGCTTACCCAGAACTTCCATCATCATAACACAGTGGTTCTGTCTTCAGCACTCATGATACCAGTTCCACCAACTTGCCTTTTCAATTATTTTTAATTTGTTTTAAGCAAATTTTATGTGGCTTTTGTATATGTCGACAGATGCCCAGTTTTGGTTTTGCATAGCTGGTACATTTAGTGCTTTCTGACATGTCTGTAGAGATGGGCATGAAACGAACAATATTTCATTTCCGTTTTCATTTTTTCGTTTTGTTACGCAACGAAACGACAAACGAATTTTGTCTCTAAAATGAAACAAAACGAACAGAAACACCAGAAATTTTGTCATCCGTTTCGTTTTCGTTATGGCAATACATTGAACTGCTTTAAATGCTAAAAAAAATCACAAAAAATTGAAATAAATGGTAATGAAACGGTAACGAAATAAACAAAAATGAAAATGAATTTTTTGCAAAAATTTGCAAAAAATGGAAACGAACCGAAAAGGACCCCCTAAACGACAAAGGACAAACGAAACACCATTTTTTTGATTCGCGCCCATCTCTAGTTGTTTGTTGTTGCATTGCGAAGTGGCCAGAGTGGCCTTGGTAGCCAGATGGGCAGTATGAAAGTAAAATAAAATAAAATAAAATAAAAGAGGCCATACTAATTTTTAAATGTGTACTTTGTGTACTACAGGAAAATATGATATAATTTCCATGCAGAAAACCCTCTTCCTCTCATAATGGGAAGCAGGTACAGTGGTCAGATTAGGAGATCTGCAGCAAAAAATAAAATTTACAAATTTTTGCATCCTTTCTTGGGCTTCCTGTGAGAATCAAACAGAAAAGTGCTGAACCACCAAGATGCTTAGCAATATCCTTCGGACCCAACTGAGATATATGATTTTTTTGGGATACTCAAGCAATTGATATGTGTCTCTGTGTTTAATAAGTATTATAAAAAACCATTTGTGGGAGTGCATTACTGTGGTAGACTGGGCAGGATGGGTATTTGCCTACTAAATTATCTTAAATCACTCCTGATATTATATCAAAGGAAAACTACATTATAATAGAGAAGTGCAAACAATAGAAAGGAACAAAAAAGATTAGAAAAGTCATCCGTGGTTAAGAGAAAACTAGAGTCAGCTGCAAAGTCTCTTCACTTTCCAATATTCACAAAAAAGAAGCGTTTTGTCCTGGCGGACAATTAATTCCACCCACAATCTAATTTCTCATTCTTCTATCTTTCCCTGCTAGCCTGATTCTAGTTTCTGAGACGGGGGTGGGGGATATAATTGGCAGCTTCTCTTGTTCCGATATTGGAAACTTCAGCTCAATAGCTTGGTGTCTGATTTATTCCTCAGAGATCCAGAAACTCAGGTGTGGTTAATAAATGAGAGGGGGTAATTCTTGAGCTACATTGATGTTCAGGCTCTTTCTTTTTTCCTTTGAATATACTGGGAATGACTTTTGAATGAGCAGATCTGTCAAAGGAGGTTTCAGAGAAAGTGAGAGGCTCAATGAAACCACATCCCTCCTGTCCTGCTCGCAGGCCCAAGAACCTGATAGAAAATTTTTGACAAGCAGAATGAATTCTTCCTGGGTTCTTGAAGCACGATTCAGGCAAGTATTCAACTAGGTTGAAACATGCGAACTTAGAAATTAAAGTGCATTCCGGGTTTGCAGGTACATCAGTGAGCAGCAAGCAGCAGGAGGATAGAACAGACTTCACTGCCTTTTTGATTTTCCTAGTCACAGGACGCTATTCATGGGGACTATGTCTCTGTCTCTGCCCCGGTCACCTTTTCTATGGACACAAATAATCATTGAATGGGCCTACATAGTAACAGCTTGAGCAGAGCTGTATATCACTGCGACACTTCACTGCCAGCATCCTTTTTTTCCCCTGGGAAAGAGAACATAAGAACATAAGAAGAGCCCTGCTGGATCAGGCCAAAGGCCCATCTAGTCCAGCTTCCTGTATCTCACAGTGGCCCCACCAGATGCGTTTGGGAGCGCATGAGACTAGATATCTCCCTCTTGGTTTGTAATCTGTGATGGACTTTTCCTCCAGGAATCTGTCCAGTCCCCTTTTGAAGGCATCCAGGCCAGATGCCATCACCACCTCCTGTGGCAGGGAGTTCCACAGACTAACAACGCGCTGGGTGAAATAATATTTTCTTTTGTCTGTTCTTACTCTCACAGCCCTCAATTTTAGTGTATGCCCCCTAGTTCTGGTATTTTGTGAGAGGGAGAAGAACTTCCCTCTATCCACTTTCCTCATGCCCTGCATTATTTTGTACGTCTTAATCATATCCCCCCTCAGGCGCCTTTTTTCCAGACTAAAGAGCCCCAAATGTTTTACCCTTTCCTCATAAGGGAGGTGCCCCAGCCCAGTAATCATTTTAGTCGCTCTCTTCTGCACCTTTCCCAGTTCCACTATGTCTGTCTTGAGATGCGGTGACCAGAATTGTACACAATACTCCAGGTGGGGCCTTACTATTGTTTTGTATAATGGCATTATAATGTTGGCTGTTTTATTTTCAATCCCCTTTTTGATCATCCCTAGCATGTAAATCAGCCTTCTTCACCACTGCCACACATTGGGGAGACACCTTCGTGGAGCTGTCCACCAATACACCATGATCTCTTTCCTGATCAGTCACGGATAGCTCAGAACAGATGAGTTGATAGATAAAGTTTGGATTTCCCCCCCAATATACATTACTTTACATTTGGCTACATTAAAACGCATTTACCATTTTGCAGCCCATTCCCCCAGTTTGGAGAGATCCTTCTGGAGCTCTTCACAAACTTCTCTGTTTTTTACCACACAGAAAAGTTTTGTGTCATCCGCAAACTTCGCCACCTCACTGTTTATCCCTGTCTCCAGGTCATTTATGAACACATTGAAAAGCACTGGTCCCAGGACAGATCCCTGGGGCACACCGCTTTTCACTTCTCTCCATTGTGAAAATTTCCCGTTGACACCTACTCTTTGTTTCCTGGATCTCAACCAGTTCTCAATCCATAAGAGGACCTGCCCTCTTATCCCTGACTGTGCAATTTTCTCAGCAGCCTTTGGTGAGGGACTGTGTCAAAAGCCTTTTGAAAATCCAGATAGACTATATCCACCGGTTCACCCAAATCCACATGCCTGTTGACCTTTTCAAAAAATTCTAAAAGATTGGTCAGACAAGACTTACCCTTACAGAAGCCATGCTGATTTTCTCTCAGCAAGGTTTGTTCTTCTATGTGTTTTAAGATTTTCTCTTGGATGAGGCTTTCCACCATCTTCCCTGGGACAGATGTAAGGCTAACTGGCCTGTAGTTTCCCGGGTCCCCCCTCCTTCCTTTTTTAAAAATTGGTGTGACATCTGCTGTCCTCCAGTTCTCTGACACTGTGGCCATTTTAAGAGACAAGTTGCATATAACCGTTAAGAGCTCTGCAATTTCATTTCTCAGTTCCCTAATAACCCTTGGGTGGATGCCATCTGGGCCTAGTGACTTGTTAATCTTCAATTTATCAATTAGTCCTAAAACATCCTCTCTTTTGAACTGTATTTGATTTAATTCTTTAGTCAATTCTTTAGTTAATTCAGGCCGCAGAATCTGCTCAAGGTCTTTTGCCATGAAGACAGATGCAAAGAACTCATTTAATTTCTCTGCAATTTCCAAGTCCTCCTTAACCTCCCCTTTTCCTCCCTCACCATCCAGAGGGCCAACTGGTTCTCTGGCAGGTTTTCTACTTCTAACATATTTAAAGAAGCTTTTATTATTACCCTTTATATTGCTAGCCATGCGTTCCTCAAAATCTTTCTTTGCCTCTCTTATCATCTTCTTACATTTCTTTTGCCAGAGTTTGTGTTCTTTTTTATTTTCCTCATTTGGAGAGGATTTCCATTTACAGAAAGACCTCTCCTTGCACTTTAGAGCCTCTCCACTCGTTAACCATGCCGGTGTCCTCTTGGACTTAGAGGAGCTCTTCTTTCTTTATGGTATGCACTTGTGCTGGGGCTCTATTACCGTTGTTTTAAACAGGCTCCATGCAATCTGAAGAGATTGGATTCTTCTAACCTTCCCCTTCAATTTCTTTCTAACTAGTTTCCTCATCTGAGGGAAGTTTGCCCTTCGAAAATCAAGGGTTTTGATGTCTGATTTGCTTGACACTCTTCCTCCAACATGCATGGCAGAGGAAATTGCAGCATGGTCACTGTTCCCCAGAGGCTCAGTGACATTCACATCCCTGACCAGGTCCTGAGTATCACACAGTATTAGATCCAGAGTTGCCTGTTCTCGGGTGGGCTCCATGACAAGTTGCTCTAAGGCACAGTCATTCAGCAAGTCGAGAAACCCAGTTTCTCTTTCTTGCCCAGAGCTCGCATTGGGAGCTCCGGGCAAGAAAGAGAAACAAGAGGGAGACATGTTAGTCTGTTTCAGCAGAATCAAGAATCCTGGTTGCATCTGAAGAAATGGGCCAGAGTCCAATGAAAGCTTACCCCCAAATAATGGAATATCTACCTGTCCTTTTTGGAGTGGGATGATGTGTTTTAAGCATTTTAAGTCTTCAAGTAGATTTTAAGCATTTTAGGTGTTTATGTGGTTTTTGTTTGTGCATTTGTGCATTTGTTTGTGGTTTGTGTAGTGCTGGAACAGCACTCAATTTCATTGTACATATTGTGTATATGTACAATGACAATAACTTTCTATTCTATTCTATTCTATTCTATTCTATTCTATTCTATTCTATTCTATTTTTCCTTTGTGCTTCCATTCATACAAGGGCAATCCCTGTGTCTGTTAATAAAAGCATGTCGACGAAAATGTGTATAAGCACTTTTTTAAAAAAATTAAAAAGGGGTCTGGAGTGAACAATTATGTTCCTATCATGAGGAGAGATGTGACAGCACTTTTTACTGAGCCTCGGGTCACAGTGGTTAAACATCTGTACTGCAGCCAAAACTGTGCTCACAACCTGGGGATCAATCCCAGGTATCTGGCTCAAGGTTCACTCAGCCTTCCATTCTTCTGAAGCTGGTGAAATGAGTAGCCAGCTCACGGGGGAGCGGGGGGAATGTGTAGCCTGCATAAACAAATTGTAAACTGTTCAGAGGGTGCTTTAAGCACTATGGAGAGGTATATAAGCAGCTCGCTTTTTCAAATATTGCAACATTGTCATGGGGGGGCAGAATCTGTTCCTGTTCATCCCACCATGGCCTTACTTTATACGAAGCCAGATTCTAGTTGAATATCAGGAAAAACTCCTAACTTTCAGAACAGTATGACAGTTGAACCAATTACCTCAGCAAGTGGTGAATGGTCCAACACTGGAGGCATTCAAGAGAACTGTGGACAACCATCCATCACATCTAATTTGATTCGGATTCCTTATGACTTCTTCTCATAGACAAGAAACCAAGACAACAGGATGGCTAGAATGATTTCTGTAGGGGCAGAAAGGGTCATCTTAAACATGCATGTTCCCAATGAAGTAATCTTTTCCAGAATGATCAGATATGAACTTTTCTTGCTGTCTAACGGCACCCAAAATCTTGAAGATGACACAATTCTTTTTATGTTTAGGCTTGGTTTTCTTTTTTTGTTTTTGTTGTTGCTTCTGGCTCTTTCATTTGGATGTATATTCCAATATTTCTATGAACGAGGTAATTTCAATAATGCATTTGTACTGCTTTTAAAAATCAAATTAAAAAATGAAGCCTCTCCCCAGTGAGTGAGCCCTCTTCCAGAGGAAAGCATGAGAGAAAATGAGATTTTTTTACAAAAGCTCAAATGAGCTTGAAATAAAGGTCAAAACACTACTTGGTTAATGGAATATAGTGCCAAAGGTTATGGCCTCAGCAAAGAGCAATGTGAAAATAAAAATGTGATTTCCATACTTCCTGACATAATCAATAATGTTCTCTTTTAGAATGAAAATAGCAGCAATAATGGAATAAAAGGAGCAAAGAAAACCAAAATGGGCTAGAAGATAGGCTTATCTGAACATGCAGTTGAATACTCCACTGACAAATTCAATGTGTCACCTCTTCCACAGCCACAGACATATCTCAAAACTGCACTGGAAAAACAAAAGGAAAATTGTTTTTTATATTAAATATAGTCTAACTTGTATAAAGGAATTAATTCGTTCCAAATGAAATTATGTGAAGCAAATCTTCCTTTATACAAATTTCCCATAGGAATGCATTGAAAACAGAGTAATCCTTAATCGTTACCATTTTTAAGTTGTACGGATTCGCCCCATAGGCGATTCTGTTAAGCAAATTTCCCCTATCTCTGGAATTTTTTTATGTTGTACAGATTTTATGTTATACAAACCATTTATTATATGAGGGTCCACTGTATATAATTTTAGAGATAGAGATGCCTATGCAGTAATACCTCTTAAGACAAATTTAATTTGTTCTATGAGTTGTTTCGCTTTACAAAAAATCTATTTGCGAAATGTGTTTTCCCACAGGATTTTTTTAAATTCTGTAACTCTTTTTCATCTTGTGAAGCATCCCATAGGGAATTTTTGTTATGCAAAGCAACCCTATTTCCAGAAATGTTTTTCGTCTTATGAATTTTTCATCTTGCGGGGCATCCGTCTTAAGAGGCATTACGGTATTTCCATGCAGGCCATACATCCAGCCCTCCTCATCTTCCTCTCCATTCATCCACCGTACAGTTCTTCCCCCAGTGAGGGGCTCAAGAGCACCGTCAGAGATCCTGATTTATGTCTTACAGAGGATTTGAACAGAGGATGTCATTACTGCTTCGACTGAAATGCCTCAATGAAGAATTTAATAGACTCAGTGTATCTCAGTAGGAATCTAGACAATAACTATCACCGTGTAGGAAATAATATAGCCAGAGATGTTAATAGTACTAACTTGTAAGGCTTCCAATATCTGCAGCTGACTCTCAGAAGGAGATGGTGACCTTCCTACTCAGGTATCCTATCTCCATAATAAAGAAAAGAAAGAAAGAAAGAAAGAAAGAAAGAAAGAAAGAAAGAAAGAAAGAAAGAAAGAAAGAAAGAAAGAAAGAAAGAGAATATTAAGTGGCCCTGTGAAGAGAGGCATATATATTGTTCAGTTATCACCCTTATTAATGTTCATTAACTATCTGCAATCCTAGATACACCTACTTAGGAATACATCTCATTTAGCATGCAAATAGTCGTGACTGGGATAATAAAAAGCAAAGCAAAAAGCAAAGTGTTCTGCTTATATACCGCCCCATACCACTACAAGTAGTCTCTGGGCGGTTTACAATTTTTTAATTACAGTGTGCAGGCTACACATTGCCCCCCCCCAGCAAGCTGGGTACTCATTTTACCGACCTCGGAAGGATGGAAGGCTGAGTGAACCTTGAGCCTGCTACCTGGGATTGAACCCCAGGTCGTGAACACAGTTTTACCTGCAGTACAGGCATTTAAGCACTGCGCCACGAGGCCCACAGAGGCTATGAATCAGAGGTTAAAGAAACAAGATTTGATTTTTGAGGGATCTTTCTTTGCCAGGGGACAGAAGTGCCTCTAAATTAAGACTGAGCACTATGCCTCTCCCACCTCTATTTTTTTTTTGGGGGGGGGGGGGCTTTCTGCCTCCAGCAAACTAACACACCATCAACAAATCCATCCAATTAACTTTTGGAGTCCCGCGACATTGACAACCATGTGCCTATAACTCAAAATGAAACAAGGTTTTTTTTTCCTCCTCACTGTTCTTTAAAAGTGTCACCTGATACATTGGGATAGATGTGTCTGTTCTTGTACGAGAGCATTACGGACGCTACTCCCCAAGCAATGGGTGAGAATTCTGTTTAGTTTGCCCTTTAATAATATGCTTCCACAATACATATTTTATTTCCAAACATTCAATAGCACAGAACTTAATATAGTCAGAAATTATGGATATGGCAGAAAAGCAAAACTGGCAGAATCACCCATACATAATCCTAAAAGGAAAAAAATTGCTTTGAAATCCTGTATATTCAGCTATGTTTGTGATGCTGAATTAGAGTCACTACCTTTTTTTTTCCTTGATAGGCTTCTCATCAAGAGTGAAAGCAGAGCCCTGAGGAATGTTTAACCCTAGAAGCCTTCTTCCAACTTGAGGTTTTAAAGTGGTTCCATAGGTGGAATGGAGCCAGCTCAAGACATCTTGCTACCTGAAGGCAAACTGTGCACCTTCCCAAGCAAAACGCGTAGTACAAAAAGCCAGCCAGGTTATTTGGGAAGCTGAGGCGGAAATATCCAAGAAGCATCTCACCCTGTCTGAGGCAGTAAAATTACAGGAACAACAGGTTTCAATACCTAACCATTTGCTACCTTTACTTGACACCCTGAATCTGCTACTTGATGTGTCTGTTGTCTAAGGAACATGCTGTTTACCCTGATTGGAAACTTATTTTTGGCAAAGGCACACTTGCTTCATGAAAAAAATCGGCTTATTTTTTTACCAGAACTATTTTTGAAAGTATTCACAAATTTCTACTTACATTGGATTTCAGGCTTAATGCATTCTCCAGGATGTTTCATATTGCAGAAAATTTGTAAACTGGAAACACATCCTTGGCATTTTGTTGACAATGCATTAGGAAAAAAATCTTAAACCGGGCTATTGCCGAATTTTTTTTGCAAATCGAAGCATTTTTGTAAACTGAAAAATACGTAAACAGAGGTGTTCATAAGCTGAGGTTCGCCTGTAAAATAGTTTCGATGTTGAGTAGCGATGGGCATGAAATGGAAATATAGTGTTTTGTTTTGTTTCAGTCTTCATTTCATTTCATTTCATTACTAATTGTTTTTAAAAAGGATTTTCATCATGAAATGAAACACTTCGTAAGGCTATATAAATAATGGGGAGCTTTCCTTTTTTGATTTAACAGGGAGCCCACTGCCCTAAATCAAAGTCCCTCAAACCTTCCAATAAATTTGCTTTCAAGCAAAGAACCCCCTGTAAGCAAGCTAAAAACCTAATATTTAGCTGCTGCACAGAGAGATCAGGGCAATAAACATGGCGTGGCGAGGGAAAGAAAGGGGGAGGAAAATATTTGTTATAAAATAAAAACTCCACAGTCCTACTTGAAAAGGAATGGAAAGCAATCAGTTTAAATCAACGAACAGCCACAGCCACTCAAGGGAACAGCTCAGCTCCTGGCTAGTTTCAGGCAGATCAAGTTCGGAGATAAGCAGTCTCAACCAGGGAACTTGAGGTGAGGTGTGGGAAGGAAAGAAAACAAATCAATCAGTTTAAAAATAAACTGCCTGTTCTCAAGATGGCTGGATCAAGGGGCTAGGATGAAGCATTTCATTTCCCAAACAAAATATGCTGTTTCATTTCATTTCTTGACAACATACTGTTTGCTGTTTTGTTTGGTTTTGTAAGGCCTCATACACTTACAAAATGATAAAACAGCATGTCAGTTTTTTGAGTATGGAAGAAAGAGAAATGGACAATATTCTATCTCTACTTATTTATATTTATTTATATATTTCTCTATTTACAAGGAAACATATTTTAGATTATTGGGCACACATGACACATGGTTACAAACTCATGCAAGCTCATGTATTGGCCTAAGTGACCTTCTACCCTTTTACCAGTAAAGCTAAGCTCTGTGTTCTGAATGCTGTAGAATAGATCCAGTGCCTTGTACTGCCTATTCAAAAGATCTTATAGAGAGCACATCATTATAGTAGAGAAACCCTTAAGTACTAAAAATCATCTGCCTGCCACATGAGGGCCTTGCTAATTAGCTTGCTTTATTGGTGATTGGTCTTCTGGATCCAAACACAACCTTTGCTTGCAAATTTAATAAATAAGTCAAATAAATATATAAATAAATAAATAAATAAATCTTATGTCTTAAATGTGATTATCTGACATGATGTAAAAGGAATTTAGGAAAAAAATTGAACAGGTTTTTATTCCTCTGTCAAGATCCTATAAGAGAAATCTGGAGAAACCCAATACAGAGAAGTAATTTGGAAATAGAGGGAGAGGGGTTTATTGAGATAAAATAAGAATAACAGAGTCTTGCAAGACTGGAGAAGCCAATGTTAGATAAGGCTGATCAAAGAGCATAAAGAAAACATACCTATATTTCTAAGGTTTGAAGTTCCTTCCCTCAGCACAAAAGGATGGGTTCTGTTTCTTCCAGAACATTTGGCACATTCTGTACTTTGCCATTACATGTATGTTCACAAGTTGTTACATGTTGGCATCTATGACATTAGCATATATCCTGGCACCTCTCTGGGCATAGTAACTTCTTTTAGGGAATACAAAGGCCACTGTGAAAGTGGCTTGTTTTGATTTCTTATCTGGAAGAGTTGTTATTTCCTTTTTGGGCTAAGAGTCCGAGGTCAAGATATCCCATTCTTGTCAAGGTCACTCGCCTAGCTGTCCTTGGAGTTGGGAATCTGCTTAGGCATGGGGAGAACAACTGTGCCTGCAGTGGTTTTCCCTCTACAGGAGTCTTAGGTGGTTACTTCATGTCCTGTTCATCCCTCCTTGCTGTCCTGCTTAGGACTGTTACAAAAAAACCCCTTCCTCACGTCCATATCGTGACAGCAGAATCTCATCCCGACTACACCCCCTGAACAAGGAACAGAGCGTGACAAGCTGTACCTGCCCTGGGCTGGGGAATTCTCTTGTCACAGTTCATTCCCAGTTCCTGTTCTGAGACAAGGGACCGTGTGGTAACAACTGTCATGCAACAACTAGTGTCCACCTTAGTGGTCAGAGGCTGAAGTGGCATTCAACATTAGTTTCCCTATGGGAAACACCATGCAGTGCAAATGTTTATTAAAGAAAGTTTGAAAATTCTGTTAGCATTGATGTGTAAATCCCGGAACTTACAGTAAATCGAATATAAACAAAACGTTTTATTTATGAGTATGGAAGAAAAAAAAGGCTATTCTAAAGCAAGACAAATTTATATTTATTTGTCACGGAACAAGACCGTGAAGTACCAGTTGTCACATGGAGACAAGTCAATCACGCTCAGGGCCGTCTTAAGTGATATGTGGAGCCGTTTTACCAATATCCCTCTGGCAGGTCCCCCCCCCGAATCACAGAGCTGTCTAGTGCCTGTACTTTTTTAAGGGAGCTATAACACGACACTTAAATATTATAAAGAAAACAGAAACTTTTCAGGTTGCTCATTTATTAACTGCCTGCACTTATTAAGTACCTTACAACACCACGACATTGTTTTGTTTTTGATTGTTTGCTTCTGTCCCAAAAATCTACTTTTCGAGCCTTTCTATGAGCAAATTTAATAAATAAGGTCACTGGTATCTATTGCTAAATTTTTCAATACTGATCATAAAGGTTTGACAATCTTTCTTGAACATAGTTGATCTTAAATGAGCCCCCAGGAGGACGTTCCCTTGGCAGGGGATCAAGACCCGCCCCCTTGAAGGGCCGACCTGTCTCTCCTGGGCTGGGGGGTCCAGGGAGGTGGGCCGCTGCCCACCAAAGGCTCTGGCCAACCACAACCCCTTCCTCTTGAAATGTCTCTGTAAACCTCCCAGAGAGTTCTCAGGGGCAGTGGCCCCCCCAGGGGGTAGTAGGAGGCCAGCCAGCAGCAGCACAGGGGGGGGGGGCTGGCTGGGTGTGTGTGTATCTGGGGCTCCCCAAACCTCACACTCTGTGACCCACATCCGTTTAAGAAGGCAGTCCCCCCCACACACTGGACATCCTGGGGGAGGGAATGGGAGGGCCCACCAGGGCTTTCTGGACAGGCACTGCCAGACCCCTTTCTTCTTGGGAGTCAGAGGCGTCTGGTGCCCCCACCTCCCTGGGGACGTGGGGTGGGCTTTTCTCCCGCTTCCTTGGTGCAAAAAAAAAAACCCTTAGGGAGGGCTCCCCTCTTTCTTTTGGCTGGGCTTGGAGGCTCCCGGTTCATGCGGCAGCCCAGGGAGGTACAGCTGTTTGGGCGCAAACTTCTCCCCGGGAAGGGGGCAGGAGAATGGGGCACCGCCCCCCCCCGCGTCTTCTGCAGAAGGCGAAAGGAAGTTTCTTTTGGCCAAGAAGAGGAAAGCGAGCCGTGCAAGGAGGCGCTGCCCCCCCCCCCTTCCCCCTCCGGCCAGGCCGAAAAAAAACCGCAAGAAGCTCCATATCGTGAGAGCGAGATCTACCATCCCGCTCGCACCCCCTGGCAAGCTGCAAGCGGGGAGGCGCCGCATCCCCGCCCGCCCAGCGCGCGGCCTCCGCCGCCGGCTTCTGCACAGCCCCAGGTAGCGGGACCGGTCGGCGTCCCAGTTCCTGTTCCGCCCCGCCTTGGCCAAGCGCCGGCTTCTGCTGCAGCATCGGCGGCATCGGCGGCGTCGCTAGAGGAGCCACCTTAGTGGT
This sequence comes from Phrynocephalus guinanensis, assembly GCA_037367245.1. Taxonomy (NCBI): domain Eukaryota; kingdom Metazoa; phylum Chordata; class Lepidosauria; order Squamata; family Agamidae; genus Phrynocephalus; species Phrynocephalus guinanensis. The sequence goes on along the minus strand of CM074733.1, from coordinate 173,296,999 downwards.
CAGGGGCGCTCCTTGCAAGGGAGGCGGATTAGGAAGGAAGGGGAAACCGCCCGGCGCCCAGAACGAGCAAATGAGGAGGAGGAAGAAAGGAGGAGGATTCTGTGGCCAGGAGGAGCCGCCGCCCCCGTGGAACCCCCGGCCCCGTCGGGTTGCGGCGGTTGGTGGAAAACGTTTTGCTGCTGCTATCTTAAAAAAAGCCTGCTAAAGCCTGCTGCGGAGAAATTTGGGGTTTGGGGGTTCAGGCGCCCTTGGGGTTCAGGTGCCCTGGGTCATTGAACCACAAAGGCCTATGGGAAAGTCGCCCCTGATCACGCTCATGAGTAAACAGAAACAGGGACTGAACAGGGACAAAACCACATGACCCCGAACAGTACTGTCACGGTACAAACATAATCGCTAAACAAGGTAGGACGTGAAATAACTGCCTTAGACTATGGAGGTGCTGATGCTGGGTTTAACAAGGAAGCACATTATAGGGGGTCAGGAAATATGAACAGGCGATCAATACTTGCTACAGGCAGAATCGTCTCTCCAGAATACCAATGTAACTTCAGCTAGAATGATGTGAATGATATAGCATGCAGCGTGGTTCTCAACGAACTGCAAGGAAGCAATGTCTGCCTGGTGGTGGAACCCGTCATCAGAGTGGACAATAGCTAGATGGACTAATTGGCTCAATAGGGAGCAGTGTCAAATATTCAAATATATAAGCCAAACATCAGGAAAGAATGAATCGACATTAGAACATGAGTTTACTGATTTTTTAAAAACACTGTTCTCCAGCTATATTCTGGATCAAGGCCATGAAGTACAAGTTATTAAGGCTTTGGAGACTTTCAATAATTGGATTGTACAACACCTTCTCTCTTTTGTTATAGGTGCGATACAAGATAATAAATATGTAATTTGTCACTTCCGTGCGCAGAACAGATTGATAGCACAGGGATTTTTAATGCTTGTTATTTCCTACTTTTCCATCTTGCAGCTTCTCAGGAGGTTAAGTGGGAAAGCTACAAAAACTTTTTCATCAGGAAATACACCATGGGGAATTAAAAGTCATGTGCAGACATGGAGTTGCAGTTTTGGAAATGTTCAGTCAGAAAGTTTAATCTTATTACCTGTTTTCAAATAAAGGGACACCCTAACTAGATCCTCACAGTCATCTGTAATTTGTTACCCAACAGAATACAACCAAAGAAGAAGATGAACATAAGGAGAAAGAAAAAAAGGAATAATACAGATGAAAGTAATCTGATATTTGTTGCATTAAATAATTGCTTAATGCTAATTGATATTGTCAATAATCAAAGGCAACAAGGCAATGCCAATGTGATTTGATAGCATTTACTAACTAGGGGTGTGGTGGCTCAGCAGGCTAGAGCACTGAAAACTGTTGGCTACAAAGTTGGCAGCTCATCAGTTCGAATCCCGGGTGCCATGCAATGGAGTGAGTTCCCACTGTTAACCCCAGCTCCTGCCAACTTAGCAGTTTGAAGGCATGTAAATACAAGTAGATAAATAGGTAACACCATTAAAAGCAGGAAGGTAAACAGTGCTCCATGCGCAGAAATGCGTTCGGCCATGCCGACCACATGGCCACGGACTTGCACAACACTGGCTCTTCAGCTTGAATACGGAGATGAGCACTTCCCCTAGAGTTGGACATGGCTAGCATGCATGTGCAGGGGGAACCTTTACCTTTACTAACCAATAAGGGTGTTTACCATCAAAATGGTACAAATATGGCAGGAAAGGGAGAAACAGCGGTTGCCGTAGGGCCTGAGCAGAAGATCTCTTGCATATATCATGCAACCTGCCTTGGATCTTTAGGAGATAGGCAGGATATAAATATGGAACTGCTGGATAGCTCATTGGATAAGGTGTCTGGTTGGGGAGCCAGGGTTGCTGTGAGTTTGATTCCCTGTTGTTCCCCCTTGAGAAAGGCGGGACTTGATGACCTATCAGGTCTCTTTCAACTCTGCAATTCTAAGATTAAGGAAGGAAGGAAGGAAGGAAGGAAGGAAAGAAAGAAAGAAAGAAAGAAAGAAAGAAAGAAAGAAAGAAAGAAAGAAAGAAAGAAAGAAAGAAAGAAAGAAAGAAAGGGAGAGAGGGAGGGAGGGAGGAACGAACGAAGGAAGGAAGGAAGGAAAGAAAGGAAGGAAGGAAGGAAAGAAAGGTTGAAAATTGGGGAGAGAGGGAGGCTGGAGGAAAACTAAGTAGGCAAGGAGGAGGCTGATGAACATTCTACTCTCTTTTGGGGGGTTGACAGAGGAATAAAAGTACTTGGATCCAGCAGATCCAGACCACCATCTCTCCTGTACCACATAACATTTTTGCAAGTAGTGTCAGCTATGTATCAATGGCTGTGGAAGAGAGAAAAATGGAGAGGAAAAGCCCCCATGCTCAACGGGGAGGTCCTGAGAGCGGGGTTCCTTCACCACTCGTAGACACAGCAGAGAGAAATAATGACTTCAGCCCCTTTGCCACTGGAATGCCCTCCCACAATTCCCTGTTGTGTCCATTACTGTTTTGCTTTTGACAGTGAAAGCAAAGCAATGCCCTGGCCCCACCACTCTGCTCCTGCTTGGTTCTGTTCAATTTGGAAGGAAGGAAGGAAGAAGAACTTGGAGCAGGACAGCTGGAGGCTGGACAGCTAGGCCTGTTTTTGGACTGCTTCTAACAGAATCCCCCCCAAGTGCCCATTAGAACCGTCTTCAAAAGGAAGGAAGGAAGGAAGGAAGGAAGGAAGGAAGGAAGGAAAACAAGAAATTGAGTTGGCTGTTGCAGAGCTATTTGACAGCCTGTAGGCAGCAGAAAGAGCACAACAACCAGGGAGAATGAGTGCAGATACCCATCCGGACATTGTTCAATACTATGTATGTGCATGTATTGCCCCACTCAATTTGTGTCCAAATGCCAGCAGGATCAGGAGCAACCTGCCCAGAGGTGGTTTGGAGACCTCCTGAACCATTTTGTTCTTGAACTCGTGTGCATTTGTATATATTTGTGTGTTTCTGAATCATATGAATGTAATTGCAAATGAAGAAAACAAAGGGCTAGGACCTCTGATGGGGGGGGGGTGATAATACACAAAGCCATCAACTTTTGAGGAACCATTTGTAACTCCTATCAGCTTCTGTCATTTCCTTCATTCCCTCACTCATGGACGGTACTTCTTGCTGAAGAGTTTCTGCTCTTCTATGACTGTATCTCACATCAGCCAGCAGCAGGCATAAAAAGATTAAAGTAAGTAGAAACATGTGTGTGTGTGTGTGTGTGTGTGTGTGTGTGTGTGTGTGTGTGTGTGTGTGTGTCTGTGTCTGTGTCTGTGTGTCTGAGTGTGTGTGTCTGTGTGTGTGTGTTGGGTTGGGTTGGGTTGGGTTGGGTTGGGTTGGAGGTAGATTATGGTTCTCAGAACTGCTTTGATCTTGCAATACCTTGATTTGTTTCAATATGAGTTTTTAAGGCATGCCACGATTTAATCTCAAAAATATAATCAGAGCCGAACATATCTGATACTGCATTTGTCCAAATATAGTAAGAAGAACCTGCCTGAATTTGTTTGCTTCTTTAAACTAAAGGAAAACTTTGGGGTGACCTCAATGATTATCATAGATTTGATCAATATCTCAAGGAGCTATGCTGACTGGGTAATTCGGTGGGTTAAGTATTTGGCGGTGTAGCCAAAGGTTGGGAATTTTGATTCCTCTCTGACCTGCCTGTGAGAAGAACTAGCCTGGGTGGCCTTGGGCAAGCTGCAGAGTCCCAGGGCACCTCCCAGGGGAAGGGAATAGTACACCACTTCTGAGTAGTATACCACTTCTGAGTCTTGTGGCGCAGTGGTTAAATGCCTGTACTGTACTCTCTCTACTGCTAAAACCCTGAAAAGGGTTGCCATAAATCAGAACTGACTTGATGGCAAACAATGATTATTATGAAGAAACAGGCATTTAGAGTAACTGGGTCTGATGTAGAGTACCATAATAGGTTCTTTTCCATAGAAAAAAACAGCTGAGAGTACCCAGTCCTTTGGCTCAGAGCCATGACATGGGGGAACAGAGTTTCCCTCATTTGAAGCCAAACCAAACCTCATTAGTCACTGATGGGGGAGGTGGGGGAACAGGTACAGCCTGGTCCTTCCTCTTTCCACCTGCTAGTGCTCCAAACAACAGGGCATTAACAGTTGCCACATTCCTGGTGAGTACAGTGTCATTTTGACCAAGATTGTTCTAGAGTTTTGGGATGGTTTCCTAAAAACAAGGCAGGCTTGCTGGTTACCATCACACCATGCCTTCTTTTTACTTAATACAAGCCATAAATTTGTTTAACAATTACATTTTAAACCAGGCCCATAATCTCAGGTTCAGCTCATCAGTTATGGTTCTGATGATGAATACAGGAAATTTTGGATCCTGTAAAATAGCTAGGAAACAAAGCAATAACAGTCTCTCAGTGTTGGTGAACCTATGGGCGTTTATACACGACCCCTAAACTCCGGGGCAAATGGCTCCCAGCTCCGGAGCTTAAAAATGTTTACCCACCAGCTCCGGAGTTAACAGGAAATTAAGTGCGACCACGCCCACTTTAGCGCGTCCCAGCGCACCTTTCAAGTACCTGCTCTTTGGAGGTGAAAATTATTTGATCCGGTGTAACGATAGTGAGTGTGGGGCTCTCCTTGCTTCTGTTTGTTGTTTTTTGGCTCCCGCCCCTTTAAGAGCTACTTTTACAGAGACGAGAGGCAGAACGGAGGTGAGCGGCATGCTTTTTTTTCTCTTTTTCTCCCTCCCCTCACGCAGCCAGCAGCCAGGAAGTGCGGAGGGGGTGGGAACGCAGGAAGAGCGACGAACCCCTAAGATCTCTGGTCCGAATGTAAGTGGCCAGCGGATCTTAGGGGTCGTGTAAAAAGGCCCTATGACACGAGTGCCAAATGTGGTACTCAGAGCCCTTTCTGTGGGCACTTAACATCGCCCCTTCACAGCCACCTGTATTCAGGTTAAATGTCTGTATTGGCACTTTGTGAACAATTAGTGGGTTTTGAATCGCAATTTGGGCACTCGGAGTCTAAAAGGTTCGTCGTCACTTGTCTATCTACTCTGAAGTAACTCTGGCTTTACTGCCAGTTGTAAGTAATTACCGCCTCAAAAATTCATCTGTCAGCATCAAAAGTAGCATGCGCTTAAAAGCACTTCTGTCACAGTCTGATCCTCCATGTGGGCTTCGCATCACAGATTTCCCTCACAAATATTCCTGAAAAGACAGGCCTCTTTGAAGCTCTAATGAAAGGGAAAAAAAAGACACATTTGCTAAAGCATATTTGACATCCCAGATAACTTAAATTATTCACTAAAAGCTTTCATTTACAGAAAATACTACATGTTTCCTCATGTAACTAATATTAGCAAGGGAATCAAGAAGAAAAATAAGATATAATACTACAAACAGAACACTCCCCAAAGAATCAGAGATCTAAGCTGATTGCATCAGGCACTCTTAAGGAGGAAAGGAGGCCGATTTCTGTTCTGGAAAATACAGCATTCAGAAGACATTTAGAGACAGAGAGGCCATGTAAGTGGCAATGAGGGTTGACTCTTAACAGGAACATCCACATTTTGGTGATTGTTCCCAAATATCTGCAGGCTGATGAGTATGGACACTAATCATAAAAGTTTCTGTGCGACTGATCATTTGGTTTTGTGAAATGTAGAGATGATCATTTGGTTTTGTGAAATGTATAGATGCCCTGAGCACATCCGATCTCGCCTGATCTCGGAAGCTAAGCAGGGTCGGCCCTGGTTAGTACTTGGATGGGAGACCACCAGGGAATGCCAGGTGCTGTAGGTGCCTGGAGTAGGAACTGGCAAACCACTCCAGTATTCCTGCCAAGAAAAACTCCATGGACATGGGGTCACGAAGAGTCGGTCACGACTGTAATGACACAACAACAAATAGTGCAATGCATCTGGAAAAATGTCAGGTTTGGAAAGGCTGTCCTAAAAAGTGGTATATGATGATCTGTCCAGTTGATTAGGGATGTTAGTTTTGGTCTACAAATCCTATAGTTCTCTATTATGGGGATTCTGTTTAATAGACAGACAGTTTGTACACAACTAAATGGAGCTCACCTGGGAGAGGAGGCCCAAAATGGAAGGCTTTGAGGCCTATCTAAACCCTAACTCCAACTAAGCCTCCTGTTCCTGCCTGCTGTGAACTGGGTGCTTTCATCCTGAACAGGAAGCTAAAGCAGGGTTAAGCCTTGATTTAGGCCTTTCTCTCAGGTAAACCACAGGTATGTGTCTGTAAGGGTTGTGTCTGCCATATACTGTTACTACTAGAATGGAGGTGGAGGGCTGAGTGGATTTCAGTTTGTATACCAGCCCATAGACCACACACGCTGTGGGCAGTTTGAAATAAGTGCAAAACACATACTGTATATATTCGAATATAAGTCTAGTTTGTCAGCTCTAATTTTGGACTGAAAAAATAGGCCCTCAACTTATATTCGGGTCAATACTTTTAGCCACTGAGGCAAGTGCTTGGGTCAGTGGCTAAAAGTCATTTTAAACATCATGCACCACTTCTTCTGACCCTCGTCTACATCACGGGGGAGTGGCTCACGATGTTTACAATGACTTTTAGCCACCGAGGCAAGCGCTTGCCTCAGTGGCTCAAAGTCATTTTAAACATCACACACTGCTCCCCCAGCTCACAAAGGAGGAGCTGCCAGGCCCTGCTGCATTTCCCACCCTAGACTTCTACTCAAGTCAATATGTTTCCCCAGTTTGGGGGGTTAAATTAGGGGCCTTGACTTATACTTGGGTCGACTTCTGCTCGAGTATATACTGTAATCGTCCAAAAGATTCCATCCCTACAGTTAAGTTTTGGTTACTGATCCACAGCTGATCATTTCCACTCCTACTTATCCCTACTAATCCATATGCCATATAGTCATGGTTCGGACAGTGAGGATACATTGTCTGAACTGGAAAAGGGGAATAAGGTAGAAGTATCCCCTGCATTTGGAGGGCAGTGTTCAACCACAATGTTGCTGAACAGCAATAAGTGGCTGCAAAAGTCAGCTGGGGAATCAAAGGTAGAAACCGCAGTTAATGATAGATGTGATGGTGTGTTTTTTTTAACAATAGCTTCTGAATCTTGGTGTGTGTAGAATTCAATGAGAATTCCTGGTTTGAACATTAACAGGAAGCTTGAGTTAATTGTGGCTTCCTGGTTTGTTTCTTCTTCACTTGAAGCAGGAGGAAAGTGGCATTATATGGATGTATGAAATGCATGCTTATCCTGGCCAGCTAAGCCACTGTTTGATTAATGAATAGAGATGGGCACGACTTGAAAAAAAAATTTTTCGAGTTGTCGTTAGTCGGGCCGGTCCCGTTTCGGCTCGTTTCCGGTTTTCGCGAAAATTCGCAAAAATTAGTCGGTTCGTTTTTTTCGTTGTCGTTAGTACTGGTTTTGGGGGGGGAGCGGGCTCCTGGAGGCACCTCTGTGGGGTGGGTGCCTCCTCTGGCCCGCTATAAAGGGAAAGTGGGCTCCTGGAGGCACCCGTGGGTGCCTCCTATCGAAGCAGGCTCCAAGAGACCCCTCTACATGGGGGTCTCCCCTCCTCACCTGCTGCTGCTGCAAAATGCTATGCAATAGCCATATGGATATTGCATAACAGAATGTGCAGACAGTGAGACCAGTGAGAGTGATAGCGTCATGCCCGCCCTTCACAAGGCTCTCGCACCACCATGTCTCACACAGAAGGGAATTGTACTTGCTGCGTGTAGTGCAATGCAAGCAAGTAGATCTGGCTTTAAGGTGGCTTAGTGCAATGGCTAGGGTTAGGCTAGTGACGGGTAAGGTTACGGTGGGCTAGTGGGTTGCACCTCTGGGTGCCTCTCTGACCCACTAAGAAGACAGTCTGTGACGTATGGGTACGGAGTCAAGGGTTAGGGTTAGGGCTAGGGCAGGTTTTAGGGGGCTTTTGGCACATCCCAGAAGTCTCCATGGCCAAGTGGCCATGCGACTGGTGGGATGGCTCCAAAAATTTGCATGGTTGTCCACTCCCATATGGCTGGCCACTCGGCCAGCCCATCATTGCGCAGGTGTAAATAAAATAAAATAAAATAAAATCAATGGAGGACAGAGGAGGAGAGGAGAGACATTTTGTTGCAAGAAAAAAACCCACTGCTACTGTGAAAAATCTGGCAGTTTATAAATTTTCGCGTGTTTCTGTTGTGCTTGTGTGTTTTTGGACCACGATTTCAAAAACAATATTGCGTTTGCCGCCCCATTTTGGATCCCCCGCCCGCACCGCATGGCATGGCGAAATGGCAACTCGAGTCCGGCTGCCCAGGACGGGGGGGAGGCGGGACCCCCCCTCCAGAAACCACCCCTCCGGTAGGTGCCCTGCGCCCTTAGTCAAGCAGGCATTTTTCCGCCTGCTTTTTTGGCCCGGGAATGGGTGGGGGGAGAGTTTAAAAGTTTTTTCCTGTGCCGTCCGTGCCGCTTGCTTGCGCTTTAATTGCGGGCGGCCGGCGGCGAGACTGGGCTTTTTGCTGGCTGCGAGCCTGCGGCGAGTCCCACCAGAGCAGCCCAGGACGGGGGATGAGGGGGGAGGCCGGGGACCTCCAGAAACAACCCCTCTGGTAGGTACCCTGAGGCACGGCAGGCATTTTTCCGCCTGCTTTTTGGCCGGGAACCGGGTTTTTTTAACTTTTAAAAACTTTTTTTCTGTGCCGCGTGGCATCGCGCAATCGCGCGATTCAAGGAACGAGCACGACAAATCAGACCAAAATTGTTCGTTCGTCGGTTCGAGCTCGAAGTCTGGTGGAGTAATTCCCGTTACCGTTTCCGTAGAGTAACGGAACCGAGTAACGGAAACGGAAACGGGAATACCGCTAATTCGTGCCCATCTCTATTAATGAATTTGGTGGCTGAGACAGGCCAGGGATCTGTTCATCCCAGTGGTGTTTTCTGACACTGCCAGCAACTCTTCCCGAATTAAAATCTGTACAGTGCAAGTAAACTGGTTGCTGTTCTAAAATGCGTTTCTGTTCTTCCATGCCATTGCCTAAGGATGTGGTCACACTCTTTCTATTCCTCCAGTGTAGACTGATAACATGGAGGCCTCCAAAACGTGATTTTCAAAAGAGACAACACATCATATTTGTCACATCAATCAATCAATCAGGCTTTATTGTTAAACCATAGGTCATCACAAAAACATAAACCCTAAAAACAAACACAGTGCAGATGGAACATATTTGTACATAGATATAAAATGATATGGCTTCGCTTCTTAACGCTTATGGTGCTTGGCCTGTATTTTCTTTGCAGCCAAAGAAAAATTTTGCTACTTGATGGGTAGTAGTAGCTACATCCATACCCAGAAGTAGCATACAGAGTTGAGTGAAGGGGTGTATGTGTGTCTGTCGCACAGAAGTCTAAGGATTCCAGCATGAAATTGACTTCTGGGATGCTCCTATAAAGGGCAACTGAATAAATAATGGAAAACATCCTTGACCTCTCCTGATCCACAAATGCAAAGTCTTTGGTGGGATGGGAGCATTATCATGCCTCCCGTCCAAAGTGCCGGCTCCGACGCCGGCATCGGCAGGCGGGGCTTGTTTGCCGCCCCCCGGCCGGGCTCACACGAGACGGGACTTCCGGGTCTCGCGAGGCCGGGAGGTATCGCGGGAGCCCGCACCTCCCTTTTAAGCGGGCCCCCGACCTTCCCCTGGCCTCTTCCATCAAGCAGCTGACTCCCAACCCACCCTCCCTTCTATATTTACTGTCAGGGCGAGAGTGCTGGTCGCCATCGAGGGGCCGGATAGGAATTTTTCCCCTCATACCCGCAATTGGCCTGCGGGCTGGGGGTTTTTTCGCCTATCCCGTCCTGACAGAGAAGGGGGGCATGCGCTCAATTCGGCCAGTAGGGTGGACGTGTCGGGTGTGGCGGTTAGTGCGGGAAAAGCAAAATGGCGGGGAGTAAGAGTCACTAAGAAGCTTTAACCCCCCCTACCCACAGGCGCTGCAAGTCAGGTGATTACAGCGCCCGGGGGGGTGGGGGTAATTTACAGCTTGCCACTTCTGGGGAGGGGCCAAGCCAGATGTTGGCACCCCACCTTCCGGCAGGGGTAAACTGATTCCGGTGACGCCGCGAGCGTCATCAGCGTTATGGCGCTCGAGGGTGGAGCTTACTCCCTGAACATCAACTTGCAGGGGGGGGGTCTGGGACCAGGCCCCCCTGGACCCGGAAATTCCCGCACTACAGCAGCCCCCCCTCTTTTCGCTTGGTTAGATGTTGTTTGCTAAGTGTGCATTATTTGTGTAAATAAATCTGGCCCTGTGTTCAACCCACAAACCAGTGTCTCGCGTGTATGTCTTCGGCCGTGGGGGGGCAAATGTCAGATTGGCAGGCACTGAAATTGCAATGCTGTGCATGTTTTCCTCAGTAGGGCTGAGGTCAGACTGACAATTTTTTTGTCCCGCCTTCTTGGCAGTGAATCTTTATTGTAGTTTTACCACAATGTTTACATTATGATTTTTTTTCACTTTTATTATTATTGCTTTCTTCTTTTTTACTTAGTTTGTTATTATTGTTATTGTTATTGTTGTAAACCGCCCGGAGTTCCTTCGGAAGACGGACGGTATATAAGTATTTAAATAAATAAATAAATAAATAAATAAATAAATAAATAAATAAATAAATAGTTTTCCAAGCCGAAGGATGTTTTGTACAAGGGGAAACCAACCAGGGTATGACATTTGTGAAATTGCAAACATATCCAGCCGCTTAAAATAAAGACAGATTTTTTTTTCTTTTTTAATCATTTGCTTAACTCTGCTAGCGGCAAAGGTGGACAAGGACTCTGTGTCAACCCCATAATTCTGTAGTATGGGTCCAACTGAATTTACCCAAGACTCTTGAGAAGGGCTCTGAAGTTATTTAAAACACTTCTTTGGTAGATGGGAGTCACTCATACAGACCAGTTTCAGCCACCTCATTGCCAGTAGAAATAGGCACAAAAGTGAAAAATAAGCATTTAGTTCTGTTTCCTTTGCTATTTCATTATTAATTTTTTAAAACAAAAATTCATAACAAAATAAAATAATATAAAATGATTCATTATAATACTATATGAATCTGCTCCTCTGGGTCTTAAAAGCACCCAGTTTTGTGGGTAGCTCAAGAGTTAGGACAACAGGCTGAAAACTGCAATTTGTGTGCAGAGAGGTGGGACCTAGGAATGAATGATGTACCAGTAAGATATTATGGTCCATTTGGGAAGAGATGGGAAAGATCCCATGCCAAAATCATATGAAATCAAGAGGATACGATAAGATCCAGCTTCTTTTAACCATAAACCTCTTTTTATTTAAATTTAAATTTAAAGAGAGAGGCATGTAGACACCAGCCAATCTTCTCCTTTTAAATTTAAGTAAAATATTTTCATGGGTTTAAAAAAGCCAGATCTTGTCATATCCTCTTAATTTCATATGATTTTGGCATGAGATCTTTCCCAATCACCATCAATTCATCATCTGCACTGATATAACTGATAGCCCATCTCTTCCCAGATAGACCACAATATCCATTCCATGGTCTCACCTATCTGCATTCAGATTGCAATTTCCAGCCTGTTGCCCTGACTTCCCAGGGTGGTATTGGTATCTTCTGACAAGGGAGGACAAAACATTTCACTTCCAAAATAGAAAATGGCATTTTGTTTTGTTACTTCATGGAATGCTTGCTTGCATTTCATTTCATTTTGTAGCATTTTATAACCTTACAAAATGATGGAATAGCATGCTGGGTTTTTTGTTTTGTTTTGTCCCCATCTCTCATTGCCAATGCAATGTGGGCATGAGTTTCCACTGGGATTTAGCCCTGTTTCAGCCCTTAAATATTCAGCAGGGGTGTCACGGGGAACTGTATGAAAGAGTTTTGAGCTACTTCTAGATCAAGCCCCTTATGTTATTTGTTACCTGTAGCAGAATGGGCTATTTTTTTTGGGGGGGGGGTTAAATTTATCCCTATTGGGGGGGGGGATTCCTCCACTTTAAAAAAAGTAAAAAAACTTTCTACTATCAAGGAATGTCTGGTTTCTGATTCAGGACATTGCTCTGTAATAATAGGGTCAAAAATTCAGTACTGTCCTGTACAGTACCATAGGACCACCATATGTACAAGACCAGTACCCATGGTTCAAATTATCTGGTGCTTGGAAATATTAAATATCCCACCCACCACCCACCCCTCGAAACATATATTTCCAAGATGTATTATCAGAACTGGCTGCTTTCACATGACCACTAAAATCCGCAGCAAACTTTGATCCGGATAACACACACACACACCCCACAGCAGTCACGTGGTTGATGTCGCGGATCTGATGTTCCCATGGTCGCGTTTTGAAAATCTGCAAGCATTCTGATCCCATAACTGAGAACCACAGCAAAGGCACCGTAACAGGGGCGAAAAGGTTTTTGGTGCAGATTTTCCGTGTTCCCATGGATTCGAGTAATGGTTTAAAATTTGCAACAAGGATTTTACCACCTCGAAACCAGATACTTGTAAAATACGCTGGGTCATGCTTAAGTGGTTGTGGTGGCACTATATTTTTAAAAAAGTCCACTGCTCATGGGAAAACGATTTTATGCTCCTCATTTGTGAGCACTTTGCAGCGGATTTTAGTGGCCGCGTGAAAGCGTCCTATGCTATGTATAGTCTTAGCGTATCTGCAGTTTTGGGCATCCACAGGGGAGGAGGCCCTTGGAACTGATTCCCAAAGGATAAGTAGTCCTTTCTGCCATATCAGGATGTCATTACTTTATATCCACTTCACATTATTGTCTGTGCAGACCTGAGCCCTACATGGTCACTCTCTAATCCCAATTCATCAACATTGTTAGAGAGAAGCCCTCTCCCTCATTGCCTCTCTACACTATTTATTTATTTATTTATTTATTTATTTATTTATTTATTTATCTATCATCCATTTAATTCACACTCTTCTAGGTGGTGTACAGGATAAAAACACTAACGGGGAAATTTTGAAAAGGAGACATTTTTACTTCTATGAAGGTCCTACACAGAAGCAACATACTTTCTTGCATGTAGAGTCTACACCAGGCATGTCCAAACTTTGGCCCTCCAGATGTTTTGAACCACAACTCCCATAGTCCTTTGTCATTGGCAATACAGGCTTGGAATTCTGGGAGTAGTGGTCCAAAACATCAGGATGGCTGAAGTTTGGACATGCCTGGTCTATACACAAGCAGGATCTTTTCCTCTTCAGACACCTATGTCATCCTACAAAGAAAGAGACAACAGTGTGGTCTCAGATAGGGCCTTTTCACACGACCCCTAAGATCCACTGGCCACTTAAATTCGGACCAGGGATCTTGGGGGTTCGTTGCTCTTTCTGCGTCCCCACCCCTCCGTACTTCCTTGCTCCTGTCTGCGTGAGGGGAGGGAGGAAAAAAGAGAGGAAAAAATGCAGGCTCACCTCCGAAGGTGCCCGGAGCCCGTCGTTGTCCTGATTCCTTCTCTTCTGTTTGTTTGTTTTTTGCCTCCCGCCCCTTCTCTTAAAGGGGCGGGAGGCAAAAAAAACAAACAGAAGCGAGGAGAGCCCCGCACTCACCAGATTAAATCTGGACCTGGGGATCACCCTCCTAGAGCAGGTACAAGAAAAGTGCGCTGGGACGCGCTTAGGTGGGCGTGGTCGCACTTAATTTCCTGCACACTCCGGAGCTGGTGGGGAAACAATTGTAAGCTCCGGAGCTGGCAGCCATTTGCTGCGGAGTTTAGGGGTCGTGTACAAATACCCATAGTCTCTCCCCTCTAAATAGGTGGCAAAAAGCTACATTGATTGACATCTTCTCTGCCAGAGAACCAGATCAGCTAAATCACCCTTCCTTTCTTAATTTGGGATCGGCCTCCAGAGAAGTCCCTTTATATAAATGGAAGACCATTCACCTAAATGTTGAGTTGCACCAATTTTAACCAGATTATTGATATTTACAAATAAAAAAACCCATTTTCCATATGATGAATAACTCAAAGGATGCTAATAATTCAGGTTTCTTGTGTTTTTGCATATGGATGGCTCAATCATGCACAAAACAAGGCACTCAACATTCATATACTGTATAGTTTTCTTTTTAAATGTGGGAAATTAGTTAAGGCTGGTCTTATTTACTTTGTATTTGCAAAACATTTATTCATATTCATAGAGAAGCAACTTTCAGTGCTGTAAATTGTGTAGTCTGTCTAAAATGGCAGGCATTTTTAAAAATATAGATATTAAATTTCAGTCATTTAATAACATTGTTGTGACCCAGCCTTCTTTTTAAATTAATAGTGCTAATCTGGAAACTTCATAGCACTTTACACTTGCTAATTAATTCATTTCCCTAATATTGCAGTGCTTTAAGTAAGGAAGTAAGGATAATTACTAGTAATTACTTCCAACAAGTAAGCTTAAGGACCACACACTTTGATCAAGGTTGGTTTGTGATTGCCTAATTGTGCAATATTTGTGATTGTAACACACTGAGGCTACTTATACTCATACACAAATGAAATTCAGCATGCACAAAGCTCCTTTTTTTCCTTTCCTTTTTAAGCCCAACAATACCTTCGTATTTCAGTATCCTCAAATGCTGCACCAGCACTGACTTTTCGACTCCGTTTCCAGTTAAGCAAGGACTGGGTTGTTAAAGGTGCACCAAACATGTTTCTGGCTTTTTCAGTGGTCTGGAAAATATACCGTAAGGAAATTTTGCCTTTCCACACAACACCTAGGGTAGAGCTCTATACTACAAACCTGGGGCATTTTAATCTGGCTTAATTGTTATACATATCCTCAGAGAAAGCTTAGATTTATTGTTTTAGGTTTTTAAATTATAGCCAGGGCCGGTGCTAGTTTTTTTTTTTTTTTTTTGCGGCCTAGGCGAGGGGCGGAGGGAGGGGCAGGCGGTGGGTGGGCAGGGTGGTGGGCGGGCGAGAGGCAGGGCGGGGGGCAGCGGGGGGTGGGGCACGGGGGTGGACAGTGACGGGCACGGGGTGGGCGGCGATGGGCATGGGGGGGGACAGCGACGGGCAGCAATGGGCAGGCAGCGATGGGTGGACGGTGACGGGTGGCTGGTGGGCGTTGGGGGGACGGACAGCGGGGGCCAGCGAGGGAGGGGCGGCAGGCTGTCCAGTGCCCTCTCTCCATTTTGGCGCCCTGGGCAACTGCCTAGTTCACCTTAATGGAAGCGCCGGCCCTGATTATAGCCTAGTTTTCCCTGCCATGTTTTCTAAATGTGGCTTATGGGGTATTCTTTACAAACACCATCAAAACTAGAACTATTTTTAAAAAATCCACAAATAGCTAGAAACGGCAGCAAAGTTATGAACCTAGAAGATCAATGACAGCAATTTAATGGGGTGCACAGTTTCCTCTGTGGGAGATTCTGAATTCTCCACCAGAGAACCATTAACGACAAAGAACTGCATCTTGGCAATGAATCTAAAAGGTACAGCTGCTGCTACTCTGAAACGCCTTTTGAAGGTTGTTGATTGTGAAATTCACCATGAAGTTTTTCCCACTCCATTCCCCAACTTCTAATTTAAAGGGGGGGGCAGGTGGAATAAGTTTTACACCATTGTATAGTAAATTGTATAGTAAAATACATTGGGATAATTATTTTTTTAAAGAGATACACATTTCTTAAATAAATAAACTGATATAATTGCAATGTTTATAAGAAACAGTAAAATCACTGCTTTAGAACTGATCAAAATGTGACTTTCTAGCTACTGGAATATTTGCATGTTCAGTTCCATGATCAACTATTTTAAAAAGCAGAAGGTGGTAAGAAATGTAGGTTTATGAAATTCCTCAAAGTCCGCGTGGATTCTGATGGGAATTTGAGGAGTGATATAAGAATATGGTTCTTTTGAAAGCATCATTTTTTCCTCTTATTCCACACTATGATTAAAGCCACGTCTTAGGTAAGATACCATTTGCTGAATTAATAATACATACATGATACCAAAGGGTACTGATACTATTTTTTTCATTTAGCTATCATCTGGAAGTTGAGTCATGGCTACTGGACTTCTTTTTCTTGAGAGATAGAAACGTTTCGCTGCTCAGGGCATTGTTCATCTTATGAGCCTTTTTCAGACCAGGGTGACAAGAGGTCAAAACTGACTAGAAGATGGAGGACTCGCACTAGCTGTATTCAGACTGATGAAGCTGTTTGGATGAGCAACAAAACGTTTCTATCTCTTAAGAAAAAGAAGTCCAATAGCCATGACTCAACTTCCAGATAAACTCACCTGGATGACTGAGAATCTTCACAGACATTTAGTTATCATCTTACTGTCAATAAAAATGAAAAATGTAAACAAACAGAGCCAATGAGTATTTAAAGTCCTTCCGTCAAATTATTATAGTCAGACTCCTGGCTTTATTACAAGTAACTGGGCAGCAGTCCAGAATGTTTTCTGATCCAAAGGAGCATTAAAGCTGCTTAAATCATTTCTGAAATTCACTTGCCTCTCTTGGTGCATGCCTAATAGTGAGATTTTCATTGTATTATTTATATCTGACTTATTTGAAAGTCTTATGCCTTAGGATTTTATATTTGCATCTTAAGTTCATGTTTGGGTGGATTTCACAATCAACAACTTTCATAACAAAATTCTAGAGGGTTTTGGCTGTTGTTTTAATGACTTCATTTGAGGCCCAAAGGACCGTTTAGTAAATGGGTTGCCAGACATATTTAAAAAACCAACAACACTGTATCATGGTTCACAATCAAAGTCAACAGATTAAAGAAACAAATTCCAGAAGGCCAGCTATGACTTGCGCTCTCATCTGCCATGCATTTTCTACTGACAGTGCTCAAGCTCAGGACAGTGAGACTATCACAACTAGAGATGGGCACGAAACACACTTTTTCGTTTCTGTTATTTGCTATTCGTTTCATTATGTAACGAAATGAATAACAAAAATTGTGATGAAATTGGAACGAACCGAACAGAACCATGAAAATTAGGGTTGTTACGTTTCGTTTTTCATTAATGGCGATGCGCATTGAAATGAGCTGTTTTAAATGTTAAAAAACACCCTGGACATCCATAAAAACACAGCGATAAGTATTTATACTGTCTGATAATACCTACCGGGGGGTGTCCTTAAAATGTTTGTTTTTGTCTTCTCCCATCGCGATGTATTTTTCTTTTCCCTTTAAGGATGACAAAATGGATGTCGCCAGCCACAAAATGGAGGCAAGCCATGTGATGGGATCATGTAAATTCTTGGACAACTTCAACCAATAGCATGCCCAGGTTTCAGACTGGGCAGGTCTGGCAGCCACAGAGGGCATAAAAAGCTCTGGCAGCCCCCGTCCTCCTTGCAGTCTCCGGTGGGAGTTAGGGTGGGATTGCTGTCTCTGTGACTTGTTATTTTCACTTTAGGCCAGCCAGGCAGGTGTGTGTCTCTGTGTTCCTGCCGGTTGCAGACTGGCTCTTAGGGGAGAGAAAGAAGAGCTTTCTCTCTAGCTTCAGTCCTGCAGCCTTCCTGTGTGCGTGCGTGCGTACCTCTTGGTGAGTACCCTCCCCTGCCCTGCAGTGCAGTCACCCTGCGGCTGCCTTGCACCCTGGGCAACACCCGCCACTGCCTTTGCAGCCTCCCTGCGTACCTAGTCTATACTGTGTCTCTGCCAGCATCATTTTTTTAGTGTTTTCCCTCTGGTCTGGGGCGTTGGGGGATGCCCGTGCATGGAAATGCTTTAAAATAACGGGAAAAAGCGAGTAAAAATGATAAACGAATAAACAAAAATGAATTTTTTTTCAAAAATTTGCAAAAAATGAAAACGGACCAAAACGGACCCCTCTCAACGAAAAACGAAAAACCGAAATGCCATTTTTTTCATTCGTGTCCATCTCTAATCACAACCGTTGAGAAGGGTCTGGGTAGGACGTGAGCCCTCAGCATTAAGGGGGGAGTGTTTATCTCTCATGCTGCCAAATATAAAAGGCAAGGTCAAGAAGAAATGCAACTGTGCCGCTGAAGCCCTATTCAAACTTTCAGCCGCAGTGCCAGGAATGTTCTGCTTATATATACCGCCCCATACCACTACAAGTAGTCTCTGGGCAGTTTACAATTTTGATTACAGTGTGCAGGCTACACATTGCCCCCCCAGCAAGCTGGGTACTCATTTTACCGACCTCGGAAGGATGGAAGGTTGAGTGAACCTTGAGCCTGCAACCGGGGATTGAACCCAGGTCGTGAGCACAGTTTTACCTGCAGTACAGGCATTTAACCACTGCGCCACGAGGCTCAATGTGGAGGGGTGAAGCAGATAATCCTAACCACCAACATCCTATTCCATAAAGATGTGCAGTTTTGTAGGTAGGTAGGGAATTAATATGCTGCATTTATCCCCAAAGATGGAACCAGGGGTTACACCAACTTTTGTGCAGAGGCGTAGCTAGGGTTTTCAGTGCCTGGAGACAAAGTCAATTTTGCACCCCCTCCTGACCCCCTCGTGACAAGGTGTGAGCCATAAACAGGTCTATCATGCTTTCCTAGAAATTTTTGAGTTTTAGAGCATGAAAACCTGCATTTTGTGTCATAGTTTTAGGGTATGAAGAGGATGAAAAATTAAAATAATTAAGGCAATAATGGTACTTTGAAGATATAATTGAATAACAGAAAAGGACAGAATCAAGAATCAAGAATGCATATAAAATTAACACAGATTTTTTTTTTGCTAAAATATTAGCCAAACATAACATTGCAAAAACGTAAAACATTACTTTGGGTATAATAACCTGAAAAGCTAACATAAAGTAAAAGAAGTAGTTTGATGTAATGCTTTAGATGTAATTAATTATGTAATTCCAAAAGGAAATTCTCCTTGCCTTTGCTGCTGCAAATTTATCAATTAGGGCGTTTATACACGACCCCTAAACTCCGGGGCAAATGGCTCCCAGCTCCGGAGCTTAAAAATGTTTACCCACCAGCTCCGGAGTTAACAGGAAATTAAGTGCGACCCTGCCCACTTTAGCGCGTCCCAGTGCAGCTTTCAGGTACCTGCTCTTTGGAGGTGAAAATTATTTGATCCGGTGTAAGGATAATGAGTGCGGGGCTCTCCTTGCTTCTGTTTGTTGTTTTTTGGCTCCCGCCCCTTTAAGAGCTACTTTTACAGAGACGAGAGGCAGAATGGGGTGAGCGACATGCTTTTCTTTCTCTTTTTCTCCCTCCCCTCACGCAGCCAGCAGCCAGGAAGTGCGGAGGGGGGGTGGGGACACAGGAAGAGTGACGAACCCCTAAGATCTCTGGTCCGAATTTAAGTTGCCAGCGGATCTTAGGGGTCGTGTAAAAAGGCCCTTAGTTCCTCAAACTTTATGCTGCCAATAACCTCCCGCTCCATACTCAGCAAAGCCAAGGCTAACAATCTTTCCTGTCCCATGGATGATCCCAGGTAGGACATGATGAGTTTTAACTTTTTAAAAGACCTTTCACAACTGGCAAATGGATGTTGCAACAATCAGTAAGATCTGCAGACCAACTCTCAGATTTGGAAATTCATCGTCCCAATACTGCACAATGAAGCGTAGCAGGTCCTCGGGTGTCGAAAACTTAACATCAGGCCTTGTCTTGAGTAGCATTTGGCAGTCCATTATTTCTCTGAACATGAACATCTCCAAGCCATCCAGGTCTGTATCATAAAAGCTTCCCATAAGAATGCATCTCTGTTTCAAAGGACAGTTGTCCCCTGCCCTTTCGCGGTTCATCTACTGCGGTCCCAGTATATCGCGGTTCCATAGCATATTTTAAAAAGCCCCCCTGGGGAAAGGAGGAAAGGCTTCCCAGGCCCGTCGGAGGCCCCAAAAGTGCTTCTCCGCAAACCAGAAGTGACTTCTAGTAAACCAGAAGTGACCTCCAGATCACTAGAAAGCGCTTTTGGGGGCCTCTGGGGGACTGGAAAGCCCCTTGCAGGCCCATTTGGGGCAGCACCAGGCCTGGGGTAAGTACAAGAGCCCCCAGAGAGCCCGCCCAGTCCCGAACTGACCCAGCATCCACATATTACAGATTTTCCATTATTGCAGTTAGGGTCGGGTCCCTAACCCCTGCAATAGGTGGGGGTTCTCTGTATTTTCATTAGTTGAGCACATCACTTCCTTAATGTCTAAAAGAAGAGTCCAGTTTCTTTAAGCTGTTGAATTTGTCTCCCAATTCTGTGTGTATTTTGTCAATCATACTTTCCATCAGTCGTAGCATTTCCATTTCTGCTCTGAGCCCCACATCCTCTGCTGCTTCTCCTGGCATTTTTCTTCTTCTTCCTCTGCCATCTCTCAACTTGGACATCACAAGTACTTCAGAGTTCCTTTGCTTCTACCAGAGAATTCTTGCATATGGCCTCCGGGTTTTCTAGGAAATACTCTTGAAAAAGCCTGAATATGTTGAGCAGCATTATGGAATTCATGGTGTGGCCCTGAAGCCTTTTCTGAACGCGGTCAGTCCTGGCAAGTACAGTATTCCAGAACCAAAGAAGGACCAAAAACTCAATTGTTAAAATCCGATGTAACAACTGAACAGCCTCACTTCTTGAATCTGAATTTTCATCCTGATCATCTGCAATATTTTCCAACAGTTCTACCATGTGTTCTAGTTGATCATGTATCGGTTTAACAACTTCTACTCTGGCACTATAACGAGTTTCCAAGTCTGACTTCACTGATACAACAAGAGCAGTTTTCATTCTCTCCCATCGAAGAGTTGATTGTGAAAAATAAACATAGCTAGCTAGCACAGTACTGAAAAATGTCACACCTGCTACCTCATGACCATCAGCATGAACCCCAACTAAATTAAGGCTGCTTTTCCATGACCCCTAAAATCCACTGGCAACTTAAATGTAGATCCCCCCAATGTGGTTTTTGTTCTGCTTCCTGTGTTCCCACCTCCCGCACTCTTGATTCTATTGCTTCTGTCTGCAGTGAGGGGAGAGACAGAAAAATGCAGGCTCACCTCCACCTGACCTCTGCAGCAGCTAATTGTTCCAGCCCGTTAGGATTCCTGTCTGTTAAGGGGGGGGGGCAACAAAAACAAACAAAAAGCGGAGGAGGGCCAGGTATGCAATGCTTTAAAACAGCAACAAGGAACAGCAACAAGGATTTTACCTCCTCCAGACCAGGTACTTGTAAAATGCGCTGGGGCGCGCTTAAGTGGGCGTGGTTGTACTTTTTTTTTTAAAGTCCGCTGCTGGTGGGAAAACAATTTTATGCCCCGCCTCTGTGAGCATTTTGCAGCGGATTTTAGGGGTCGTGTAAAAGCAGCCTAAGTGTGTGTTTATCAGTTAACAAATGTAGCTTTTGAGTGAAGTGCAGCAAGTCTTCTTTGCAGTCCTGATTTGTAGCCAGACATTACAGATGTGTGGTCGTAACACTGTGATCGACAGTCTTCGAAAGACAATTTATTCTTCTCCAGTTGTTGTAATATAATGTCTGCAATACTTGCTGTGTCTTTTTTATGGGTTTGAATATATCCTAAGAAAGAATCCTTCACAAATACAGTTTTCCCCTCAAACTTTATATCTACATATCTCATGGTCTCCAATGTTTGTTCTTGGTGAGCAGCATCAGGAGTTGAATCAAACATTATTCCATAGTATTTGGCTCTCTTAATGTCGTACACAAGTTTTTCTCTAACTGTAGATGCTAAAAGCTGGATGCTTTCATTTTGTCTTTCTGGTGAAAGGTACATAGTTGATCCTGGATTTTGCAGCATATGCCAAAGGTGGACCTTCGTGACTGGATCGAACTCTGCAACCAGCTTCAGAAGTTCTATAAAATTTCCAGGGTTTTTTCCAGTGATACTTTCTCTATGGCCTCTTAGGGCCAAATTTTGTTTAGCTAAATATTTAATGCAGTATACCACCCTCTTAAGTACTTGTTGCCATTTTTCCTTCTCCTTAGCAATTTGATTTTGAAACTGTGCATCTATTAAACCTTCTTTTTTATCATTCTCCTTTCCATTTCTTTCCATGTTGTGAAATAATCCTGATACCTTTGGGAATTCTCATGTGCAGTAAATTTTTTTCTGGTTTTCTCCAATTAGTAAAACCATTTTCAGTTTCCAGAGAAGAACAGTTACTGGCTGCATCTTTTGATGGGAAAAGCAGACGCAAAAAACAAGCTGTTGCACCCTTCTCAGGGGAATACACCAACCAAGATTGATTTACTGTACCTTCTTTTCCTTTTCCTAATTGTTTTGTAAACCATGATGAAGTCATTGATCTATTATTTGTTTGTGCAAATGGCCCAGCACTATTCTGAAAATAAATCGAACATCGCTCCACTTTTCTATGTGAAGTGCATCTGAAACTATTGCTTTTCCTGATGCCTGGTCAAACTTCATATATCCAAAGTCTTGATGATGAATCACATCAGTTGCAATTTTAGTATATTTTGGTTTGGCTTGTTGAACTGAATCAGGTAAATCACCATCCAAATCTTCAGAATTTGATGAACTTTGGTATTCTCTTTTTTCTAAATCTGGCTGTCTTGAAGAAGCGACAAGAAAAAGATTACCCCTATGTTGGAGATCTTTATTGGATCGGTAGTTGCAGATGATTTTCAGGTGCTTTAATGAGAGAGACACATCTTGTGTTACTATATGAAAAAGCTATTTATTTAACTAGAAGGGAAGGGTACACGGGAGGTTTTCTAACAATAACTATTCTAACTGCTATCTTGCTAAGCTTGGAACATGCTTCTCCTCTTTCTAAGAATACAAGACACACCCTAAAAAGACAAAAGGGATCATACTTCTACCAGAACATTCCAAGTGGTGTGATCTCAACAACCAATAGGCTTTGCTGTTCACATTAACCCTGTAATGGCTGAAATGTAAATCTTGCTAATATTCCAATGCCCTAGACCAGGAGGACTCACCACTAACTTTCTTCAGAATGACAAAGCTGCTTGGATGAGTAGCAAAATGTTTCGATCTCTCAAGAAAAGAAGTCCAGTTGCCATGACTCAAGTTCCAGATAACCTCACCTGGATGACTGAGAATCTTCACAGACGTTATTCATTCTTCTTTAGTTTACCGTTTTTAGCTTATAATATTGTGTTTTTAATTATGTAAAGCCACATACATTTTTTTAGGAGAAAGGTGATGTAAAAATATTTTAACCCGCCTTTCTCTTTAAGAATAATCCAAGGTAGCTTACATAATGAATTACATAATTTTCAACCAAAATGTTGCTTTGACGCTATTTCCTTCAGACATGGGAACAAAGCTATCCCCCCCTTTATTCCATGAAGGACCCTACATAGTATGGAAACTACCAAGATTTCTGAGTTTCAGCTATAAAAGCTATTCATTTCAGGCATAAGTTACTGTTAGGTGCACACTAGAAGCATATGTGAAGGCTATGCTCCCTTTGAGTCATTCATCATCTCAGTTGTTAGATGTCAACTATTCAAAGACATTTTGACAAAGGTTACCAGACAATCAGTTTTCTTTGAATTGCTCCTCTGGTTACACCCTGAGAGTGATGTGTCGGGCCCACGCTTTCGTTTCTATTAAACTTTCTGCTAAAGGTGACAAGTCGGGGGGAAGTTCTGGATACAGATGCACATCCAACTAATTTTATCTCTTCCCCTTCCTTCAGGATTTAAACCAATGTCTCTAAATGAAAGGCTGATGTATTAGTCACTGATCCCCCCCCAAAAAAGAACAAAGATGAATCACTGAATCCCAATGCATTGAATCCCAAACACACTCAGATCCCTCAGCCTCCAGCTCAAAGTCGATACTTCATCTAAATCCATGTGTCAACTGGTTTCAAGGAAGATGGGCATGAATCGCTGCCTCTGAGTGGACCTCCACAGGAGGAGGTGGGGCATGGCAGTGCCAACCACCTGTTCATTGGTTAAACAAACTGGGAGTTTCTGCCCATCTCTAATCTCCACTTTTCTAGTGAATTACGAAGTAAAGCATGAGGGGAGGAGCATATTTTGGTTCTTCAAAAAGGTTTCTTAGGGTGATGATGCACACGTCTTCTGTCAGTGAGTGCCTTGAGCTTGCTGTGATGTCACAGTGAGATTTAGAAGTTGAAAAAGATGTCACATCTCTTCTGGACACTTCAGGCCTGGCAACAATAATCTAGAGTTGCCACATCCCATCCACTGATTACATTTACCAAAAAAGTAAAAATAAATATAAATAAAAAGGATACAGAGGGCACCTCTCCCATGTAGATGTTAAATAATAGAGATGGGCACAAAATGAATAAAAAATTAATTTCGTTATTGTTATTTGTTTCATTAGGTAATGAAAGGAATAACAAACAGCTCCCCTAAGGAAAACGAAATGAAATGGAAATTTCCATTTCGTTCTGTTCCTTTTTCATTTCCCCACCCTCTCTTACCTGACATCCAGGTCAGGGACAAAGGTGTCAGTGAGGAGCTGCTGGGGCAACGGAGGTGGCAGTGGGGCGGTCCTCTGTCGCCTGGCATGGCCGCTACTGGGGCTCCGGAGGCAGCGGTGATGCCTCCCACTACCCGGTGCGGCGGCTGCCGGGGCTCCAGAAAAAGCACTAAGGCCTCCCGCTGCCTGGCGTGGCCACTGCTGGGCCTCTGGATGTGGTGGTGGGGTGGTCCTCCGCTGCCCAGCACAGCTGCAGCCGGGGCTCTGGTGGCGGCAGTGAGACCTCTTGCTGCCGAGCTCAGCCACTGCTAGGCCGCTGGAGGCAGTGGCAGGGTGGTCACGGCGATACTGCGTGGCCGCAGGCGGGGCTCCAGGGGTGGTGGTGGGGCCTCCTGCTACTCAGCAAGGACTCTCACCATCTGGCACAGATGCAGCCACCACCAGGATCACCGCGGCCACTACCCCCACCCCCACCAACATCCAGGTAAGGTGAACCAGTTCGGCTCGGTTCGGTTCATATGAATTTTTGTTTTAAAAATTCATATGAACCAAACCAAACCAAACCAATCCGAGAGTGGGCCCGAAACAGAATGAACCAAACAATTGGTTTTCTGTTTTGTGCCCACCTCTGTTGAATAACATGAGGGACAGGACTGATCCCTGAGTCCAATGGTCAGGTTGTCAAACATTATTCCCCCCAAAAGCACGTTCTGAGAGTCTGGCTCCCCAGGAAGAATTGGAACCCCAGTCAAACAACATTTCCAAGGCCCATCCCAGAAAGGTGGCCCAAAAGGATGCCATGGTTTCTGGCATCTAAAGCTGCTGGGTAGACATGGGCATGACTCGGCGAAATTGTCATTTCCGTTTTCGGTTATCGTTTCTGTTACGTAACGGAAACAGTAATGATAATTAAGCCGTCAGAACTCGAACTCGAACCGAAAAAAGAAAAATTTGGTCGGGTTTTTCATTTCCGTTTGTGGCATCGCGGCGATCGTGCAATGCGAAGGACAGAAAAAGTTTTTAAAAGTTTTTTTTAAAAAAACCCGACTCCCACCCAAAACAGCAGGCAAAAATATGCCTGCCTGAGGCTTTGCCACCTACCAGAGGGGTGGTTTCTGGGGGGTCCCCAGCCTTTCCCCCCACTCTTCTCCTGTCCTGAGCTGCTTGCACCAGGCTGGGGGGGTCATCCTCGTCGCCTTGCCATGCCATGCGGTGGGTGGGGATCCAAAATGGCAACCGCAATTTTTCTTTTGAAATCGTGGTAAAAAAAACACACCAAATCACCACAGAAACATGTGAAATTTATTTATTTTAAATGCCTGAATTTTTATAGTAGCAGCAGTGGGGTTTTTATAGCAATAAAACGTCGTATTGATTTTATTTTATTTTATTTTATTTTTTATTTTTTAGACCTGCCCATTTGGGCTGGGCATGGGATGGGACCATGCAAATTGTTTGAACCATTCCACCAATGGCATCGCCAGGTTTTTGACTGACACTTCTGGATGTCTCGGAGGGCATAAAAAGCCGAGGCACCTTCCAGAAATCGCAGTCGGGTGTATGGATGTGGTTGAGGGAGGAGGGCTGGCTGCTGGTGCTGGTGTGATCCGATCGAGATTGAGGAGGGAGGCTGGAGGTTTTAGGATTTAAGTTAGGCAGGCAGGGAGGGAATTGAATTTAGAAAATAATTTCTTTGATTCCCTGAAGCTTTGTCTGCTGAAGGGAATAGCAGTTTATTCTTTATTTCTTCTCTGGCAGTTTGTGAGGATTTTTTTCTGATATTGGATAAAGGGGGAGGTTCGACTGGGAGTGGGAGGTGTGGATTTATTTTAAATATATATTATATACTACCATTTATTTTCTATTTCCCCAACTTCAATTTGCTTGCGCACACACACACATTTGGGGTGCAAGCCAAGAACAGAACCTCTATCCTAAGTGATATCCTAACTGCCCACTCGCCCGTCCGCCCACACCGCCACCCGCCCACTCGCCCGCCCGCACCCGCCGCCCGCTCGCTCATCCGCCCCCTCCCACCCCGCCCGCCGCCTAGGGTGCAAAAACACCTAGCGCCGGCCCTGATTGTGGACCGCCCCTATGCTCTGGGAAGTCAAATTGTGCTAAATCGTGGTGGAAATGACAAACGACAAACAGAAACGACAAATTTTTGAAAAAATTTGCGACAAACGGAAACAACCCGAAACGGACCCGTTCCGACAAATGAAAACTCGAAACGTCATTTTTTCTGGTCGTGCCCATGTCTACTGCTGGGAGGTCCAGCATGACCAACAAAGGCCCCTTTCCACTGGCCTGTTCCCAGCACAGAATATCCACCAAGGCAAGCAAAGCTGTGTCTGTTCTTTCTGGAGACCGAGTGAAATGAATGAAGATAATGTGCTTTACCTACGATCCTCAGGAGGTGAGTCACACAAACATACTCCAAGACCTTTCCAAAAAATAAGCTATTAGAGACTCGGTGATAATTGTCCAATACAGTGGAATTCAAGGAGGGCTAGTTAAACAAGAGTTTTTACTACTGCCTTCTTAAGACATTCTGGTACTTTATCTTGTTGCAAATAGGCATTCACCACTGTTGTGACCTATTCAGCCAGCCCCCCCCCCCGCCCCCAGCTACTTTTATAAGCCAGGAAGGGCAAGGGTGCTTGCTTAATTTGCTCCCAAAGAGAGCTCGTGGCGCAGTGGTTAAATGCCTGTACTTCAGGTAAAACTGTGCTCACGACCTGGGTTCAATCCCTGGTAGCAGGCTTAAGGTTCACTCAGCCTTCCATCCTTCCGAGGTCGGTAAAATGAGTACCCAGCTTGCTGGGGGGGGGGGGCAATGTGTAGCCTGCACACTGTAATTAAAATTGTAAACCGCCCAGAGACTACTTGTAGTGGTATGGGGCGGTATATAAGCAGAACACTTTGCTTTTTGCTTTGCTTTAGCTGTGGGCAGTCTTCACTTGGTGGGTGACAACTCTGTGGGGTATGTAGTGGGTTGTGACAGTACAAAGGAGAGGAGAAAAACTGTCTCCTCTCTCTTCCTCATCTCACAATTTAAAAAAAATATTCTCCTAAATCAGTGGTTCCCAACCTTGAATCACCCATGTGCAGTTCCCAAAGCCTTCACTTCAGTAATTAAATGGGGAGAAACTGGAGCAATCTGGTCTGGATATTTCTTACTGCAGAAGCAATGTCTGCAGTAAAAGGGCCTTTGAAGCACAAGCTGTATCCATATTCCCCTGTCCAACTGTGCCCGAAGAGAGATTCCTGTAGTCTATAGTCAAAATTCAATTTAAGAGGGGGTTTTTTCCCCCAGTCAGGCTTTGAAAAAAGGCAGTCGAGATCTGAAAAGCTACTTTGGAGGGCTATGACCCCTGATGGCCATGCTGTTTTGGGGGGGGGGGGATTCTGAAAGCAGTAGTCCAAAACGTAACTTGAACAGTGTTGAGGAGGAAGATATGTCAGTGACACTGATGTAATTTAAAGACTGACCAAAAGTTGGAACAAAAGGACACAGAGCTTTCTCTGTTCAAGGGCTGAGTGACCTGACAGATCCTTCACACTTTGTCACTCGAGATGTCATTCCAAAGAGATAATTCAAAGGATTTATGATCAAAGGCAATAATAAGGTTTTGATTCTGTTCTCTCCCCTTCTGCTGGCATCATAAGGCAGAGCAAAACAATACTGGCTAATTGACTGCAGGTGTAAACAAGACAAATCCAGACCATTCTGTGCTTCTCAATCCACTACACATCTAAAACTGCCAAGAGCAGCTACAGTCCTTTGAGTTCCCATAGCAACAGCCCATTCCACAATTGTTTGCAATTAAGATTAGCTCCACCATTTATTCTAATTCCACCAGGCCTTAACTTAGAAAAGGGTAAGGTAGGTGATTTGCAAGTCCAACGGACATAATTGGATCTACTTAGACTTCAGAATGCCCACGGCAGCATGGCTGAGCTGAAAGTCTGAACATCGGAATATGGGCAGCTCTAGATCAATTATTCCTGATCCTGGCCAAGGCATGGTTAAGATGGTCATGGGAGGGTTAGGATAAAAACCCAGTTGACCTATGTTGAGAGGTGCAAAATGTCTGCATATAGACATATGTTATCTTCAAAGAATTCAACTCCTGATGGGAGAAGGGATGCAGACAGGCATGTGTGCGCACTGTCTTCACCTCTCACTAACTGCAAGAGCTCTTGAGCATTTCTTGGAAAGTAAGATAGGAATAATAGTCCTTTTTTTTCTTGTTCTCCTCCTCGTGATGAGCCAGCTTGTGAGTTAGTTTGGAGAGATTAGGAATGCACCCAGAGACCAATAGGGACATCCAGAGACTGGAGAAGGTCCCCTGTAGTGGTGGAGCCTTGAAGGATATGTTTTCATTGCCTATAGATTTCTTATTTGATTGTTGGCATTTACACAGTGAACTTTATATTTCAGAATGCAGCGCCTCCTGATTCTCTCAACCACATAAATGCCATGCATTCAGTATTATGGCCCAGACTAGCAAAGCTGAAAGACATGGCAGTTTGCCTGGATCCACCAGGTGTTGGGCTACACTGTGTGTTTAGATGATGATGATGATGATGATGATGATGATGATGATGATGATGATGATGATGATGATATGTTTTTTTTCCTTTATGTTTCCTTTTTGATTTTGAAAATAAAAATGTATTAAAAGGGGGGGGACAGCCAATGATGGACTGAGCAACGAAATAGGTGAAGGTCTGGGAATTGTCTCCCACCTGTTACTAAATAACCTTTGGACTGCTAAGAAAGCAAGGTTTTAGGTGGCGACCAGCATGGGAAAATCTAGACCAAATAAACAGAGCCGTCCTCTCACAAATGTGTGCACATTTTAAGAAATAAAAAATATTGTTCAAAAGTCACTTGTTACTTTCTTGGTTTTCAAGAATAATTAAAACGGGCACATGTAACAAACCATCAGAAAGCTACAATCCACAGACCTATGGTAAGAAAATTGTGTGTGTGTTGTGTCATTACAGTCGTGACCAACTATTTGTGACCCCATGTCCATGGAGTTTTTCTTGGCAGGAATACTGGAGTGGCTTGCCAGTTCCTACTCCAGGTAATGTAGCTTTAAATAAGAAAACCAATTACATTTATCTTGGCAATCACAGTTAACTTAGCTATGCTTTAATTACTGTAAAAAGAAAGGATAATAGGCAACCCCATTGTTTGCAACTAGTTATTCCCAAATAGAGATGGGCACGACTTAGCGGTATTCCCGTTTCCGTTTCCGTTACTCGGTTCCGTTACTCTACGGAAACGGTAACGGGAATTACTCCGCCAGACTTCGAGCTCGAACCGACGAACGAACAATTTTGGTCTGATTTGTCGTGCTCGTTACTTGCATCGCGGCGATCACGCAATGCCAAGCGGCACAGAAAAAAAGTTTTTAAAAGTTAAAAAAACCCGGTTCCCGGCCAAAAAGCAGGCGGAAAAATGCCTGCCGTGCCTCAGGGCACCTACCAGAGGGGTTGTTTCTGGAGGTCCCCGGCCTCCCCCCTCATCCCCCGTCCTGGGCTGCTCTGGTGGGACTCGCCGCAGGCTCGCAGCCAGCAAAAAGCCCAGTCTTGCCGCCGGCCGCCCACAATTAAAGCGCAAGCAAGCGGCACGGACGGCACAGGAAAAAACTTTTAAACTCTCCCCCCACCCATTCCTGGGCCAAAAAAGCAGGCGGAAAAATGCCTGCTTGACTAAGGGCGCAGGGCACCTACCGGAGGGGTGGTTTCTGGAGGGGGGGTCCCGCCTCCCCCCCGTCCTGGGCAGCCGGACTCGAGTCGCCATTTCGCCATGCCATGCGGTGCGGGCGGGGGATCCAAAATGGGGCGGCAAACGCAATATTGTTTTTGAAATCGTGGTCCAAAAACACACAAGCACAACAGAAACACGCGAAAATTTATAAACTGCCAGATTTTTCACAGTAGCAGTGGGTTTTTTTCTTGCAACAGACTGTCCTCCATTGATTTTATTTTATTTTATTTTTTTTACACCTGCGCAGTGCGCAATGATGGGCTGGCCGAGTGGCCAGCCATGTGGGAGTGGACAACCATGCAAATTTTTGGAGCCATCCCACCAGTCGCATGGCCACTTGGCCATGGAGACTTCTGGGATGTGCCAAAAAGCCCCCTAAAACCTGCCCTAGCCCTAACCCTAACCCTTGACTCCGTACCCATACGTCACAGACTGTCTTCTTAGTGGGTCAGAGAGGCACCCAGAGGTTCAACCCACTAGCCCACCGTAACCTTACCCATCACTAGCCTAACCCTAGCCGTTGCACTAAGCCACCTTAAAGCCAGATCTACTTGCTTGCATTGCACTACACGCAGCAAGTACAATTCCCTTCTGTGTGAGACATGGTGGTGCAGGAGCCTTGTGCAGGGAAGGCATGACGCTATCACTCTCACACTGGTCTCACTGTCTGCACATTATGTTATGCAATATCCATATGGCTATTGCATAGCATTTTGCAGCAGCAGCAGGTGAGGAGGGGAGACCCCCATGTAGAGGGGTCTCTCTTGGAGCCTGCTTCCCCTTCCTAGTGGCAGGAGGCACCCACGGGTGCCTCCAGGAGCCCACTTTCCCTTTATAGCGGGCCAGAGGAGGCACCCACCCCACAGAGGTGCCTCCAGAAGCCCGCTCCCCCCCAAAACCAGTACTAACGACAACGAAAAAACGAAAAAACGAACCGACTAATTTTTGCGAATTTTCGCGAAAACCGGAAACGACCCGAAACGGGACCGGCCCGACTAACGACAACTCGGAAAAATTTTTTTTCAAGTCGTGCCCATCTCTATTCCCAAACTTCTTAAATCAGCTAAATTTTTCCTCCATTTTGCTGTTATCTGCCAAGATGGAAGAAGAAAATATCACTCTGTCTGCAAACAGCAGCCGGAAGAAATGCATTTGAAGATTAAGTGTCAATTACAGCTGACATTTAAAGAAAATACTGTGATGCATACTCCCAAATTTGAAGTCACTGCACATTACTTCCTTCTGCATCTTAGCAGATCAAGAGGTCACTGATTTTTCAAGACTATCTGAAAATGCCATCATCCTGGACATTTCACTGATCACCAACCAGAACAGTAGAAATGCACAAGAAACAAACTTTTTGTTGCTTTTTTTTTTAAAGTTAATCCTTGTTGTAAGGGACATGGATGAGGTGGGCCCTGTTTAAAATACTTGGGTTCTGAAAATGGATTCAAAACTCAATGGACTGTGGACATCTGCCTGCATGATGCCGATAAGACACACAGCAAAAAGTGCTCTCCTGCTGGTCCAAGAGATACACCCAGGGTTCTAGCACCAGGCTCACCAGGGCTGTATCTAGGGAGGTGTACTCTGAGATATTCTAGCCCCACCTCTGTGGTCCAAATCCAATTGCTCAGCCCGCCTAAAGTTGGCAGGCACACTGACTCAATGAGATTTACATTAATTCTGAGTCACAGTTCAGGAATTCTCTCTCGTTGGGTGTTAAAAACACCACAATACAATTAATCACACATCAGATGATTTTTGCCCATAACGGGGAAATCAAAAGCATTTGGGGCTGCAAATCCTTCACCGCACATGTTGAGACGCACTGGGAATCATGGCATAGATGTGGAGTTGCATGACTCACAAAATATTGTCTGTGCAAATATCCAATTTTCTTAGGTTCAGCTTGACCCTGCCAACTCCAACTTGTAGCCTATTAGACAACTTTGAAATAACTTAGTTTTCTATGTGACTGGGTGTTTGGGGGGGTTGACTTTTCAAGGGTCCCTTCTATTTTCAGAGGCGTGTAGTGTCTTGGCCCCCCTACACACATTTTAGTCTCTTTTGTCCAGAAAGATTCACCGTTGTTTTGAGGGGGGGAAACATTTATTTGGTTTTAATCTCGGAGGGGCATCGTGCTAGGGGAAGAACAGATCTGTGTTTGATGTCCACCATAAGGACCTCGGTATCCATGGAGATGATATCTAATTCGCTTGTCTGTGTTTGCTGCTGCTGCGACCCAGCCTGTCGTGCTTGTGTGCACATCACAGGGCATATGTGCGCTCGCTTACCTCTTTCTCTCAGCCTCCGCCATAGTGGGCATTAGTGAGTGGTTTTGATACTATCTGTAGTTTCAGGCATCAGTGGGGGGTTGAGGCTTGGAACTTCTCCCTCATGGATTTGGGGAGTCCTACTGTACATAATCTTGTAAGCGTACTGGCCTCCAGTTGCTTGTTTTGTTCAGATTTCTTCTTCTTCTTCTTCTTCTTCTTCTTCTTCTTCTTCTTCTTCTTCTTCTTCTTCTTCTTCTTCTTCTTCATGGGACAATGATGCAAACTCCCAAATCTGAAATCACTGCACATGTTGTTGTCGTTGCTTGTTTTGTTCAAGTTCAAGTTCTAATTTTCGATGCAATATACAGATTAGCTACTAAGAAGGGGTTGATGGGCTACTGGATTTGCTGATCTGTATGTACGAGTAAGGCCTTTAGTTGGGTTGTTAGGCCTCTTTAATAATCACCAGGCCTTTTGACTGCTTGATTGTTTCAGGAACCCATAATCCAGGGGCTGTGCTCTGATGCAGCCTGTCATTTCAGTCTGGGCCTATGAATTTCAAAATAAGGGTGATTCCAGAGGATCTGCCCGTAAAAAGGCATTGTACAGTTCTCCCCTTAGCCCCCCCCCCATCCTTAATGGATGAAGCAGTTTGAAAATGTGAGTGGTTAAAAATAGGGGTTACGGTGCCTAGGCTCTTCAGCTGATTCAATTCCTTGCACAATAAAAATACTTAAGCAGAATCTTCTTTTTCTGTTTGCCATGCTTGCACAACGGTCCATTGTGCCAGGGGCATGACATTTACCGAAGCTTGTACAAGGAGGTGCGCAAGTAGGAGTCCCAGTGGCTTTCATAGGTGATCTCCACGATCCTGCATCTGTATAAGAAAGTCAAGCAGACCTACAAGAAGTGAAGCATTACGCACCACCAATGGTAAAGGAGATTCTGCCCTTGATCTTGAAGCACCTTCATTTTCCTCTTGATTTTATTTCTGTCAGAAGTTTCAGAGCTTGGAATCATTGCTGAGAAAATCCAACACGTCAGTCGTTATTTTCTACAGTAACATCCCACTCATTTGCTCTAGAGTATTATAACATATTACCACATTAACTCTCATCTTTTTGAAATAACAACCTTCCAAAAATTGTCCAGAGACTTTCCTCAAATTTCCATCACTTACTGTTTCTGAATTAATGAATAAATGTTACTTACACCTAAATAAAATAAATACAATTGTTCTATTTATTTTGCAATTGAATTGTGCAGGCTACATTGTTTTAAACTGTATTACTGTATTAAACTACATTGACCTCTGTGACAAGAGCTAGCAAAGGCATTGACATTTTATTTCTAAGTCTCAGAATAATACTGTGATCTATTAATCTGCTTGCACATATGCGCATACAAAAAAGCACGGGACCAGGATTTTCCTCGTAGCTTTGTGGTGCACTGGCTAAACTGCAGTATTGCAGCCAAAACTCTGCTCACAACCTGGGTTCAGTCCCAGGTAGATAGCGCAACGTTCACTCAGCTTTCCATCCATCCAGTTTTGATAAATTGAGAGGGTAAATCCTTCCAGTTTTGATAAATTGACTGTAGCCTGCACAATTCAATTGCAAACCGCACAGCAAGTACTTCAAGTGTTGTGGCGTGGTATATAAGCAGCACACTTTTTGCCCAATTTCTCAATTGGAATTTTCCAGAACTAAGCTTGCAGTGGCTTTGCAGAATTATTGCCAGTTAATACAGAAACATATGGGTACAGTTCAACCTGGCGGACTATTATAACTCAGATTTGAGGCAGATGGGGATTCATCTGTTGCAAAGCACACCAGTGAGTTCTCTCTAATGCAACCAGGCTGTATTCTGCCTTGTTCACATGTCATTACTGATGCCACCATCGCCTTTGAGATGGGAGCCAAGATAGTGGAAGACATCCTACTCGCTTTACGTTTTGTCCATTTAATTGCAGTGTTCCATTGGTGGTAGCAGTCTGTAGGTGCTCAGTTTTCTCGATCTCTAAGCAGTGTCCAAAGAGGCCAAGGCAGTCATTGTCTGAACTTGTTCCTAGTGGTAGTAGTAAGCATGACAATGTTGGCAAGAGCATGGTCTAGGGCAGGGATGGCGAACCTATGGCATGCGTGCCAAAGGTGGCACACGGAGAGCTTTCACCTGGCTAGTGACATGCTCCCTGCCCCCCCCACTTCCCCCTCTGCTGGACCAGCCATGAGGAATTTGCGGAGGGGGAAGTGGGTGGGGAGCAGGGAGCATGCCGCATGCCAGGCCGACCCTACCACCGCCCTCCCTATCGCCATCACCGCCATCACCGCTATCATCCCTGCGCCCTCAGCCACCACTCCATCACCGACCCACCCCTGCCCTGATGCTGCAGCCGATCCCAACCCCCCTGCCGCCACCGTCTCCATCACCCTTTCCGCCCTGCTGACCCCGCCTCCACCACCATCACCACCACCATCCCTGCCCCCGCCGCTGATGATGACGCTGACCCCGTTGCTCTTGCTGCCCTCGCCCCC
The DNA here is from genome assembly GCA_037367245.1 of Phrynocephalus guinanensis. Lineage (NCBI taxonomy): Eukaryota > Metazoa > Chordata > Lepidosauria > Squamata > Agamidae > Phrynocephalus > Phrynocephalus guinanensis. Next base: position 173,261,952 of record CM074733.1, on the reverse strand, counting down.
ACCCCTGCTCCCCCCACTGCCGCCGATCCTGACCCCCCGCCGCCGCTGTCCCCATCACCGCCGCCCTTTCCTTTCCGCCCCTGCCTTCGCCCCCTGACACACCCCCCCCGCTGCCGGTGATCCCGACACACACACCCCGCCCCCGCCGCTGCTGCTGTCCCCATCACCGAGTATGGGCACTCGGTGTCAAAAAGGTTCACCCTCCCTGGTCTAGGGAGCATTTTGCTGTGGGTGTTATGTGTTGGTACCATGACTAACAGGAGGCAGCCTTGGCGCACTCCAACCATCACTGGAAAAATGTTAGAGGGGCCAACTGAGCATCACACATGACCCCTGTTGTTCTTGTATAGCATTTAGAGGATGGAGAAACCTTGAAGCAACCATCATGTCACACGGCTCCCCTTTTCTTCTCTTCAGTATGATGATGTATACAATGAGACTGAAATAGGCATGACTCCATATAGGATCATGTATGAATTCTGCATTGTTTCCAGTCCACTTGTTTTTCTAAAAGCCCCAATAGACAGTTTTAAGAGGAGGAAGCATATATCGGAGGAAATAGATAAGGGTTTTATAAATACTATATATAGTATTTATAAAATACTCTATCTATCTATCTATCTATCTATCTATCTATCTATCTAAGAGTGTGTATCTATCTATCTATCTATCTATATTTATTACTGAAGAGCACAAAACAAAAAAATGAAACACTTTTGTTTTTTCATTACGTAACAAATTACTTCATTATATAACAAAACAGTAGGACGCGTTTTATCATGAAACGAAATGAAATGCCTATTTTTCCTCAATGAACAGAATGATTCATCCTAGAGGAAATGACAGGTTAGGTTCCTCAAGCTCTTCCCTGTAAGCCCCTGAAATTTGAAGAGGTTTGGGTTTCAGGGGGCTGAGTTATTAAGCTCAAAAGGGGATCCTGGTAGTTAATTGAAAGAGTGTGTACAGCGTGCGCCACCAATTTAGAAGTTAATTTAACCAGCTTAACCACTATTATTGGCAGTTGAGTGCTGTACACACGATAGATAGATAGATAGATAGATAGATAGATAGATAGATAGATAGATAGATAGATAGATAGATAGATAGATACCATATTTTCCATCTATAAGACGCCGCCATGTATGAGACAACCCCCACTTTTCCAACCCAAAATTACAGTTTCGCAACCATATGGTTTCCTGCTCAGCTTGTTTCCGTATGTAAGACAACCCTCAGTTTTTAGACTAACAATTTTAGACAAAAATATAGTCTTATACATGGGCAAATACTGTATATATTTCCTCCAAGGATGCTGGGGAGCCTCAAGGAAAGAACAATCATTTCCAAACCTACAGCGCTGTTCTAGCTGAGCATTTTGGTCATCGTGGCTGGTTCAAAAAGAGACCTTTTCAAAGCCCCCTTCCTTCATGATTGAGGTATCTCCCGTTCCAGGTTAGTATCAAAGAACCATTCCTGTTTTCCTCCAGGTCCCAAGGATCCCAGCCAGTCTCTTTCTAGGGCCTGAATCAAATCTAAACAGCATAGGGATTTGAAAGATGAAGCCAAAACCCATAATTTTCTCCCTTAGCCACTGATTTTCTTTTCTCAGAAAAATATATAAAAATGAAGTGTTCATCTTCATTTGCAAGCGGCCGTCTGAAGGTTTTTGATTAACAGCAGCCCGACGGCCCCTCTGCTCCTCGTGAATCAATCAGTCTGTTTTGTTTCTGCTGGACAAACTAAGAATTCGACATTCTTACACGCAAAGGGCAACTGAAAAGAATCAAGAGTATAGGGATGTATATCAAGGAATGACTGCAATGTTTTCTCTCATACACTTATTCTAAGTTAACCCTTGCTTTCAAAGCACACATTAACTACCCAAAGGTATCTGTCCTCTAGCCTATTTTTATTGTTTGGTGGTTGGGTGTGGCCTCTTTCAATATAACTGTGGTTTAAGGAACAGTACCAAGATGACAAAATGATATCCTGACCTGAGCTACCTGGACCATTCTTCCATGGAAGCCACATTTAGGTTCCTGTAGGTGTCTGTCTGTCAAGTACCACTCCCCAAATGGGGAATTATGGGATCTGTAATCTATTTTTTAAAATTATTTGTATTGCCAGGGCAACATAGAATCATAGAATCATAGAATCATAGAGTTGGAAGAGACCTCAAGGGCCATCTAGTCCAACCCCCTGCCATGCAGGAACCCCCATCACAATATTTCCGACAGATGGCCATCCAGCCTCTGCTTAAAAACCTCCAAAGAAGGAGACTCCACCACCCTCCGCGGCAATAAACAGACTGAGCCCTATTCTCCAGCAGGGGCTGGCTGGATCACAACAGTGCTTCAGGAATGGAATTATCAGCCAACAGGTGCTGTTGTCGATCAGAGGATGGCCAAAATGTGTTCAAATTCTTCGGAGAGACCTCTTCAGTCTCTTCACTTGCACAGCTATGGAAGTGCCTCTCAACGTAAAATGTGGAATGTTTCATGTTCAGCAGTCATTGAACTAATGTCTCTCATACTAACTTTTGCTTAAAATGTGTATTATACCATTGAATAATATTAATATAAGGTATTAAGACTAAATGTGTTATATCTTATGTTTATTTAATAACACAGAGTATTACCTTGTAAGCTGACTTATATTAGCACACATATTACAGGCAAGGAGAAGAAAAGTGCTGGGACAGGCCATCACCAAGGGTTGAGGAGTCCCTCAGCCACACACACACCAAGGTTTGCGGAAGCACTGAGACCCAAAGAAGAAGAAAATAATAATGGGATGGAAGGGGTGGATAAATGTATTCAATTGTAAGTGGGGGTGATGGAAGTGATATTGGTATGTTTGCACAAGTTATAGGTATGCTAATGGCTTTACAACGAGGTGTGGAATGTGCTCGGGACAAAAAAAATGTGAGTCATAACAATGGTTAAACAACTTACGATGACAACCTGGAATGTAAAAAGGCCTAAGATCTTGTTACAAAAATACGGTAAGAATAATTCAGGATGTATGGAACCAAAGGAAAAGTAATATTGTGTTCCTGCAAGACACTCATCAAAAGAAAGATGGTATAAATGAATTGAGATGCAATTGGATTGATATCACATGGCACATGCAGGTCCAAAGGAGCTGCTACATTAATACTGAAAAGAACTGAATTAAAAGGTAATGCCCTGGATTAGGATAACATAGGTAGGTATATAATAATTCAAGAAAAATTAAGGAGGAAGAGTGTACTTTAGTAACTGTCTAGGCACTGAATGACAAACAAGAGCTATTCTATGTTATATTTTTAGATGAATTGTGTAGATAAGAAAGGATTTCTAATAATGGCTGGGGACTTCGATATGGTCATGAATAAAAAAGAAAACAAATCACACCAACAAAAAGGATCTCCCGTTTCTTGAGAAACTAGCTCTGACCAAGGTGACTCATGCCCTAGTGACCTAGATTAGTGTGGCGGTCACTAGACCCATGCCCTAGTGACCATCTGGACTACTGTAAGTCACTCTATGTGGGGCTACCGATGCAACGTCTCAGGAAACTTCAACAGGTGCAAAATGCAGCAGCCAGATTGCTGACTGGAGCTGAGTACAGATATCACGTTACACCCCTATTAAAACAGCTCCAACTGGCTTCCAATCACCTACCGGGCACAATTCAAAGTGCTGGTTTTAACCTACAAAGCACTGTATGGCCTGTGTCCTAGCTACCTCAAATATTGAATCTCACAGCATGAACCGGCTTGGGTGTTAAGGTCATCAGGAGAGGCCTTTCTCTTCATCCAGCCACCTTCACAGGTGTGTCCCATAAGAACAATGAAAGGGCTTTCTCTGTTGCTGCTCCCAGACTGTGGAACTCCCTCCCACTAGAGGCCAGGACTGCCCCATCTCTGCTGTCTGTCCAGAAACAGGCAAAGACCTTCCTCTTCAGGTAAGCTTTCTCTGAATGTGGGTCTACCTACTATGTGACTTTTAGATGGATTACCATGCATGATTGCATTGACTAAATTCATACGTATACCTGTGTTTTCCATGTTAGTTTCCATCCCTCATTGTGGATTTTCCCTCCTCTCTTTCAACTGTTTGTGTGTAGAGATGGGCACGAAACGAAATGAATAACGAACCTCAGAGTGAATTTAGAACAAAACGAACTGAATCAGAAAAAAATGTTTGTTTTGGTTTGTTTCGTTAATGGCGGAGATGTCTCCTACCTGGTGCTGGTCCTTCCTCCAAGTCCTGGACAGTCCGAGTTTCCTGGCTGCAGGGAGGGGGCAATCAGAAAAAAAAGCTGACTGGCTGTGCTACAGCTGGTAGGCATCTGTGGTCGGGGGGGGGGGGGGGTTTGACGAAGTTTCTGCATGGGGGTACGTGGCAGGCAGGCTGCAGGTCCAGTGGGAGCCTCAGTGATAGGCAGAAGTGCCAACAGTAACCCCCCCGCCGATCGCGGGGGTTAGGGACCCACCCCACCCGTGATGCACGTAAATCTGTGATACGTGGAAGCGGGTGGGTGGGGTGGGGCGGGGGGTGATTGCGCAGTGCACTCACGCAACCCCGAGGCTTCTCCGGGGTGCGTGCGAGGGCCGCGCGGAGCGACCGGATCGCTCCCGGTGCCCCCCCGGCTCCGAGGCATCCCAGAAGGGGCGGGGGGCCGCAGAGAACGATCGGATCGCTCCTGGCAGCCCCCCCGCCCGGCTTCGAGACTTCCCAGAAGGGGCGGGGGGGCACGGAGAGCAATCAGATCGCTCCCAGCGCCCCCCCCGCCCAGCGCGGCCTCCCAGAAGGGTGGGGGCCGCGGAGAGCGATCAGCCCGAGGCTTCGCTGGGGTGTGGGAGGGCCGTGTGGAGCAACCTGCCCCCCCCGCCGCCGCCCCCCCCCCCCAGTTCCGGTACTGCAGTCCCGCGATGTAGTGGGACCGCAATGCCGGAACCGTGAAATGGCGGGGGGTCACTGTACCTGCATATGTTTCTTTTGTTTTTGGTTTGTGTTCCCTCCCCCCAACTTTTCTTTTTCCCCTCTGTCGCTGCCTCTCACAAATGTGTGCACATTTTAAGAAGTAAAAAATATTGTTCAAAAGTCACTTGTTACTTTCAGTAGTGGGATAGCCAGAGATGGTGCCACTCTCCTCTACTTTGACTGCATGGGGCAATAAGAAGCTGGCAACCAGAAGTGTGGTGGAGGCAATAGTGGGGTCTGTGGCTGAGGCAAGGTGCATGCATGAAGGGAGGGGTGTGCGGAGGCAAGCGGGAGAGTGGCAGTGAATGCAAAAATTAGCACCTTTGGTGCTCATTTTGCAAGACATTGCTTGTTGATCAAGGCAAACTTCAACATAAATTTTTGCTTGCTGATCAAAATACTCGTAAAGCAAGGTACAAGGTACCAATGTAGTTTTATTTCTGTACACCTAAACTAAACGTATCATGTTTGCTTATAAACAAAACTGAGAATAGAGTCTGATATAATATAAACTACAAGGTTTTATTACAAAGAAAGGCTAGAATATTAAGAGGCAAAAGCCACAGAACCTGAAACAGAATTTTGCCCTCTCATGCACTAATACAGTAATTTTCTAACCAGATAGATGGAAATATAATTTGTGTTGTTGTCAGTTCTTTTATTGGGGCTTTGGTGAAGGAAGCAGATATTCTCGTCGCTCTCCTATTCCTCTCCTGTTCCTGCGTTGTTCACAGCCACTGACTTCCTGTGTGAGTTCAACGTACGGAGAGTTCATTTTAGGTATCAGAAATCTGTCCTCAAGATGGTGTCCCTCATTAGTGAGAACCGCACTGCGACATATAATGACCCCCTTCTCTTTCCTGTATCCAGCCCCAGAAACTTAACAATGTTTCTGCCAGCAGGAGAAGCATGAAGGATGGAGTTTAATTAAATGGTGCTGCAGGCCGAATGAACTGGAGTGGCAAGATTTTCGTGACTTGTAGCGTTTCCCCATGATGTGACTTATCAGGTGGCGTTTCCTGCAGAAATGGCTTTTTCTGTGCCCCTGTTCGGAGTGCCATGAAATATGCATAGAGGACATTCGACTGGAAAACCGCTGCGGATCGAGACAAATTAGTGTTGGACTTCGCTGCATTCACCTTCTTCAGCAACCCTCCCTGGACCGGCCTTGACATGAGACAAAGCGAGGCAACTGCCTCCGGGATCAGATGCTAGGGTTCAGCAGTGCTGCCCATGTTTCCAGGCTCCCAAGCGGAACAATGGGGGACATAAAGTGAGCAGTCCACCCCTCAATTTCTTAGCCATCAAGTATGGCCGATGTATCTCACTGCCCTGATTTACCCCCAGGACCTCTCAGCTTGATTGAACGTTAGTGCACAGCCATGGCCCCGGAGTCTAACAATGGCCGTGGTCTCACTAGGGATTTACTGCTCTTTGTGCTGCGGAGAACTGTGCAGTAAAAGATCGCGTCCTTCCCGCGAAGGGTAGTAATTTGATGCGATGGCCAACCGCGCCCCCGGAAGCGCACTTTGTCCGGAGTTTTTTTGAACCACCGCTAGAGGTTGGTTTAAAATACTTCCCTTAATGGTGCACAGTTTTTTGCTACTCTAACTTTTTCAGACTCAGGATATTTTCAAACATGAGGCTCACACCATTCCTTCCTTCAATCCATTTGTCATGTGAATGTAAAACTCATATAAGAATAATCATTCACATTACATGTGTCTCTAACGAGCCGATTCAGGCCATTGTTCATCTTATGAGTCTATTTCAGACCACAGTGTAAAAGTAAGCTTTTTGGATGAGCAGTGAAATGTTTCAGTCTCTCAAGTAAAGAAGTCCAGTTGCCATGACTCAACTTCCAGAGACAAGTGTGTCTGTCCCTTCCTAGAGGATCCCATAAGCAGCCCAAGAGAAATTCATAAATGCTGTAAGCCTTAAAGAGGAAAACATTTACAGTTCTGATGTCTGGATTATGCACGGCTGTAAGTAACAGGGAGCTAGCATGATGCACTGCATATTTTAGAAATGCAACAAATAATTATAAATATATAGAGACTAGAGATGGACACAAAACAGAAAAAATAATGAAACGTTTCATTTTGTTTCGTGCCCACCCCCATTTCATTTTGTTTCATTTTGTACATTTTTTAAAAATTGTACGAAACAAAATGAAATGAAACGAAATGGCTCCCATGGGGCCTAGAAGCACCAGATTTCATGCCCGGGAGCCATTTTTAAAGGTCCAGCCGAGCCGTCATCAGGTGGACCACTTTAAATATGTCTCAGTTGCCACCAGGGGATCCCCCAGTGCCAACTGGGCCATTTTTAAAGGGGTCCAGATGATGACAGCTCAGAAGGATACCTCTGAACATGGTCGGTTCACCAGCTCAGGGCTTTCATGTTCAGAGGGATCCTGTTGAGCTGTCATCATCTGGACCCCTTTAAAAATGGCCCAGTATTCACTGGGGGGTCCCCTGTTGGCGACTGGGCCGTTTTTAAAGGGATCCAGCCCATGACAGCTCTGCAGGACCCCTCCGAACATGGTCAGGCTGCCAGCGCAAGAGCCCTGAGTTGGATGAGATAAATTACCTGGATCCATTCCAGTCTGGCTTCAAGCCTGGCTGTGGGACTGAGACAGCACTGAATGCATTGGTAGATGACTTATGCAGGGAAATGGATAGGGGATCTGTGTCCTTTTGGTTTTATTAGACCTCTCCACTGCTTTTGACACTATAGACGAGTGTTGGCGAACCTATGACATGGGTCAGAGCCCTTTCTGTTGGCACTCGACATGGCCCCTTCACAGCCACCCATATTCAGGTTAAATTGCTGTTTTGGCACTTTGAGAAAAAATAGTGGGTTTTGAATCTCAGTTTGGGCACTCCGTCTGCAAAAGGTTCACCATCACTGCTACAGACCATGGGATCCACCTGACTTGTCTCTCTAAAATGAGGCATCAGGGGCACTGCATTAAGGTGGCTCTCGTCCTTCCTGCAGGATAGAACGCAGAAAGTAGTGTTAGGTGATCGACACCATGGCCGCTGACCTGTGGAGTTCCCCAGGGTTCTGTTCTGCCTCCTATGTTATTTAACACCTATATGAAACCACTGGGGGAGATTATCAGGAATTTTAGGGGTTAAGTGCCACCAGTATGCTGATAATACCCAGCTCTACCTCTCGTCACCGCCAGATTCTAAGGGAGCTACTATCTTAACTTTACATTTATTTATTTATTTATTTATTTTATTTATTTATTTATTTATTTATTTATTTATTTATTTATTTATTTTTGTACTTATTCCCCCATAGGGAACTCTGGGCGGTATACAGAACATCACCAAAAGCAACTACCCAACAATAAACCACAGTACATGAGTATTTAGCTGCAGTAATGAACTGGATGAAGATGAACAAAATGAAACTAAACTCAGACAAGACAGAGGTGCTTCTGGTCAGTTGAAAGGGAGAACAAGGGATAGGGATAAAACCTGTACTGGATGGGGGTCAACCCCAATTGAAAAATCAGGTATGCAGCTTGGTGGTGCTCTTGGACTCATCCTTGATCTTGGATGCCCAGGTCACAGCTGTCGCCAGGAGCGCATTTGCACAATTAAGGCTAGTACGTAAATTACTCCTATTTCTTGAGAAACCAGCTCTGGCCATGGTCACTCATGCCCTAGTGATGTCCCAGGTAGACTACTGTAATGCACTCCATGTGGGGCTTCCGATGAAAAGCCTCAGGTAATTTCAATGGGTCCAAAATGCAGCAGCCAGACTGCTGACCGGGGCAGGATACAGAGAGCACATTACACCACTATTAAATCTGGAAGTTGAGTCATGGTTACTGGACTTCTTTTTTGAGAGATAGAAAAGAAGTCCAGTAGCCATGACTCAACTTCCAGATAAACTCACCTGGATGACTGAGAATCTTCACAGACATACCACTATTAAAGCAGCTCCACTAGCTGCCAATCAGCTATCAAGCACAATCCAAGGTGCTGACCTTGACCTAAAAAGCCTGGGTCCTAGCTACCTGAAAGATCGAATCACAGTATGAACCAATTCTGGTGTTAAGGTCATCAGTAGAGGCTTTCTCTCCATCTCGTCACTCTCACAGGTATGTCATGTGGGAGCCCATGAAAGGGCCTTCTCGGCTGCTGCGCCCAGACTCTGGGACTCCCTCCCACTAGAGGCCAGAACTACCCCATCTCTGCCATCTTTCTGGAAACAGGCAGAGATCTTTCTCTTCAGGCAAGATTTCCATGAATGATGATCTACCTATTATTTGTCTTTTATATGAATTTATATGATCACATAGACTTTGCGTTTATAACCACATACATTGTGTGACTGCATTGACACTATATTTTTTCAATCTTAGTTTCCATTACTCCTAACTTTTACATGGAATTTTACTCTGTTTTTAACTGCTCGCGTTCTCGTGTAGCTTTAACATAGTCTTTTAATGCTGCAGATGTCCCTCAATTCCCTGTTCTCAGTACTGGAATATGTCTTAATTATACTGGACTGTACTTTGTTCCCCATTACTGTCAGCTGCCTTGGGTCCTTTTCCAAGGAGAAAGGTGGGGTAAAAGAGACCTTTGGGTAGAGGGCGGCATACAAGCTATATAAATAAATAAAATATTCTAAAATAAATAAATAAATACCCTGGCCCCTGAGTTCCACTGGGTCATGGAACGCCTTCAGCCGAACCTGCATTGGCTCTCCCACAGGACTAAGAACATTGATGGAGCACCACCGTGAGCCATGATGAAAAGCCTACATGCAAATGGCAGTACCTGCTCCTCCTTACATGGGTTCAGGCCATGAGTGGGCTGAAGGGGTGGGAAACGGTCATAACTCGCTCTAGCGCCAGATGGCCTTTCAATTGGTGTTTAAAATCAGTAGCAGCAGACATTGCCTGTTCCTATCCTGCAGTTTTTCATCTTGGGCTGATTTAGACGGTCGGAAATAAGGAAATGGCCGATTGCTGCCAGCTGAATTAAAATTTATCTTTGCACATGCCCAACTTTAAATACAAGCAATTTCCCTTGGCCTAAATTATACATGACACTAAGAGATGTCTGGAAAAGAGATGACAACCCTAGAAGTGTTGTCCATCTTGTGGCACAAGTGTTGACTGGGCGTGGGCGCTGCTGAGAGAGGAGAAATTATGCCCACCTGTTCCTGTGGATGCTTACTTAGAGATTCTGGAGGGGTGGTCTAAATAATTAAGGTTTCCAGACTTATAAACTTCTGCCAGAACTTCTTAGCAGGGTTTCATTCCTCCTAGGCAGACCGATACCCAGCTTGTTAACATACCGCTTTACGCGAACACTTTGACATTGTGCACAATCATGAACAACTGGGTGTCAGGATCAGGGCCACATGACTCCGCAATAGAGATGGGCACGACTCAAAAAAATGGTGTTTCGTTTGTCGTTTGGTCGTTTAGGGGTCCGTTTCGGTTCGTTTTCGTTTTTTGCAAAAAAAATTCATTTTCGTTTCGTTAGGTAACGAAACGAAAAAATGAAAATGAAAACGAAAAATTGATGCTTTGTTAGCATTCTTTTTAGTTCAATGCATCTGCTGCAACGAAAACGAAAAACACAGCAAATTTGGTCGTTTCATTTTCATTTTCGTTTTGTTTTTTTAAAAAATTGTTTCGTTTTCGTTGCGTAACGAAATGAAAAAATGAAAACGAAAACAAAAATCGCTCGTTTCGTGCCCATCTCTACTCCGCAAATGTGGAGCCTCTTTGCAGAATCAGTGATCCTGAGGGTCTGAAAGGGCCTATAATGTTTGTAAGAGCTGCCCTGTCTTTTATACCTTGGACATTCAAAGGGGTTCCACTCACACTCTCTCTTCATAGCTGAGGGCCATATGACCCAAGCCCAATATTTAATTCTTGCCTGCCTGGTGGAGTGCAATTCTGATACAGCCCAATGTGCCTTGGTGGGCTTAAAGGGAAGAGCTTGAGGAAGCTCCACTGCCAGATGCCTGGGATCACTGTTTTCAAGCACTGTATAACATTGCAATTAGAAATGTTTTTCTGGGGGGGTACCCCCTCTGAAGTTGAGTAACATGGCCCCCTAAACCCCAAATCTCTCCAAATTGGGAGGGCTTAAAGAGGAGAGACCAAGGAAGGTACCCACAAAATTTGGTGCCTCTAGGACCCAGGGGACCCGTTTTATGGATTAACAATTTGGTGTTTCATATGCAGTTTTTTAAAAAAATACTAATGAAACGGAATGAATCATGGGGAGAACGAAACAAAACAAAACAAAACACATTTTTTTCCATTTTGTGCCCACCCCTAGGTTGGACTCAAATCCCCACTCAACCATGGAAGCTCACAGAGGCCGTGACACTGGTAAAAGCACTCCTTGAATATCTCACTTAACTTAAAAGCTCTCTTTAGGGTTGTTGAAAGTCAGTTTTGACTCAACAATAATGTCTGGATAATGACTCTCTCTGTGGGACCTGGATTTCTGAAAGAGGGCGTGTTTTCATTCTCACCTCCTTCCTGTCTCTTCTCTTGTGTGTGTGTGTGTTGTGTCATTACAGTCATGACCGACTCTTCGTGACCCCATGTCCGTGGAGTCTTCTTGGCAGGAATACTGGAGTGGCTTTGCCAGTTCCTACTCCAGGCGCCTACTGCACCTGGTATTCCCTGGTGGTCGCCCATCCAAGTACTAACCAGGGCTGACCCTGAGGCGAGATCGGATGTGCTCAGGGCATCTAGGCAGCTGTCTCTTTTCTTAGACTAGTTCAATATGAACAGTTTTGTTCTTCCTTGGTTATCCCACAGCCAAATGGTAGTCTAGAAAGGAAGTACTGTACTATAAAAGGGCTTCCTGTTTCAGTCAAGCCCTTATGACCTATATCAGTTAGCGGGTCTTTGCCCTTGACTTGTTTTACAGTACTGACTTCTGGTTTGCTTCTTGATCCTGCTCCTGACTGCTTTTTTAAAAATTTCAAGTTATCCATTGGACCAGGATTGTGTGTTGTAAGTCCCCACTTGCTTTCACTATTGTCCAGCGCCAACTACCTCTGGTTCCTCACTTACTAGTAACCACTGCCCACACTTGTGATGGATTCAAATCTTGATATGAAGCTGTAGGACTTGTTTAAAATCTAGTCAAGCCAGTCCGGGTTCTAGGCCAGCTAGGTCCAAGCCAAAAACACTTATTTCAGGAAAGGACAATGCAGTCCAAAGTCTAACATTAAAAGGTCCAACACAGTGAAAGCTAGGTGAAGAGGAAAGATCATAGGAAGAGTAATGCTGCATCCATCCAAAGGACTGACTAACACAGTACTCATAGCCTAGTGGTTAAACTGCTATAATGCAGCTAAAACTGGGCTCATGACCTGGGGTTCAATCCACAGCTCATGGTTGACTCAGCCTTCTAGCCTTCCAAGGTCAGTAAAATAAGTACCCAGCTCACATGTGTGTGGCTTACATAATTAAATTGTAAATCATCCAGAGAGTGCTTTAGGAACTATGGGGTGATATAGAAGCAGGATACTTTGTTTTTGCTTTTATGGTAGTCAACCAGTCTCTTACATGAAGCATATCAGAAATGACAGATGATTTGATGGCTTATCACTTGCCTTTGTAAGATGATCCCTCCAGTGGTGGCATAATACTTTGAGTATTGTCCCACAACATTTTAAGGAAGCAGATATCAAGTCAGATGGACAAAAAGGAAAAAGAAAGAAAAGGAAAAATCAGAGTCATGATGCCACCAATTGATTTCAGAAGCAGTAACTATGAGAACAGACCGTATGGGTAGAAATCAATGGAGCTCTTAACTTCTATACAGATTTAAGCTCAGAACCTCCTGGGCAGCATGGCAGAGGAATTGTGGAATTTTTAATCCAAGAAGCATTTTCTCCCCATCTGGTTATCACAGGAAAATGCCCAAGTTCGCTGGCATACAAACTGTGTACAAAAAAAGCCAAACAAACCTAGTCCTGCTATTCTCTCATTCATATTTTAGAGATCCTATAAATTTGAGAAAGTGGTGTTCTCAGTTTTACCATGTGGTCTGATTTCAAGATGATGCTAACTCTAACTTAAAATGATAGCTTAGCATTCCCCTCCCTGTATCTGAGGCCAGAATCTAAGGAAATGATTGTAGCCACCTCTTGTAATAAAAAGTGGATGGAAGCTGAGGCCCGTGAGAGCATTTATTGGCAGAGAAGTAAAATACCTATTATACAAACCCAGGAAAAGTTAATTGTATGGCAAGCACTTCTGTTTCTGTTGACAGCATACCATTTGGAAGGGCTCTTCATTCACATAAATGGTCTTATGAGTTATTTGACCAGCTGCCTGCCCTCCCATGGCTCAGCCAAGTCCTACAACAGGTACTTGAAGTGGTGGCTTGTGTTTCAAGTGGATGGATGCCAAGACCAAATAGGCAAAATCCCAGAAGACCTTTGACGTGAGCTCGTTCTGTATCTGCAGGAGAACAGCTCCTTACAACAGACTAGGAACGTGCACCGGCTTCAGTAGGAAGTATCCAAATGAAGCAGATCATGGATAGTTCTGCAATTCTGGATGAGCCACGTGGTGGTTCAATAACGCTCAAGTGTCCTTGGGCCGGTTTACATGTCCCTTGCAAACCACTCAGGTTTGCTCTTATGATTTCAGGGTTAAAAATGCTAATACTGTAGCAAATAAAGGAAGTGCCAGATTAGAATTAGATGAAGTCCCAATAAATTCTTACCTGGAAATGCCTCCTGAGACCCTAGGGAGGGCTCAGACTGACTCCACAACAATTTATATACAGTATGACACACAAACACCATCCACGAGATCAGTATCTGCTGAATCATTTATAGATAAAATAGATAAAAGGTGGTGTATTTACCACAACTGGCCAAATCCAAGGGGTATTTATTTACCAGAACTGGCTACTGGCATGAGATGGAGACTGTGCAATGTATAGTATTCAATACTTCCTTGTTTTCAGCATCCATTTGGGGTTGGGATAAGATCTTGGAAACAGTCTCTTGCAAATACTCTGGTCCTCCTATATTCCTGTCCACTTGAGTGAGCAGCCATTTTACATGGTAGCACAGCCAAGGAGGGTGCCTCATTTACTAGGCTGTCTGCGTTCATTAATTTTCCTCTGTTTCCCTTCTTTCAAGTAGTGATACTGGATCTCCATTACACTTAGGAACCAGTATATGGATGAATGGGAGATGGATGACTAAGACGGTTACTTCATGTCCTTCCTTGTTCCACAACTAGTTTTGTACCGTTACAGCGTTGGTCACAATCATGTGGTTTTGTCCCTGTTTAGTCCCCTGTTTCCGTTTTCTCATGGTCGTGATAACTTGTCTCGTGACAACTGTTACTTCACGTTCCTGTTCCGTGACAAATTCTGAATTTGTCTTGCTTTCTTAACACTTTTTAAAAAATATTGTAAATAAAACTTTTTTGATATTTCAATTTACTGGTCTTCCGGGATTTACTACAGAATTTTCAGTACTTTCTTTAATAAAATTTGCACTGCATGGTGTTTCCCATAGGGAAACTAATGATGAATGCCGCTTCAGCCACTGACCACTAGGTGGACACTGGTTGTTGCATGATAGTTGTTACCACACAGTCCCTTGTCTCGGAACAGGAACCGGGAACAAACCGTGACAAGAGAATACCCCAACCCAGTCCCAAGTATAGTATTGTCACGCTCTGATCCCGCTCCAGGGGCATGGTCGAGACAAATTTAAGCTGTTGCACGACGGATGTGAAGTAAGACTTTTTTTGGACCATTCTGAAGCACAACACTTACAGAGACAAAAAGGACGTAACCACCTAAGTCTTTTGTGCAGGCTCTGAATGATCAATCAAAGTTGTTCAGGGAACTCAACCATTTCAACTATTATTTGTTTAATGCCTGCAGCAGCTGTTTGTTGCAGGGTGGAGTCATGGAAAGGCAGGACCTGGGCAAGACACAGAGCCCTTTTACACAACCCCTAAAATCCGCTGCAAAACACTTGCAGATCCGGAGCATAAAATTGTTCTCCCACCAGCAGCGGACTTTAAAAAAAAAAAGTATGCCCACGCCCACTTAAGCATGCCCCAGTGCACTTTACAAGTACCTGGTCTCCGGAAGTAAAAAAATATCCAATGCGGATTGTAAAGGTGTGGATTCCGGGTTCTCCTCGCCTTCTGTTTGTTTTTGTTGTCCCCACCGCCCCTTTAACAGACAGGAATCCCTACGGGGCTGCTCCGACGGCAGATGGAGGAGAGCGGAGGTGAGCCTGCATTTTTCTCCCTTTTTTTCTCCCTACCCTCACTGCAGACAGAAGCAACAGAGTGCGGAAGGGTGGGAAACACGGAAGAGGAACAAAACCCACATGATATCTGGCTGGGGGGGGGATCCGAATTTAAGCTACCAGCGGATCTTAGAGGTTGTGCAAAAGGGCTCAAAGAGTGCACAGCCCTCAGGAAGGAAGGAAGGAAACTGGTAAGAGTGTTGCCTACATATTTAAGGTCCACGACATTGCCAAAATTAATATCAGGATGGCGACATACTGCACATGTGGGTGTTTTTTTCTGTGCAGTTTGTTTCACCTCAGTTCTTGAGTTGAGTCAGGCAAGGGCAGTGTGACAGCTCCGTGGTCCCCCAATGAGTTCCACGGCTCAGCCAGAACTTGAACCTCCATTTCCGGAGACTGAGTCCAACTCGATTGCCACTAAATGTTTCTTCGGCTGATAGGTACTTTGAGAAAGGAAATAAAGTCCAGTGGTCACCTGCTTTTGAGGCACATTTCAACATTCCGTTTCATAACAATAGCCCCATCGGTGTTAACAGTATTATATATTTGCATGGACTGTGGCTTGCACAGAGGCATCATGCTATGTGTAACAGACTTTGCACACATCCATATGATAAGCTGTGATGGGCAAATGGGAGTCAAGTGGTTCATCTCACTATAGTATGTCATGTGAACAATTCCACAGCATGCTGCCGGCAGCTAGACACCGTCTTGGAAGTTACTGTCTTGTTGGAAAACTGACTTCAAGGCTAGGAAGTAGAAGAGCAGAACGCCTTGCTTTTGTTAGAAGAGTGATGTGCATTAAACAACGACTCTATCCGGGGTATAATCAGCAAGCCCATCTTTAGCAGTAAAACCATTGAAAATAGCATGGGGGAAAAACAGCTACCCATTATCTCTCTCTCTGACTAGGCGAGTTAACTTACTAATGCTTAGAAGGCATACATTGCCACAAATTACTGGGTTTAGAAACCTAAGCAGTGCAATGCATTTAAGCAGAAACGAGAATACTGTATTACCCAGTAAAGTTAAGACTTCTTTCTTAGTACTGTATAGCCATGTATGGAGTGAAGGGTAGGGGAAATCTTCATTGTTTTCTATAAAGGAAAATATCGGACCCAACTTACCGGGTCCAGTGTTGTGGTCCGCTGCCCAGCCGGACCTATGGGAGCTGCAAGATGGCGCCAGCCAGGGACCACCTATGTGCATTGAGCCACGCTGCGCTGAGCGCCAGAGCCAATCCCGGGTGCCCAGCAGACTTTGCGGCCACGGGCATCTGAGCACTGGCCAGCCCACACAGGTGCAAAGGACTCGCCGGTGCTGGCCCTTTAAAAGGGTCCGCGGCAGCCAGAACGCCAACATTTGGTCCCAGCAGCGGCATTCCCCACCCACCCACCTCTTGAGCATGGAATCAGTTTACTGTTTGTTGGTGTGTTAACTTGTATGGTTCTTGTTGTTTGTCACAGCTTTGGTGGTTTGGAGGCATTGGGACCGGATCCAGGAGGAGGTGGCTGCAGGACAGAGCCTGCACAGCATGGAATCTTCAGGTGGTAACGGCAGACCCAGGAGGGAGCTGCGAGTGTCCCGGCTCAGGAGGGACATCAGACGGCCTCTCCGCTCAGCTTGGGGAAGGAAATCTTGAAGGAGTCTGCACCCACGGGGGGTTTCCGGAAGCTGAGTTACAAAGGGTGCCACCACCATGCACATTGGGGGACAGGCGGGTTCCCCAATGGTATTGGATCTGACCCAATGCCTGGCCAGATTACTGCAGATTGTAACCAAACCAATAAATCTGTAGCCTCCACAATTTTCCCATAAGTTCAAGAGTTTTGGTGTGCTCAATGGGTTTAACAAACAACAGGGCTTGGGTGCTGGACCACAACGCAGGTGACCAGAAGCCCAGCGTTGACTTTTTAGGCAATACCGTGGGAACCTAAAAGCAGAACTTGACTAAGAGGTCAGGAGGACTCTGAAGCTGGAGTTGCCAGCAATAAAGTTCCAGGGATATCAGGCAATTCATTGTGACTCTTTGACAGGTTTGCACATTTATGAGGGATAGGAACAAAGTAGTTCAGCAGATGTAAGCAAACAAGCTAGTCACCTGGTCGGGTTTGCAAATATGCACAGCTGCCGTGCCCTATTTTTAGAATACACCTTCAGGGAAGGCATAAATGTATCGAGAAGGTGGTGTTGGAAACCAAACATGATTTCCAAGTGCGTTAACATAACCCAGACAACAACACGCTGCAAGATAAAAGCAGGAGAAAAATAATTCAACTTGGGAGTCTCCCATCATTTTGCGGCAAGCAACAGGAGCCCTTAGGATGGTATTTACAGAAAGAAAATAGAAGCTCCCTGTGGACAAGACATATGCATTTGAATAATCACAGCTCAGAGCTCAATAGATTTTTTTGCGTGTGGCAGTTTGATGTTTCTAATGGAAGCGCTGCCCTCTTGAGTTGTAGTAGTTAAATTAAAAAGACATGAAGATGTGACCTATGGGGACACAAATGTGACCTTTGAGACACAAATATGAGGGCATGGCAGCTGTGCATATTTGCAAACCCGACCCAGTGACTCGTATGCGTTGCACTTTTAAGGATACATATAAAGCAGAACTTGGAAGAATCACTTTTTTTGATAACTTTATTATTTTGGAAATAATTTTCAGAATCCCAGAAAGCTGCAAAAAAGTAACTTTTCCAAACTGTAGTCTACAAATATACCATGAATGATAAGTACTATAGCTGTACACAAATGTCATTTCAATAGTCTCCAGCCAAGGAATTCCACTTTCCATTTCGGTTTTTATTTCTTGAATGCCTTCTATTGGCTGATGCTTAATCTGGCTATAAGTTGCTGTTGAGAACAGACTCAAAATGTGATCACATTGGCAAAAAAAAATCATGAAATACTACAGGATTGAGATGGGTTGATTCATAATTTTTTCTGTTGATCACATGATGTCAAAAAGCAAATTAGCCAGAAGCCTCTACACTGGGACTTCTACTTCTTTCACCACTGGATCCATTCACATTCCATTCAGGTAGCGTGATCACTTGAACTGATGCAGAAAATGATGATTATTCTCTTCTAGCCATTCTCCTTGAAGCCGATGAGGATGAGGATTCTGCTTGGTACCAGTACCATTGTGCTAGGGCACCTAGGCAGCAAGACAGACAGAGAGAGAGAGAGAGAGAGAGAGAGAGAGAGAGAGAGAGAGAGAGAGAGAGAGAGAGAGAGAGAGAGAGAGAGAGAGAGAGCAATAAACTATTTACAGTAGTTTACTAAAAATTTATCCTGTAGCTGCACATTCAACTTGGCTACAAGGGAGCTATGTTAACAAGCTGCAAACAAGGCTTTATACCCAATTTCCTCCTCTCCTTATATGGCCATTTAACAAACAAATTGGGGAAACCTGAATTCCCTGCTCATAGAGAGTGGTTTTTTTTATTTCTCTCACTCTTTAGTCACACCCTCAGTGGCTCAACTGCATTTGTTGGTATGTAATGAAGCTCAGCTGTTCCATTCTCATAAATACGTTTTGCATACCACAATATAATTTAACATACAGAAGCCCACAATATTGTTGCTGAATTTTATTCCAACAGTAGCAATAGGATGGCAGCCATCATCACATCTGAGGCCAGGAGGCAAGCATACAAATTATAGCAGTCAATGTGGCAAAAACTGCTGTGTATCCTCCAGGATCTCCCCACAGCTTCCTGCCTCTTCCATTATCTCCCAGCCGAGTTAGCCGTCTCACTGTAATTAATGGTAGGACCAGCCCTTTCTTGATGACACTGCATTCCTCACATACTGGTCCACATCCATACATGCATGCAGTTGTTGGGGCAAGACAGTTGTTGCTTTGCCTTAAGACATTTTAACTAAAAATTATTTGACAAAGTATTATTGCTGCTCCATCACACTGCTTAGGATTTAGCAGGAAGGGCTCATAGCCCTTGTTACTGTGTGTATGTGTTATGTATGTGTGTGTCTTGTAACTGTATCTTTAAGGGTAGGAATGAGTGCTTCCAAGCTCCAGATAAGGCTTTTCATGTGCAGCCTTTCTTCTTCGTTCTTGGAAGTTTCACACGGCCGTCTATTTGTAATTTCCATTACTTGTCACTCATTCTTTCTTTTTTCTTGCCACAAAAACTGATTAAGAGTCAAAGAACAAGAATATTCATTCATTGAACTGAAGTATTTGTCCATCATTTTCTGCCCCCCCAAATCCCCAATGTGATGTATAATCAACTACAGTACATGAAAACAGTATTGTTGTTGTTGTTGTTGTTGTTCAGTCATTCATTTGTGTCTGACTGTTCATGGCCACATGGACCAGAGCACTCCAGGCCGTTCTGTCTTCTACTGCCACCTGGAGTTTGGTCAAATCCATGTTGGTTGCATCGATGACACGGTCCAACCATCTCATTCTCTGTCGTCCTCTTTCCCTTTTGCCATCAATCTTTCCCAACATCAGAGGATTTTCCAAGGACTCCTCTCTCCTTATGAGGTAGTCAAAGTACTGGAGCCTCAGCTTCAAAATCTGTCCTTCTAGTGAACATTTGGGGTTGATTTCTTTCAGGATGGATAGGTTTGATCTCCTTGCAGTCCAGGGGACTATCAAGACTCTCCTTCAGCACCACAGCTCGAAAACATCGATTCTGCGGCGATCAGCCTTCTTTATGGTCCAGCTCTCACTTCCATACATCACTACTGGAAAAATCATAGCTTTGACTATCCTGACCTTAGTTGGCAAAGTGATGTCTCTACTCTTTAGGATGCTACCTAGGTTTGCCATCACTTTCCTTCCAGGAAGCAAGCATCTTTTAATTTCATAGCTGCAGTCACCACCCGCAGTGATCAGTGAGCCCAAGAAAATGAACTCTGCTTTGCCTCCATTTCTTCCCCTTTTATTTGCCAGGAGGTGATGGGACCAGTGGCCATGATCTTAGTTTTTTTTTTAATGTTGAGATTAAAAACAACTTTGAAAGATGAATTTTAAACATAGATGCCAGGTGGAGCAATGCAAGATAACTGCCTGCCAGAAGCTGAACAATGACAGCGCTACTGCACTGACTTGCCGGAAAGGGCATTCTACCAGGGATGGTTTGCTACATAGAAAGCTCTGTCTCATCTACCAATATAGCTTCTCTGCTGGGGCAAAGGAGGCCAGGGGACATGCAGCATGGCCTCTGTTGAGGATCTCGCATTCCGGGAAAGCCCATACTGGAGGAGAGGACCTTTCAGATACCCTGCCCCCGGTGGCACACAACTGCATAGCACCTTTCGATTGGTAGTTCTAAGAGTCATCCATCCAGAAGCACTTGCCGGTGGCAGCAGTAGCTCTCTGATGCTCTTGGCAGCCATCTAATAAGCTCTAACACTGGGACCTCCTATGGCCTCAGCTCATCCAGGGGAAGGAGAGCAAAGGGTAAAACGAAAGAAAAGAGTGTAGTTTTCAGTAATCTCCTTGCAAAGTTGCCTGTAACTAATGCAGAAACTCACATCCCCTTTTTTATTCAGTAGCCGCCAGGGTGTTAGGGTGGTTAGAAAACATCCACTAATGACATGTTTCAAACAAGTTTCATTGGCTTGGTCTGATAGTAATGAGGTGGCAGGTTTGTTCCAGTCAAGCTGAAAGTGAACCATGGCAATAAGGAACAAAATCATGAAATAACTGCCCTTGTTATTCCCTGGCAACCGAAAGCACAAGTCTGGTGGTGATGCAGTTCAACTTCAAATCGTTTCTTAATTGCATTCCTCCCTAGAATCATGGAACAGAGATTAAAGAGCAATTTGTGTTAATCTATCGACTGTCTTTCAGCTGATATACCATGGCTCCAGGACGGTGATTTGCTAGCAAATGTTTTGATATAGAGTTATGGCTCAGAATGTACCTTTTTTTCTAAGTGAAAGAAAGAAGCCATTGACACGGCAAGCATTGAAAAGTGCTGCTCGATTTTTAAAGATTGGCATTTTCAATAGAATGTTTATTAGGTGCAGAGTCTTCTTCCAGATGCAGCTGTTACCATGACAGGTTCACTGGATAAGAAGCAATTTGGAAAAGCTTTTTTTTTAGGGGAGGAAAGGTTGGTGAGCTCAGGTTAAAGAACAGCATTTCCCTCCTAAGAACAAAATCATGCCTCATTTATTTCTAGATCCTTAAGAGGTGGAGTTGGGGGCGGTGTGGAGTTATTTCATATGCATATTGAAAGATGAATGTGTGTGTATGATAGAATCACAGAATAATGAATTTGGGAGGCCATCAAGTCCAACGCCCTTTTCAATGCAGGAGTCCATACCAAAGGATATCTGCCAGGTGGTTGTCTAAGGCCACTACTGCACTTCAAACAGCAACTGGTGCTTGTTTTGAATCACCTTTTGCCCTCCCCCGGTCATGTGGTCGCTGAAGCAATTCAGCATTCCGCACTTGGACGTTTTCTCAAGAACCAGTTTCCCTGTCCGCACTTTGCTAAACCACTTTTTGTTCTGATTTAGTCCAACATTTTCCCATTATATGGTTCAGTTTTGGAAATTATTTTTTAGGATAACGTCATGCCGTTGTTCTTCCATTCAAAGTAATGTAGCTAATTTTCCGGTTCTCCCTTTAGATCACTTACAACATGGCGCATTGATTTTGATAGCCTACTTCCGTGACCAGAAAAAGCAAAATTGTACTCAAAAGAGGAAGTAGAAAGACTGGAAAAGTTGGCGGAAATGATTACACTGCAGGAAGATTTCTTTTTTGGCTTTTCCAACAGCAGGATAAGGCATACAGAGGAGGAAACCCGGAAAAAATGGTGCATGGTGTTCGCAGTTTGAGCCAAAACGTTTCAAAAAGCGGTCTAGAAATCGGTTTAAAAAAACACCACCCCTGGTGGACGTCACAAGAAAAATCGACACAGCGTCCGAAAAGGGGCGTGGCCAAGGGAGCTCTGCGGAAAAAGTTATTGGAAATGCGGTAAGTGATTTTTAAGGCGATTTGACTTTAAGCAAAAGGCGATTCAAAACCTAAATTCGGTAGGGCTGGTGCCTCCCATGTTGGAGCACTCACCTTCTCTGAATGTAACTGGTTCCTTTGCCCTACTGCTCTAACAGTAAGGAAAAGAGAGGGGCACAAATTATAAAAAATTACTAATTTGCCAATTTGTATTCGTATGACTCGATATCCCTGACAAATACAAATCAATGTGTTGTGGTTTTCTTGGGGGGGGGGGAGGTTATTCATTGATTTGTCAGGCTATAAAATGGCACCTTAGACACCTAGAGACATCAACATTATAGAAAAGCTTCTGAGTCTCCTCTACAATACCCCCAAGTTTGGTGAAGATTGGGTTTTCATAAGGGTTTTTTTTTCTGAAACCAGAGTCCATTGTTGAGTATCTTGTGTGCTGGAATGACTGAGAAGAGATTCTGTGTATGTCATGAAATAGATGCCTAATGGTGGGTGCAAGAAAGCATAATTTTTCAAAAAAGTTGGGGTACTCTGTGCTTTAACCCTACCTGAAGCAGAAAGCCAAGCACTCCCTTCTCACTGTAGTAAAATTGCTGTGTCCCCCGCCCCAATTCACAATAACAGTAATTGTATGCACAGGACACCCCTGTCACCAGAGACCTGAATGGTAGGGGGTTCCGTTTCCTTGTAAGTGTCCCTTAAAGATTTATGTTGGGAGAAAAGCAAATTTGGCCTACTCTCTGACTCATCAAAGAAATATCTATCTATCTATCTATCTATCTATCTATCTATCTATTTATTTATTTATTCATTTATTTTAATATTTGTATATTGCCCGTCTTCTGGAAGAACTCCGGGCGGTTTACAGCAAAAATCTAAACTATTTTTCCTCAACATTTTTAGTGCCTAACCTTTTGCTTTGTCTACCAGGTTTTTAACTTCATTGCTCTAGTATAAAAATTGATTCGTTATGGGTGGTTACACAGGATTTAAAACAATTTACAATAGGACTCCAGTATGTGTGGGGGATCAGCAAATGCTCTTATTCGAGAGTGATGGTAGTGACAGTGGTAGTGGGGTACTAGGGGCAAAAACTTTCACCCCCTGGCAATACACACACACACACACACACACACACACCCTGCTGCTTGGCAGAGTGGTGGACTCGTCACAAAGGCATGCTGTTGCACCACCTGGTCCACCACCCGGACACCTTGAATGGCTAGGTACTTATTGTATACTACAGTCACCCCCCACCGATTGTGGGGGTTAGGGACCCACCCCACCCGCGATGCATGAAAATCTGCAATACGCGGAAGCGGGTGAGGTGGGGCCTGGAGGCGGGGGGCGATCGCGTGCCTGTCCGAGGCTTCTCGGAGGAGCGCGGGGGGCGGCGCGGAGCGACCTGATCACCCACCACCACCCCTGCACGGCTCCAAGGTGCAGGTACTGCGATCCCGCTATGTAGTGGGACCGCCGTACCTGAACCGCGAAATGGCGGGGGGGTGACTGTAATAATTAATCTTAAATAGATTTCCTCTGAAGCTTTGTCAATGCTTACATGTCAACAAGCTCCTCTGAATTTGCTCTAAGGGCCCGATGTACACAAATCTTATGATTTCAACAGTTTAACAGTTCTGCACAACCATTGTTCCTTGTGGTTTTGTTAGGACAGTCTAGCAAATCATCAATAAATTCTAAATGTGCCATTTCAGGGATAGAAATAAATCAGATCCTTTTTTTAAAAAAATGGGCACAGGGATCTTACTAATGCTGCAGAATGATAAACTGCATTACTGAAAGAGCCATAAAATGGCTGGTCATAATTTTTTCCAAATTCACGGTGAAGAGCTCCTGGACTGGTGCAGTCACAGGGGCATTGTGAAGAGTTAGAAGAATGGTGTTAACGAGAGGAAACATTCAAGAGATGCTTTCAACCAAAGGGCTCCTATGGCTCACAATCAAGAGGCATTGTGCCACAGCCCTCATGGATTTTCTCTCATAACAAAAGGCCACATAAATCTACGACGAGTCCAAACTGCTGCCATTTTTTCGTTCTGGGGCCCCAGGCAGTTCTCAGGAGGAGCCCTGACAATTCCTTATTCTGCTGGCTCTGTAGACCTCAGCCTGCTCTCCACAGTGTTTCCCCTGAGGAGAACACCAGAGCCTTGCAGGATGCATTGATTTATTGTGGGTTGTCATTTTATTCACAGAATACTATAAACGATGGATATAAAACAGAATAATAGACCTTCTTTCTAACAAGGTGAAGTTATCTTTGTGGTCTTCTTCTTAAACAGTATCTCTGAAACACCCAAAGTTTTGATTGTGTGCAAATCTATGAATGCTACGGATTAACAGAGCCAGTCGGGTGGAAAGTGGTCAATTAATCAACGCTAATCATTAAAAGCCCAGGGTCAATATATAGCACTGGAAAATTGAGGAGCCCTACAGATGCCCTAAGCACATCCGATCTCACCTGATTTCAGAAGCTAAGCAGGGTCGGCCCTGGTTATTACTTGGATGGGAGACCACCAGGGAATACCAGGTGCTGTTGGCGCCTGGAGTAGGAACTGGCAAGCCACTCTAGTATTCCTGCCAAGAAAACTCCATGGACATGGGATCACGAAGAGTCGTTCACGACTGTAACGACACAACACACACAGAGAATAAAAAGAGGGGCAATCCCCTTTCCTACTGTAGCTCCTGTGTACCCACAAAACTGACCCTGTGGGGCAAAGTCCCAGGCAATTTTGTAAGTGGCACAGGGGACTGCAGTAAAGAAAGAAAGGAGGTGGGTGTTTCACAGCAGTGCTGCTGTGCTGCTGATACTGAACCACCACTGCCACCCCTGTGAATATATACAGGTAAACTAGTCCTGGCTGAAATCTAAGCATTACAGTCTAAGTAAAAAGTAATTATATGGCTACTCAGAAGATCCCAAATGCCTGTCATTAGTGCAGATTCATTCTGTTTTTAAACCCCAAAATGGAGTGGTCTGTGCCATTTATTTATTTTTTTAAAAGCATTTTTATTAGAAAATTTTAATATACAAAAGAAAAACAAATTCAAACCATTAACAATACAGAATCAGTCTATCACTAAAGTTCGGCTTCCCTCTGTTCTTCGCGCGGTTTTAACGTTATTCATCTCCTAGCCTTCCTTTCTAACGAACCCCTTTTATATACTTATAAAAAAGATTCTAAAAGTAAGTAGTAGTCCTTCGAGTTCTACCCTAATCCGGTAAGAGTCTTTAATTCCTTACAATACGTCTCCATGTAGTTCTTAAATTTTTGCCAGTCTTTTTGGAACCTCTGGTTGTCTTGATCCCTCAGTCTGCACGTCAGTCTGGCCATCTCTGCAAAGTCCAGTAATTTCGCCCTCCATTCATCCAAAGACGGTATATACGTTGTCTTCCAGTTCTGTGCCAGGAGCATTCGTGCCGCTGCTGTTGCATATAAAAATAGAGTCCTGTCTGCTCCTTTAATTTCATTATCCACCAACCCTAACAGAAAAAGTTCAGATCGTTTTGGGAATGTACACTTTAACATCTTTTTGAGTTCATCATATATCAGTGCCCAATACTCTTTCACTTTCTCACAGGTCCACCACATATGATAAAAATCACCTTGTTTCTCTTTACATTTCCAACAATAATCATCTTTCATCCTATACATCTTTGCTAATTTCGTTGGAGTAATATACCATCTATACATCATTTTCAACAGATTTTCTTTTATCAAAGTACATGCGGTAAACTTCATGTTCTTTTTCCACAATCTTTCCCACACATCTAACTCAATATTATGACCCAGATCCATAGCCCATTTTATCATACATTCTTTGACTTGTTCATCTTTTAAGTTCAACTCCAACAAGAAATTATATAATCTAGTCAACAATTTCTTTTTTGGGCCCATGATTATGGTTTGAAATTTAGATTCCTTCTCTCCAAACCCAGACATCCTTCTGTCTTTCTGAAAAATGTCATGTAACTGATGGTACTGAAACCAACCTGTTAACCTCTCTTTTAACAATTCATAAGATTTCAATCTTGGACCTTTTTCTGAGAAGAATAACACATCCCCATATGTGATCCCCACTCCTTCTGTATCTTTCCTCTTGATCGCCAATGCTTCAATCGGGGATAACCACCTCGGGGTGTGTCTCTCTAATAAGGGTTTCAACCGTTCCCAGACCTGAAGTAGTGACTTTCTAATTACATGATTCATAAAACTTTTATGTACTTTCACTTTATCATACCAAAGATAAGCGTGCCAACCAAATCTATTATCATGACCTTCTAAATCCAAAAGATCCCCATCAACTAAAGTAATCCATTCTTTTATCCAACCGAGACAGGCCACTTCATAATACAATCTCAGGTCTGGCATGGCAAATCCTCCCCTTTCCTTAGCATCTGTTAGTAATTTAAACCTTATTCTCGGTCTTTTACCTTGCCAGACAAACTTAGACAATGTCTTCTGCCATTCCTTAAAATGGCCTATCCCTTTGATTATTGGGATCATTTGAAATAAGAATAACCTTGGTAACACGTTCATCTTTATCACCGAAAATGGAGTGGTCTGTGCCATTTAACTGTGCAGTATTAACCTGCTGTTCCATCAGGAAGCCTCATCTCCATTTAGCATTCAGGGCAGAGGTTAGGCTGTGAAATCTGAAGGCTTACTGAGAAATAGCAGATGGACCAGAATTGACAAATGCACAGCTGTAACATCTGCACCTTTCTACTGTAGATAAAGTTGTACTCCTAGGGAGTTCAAATGTATTTATTTATCATTTGCTTACTTTCCTTGTTTGAGCTAAAAAAAATCAAAAGGCATCCACACACTTCAACGTAATATATAGCCCAGTAGTTGCAATCATGCCAGGTAGACCCAGCACACACAAATGCTTCATTGTGGCTTTTCTGCTTTCCTTGTGAAATAAGCCAGGATGGAATTAACACACCACTGATGCATGCAGCATACCAACCAGGCAACCTCGTAATGCATGAGTGCAAAGTTCAAATCACTGTCCGGTTTTCCTTGCAGGGGCATGGTGGCTCAGTGGACTAAGGCTTCCGAAAACTGTCGGCTGCAAAGTCGGCAGCTCAGCGGTTCGAATCCCGGGTGCCACACAGCGGAGCGAGCTCCTGCTGATAACCCCCAGCTCCTGCCAACCTAGCAGTTCGAAAGCATGTCAATGCAAGTAGATAAATAGGTACCGCCGTAAAAAGCGGGAAGGTAAAGCAGTGTTTCCTTGCAGCCATGCCGGCCGCATGGCCATGGACTTGCACAACACTGGCTCTTCAGCTTGAATATGGAGATGAGCACCACCCCTAGAGTTGGACATGACTAGCAAACATGAGCGGGGGGGGGGACATTTACCTTTACCTTTTACCATGCCTTTCAAGCAATTTTCATGCTTTGCTAATTCTGCCGACCCATTTCAAAAGGGGGAACGGGGCTCGGCGTAGGTGTTACTCCATAGGTACCCGAGGGGAAGGAAAAGAACATTTGTGGCACTGAGCTGTAAGCGCTTAGCTGGGTTAGGTCAGCTGCAATGGGCATCTTGAAATGGCGCCCATCCATCTCCCAACCGTCTCTGCTAAGCCGGTTAATAAATAATAAAGCACATGAGCAAGACAGGCAGCTAATTCATGGCCCTTGGATGAGAACAGAGCTCTTAATCATCTTTCACCCAGGACAATGATGAAACTGCCCAGCAGACAGCTCTTGCCCAGGTCTGCTGTAAAAAATTAAAGACCTGACTTGATTCTTCAAGGCACAGAAAGTCACCCCATAGCTGGGATGCGAGACAGAAAGGAGTCCAGTGGAGTTGCATGCAAGGAAGACACAAAACAAAGTGTCAAATTAAGTGCTTGGATGTGAACAGAGCAGAAATCTGAGCCCTAAATTACTGCTGAATCCAAGTGAATAAATCCATGACCCTGCTCGCCAGCTGTCACGGTCTCCTTCTGTTTTGGACAAGCTGTTGTTTTGCTCTATGGGCACAGCACTTCGCCTCAGACTGGATAGTTAAGGAGAGCTCACCCCTCATCAATTCAAGAACACCTCAGGCCCAGAAAGGGTACCATGTAGAACCTGGAAACATTATTTTTTAAAACTGCTATTGCCAGAACCCAGAACCCTGATGGCCAGGCGCTTAACCATCAAGCAACTTGGTCTCCTCAGGGAGAGGACGTTTGTGCATTATTAATAATGGTACATCTTCACCAAAGCATAATATATTTATGCCGCAAACATATTTATCATTTGGATTAGAAGCTGGGCAGGAGCAAATGGATCCCCAAACAGGAAGCATGAGAATTGTCTTAGAAATTAATCCAAAAAATAACCACTTTCCAGAGACATTGGAGGGGAGATTGTTTACTTTGTATGGCTAAATCATTTTTACTCCAACACATAAGAAATCAGCTTGTGTTAAATGTGTTAAACAAGCCCTCTCCTGTTTAACGGTTCACTTCCACCTTTAGTATGAATGTGTTGGGGGAGGTCCCCTTTTTGGATTTGGGAAGGGATGGAGTGTATCTTCAAGGCTCAGGCCAACAATTCGCACATCCTTACTGACAGTGTCCTGCCATCTCTGTTTGTCTGCCCATGTGGCCACTGGCCATTGGTTTTCAGGTGATATGCAGTGTGGGCAGCGGTGGAAGGTGCTGCTCTGAGGACTTAATACCACACCTAGTAGCTCTCAGGTAGTATCATTTGTGAAGTGGTCAATTATTAGGGAGATACCCAGTATCCTTTGAAATTAACAACCTGTTGACAACCTGGAGCGGGTGCAGAGGAGGGCGACCAGGACGGTTGAAGGCCTGGAAGAAATTTCTTATGAGGAACGGCTTAGGGAACTGGGAATGTTTAGCCTTTCAAAAAGGAGACTGAGAGGGGATATGATAGCTATGTTTAAATATTTGAAAGGATGTCACATTGAAGAGGGAACAGGTTTGTTTTCCACGGCTTCAGAGAATAGGACTCGGGGCAATGGTTTCAAACTACAGGAAAAGAGATTCCATTTGAACATCAGGAAGAACTACATGACAGTTAGAGCTGTTCGGCAGTGGAACATGCTG
This sequence comes from Phrynocephalus guinanensis, assembly GCA_037367245.1. NCBI lineage: Eukaryota > Metazoa > Chordata > Lepidosauria > Squamata > Agamidae > Phrynocephalus > Phrynocephalus guinanensis. The sequence continues at coordinate 173,232,623 of CM074733.1, read as the reverse complement.
CCACAAAGGGTGGTGGAGTCTCCTTCTTTGGAGGTTTTTAAGCAGAGGCTGGATGGCCATCTGCCAGAAATATTGTGATGGGGTTCCTGCATAGCAGGGGGTTGGACTAGATGGCCCTTGAGGTCTCTTCCAACTCTATGATTCTATGATTCTATGATTCTAATTTCCACGCTCTGTCACACCATGCAACAGGGTGGACCTACTTGAGATTTCTAAGCAGAAAAAAAGCTATTCATTGGGCAATAAACCCAAAATGTACAAGCTGGTGCAGCGTACAGTAGTTGGGTTGCACGATATCAGGATCATATGACCCCAATAACGCAAGACCTGCACTGGGTGCTGATCCATTACTGGGCCAGTTCAAGTTGCTTGTTTTCAAACTACCTACCTAAGGTGCCACATGTGTCATTCAAAATCTGTCCAGATGTTAAAATATTCTGGAGAAGTCCTCTTGAGAATACCAACATCCGGTGAGATCTTGTTAATGGCACATGGGAAATGGTTCTCCTCTGTGTCCCTCCTCAACTGCAGAATACTCTTTGAGAGCTCACTGGGAAATTGATCCAAAGATTGATCCAGAATTGTCGATCTCATTGCTTTCCAAAAAAACCTGGGAAGACGTGCCTTTTACACTGGTGTCTAATATTTATGATGATGGTGTCAACTACAAGCTAATTCCAATGGCTTTATAGCTGACTGTGTTTCCTAATTGCTTGTTTTTAATCTTCTTCTGAGATGTTTGTGCTCTCCTGAATGCTTCTTTGAACTGGAAAAGCAAGGTAGAAATGTAATAATTAATAAATAATTCAATCGACTCGGAGAACTGGCAACTGGAGTTACTGATAGTGACAGAATAATTGAACGGCTAGGATTTGTATATGATGGAGAGAGGAGGGGGGAGGGAGGGAGGGAGGGAGGAAACAAAAGGTCTCTGGATTTGGCGGCAGAGACTAAAAATGAGATTGACATTTACATTAAATCATGCAAAATGACCTTTCAATAGACAATTTGAATTTTTACATCTTTTATGCTTCCTCCTCCTCCTCACCATGGCACCCAGCTCCTCTTCTGCATGGGCTCTATTGTCAATGAATATTCACTAACTCTTGATCCAGCCGCAAACGCACTCTCCGGATGTGCCTACATCAGCACTCCTCTACGGCAGGCTTTCTTTTGTCTGCATTTCGGTATAGATCTCCCTCAGCGTACATATTAACCATCTTTCCACATTTCTGTGCAAAGGGGTGGACTTTGTGTGGATGTACTGCTTTTGCAGCCTTTTTCTTTGTGTTGGACTTGGTAATTTAAAACAAAATCCACTGGATATGTGCAGAAAAAGCTGTACATGGTGTGTGTGTGGGGGGGGAGGGTTAGCCAATGCATGGCCTATGGACCACACGTGCCCCACCACCACCCATTTTTGTGGTCCTCAGAGTCTGCAACAACACTCAGAGGGGAGGGGATGGAATTCCACTAAACCAGCAACGTCATGGTTCTAGAAGTCTCCAGAAAGAGTAATATACTTTCAAAAAAGGGACAAACTTCCAAGTTTGTCTCATTCTAATTTTTAAACGTTACTGGCCCAGAATGTTACGGGGCTCCAGCTACCAAACCTGCATGACATCTTCACATCTCGCTGTTTGAGGAAGTCACACAACATTCTGAGAGACTCTACTCATCCTGCTCATAATTTCTTTGAACTGTTGCCTTCTGGCAGAAGATACAGAACAATTAAAACTTGGACCACACGTCTTCTGGACAGTTTTTATCCCAGAGCTATAATGACACTTAATAATGAACTTAAGGACCACCAGCAGTGAGCACTTGGACAGTATTACCCAGCCTCTTGTGTAGATGCTTGTTTTTTAGGGGAGGTTGGGGGGGGGAGTGTTCAGGGATTTTTTTATGTGTGTGTGTGTGTTGAGGGGATTTTTTTATGTGTGTGAGAGTATTCGGGGATTTGTGTGTGTGTGTGTGTTTTGAATCTGGTTTCTGGGTGTCTGAATTTTGTTGTATGTGTATACCATGTATATACACACGATGACAATAAATTATTATTATTATTATTATTATTATTATTATTATTATTATTATTATTATTATTATTATTTAAAAAGAGAAAAACAACCAAGAAACGAACTTCCATTTGCTTCCTGCTTTTGTGGGAAAGATAGATGCCACCCATGAGGGGCCCTATACCCCAAACCTGCTACTCGCTGCCCTTCCCAATATACCTGTGCTGGGCCTGCCCTATGTTGCTCATGATCGACCAGGTTCAGAAAGTATAACGTTGCGAGCATCCATGTTAGAAGTGCAAGACTCCATTTTCGAGCCCAGCCCAGCAGTCAGTCAGTCAATCTGAACAAAAGTGGTCTGTTACCAAGATCAACATTTGCTGCCTTCCAATCCCACCTCTTCTGTGCTCTTCTGTAGGCATCAGAGAGTGACAGTTTGCGCACCTGTCTCTAAGCAACCTTCACTCTCCTTAACACACTAGAATGTCTCTAATCTTGACCAGGCTAAAATCAGAAAGGGGGAAGGAGACATGTTTCCAGCAACCATTAACTGTGAAACAGGAACCCCATATTTATATTGAGTGAGTCCCCTGCGGTTCTTAGTGATCTTGATAACATCTATGGCACTAACAACTGATCCATGGAGCCAAGCAACACATTGCATTGGAAACATTTCAAAGTGCCCTCAAGGGGGCTGTTCTTGTTTTGAAGAGAAAGAAGCTGGGTCAGAAACCTGCTCTGGTTTCGTGCCATCCCCATGCCCAGAGGTGCTGTTTGCCCCCAAACATGCTTTTCATGCTGAAGGAAGCACCGGCTGGATAGCCCCAAGCCAGAGTACCGAAAGCATAGTCGGTGCCTCCTTGGTCTTCTGCAGCTCCCTGAATAAAGGCCTTTTGCACATTTTAAAGGCCACCTTGTAATTCAGTCTTTGTCACAAAGGCAGTTACTTCACACCCATTTTATCTCTGTAAGTGTCACGCTTTGGACCGGTAAAAAAAAAACTTACTTCACGTCCATTGCGCAACAACTGAAATTTGTCTCGACCATGGCCCTGGAGCGGGCGCTAAGCGAGACAAATCTGTACCTGGCGCTGGGTTGGGGTATTCTCTTGTTGCGGTTTGTTTCTGGTTCCTGTTCTGAGACAAGGGACCATGTGGTAACAACTATCACGCAACAACCAGTGTCCACCTAGTGGTCAGCACCTGAAGTGGCATTTGACATTAGTTTCCCTATGGGAAACAACATGCAGCACAAATGTTTATTAATGAAAGTACTGAAAATTCTGTAGCATTGACATGTAAATCCCGGAAGACCAGTAAATTGAAATACAGTGGAACCTTGACTTACGTCATTAATCCGTTCCGGAGGTCTGGACTTAAGTCAAACATGACTTAAGTCAAACAAACTTTTCCCATAGAAAGTAATGGGAAAGTGGATTAATCCGTTCCAGACTATGAAAAAGACCCCCCAAAACAGCAATTTAACATAAATTTGACTGTCTAACCAGACAGCAATAATCGATGCTGTACTATAAAACAAGACAGCATTATAGATGAAATAAGTTAACATTTTAATTAACAAAATTTTAATTAACATTAACAATTTTTATTAAGATTAAAAAAATGTATGCCTGCCAGGGAGAGGTGGGTGGTGTGGTGGGGGGGAGAAGCAGGTCTAGCCCGGAGCAGAGCCAGGCGGAGCTCGGGCGGAGCTCGGCCTGGTCGGAGGAGGAGGAGGAAGGCCGGCCCGCTCAGGTGTTCACTGCACTCCAGCAGCAGCGGCGGCTCCAGGTGAGGCCAACCTCGAGTTCCTTGGCCTTGCCGAAGCCGCTGCAGGATGAGAGGAAGAAGGGCTGGGATCTTGGCAGGCAGAAAGTTTGGGGTGAAGCCCCAGGGCCAGGCCAAGTGTGAAGCAATCAAGGAGCCCCTGGTGCCGCCCCCCTGTGTATGTGTATGTGTGTGTCCCCTCCCCACAGTTGCTCAGGGAGGGAGAGAGAGAGAGAGAGAGAGAGAGAGAGAGAGAGAGAGAGAGAGTCTCTGTGTGTGTGTGTGAGAGAGAGTCTCTGTGTGTGTGTGTGAGAGAGAGAGAGAGAGTGAGAGAGAGAGAGTGAGTGAGTGTGTGCGCGCGTGTCTGTGAGAGAGAGAGAGAGAGGGAGAGGTAGAGGGAGGGAGAGAGAGAGACAGACAGATAGAGAGAAAGAGAGAGACCCTGCTGCCCACCAAGGGAGTCTGGGTGGCCCATGAGGCCCTCCCAGATTCCCCCCCACCCTCCCAGATTCCCCCCCACCTCACCCCACCCCCACAGCTGAGGCTGCTTGGCTTCTCTTTGCCTCCCTCCGTGCCCCCTCCCACGCCGTTCTCCTGGGGCCTCTTCCCAGGCTTCCTCCCCCTCCCCCGGTAGTTTCGCAGTGGAGGAGGCAAGGGGCCGGGGCGGCCGGAGAAACCGGCGGCGGAGGGGCCCCTTCGTTTGCGCTGGCGGCCCACGGAACCTTTCGGCCGCCGCCGCCGCCGCTGCCTTGTCCTCGCCCCCCGCCGCCGTCTTCCTCGTCGTCGTCCTCTTCGGCGACTCTGGCGGCCTCCGCTGCCGCATTGGGGACCTGGAGCCTGGGTTGGAAAACCCTCCTGCGGCAACGCCGAGGACCAGCTCCGGGTGCTCGGAGCTGGACTCGCTGAAGCATTCGCCGGCGCTGGCGCCGCCACCACCACCACCAGAGGAGAGGAAGAAAGCAGGAGCTCTTGGCCCTTCTTCCTCTCCCCCGCTGGCGGCGGCGGCTTCCGGCGAGGCCAGCCCCGAGCTCCCTCCAAAGGCAGGAGCAGTTTGGAGGCGGCAGCCGGGACGCTGGGTCCTGGCTGCCACCCAATGTGGGGACCTTGCGCCGGGGCTCCGAGACGTAACTCGGAGCCCCGCGACGCAAGTCAAACACGTCCCTAGTGGACGTAAGTCAAATATGACGCAAGTCAAGCAGGACGTAAGTCAAGGTACCACTGTATCGAAAAAGTTTTATTTACAATATTAAAAGGGGGGGGTTAAGAAAGCAAGACAATCTCAGAATTTGTCACAGAACGAGACTGTGAAGTAACAAATGTCACAAGACAAGATATCACGACCATGAGAAAACGGAAACAGGGACTAAACAGGGACAAAACCATGTGATTGCGACCAATGCCGTCACAGTACAAAACTAGTCACAGAACAAGGAAGGATGTGAAGTAACCGCCAAAGAGAGCAAACGGTGAGCCCAAGACTTTCTTTATTCTTCTACAGTTTTACATTTTCCTCCTTATGGCCAATGTTCTTCAGAGGCCGAAACATTTTGGGATTTTTATTTGCAACCTTACATACTGTTGTTTGTGTGTGTGTGACAGGGAGGGGTGTTTCTGGGCTGTAGTGACTGTCTATCCAGCACTAATCAATCATTCCTTCCAGCCTTAGACTTCAAAGAGGGTCCACATCTGTGCTGCATGTTCTTTTTGCTCTCTTTAGTTAGCTGGTATCAGTATATGTGCAGTAAAGAAAACAAAATACAGAAGAATGTAATTTCAAGCAACTGTAAGTAAAAATGTCTCAGAGTGAGTTATTGAGACTTTAAATGCCAGTTAATTTTTTTTAAAAAAATATTTATTTCAAAATACATATACTACTAACATATAAAACATAATATACAACTCAAAATACTAGTGCTAGTATATACTAGATATAAAGGTCCCAAGGGGGAGTGGAGTTTAAATGTCAATTAATGAGAAAGTGGTGGATTCTGGGAAACTTGTAGCTAGTCTCCTCTGTGAGTCTCTGTATTTCTAGTGTAGCAAAAGGAATGTTACCAGAAATTCAAAACCCTCCAACTGTCTATCCAGCACTAATTAATCATTCCTTCCAGCCTTAGACTTCAAAGAGGGTCCACATCTCTGCTGCATGTTCTTTTTGTCTCTCTTTAGTTTGCTGGTATAAGTATATGTGATAATTTAGATAATTATGGATACCACTTAGGGCAGCGGTTCTCAACCTGTGGGTTGTGACCCCTTTGGGGGTCGAACGACCCTTTCACAGGGGTCACCTAAGATCATCAGAAAACACATATTTTCCATGGTCTTAGAAACCAAGACACCGCTCCCGGCAGGTGGGCTCTGCCTAGGAACCGTCAGAGCGGTTTGTTGCCCGCTTCGTAAGGGGTCGGTGGGGTGGGGAAGAGGTGAGATTTATTGGCAGCACCCGCCCGCAAAAGCACACTTGAGTAATCTGGGCTCCCACCGCCACACTCTGCCTGAAGCCCAGAGGGCAGGCGGCACAGAAAGGGCCCAGGATCCTCCTTCCCGCTTCTCCCGCCACCCATCCGCGATGCAGGGGGGGGCGATCCCTTCAGCAGCCACCCAGGAACTGTCTTGGCAGTGGCCCTCACCTGGAGCGGGCAGAAGAACTCTTGTCTTGGCACACACTCTCCAGCGCTCCCACCGGGCCACTTCCTCGCCTTCCTCCTCGCCTTCCTTCCCCCCCCCCACCGGCCTCTCCCCAGTGGCAGCAGTGGCACCCTCCTCCTCCTCCCCCCACTGCAACCATCTCTCCCTCCCAGCACGTGTGTCAGTTTGGCTGGGAGGCAACACGCTCTGATCATGGAGTAAGCGCCGGGCGGCAGGCGAGCAGCCTGTTACCTCCTGCCAGCCTGTTGGCCCCAGTGAGGCTTGAGGAGAGAGGAGGAGGAGGCCGCCCCCTCGCCCATTGTCGGTCTCGATCCCACTCACCCCGTCCTGCCTGCCTGCCTGCCTGTCCGCACGGGGCTTTGGGGAGCGAGCTGGAGGCAGACGGGAGAAGCGAGAGGTGGTGGGATGCCTGGTGGTGGCAGCTCTACACTCAAGCAGAGGGGACTGGGCCACAGGGAAGCTGGGGAAACATTACAACATGAGGAACTGTATTCAGACTGATGAAGCTGTTTGGATGAGCAGTGTGAGAGTCAGATTGATAGTGAGCCGTCTGAGAAAGTAACTATGGACCTGAAGGTGGCTGAAGAGACAAAGGAGGGTGAATTGATGAGAACTTTTGAAAGTGTTGTTCTGAAAGAGGAGCATATAATGGACGATCCTAATAAAGAAGTATTGTGGGTTGCTGAGGATGCGCGCGATATGGGAGGGAAGCACGAGGAAGTGATTGACAGTTGGGTAGAGAGAGTGTGTGTGAAGGCGCGAGAGGGGGCAGATGGGAGAGACCAGTAACTGACAGGGGCAGTCAGACCGATAGCAGCTTCCCTCAGGAGGAGGGGAAATAATGGAAGAGAAGAGAGCCTGAGGAATTCAGGTGGTCTGTGCAAGTCAAACCTTTAAGGTGGCCCGAGACGAGAGAGATGTTTCAAACCGAATGGCAGAAAGTCAATCAAGAAAACCCGGTAGCTCAGAGGGCGAGACACCCGTGCTACAGCACTCAATGTCTGGGTTGGGGGACCGTCGGTCGTCCTTATTGTTAAAGGGGCTAGTTCAAGAATTTAGCCCAATAGTGTTAAAGTTGGAAGAACCTTTATTTGAACCAGTTGATATTTCTAAGTTATTAAAACAAGCTCAAGTGCCTTACAATGCTGTATCATCAAGCTGTCAAAAACTGTCTGTAAATAAAAATCCTTTTGAAGTTTCACCACAAAACAACTCTGGACTCATCTATGGATTGGAACCGACCTTAGAGAGATTCGAACCCTCACAAGCAGTGAAACGTTCCTATCTCTCAAAAAAGAAGTCCAGTAGCCATGACTCAACTTCCAGATAAACTCACCTGGATGACTGAGAATCTTCACAGACAACTGTATTAAAGGGTTGCAGCATTAGGAAGGTTGAGAACCACTGGTTTAGGGACTACTTTTTACCAATAGGTAGAATAGGCACTAATGAAGATTTTGTATGTGTGAAAATGCACCTGGGGTTGCTTTCTTTTTTTTTCTTTAAAGCAAAATATGAAGGAAAAATCATTGCAATGCAATTAAATATCCCAATGTGCATGTTCCCGATCCAGGCTAAGTTTCAGTTACATTTTGCTGAAATAAATGGGAACCATAATAAGGAGATGGCCTGTTGTTGTTTCCAAATATCAAACACAGCCGTTCACGTCTTAATCACACACCTGTTAGCTGAAATCCTGTTATTTAACTTAGTACAGTGGTGGCAAACCTTCGGCACTCCAGATGTTTTGGACTACAACTCCCAGAATTCCAAGCCTAGATTGCCAATGACAAAGGAGTGTGGGAATTGTGGTCCAAAACATCTGGAGTGCCGAAGGTTCGCCACCACTGTACTACTATAGCAACTTATCAAGGAGTTGACTCACCCAACCACCACTGATTCAATGGGCTTACTCTAGTACACTCACTGCACTAAGCAACAGGATTTGACCCACTGAAGCACAGCATATACCATCTGAAAAACAGGCAGGTCAGTAGAACCCTGTAGTCTGCCCATACAGGCCTGGCGTTTTCCTGGACTCTGAGGCGGTAACAGAGTCCTCAACTGTCCTGATGGTTCCTGCCCTCAAATGGACAATATTTCCTTCTTCTGTTCCTTCCGAATAACCTGCCAGCAAGAAAGCTTTCTTGGCTCGTCCATGAAAGATGACACGTGCAGCAGTTTTTGACTGCACAATCAGTGTTCAAGGATGTCTTGAATATCCATGACAAATCTGAGTGCCCCGTCCTAACATTTTTTGACACATGTGAATGGTATGGCAAGCTGGTGACACCACATCCAACAGATTGTTAGACTAAAATTGAGGGTCGTCTTATACACAGAAGTAAGCTGAGGAGAGAACCGCATAGTTGTTAAACTGCAATTTTGGGTTAGAAAAGTGGGGGTCGTCTTATACATGGGAGTGTCTTATAGACAGAAAAATACAGTATTTGGGATATTAATTCATTTCTTTAAAGTTACCTCAACCGGGAAAGGCCCAGTGGGTATCCATAGACAACAGTCCTGTCACCAAACCTTAGCACCAGCCTGAAACATCTGTAAGGATTTCACAGAGGCCTAAGGAGGTGGTACAGAGTGCTACAACTGGGTGTTTAAAGGACTTTATGTGACCTGTAGCTTCTGGGATTAAGAATTATGACCATCTATTCAAGCACTTTCTTATCCCATTAAGGAGTCCAACATCCATTTCGCAGTCCAAAGTCCAACATGAGAATCTGAGAAATGGTACAATTACTCCCTCGGGGTTTGGCGTTGAGGACCTGGTACAGGCTGATAAACTTGGGAAGGAATAGAGAATGATATCTCTTCTCCTCTGAGGTACTGTTTATTGCTTGAGGTCCCATGACAGAAAACTGTCAATGCACTGATTGGGATTATTACCAAACTTGGAGGCTGATGATAACCTTTTCTGAGAAACAGAAAGGACTTTGGGTAATAAAGCACAAAAGGCCCTGACATGTTAATGTACCATAGTTTCTTTGTTTAATTTAAACAAACAATGTCTTATCATCAGGGTAGGCATTGTTCCTCCTGCTATATTGTATATTAATTCTTATGTTTACTCATGAAAAAAAATATTTCAAGTTTAAAATAGTTCTACAGAATTCAGAATAGCTATTGTTTTGCCTTTGATTAAGGCTGCCTGATCTCAATTGCATGAAGCATGAAGTACCCAACTTGAATCTAAGCAATAAATTCTAAAGTTGAGTTGGGGATGTCCACATGAATGAAAGACCTGCTTATGAGTTCAAAAGAACTCCAAGTCCATAGCGTTACCTAGGTTATTTCCAAAATGGGGCCCAGAATCTAACTAAAAAATTGTGCCATAGTAAAACCAATGGTACGGGGCGTAGTGCCTCAGCAAACTAGACAGCTGAAATGGTCGGCTGCAAAGTTGACAGCTTGGCGGTTTGAATCCCGGGTGCCACACAGCAGAGCAAGCTCCCGCAGTTAACCCCAACTCCTGCCAATCTAGCCGTTCAAAAGCATGTAGATGGAAATAGATAAATAGGTACCACCGTAAACAGTGGTAAACAGTGTTCCATGCAGCCATACTGGCCACATGGCCACAGACTTGCACAACATTGGCTCTTTGGTTTGAAAACAGAGATGAGCACCTCCCCTAGAGTCAGACATGACTAGCATGCATGTGCGGGGAGAACCTTTACCTTTACCCTTAATACCAATGGTATAAATTTGAGTGGTGAATTGCCAGTAGTTTAAAAAGCAATAATAAGGAGAACTAAACCCTGTCTAGAAAGAGAGGTCTACACGTATAGCCAATGTAGGCAGACCTGCCACTAGAAGCTAACATCATGTGTATTTATCTATAGGTTTATGCTGTGGCTCCAGCTGTGATGATGACACTTGGATTCATGTCATGCTAGAGAAGCCAGACAGCCATGCACACTTGCACAGTCAATGAAAAGACCTTTGGCAGAGCTGCTGAACTTGCAGAGTTGCTCTCCAGCCAAAGAGTCAACCAGAAGAGCCAAGAATTTGAGCAAATGTACAAGAGCAGCTGAATAGGGTGCTTGCTTGCTTGTTTAACTGGTCTTGCTGATTCTTCCCACCATTGCTGGAGTGTGGCCAATGGTAAATAACAATGGGCGCTTTTACACGACCCCTAAAATCCGAGGCAAAGGGCTCCCAGATGCGGAGCTTAAAATTGTTCTTCCACCAACTCCGGAGCTTTTTAAAAAATTAAGTACAACCACGCCCACCTAAGCGCGTCCCAGCGCATTTTCCAAGTACCTGGTCTCCGAAGCTCGTCCCTTTAAGAGACTGGAATGCTTCCCAGGCAGCTGCCAAGACGGCAGAGCGGGGGTGAGCCTGCATTCTTTTCTCCCTTTTTTTTCTCCCTCCCCTCAAGCAGACAGGAGCAAGGGAGTGCGGAGGGGTGGGAGCACAGCAAGAGGAGCAAACCCCCAAGATCTCTGGTCCGAATTTAAGTTGCCAGCAGATCTTAGGGGTCGTGTAAAAGCGCCCATTAATGGGAAGATTAGCCCCAAACATTTGGAAGGCACCACAGTGGAGAGAGATGGAATCCAAGCCAAATTAATGCTAATAATTGAATGAATAAATTGATTCAAAGAAATGGAACACCTAATGTGCATCTAAGTAATTTAAAAGGATTCACTCCAAGTCTAACTAGGTCTGGATCTAACCCCTTGCCCTTACTGATTATGTGTATCATTGGTAGTATTGTGTTAGCTAGTCTGGAAACACATTAACGAAAGACCAAGCAGCAAATACTGTATATGGAAAATAAGCAGGCAAGCAAACAAACAAACAAATAAAAAACATTTATATATCCAGCAATAATATGACCCAGTCTTGGCTCTCGTCCAAACTTCGGCCCTCCAGATGTTTTGGACTACAACTCCCACAGTCCTTTGCCATTGGAAATACAGGCTTGGAATTCTGGGAGTTGTAGTCCAAAACATCAGGAGGGCTGAAGTTTGGACATGCCATTTGACTATGGCCTGTTTTCAATGACTGGTATTTCAGATGTGTTAAAATGTTCAGAAGTGGCTGCAACCAACTTTGAGAGACGCCCTGTTCCTCCTGCAGGCTGCCGGTCTAAATTCCAATGGACATGTAAAAATAAAACTAGAATGCCCTTTCAGTCTGTGGTTGAGACCACTTGTTACAAGGCCAGCTTTAATCGAAAGATTGCAAAATTCTCAGAACGTCTTAGCTTCTTAGTGTGCCAGTGACGACATATGGCTGAGGATACTGGTATACTCTGTTAGTTGTAGTCCAAAGTAGAGATGGGCACGACTTGAAAAAAAAAAATTTCGAGTTGTCGTTAGTCGGGCCAGTTCCGTTTCGGCTCGTTTCCGTTTTTCGCGAAAATTTGCAAAAATTAGTCGGTTCGTTTTTTCGTTGTCGTTAGTACTGGTTTGGGGAGGGGGTAGCGGGCTCCTGGAGGGAGCTGCAGGAGTCAGCCAGAGCCACAAGTGACGGACTGGCAGACTCTTTGCACCCGCTGTGTCTCACGTACTTGCATGTAGTGCAATGCAAGTAGATCTGGCTTAGGGTTAAGACGGCTTAGCGCAACGGCTAGGGTTAGGCTAGTTACGGGTGAGGTTACGGTGAGTATTGGGGTGCATCTGGGTGCCTCTCTGACCCACTTAGAAGGACAGTGTACTGGCGTATGGGTTAGGCTTAGGGTTCGGGTTTGGGCTACGATTAGTGGGCTGTTTATGCCCGATTGGCACATCCCAGAAGTCTCTGTGGTCAACCTGGCCAAGTGGCCATGCGATTGGTGGAAAATTTGCATGGTCTACTCCCATGGGAGAGCCCATCATTGCGAATGCGCAGGTGTAAAAAAATAAAATAAAATAAAATAAAATAAAATCAACGGAGACTTTTTTTGCAAGAAAAACCCACTTCTGCTACTGTAAAAATTCAAGCATTTAAAATAGCTAATTTCCGCATGTTTCTGTGGTGCTTTGGTGGGGTTTTGGGCAACAATTTCAAAAAAAATATTGCAGTCGCCATTTTGGATCCCCCCCCCACCGCATGGCAAATGGATGCGCCCTCCCAGCCTAGTACAGTCAGCAAAACCTGGCCATGCGATTGGTGGAATGGCTCCAAAACTTTGCATGGTCCACTCCCATGGGCGAGCCCATCATTGCAAATGTGCAGGTGTAAAAAAATAAAATAAAATAAAATAAAATAAAATCAACGGAGACTTTTTTTTGCAAGAAAAACCCACTGCTGCTACTGTAAAAATTCAAGCATTTAAAATAGCTAATTTTCGCATGTTTCTGTGGTGCTTTGGTGGGGTTTTGGGCAACGATTTCAAAAAAAATATTGCGGTCGCCATTTTGGATCCCCCGCACTGCATGGCAAATGGATGCGCCCTCTCAGCCTGGTACCAGCAGCGGAGCAGTAGCAATAGCCAAGGAGAGGGGGGCGGGAACCCCCCCCCAAATAAAACACCCTTCTGGCCTGGTAGGTGCCCTCAGACAGTTTTCGCCTACTTTTAGGGCCGGGAATCGGTTTTTTTTTTAACTTTTAAAAACTTTTTTTCTGTGCCGCTTGGCATTGCGCGATGCAAGTAACGAGCATGACAAATCAGACCAAAATGTTCGTTCGTTGGTTCGAGCTCGAAGTCTGGGGCAGTGATTCCCGTTACCGTTTCCGTAGAGTAACGGAAACGAGTAACGGAAACGGAAACGGGAATACCGCTAAGTCGTGCCCATCTCTAGTCCAAAGGAGATACTTTTTTGAGGGAGACTTTGTGTTAACCAATTTTCAGAAATGGTTCCCCCCCCCGACCCTATCCCCCCCCAAAGAAAGAATCAGGGATACCATAACTATGCTGCATAGCAATTGCAGCCTCCCCTCTAACCTATAGTTCCCAAGCATCTTTAAAGGTACTGGTTACAAAAGATTATAAACAATTATGCCAGTTTATAAGAAGTTACGGAATGTCATGTGTAATACAGCACATCATTCTTCCACTGGCTCTATTTATGCATCATTCCCTGTCACATTTTTACAATATGTGCGTGCAAATACCAACGTATTTGGCCGAGTTCCAGACTGGGTAGTCTAGCCCCTGACACAGCCTAAGTGAAAACAGATGGGCCCTTAACTTCGCTGTGAGTGAACAAATGAAGAGAAGCTAAGAAAAAGAAATAAAGCTAGCGATAAACAGAAGCATGAAACTGGGATGCACTGTGTGCATGTCGTGCTGGAGCTGAGGAGAAATATTATTGCCCTCCCACGGCTGAAATAATGCGCAAGACACAGGTATGGGATGAAACAGGGGCCAGGTACTGGGATGCACTGTGTGCATGTCGTGCTGGAGCTGAGGAAAAATATTATGGGTTGCTGTTTATTTTGTCTAAGACAACAATCAGAACAGTAATTGGGATTAGAAACTCTTGAAGAGGTCCTGTACAATGTCCAATGGACTTAAAACAGAGGTCAACCATTTGTGGTACTCTAGATCAGATGGTATTTGTAGACTGTAATCCCTGTTATCCCTCACCACTAGCTATTGCTGACAAAGGCTGGTGGGAATTGTTATCCAATGACATCTATACATTCCTTCTTCTGGAAACCAACATGTCTGGAATTCATCTCTTTCAAGTACAAGGCTTTGTATGATCATCAATATTTAGATTCATGTTTCCTGCAGATAGCTTAACGCAGTGGTGGCCAAACTTTGCCCCTCCAGATGTTTTGAACCAGAACTCCCAGAATTCCAAGCCTAGATTGCCAATGGCAAAGGACTGTGGGAGTTGTGGTCCAAAACAGTTTGGCCACCATTGGCTTAAAGCCTACTCAGAGCAGGTAGTCAGTCTTACTTAGTTTAGAATGGTGACTCAGCTTCCCTAATGCTTTAAATAGGTGTGTGTGTGTGTGTGTGTGTGTGTGTGTGTGTGTGTGTGTGTGTGTCTACAATAGCCTTGGGGTTAAGTCTTAACTGGTGAAGGAGCTTGCTGGTCCTTGCCTCCATCTATTCCCAAGCAACCTACTCTCGGCCTCTCTTCCCCTTCTTCCCATGGCTACCATCACACTACTGACAGAACATCAGGCAGTTTCACATCCTATGCTACAGGTTAGGAGAAAATGTGGCCTTCCAAGATGCTGGTGAGCTAATATCTGGAGGGCCACCCGGAAGGCCAAACCTTTAAGTAAGAAGCATGGCCACCCTACAGAGCAGTTGCATTGTTCATAGGCCTAGCTCTAAACCTGGTGTTTTCAACAAACCAACGAGGGTCTTTTTCTTGCCATTGATTCCAAAGCTAATAAAATCTGACCTTCTGGACTCCAACTCCTACAGGTAAACATTTCCCCATGATCATCGATATTTAAAGCCACGTTTGCTGTTGATTGCTTGCTGGCAATTAATGACTGCTGTATTATTTTTACATAGCAATGTCGATGAATGCAAATGGATCAATGACTATCGGTGTGTGTTGATTTCCCCTCCCTCTTAGCAGTTGAGCATGACACCTTTATAGTGCCAATTAACAAATCCCTTGGATACCGCTTTCGTTATTGGCAGCGATAAAATATGATGGTGAACTTGCTCCTGTTCACCTGGATTAGATTAGGGAATGAGAAGAATGCTGTAAAACATCTCTTGTTTGCCATGATTTTCCAAGCCTCTCCATGCCATGGTTTCCCTCTACAGCAGAGCGATTTCTCAGAGTTCTGCAAGGACTAAGCACTGGGTCACTATGGGGCTCATTTTCCCTCAGGAACTGTACTTCTGCACAGATTGGTTTATTGTGAATGGAGAAAATAACTATAAAGCACCTGAGAAATCCTGGCAGAGTTTTTTGGCAGGAAGAGAAAGCTTGACACGAGAAATCTTGCTATAAAGAGAAAAGAGAAGATTTTGTTCCTTGTGTTCTTGCCAACAGCAAGAAGCTATAAGATTCCCATCCCTAGTCTGGATACTTTTAGTTCCTAGTTATTATATATGGGAGCTTAGTGGGGGCAGCAACATGCTTTCCTTTCCATTAACAGATGGGAAATAGTGTTTAGGAAGGAAGAAAGAAAGAAAGAAAGAAAGAAAGAAAGAAAGAAAGAAAGAAAGAAAGAAAGAAAGAAAGAAAGAAAGAAAGAAAGAAAGAAAGAAGGAAGGAAGGAAGGAAGGAAGGAAGGAAGGAAGGAAGGAAGGAAGGAAGAAAGAAAGAAAGAAAGAAAGAAAGAAAGAAAGAAAGAAAGAAAGAAAGAAAGAAAGAAAGAAAGAAAACGTACCAGATTTCTCTCTTCTGTCCTGGTGGCTTCAACCAGGAGTGTTTAGATACTGGAATTTGGACTGCCTGCCTGGGAATTCTACATAGAGATCCCAACTACCCGGCTATTTGACATAGGAAGAAAGTTCCAGGTGGCTCCAAACCAAATTATTATGTGGTTTTGAGGAGCAGTTTATTTACTTATCTGTTTGGGGCATCTATAACCTAAGATCCTGTGATGATATCAAACTGAAAGGAGGTTAGAAATTGAAACACACACATATGTACACAGGGTAGCATCGAAGCATGGCATCCAACACCATCACACACTTTATTTGAAATTTATATACCGCCAGCTTGTATGAATCAACTCATGGCGGTGAACATAGGCAAAGTAAATGGGGTTCTGTAAGTATTACGTTCAACATGCGAATGCGCTCATTTGAAACAATGGTATTTATGCTACCACATTTCTTTTATTATTTAGCCAGAGTTCAAAAAGTGACTCCTTTTTTCCCCTAAAAGACAGGATGGGTTTAATTTAATTGGTTCAGGTCTGGCAGATGTTCTCAATGTGCAGATTGCCGCTATTAGGATAACAAGGATATAAAACATGCAAACATTGCAGCCATTTGTGCAAAACTAATCAGTCAATTCCAAAAGCCTCTCATTTGTAAAAATTAATTATAAAAGCACAACCATATGTCTTCTAATTATAAAAGAGCTGATGGGAAAATCTAGCTACAGCGCATCACAACAAGAAGCGTGTTCTTCAGATACTTCATTGCAGGAACGTCCAAGTACAGCTGTCCTAAATTCATGTTTGTAGTGGTTTGTGTTGTCATAATTTCTCTTACGACCGAAGGAGATGGCAGGATCAAACATAAATGGCTCTGAAAACAGCAGCCACGTCTCTCATGTCCACTGTTCCTCTTGCTCCAACACTTTTACCAGAATCCATCCAAGCCTTTCCTTCATGACGTTATGAATTGCTCCATCTCTTCTCTTTGGTAGGAAGATCCCATAATCTTTGAACTGCAGCGCTGGAAGGGGCCCTGTGGATCATCTGGAGCAGGGGTCCCCAAAGTTTTCAAACGGCAGGCCGTTCCACCACCCCTCAGACACCACTGGAGGCCGGACCACAGTCCCCCCCCCAAAAAAAAGGCCAGCATGGGGGAAAGGGGGGAGGGAGGGGCAAGTGGATAGAGCCCCCCCCCATGATCAGCCCATGATCAGTGCGTCTTTGTTTCCCCTTGATCGCCTGCTGTCCATCCCTCTATCAGTCCACTGCCATGGCTGCTCCAGCTCAGAAGGCTGACTGGCACTTCCTCTGCCTGTCCGCTTCCTTCATCACAACCTCAATAACGCAGGCAGCGGCCACACAAAAAGGCAGGCGGGCAGGGTGGAGGAGCAGGGGCGGGGCCACGGGGCCATAGACGGAGTGGGAGACCTTGCCACAGCCCTCCTGTTTTACATTGCCCCACTCAGCTGCCGTTGGTGCCCGGGCCATCTGGGCAGTAGGTGGGAGGAGCAGGGGACCTTGCCGTAGCTGTCCCACTTTGAATTGCCCCACTAGCAGCGTGGCAGTCATCTGGGCAGTGGGTGGAGGGAGTGGGGGAAGCAACAATATGTTCCAGAAGGTTTTTAATTGATATAATATAGATTGTGGGTCCGCTGATGACAATTTTAGAATAATGATTTTAGTGTAAGGTTTTTATTGATGATTTAGTGATATTTTACTCTTAACTATTCTAAATTGTTTTATTCCTTGGATTGTAAGCCGCCCAGAGACCTTTGGGTAGTGGGCGGCATATAAGTTAAATAAATAAATAAATAAATAAATAAATAAACATAGCCTACCACTTTGAACTGACTCTGCAATAGAAGCAGCTGCGGATGCTGGCTTGCTCGTGAAGCAGGGGGTAGGTGGGAGGTCTGCAATTGGTCCCAGGGGCCAGATTCAAGACTCTGGGGGGGCCGCATCCAGCCCCTGGGCCTTAGGTTGAGGACCCCTGATCTGGAGCATCAAATCCAGCCCCTCTCAGAGAGGCACAGTGGGGAATTGAACTCTCACCCTCTGGTTCCACAGCCAGAGACCTAAGCCGCTCAGCTACCCAGCAATAGGACTCTGAAAAGAGATGGGGGGACACCTTGGTTCAGAGGTCCATGTTGGTTCATACGCACAGCGCTACAGGTGCTGTGTGTTCCCTTCCCCCATCTCCCTAGCCAATGACCCCCTCACCAGTCAGAGTGTGCCCCTCTGAAGGCAGGCATGACAGGTTCTGCTTCTCCATTTCACTTGATGCCTATGTTGGAATCAGGAAAACAAATATCGTAACCTCTCAATATGCAATAAAGTCTGCAGGATGAAATGGTGGGAAGAGAGGACCCAGGAAATGCATCTGCCATTTTTAGAAGCCTTACCGTGGTCATGATCTTGCTTGCGCCATCTCCCCTTTTATTGTTATTGTAGTGGTTCTTAACACTTTTAATGCTTTATGCTATCTATTTTATGTTTTATATTTGTAAGATCACCAGGAGTAGTACCTATGGCACTAATGAGAGTGATGTAGAAATCTAAAAAGTAAATAAAGCAAAGCAAAGCAAAGTGTTCTGCTTATATTTCTCTGCTTGAACAGAGAAAGCTCTGTGTCCTTTTGTTCCAACTTTTGGTCAGTCTTTAAATTACATCAGTGTCACTGACATATCTTCCTCCTCAACACTGTTCAAGTTACGTTTTGGACTACTGCTTTCAGAATCCCCCCCCCCCCAAACAGCATGGCCATCAGGGGTCATAGCCCTCCAAAGTAGCTTTTCAGATCTCGACTGCCTTTTTTCAAAGCCTGACTGAAAAAAAAAACCTCTTAAATTGAATTTTGACTATAGACTACAGGAATCTCTCTTCGGGCACAATTGGACAGGGGAATATGGATACAGCTTGTGCTTCAAAGGCCCTTATACTGCAGACATTGCTTCTGCAGTAAGAAATATCCAGACCAGATTGCTCCAGTTTCTCCCCATTTAATTACTGAAGTGAAGGCTTTGGGAACTGCACATGGGTGATTCAAAGTTGGGAACCACTGATTTAGGAGAATATTTTTTTTTAAATTGTGAGATGAGGAAGAGAGAGGAGACAGTTTTTCTCCTCTCCTTTGTACTGTCACAACCCACTACATACCCCACAGAGTTGTCACCCACCAAGTGAAGACTGCCCACAGCTAAAGCAAAGCAAAGCAAAGTGTTCTGCTTATATACTGCCCCATACCACTACAAGTAGTCTCTGGGCGGTTTACAATTTTAATTACAGTGTGCAGGCTACACACTGCCCCCCCCAGCAAGCTGGGTACTCATTTTACCGACCTCGGAAGGATGGAAGGCTGAGTGAACCTTGAGCCTGCTACCGGGGATTGAACCCAGGTCGTGAGCACAGTTTTACTTGCAGTACAGGCATTTAACCACTGCGCCACGAGGCTCATCAGTAAATAAATAAATGATGCACCCACCATCCCACCCTCCCTCCTCCTCCTCCTCCTCCTCTCTCACACAGAGGCAACTTCAAAGCTTGCACTTAATTAC
The DNA here is from genome assembly GCA_037367245.1 of Phrynocephalus guinanensis. Taxonomy (NCBI): domain Eukaryota; kingdom Metazoa; phylum Chordata; class Lepidosauria; order Squamata; family Agamidae; genus Phrynocephalus; species Phrynocephalus guinanensis. Next base: position 173,213,387 of record CM074733.1, on the reverse strand, counting down.
TTTTGGGATATTTGCTGACCACAAGGGAATTCCAATGCACTGAAAATAAGGACAAGGGTTAGTCCTAGGATTAAGGATGAGGTTAGGATTAGTAGGTTTTGTATTTATAGAACCCAGAGGACATGCCAATGCCCATCCTGAACTGGACTAACTTACAGATAACCAGAATATTTAACTCCTACCTCTTGGCATTAGTGCCTAGATGCGCCCGAGCACACCCGCTCTCGCCTGACTTTGGAAGCTAAGCAGGGTCGGGCCTGGCTAGTACTTGGATGGGAGACCACCAGGGAATACCAGGTGCTGTAGGCACCTGAAGTAAGAACCGGCAAGCCACTCCAGTATTCCTGCCAAGAAAACTCCATGGACATGGAGTCACGAAGAGTCGGTCATGACTGTAATGACACAACATACACAAACACACACACACCTCTTGGCATTACGAGTTGTCAACCAACAGTGTGGGGATTTTTTTTAACACAACTCCAACAAGGAAGAAGCCTCTGACGCGTCATTTTTCCTTCTCCCTGGTGCTGGCCAATCAGGAGCTGTGCAAGGAAATGCATCATCCCATCTCCCTGTCTGATTGGCCAGTGCCAGGGAGAAGGAAAGATGATGCGTTGGAGGCTTCTTCCTCCTTGGAGTTGCGCACCGCGTCAGCCCAGCACAAGGTAAAGGATTTGATTTCATTCCTCCTGTTCTGAATCTCAGCTGCGGTCCCGCATTTTGTTTCAGAAGCTGACCACTTCCGAAACGAAAAGCCCATCTCTATTTATGATTCATCACTGGAAGGTAAACATGGACCTAATTTGCACGCCTGATTGTTGTGGCAAATAGCACTGAGGAAATTCCATTGTGGGAAGACAAAAAGTTAACTGTATAGATTATGTATTCCTCTTAGCATCTAGTTTGATCCTGTCTCTCAGATGTGTGTATACTAATACAGTATATAGAATTCCATGCTCTGGGCAAACAAATAAAGATCTATAGTAGATGCAATATTGTTAAATGTCATTAAATTTTAATATGCAGTTCCGCTAAATTCAACCATAAAATTTGTTTGCAATTTATTTAAAATTATTGGAAGTGTTCATGCATTTCTTATGTCCACAAAACTTCTATTTATTTTAATTTTTTTAATAGAATGTTCCTTCCAGCTTACACCAGCCCTCCTCTCAACTCAACAAACTTACTGGGTATGCAAGCTAAATATGGAGAGGGAAGGTCTAATGCAACAGGAAACAAGAAACATCAGGATGGGTTTAGTGAAATTTTCCCACCAAAGATAACAGAAAAATGCTCTGAGTTGAAATACTGCAGACTTGTTATTCCATGAGAACCAAAAAACCCTCTTTTTATTAATGGTTTTTTAAAATTTCTTACTTCCATCTTCATTAATATTTGTTTCAAAGGGTGTGGGAGAATCCTGATTATACAAATAACAACCCACCACTGATTAGATACCTTGAAAGTCATGGGTTTCCTTTTCTACCTGACACGTCGTGTTATTTGTGTTCAACAAACATTGAACTAAGCAGAATTATGAGCCTATCCAGATTCATCAATCAAACAATGGTACTCGCTATTTGAAAAAGTTCACATTATATCAAAATCAAAAACCATCAGCTTCCAATAATCCCAAGCCCTCAGGCCAAAACGTTGCTCAAATAACCCATGCTTCATGAGAAAATGCACTGTTCCTAGTATACTATAATCATGAAGCAGTCATCACAAAAAATAATTTATAGGGTGTAATTTTAGATGTCACAGAGTTCCTGCCAAAATAATTTTCCTCTTAAGCCTGAGGTTCTAAACCTATTATTAGGGAGGGTTTTTGGAAGAGGAAGGGTGGGTATCAATAGATGTTTATGAGCCTTTTCATAAATGGGGTGCCGTCATTCCACATAAGCATCCCCATGACACAAAAATTATTCATTCCCAGAACCTGGAAGTAATGCAACAGCATAATAGTTGTTACGCACTAGAAATTACTTCACGGTCAACAAGGAGCAAAAACATTTTTAAAAAAAAAGATAATTGGAGGAGTGTCAATAATGGTTTCTACACATTGTTTACTCTTCAGTGTCTAGAAAGGCACTGCTTCTTTATTAATGATAAAACAGGGATTCTTTTTTTTAAAAAAACAAATGCTTTAAGTGGTCCCTGAACAGCACAGGCCAAAGTCAGCTTGTGACCGAGATGGGTGGAGCAGGGGGAACGTATCCATGAGCCTGCTTGTGCCTACAGGTCCTTGCAGCTTTATCTCAGCTCAAAATAATCAGGAGCACAGGAGCACAAATAAGCAAGTGTGACAATGCGAACAGCTGCTCTTCCTGGCACATACCTAGAGTGTGGTCTTAAAGCAACGTGACAGTCTAGACCAGGGTGAATGACTGCCAGAGAATCATCAGCCATTCCTATCCACTCCTGGACCTACTCAAAAGCCACGCTACCTCTCAAAAACATTGCTAATAAAAGGTGTTTTGTAGAGATGGGCATGAAACCAAAAACGAAACGCTGTTTTGTCATTTCATTACGTAACAAATTACTTTGTTACGTAACAAAACAGTAGGACACGTTTCAACATGAAACAAAACAAAACACCATTTTTTCTTCTAGAAATGACACAATTCATCCTAGAGGTATCAATGGCAGGGGAGCTCAAGCTCTTCCATGTAAGCCCCCAAAATTTGGAAAGGTTTGGGTCTCACATATGGCCATGCTTAATGTCTGTATTCTGTTATGTTGATATGCTGTCTCTGTGAGGTGAAATGTTGCTGAAACTCTGTTATGTTTGTACATATGTAATATAGCTGTTTTTAAGAAACTCTGCCTGTTTGATGTGGATTTGGTCACCCTGAATCTTAGCTTCCACTGACGAATCAAATTGACCAAACACTGTCAGTTTCAGCATGGAAATGGCAGGTTAGGTTCCTCAAGCTCTTCCCTGTAAGCCCTCGAAATTTAGAGAGCTTTGGGGGTCAGAAGGCTGAGCTATTAAGCTCCAAAGGAGGTACACCTAGGAAACAAATATTTCTCATTGGTTGAATCAGGATTCAGAAGCCAAGCCGCTGGGGTGCTAATTGCTTGCTCTTGGGGAGAGGGAGGCTATTTCGGCTTCCTGATTCAATCAGAAACCCCCCCCCCCAAAAAAAAACCTTTCCAAATTTCAGGGGCTTACAAAGTAGAGCTTAAGGAAGCTCCCCTGCCATTTTGGTGCCTCTAGGACCCAGAGGAGCATAGCATTTTGTTTCATTTCATTTCATAACAAAACTATATTAAAATTAGTTACAAATGAAATGAAACAAAACTACTAAAGAAGCAAAACAAAACAAAATGCTTTATTTCCATTTCGTGCCCATCTCTAATGTTTGGGTTTGGGTTTTTTTTAAACTAAAAAGCTCCCTTTCTCCCTCTAGTGACAAAATAATAATAATATTAATGGGGTGGGTAGGGATTCATAGGGGCACTGGAGGAGCTCAAAACATGACAAAAAATCCCTCATGCTCCCTAGGAGACTTTGTGAGGAACTCTGTAAGAGGAAGAAGAAAGGGTGCAGAGAGAAGAGACACAGAACACGTTCCACTCTCCACTACAGAGTTCTCAGCCACATGCTCTGCCCACGGAAGACATACCACCTGAGGTGATTATTTCTGGACTGACCAAGCTGATGCAGTTGTGTGTGTATGTTTTTGAAAGAGAGCCCCACAAGAACTACACAGCTAATCTACGGCCATCCAAAGACAGCATCCACAAAAGAGCGAATGTCTCACAACGGATCACCTCTTACACCGCCCACCTCTTTTATTTACTCGCTGGCAGATGGAAATCGATCGTCTGTGCCATTCAGTGCCCAGCAGCACAAAGTTCAGGTAAAAAGCTCCTCACAGAAATACATTTTGTGGAAGGAGGCCACTGAGCAAGGAACCCCATGTTGCCCAAAGAGGATTATAGATATTGCTTTTGCTTGTGGAGTAATAAATTCTGCTCCAGCTACCACGGCTTAATATTGCTTTTGCTGTTCAACAGTGGAAAGAACAGAACAGGGACAAAGAAAATAAGGCTAATATCACTTCAGCCTCACTGTGTCCCTACTCACCCTCCCCAACCCCACCCCCACCCGTGTAGTAATGCTTATAATCCAGGGCTGTGGGATGATAAAAGGCCACAGAATACCACCCTAATGCTCAGGATGCGTGTAACAATCATACTAGTTCACACAGTATATGAGGGAAATGGCAAGTGGCTGCACACAGTTTGGGAGAAACATCCTAGATTTGCATTTGGGATTTTGAAATGTTTTGATTTTGCAAGAAAAGAAGTCCACTTGCCATGACTGTACTTCCAGATAACCTCCCTTGGATGACTGAGAATCTTCACAGTCCTGCTGTTTTTAGTGTTTGAATATTGTTGTAGTGGTTTAGTGATGTAAGCTACCTCGGGTTCTTTTTAAGGAGAAAGTCAGGATATAATTATGTTACATAGTGTTGTAAATAAAATAAAATCAATCAATCAATAAGGCAGCTGTATCAGATATTGGAATCGTTTTCCAAGAGGCTAGCCATGTACAGTCTGTTACAGCAAAACTACCTGCACCTCAGGCTCCCCTAAAATCCTGGGGCCTGGTATAAGCCCTCTTTATGACTCTGTGGTAGCCCCTGCTCTCTACTACGCTGTAGTCTGCTGGGGTTCCGGTAGTACTGAGCATGACAGGAACAGACTGAACAAGCTGGTCCGGAGGGCTAGCTCTGCCTTGGGCTGCCCTCTGGATTCTGTGGAGGAGGAGATGGGTGAGAGGGAGCATGCTGACCAAGCTGACATCCATTATGAACCATACCTCTCACCCACAGCACCAGACAGTAAAGGCTCTGCATAGCTCCTTCAGTGACAGACTCAGATGTCCCCAGTGTGGGAAGGAGCGCTACCGCAGGTCTTTTGTTCCCACTGCTGTTAGACTCTGTAACTCGACTGCTGTTAGACTCTGTAACTCTACAGTCTAACTTGTTATTCATATGGGGGATATAGTGTAGTTTCTTTCTTATAGATAGATAGATAGATAGATAGATAGATAGATAGATAGATAGATAGATAGATAGATAGATAGATAGATAGATAGATAGATAGATAGATAGATATCTCCAAATTTTATAGTGTATATTTGTATACTGCAGGGCTGTCCAACTTTGAACAGGCCGAGGTCTTCTTTTTCCAGATGAAAGTGCCTGGGGCTATTACACTAAAACCTCTACTTATGAATTTTATCTGTTCTGAGAATATGCTCATAATAAGTTAAAAAAAAATTGTAACTAGAGCAGCGGTTTCCCCTAGGAATGCATTGAAAATCAATTAATCCTTTCTGGAGGCAACATATTTCAATGCATTCCTATGGTAAGGCTGACCAAGCACGTGCTTTCCTTACACCCGCTCGAGCCGGTGTGGACGGGTGCAAGGGAGGCGCATGCATGCTTGCGCAGATCGCCCCTTCCGCTTGCCCAGGCTGCTGGAAGACTGTTTTAAAAAGGTGCACTTTCCCTCCCAACCTGCCTGGGGCCTGACTTGACTCTACTTCTCCTCCTGTTTTCCCCCTTCTCCCTTCCAGCAACCTTGCTGCCACTGCTGCTGCCACCCATAGCTCTCACTCACTTCTGCCATGTTCGCTGTGCAGCTGGGATGGGCCAAGCCAGCAGTGGGGCAGTCAGAAGGGGAGCAGGAGGAGCGGCAGGTCACAATCTCTGTGAGGCAGCTGTGGGGGTGGGAGGAGGAGGAGAAGGATGGGAGGAAGGAATTTTCCGGGGGGGGGGAGAGAAGAGGGGGACGTCACCACGCAAAGGAGGTGGGCATGCCCATGACCCCACCCCTCACTGTCCCCTCCCCTCCCCTTCCTCCACTCTGCACCAATAACTCAATTGGTCACAACACAGTGGCACGCCGATCATCTGGCCGGTAGGAAGAGCAGGGGATTGTGCTATGTCCCTTGAACTGCCCCACTCGGCTGAGACAGTGGGCTGGCAGACCCAGAGCTTTGCTGGGTCAGTGGTGGTCCTTGGGATAGGGGGTGGTAGAGTTGGAGAACTTATCCCCTCACATTTTTATTGATGGCTGGCGGGCTACTTTTGAACCTTTCGCGGGCTACTGGTAGCCCCCGGTCTACCTGTTGGACAGGCCTGGTATAGTGGATGTTTTTTATCTAATCTCTCTTATCTATTTTTTCTTTCTCACTTTACACTTTTTGCGCACCTACCCTTCTTGCTTGTTCTTTATATTGGGAGCTGTGTAACAAATAAATTTCCCCGATGTGGGATTAATAAAGATTTATCTTATCTTATCTTATCTTATCTTAGAATTGCTATGACCTTGCCTTGTTACTTGCTGTGACGTCACCCCTTTCACAGACTGAGTTTTCAAAGGCACAACTGGGTTATTTTGACATCCCACTGCTGTGCCACCAAATTGTGACGACACCTCCCTTTTACACGTGTCATTGTGATGGAAATGGTAATGCTGCCACCTTTTGAAATCGTCGCCTCATGAATTGGGACCGACTCAGAGATATATAATATAAAATTAATGACGAAGTTTATTGAGAAGATAATAAATATAACAATATCTGAGGATGGTATGCATTGCCTTTAACATATAATGGATTTAATCAACTCTTCCAGCCCCCCTGTCTTTAATAACTAGTAAACAGTATAGCCCTCACTGCCTGACAAAACTCTCACAGAGCACTGCTCTCTCCCTCAGCACTCACTCTCAAAACCTTCAACTTAACTCAACTGAACTGCCTCAACTGACTAGGCTCCACCCTTTTTATATCATACCATTCCCCGCCCTCCTGCTGGGATTGGCTGATGATTTGTATATTCATTACTCCTGTTTCCAGGGTTTTGTCACAATACCTCCCCCCTTATAAAGAAATTTTAAGGGAGTAAACTTACCTCGGTTTGCTCACTTAAAATTCTCTTCTGGAGCCTATTTAACTAATTCATACATCCTTCTGTTTATCAGCTTCAATTCTGCATATCTATAAACTGTTTTATAACATGTTCAACCTTATTACTATATAATATCATTAAATGCAATAATTCTTTCTATATTATTATATTTTAAATAGACTATACTCTTATAACATTGGTTATCATCATAACTTCAAATACCTGTAAAGACCTTATTGATCGTACTAGAATCAATCTATGTTAAGATGCATAAATACATATATCTGGTTTACATTTTAAGCTATCTTACTTATCAATATACCTACAATTTTTATCCTTAACTTATATTCTAAATATCACATAAACATTTTGATTTATAGTAAGCTCTAATTATACATTACCTTGCATTTTCCATTTATAGTTAACTTACATTAAGTTATGGTTCTTACATTTTATGACATTACATTTCCATACTTTTTTTTAAAACAACACCTTCCTCTTACAGCAGCAATAAATTAACAATATTACATTATTATTATTTAACCATGGTCCATGTAATCAATGTCTTCCGCCTCTTGCTGCAACGGCTGGGCGATGATATGCCACGGCTGATCACTTCCTCTGGCACATAAATTCAAAGTCCAGTTCACAGTAAATTGATGCCATTTTTCCTTGGGTTCTTGGAATGTGGGATTCAACTCTTTGACACCACTCCTGGTACACTTCATTAGAGTCCCCTCAAATGCAGCTTGGTAGTCACGCGACCACTGTATGACATACGGGTGCTTCTTTTTTGTCAATTCAGTCAGTGGTGTTACAATGGTGCTCAAATGTGGACTAACCCTCCTGTGATATACCACAAGTCCAAAAAAAGATCTCACCTTCTTTTTGTTGGTCTGTCTTGGCCACAAGTCGATCGCGTCGATCTTCCTCTGCAGGGAGTTGATAACGCCTCGTCCCACGACGTGTCCCAGGTAGTTGATTTTTGGATTTCCTAGTTGCCACTTGGATGCTCTTTTCATCCTCTTGTCCTCTCGGATCCGCTGAAGCACGATGTTCACAGGCTGTAGTTGTTTTTCCCGGGTGTCTTTTGCAACCACTGAATCAGGTCTGTCATTAGCATCCTTCACTTCCAAGTAGGTTTGCTTCTTTACATGGTTTACTATTTGCTTTTCAGGTTCCTGCAGCTTTCTAAATTCATTAGCCAGCTTATTCTCTTCTTGTATCATCTGTTCCTTGCCCAGTGACACTTTGTTCCAATCCAGACGAAGTTGCTCATTATTTAATATTTCATTTTCGAGCTCTGCTTCCATTGATGTAAGTTGCTGTAAGCAATCTTCTTTACTTTCTGATGCACCAGACAATTGCATTTCCAAATTACAAATTTCCTTTTCTTTAATGTTATCCACTGCGGTAATTACTTCTAGTTCTGCTGATTTCTTCTGGAGTTCGAAATCAAATGTATCAGATTCATTCCTCCTTTCCTCCAGTTTCTTTTCCTTCATCTCTAAAAGTGCTTTCAAAGGTGAAATTTCATTTTGGAGTTCACCAATAACTGATGCCTGCTGAATTTTAGCTTCTTTCAGCTCTTCTGCTGTTGAGTCATTTTGTTCTTTTCCAAGCTGTGCTAATTTTTCTTCTTCTTCTTTTAATTTAAAATATTTTTCCAGTCTGGAGTTCTCTGCTGGTACACGAAGTTCTTCACAAGCTTGTATCATTTTCTCCTCTAGTATGAAATTTTCAGAGTGTTCGGGACTTAAGGGTTGTGTATTTGTTTCCATTAAGTCAAAACATCCCTTCATACTGTCATCTTGCCTTTGTTCTAGTCAAAAGTCTACTGCTGGTCCTTTTAGACTCTCAGCTAAATTAGCTTCTTCTACCATTTCAGACTGCTGTGATTCCCTCTCAAGTTCTCCTACTGACATTTGATTTATAACTGTGTTGTTTTCACTGTTTGGTTCAGCTGGATGTGTCTGAGCTCGTGTTACTCCAAAAGCACTCTGCACATGCTCTAAGACATCTATTCCAATTAAACCTGCTCTTGGGATTTGATCTGAAAATCCTATTCTATGACTGGAGTTCAAACCATATGAGTTATTGCAGTCACCATTTGTAATGTCTGAAGAGACAACTGTTGTGGAGCAAGGGTTTGCTGTCAATTTTGAGGAGGTAGCTAGACTTCTGTTGATTGCACTGCCCAATTTTGTCACAGGAGACTGTCTGGGCCAAGTCCCATCTTCACTCTTTACTTCTATTACCACCACCTGTCTCTGGTAGAGCCCTGTATCTTGCATAGTGCTGTCAAGGGCCGTCACTTCACGAACCTCTCGCTGCGCGGCGAGCCGTGATTTCTGCGCGAATCGATCGGTGTTGTCCGCACGATCCTCCATTTTGCATGCGGCGCCACCCCGACCCCGCCCCGACCCCGCCCCTAAACCGTGCTCCAAGCGGGGCGAGAGATTCCCCTGCCGGAGGCCGGGAATCTCCCTCGGTTCGCATCCCGCTTCGCATCCAAATTCGCGTGTGGCCACTGATTATTTTTAAATATTTTTTTTTCCATTTACTATTCCTCCGAAATATCGATGCATCGATATTTCGGGTTACCCGTTCTTTCGATCCTGATTTCTGCGCTTACAATATACATGTATTTGCGGTTGTTTATAGGGGGTGAACATGTATCCCGCTGTCTCATGTCTGTTCTTTTTACAGAAATCAACAAACGCCAGGTGTCACTGTTTTCCCCTGCCTTCCCCCCCCCCTTAGTTTCCTTATTTACTTCGGCAGCCAAGTGGTGGCGTTTGTGTTACACCAGAGATGCTACTTTACTTTCTGGTGGCTACTCGTTGGTTTTCCTTTTTTTACATTTTGTACCGGATGTCACCTACACACCATTGATTCCGCCGGTTTTTGAGCGCGGGGTGATTACCGTATCCCAACATGTGAAGTTCACCCTTCCAGAAACAGTTTTTTAAACTATAACCCTTGGCGCTTCGTGCCACTAACCTTTTGTTTAACAATTACTCTCCAATACTATTCTCTTCCGTAACGATTGAGGCTCATGCGGGCTCAGACTGTGCCTCTGAGCGTGCCCAGAGTTTAAAACGCATCTCCTTTTTTAGAACCCATTGTGAGTCACTGTTGTTTCGGGAGCGCATTTGACATGTTTCATGCCCTGGGGTAATTCCTTCTAGCGGACAAGAGGAAAAAGGTCCTTAGGGCGTGAGGGTAGACCATGGGGGGGGCCCTTTCCCTTGGATTTCTGTCACCCTGAAAATCTTTCTCCGCTGTACGCTACTGTGTCTCTGAGCATACCCAGACTGCAAAGTAAAGTTCATTATTCCCGGCTCCATTTTTAATGACTACTGTGTTCCCCCCCCTTTAATCCCCCCCCACACCACACAGAATACTCATCCCTGGGTCTGACAGTTGTGCACCGTTGCATCGAAGCCCTGACATCATTTACTACTTCAAGTTAGGGGTGATGTTTTCGCAGGCGTAATGGGGGAACACGGAGCACCCCTCCTTTGGATTTATATCGCCCTTATACACTTTCTCCGCTGAAAAGTTTCACAGCCTCTGGGCATGGCCAGAGTGTAAAACAAAAAGCATTCTTCCAGACTCCATTTCGAGAGACCGCGGTGATTCCTCCCCCCCCAAATCCCCCTCAGCACACAGAGCAATCCTCCTACGAAACCGTCTTCCCGGCTCCAGACTGACTGACTGCTGTGACTCCCCCCCCTTAATCCCCCACACAACTCAGACTGGTCCTCCCGTGAAAAGAAGTAGGACAGTTTTGAAATGTGATTGCAGTACCAGACGTACCGTCTGGGGATTATATGTGAAAGCATCCGTTGTGCCCCTGCCACACAACCAAAAGTAAAGCGCATAGCGGTTGATTTTAGGTGCACGTTTGCATTTTTCATCTGAGATTGCCACGAAGTAACCCCCCCTCCGATACTGCATGGATATGGAAATGAATAAACTAGTGGCGTCTGAAACCGTGTATTTTCAAAAGTCTTCTCAAAGCCAGGACGCACCACAGGTATCCAGGGGGGGGGGCGAATTACCCAAAAGACTGTAACGGGTACCCAGGATAAAACTTTATGTCACGCAAGGTACGGATCGCCAAAAGGTTAGCTACGTGGTTCTAAGAAATGTCCTAAAACATCCTACTGGGAGATTGCATAGACTAACAACTTGCTGGATCCCAGTCTTGCAAGTGGTACGTTCCCATTCTGTAGCTAAGGGTCAGCAGCGCTGACTGAACTTCTGACCCCTTGTTAGCCCTCGGGTCTGCTGGAGGTGGCAGGTGCTGGGCTTCGTGGAGCCAGTCCATCTTCAGCTCCACCCACTGACCTTCCCAACACAATGGCCCAATTAGAACTGCAGGGCTAGGAAAATGTTTCCATTGTAAGCCTTCAGCAACTGCAGGACGCCTCAAATTGAAGATATCATTTGCTACTAATTATCAGTTTTGTTCTTAAAATAAACGAAACAAAGAAATGCATTGGATAGAATGTATTTATTCCTTGCAAACCATCATATGCACCTCAGATACAGACTTTTTTTTCAGTGGTTCCCCAGAAATAAACTGCTTCATCGAGTATGATACCGTGGCCAACAGTCTCCAAGGCTCCTGGTCCCTGAACGGCATTTTGACCCCTCCCCCTATTGGTTGAAATTAGTTTCAGTTTCCACAGGGCTGCTCAGAGACAGGGCTCTAGAAGTTATAAAAACCCAGTAGCACCTTTTGGAAAGGTGTGGAGAGGTAGTGCAGAGGAGGCTTGTCTTAAGGATTGTTCTGTTGCTTGGGTGTTGAATTAGGGTTAAAATATCTTTTGAGGAAGATGGAACGTGGTGGTAGGGGCCGATACTGGACTGAGGCAGAGGTCACGGCTCTATTGGACATATTGATTCAACACAGGCTTGGTCCCGTGTTGTTTCATATGCTTCCAAGGAGAAATGAACCTGCCTTTAGGCTTGCATCTCGAGAGCTAGCCAGGCTGAACTACGATAGGACCTCAACGCAAATTAGGTCAAAATTTAAAACTCTTAGGCAAAACTTTAATAGGTGCTTGTACTATTTTGGGGAGCACGCAGAAGAAAGACAACAAGCTGCCTACTGGAACCAGTTACTCCAGTTATGGATTATGGCAGACCGCCCAGACCCTGCTCATCTTTTTCCTGCGGGTAAGTACAATCGGGGAATGTTATTAAAATAGTAGATAATAAAATGGGCTGCAATGTGATCTGCAGATTGGAAGCCTGGAAGGGTCCTGGCAATGTCTCTCTTAGGCCAGCTTTAAGCATGTGGCCTGAAGAGACTGATTCGCACAGAAATGAGGGCCTGTCACGAAGACTAGCTTTTGAATAATGCCAACCCCATCAACAGTTCTCCGTCGCAAGCAGCCTGCAGTAGAACAGAATGGAAAGACTTCCTATTAAAGTAAGCCGGACCCTGCAATTTAGGCGGGCAGATCGGAATGTGTGTTCCATCAATACATCCAATAGTATGCGGAAATCCGAATATTTTCATTGATGACGTCATCTGTTGAAATAGGAAACAGAAGAAACAGTCATTGCCCTACATATGAATAGAAGCTTTACAACATTAATGTAGCATACCTGGAACAGCAGTGCGTGATGTCGCATTGCAGGAACAGCAATTGGACAGATTCCTCCAGGAACCTGCCCAACGCCCCTCAAAAGGCTTCCTGGACTGACCCCATCACCCCCGTGTGTGGCAGGGAGATCCATATAGAAAAATTGCGCTGGGTATATTAATCATTGTATTTATCAGTTGTATTGCTATAACCCCTCAATTTGAGCGCTTTCTCCCTAGTTCTTGATTTTTGTGGAAGCAAGATGCGCTTTCCAGTATCTACCTTACTCATGCCTGTCATATTGTTGTATGCATCAAACATTTCCCCCCTCAATCGTTTGTTCCCCATACTAAACATGCCCATAGAAGGCATCCTGGTCTGACCACACCACCCGCGTGTGTGGCAGGGAGTACCGTAGACCAAGGTGGGAAAATTACAATTATACTTGGAAGCCCTTTTTTCCCCCCTCGATTTGACTGCATGCCAACTTTGTTCAGGTATTTTGTGGGATGGAGAAGCGGTTCCCTGTATGTACCTTTCTCATCATTCCCGTTCTTCTCAGAGTCTACGGTAGAAAACTTGTACTGAACTTAAAAACGTAATGCCAACTGTAATAGACGAACCCGCATTAAAACACCTACCTTACTGAATTCTGATAGGCGAACCTCTTCCTTGAGAAGGACGTGTTCCATTGCCAGGCACACCTCGATGACTATACTTGCCACAGTAGAACTTCCTTTCTGGAATACCAGAGCGATGGTTCTGTAGCAAGAACGGCTGGCCAAGAAGTACACGCCAATTGCTACTCGTTCTTCGACTGGAACTGCTGACCGCATTACTGTGTCCCTCCGCATCAGATATGGTCGCAGCTTGTCGGCGACCCCAAAAAGTGTTCTCCTTGTCATTCGGAAGTTCTCCAACCATTGTCTGTCGTCCCACAGCTTAAGAACCGTGTCGTTAAACCACTGAGAACGCCCAGGGTAGCACCAGAATAGTTTCTGTCTAGGCGACGTTCGTATCCACTGGGAAATGACCCTTATCAAAGTGTTGCAACCAACCATAGTTTCCCTAAACAAATGCCTGCGTCGAATTAACCGTTTTCTGCTACAGAAGCATAACGTAGCTATACCGTCTATCAACTTACAATAACTGCGCAGCAGTGCAACAAAATATGGGATCCTCCGTTTGAATTTCTTTAGCCGGCACTCAGAACGCGAGGGAGCCATGATAGCATGAAATTGATAACGGAGGCGGAAGTTCCTCTGACACTGCTCTAGGGATTTAGGAAGGGAGAACTCGAATGTCCTTGGAGGAGCCATGGGTCATACACAAGAAATGTTGTGTGCTGGTCCACCTAGTGCCCATGACGGAGAACAGCATTTTTTTCACGCCGCCAATGGACGGAGCAATACAAATCGTAACTAGAAAACAAATGTTGATACAATTATTCGGCTCTGCAGAAAATGACAGGCGGGTATCGATGCATCGATACGTCCTTGTTCTTAATTTTTTTAAAAAATAATTAAGAAGAAACCGGAGTTTTAAAATAAGCTTCTCAATGCGAAGGGAGCACGTGAAGCAGTACTGGATTCGACCCTAAAACATCGCCCGGTGAGGACACGAAAATAGGGGTGGGGGCGAATGGAGACCACGTGACCACCACGTGACCGCCTTCGAATTCATAGCGAAGGCAATCACGCTGCGAAGAGAAGTTCTCCGTGAAGTGACGGCCAAGTTTGCTTAACTGCTCATAAATACTGGTATTACTCATATATCTGAGCCACAGCCTAATTTCCATCCCATCAGGAATATTAAACAGCTTCCGCATCTCTTTTCCAATAGTATCAATGGTATCCGCTTTGCTGAAATAACAGCTTACAAGATTATTAGGATCACTGTTTTGGCAGAGCTTCAGTTCCAAAGGATATACATCCACTTGACAATATTTCACAAACAGACCATATTCTACAACTTTTCTCACAATTGGCTTCTGCCCCTCTACACACCCATACCAATTTACTAATTTATTCCAGGCTTCAGTGGAAACTAAAACATAATCCACTGTATCAATAAGGTACTCTTTCAATATCTGAGTTTCTGAATTTGCAAAAAGTCCGGAGTTGTCAATTGGCCCTGGGAAGAGGTTAGGCTCTCCCACGTTATACCGGTGCCAGCTGTCAAAGCCCACATATTTCTTCCACTGCTTGAACCACCGGTTATTAATCAAATACCAAAACTCCCCTGGCCGCAAAGGCATCCCCAACAGCGGCTTAAGTTCAGACACCTCAGTATGGGCCATTTTAAAAAAAGGTTTTCTTTGTATCTCTCTGGCACTTTAGTGACTGACCTAAATCTTTTCCTCAGTTGTTCTGCTGAAATGCCAATTCTAGTAAACACTAACTCTTTTCCCGTTCTTACTATTCACTTTTGGAACTGACCTGAAATCAAAATCTTTTTATTTATTTCTTTGTTATATGTGGTGTATATATTTCTTTATTAAGAAAAGGAAGGTTAAGTGGGTCACAGCTATTTCAATGGCAACTGTAAAAAAAATTACCTCAGCTCTCTGGCAGTTTCTGACTCCTGTTAAGCTACTGTTGCCAAGGGCAAGATTGGCACAGTGCCCAGACTTCAAACTCTTTCTTTATTTAAATAATATCTCAGTGTTTAAAATACACAGATTTAAATATATTTCTTCGGCTTTTAACCTATAACTTTTCTCTGGCCCCCCCCCCCCAATCTCATATAAGGAATTCCAGTCAGGCACTCCTGCTTTACAGAACTTTTGTCAGCTTTAAATCTCCTCAGCTCTCTTCAGTTTGTGAGGTAAATTTTCTGCCCCCTACAGACCTTTTACTTTGGAGACTTCTTTCTGTTAAAACCCAGGGTGATATTTTCAGACCTTCACCAAAGCCACCCTAAATTCCAGGGCAAACGCTTTGGTTCTTTCACACACACCCCCAAAGGAAATTTGTCTCAGCACCTTTTAATTTTCAGGCTGCTGGACAGCACAGAGGTCCTTGACTCTCAGGCAGTTTCCCCAAACAAACCACTGCAGATTTCAGTCTATCCTTTCAGATTTTCTCTTCCAGGTGCCCTATAATTTGTCAAGACAGACTCCTTTTCCTTTTGGAGTCCTGGCCTCCAGACACTCTAACAGGCCCACCAAAGAAAATCAGATAGCACTGCAGGGTTTTAAGTCTGAACTCCTCTCTCACACACAGGGCTTCCCAAGAACCGAAATTAGCTTCACCTAATTCTCAGTCCTAACCCCTTTTCAGAGGAACTTCCACAGACTACCAACAACACGTGAGGGCTAACTTTTACTAAAGACTTCTTTTTAAACTTCCAGTTTCAATTTCTTCACAGGGTAGAGGCTAAATATTTTGAGCTGGTGACTTTTTCCCTCAGGCAAACTGAATATATTCGAAATCCCACCACTGCCCACCAAATTGTGACGTCACCCCTTTCACAGACTGAGTTTTCAAAGGCACAACTGGGTTATTTTGACATCCCACTGCTGTGCCACCAAATTGTGACGACACCTCCCTTTTACACGTGTAATTGCAATGGAAATGGTAATGCTGCCACCTTTTATTCACTTGGTAATGCTGCCACCTTTTAAAATCATCGCCTCATGAATTGGGACAGACTCAAATGTAAAATATCGAAACAATAATGAAGTTTATTGAGAAAATGATAAATATAACAGTATCTGAGGATGGTATGTGTTGCCTTTAACATATAATAGATTTCATCAACTCTTCCAGCCCCCCCTGTCTTTAATAACTAGTAAACAGTATAGCCCTCACTGCCTGACAGAACTCTCACAGAGCAGTGCTCTATCCCAGCACTCACTCTCAAAACCTTCAACTTAACTTAACTCAACTGAACTGCCTCAACCGACTAGGCTCCACCCTTTTTATATCATACCATTCCCCGCCCTCCTGCTGGGATTGGCTGATGATTTGTATATTCATTACTCCTGTTTCCAGGGTTTTGTCACATTTGCATTTCCCCATTTGCCAAAATAGTATCTTAGATAGATCCAGAAACATAGAAATGCAGTTGTGGTCATCAGCAATGTTCAGGTAAGAATGTCGTCAGAAGGGCCCAGGGCAGCCAGACACCTGTCTCTGTGCCCTTCTGTACGCAAGGGATGAGAGTCCATTTGAAGATACTAAACCGGATTCTACCCTGCCCTCACTGTACATTTGAGCAGTTATCAAAGGATGGTGGGAAACAAGCAAGTTCCCTAGGAAATCTTGAGTGGCAGAGCTGAGGAGATGGTTCTCTTTTCTCATCAGTTATAAAGACACCCCTCCAATGAGGGAGAGGAACGATCTGTTGAATAAATTTGATTGCCATGCCTTGATACTAGTTAAATTGTAATGAGAGAATAATGAGATCCTGACCTCATGACAGCAGAGATGTCAATGCATACCATCCATCCTGAAGACAAAGTAATGGAGGGTTTATGTATTGCCAATTCCAGATGCTCTACAAAATCAAATCAGAGGGGCTAGAAGTTATCAGATCAGTTACCATGTGGCTCCTGTAGGTAATTTCACACAGCTTCAACTGAGGGGGCAGGCAAATTCTGGAGAGCAAATGTTAAGGTTATCTTCATTGGGTAAATGTGAATATCTGATACTTCCGTTGAGCTAAATTTTTCAAACGCTTGATGGGGGGGGGGAAAGAGTATGGGTATCCAAATTTATTCACACAGCTTCTCTCTTATATCAAACTGCTTTAAAGTTTCTCAGCATGAACAGCTTTCTTTGTCTTCCCCTAGAGATATCTCTGCACCTGTTTTTAGTCTCCACGCCTTTTCCTTAGTGTTAAATAATTGTCTTACAGGTGCCTTCCTCCTCAAAGAAGGAGGAGGAGGAGGAGAATCTGGGATTTGGTGAAAAGACTGGCTGATTATTATTTTTTTACTGCCAAGGAGACAGAGAAGCCTGTGTGATTGTGTGCCTCAGGTGCCCATATAATTTGTTTGTTCTGAGGTCCTACATACCGTGGCTTTGAGGCTGAGGGTGTGGCATCATTTGCTGGCCCACCTCAGCCGTCAAAACGCCGTTGTACAGTGATTCCCAACCTTAGATCCCCAGATTTTCTTGGCCTGCAACTCCAGAAATCCAGACCAGCACAGCTAGTGGTGAAGGTATTTGGGGAGCTGTCGTTCACGAACGTCTGGGGACCAAAAGTTGAGAACCACTCTGCCCCAACAGGCCTTTGGGCTTGATGAGCAGACAATAGGGCTCCCCTACCTTCATTCTCACCTACACCCCCAAAGGTTGTGCCCAGGTATTTCTCATTTCCACCAAGGCTGCTTTAATATTAAATTGCTTAACCGTTTGAGATGGCAGTTGATTAGAAATACTTCCTTCAGAAAGAAGCCTGCTGGAACAAACCAAAGGCCCATGACTGTCTTCTCCAACTGCAACCCCTCCAGATTTCTGAACTACAATTCCAAGTATCCACAGCCAGCGAAGCCATTGCATGTGCAGGTTGCTACAGGAAGATAAAATAACAACTGACTATGCTTCTTTCTTCCCCTTTACGCAGGACTCAGCCAAGAAACACAGCTCTATGTGTGCTTCTTTGCAGCCTTCCTAAGGAGATGTTTTGGGCCATTAGGGGCTGTAATATCTGCACAGCTTAAAATAGAAACTAGGGTGTAAAATATTTAGAAGAGAGTAGGTGGGTGGGCCATCTGTTCTAGTATCATGCTTCCCCACAGTGGCTGACCAGATGCCTGGGGGGTGCCCAGGAGGAGGGCATGGGAAAGCCAAGCTGACATTAGGCGTTTATGTATGATCAATACCTAAACCCTTTAGCTTCTTTGCGGTTCTCAAACTACACTCAGCTCATAACTCACTGAAGTCGTGAGAAGAACAATTTAAAGTCAAAAGTGTCAACGAGTATTAGTATCAAAAATGAAGAGTGGGAAGACTCTTTGCTTTTTTGGATCAGCCTGACACACAGCTAGTGACATTCATTAGTTCAGAAAACTTGCACGGAAGCGTATCTCCGAGGATTTGGTGATTACATGAAAGGTTGTCATTCTCTCTGGCAGCTCTCTTCAAGGCCACCAAGCTCTTGCTCTTATTTTCCTGCTGACAGGAGAATGCAGAGCTCCAATGGAAGGAAGGAAGGATGCCACCACACAGAGTCAGTTCCTTTGATGCGCAAAAACATCGACCTCCTCTCGTAGGCCTCAGAGATATATGAGAATATGGAGATCAAAACAGGGGGCCGACAATCCACCTCAGCATTGACAGCTGTCTACTGTAGACCGTAAGGCTAGAAACAGGCAACAACCGTGCAGAAGGGTGCTGGGAGTAGTTTGAGAGAGGGATTGATTCGTTGTGCCTTTCCTTTGTCCCAGTGTTGTCTCTGGTCATACAGGTCCTTGAAATTTTTGCAACATAAACCTGTGGAACCTATTTTGCCAGAACGAGACAAAAGTGGTAAAAGAGAGTCAGCAGATATAATTAGCTATAAGAGGTATTGATCCTTGCAAATCTCTGTGAAAAAGTTATCCTCTGTGTCTGACTGAATTAGCAGGAGCATTGTGTGTGTGGTGGCAGTAGGGAATCACAAGGCATGCCATTTCATAGGCCTAAGGACAACCCAACGAAGTTGGGTTACCTTCCATCTTCTCTCTTCTTGTAGCTGTAGAGTCTACTTTTCCCCATTAACCGCACACATTTATTCATTTATTAACCAACTAATTTAACACAAGGGCACTTTATGCCAATTAGGCAAACATAGACTAAAAATAGGACTAGTTTAAAAATGTCTTTAGGACAAATTCAACCTTGTGCTGTGCAAAACCCTCAAGGTTGTCCATCATCGAGGACTGACATATTTCGTCTGATGTTATAGGCTTAATGCCCCTGTCTTCACCATCTGTCATAAAATGTAGTACCAGCTTTCAGCTTTCTCGTGCAGAAAACAGTGAATATTTAATGTAGACTGTCCAAAAAGAAGGTGAGACATTTTGCTTCTATAAACATGAAATACAGTGAATATTGTGCCCAGGTTTCTTAGGGCATCCTGTCAACACCATCAAACTCAGAGTGTGAGTAGGGTAGTGCTGAGCTTATGGCTATTCAACACAAGCAACTTCTCTGGGCATTCATGCATAGATAAAAATGGAAAACTTTTTTTATTGCCTCAGAAGACGTAGTATAAAGAGAAAATAATTGGTAAATGCAATTACAAAAGTAATGTGGGGATGCTGATGGTTAGAGGTGAGGATGCTGAGCAGAGGCGGGATAGTCACATTCGTATACTTAGGATACAAATATGACCAGTGACCACCACAAGTGCTGAGGAGATCCAGTATCCTGCCCTCCGAGCTACCACAACTGGCCACTTACTGGTCAACACGTGGCATGCACAGCTGTCATCATCATCACTGTGTCCATCATGACAACTGGCTCTTCCCTGCCACCCAGCACAGCGGACCAGTTTACTGTGGGGGTGGGTAGGACGGAGAGCCCCCTTGTCCTGCCAAGAAGTGGTTGGCTGTGCAGAGAGGCGGGAGAGATCCTGCTGGGCTGCTGCCATGATTGGTGCATCATCAACAACAATGGGCTTTTGTACTATATAGCATCCAAATAAATAGCCATTCTGGCTCGGGGGGGCAGTGGTATTGGATCTCCTCAGCACCTGTGGTACTGATATATTCGTAATTCAGTCCT
This sequence comes from Phrynocephalus guinanensis, assembly GCA_037367245.1. NCBI lineage: Eukaryota > Metazoa > Chordata > Lepidosauria > Squamata > Agamidae > Phrynocephalus > Phrynocephalus guinanensis. The sequence continues at coordinate 173,193,137 of CM074733.1, read as the reverse complement.
AAGGATACAATACAAACAGGCCACATCTAATGCTGATACCTGTCATGGAGAAAACTCCACATATTATCTCTATGGATTAAAGGAAAATATGAACTATGTTAGGGGGCGTGGTGGCTCAGTGGACTAAGGTTTCTGGAAACTGTCAGCTGCAAAGTCGGCAGGTTGGTGGTTCGAAGACCGGGGGCCACGCAGTGGAGCGAGCTCCCGCTGATAACTCCAGCTCCTGCCAACCTAGCAGTTTGAAAGCATGGAAAATGCAAGTAGTAGATAAATAGGTACCGCTGTAAAAAGCGGGAAGGTAAAACAATGTTTAGGTGCAGCCATGCCGGCCACATGGCCATGGACTTGCACAACACTGGCTCTTCGGCTTGATTATGGAGATGAGCACCACTCCTAGAGTCGGACATGGCTAGCACGAACATGCAGGGGGAGCCTTTACCTTTTTTTTTACCTTATGAACTACGTTGTCTTCCAAGAAAAAAAGAGAAGCTCTTTGTGTCTCAGAATCATAGAATAATAGAGTTAGAGGAGGCCTATATGACCACCAAGTCCAACTCCCTAAGTATGAAGTGGTTACTGGGGAGGGGGGAAAAGAAGAATGAAACCTATGATCCCCTTTGAGCCCTCTCTTCTCCCAGTTCAGGTCCCTTATTAAACATGCTTAAACTTCCCATAAGCCCCCGGTCCACCAAAACAGCTGCATTTTAGTTTATTAGAAGTTGGGCAAATGCTGTGCTGCACATTCAAGTCCTCCTTCTTTCAAATTAGTATAGTACAGTATTACCGTTTTCCACCAGATATCATCACCTAATTTTTATCTGGCATTAATGAGGAACTGTATTTAGCCACTCTCAAAGAGGGTCTGGTTCTAACATTGGAAATACTGTCCCTCAGTTTGTTGTAAATGGGAGCAGGCACATTCCTTCAGCGATGTATCTCTTCTTCTTCCATTCTCTGTTTTTCTCTCTCCCGACTTATTTGCTGAACAGTCACCTTCTCCTACCTGTAGACTCATCAATACTGGACTCAACTTAACCTTGTGGGTAGGTTATAACAACAAGACTCCCTCCTGGTGTGTAGCTTGTTCATGTGTCCGTTGGGCTGCCAAAGTGATAAAATAAGAACATAAGAACATAAGACGTTTGACAACAAAGCTTAAAAGGTGACCCTTCTTATCAGGCACAAACGTATTATTTCCTAACAGAATTCCAGTGCATCCTCTGCTGCTCTGGATCTCCTGCACATGTGGACATGTTGAGATACGCTGAAGTGATTCCTTCTCATGCCTTCACCAGGAAATGAAGAGCCGCCTGTCAGTGAGGCTTTAGCTGGGTGGGCAGGACACGGTGGGGATTCTGTGGGAACAAAACGAAATGAAATGAAACACAATTTTTCCGTTTCGTACCCATCCCTATGCAGTACAGATGCCACCCTTTCTGAAGGACACAGCCATTTCATTCAACCCTCAGAAAGCTGGAGAGCCCTTGAGATGTAGATATTTCACTCAAAAGTCAACGGTGCTGTGCGAGAAGGGCTTTGAGGACTTTGAGTGAGACATTTAATAAGTGCTTGACAGAGCTGTCCTTTACATTTTTCTCTCACCTTCTCTGTGCTTCACACACACACACACACACACACAGAGAGAGAGAGAGAGAGAGAGAGAGAGAGAGAGAGAGACTTAAATCCAATATTGCAATACCACAATTTCTCACCCTGCAGGCGAGCAATCATTTGCCTTGTTTAATTGTATTTATTGAATGACACCAGCCGACCCCCCCTGCTGTTTAAAATCTGACATCACATTTTGTTCAGTGTAGAAGCTTCTACAATTTTACAAATGGATAGCACGCAATCCATTAGCATTTTCGGAAGCATTAGAGCCTCCACAAATATGCCCAGAGCCTCTCATTATCCTCCTTTTTACACTTGTGATAACATTCAGGTTGAAATTGGCATCCGCCTTTTCTCCCAAGCCTTTACTTCACTCTCTCAGTTTTAGGAAAACAACCAGGAAGAAACAAACAAAAACTGAACATCATCCTGATGACATGTGGTGTTTTTTCCCCTTCCAAAGGCACTGTAAATACAGCATGAGATGAGGCACACAGGGGGAAAGCAAGAAAGAGAGAAAAAGTTCCCCTTGGATCTATGACTTTACAAAAGCCACCATAATTATACAGCTACAGCTACTTGTCAAAAACACAACAAGATCTGCAGGGGGCAAAAAAGACATAGATTTCAGTAACTAAGATAACTTTTCCTGTAAGATATCAACCACTACCCTTAAGGCCTCACTAGTTAAGAAGCTTTTGAAGTGGTAGTCATGATAGTATGTTCAACCATATCAACAAGAAAATCAATACAGAAGCAAAAACATAAAAAAGACAAAATCATTGTGGCATCTTAAAGACTAACTACTGTACTATATTTTAAGATGAGCTTTTGTGGATCAAGTCCACTTCTGTACACATAAGATACATAAACATATTAACTCATTCTTATGTCACTCTTACCAAGAGAAACTCACTGTTATGATTAAAGAGGACCCCAACACCTTGTCAATTAGCTACAATTAGCTACAGCATGTTGTTCAGCCCATATATGCAAACACATTTAGACTCTGGCCATTAAGCAATCCCTTGTGACTTCAGGTACTCTGATAAGCACGGAGTGTGTTGGCTTGTTCCTTAGGCCAAGTGGGGCATTGCCCTGTGTCAGCAACTGCCAGCTGACCTGTTCCTGTGGGTCTCCTTGCATGAATGTGACACTGTGAGTGTGCTTGAACACCCTCTCTGGCCCTGGTTCTGTGCACTCTTTTTTTGCTCCACTTTTCCTGCTCCACCCAGCATGATGGGTACTAACCATCACCGTACATAGACAGAACATTTCTGTCTCCCAGGCCTTGGTTGGACAAGCCTGTGGGCACTGATGTTAATTCACTGCCATTGGAATGAATCAGGGCAATCTCTTTCTATTTGTGAACCTTGTAAAATAATGCATTGCATTGATTGTATGTTGGTTATGCATTGGGGGGGGACACTTTAAAATTATTAAAAATGGTCAGCTATCTCCCCACAAATATCATTTCAAATTTAATAAATGAAAATAGTGTCAAGCAAAGTAAGTCATTACAGCTGTTGTGAGTTTTTCGGGCTATTTGCCCGTGTTCCGGAAGTTTTTCTTTCTGACATTTCTCCAGACTCTGTGGCCGGCATCTTCAGAGGGCAAGGAGCTCAGGGAACTAGGAGTTCTCTCTGTGCTCTGGGGTAAGTCATGATTCAACCTGTTAATCTCATTAGCAGAGAACAATTTTAAAGCAACTTTTAAAATCATTGTTGGTTGTTTTTACTTTTTTAAATCCCATGCTCTGGCCAGGATAGGATGATGAGTGATTGATGGACATAAAGTGACAAGATGGTGACATTAAATGACATAACGATGAACTGCTGCCCACAAACACATTTGAAGCATTGTCTTTAATGCTCAGGACTTGACAGCAAAGCTGGACTTGCTGGGTTCCGTAGCTGGCCCTTAGGGCCCCTATATGTCAGCACCTGCTTCACTGTGACACCATTATTTGGTCATTTCCCAGCTTTTATGGATTTTGCATCCATTCCTAATAGGGTAGGCAAGTCGACAACACTCCATTCCCCCATGACTTCAGGGTTTTAACCCAAGATGGTGAGTATGAAGTGGGTCCTAATGTCACAGGCTTAAGCCCTGGTGGTGACGTCGCAGAGAGAGGCAAGGGCTGGGAGGGCAGCAACTCCAATAAGCCCGTGTGCATATTTGTGCTGAACCAGTAAGCCCTGGCATTAGCTGGGTAGGCGCAAGCTTTAGAGCAGTGGTTCTCAACCTGGGAGTCCCCAGATGTTCCTGAACTGCAACTCCCAGAAATCCCTTCCAGCACAGCGAGTGGTGAGGCTTCTGGGAGTTGCAGTCCAGGAACATCTGGGGACCCACAGGTTGAGAACCACTGCTTTAGAGCTATCTCACACACCAAAACGAAACGTCCTCTTCTTCCCGTGTAGCTCACACCAAGATTTTCCTCCAACACCTGGAGACAAATAGCAGTTCCCTGAGACTTCAGACCTAGCAATCTTAATTCTATAAGGTTGGCACTAAAGGTGGGCACGAACTGAATGATGAACCTGAAAGCAACACAAACTTGCCTAGTTTGTGGTTCGGTTTCGGGATCCTGTTTTGCCCAAACGAAAGAAAGCTCCGAACTTTTTCCCTCTTGGCACTTTGCCTCAGCAAATGGGATGCCCGCCTCCCCCCAACCCCCGGTTCACTCCGTACCTTGTCTCCATACCTCTACCACCACCTCTGCCGCCAGGGCCACCATCCTGAGAGGAAGCAGGCCGGGCTCCTTGCATGGATGCTGGTACTGCTGCCAGTGTACCTGGGCCCACCTGTCGGCTGATCGGCTGAGGCATGCACACAGGCCGTGGGCCCAGCTCCCACGCAAGGAGTCACCTTTGCCGTCTTTCAGGATGGTGGGGGCGGCAGCAGAAAAGCGATGGTGGCTTCAAGGCAAGGTAGGGAGGTGACTGGGGAAGGGGGAGGTAAGGAGTAGGCTGTCACCCCATAGAACAATGCCCCAAAACAAACTGAGAACCGGTTTGTTTTTTGTAGTGGGACTCATGATAGCTTGTAGTTTGTGATTCATAGGTAGCGATGAACCATGGACCACTGTGAACCACTGGTTTTCTGGTTCATGCCCATCTCTAGCAGAAATGATTCTCTGCACCCATAGTTTCTGTTAATAACTGAATTAAACAAAATGTCCTGGGGTCATCATTTTATTTGTCTCTGTCCACCATTGGACTCTGAGCAACCATCCAACACACAAATATTTTTCTTAGATTGAATTCAGCTGAAATTCAGGCCTCCAGCTCTTGCTTTAACAGCTAGAGTAAATTAAAAAGCAAAGGTGTCAGGCGTCATCTTGAGACTCTAACCATGAAGATGTCACACTTCCCTGACCCAATCAGCCATTTCTTCTCATCTCCACCTCCATGTTTTGGGTCATCTCGTCTAATGACGAAACCCGAAAATCTTGAGACTTGCTTGTTCTGGTGACTTCTGAGGTGGTTTAAACTTATTACAGTGGTATGGATTTGAGGATGTTAACAAGAAAGCAAATGTAATAAAAGGGAAAATGTAAATTGCCCAGAGCAGCTTTTTGCTAGATGGTCGTGGTATATAAATCAAATACTGTAAATAAATAAATGGCATTAAAATGTTTTCCTCAGAGTCTTATCCTGGTAATATTTTTGGTATATGAGAAATATGGACTCGCTTCTGAAGGACCCTGTCACCTGGTGGAATTGATGGCTGTATGGTGCTCATAAAATACAGGGATTTTGCTCTCATTCCTTCTCACAAAAATAGAACTTGCAGCAAATAAAACAAAATGAAAGCATGATAAAAAAATACATCATTGGATGTACAAACTGTGGGAAACTCATGTGGTAGATAAGCTTTCACTCTGAAGAATGTGGACATGTGTAGTTTAAACAGAAGCTAAAGCACTTGTAACTAACAAGCTCAGCATTTTTATTTTTGCATGCATTGACTCAGCTTCATTTTAATATACATACAATAAAAACTTCATAGTGTATCATGGACTGTCTTGATAGTCTATCGGGAGGGTGCCAGGAAAAAAGTTGGCAAAGCATGAATTTAAGTGTGGGACTTATTCCCAGGTAAATGCACTCAAAAATGCATACTTGCTATGCATGTGAACTGAGAAGCAACCCTCACTGTGTTTCATGCAATTTACTCGGTGGAATGGTAAAAAATAAATAAATCTGGAAGTATAGATGCCCATAATGACAGTGCCACCAAAAAGAAATTCCAATAATGCAGGCAACTGGATCAGACCATAACAATGGAGTTTGTTTTTTAAAAAAAATATAAAACTGCAGTACAAAATATAAAACATTTGTACAAGAAGAGAAAAAAAAACATTAACCCAAACTCAAGCAAATATAACAGGACCGACCCTGTGCAGCCCACGTCCCGCTCGGGACTTAACCAAACTTGCAACTCTTAAGATATTGACCAACGCATTTCCCCCCAGAAATACACTGAATCTGCTCCAGATGTATACCCTTTACCTTTTTGTAATACATATACAGTACCAACTATTCCAATATTCCATTAAAAGCATTAGACTTTCTCAAACCTTTCCTAATTTTAATTTCACAAGTCAATTTATCATTAATGGCCACATTCCATAAGTCCCTGTACCATTCCTCCAATGGTATTTAGTTGCTAGATTTCCAATGCTTTGCAAAAATCAACCTTGCAGTCATTATCATTATAATTACCAACTCCACCTCCTCTTTCTTCAATTGTGTATTCACAACCATATTTAACAATAACATTTGTGGGGACATTTGAAGCCTTTTCCCTAGTACAGTGGTTCTCAACCTGTGGGTCCCCAGATGTTCTTGGACTGCAACTCCCAGAAGCCTCCACCACTTGTTGTGCTGGAAGGGATTTCTGGGAGTTCCAGTCCAGGAACATCTGGGGACCCACAGGTGTAGAACCACTGCCCTAGTATTTCTTGCATTTCTTTAAAAACAAATGTCCATTCCATTTTCCTTATGTCACACACCTACTATATGTGTAAATATGTCCCTTTTTCTTTTTTACACCTCCAACATATTGGAGATATTTCTTTATTTATAATATTTAACGTTATATACCATCTCCAATATACTTTATAACAGTTTTCTTTTACTCTCACTGACATATTTTTCACTATTCTTTTATTCCACATTTCCTCCCATTCTTCCTCTTTTATTTCTTTATTAATATCTTCTTGCCATATCTCTTTTAACTTATTTATATTGTTCCTGAATTAATAATTTATATATCTCACTTACTATACCTTTTCTCTGTTCCTTATTATCTATCTTATTTCTTCTATCTATAATTTCTTCAAACCGAGTTAATTTTCTGCAATCTCCTACTTTAGTTATCCATTATTTAGTCCATTTTCCCATTTGTAAAATATTTAGCCAGGAAATATTTCCTCCTTATTTCTCCTTTATACTTTGTCTATTCTGCATTTGTTTTAGCCAAACCTATAAATGTATAACTTTTTTTTATCTTGCAGCAACTTATTTAACTTACCTTTTAAATTCTCTGGGAAACTATTAATTTCTGTTACTCGAATCAAAGGTTACACTGGTAGACTTAGTTTTCCCTAAAATGAACTGGTTACTTACCGTAAACATGGTTCTTAGAGTGGTCCTTTGTGAAGCCACACAGATAGGTTTTCAGCCCGCATGTGTGATGGTCATGGAACTTTCTAGCAGTTAAAGTTGAAACATTCGTCTCCTCCCCCCATGCTGCCCACATAAATCCTGGTGTTTCCACCCAAACACCGCAGTTTCCTCCAGCCGCCATGTGAGGTCGAACTGTACAGGTTGAACCAAGATAGGTGTGACGGCTAGAGGGGAGGCGGGCGGGGATGTGTGGCTTCATGAAGGACCACTCTACGAACCACATTTATGGTAAGTAACCAGTTCTTCTTCTTTGTGGCCTTCATGAAGTCACACAAGCAGCCACACTCACCGGATGGTGGGCAGTCACGCCAGGACTTGTGAAAGCACTTCTCTGCCAAACGAGATGGTGGTTCATGCCTGAGTGTCCAATTGATACTGTTTTATGAAGGACACTGGGTTTGACCAGGTTGCTGAGTCACAAATGTCCACCAATGGGATGCCACAGAAGAACGCAGTTGACGTGGATAGTGATATTGTGGAGTGCGGCCTGATTGGGACAGGCAATGGCTTTTTAGCCAACTCATAACATAACTTTATAGTAGAAGCGATCCAACGGGGCAAATGTTGGATGAAACAGGACACCGCCTTGTGAATTAACAAAACTGGAGGGAAAGCGTAGACCTGTCAAGCCCCACACACAGAGCACACACACAAACAGGGTTCAGTTCTTTGCCAAGATCTTTAGTGGAAAGCCAGGCAATTTCAAGTCCTTTGCCAACAATCAAGTGCCAGATAAATAACAGAATCCAACTCCCAGCAATTAACAGTCGAAGTCAAAACCAGAATATTTCTCAGTAACCAGATGTCAAACCCAAGGGAACAGATTAAGCCGTTGTCCAGGAAGCCAGTCCAAAAGCAGGAAACAGAGCCAAGGTCACAGACAGGAATGTGGTTGCAAGTTCAAATGGCGCGTTGCTCCCACAGAGAGCTCAAGGTGAGCTTACCAGCTTTATCTCAAAACAGGGAACACACCCTTACTTCTGGAAAGGCTCCTGCTAGTACTCAGGGCTTCCCGACCTGATTCCCCATCTAGCATCAAAGACCCTTTCCCTAGCTCTCCTGGTAGCACGTATTTGCAGAATCCTGCTCATAGCCCTTCTAGGGGGAGAAGATATGTTTTCAGCTGAGTCATCAGACCCAGCTGCCTGCTGACTTGAGCTGCAAGGCTCCTCCAGCAGCTCTTCACCATTTAACCCCTCAGAGTCAGGTTCTGTGACAGGCAGGGTCCTGGCACTATCCCCCTCCCCATGGTCCCCCTCTTCCGATGGGCCAGGCCTATCAGGGTAACTGTCATGGAATTGTTGAACCAACTCAGGAGCATGCAATTTGGATGCAGGTTCCATGACCGATCTTCAGGTCCATAACCTTCCCAGTCTACCAAATACTGCAATCCTCCACGGTGTATTCGAGAATCCAAGATTTGACGGACTTCATATTCTTCTTCTCCTTCTACTAAAATCGGTGGAGGAGGTTCAGGAGTTGGTGGTCGGTTGGGGTCAGGGTCTGCAGCTGGAACCAAGAGAGATTGGTGGAATACTGGATGAATATGAAGGGAATCAGGTAGTTGCAGACAAAAAGCAACTGGATTGATTTGTTCTAAGATGGGATAAGGACCGATGAACCGAGGATCTAGTTTTCGGGATCACCCAGGATGTCTCAGGTATTGAGTAGATAGCCAAACTTTCATGCCTGGATTTAGCTGTGGCCCTTCCTGTCTTTTCTTGTCCGCTGCTTTCTTATATACTTCCTTAGCATGATCAAGATGCTCTCTCAATAATTCCTGAATGCCATGGAGTTCTTGAATGTATGCATCTGCAGCTGGCACAGAGGTGGAAGAAAGGGTAGTTGCAAAATACCGAGGATGATAACCATAATTAGCCATGAATGGGGTCTGGCGAGTGGAAGAATGTACAGCATTGTTATATGCAAATTCAGCTAAAGGTAACAAATCCGCCCAGTTATCTTGTTGGTAGCATGTATAACAGCGTAAATATTGTTAGTGAGCATTAGTGCGCTCAGTCTGACCATCTGACTGGGGGTGGTAAGCTGATGACAGGTGAACTTGTGTTCCTAGTGCCTTATGCATTGCTTGCCAGAAGCGAGAGGTGAATTGCGGCCCACAATCCGAAATGAGGTGTGCAGATAAACCATGAAGTCTGATGAGGCGTTGCAAGTAGTGATGAGCTGTTTCTGATGCGGTAGGAGATTTAGGACAAGGAACAAAGTGGGCCATTTTGGTGAACAAATCCACGAAGACCAGGATGCAGATAAACCCTTTTGAGCGAGGAAGATCCGTGATGAAATCTAAGGAGACAGCATTCCAGGGAGCAGAGGGTGTTGGCAAAGGATGCAACAGACCCAAGGGTTTGGTTACAACATCCTTTGCCCGCTGACAAACTTCACAGGAACCCACGTATCAGGCAACATCAGCACGGACACGTGGCCACCAGAACTCCCTTGTAAGAAGATGCAGGGTTTTGTAAAGTCCAAAGTGTCCAGCAGGTAAAGAGTCATGTGAGAGATGCAACACCTGGTTACGAAGAGGACCAGCAGGAACATATAACTGCCCTCGATGTAATAATAAACCTTGTTGTGCAGAAAACTCTCCATGATTCCCATTCTGGAGTTCCTGAAGATGTTGTTGAGTCCATGAATCGCGAGCTTGGGATTCATGGATTTCTTCTGCCAAGCTGAGACATGGATTCATGGCCACGAACACAGAGGAAGGCAAGATGGGCGCCACTAATGTCTCTTTCACAGGCGCTGCATACTCAGGTTTTCTGGATAATGCATCAGTTTTTTTATTCTGAGCCTCAGGAATGTACTTGATCCGGAAATCGAACCCGGAAAAGAATAATGACCACCGGATTTGTCGCTGAGTCAATCACCGGGCTGTTTGTAGATGTTCAAGGTTTCGATGATGAGTCAATACTTGAACAGGGTGTCGAGCTCCCTCGAGGTAATGCCTCCATACATCAAAAGCCGTCTTGATGGTAGCTGTTCACGCTCCCAGATAGTATAATTATTCTCTGCAGGTTTTAACTGTCGAGAGTAATAAGCACAGGGACGCAGGGTTTGGGAGGGATCATCCTGTTGAGATAGCACTGTTCCCAGAGCAACGCTAGATGCGTCAGCCTCCACTATAAAGGGTAAGTGTGGATCAGGATAACGGAGCAAGGGTTCCGAGGTGAAGCGGATTTTCAAAGTAGAGAAAGCCTCTTCTGCTTCTGGAGTCCACCGGAAAAGCTCTTTGGGCCGAAGGAGGCGGTTTAAAGGTGCAACAATGTCGGCGTAGGCAGGAATAAACTGGCAATAGTAGTTGGCGAAACCGAGGAACCGTTGCAAATCCTTACGGTTTTGTGGTCTCCGCCAGGACAGCACAGCTTCTACTTTCTTAGGGTCCATGCAGATTCCCTGGGGAGAAATAATATGCCCCAGGAATTCACCTTCCTTAATGTCGAACTCACATTTTTCCAGCTTAGCATATAGTCCGTTTTCCCGGAGACACTGCAAGACCTGACGAACATCTTGAACATGCTGAGCTGGGTCAGCGGAATAAATCAGGATATCATCTAAATAAATGACCACACAACGATCTGGTAGATTATGGAAAATGTCATTCATCATCCGCTGGAAGACACTGGGTGCATTTGTCAGTCCAAAAGACATTACTAAATGTTCATATTGACCGTACCGGGTTTGAAACGCGGTTTTCCACTCATCTCCTTTACGGATACGCACCAAATTATACACCCCACGAAGGTCCAGCTTGGTATACATTTTGCCCCTCTTAACCGGTCCAAAAGTTCAGAGATTAGGGGTAAAGGGTACCGGTCCCGAATAGTGATCTTGTTTAATGCCCGGTAATCATTACAAGGACGAAGCTCCCCTCCCTTCTTCTTTACAACGATCACCGGTGCGGACAATGGCGATTTGGAAGGGCATATAAACCCACGTCGAAGGTTCTTGTCTAGGAAAGCCCTCAAAGCTTCTAACTCAGGTTCAGACATAGGATAGACTCGTCCCACAGGGAGGGATGCCCCAGGTATCAGATCAATGGCACAGTCATAGGGCCGATGCGGAGGTAACTTATCAGCCCCCTTTTCCTCAAATACATCCGCAAAGTCTTGGTATACCTGGGGAAAGACAGGGTCAGATGTAGCATGGGCAGCTGCCAGGATGGTAGAAGAAAATTTCCTTGAGCAAGGAACCTTGAAGTACAATTCCCCTTGCACCCAATCCACCAATGGGTTATGAGCTCGCAACCAGGAAAGTCCCAAGACAAGAGGAAACCGGGGCATCTGAGTTACATTAAAGCAAATCTGCTCATTGTGGTCCATTACCTGAAGAGTAAGTGGACAGGTTTCCTGAGCTATCGGCCCAGAACGAAGTAACCGACCCTCAATGGATTCTACCAACAAAGGAGTTTCCTTGTTCTGTACTGGAATCCGATGGCACCGCACAAACCCAGCATCCACAAAGCAGTGAGCTGCCCCAGAGTGTACCATAGCATACACAGGTACCTTCTGGCCTTCAGGAAGCCCTAGAGTTACAGGTACCAGGAAAGGTCCTTGGGGTGTGATGGTATTGTCTGGGAACCCTTCGGTATGCTCCATTCCTGTGGGTCCTTCAAGGATGGAGCTGCCCTTTTACTGCTGAGGAGGTAGCAGCACTTACTGAGGAGCGCTTCAAAGGGCAACTGGAAGTGAAATGTCCTCCTCCTCCACAGTACAGGCAGAGATTATGAGAGCGTCGTCTTGCCTTTTCCTCTGGGGTGAGGCGTGGTCGAGCAGCTCCCAGTTGCATAGGTTCTGGATCAGTTCTGCGGGCTTCACCGGATTGCAGATTAGGCACAGCTGGCAGAGGTTGCTGGTTGTAGTTCTTGTCTCGGGAGAGGCGACGGCTTTCCAGGCGTCCATCTATCCTGAGACACAGGGTAATGAGTTCCTGTAACGTGTTTGGTTGTTCCACCCTAGAGAGTTCATCAAGCACTTCATCTGCCAATCCTTCCATATACTGAGAAATCAGTGCCGGTTCATTCCAATTCAGATCCGGTGCTATCAAACGGAACGCAGTGGTGTAGTCAAACACTGAATCTTTGCCCTGTTTCAGAGCTCTGAGTCTCCTGTTGGCAGTAGCAGCCTGTATGGGGTTCTGAAAAGCTGAAGAAATGTGATTCAGGAAAGCCTGATAAATATCCAGTAGAGGTGAGGCACTGAGGAGTAAAGGAGTAGCCCATTTAGCCGCCTGTCCTTTCAACAAAATGATGATAAAGCAGACCTTAGACCTCTCGGTAGGAAATTCTTGAGCACACACCTCAATAAACAGCTTGCATTGAGCCAAGAATGCAGGGAATTCCTCTAACTTGCCCTCAAACCGGTCAGGAGGCAGCAAAGGGCAATGGGGCTGCAACCCAGCTGGTGCTGGAACGTACTGCAATTGAGTAATTGCCTGAGACAAAAGCAGCACTTGGTTTTGCAAAGCTGCCAACGGTGTCATCCCAACAGCCCCCTCCTCTTCCATTCTGCTTGAAGAAGTTTGGGTGGGAGCAAACTGTCAAGCCCCGCACACAGAGCACACACACAAACAGGGTTCAGTTCTTTGCCAAGATCTTTAGTGGAAAGCCAGGCAATTTCAAGTCCTTTGCCAACAATCAAGTGCCAGATAAATAACAGAATCCAACTCCCAGCAATTAACAGTCCAAGTCAAAACCAGAATATCTCACGGAAACCAGATGTCAAACCCAAGGGAACAGATTAAGCCGTTGTCCAGGAAGCCAGTCCGAAAGCAGGAAACAGAGCCAAGGTCACAGACAGGAACGTGGTTGCAAGTTCAAATGACGTGTTGCTCCCACAGAGAGCTCAAGGTGAGCTTACCAGCTTTATCTCAAAACAGGGAACACACCCTTACTTCTGGAAAGGCTCCTGCTAGTACTCAGGGCTTCCCGACCTGATTCCCCATCTAGCATCAAAGACCCTTTCCCTAGCTCTCCTGGTAGCACGTATTTGCAGAATCCTGCTCATAGCCCTTCTAGGGGGAGAAGATATGTTTTCAGCTGAGTCATCAGACCCAGCTGCCTGCTGACTTGAGCTGCAAGGCTCCTCCAGCAGCTCTTCACCATTTAACCCCTCAGAGTCAGGTTCTGTGACAGGCAGGGTCATGGCAAGAGCAGGCGATTTGACCAGTTGTACATGAAAGTGTCGCCCAGAGAGCCAGGGGCTTTCCCTGCTCGGCTGCAGAACTTTGTGCATTTGTTGTGGTGGTGAGATGCAAAGAGCTCTATCTCTGGTAAGCCCCATTGATGAGAAATAGAGAGGTAAGTGTGTTGGCGAAGTTCCCACTCGTGGGAAATTACAGCGATCTGCTGAGGCGATCCACCTCTACATTGTCACACCTTGAGAGGTGAATCGAGATGGGGTAAATGTGATGTTGTATGCTCCACTCCCAAAAGGCTGTTGTTAGATGCATGAGACAAAAGGAATGAGTACCGCCCTGTTTGTTTATGTAATACATTGTGGTTGTGTTGTCAGTGACCACTTGTATTACCTTGCTGGACAGTAGACAGCAAGCAGTTCCAGTTTGTTGATGTGAAGGTGTTGTTTGTGGAGCATGCCTTCCTTGTCCCTTATTCTTAGTTTTGGGGGGCTCTGATATCGTGAAGGTGCAGCATACATTATTGCTCCATACCACATGAAACCAGGGAGCCCTGGGGACCAGCAGGGAATGTGGACAGATCTACACCCAGACTTTAAAGTCATCTCACACATGAATTTTTAGACATTTTCCTCCTACAGCATGATTTGCCTTGAGTTTTCCCCCTCTCTCTGAAGAAATGTAGCAATTACTAGATCCTCCGGTCAGCACCCTCAGACCCTGGCAACGTTAACTGGAAGACTTATGTGGGTAGATTTTAACAAGTTATTTTAGGTTTTGTTTGAGTAAAGGGCGTCTAACTATTAACCTGGCCATTCTTCACATTTTTCTATGTGTAGCTCAAATCTGAAATGCACTGCACAGCAAAGGGTGTGTCTGGCTTGATAAATTCCTAAGGCCTTGTTGACATGCGCATTTAATTAAGGTGTTGGAAGCTGCAGTTTTCTGTGCTGGTCCTGCGGTTCCAGTTCACGCAGAGTCATGAGTGGAAGAGGTCTTCTTGAGGGACACACCATTCATTAAATATGACTGGTATTTTGACATTTGAATCTGAACTCTCCCTTGCCCTTTGATGCCTGGAGGATGTGCGGCACTCAACAAAAGCCGACAGGCAGCTATTGGAACGCAAGGAGGCTCCTTGCGCATCTGTGGCTCCCCTTCCCTGGCATGTATTAGTTATGATGTATTAGTGCTCTTCAGATCACTATTAAAGTCTCCATACTACACACACACACACACACACACACACACACACACACACACACACACACACACTCACACACACACACACACACATTGTCTCAAATACAATGTCTCCCTTTATGAGCTTGCCTGGCTGCTAAGATCATCAGGGGAAGCCTTTATCTTGGTCCCATCACCTTCACAGGTGCATTGGGTGGAGACACGGGAGATGACCTTCTCTGTTGCTGCTCCCAGATTCTGGAACTCCCTCCCACAGGAGACCAACCTGGCCCCATCTTTGCTCTCCTTCAGCATGCATTTGAAGACCTTTCTCTTCAGGCAGGCTTTCCCTTAATGGCTGTCTGTCTAGGAGGGTTTTTTTTAAAAAACACAGCAGGACCCCAGGTCCACCCCCCCCCCCCGATAATTAAAATATGGATTACAGCATATGCAGTTATAATACTAGTGAACACTATTAATAGCATGATATCTGGCTCTCTCTAGTGGCCAGTGCTGTTAACTTCATTTATTTCTTCATTAATTCTTCATTAGAAATTTACACTTCTGGACATTTTTCTTTTAATGTTTTTAGCATTTTCAGTCCATGGAGAAATGAATTGGCAGATGCTGATCTGGTGGATACTGGTGTCCTGTGATAGAGTATTATGCCTTGTTGCTTTATATCTGTTTTTAAGTTTGCTTTTGCTTTGGGTCTATTGTTGGCATTGACTCTGTTTACCATTTTTAGTATGGTGTTTGATTAATCTCTGTATAATTCCTTTTTTTAAATTAAATGTTGTGTTTTATGGATGTAAGCTCCTTATTAGTCCTTTTTAAGGAGAAAGGCAAGGTAATAATCCAGGTATTAAAAATAAATAAGTAAGCAAGCCAAGTGATTTTGGTCATTGCCACCACCTTCCCTACCTTTATATAAAGCTGCCCAATGCATGTTCTGGTCAGCCTGCAAGATGGCAGGAAAGTTTTGGGGGTGGGGCTTCATGTCAAACGGACCAAGATGTTGGAGAATATTCCTTCCCCACCCCACGGGTTTTCTTGTCAGTGGTGTAGAATAGTTGTCAGCTTTACATGGAATCCCACACCACAGTGTCTACAGAGGAAAGTGGCCAGTGTGGAATAGCAGAACCCAGAACTCACCAGATGGAATGAGGAAAATGAGGACGGGGTAGCCAGGATGATGAGCGGCACTGGGCAACTAAAGTGGGCTGCCTGTCCCATCATGTTTGGGCAGACCCTGGTGTTGCTGTCAGACTCCATGGAAGAGTTTGGGCGAAGGCCTCCTTCATCTGCCAAGTCTTTGTATAGTGATACAGTAATCCCCTACCTATCATGGGGGTTAGGAACCTGATGCAACCCGTGATAATTGAAAATCCACAATAGGCGGATGCAGGATTGGGTCGGGACTGGGGGCCGATCTGGGGCCTCTTGTGCTTACCCCAGGCCTGGCACCGCCCCAAATTGGCCTCCAATGGCCTTCCTGGGCCCGTTGGAAGCCCCAAAAGTGCTTCCCTGAACATGGGAAGTGACCTCTGGATCGCTAGAAAGCACTTTTGGGGCCTCTGACGGGCCTGGGAAGGCCATTGGAGGCCCATTCGGGGCAGCACCAGGCCTGGAGTAAGTACAGGAGGCCTTATACAGGCCTTTCCAGCTTACCCCAGGGGGGCTTTTTTACTATACTGCAGTCCCGTGATATACTGGGACCGCAATATACGAACAGCGAAAGGGCGGGGGTTACTGTACCCACTAGGCCCTACCTGGGAGCAGGAAAAGTGAACTTGGCACAATATCTCGAGAGTAGACTTCCAGGTCACTTTTCCCCACTCCAGAATGAAAGGAAAGGCAGCCCAGACAAAATAACAAGGAGGCCATGCGCAGAGTATACTGAAGAAGCCATGTTGGCTGCAAGATTCTGGAGTGGAGTTTGAAGGGAGATGGGGAAGGATCACTGAGTCATTGGCAAAAAGGCCTCTACCCCTTTAAAAATCGTTCCCGTTTCATCCAGAAATCCCGACAAATAGGGAAGGTGACGTGCAAATGCTGGCTGAGCACACCAGCCTCTGGCCCAAAAGCACATGTTTTTCATCCTCAGCCTCTGTCAAGCCAAGACTGCCCGTCTGCCCGTTTCGCTCAGCAAAACATATTGCGCTTTTATTCCGAAGGACAAGGTTGTGTCTCACAGATAATGGTTGCCTCGAGGAGAGAAGATGGCCTAATAGGAACCTGTTTGTTTAAAAAAATCAACAGCGCTGATGAAGAGCCCACCCTTTCTGAGTAAGCAAAAGCAAAGCTAGTCTTGAGGCAAGCCCAGGTCCCCCTGAGCCCTGACGCTCCCAGAAAGAAACAGTTCTGTTGCCGAGACCTCTGCTCCCGGAATCAGGCAGACCTTGTGCATCCGAACTACCCACCCCCATTCCAAACCCTCAGGGCAAAATATTCTAACGCCACTTTGTTGTTGTTGTTGTTGTTCCTGTAGCACTCTGTAGATTTATCTCTGTTCTTTTCAGGCTAAGATAACCTTAAGCAGTCAGCTGAGATCTCATTAATTGGACATGGTCCGGCCTAGGATTCTCGTGGCACTGAACAATGTTTGTGCTAATCTGATCTAAACCGTTATGAATGCCGCAACTCTCGAGGACATAAAATGCACAATGAGCGTGACTGGTTATATTAATTACTTTCCCCCATCAAACAGGGAGAAAAATGATCCAGTGTCTTAGTGACAAGCCTTTAAAAGAAATGCTAATTTTTTTCCCCTGGGGAGGCGGGGTTTATAATGGTTAATTACGCTATGTGTGAGCATACACACCTCTGGACAGAAGGTGTCCACACAACCCATGGAGGGTGGCGGAGTCTCCTTCTTTGGAGGTTTTTAAGCAGAGGCTGGATGGCCATCTGTTGGAAATATTGTGATGGGGGTTCCTGCATGGCAAGGGGGTTGGACTAGATGGCCCTTGAGGTCTCTTCCAACTCTATGATTCTATGATTCAGACCCTCTGTGAGCATTGGCTCAGTGCAAGCGGTTCTTCATCCGGCCACTTCTGAACAACTCTCACGAATTCCAGCCAGGGCAAGCAGCAGACATCGATTCAGGAAGGCAGATCCCAAACAATGGCACGAGTCACACAGGTGGAAACCACAGTGGACCAATTCTGAATGCATCTCTCTGGCCAAATGCTGCAGCCGTTTCGCTTGACAATCTTGTTTTGACCAGAAGCTTGACAGCCACCTCACGCTTTAGTCTCAAGCAGGCTGCGTGGGTCGCATTGACTTGAAACCCATTTGCATCCAGATTCCTGCATTCATGGAGGACCTCTCATGAATGTGTTTTTTTTTAAATGAGTCCACAAGAAAAACAATATAACATAAAATTTGTACAACATAAATTCTGGAGATAGGGGAAATTTGCTTAACATAATCGTCTATGGGGAAAATCCGCACAACATAAAAATGGGATTACTCTGTTTTCAATGCATTCCTATGGGAATTTGTATATAGGAAAATTTGCTTAACATAATTTCATTTGGAACGAACTAATTCCTTTATACAAGGTACCACTGTATATTGACCACAGACTTGGCAAGTGATTGCTTCATTGAGTTGAAAAATAGATCCATGAGCTTTGAAAAGACTAATTCTTTTTCTCTCGATGGACTTGGTTTCTCTTCAATATATCTGCTTCCTTGAGGAGGTATTGTGAATTTTGAAGTAAACTAGTTACATTTGGGATAATAAGGTTTTAACTAAGTTATAGTAATGTAATGAATCGCTACAGAGCTCTGGGTTTTGGTGTGAGGAATAATGTTTCCTAGTTATTTTTAGAAATTACACGGTAATAACTTTTATATACACTTTTAGAGGCATCTTGACAGGAATATTTGAAACTTCACCACTAATTCCAAGTAGCAAGGGAAGTATTAATTCATACTTTATATTTCTGTATCTTCATGGTACAGTGCCAACTGATCATTAGAGGGTCAGAGAGAGTATTTTCTCTGTATTTTTCCAGTGCACTAGTAAGGGAAAAGCAACTACAGTGGTACCTTGTATAAAGGAATTAATTTGTTCCAAATGAAAATCTGTGAAGCAAATTTTCCTTTATACAAATTTCCCATAGGAATACATTGAAAATGGAGTAATCCCTAATCGCGACCATTTTTATATTGTACGGATTCACCTCATAGGCGATTCTGTTAAGCAAATTTCCCCTATCTCCGGAATTTTTTATGTTGTACAGATTTTATGTTATACCAACCGTTTGTTCTAACGAGGGTCCACTGTATTTTTGTAATTGCACAGTGCAATTGGTAATTTTTGCCAAGAGAGCAACTATAAGCATAATATGGCTGCTCCAACTAGTGAGAAACTCAAATGATTATTTTTAATATAACATTCCAAAAGCTGATAATAGAATAGTAGGAATCAAAATTTAGAGTGTCACCTCCAGTAACCAGTGAAATGTCTGTTTTAAATCAGTCAATTGAAGAAGTTTGCAGCCGAAGGATGGAAGCAGACTTCCTTTCCCCCCATGAAGAAACCAGATTAAAATAAAATATACACAGAGAGAAAAGGAGAGAGCCAGTGAGAGAGAGAGAGTATTGTGTGACATTTAGGGGCTTTTAATGAGAAAGATCATAATTACAGCTCTCATGCGCAGAGCATAGTTCAATAACATGGGGTACACATTCACATTTGCCATTTGTCCTAATAATTTATTTCAGCCCATGTGAAGCTTTCCAGAGGCAAGCATCTCAGACAAGCAAATTAAAAATAGGAGCCTGGCTTTCGCTTTATAAAGAGAGACTGTCTGGAGATGATGGAAAAGCGGGATCCTATAAATACCTCATAAATTTAGATCCCTTGTCTCTGCTGTTGCGTCATGGCATTAAAGATGACTAGATGATCAATAAATCAGGCTATTGCCTATGAGTTCAAATCCAATACCAGTTTCGCTTTTGGGTCTCAGCTGTCTGATTTCTTCAGGATGCAAAACTTGAGTGGCATGCGGTATTTCATCATCTCTGTGCAATCAAGGTCATGGCCTCTTGACGAATGCCTCTTGACAAGTCACACAACCTAAAACTCAACATCTCCCTGTACTCTCTGATCACTCCTGATGAAGCTTCAGCTTGTAAGTGTGATGGAGAAATAATGTAGCCTGCAGAGCTACAAATTCTCCTCAGTTAATTTAGGGAACTTCATCAACCAAACGAGTGATTCTCAGAACTAGTGCTCTAAATAAAGCTGATATTATGTGCAAGAAATGCATTTAATTCGGAATGTAAAAAAAATTACATTTCCTGCAAATTATCTGAGTATGCAAGTCTTATTTATTTTCTTGGGTCTTCCTGGGCATTTTCATCCCCCTTGAAATCTCGTCTTAATCTTGGTCTCATGTCATTCTACCTCAAGGGATTAGGATTATGGTGCTGCTCATGAAGCTCCAGTCTGCCATGACTGCATCCCGGTTGGGAGTTTTCAATTAGCACTCAAAACTTGTTTGTTTGTTTGTTTAAGTAGCTCCAGCTGAAGCATCTTTCTAAAAAAAAGTGGTTTTGTTTGGATGCCAATCCCAGTAAACTCTGTCATCCTCTGGAAACAATAACAATAATCCCAGAACTGCAGAAATGCAAGAAATTGTGTGCGTTGGGTGTGTTGTATGGCTATAGTCGTCGTGACCGACTCTTCATGACTCCATGTCCATGGAGTTTTCTTGGCAGGAATCACAAAGTCCAGCTCCCCTTAAGTAGGCCCAGTGGGGGAATTTAACTCCCAAGCTCTGGCTTTGCAGCCAGATATGGAAACCTCTGAGCCATCCAGCAGTTCGAGTAACACAAAAGGGAGGGAGGGAGCAAACGCTTTGTCCCAAAGAGGCCTTTGTGTCTTTTAAACAGTAACTTGATTAATGTTAAATACAGTAGGACCCCCATATCCACTGATTCAGTTATCCATGGCTGGCAGAGGAAAAAAGACTAAATAATTCGCCAGCCACAAAGCAAGCTATTGTCACAAACAGCAGCTGTAAAGCAAGCTATTGTCACAAACAGCATAAGTAAAGCAATCTACTGTCACCAACAGCAGCCATAAAGCAAGCTACTGTCTCAAAACAGCAGCCATAAAGGAAGCTACTGTCAGGAAACAGCAGTTTGGGGTGGGTGGGCAGGTGTTCTCTCTTATCCACAGTTTTCATTATCCACGGGAATGCCTGGAACTAGAGATGGGCACGACTTAGCGGTATTCCCGTTTCCGTTTCCGTTACTCGGTTCCGTTACTCTACGGAAACGGTAACGGGAATTACTCCCCCAGACTTCGAGCTCGAACTGACGAACGAACAATTTTGGTCTGATTTGTCGTGCTCGTTCCTTGCATCGCGCGATTGCGCGATGCCACGCGGCACAGAAAAAAAGTTTTTAAAAGTTAAAAAAAACCCGGTTCCCGGCGAAAAAGCAGGCGGAAAAATGCCTGCCGTGCCTCAGGGCACCTACCAGAGGGGTTGTTTCTGGAGGTCCCCGGCCTCCCCCCTCATCCCCCGTCCTGGGCTGCTCTGGTGGGACTCGCCGCAGGCTCGCAGCCAGCAAAAAGCCCAGTCTCGCCGCCGGCCGCCCGCAATTAAAGCGCAAGCAAGCGGCACGGACGGCACAGGAAAAAACTTTTAAACTCTCCCCCCACCCATTCCCGGGCCAAAAAAGCAGGCGGAAAAATGCCTGCTTGACTAAGGGCGCAGGGCACCTACCGGAGGGGTGGTTTCTGGAGGGGGGGTCCCGCCTCCCCCCCGTCCTGGGCAGCCGGACTCGAGTTGCCATTTCGCCATGCCATGCGGTGCGGGCGGGGGATCCAAAATGGGGCGGCAAACGCAATATTGTTTTTGAAATCGTGGTCCAAAAACACACAAGCACAACAGAAACACGCGAAAATTTATAAACTGCCAGATTTTTCACAGTAGCAGTGGGTTTTTTCTTGCAACAAAATGTCTCTCCTCTCCTCCTCTGTCCTCCATTTATTTTATTTTATTTTATTTTTTTTACACCTGCGCAGTGCGCAATGATGGGCTGGCCGAGTGGCCAGCCATGTGGGAGTGGACAACCATGCAAATTTTTGGAGCCATCCCACCAGTCGCATGGCCACTTGGCCATGGAGACTTCTGGGATGTGCCAAAAAGCCCCCTAAAACCTGCCCTAGCCCTAACCCTAACCCTTGACTCCATACCCATACGTCACAGACTGTCTTCTTAGTGGGTCAGAGAGGCACCCAGAGGTGCAACCCACTAGCCCACCGTAACCTTACCTGTCACTAGCCTAACCCTAGCCATTGCACTAAGCCACCTTAAAGCCAGATCTACTTGCTTGCATTGCACTACACGCAGCAAGTACAATTCCCTTCTGTGTGAGACATGGTGGTGCCAGAGCCTTGTGAAGGGCGGGCATGACGCTATCACTCTCACACTGGTCTCACTGTCTGCACATTCTGTTATGCAATATCCATATGGCTATTGCATAGCATTTTGCAGCAGCAGCAGGTGAGGAGGGGAGACCCCCATGTAGAGGGGTCTCTCTTGGAGCCTGCTTCCCCTTCCTAGTGGCAGGAGGCACCCACGGGTGCCTCCAGGAGCCCACTTTCCCTTTATAGCGGGCCAGAGGAGGCACCCACCCCACAGAGGTGCCTCCAGGAGCCCGCTCCCCCCCCAAAAACCAGTACCAACGACAACAAAAAACGGAAAAACGAACCGACTAATTTTTGCGAATTTTCGCGAAAACCGGAAACGACCCGAAACGGGACCGGCCCGACTAACGACAACTCGAAAAAAAATTTTTTCAAGTCGTGCCCATCTCTACCTGGAACCAATCCCCAGCGGATGCCGGGGTCCTACTGTAATCTGGATATGAGCATTCAACCAGTACAGCTCATCTATCCACTCCCTCAATTCTTCTGTCAAGCAGACGGACTTAAATGGGCTTTTCAGTGTAAATGGAAAACCAATCTAATAATGTCCCAAAGGTGAAGATTTATACTTTATCTATCAAATACAGGCATTTCATTTTCACCTGACAAGAACAGTCTCCTCTGCCATCTAACAGCAAACAATGTGTTATGCCCAGGGCCATAATAACACACAGCTGAGTGAGCAACCAAGCTTTCAGGTATTTGGGGAACCCTCCAGCCACTTCAGTTTTTCACCCCACTACAGATGACAGCCTGACCCTGGTACAGTAGGGACTAAAATACTCTAAAATTAATTTATTATTATTATTATTATTATTATTATTATTATTATTATTATTATTATTATTATTATTATTATTATTATTATTATTATTATAATAATAATAATAATAATAATAATAATAATAATAATAATAATAATAATAATAATAATAATAATAATAATAATAAATAGAATGCAATATGTATCTTTGCATCCATTCTGAGGATCTCCTGAAGAATTCTACTCATCATTAAAAAAAATATCATGCTAGTATTAAAGGTGTGTGTGTGTGTGTGTGTGTGTGTGTGTGTGTGTGTGTGTGTGTGTGTGTGTTGTCTGTCTTTCTGTCTGTCTAGCTAGCTAGCTAGCTAGCTATCAAGAGTGCATATATTGATAAATATGTGTGTACAGTACATGTATTGCTGCACTGCAGAGTGCAAAGTGCCTTTAACCAATGGGGCCTTAGGGTACCTCAGAAAAATTTTTTAAAACCAAACAAAAAAAACCATGACAGGATCCCTCATCCCTACAGAGCTCCAAGGCCTCAGCCTAGTAGTCATCCTTATGAATAATATTTATTTATTTTTATTTTTATTTTTACAACTTCTATGCCGCCCACTACCCAAAGGTCTCTGGGCGGCTTACAATCAAGGAATTAAAACAGTTAAAAACATCAAACAACAATAAATAATTAAAACAACAATAAAAACCTTATACTAATATGGCCTTGGTTACAGTATGCTTGCTGAATTAGTCAGCTTTGGTTTTAGTTCTACAGGTATGGATTGATTTGGGCAGTTGGCATTCCTAGTGTGCTGAAAGGTTTATTTCTTTTCCTCCTCGTTGCAACCTCTGGAAAGGCAACATATTTATTCCCTGTACAGGATAAGCAACGGGGGGGGGGGAATTGGTTCCACAGTTCTGGGGAACCTGGAAGACCGTGCAGAATTTTAGTTGGACATATTAAAGGGGTTCCCTGCCAGTGGGATGCGGCCTTAGGCCAGTTTCCCAGGCACGGTGGAAGAACCATTACTTGCGTCCCCTTCCAGGGAGCCCCCCCCCCCCCCCCCGCATGACCCATCATATAACCACAATCAACATCGCTGAAACATCAAGCCAGAGCCTGCAGGAGAAGGACAGCACAGCTGGATACTGGCCAATGTTTGGCTCTAATGGGCCAAGCTCTAGCTTCCCTGGATATACCCATTAGGCAATACTGCATTTTTGCTGCATAGGGCAGGATCTGTTTCTGCTACTTTAAAAGAGACTGTGCTGAGAGTTCTGCCCCTCCAACCACTAGTTAATATTCACAATTTGGCCTCAGTTGGTTATTACTTTTCTAGCCGGTCTTTCGTCTAAAATGCAATTGCTAGCTTTAGTTATCCAGTAATGCCTTGGCTTATGAGCATAATGCATTCCAGAAACATGCTTGTAAACCAAAACACTGTTATATCAAAGCAGTCAGAAGGGGGCAGGGAATGGATGTAGGTTTAGAACATATACCCACGTCTTCTCTAAATCTCTAAATTCTTCTCTAATCTTATGAGATTAGTTTTTAGAAAACTATTGAAGACCTGGTTGTACAGAATGGCCTTCCCTGATTCTTCAAATATTTAGTAAGGCACTATTTTTACCACTTTTTTACCACTTTTTTCTCTTCTCTCAACCCCCCCCCCCCGCATTTTATCAATCTCTTGCTATTTTTATCTTCATTTTATCTTCATTTTAGTTTTTGTTGTTGATTTATGTATACTTTATTTTATTATGTACCTTGCATTTTGGTTTCTAAAATGTATTCCTTTGTTTAATTGCTATGTTATTACATGTTATAAACCGCCCAGAGTAGCCCTAGGTCTAGATGGGCGGTATAAAAGTCACATAAATAAATAAATAAATAAATAAATAAATAAATAAATAAATAAATAAATAAATAGAGTGAATCTTCACAGGCTCCCAAAATTCATCGGGGGGGGGGGGGCAGATTTTCATATCCCTCACTTCTGTCAGTTAGGTATCCAAACTACAAACAGCCGTATTTTCCCTCTGAATTTTCCCGCTATCACCTCCAGGAGAAAGCATGGGGAAAAACAGCTAAATAAGTATGAAAACGTTCTCTTTTAAGTTTATGTAGAGCACTGCTTGAATACACAGAAGCATAAAGAATATTAAAACAGCCATTTCCCCCTCATGAGGCCATTGAGCTCTCATCAATATCTGCTACTTACACAGTTCTCCTTTGAATATATGCACATATGTAAGGATAATTTCCTTTCATTCTCTCTTGCGGAGAATTACATAAGCAGCAGATATTGGTGCACCCCTCTTAATTACGGTAGTCATCTCTCCCACTGGAAATAGCTGCTACCATTCATCATGTTCACATAAAAATATAAAATAGAGTACTGTACATAAATTGTCCAGCATGCTTAAGTGCTTTTCCTACATTATGCTTGAATCTCAGCATAGCTTCTGTTTCAATTTGCTGTTAGTGATCACACAAGGCCCCTAGTCTGGTTCAAAGCCAATGTCTACATACAGATATGGTACAATTCTCATTTCAGTTACAGCTGCCATCTCTTCCTTCCTTCCTTCCTCTTTTCCCACCTCTACAATTTTTGATGGTTTGGTTTTTAAAGGGTTGGTCATGTTTAGGGGAAACACAGAAACACTCATACTGGAGAAACACATGTAATCTTCAGTATTTTATTTTTATTTTGTTTTTTTTAATGTTTTTTATTAAATTTTAAACTACATACAACATAAGAAAATGAAAGTAAAAAAAAAACTACAACAATTTTGAAGCTATTATTTTTTTCTGTGCAGAGAGGATCTAGCATTAAACTAGGGTATTCGTGCATCAGTCTAATGATTCAACACTAGGGTTATTTTTATTCAACTTCAACAAATAAAAATAACTGTGGGAAGATTGTGAGGAAGGGTGTCCCTGCAACCCCTAAACATCACTCCCCGTGCCCAACTGCCTGTCTCACTACAATACACACACACACACACACATCCCCTCATCCTTTTGCAGAAGGGAACAACTGACCCCATAGAGAAAATTTTGAATTGTTCCATTTTGGGGGGAAAATAGACACCCCCAGAGGCAGAGGAAAAAAAACTCCATTCCATGAGGGGGGAAAAACAAATTAATTCAAATTAGCCAGTGTGTTCAGTTGGGGGGCGGGATTGAAATAATCAATTTTATAACCGGAGCTAATTCCGCAGCCTTCAATCATATAGTTAATAAGTTATAGCCTGACTCTGGAGTCATGTTGGAGAACGAGTGGGCTCATCTTCCCTATTCCACAAAGGAGAGGGTGAAAACAATGCACTGTCCATATGGCTTGGTGGCCATATTCTGCCTGTATGCACTGAAGTTTCAAAGGCCAGAAAGGGTCTTATTGAATAGTCCAGAATAGACCCACTGCCTCAGTTTACCTAAGTGTTGAATTACCATTGAGGAATTGACTCAGCAGGCCTATTCTAATGAGATCTAGTGTTAGGAAGATAGATTGAGTGAGATGATGCTTAGCATTCAGTTTTGGGCCCACCAAAGGCTAGAGAGGAACAGATGAGAAGGAATAATAGCAATCGGCATCCACTTCACCAACTGGTTGAGCCACGTGGCTGATTTTTAAAGGAGGGCCATGGTATGTGGGCTGCTCCTCTCCTTACTTGGTGTAACAATTGGTTTAGAAGGCTGCAAGGAGCACAATTAGCTGAAATCAAAGGCAGCTAGGGCTGGGTATTCCTATCTTGAGGTAAAACCTTTTTAAATTTTTTTTACAGGACATACCCTTACTTCACATTATAGCACATGTGTATAAAAAGAAGTAAAATCAAGTATGTCACATTTACCTCACTGAAGTCAAGTCAGGATGCCTGTGTAACCATTAAATAAATAAAGGACAAGAGCTTACAAAGAGATGGTTATCACATGTTTTTCCTTTTTTAAAGTATATAAAAGCAGTAGCTTAAATTTATACTCAATTAGAATGTTTCGCTAATATCAGTGAGCATCAGTATATGCCTGTATAGCAAATCTAGCCAAGTGTTCCAAGGTCTGTCTATCTATCTATCTATCTATCTATCTATCTATCTATCTATCTATCTATCTATCTATCTATCTATCTATCTATCTATCCATCCATCCATCCATCTATCTATCTAGGGAGAGAGAGAGAGAGAGAGAGAGAGAGCATTTGAACGATTCAGCCACTTTTATCTGAAACAGCAAACCTGCCAAAGAACAAAACTCAAATGGTGCTGCCTACTTCCCCCTTATGATTCTGCTTTTGGATTTCCGAGGGCCTCATTTAAAAACCTTTTGTCTAAAATCATGTAAGATTTTTAAGGGGAGGAAATGCCTCAGTGAAAACCACCTCAGTACTCATGACATAAGAAAGGCTTCCATTTAACAAGAGAAAAATGTCCTTAAGTTTTTTTTTTCTATAAAAGATTCCTGCTGGGCAAGTCCTTGAATGCATGCCATTTCTTTCAACCTGCCCATGAACAGAAGTACCGGACAGCAGGCTTTGTGATATTAGTTTGTAAGGCAGGACCCACAACACCAGAGCTCCGATGGAAATCTGACTTAGCTCGGCAGGTGCCCCATCTTTTGTCTCCTTTTTATCCTTACTTTTTTGTCTGTAACATTTGGCATGGCATCCCCTTCATTTACTTTCGACAGTTGTGCAAAATATGTTTGCTAGGAATTTTCAGTATTATGATATAGCTGAACCCACATATCCTGAGGTGGAAGAATAACCCATGGGCTAAATGCTTAAAAGCAGGCCCAATGAACGGAGGGGAACCTCCCCTTAAGTTTTATTTATTTATTTATTTATTTATTTATTGAATTTATTTCTATACCACCCGTCTTCTCAAAGGAACTCCGGGCGGTTAACAATGAGGGCGAAACAGCCCCAGTGAAAACAGTAAATGAAACAACACAAGGAAATAAAAATAGAAAAAAAAGGAATATAAAATGTGACAGCCGATAGACATGAAAGTGTAGCTATGTCTTAATCCAGGACAAGGATAAGGAACCTGTAACCTTCAAGACACTTGATCAAGATCCTTTATCATTTCTTTGGTCTCTTAGGCTGAAGCATACGATACGAGTCTTTAATAGATTAAGATCCCTGTGCTTCAAGTTTCCATTAAGGTGAAGCAACAGGGCAACCTTACAGCATAACTGGGCCAAATCTTCACTTGAGGTTGCGGGTTAAGATCCCAATGCCAGGAGGCTAGTTCATCCATACTTCACCAAAAATCCCCATCCTTTTATCTTTTCTTTCTTTTCCCCAAGTGCCGCAAGTATTTTCTATGATATGTAGGGTCACAAATAGTCTGCCTTCCGGAAAAAAGCGCTGAACCTTAGCCAAGATAATTTACATAACCCTCTCCCAAAGTTCAGTTTTTTTGTACTCAAATCTAGTTCACAAATTCTGACACTCAAAATTGTTCTGGACTCCAAACCATGTAATCTGACCATTAACCATGCTGGCCAGCTGTCCTCGGAGCTGGGAGTCTAAAAAGTACCAGGCTGAAGATCGTTAGTTACCATGTTTCCCCGAAAATAAGATACTGTCTTATATTTATTTTTTCTCAAGAAGACACACTAGGCTAGATGCTTATTTTCAGGGGCTATCTTATGTAAGTATAATATGCTTGAATGTCAGCCCTGTGCACAACCAAAGCCTTTGCTCTCCTGTCAGCAATCCATTCACAGATTATGTTTTCCAGCTCAGGAAATAAGGGTTGCCGACCTGAACCACAATTGCGCTTCTTAGCATTTCCTCTGTCCACATGTAGACTGAGGTTATTGTATTCTACTCGCCATTTTCAGACCATTCAGATCTCCAACTCCTTCTCTTTGCAGAAAGCCCTAAGATTCTTGCCCTGGGAGTCCTCGACAATTCCTCGACTTTCTTGTACTCGACAGAATAGCTCTTTCTTTTTTGCACTCACCTTGTCTGGGGGTACAGAAACTCAGGAAAAGCAGGCCCACAGACTGTTGCTGGTCGGTGGGGCTGTTGCTTGCTAGTGATGCATGAACTCCTTCCCCCTAGCCGTTTGCTCGTGCGCAGTAGGATGCCTGTGACCACGGTTACCACATGCACACACGTGCATGTGCGAATGGCTAGGAGAAAGGAGCTGTGGCAGATAAAAACATATTCCAGTCTTCCTTACCGCTCTGCACTGAAATGCATGGCATGGCTATGCAGTGTATCTGCATAGCCACGCCCATCACTAGGTCTTTCTTAGCAGGGTAGGGCTTATATTTAACAAATGCATAGAAATTCTGCTAGGGCTTATTTTTGGGGGGGGGAGGTCTTGTTTTTGGGAAAACAGGGTAGAAGTTTCTGGCCCCTGGCAGCTGGCCAATCTCAGGAGGGGCACGCCATTTACAGATTAACAGACTCGTTGGCCCTTTCTTCACTCTCAACTTCATGTCTGCTGTGCCCGAGTCAAAAGAACAAAGCTCAGCCTAAAGCGTTTGGCTCTTGTTTCATAGAAGCACCGGAGTATTCCAGAGTCCAGATGCTCAGAAAGCTAATATGGGCATTCATAACCCTAGAGAGGAGTTAATACTTGACCATGTCATGCCCGTCTACCGTTTAAACCAGGGGTCCTCAACCTAAGGCCCCGGGGCCGGATGCGGCCCCCCAAGGTCCTAAATCCGGCCCCCAGGACCAATTGCAACCCCCCACCTACCCCTTGCTTTGAGAGCAAGCCAGCCTCTGCAGCTGCTTCTATTGCTGAGGCAGTTCAAAGCAGTGGGCTATGTCACTTTTCCCACTCCCCCCAACTACCACCCATATGATCAGCATGCTGATCTAGCATGCTGGCTAGTGGGGCATTCAAAGTGGGAGGGCTACGGCAAGGTCCCCCATTCCCTCCCCCTTTTTTCCACGTTGGTCTTTTTTTTTTTTTTTTTTTTTTTGGACTGTGGTCCGGCCCCCAGTGGTGTCTGGGGTGTGGTGGACCGGCCCGCTGTTGGAAAACTTTGAGGACCCCTGGTTTAAACGGACACAATCTTAAAACATGGCACAAAGTTATACTGAGGTTACAGCATGAGAGAACAATGAGGAGCCAACCATTCCAAACTGAACTTGCCGTAAAATCATGACCGCAGTTCTTACCAGTATAAGACAGAAGACAGAAGAGCCTCACCAAGTGTGTTCTGTTACAAGTTCTAGGGAGAACCAGGTGCCTTTTAAACCACTAAGGGAAAATCTATTGATTTATTTTGCCAGTGACACCAAGCCAATACAATGAACTGGGACCACCACCACCACCACCCCCAAAAAATTGCCCGGGTAATTTTACAGCAAAAGACTTTCAAGCAGAAACAACATTCCAGTTACTAGTAGGTTGGCCCCATATAGGATCATATTGAAATGGACTCAGTGGGTTCAGGAAACAAGGTATCTTGAGTCCTAACTCTGCCAACCAATAGTACATGAGCGCTCTCTTGGGATCAGAAAAAGTTCCAAAAACTTCCTCCGTGCAGGAAAGGGTGTTTTTGCATTTTAAATATCGGTGGATGAGGATTAATGTGAAGATCAAGTGCACCAACAGCAAAGCAAGCGACTGCAAGCTTGCCTCTTTCTAATCAAGTCGTTGCCCAGTAAATTAATATTTTCCACACAGGGTGTGCCAAATACTTCTCAGGTAACACCCTAGCAACCCTGGGCTTTGAAGATGTTTGGGATGGGTTAATATCACTCCTTTCAGAAATCTGTATCTTGTGTACAGCACAGGCATACCTCTGTTGATGAAGTTAATCCATTCCCCGGGACGTTTCATTTTCCGAAAAATTCATAAACCAGAAAAGCGCGAGGGTACTTTTTTTGCAATGCGTTACACCAACCGAGGTATTGTGGGGGGTAAATCATAAACAGAGGTGTTTATGGCTCCAGATTTCATGCATGAACCAAAAATTACGTAAATGGAGGAGTTCGCCAACCAAAGTATGCCTGTATTTCATGCGCAACTGAATTCTGAGGTGTAACGAATTTTAGAAGTAGAGAAGCCTTTCTGTAGGCCAAAAGTAAATAGTGCTCATATGAAAGTGCAATTCAGCTTCAGTAGAAATGCTTATCTCAGTGCACACGTAAACATCGGCCAAAGACACATTGGGTTTTCCCATGCTGTGAGCAGTCTGTGTGAGAGATGGATTTTATGGCTGCAAGATGAACTGACGCTTAGAGATGTAGTTTAGAAACTTAAAGAGGCTTTTGCCTCATAGTTAGGGAAGGAACCATGCATTGTTATTTTGAAGTAAAAGCTATATTCCTTTGCAATTCCTATTAGCCAAATGCTTTCATATTTTATTTTGTGCCTTTGAAGTTATTTTGGAGCTCTCAGCAATAGAAAGGTTGGATATTCCTTTGATCTAATTACGGACCCACAGGGTTGTTTTATTTTCTTTGAAAATCTCTTGGCCCCTGCAATGGATCAGCTGCGGTTGTTTTGCAGGCGAAAGCTGATAAGGCTGTTATCACCTGATTCCAGAGGCTGAGGACCTGGAATTCTGTACATGAGGTAAGTGCAGATCATTCACCAAGCAAATGTGTGAGTATGGGTGGAGCTCTGTTGGCTATGTCTGTTTTTTCAAAATATTTGTTGTTTTGCTTTTCTATTGTAAATCAATGAGAGTCTCCTCTGGGGAGGTGGGCAGTGACAAATCTAAATTTAAAAAATGCTCCAACAGAAAGCTGCACATGCCCCATTAGCTCTGTGCAGTGAACGGGACAAATCTAGTTACTACGAAAGTTACAAGTACAAGGTGGGCCAGCCCACTAAAAACATAAGAACCTAAGAGCCATGCTGGATCAGGCCCATCTAGTCCAGCTTCCTGTATCTCACAGTGGCCCCACCAGATGCGTCTTGGAGCGCATGAGACTAGATGTCTCCTGATACCACTCCCCTGCATTTGGCCCTTGAAGTACCCCGGTTTTAAGCCTGGAGATTACACATCTCCATCATAGTTTATAACGTGTGATGAACTTTTCCTCCAGGAATCTGTCCAATCCCCTTTTGAAGGCATCCAGGCCAGATGCCATCACTATCTCCTGTGGCAGGGAGTTCCACAGACTAAGAATGCGCTGGGTGAAAAAAAATGTTCTTACTCTCCTAGCCCTCAATTTGAGTGTATGTCCCCTAGTTCTGGTATTTTGTGAGAGAGAGCTTCCCTCTATCCATTTTACTCATGCCCTGCATTATTTTCTACCTCTCAATCATATCCACCCTCAGGCGCCTTTTTTCCAGACTAAAGAGCCCCAAATGTTTTAGCCTTTCTTCATAAGGGAGGTGCCCCAGCCCAGTAATCATTTTAGTAACTCTCTTCTGCACCTTTTCCAGTTCCATTATGTCTTTTTTGAGATGCGGTGACCAGAATTGTACACAATACTCCAGGTGCGGTCTTACTATCATTTTGTATAATGGCATTATAATGTTGGCTGTTTTATTTTCAATCCCCTTTTTGATAATCCCTTGCATGGAATTGGAACCTTTTCCTCTTAACACACATAAACGGGTTGTTAACGTCTATGAAAGCAACTGCACAAACTCACTATTCATGACAAGTGTCATAATCCCCCCCCCAAAGGCTAGTGTACACAAGGTGTGATATTTAATCTAGCTCTCCTTTCATGATTTCTCACCCAAGACCTTCCAACCAATATCACATTGTGATTTTGTAGCTTACTATAGTCCTGTCAGAAGAAGCGTGCCATACCACATCCCATGTTCTACTAAGGGCACACTGAAAACCACAAGGAGTGAATTAAAATATACGCCACCAGGGCCAGGTGGTGGATTCCTTGGAATAAGATCGAAGTTCAGAAAATCAACTCCATAAACTTTTGATCCAGTAGTTTGAAACTGGATTTTTATTCAAGCTTTACGTCTTCACCAAGTGTATTTCAGACGGTCATCAGAAATCATTACACATTTAAAAAGATTTCTTTTCAGCACGGTATAATTTACATGCAAGTAAATAAGGCAGAAGAGTAAAATTAAGATTAAATGATGTCTAAAAAGTTTCTTTTAAACTCACGCATGTTCCCAGCCTTTCCCAGGAAGTACAGGCCAGACCTTTATTTTAAAGTGCCAGGTTTATGTACACACTATTACAATACTGCATAAAAACCTTAAGACCTGCTAAGAGGCAATAGGACTGTATCGTTTCTACAACTTTTTCTACAGAGCAGACAGAACGATATGAAAACCTGCCATTTTCTCTCAAGGACCCAGTATGCTTGCTTTGCTGTGGAGAAACTACTGGCGGGTCTATTATCAGAGAATGAAACATGTAACTTCAGGCATTGGCCTTTTCAGAAAATCTGAGCAGCTCCGGTTCCCATAAAATGCTCGCAGAGCCGGAAACGGCTTCTCCTATGCCAGCGACCCAAACTCTTAAGCACCACAACTCTTTTGTAAGAACCAGAATGTGGAGGACACTTGGACATACTAATAATCGCTACCTCAAGCCTGCTACAAACAGTCCCCGCTTTGTCTTAAAAGTCTGCATCTAAAGTGAAGGAATTGTCTGTGGGTTTGGACATCACTCCCATGCGCTGATATTCGCCCACACGCTTTTCAAAGAAGTTCGTTTTTCCCTCCAGCGAGATATTCTCCATGAAGTCGAAAGGATTTTCAGCTTTGAATATCTGAAAGAAATTATGTTGGCAGCTTAGTTTTTAAAAATTATTATCTAGGATACGTTACCAATAAAAAAGCCAAATACCTAGGATATATGTTTGAAACTGCATGATCTAACCTAGCCAACAGGGGATGACGGGCACTGTAGTCAAACAGATCTGCAGGGTAGACTAGAATTACTTGTTACCTCATTCTCCTCTCGATCATAGTATCTGCCGTTCCTCTACCAATAAATACCCTGTGTATGTTTTGTGTCTCTTATCTATTTCCATACTGAATTCTCCCACCTAAATTCCAGCCCAATCATTTCTGTCAAGTGTCCACTCCCAATCTTTCCTTATTTTTAACCCCCTTGGCATCCTTATCTTTAAAACAAGCTACAATCAAGGCTCATCGCTTCATTTCTCTGCAGACTTAGGAGCATGACTTCTCAAAAAAACCGCCAGGGCAAGCCAAAGATGTTTTGCTGCTGGGGTAAATAAGATGTCCAATGCTTTTTCTTCCCCCTCCCCCCAAGTGTGGAAATACAAATTCATGGAAGCGGAGACATTATTTCGACATTAACAGGTACAGGCTGTGTAGCCACAGAGCTCTCCTTCGTTGCCACTCTCTGGGCTACTCCCATCTGCTGTCTGAGTAGCCCCCTATTTAACACCAGAACCTTTATCACTACTGGATGGCTGGCCCATGTCCCGTGCACCACAACCATCTGCCCAATACTGGGATTCTTGCAGAAACCCCAACAACCTCCTGACTGAATGGACATGTGGGTTGAAAGATCTCAGCAAGGCTGAGGGTTTCCAACTAAGGGGTCAGACATCCAAGAGGAGAAGCTACAAAGGGAGGGCAGATTCTAATATGGTGGTTTTGCAGTAAACAGACTGCTGCAGAGATTTGGGGGGATTTTTTTTAAAGAGCCCTTTGCACCCTCCAGTTGCCAATTTTTAAAACATAACTCAGGCATTGGGGACTCCAGAAGCAAAAGAAGGCAAACCATACAGCCCAGAGCAGAACCTGAAAACAGGCTTGGATGGCCATCTGCCGAGGGGTACTTGGATGGGGGTTCCTGCATGGCAGTGGGTTGAACTGAAGGGCCTTTGAGGTCTCTTCCAATTCTATGTTCTTAAAAATTTTTTTAATTTTCAGAGTGCGCAAAAATGATGCCAGGGGCACATGTGCCATAAGGCCATTCTTCTGCAAACTGTTTGTATTTTCTATGCAAGAATGGTTGTCTTTAGCATCACCTAATATTTCGACACCGGTTAAGCCCTCGATGTGAATGATGGATCGCTCTATCTGCTTATTCGTTGTACATTTAACCTGAGGCAGAGGAAGGCCGAGCCTTGCGTGGCCTATATTGTCTCCAAAGCCAGCCAGCCAGCCCATCAGGTTATTAGGAAATACAAACTTAGGAACTCACTCTCAACCAGTCATGGATAGAAAAAAGGCGATAACATAGTAAGCAGAAGGGGGCAACCTCTGGGGATATTGTTATTTAATGAAAATGTAAGGCTAAAACACCACCATAGTCCCTGTTTTCCTTTTGGAAGAACAGTAACTAAGATAAATAGGCTGCACCATCATATGCTTTGCTTAATCATGGATTCCTCTAACAAGATAAAAAGCAGTTGCTTAAATGCAAAAAGGCAAGTTTAAATGTAAACAAATTGTCCTGGATTCCTTTGAGGCAAATGACACAAAACTCACCTTGTTAAAACCTAGTTCCAGTACCAGTCTGTCTGCTACGAATTCAATATACTGCTTCATTAAAGTGCAATTCATGCCGATTAGGTTTACAGGCAGTGCTTCCGTCAAGAATTCCTGCATTTAAGTGAACATCGGTAAGTACCTTAGTATGCAAACATGGCACCATCCAAACCGTTTAAGGCCTGGTTCAGACTTAAGCCTTCCCCTACTTCCAGGCAGGCCCTTTCCACCTCCACCACCACCACCACCGGAAAGAAACGCCAACTACCTGTTCTATTCTGACAGCATTCGTGATGATCTCCCTCACTCTTTCCTCTGACGGTTTGTGTAGCAAATGCTTGAACATCAGACAAGCAAAATCACAGTGCAGACCCTGGGTAGAAAATAATTGGAAGATATTTTAGAAAACAGCTGGGACAAGCTCTGCCTCGTGATTGCCAGCCAGTCTGGGAAAAACTCTGAAAGGGAAACGGTAGATGAGGGGAGAAGTTTCCTGGGTAAGTTTCAAGTAAATACTTGTTAGGTGTTAACACAGCTCTCCGCCGTTAACAATCAAGGAAACTGGAGCCATTTTTATTCTCAATGGATGTTCCTGACAAGCATTTCTTCACGTAGCAGCCCTTTTCGGCAGACTAAGAATAAAGCATTGCTGCTCATGCAGGAAAATGTCTGTGAAGATTCTCAGTCATCCAGGTGAGTTTATCTGGAAGTTGAGTCATGGCTACTGGACTTCTTGTTTGAGAGATAGAAACGTTTCGCTGTTCATCCAGCTTCACCGGGACCGATGAAGCTGTTTGGATGAACAGCGAAATGTTTCTCTCTCTCAAAAAAGAAGTCCAGTAGCCATGACTCAACTTCCAGACTCATGCAGGAAAGGATGCCCACATTTCTTCAAACCCAACCCCCAATTGCAGTGCCCAACGTTCCCTGGCAGCTAACCATCTCCATACAAATGGCTTAGAATGGGAGGGGGCATAAAATAAATAAATAAATAAATAAATAGAATGGGAGAGAGGCATCGTATCTGGTGGCTAGTGAACGTATTTGGACGCGACCCTTAGAAACCCTGAGGAACTGAAGTTTTACCTCATCTCTGCTGATCAATTCATTGGAAAAAGTAAGCCCAGGCATTAGACCTCGTTTCTTCAGCCAAAATATCGACGCAAAAGAGCCAGAAAAGAAGATTCCTTCCACCGCAGCAAAGGCTACTACTCGTTCTCCTGTTGGGAGAGAGTCCACTGGTCAGTTCCTTGGCGCTTGGGCGAGACTGGGTCGCAGGCAGAGAGGAGAAAGAAGAGAGACTGGCCTCCACACTCACCGTAGGTCGCCTGCTTGTCCCCAATCCAGCGCATGGCCCAGTCAGCCTTCTTTTTAACACAAGGCAGCGTTTCAATGGCATTGAACAGGAATTCCCTAAAATACAAAAGCACCACGAAGCATACAGTTATCTAGAATAAAGGAGGCCCTGGAGTTACCATGCAAGTGTACCACTCACGTCAAGGTATGCTGATCATTCAGGCAGCATCAAGTACCAGAGGCCATAAATCAGGCATGTCCAAACTTTGGCCCTCCAGATGTTTTGGACCGCAGCTCCCAGAATTCCAAGCCTGTATTGCCAATGACAAAGGTATGTGGCAGTTGCAGTCCAAAACATCTGGAGGGCCAAAGTTTGGACATGCCTGCCTTAAATGTTCCACAGGGCTAGAGAAAGAAACGCAAGGAATCAATGCATACAAGCCAAGTTCAGATTGTTCTATACCAGTGCTTGGCAATTTCACTCAAACTGGAGACCCAGTTCCAAGCTGGTTGGCAACCCCAGCACCAAACACCCACACCCCCATAAATAATTTTGCCAAGGAGAAAAAAATCTATTAATAAAAGCCAGCATTATCCAGCACTAAAAATAACAAAATCTGAGCTAAACAAGTTATTTTTTTTGGCCTATAGTTTCCCTGAACGCTAGACATCATAACCAGCAAACACGGATCGTGGGATATTCATGTGGACCAGTGTGGACAACCCTCAAGGGCTTTTTACAACCTCTCCAAACTTCAAATGTTTCAAACATCCATCAAAAAAAGATGACATGATCGGCTGATTCCGTAGCACTCCCTTTTTTGAAAAAAAAGTTTATTCCAGCTTATTTCACCTTACATAAGAACATAAGAAGAGCCATGCTGGATTAGGCCAACAGCCCATCTAGTCCATCTTCCTATCTCACAGTGGCCCCACCAGATGCCTCTGGGAACCACGAGACTAGGTATCTGTCTCCTGATACCACTCCCCTGCATCTGGCCCTGGAAGTCGACTGGCTTTAAGCCTGGAGATGACACATCTCCCTCATGGTTTGTAACCTGGGATGGACCTTTCCTCCAGGAATCTGTCCAATCCCCTTTTGAAGGCATCCAGGCCAGATGCCATCACCACATCCTGTGGCAGGGAGTTCCACAGATTAACAATGTGCTGGGTAAAAAAAGTATTTTCTTTTGTTCTTACTCTCCCAGCCTACAATTTGAGTGTATGTCCCCTAGTTCTAGCATTTTGTGAGAGGGAGAAGGAGACTCTTGGTTACTCTCTTTCCACCTTTTTAAAAAAAATATTATTTTATGTACTTCATCAGGTTTAACAGATTTAAAAAAGCCTTTGTTTGGATTGAAAATGTACTGACTTCCTCATCCGGTCCTGTTGAAAGCCAGGCACCCCTTTTAAAATGCTAAGTATACAGACATTCCACCCTTTGTTGCTAAAAAAATATGAGTTGGGGTCTAAAACAATACGGACCTCACAAAACTCAAAACGCTTCTCACCTCTGTTTGGGGTCTTTGATATACGTATCAATAAGTAAACTATACATCTCCGAATGGATGTTCTCCATGGCAATCTGGAAACCATAGAAACAGCGAGCTTCTGTCACTTGTACTTCCTGGCTAAACCGCTCCACCTAGAGGACAAAGGGTGACACTGGCGTCAAAAACACATCTCCCATTTTAAGGTACAGTGGTACCTTGTATAAAGGAATTAATTCGTTCCAAATGAAATTATGTTAAGCAAATTTTCCTTTATACAAATCCCCATAGGAATGCATTGAAAACAGAGTAACCCTTAATTGCGACCATTTTTATGTTGTATGGATTTGCCCCATAAGCGGTTCTATTAAGCAAATTTCCCCTATCTCTGGAAATATTTATGTTATTCAGATTTTGTTATACAAGTGGTTTGTTATACAAGGGTCTACTGTAATTTTATCTTTCCTTATGGGATTCATTGGACTCTTTGCAGTCACCCTCTGTCATATGCACAATGCCCCTTATAAGTATTTGCCCAAATTTGTTTATATCACCTGGTATCAACAAAATACAATAGCAGCTGGCATTTTTTTAGCAGAATGGTAGCAGCGAAGCAATGAACCACTAAGCTACGTAATCATCCCTATAGTGGAATATTTTCATATTGAGCAACCCTGAGCATGGAAAAAACAATGAACCTTTCCAGCTGCAGCCAAATGCAAAGAAATGGCTAAATTTCAGCAGCCACATTCTATTTACAAGTTGTGGAGACAAAAAGATTGTTGACTGCCTCACTCTTTCCTTTGTGCCAGCTGGAAAACAAGGCAAGGCACTTGCATTTCTCTTCTGCCTAAGCGAGGAAGGCTCCAGTCACTAGCTTCTGAACAAGACGGCATATCAAACTATGGTTTAAAATCGTCTTAATAAACAAGCTTGTTGAGAAGCCATTAGCCTTAGATTTCCAGTCTGGATGCACACTGCAAAACTGCAATGAACTGAGAATTTCCTGATTTATTTCTCCAGCTCACGAGAAGCAGCAACTTGGCTGTCTGCTCAACTATGGATAAAACCTTCTCAAGCTGGAAACACACTGCTCTGAATGTAAGGAAATATATACACACACACACACATATATGCAGGGACCCAGTTCATTCATATATATATATATATATGAACTGGGTCCCTGCATGTATATATATATATATTCTGCTGAAGCAAAATTGGAGGGGTGAGGAGGAACAAACTGTAGCTGCTCAAATCTAATGGCAAGAGAAAATGTCAAAGCTAGATCTTCCCACTTGCAGGAACTAAAACAAATGCTCTTTATTTCTAGCCCATCAGAATTCCTACTTAAGGAGATGGCTCCGTGAGTAGGTGCCACTAGGCAATTAAGAATATTCGGTGGGCAGATTTCATTCAACCACTGTAACTATCATGCATTTATCAGTTAAGCAATAGAAGTTTCTTGGCATTTACAACTCTAGATAAATCCTACAATATTCTTCAGATGAAACTGGCAAGGCTGCAATCAAGGTCCTTAAAGATACAGAAAACAGCAGCGATCAAAGCCGGCAGCTAGTTGAAGATACGTGATGATCAAATACACTCAAGTAATAGTATATGAAATAAATCCATTTATAGTAGAAATGTCTTCTTTGCACTACAGCACATTACTGAAAAAGTTATGAGAACTTTCTCAATGACATTCCCTTAAGAGTTCAGGCTGTTAATATCTGAATCCCAAGGGTTTGTGTGAGTTAATCTGGTTTTATGCTACAATCTGTGATCCTTCACAACCAGAGAGTTTCCTTTCTCATAAACCTCCTAATTTTTATCTCCTAGTTGTAAACACACATGGGAATAGCTGAAGTAAACCTTATCTTGGGGTTTCTTATTTTTGGCCTAAAAATGAAAGGGCCTTCTGCTGATATAAGAAATGCTAGTCATTTTCTAGAAAAAAAATTAACTGTTTGCTGTTCTGGAGGCTAAGTTGCTGGGCATATCATGGTTACCTCTGCCAAGGGGATTATATCTATGGCTCACAAAGCATAGCATTTAAAACTGCCTGCCGTTCAAAAAGAAATGAGTTTATCTTACCAATAGCACACACTGCTTGTTTGGTGGCCTAACAAGTTTGTTACTCTCCAATATAATTAAAATCAAATGGAAGTGTATAACCTCCATCTGCTGCTGTTCATTGTGTAGTTCTGTTATTTATAGCTTTTCGTGTTTTGACTTTGTGTACCACCTAGCGTTGTTTATACAAGCTGGTGGTGCATAAATGGTAAATAAAGTAAAAGTAAAGTAAAACCTGTTGTCCACTAACACAAAGGCTAAAAAAAGAGCCAATATGCAAAGGACAGTGTGTTGGAAGCGAGGTATTTGTGCTGTAAAGGGACCCAAACATTGTTCTTCACACTTACCAAGTTTTCATTGACAATGCCATCGCTGGCAGCAAAGAACGCTAATATGTGAAATGAAATACTTCTCTTCAGGCTTTAAGGATTCCCAGTGCTGAAGGTCTTTGGACAAATCCACCTAAATACATAGAACAGCCAAGAAGAAAAGAAGAGTAAGAAAAATCAGAAATAAATCTGGGTCAGCACTGTAGACCGATGGCTTGCATGACCCCAGCAGCCAGCAAAATACAAGGAAATACAAGAGCCTGACCTCTTCGGCCGTCCAAAAGGAGGCCTCTGCTTTCTTATACATTTGCCAGATATCGTGGTACTGAATGGGAAAGATGACAAAGCGGTGAGGATTCTCCCGAAGCAGAGGTTCATCTTGTACGTTACTCAGAGGAAACGGAGTCCCTTCTTTAGGCGTGCCCTATAGAACACAAGTCAGCAGGTCAATAAATATGAAACAGTTGCAAAAGAAACGGACTACTTGGCTCCCAGAAAACCTGCCTCTACTAAAATTCTAAAATCTCACAGCCTAAAAATGTGGAAATAAAGAATCAGACCAAAGAAAATTAGAGTTTTATGCACATTTCAATGAGTTAAATGGTCAACTTGCCACTAGATCAGAAAAAAACCCAATGAATGTAGATAAAAAGCTCACCCAATGTTAAGTATGTATCAGTCTTGTCTGGTTTTTGAAGCTAAGCAAGTCAAAGCATAGTTAGCACTTGATAGTGATAGTACCACTCTATTCTGCTCTGGTCAGACCCCACCTGGAGTACTCTGTGCACCTCAATTTAAAAAGGATGTTGACAACCTCGAGCGGGTCCAGAGGAGGGCGACCAGGATGGTTGAGGGTCTGGAGGAAATGTCTTATGAGGAACGGCTTAGGGAACTGGGAATGTTTAGCCTTTCAAAAAGAAGGCTGAGGAGGGGATATGATATCTATGTTTAAATATTTGAAAGGATGCCATATTGAAGAGGGAACAGGTTTGTTTTCCATGGCTTCAGAGACTAGGACTCAGGGCAATGGTTTCAAACTACAGGAAAAGAGATTCCATTTGAACATTAGGAAAAAATTCATGTTAAAGCTGTTCGGCAGTGGAAGATGCTGCCACAAAGGAGGGTGGTGGGGTCTCCTTCTTTGGAGGTTTTTAAGCAGAGGCTAGATGGCCATCTGTTGGGAGTCCTGTGATGAGGGTTCCTGCATGGCAGGGGGTTGGACTAGATGGCCCTTGAGGTCTCTTCCAAGTCTATGATTCTATGAATGGTAGACCACCAGGTAATCTCACCACATGAAGGCTACAAAGGACCCTGCCTGAAAAGCTTGGAATGCTGCTGCCAAACAGAGTTGGGGAAATTAGTCTAGATCAGCTAGCGATCTGAGCTCGCACAGGGCAGCTTGCTAAATCGCTGAAGGCGCTCCAAGGGCACAGTATAAAAGGTCAGAGTGAGGCCGAGTGCTTATAACCAGTGCTAGCAAAAAAAAAAAAAACAGGATAAAAAACATACACAATGTCTGAAATGGAAAGATGACTGACAGAGAAAAGGAGAATGCGGAAACAGAATTTAACCAACATCACACCAAGAATGGCTGTAATCAAATCTAACGCTAAAATACAGATTCACAGCATGGGTGAAGTTGGGATACTTTCCTCTTCTTCCGTGCATCTGGGATTACTTCAGCCATTTAGCATAATGTCTGCAACTAATCTCAGCATGAGATTGAAACCCTCCATGCTCTTGATAAGTTTTGAGCTTTGATGAGTTTAAGAAGATAACATTGTAACTTGCTTCCTTATTTAAATTCACTCAGGTTTTTGCTGAAGCCTGTTTTGAACTAGGAACTCCACTGCAACCCTAAAATTCTATGAAACTGGAACAACGCCCTTAAGGAGATCTTTCTCTGGGCTGCCAGGCAGCAGGGAAGGCCCTGGGATGAGGCTCAAGTCAAATGGCTCTCCGCCATGGTTTCATGTTATGCGTATCAATCCCACAATATTTTTGTAATGCAGTGATTTGAGGCTGGGAATGGAAAATATTAGGTCTGCTCCTGGACGTGTGGTACTGAAGAAACATCAAAGAAGCCAGAGAGCAAACAGATTAAGACTCAAAAGACGCCTACAGGCAAGAGACCTGCTAAACAACATCGGGAAATGTTACATCTCCAAGTTGTAACTAGGGAGAAAACCAGCCTCCTAATTTTTGTAAAGAGGCCTTGTAGATAAAAGTGGCTCCCTCTTTCATGATTTTTTTGCCTTCAACACTGAGATGGCAATGAAAATGAGAACAGAAGGAGGCAGCATTAATAACCTTCTGTCTTATTTACCATAGGTGATTTCTGAACCAGGCTTAAGAAAGTGTGGCAGGGCTGGTGATACAACTTGGGGGGGAAATACAGTATTTTACTGTGTATAATAAGCCTGTGTTTTTGTCAAAAATTGTTAAGACTAAAAACTGAGGGTCGTCTTACAGATGGAAAATCCAGTATTCTGCTGTCTCCGCGTTTGACTCTCTCGCCCAACGGTTCTCCACCTGCCTGGGCTTGTCTTCCACCCTCCGCCCAGGTGGCTCCTCTACCCTCCGGGCTGGAAGGCAGGCAGGGCCCACCTTATGTAACAAACCCCCCCCCCCATGAAGCCAAACCCTTAAAAACGGCTTAGGGAACTGGGAATGTTTATCCTCTCTAAAAGAAGACAGAGGGGATATGATAGCTATGTTTAAACATTTGAAAGGATGTCATATT
Organism: Phrynocephalus guinanensis; assembly: GCA_037367245.1. NCBI lineage: Eukaryota > Metazoa > Chordata > Lepidosauria > Squamata > Agamidae > Phrynocephalus > Phrynocephalus guinanensis. The sequence continues at coordinate 173,149,962 of CM074733.1, read as the reverse complement.
GAAGAGGAAACAGGTTTGTTTCCCATGGCTTCAGAGACTAGGACTCGGGGCAATGGTTTCAAACTACAGGAAAAGAGATTCCATTTGAACATTAGGAAGAACTTCATGACAGTTATAGCTGTTCGGCAGTGGAATATGTTGCCACAAAGGAAGGTGGTGGAGTCTCCTTCTTTGGTGGTTTTTAAGCAGAGGCTGGATGGCCATCTGTCGGAAACATTGTGATGGGGGTTCCTGCATGGCAGGTGGTTGGACTAGATGGCCCTTGAGATCTCTTCCAGCTCTAGGATTCTATGAAAACGAGGAGCAAGATCTATATACTGGAAAAGTCCCTGCCAGGGGGAGACCAGCATTGCTCTTTCAGGTGGGTACAAAACCGCATTTGGAAAATGGGGTTGCACCTCTGAAAAAAAGCAGGTTTTTCTTTCCACATACTGTACACTGGTACCCCGACTTAAAAGAGCAGAAAACTGTTGGCGGAGTTATAACTGCCACTTTACAAATTTTAGATATGGTCTGCTCCACTTGCAAATATTTCTTTCTTTCTTTCTTTTTGATTGTTTAACTTTTTTTTTGATTTTTTTAAGATAGGTACCCCGACTTAAGGGAAGTTGAGGTACTACTGTATATGGAGCTGGGTTAACTCGGTCGAGGACTGGGGGGGGAAATAAAGACCGGGTAACTTCGGGAGGGGCCTGACCCCCCTCTCCCCCCCCCCTCTCCTTAGGCGGAACCTCCCCCCCCCTTTTTTTGCTGGAACCTTTGCCCCCCCCCCCATACACACACCCCTTGTCCCTTGGCAGGAACCGGCCCTTTGGCGCCAAGAGGAAGGAAGGAAGGAAGGAGGGCGGAGGAGCCCTCGCGCCGGACCCCCGGATCCCCCCACCCCACCCTGCGCCGCCCCATTGCCAGCGGGGACAAAAGAGGGTTCCCCGGCGCGCGCCCCCCCCCCAAACACACACACTTCCTCTCCTTTCCCTCCCCCTTCCGACCCCCACCCCCCCCCCACCCCCAGTGATATCCTGGTTCCCGCGCATTCTCTCTTCTCCCGCCACCCCTACCCCCCCCCAGCAAAACACAGGCGTCCTCCTCCTCCTCCTCCTCTTCCTCCTTACGGGCTCCTGGAAGATCTTCCGCGCCGTTTTGGAGGCCAGGATCCGGGTGGCGCTCAGCGGCGGCGGAGGCTGCAAGGGGGGGGGGGGTGGGGGCAAGAGGGGGGGGCAAAGAGAGAGAGAGCGGGGGGGGGGGGAAGGCAGGCAGGAGAGAAAAGAGAAGGAAGTCAGTGGTCCGCGTGGAAGCGCCCTTCGTGTGCGGGGTCAGACCGCCCGGGGGGCCCGGGGGGGGGGGGAGACAGGGGATGCCGGTGCCCCGTAAGGAGGCGCCCCGGGATCGCAATCGGGGGGGGGGGGCTTCCACCCCCACCACCCCCACCGCCCCTTGGCCGAAGCCACGCCGCCCCCTCCTGCCCGACCCGGGGGTGGGGAGGAGGAGGGGGGGAAGCAAAACCGGCGCCTCTTGACCTCGGTCGGTCTCGGGCGCCGCCGCCCAAAGGCTGGTCCCAGGCGCCGGACACTGGTCATCCGTGCCAAAAGGGCGCTCGTGGGCCCCCTGCGCTCCTGCCCCCGCCGCCGCCCCCCCACCCCCACCCCAGGCAGCAGCCCTGGGGAGTCCCGACCCTCCTTTGGGAAGCACGGCTGGAGTGGCGGCGGGTGATGGTGGGGGGGGGGTGCAACCACGAAGGCGGGCGCCCAAACGAGGGTCTTTCTCCCCCCCCCGTCTCCCCCGAGGGCGCCCCTGGGGCAACGCTTGTAGGGCCAAGGCAACCATCACACACACACACACACCCTTCCTTCCCTCCTTCCTTGCAACCTGATGCTCGGCTTCCAGGAGAGGCTGCTCTGCCTCGGAGCGTGGAGTAGCGAATATATCCTGTATATCTAGGGCTCCCCTGGGATGTCAGCGCCATGGATCTCCCACCCCCACCCCCCCACCCACCCTGGGCCAGCCTCGTCGGGGTGGGGTGGGGATTCTGGGCGCGGTAGTCCTGGCCGGTGTGGTCCCCCTCCCCCTCCCCCCTCCGTCCGAGGGCTCACCGTGTTCTCCTTGTCGCTCAAGGCCAAGTCCTTCAAGGGAGGCAGGCGGGGCTGGGGCTGGGAAGGAGGCTGCTGGTGGCGAGCGGAGAGCGGGCTGCGGCCGGAGGAGAGCATGGCTTCCCCAAAGACGGAAGGAAGGAAGGAAAGCAGGCACGAAGGGAGGCACGAAAGAAGAACAAAGCCGCCGGAGGAGGAGGAGGAGGAAGAAGAAGAGGAGACCGAGGAGGGAGACGCTAGTCCGGAGCTCCAGGCAGGGCAGATAAAGGAGTTCCCTCGGCCGGGCCCGGCTTTATATACGCCTTTCGAACTTGGCGCCAGAACGCCCGGCTGCCCAATCACGGCTCTCCGGGACGCCGGCCAGAACCCGCGGGAAACCTGGCCAGCGCCCCGCCCCTCCACGCCCGCCCGGCGGCCCCCATTGGCCCAGCGCCCGGGAAAGGAAAAAAAGCTGCGCCTAAAACGCGGGAGACCGCGAGGAGGGCGGTCCTTTCCGCCTTCCTCTTCGCTCCCATTGGCTGGCTTGGCCGCGCCCTCGGGCAGAGCCTCCGAGCCGGGCCGTCGATTCCAATTGGTCCCAATCGGCGTTGCCCGCGCGCCAATCCCCCCTCCTCCCTCCCTTTCCCCGCGCCCCCCCCGCCCGTTCTGTTTCTTCCTGGGGGGGGGGGAAGGGGGGGGAGGAGGGATCCTGTTCCCGCGGTCTGTCCGTCGTTGGCGGCGCCCCAATGGCTGCAGCGCCCAGCTTGGGGCGGGAAGGGAGTAGCGATAGCCCGGCTTCCCTGGGGTTACTCTCGAGTAAACCATACCTTCGGAGCTGCTCGCCATCTCCTCCTGTAATCCTCGGCAAACGTGTCGGACACCATCCAAAGCAAAAAAAAAAAAAAAAAAGGGGGGGGGCAATAAAAGCTAATATATTTTAATTTCTTGTCCAGCTCATCTTGAAATATAATGGTCTTTCAGGTGTGCCCCATGGTTTTTGTCTACAGGGTTTTGCTTTGCTTCTTTGGATTTCTACCTATTATGCCTGCCCAGAGGAACACGCCTTCCTCTTCCAAAAAAAAAAAAAAACAATCCTTTGTAAGTCCTTTGAAGGACGCCTCCCTTGAATTCAGTGCCTTTTGCCCATACTTCTCTTCTTCCTTTTAAATAATAGGTTATATTGTATTGTTGTACTGGGTTTTTATTGTTGACTATCTGATTCTTATATTTCCTTTTATATCGAGAGCATATTTTACCAAAACAAATTCTGGGTGTGTCCAACCACACTTGGCCAATAAAAATATTCTGATTCTGATGACAGGTAAGCATGTGGGAGCCTTTTTAATAGAGTCATTCAGTCGTGTCTGACTCTTCCTGACCCCATGGACCAGAGCATGCCAGGCCTTCCTATCTTCCACTGCCTCCCGGAGTTTTGTCAAATTCATTTTGGTTGCATCGATGACACCGTCCAACCATCTCATTCTCTGCCGCCCTCTTTTCCTTTTGCCTTCCATCTTTCCCAACATCAGGGACTTTTACAAGGAGTCGCCTCTCCTCATGAGGTGGCCAAAGTACTGGAGCCTCAACTTCAAAATCTGTCCTTCCAGTGAACATTCAGGGTTGATTTCTTTCAGCATGGATCGGTTTGATCTCCTTGCAGTCGAGAGGTTATAGGATTACAAAATTCATCTGCCCAAGCCAACACAGTGATTTCTTTCAGGATGGATAGGTTTTAATAGGCTAGACTGGTGGACTCAAAACCTAAGAAAGTTAGTGATGGGAAGAACAAAGGATGTTTCCATAAACAGGCTCACAGGATATTTTGAAAGTAATGATTGGGAAAGAGATGATGAAAGATAGCTGTTGTGCGTTTTTTGGGCTGTTTGGCCGTGTTCTGGAAGTTTTTCGTTCCACTCCCTCGTTTCTGAGACAATGAAATAATTTCTGATTCAGCTTCTGTACTTAAATACTGCACATGTCATAAACGCCACCCCACACGCATCTAATTGAAAGATTAATGGCATATATGATCTGCCCCAAAAGAGAGAGATGTCCCCTCCATTTCTCCTTGGACGTTCATCTCAGGGAAATGTATGGGATCACAAGCTGCCTAGATGCCCTAAGCACATCCGATCTCGCTTGATTTCGGAAGCTAAGCAGGGTTGGCCCTGGTTAGTACTTGGATGGGAGACCACCAGGGAATACCAGGTGCTTGTAGGTGCCTGGAGTAGGAACTGGCAAGCCACTCCAGTACTCCTGCCAAGAAAACACGACTGTAACGACACGAACACACACATGGGATCACACTTTGAAGTCCTAAAACAAGAAAGAGCTTTTCCATTTTGATCATATCACCCTTGACTCTTTAGATAGTACGTTCTTTTAAAGCAGCGCAGTGACAACCCCCCCCGCCCTTTCGTGGTTTGATATACTGCAGGACTGCAGTATATGAAACAAAGCCCCCCCCCCCTCCGGGGTAAAGTGGATGGGCCTGTTTCAGGCCTCCTGCACTTACTCCAGGCCTGGTGCTGCCCCGAACGGACCTCCGACAGCCTTCCTGGGCCTGCCAAGGGCCCCAGAATTACTTCCCCATGAACCGAAAGTGACTTCTGGTAAACCAGAAATGACTTCTGCATTGCTAGAAAGCACTTTTGGGGCTTCCTAGGGCCTTCCTGGGCCCGTCAAAGGCCTCAGAAATGCTTTTCGGCTAACCGGTTTACTGGAAGTAACAATGGGCGTTTATACACGACCCCTAAACTCCGGGGCAAATGGCTCCCAGCTCCGGAGCTTAAAAATGTTTCCCCACCAGCTCCGGAGTTAACAGGAAATTAAGTGCGACCACGCCCACTTTAGCGCGTCCCAGCGCACCTTTCAAGTGCCTGCTCTTTGGAGGTGAAAATTCCTTGATGCAGTGTAACGATAGTGAGTGCGGGGCTCTCCTCGCTTCTTTTTGTTGTTGTTTTGGCTCCCGCCCCTTTAAGAGCTACTTTACAGAGACTGGAATGTTGCCGGCAAGAGCTAGAGGCAGAACGGAGGTGAGCGGCATGCTTTTCTTTCTCTTTTTCTCCCTCCCCTCACTCAGCCAACCGCCAGGAAGTGTGGAGGGGTGGGGACACAGGAAGAGCAACGAACCCCTAAGATCTCTGGTCCGAATTTAAGGGGCCAGCAGATCTTAGGGGTCATGTGAAAAGGTTGAATATCACCCATACGATGTTCATTTTGGAGTTTGTTTAATCTGAAAAGCAATCTAATGAATAAAAAGCAGTGCCCCTCTATGTTCATTATATGTATGGGGCAGTAACTGCACAGTCCACTGACGGAAAAGACTGCATCTGGTTGGAACAAGGAAAATGCAGTTCATCTGAAGTTTCTCAACTAAACCAAATTTTTAAAAAAGGACGACCCCTACTGTGCCTGCTGTGAGGGTTCACTCTTTGTCCAGGCGTCCCGCCCTTCCAACTTCAAAGAAGGCATATCTTGAAATGAATAAACAGAACTTTTATTTGGTTCTTCTACTACAACTGAGGTTCTTTTCCTTACAACAGTTTCAACATCTTTAACTTCGGTAACAAATGGATTCTTAATGTCATAGTTGGGAGTTCTTATCGAGAAATGTTTTCCCACCAACTCCGAACTTTAAAAAAAAATTAAGTACGACCACGCCCACCTAAGCGCATCCCAGCGCACTTTTCAAGTACCTGGCCTCCAGGAGATAAAAAAAATCTTCCGATGTGAATTGTAGAGCTGTGAGTGCCGGGCTCCCTCACCTTCTGTTTGTTTTTTTGTCCCTGCCGCCCCTTTAAGAGACAGGAATCACTGTGGGGTGGCTCGGGGCTGCTTCCACCGGCAGACGGAGGTGAGCCTGCATTTTTTTCTCCCTTTTTTTCTCCCTCCCCTCACGCAGACAGGAACAATGGAGTGTGGAGGGGTGGGAACATAGGAAGAGCAACAAACCCCCACGATCTCTGGTCCGAATTTAAGTTACCAGCGCATTTTAGAGGTCGTGTAAAAGCGCCCGTAAATGAGTTTATAACATCTCATGACGTGGGTTGGTTGAAATGAGTTGGAGTCATCACAGATGGGGCTCGAGAATTGTCTGAAACGCTTGCTGGACTTGTAGCATGATTGAGAGAATCACGTATTGTCAGTGACTTGGTACCATTGCTGCAGTCTTACTTACATAGGGAAGCACTGGTTGCAAAAAAAATACCAGAGAAACTAAAGCAGGCTTTAAATGACTCAGTCAAAGCTGTCAGTTTTATAAAAAGCAAATGCCTAAATTTGTGATTTTTTTTTGGACAGCTTTGCATAAACAGTGGTACCTTGTATAAAGGAATTAATTTGTTCCAAATGAAATTCTGTTAAGCGCATTTTCCTTTGTACAAGTTTCTCTTAGGAATGCATTGAAAATGGAGTAATCCCTAATCGCAACCGTTGTCCCGTTGTACGGGTTCACCCCATAGGCAATTCTGTTAAGCGATTTCCCCCTATCCCTGGAATTTTTTTCCTTTAAGCGGATTTTCTGTTAAACAAACCACTTGTTATACAAGGGTGCACAGTACAGTATATGGAGAGGGAAGGCCATCCAAGTGGGCTACACTGTGAAGTTGCTGTCACAAGGTCAGGTTTTGTCTCCTTTTTGAGGAATTAGGAAACAAAATTATTCCCCAGGGAGAAGCAAGTTCACCTGTGCAACCATTTTGACATTTTTTCTTGGTTAATCAAATTAACATATCTGTCAGATACCTTCAGCTATTTAAATATGCTAAATCTTCCAGGAGAAAAAGTTACAGTTTTTCAAGTTGAAAACAAGATTGAAATCATGAATTATGTCATCATTGCTTATTGAACCCAAACTGAGAGACATTTCCAAACCTCACAAATGTTCTCAGTTCCACCAACAAAAAGTTATCTGAGAAGGAGACATCACTTAAAGCACATCATTTGCGTTAGGCTTCCCGTGAGTATTTTCCTATTCCAGGTGCAAGCAAAAACTGGGTTATAAATCCACTTTCAGTTAAGGTGTATGAACTAGAAGGCTCTCAGCAGCCTTTCCTAATGGCATACTTTTGTGAAAAATCATTCTCTGCTCTCTTTTTATCTTAAAAATAAATATAGAAACAATCTGAAGAACATAGAGTCAGAACCCAGAATACAGGTTTCAGCTATTACGTCTGATATAACAACGCTTATAAGCAAAATCTAGTGCCAGCCTTCTCATTAATTATAACTATAATGAATACATGTTCCCTTTTCCCCCAACCAACTTGTGTTTAATGAGGTACAATTTGTACAAATTATTTTCATGTCATTTTCTAATTTTCATTTTTGCGTGATGTTTTGGATAGGTGTGCCATATTAATGATGTTTTGTGCTTGTAATTTCAGTTTCTGCATCAAGAATTAAATAATTGTTAGTACAGTGGTCCCTCGCCCTTTCGCGATTCATTTACTACGGTCCCTCTATATCGCGGGACCGCAGTATATGAAAAAAAAAGCCCCCTGGGGTAAGGGGGGAAAGGCCTGTTCCAAGCCTTCCATGCTTAGAGGGCCTTCCTGGGCCTTATGGAGGCCTCAAAAGGGCCTCCGTGCGATCCGGAAGTGACTTCTGGATTGTCAAAAATCATTTCTGAGACCCCTGAGGGCCTTTCTAGGCCTGTCAGAGGCCTCAGAAATTATTTTCGGCGATCCAGAAGTCACTTCCAGTTCGCAGGGAGGCCCTTTTAGGGTCTCCAGAAGGCCCGGGAAGAGCCTCGCAGGCCCATTCAGGGCACCGCCAGGCTGGGGGTAAGTACAAGAGCCCCCAGTTAGACCCCCCAGGCCTGACTCGACCTGCATCCGCATATCGCGGATTTTCAATTATCGCGGGTCAGGTTGGGTCCCTAACCCCCGCGATAGGCAGGAGACCACTGTATCATCATCATCATCATTATCCAATAAAAATATTACAGTAGGAATGTGTGCATTAACAGATGGGCTTCCTTGTCCTTTATCTCCAGATTTGAAGACCCTTCATGAGAAACTTTAAATAAATATTTGATGCGCCTGGGGGGACTTTAAGTACAGTGGTACCCCGACTTAAGAGCAGCTCGACTTAAGAGCAATTCGACTTAAGAGTGGAAAAGTATTGGCATTTTAACTGCCGCCTTACAAATTTTAGATATGGTGTGCTCGACTTACAAATACTTCTTTTCATTTTTTTCAATTTTTTAACTTAGTTTTTCAATTTTTTAGATAGGTACCCCGACTTAAGAGTAGTTCGACTTAAGAGCATGTATTTGGAACGGATTAAATTCATAAGTTGAGGCACCACTGTATTGAGTTCAGTCTCGGTGGTTTGTGGCAACAAAAGATATTTAAAGGAGATTTAAGAACCGATGCTGTAGACCAGGCCTGCCCAACAGGTAGACCGCAGGCTACTGGCAGCCCGCGATGGGTTCAAAAGTAGACTGCCGGCCATCAATAAAAAAAAGTGAGGGGATAAGTTCTCCACCTGTCCTTCCGTCATCCCAAGGACCACCACTACCCCAGCAAAGTTCTGGGTCTGCCAGCCCACTGTGTCAGCTGAGTGGGGCAGTTCAAGGGCCATGGTGCATTGAAATCTGTTCCCTCCAGAACAGATTAATTGGCTTTCAATGCATTCCTATGGGAAAACGCTGCTCTACTTAACAAAAGTTTTTACTTATGAGCATGTGCTCAGAACGGATAAAATTCGTAAGTAGAGGTTTTAGTGTAGTAGCCCTCAGACACTTGGGGGCAGAAAAAGTAGACCTTGGCCTGTTCAAAGTTGAACAGCCCTGCTGTAGACCATTTCGGCTGCTGCTGATGGTGGTGTCAACATTCAGACTGCCTTTGCTATGTAAAATCTTGGCACCCTTTTTTTCCTGCTGGCGAGGCAGGCACACCCGTGCACAGCAATACAGCGCCATTTCCTGCCTTTTTGCACTGGTGAGTACAGAAGCACAATCAAATAAAAAGTGCACAGGGGAGAGTGTTTTCCAAGGAATGTGTCACTTCACATGACTGGGGCAAGGAGGAAGAAGGTCTGCAGAGAATAAGGGCCAAGAATGTGGAAGACAGAGGAAAAACGGGCACGGTGGTGGTGGGAACTAGAGATGGGCACGACTTGAAAAAAAAATTTTTTCGAGTTGTCGTTAGTCGGGCCGGTTCCGTTTCGGCTCGTTTCCGTTTTTCGCGAAAATTTGCAAAAATTAGTCGGTTCGTTTTTTCGTTGTCGTTAGTACTGGTTTGGGGAGGGGGTAGCGGGCTCCTGGAGGGAGCTGCAGGAGTCAGCCAGAGCCACAAGTGACGGACTGGCAGACTCTTTGCACCCGCTGTGTCTCACGTACTTGCATGTAGTGCAATGCAAGTAGATCTGGCTTAGGGTTAAGATGGGTTAGCGGAACGGCTAGGGTTAGGCTAGTTACGGGTGAGGTTAGGGTGAGTATTGGGGTGCACCTCTGGGTGCCTCTCTGACCCACTTAGAAGGACAGTGTACTGGCGTATGGGTTAGGCTTAGGGTTCGGGTTTGGGCTACGATTAGTGGGCTGTTTATGCCCGATTGGCACATCCCAGAAGTCTCTGTGGTCAACCTGGCCAAGTGGCCATGCGATTGGTGGAAAATTTGCATGGTCTACTCCCATGGGCGAGCCCATCATTGCAAATGTGCAGGTGTAAAAAAATAAAATAAAATAAAATCAACGGAGACTTTTTTTTTGCAAGAAAAACCCACTGCTGCTACTGTAAAAATTCAAGCATTTAAAATAGCCAATTTTCGCATCTTTCTGTGGTGCTTTGGTGGGGTTTTGGGCAACGATTTCAAAACAAATATTGCGGTCGCCATTTTGGATCCCCCCCCCACCGCATGGCAAATGGATGCGCCCTCCCAGCCTGGTACAGTCAGCAAAACCTGGCCACGCGATTGGTGGAATGGCTCCAAAACTTTGCATGGTCCACTCCCATGGGCGAGCCCATCATTGCGAATGCGCAGGTGTAAAAAAATAAAATAAAATAAAATAAAATAAAATCAACGGAGACTTTTTTTGCAAGAAAAACCCACTGCTGCTACTGTAAAAATTCAAGCATTTAAAATAGCTAATTTTCGCATCTTTCTGTGGTGCTTTGGTGGGGTTTTGGGCAACGATTTCAAAAAAAATATTGCGGTCGCCATTTTGGATCCCCCGCACTGCATGGCAAATGGATGCGCCCTCCCAGCCTGGTACCAGCAGCGCAGCAGTAGCAATAGCCAAGGAGAGGGGGGCGGGGAAACCCCCCCCCCAAATAAAACACCCTTCTGGCCTGGTAGGTGCCCTCAGACAGTTTTCGCCTACTTTTAGGGCCGGGAATCGGGTTTTTTTTTAACTTTTAAAAACTTTTTTTCTGTGCCGCTTGGCATTGCGCTATGCAAGTAACGAGCACGACAAATCAGACCAAATTGTTCGTTCGTCGGTTCGAGCTCGAATTCTGGTGGAGTAATTCCCGTTTCCGTTTCCGTAGAGTAACGGATACGAGTAACGGAAACGGAAACGGGAATACCGCTAAGTCGTGCCCATCTCTAGTGGGAACCATTGCAGCACAATGTCTGTGAAGATTCTCAGTCATCCAGGTGAGTTTATCTGGAAGTTGAGTCATGGCTACTGGACTTCTTTTTGAGAGATAGAAACGTTTTGCTACTCATCCAAACAGCTTCATCAGTCTGGTGAAGCTGTTTGGATGAGCAGTGAAACGTTTCTATCTCTCAAAAAAGAGGTCCAGTAGCCATGACTCAACTTCCAGACTCGAGGAAAGTAGTTCTAGTCAACACTAACCCTGTTTGACTCTGAGCTATTGATGATTTTTTTCAGCCTGACTTACCTCAGATGGTTATTATTATGACAAAAATTGAGGGAAGAGAGGGGCATATCAAGTGCCTTGTACTCACCGCGAAGAGATGGACTATTAAATGTTACTGCTAAATAAGAACTGCTAGACCTCTCGGTGGTTTAGGCAGCTGGCTATGGTGTCAGAGGCTGGGAGTAGTTCAATTCCCCCTGAGTGCCTCCTTGAGAGGGACAGGAGTTGATGGCCCCCTTCCAGTCTGCAGTTCCAACATAATCAACATTGTTATTGTTAAAACGCAATGAAACAAGGATAGATAAAGCTTATCTCTAGTTAGGAAAGGGAAGAAGCAAGACATGATCTGGGAGTCTTGGTGGACCACAAATTCAACATGAGTCAGCAGTGTGATGCGGCGGCCAGGAAAGCCAATGCGATTCTTGGTTGCATCAACAGAAGCATCATGTATAGATCAAGGGAAGTGATAGTACCACTCTATTCTGCTCTGGTCATACCCCACCTGGAGTACTGTGTCCAGTTCTGCGCGCCTCAGTTTTAAAATGACATTGATAACCTTGAGCGAGAACAGAGGGCGACCAGGATGGTTAAAGGTCTGGAAGAAATTAGGGAGCTGGGAATGTTTAGCCTTACAAAAAGAAGACTGAGAGGGGATATGATAACTATGTTTAAATATTTGAAAGGATGTCACATTGAAGAAGGGACTGGTTTGTTTTCCATGGCTTCAGAGATTAGGACACAAGGAAATGGTTTCAAACTACAGGAAAAGAGATTCCATTTGAATGTTAGGAAGAACTTCCTGAAGGTTAGAGGTGTTCGGCAGTGGAATACGCAGCCACAAAGGAAGGTGGTGGAGTCTCCTTCTTTGGAGGTTTTTAAGCAGAGGCTGGATGCCCATCTGTTGGGAGTCCTGGGATGAGGGTTCCTGCATGGCAGGGGGTTGGACTAGATGGCCCTTGAGGTTTCTTCCAACTCTGTGATTCTATGACTCCCAGAGAAAGGAAACAGCAAATTACCAATCCAGATGTCATCCTTTGAGAGGACAAAAATAGCCAAGGCCGTCTTTCTTCCTATCTATCCCCCACTCCCTTAATAATATAAATTGTTCCTTGGCATTGTACTGTATAATCGTTTGTGTATATATCATCATTTGGTTAAAATTAAAAATGAAATTACCAAAATCCTATTTATACCATTGGCATATGTCTATCAGCATAAATCCCAGCAGCAAATGGCCACAAAATTGTCAGCACAGCCATTTGGTGTCATGCCACCAGTTGCAGGGCTCAGCAGGCAAAAGCAAATGCCTTCACTGACTTCTTCACTCGTGACAATCTGCCTATAAAATATATGCCTATGGCATAATTCCAGTATACAGTATGTCTATAATTCAATTCCAGCTACTGTATTTGGCTTTTTGCTTTAAAAAAATTCAACTGAATTAAATACTAAGCTTGTAAAATAAAAATACAGCAGGACATCATTATCCGCAGGATCGTTATCCACTGATTCACTTATCCACAGTCGGAAAACATTCAGAATGTTAAAAGGAAAATTCCTCCCAAATACAGTATAGCTATTTTAATGAAGAAAGTAGGGAAGATCACTGGGCCAGTCAGGTATAACCTAAGTCAAATCCCATATGAATACACAGTGGAAGTGAAGAATAGATTCAAGGAACTAGATTTGGTGGACAGAACACCTGAAGAACTATGGATGGAGGCTTGCAACATTGTACAGGAGGCTGCAATGAAAAATATTCCAAAGAAAAGAAAATGCAAGAAAGCAAAGTGGTTGTCCAACGAGGCCCTACAAATAGCGGAGGAGAGAAGGGACACAAAATGCAAGGGAGAAAGGGAAAGATACAGAAAATTGAATGCAGACTTCCAAAGAATCGCAAGGAGAGACAGGGCGGCCTTCTTGAATGAACAGTGCAAAGAAATAGAGGAAAACAACAGAAAAGGAAAAACCAGAGATCTGTTCAAGAAAATTGGAGATATTAAAGGGGTATTTCGTGCAAAGATGCATATGATAAAGGACAAAAATGGTAGGGACCTAACTGAAGCAGAAGAGATCAAGAAGAGATGGCAAGAATATACAGAAGAATTATATCAGAAAGATCTGGATGTCCCTGATAACCAAGATAGCGTAATTGCTGACCTGGAGCCAGACATCCTGGAAAGTGAAGTCAAGTGGGCCTTAGAAAGCATTGCAAACAACAAGGCCAGTGGAGGTGACGGCATTCCAATTGAACTCTTTAAAATCTTAAAAGAGGATGCTGTAAAGGTGCTGCATACGATATGCCAGCAAATTTGGAAAACCCAGCAGTGGCCAGAGGACTGGAAAAGATCAGTCTACATCCCAATCCCAAAGAAAGGAAACGCCAAAGAATGCTCCAACTATCGCACAATTGCACTCATTTCACATGCTAGCAAGGTTATGCTCAAAATTCTACAAGGCAGGCTTCAGCAGTATGTGGAAAGAGAACTTCCAGAACTACAAGCTGGATTTCGAAGGGGCAGAGGAACTAGAGATCAAATCGCCAACATGCGCTGGATTATGGAGAAAGCCAGAGAGTTCCAGAAAAACATCTACTTCTGCTTCATTGACTATGCCAAAGCCTTCAACTGTGTAGACCACAACAAACTATGGCAAGTCCTTAAAGGAATGGGAGTGCCTGACCACCTTATCTGTCTCCTAAGAAATCTATATGTGGGACAAGCAGCAACCGTCAGAACTGGATATGGAACAACTGACTGGTTTGGAATTGGGAAAGGAGTACGACAAGGCTGTATACTGTCACCTTGCCTATTTAACTTATATGCAGAGTACATCATGAGAAAGGCCGGTCTGGATGAATCACAAGCCGGAATTAAGATTGCCAGAAGAAATATCAACAACCTCAGATACGCAGATGATACTACTCTAATAGCAGAGAGTGAGGAAGAATTAAAGAACCTCTTAATGAGGGTGAAAGAGGAGAGTGAAAAAAATGGGCTGAAGCTCAACATTAAAAAAACTAAGATCATGGCCACTGGTCCCATCACCTCCTGGCAAATAGAAGGAGAAGAAATGGAGGCAATGACAGAGTTTATTTTCTTGGGCTCCTTGATCACTGCAGATGGCGACTGCAGCAACGAAATAAAAAGACGCCTGCTTCTTGGGAGGAAAGCAATGGCAAACCTAGATAGCATCCTAAAGAGCAGAGACATCACTTTGCCAACTAAGGTCAGGATGGTTAAAGCTATGGTTTTTCCAGTAGTGATGTATGGAAGTGAGAGCTGGACTATAAAGAAGGCTGATCGCCGCAGAATTGATGCTTTTGAGCTGTGGTGCTGGAGGAGAGTCTTGAGAGTCCCCTGGACTGCAAGGAGATCAAACCTATCCATTCTGAAAGAAATCAACCCCGAATGTTCACTGGAAGGACAGATTTTGAAGCTGAGGCTCCAGTACTTTGGCCACCTCATGAGAAGAGAGGACTCCCTGGAAAAGTCCCTGATGCTGGGAAAAATCGAAGGCAAAAGGAAAAGAGGACGACAGAGAATGAGATGGTTGGACGGTGTCATTGATGCAACCAAAATGAATTTGACAAAACTCTGGGAGGCAGTGGAGGATAGGAAGGCCTGGCGAGCTCTGGTCCATGGGGTCACGAAGAGTCGGACACGACTGAACGACTGAACATTTTAATGAGGAAACTACCAGAACTGACCACCAGAGGGTGCCAGAGTCCATGCAATGCATAACATTTGCTATTAAAATAGTGATCTGGGGTTGGGGGTTGGAATTGATCCCCCTGCAGATACAGGGAACATACTGTAACCTTGCAGGCCAAGCTCACTGTGTGAAATAATTACATAGGCCATTCTAAGACTGTGGGGTGTGCCTAGATGCCCTAAGCGCATCCGATCTCGCCTGATTTCAGAAGCTAAGCAGGGTCAGCCCTGGTTAGTACTTGGATGGGAGACCACCAGGGATTACCAGGTGCTGTAGGTGCCTGGAGTAGGAACTGGCAAGCCACTCCAGTATTCCTGCCAAGAAAACTCCATGGACATGGAGTCACGAAGAGTCAGTCACGACTGTAATGACACAACACACACACACACACACACACACACACACACACACACACACACACACACACACACACACACACACACACACAAGACTGTGGGTGTTTGATCCATTCTGAATTTCCTACAAGCAGGGGAAGGTTTCACTTCATTGTAACTGAGTGGAAACTTGAATTTTCCACTTCTCCCTGCAGCTTATAACCAGTTGTGGTATTTGAGCCCTCCTCTGTTTGGGGTGGGGGGTAAGCAATACTAGTCCCTGTGTTATTTGGACTTTTACAGCTATTTTATAACTAGAAACCCAACTATGTCACTGACTGACAAACACACAGACACTCATTAATCCTGATTTACAATTATTTTCACATGTTCTTTCTAAGAACATCAAATTCAGTAAATAACACTTTGCTGCAAGCTGGTATTAGATGACTGGTGCTATAAAAAGGTAAAGGTTTCCCTCCCCCCTGCATATTTGTGTTAGTCGTGTCCGACTCCAGGGGCGTTGCTCCTCTCCTTTTTCAAGCTGAAGAGCCAGTGTTGTGCAAGTCCATGGCCACGTGGCCAGCATGGCTGCAAGGAAACATTGTTCTACCTTTACAGCAGTACCTATTTATTTACTTGCATTTGATACATGCTTTTGAACTGTTGGCAGGAGCTGGACTTTTCCTCCAGGAATCTGTCCAATCCCCTTTTGAAGGCATCCAGGCTAGATGCCATCACCACCTCTTGTGGCAGGGAGTTCCACAGGCTAACAACACGCTGGGTAAAAAAATATTTTCTTTTGTGTGTTCTCACTCTCCCAATCCACAGCTCGGGGCAATGGTTTCAAACTACAGTACAGGAAAAGAGATTCCATTTGAACATTAGGAAGAACTTCATGACAGTTAGAGCTGTTTGGCAGTGGAAGATGCTGCCACAAAGGAGGGTGGTGGAGTCTCCTTCTTTGGAGGTTTTTAAGCAGAGGCTGGATGGCCATCTGTCGAAAATATTGTGATGGGGTTCCTGCATGGCAGGGGGGTTGGACTAGATGGCCCTTGAGATCTCTTCCAACTCTATGATTCTATATTCTATATGAGTGGATGTTCCCTAGTTTTGGTATTTTGTGAGAGGGAGAAGAGTGTCCCTCTATCCACTTGACTCATGCCCTGCATTATTCTTTATTTTATTTTAACACTTAAAGTGACAGTGATGTCAGAGCAACTGTTTTTTGTTTTTTTGTTTGTTTGTTTGTTTGTTTGTTTGTTTGCTTTTACATAGGACAGCCCTTTCCACTCTATGGATGATAAAATCAGGTTATTCTGTACTAATGGATATTTAATGGAACTTAAGTGGGTGGTCATCAGGAAATACTTCCAGAACCAAACTATATGTTGCATGTAGCCCATATATGGAAGAGGGAATACCTCCACTCCTGAAAACATTTGAATGCCACACCACAAGTTTTTATCACCTCACCATTGGCAAATTAGTCTGGTTTGGTTTGTGACTGGCCTTCAGAACATAAGCACATTTTTCATTTAGAAGTCTGATTTTTATCTACCCGAATCATGTATCTGGAACATGAAACATGTTTCTGGAACTTGTGCAATTTCTGATGGCAGGCAAACCATAACATTCAACTGAGTCCTCATTGTCTATCTCAAGCTAAACAATCCTGTTTACCCCCAATCTATTGTCAAGATTTCAGTTTTGCCAGGACAAAATCGTGGAATCATAACAACTGGGAAGTTGGAAGGGTCCTTTAAGGCCATCTTGACCAACCTCTTAGCTCAAGGCAGGGGATAAAAATCAAAAGATATCAGCCGGATGGGTGCCCAGATTTCTCCTGAATCCCTTCCATGTTGGAGCATTCACCACTTCTCGAGATAATTACGGTAGATCCATCACTATACTGCTCTAACAGTTAGGAAATTTTCCCCGATATTCAGCTGAAAGCTGGGTTCTCGTAACTTGAGCACATTGCTGCACCTCCCGCACTCAGGGATGATTGAAAACACATTCTGCCCCCTCCTCTGTATGACAGACTTTCAAATACAGTGGTACCTTGTAGAAAGGAATTAATTCGTTCCAAATGAAATTATGTTAAGCAAATTTTCCTTTATACAAATTCCCATAGGAATGCATTGAAAACGGGGTGATCCCATTTTTATGTTGTATGGCTTCTCCCCATAGGCGATTCTGTTAAGCAAATTTCCCCTATCTCCGGAATTTTTATGTTGTACAAATTTTATGTTATACAAGCTGTTTGTTAGCCACAAAGCAAGCTACTGTCACAAAGAGCAGCTGTAAAGCAAGTTACTATCACAAATCAGCAGCTTTGAGGACATTTTGGCGTTCTCTCTTATCCACGGTTTTCATTATCCATGGGAAGGCTTGGAACTAATCCCCAGCGGATACTGGGGTCCTACTGTACTGGGAACTGGCTGTGAGGTGAAGCAACCCCACGACTGCACCAGGACAAGCCAGCTTCAACCTGCATCTATTCATCTCTCAGACTTACTATGCCCAGTTGAATGATGGGGAAAAAGTGGGCAAACTGCCCTAAAGATGGAACAAGTAACTGCACCTTCTTTAGCAGAGGAGAGAAGCGAGAGTTGTGCTCAGCTGGACATTTAACTCTCTGTGCCTTCCAGGCTCTCACGGCCTGGCAAACGCTGAGCAGCAGAGTTGTTAGAAAGAGTGGGCTCATTCGTTCAAGCTGGTTACACTTTAGCTTAGGGCTGGTGTGTGTGTGTTGAGGAATGTGGCACAAGGTCACTGGAATCAGTCATCTAATACATGCACAACGCCCGTGTATTTTGTCGCTTCCAACAGCCCATCCAGCAGGAAAAGGAGGGTGCAAAACCCTCAGCTCCGACTCGTCCGGTGCGTCCTGACCCTGGTTGAAAGGTAACATACAGTAGGGATGGGGAGAGGGGGGTCTATTCCCCCCCCCTTTCATGGGACCTTCAAAATGGCAGCAGCATGCCCTCAACCACTCGGAAAGAAAGGGCTGTGAATGGCGGGTGCAAGAGCCTCTTGGTTGAACTGCTCTACTGCAGCTGTAACTGTGCTCATAGCTTGCGTGCTCACAATTCCAGGTGGCAGGCTCGAGGTTCACTCAGCCTTCCGTCCTTCCAAGGTCGGTAAAATGAGTAGCCAGCTCACTTGGGGAGGGGGGCAATGCGTAGACTGCGTAATTAATTTGTAGACTCCCCAGAGAGTGCTTGAAACACTATGGCAGTGATGGCGAACCTTTCAGAGACCGAGTGCCCAAACTGAGATTCAAAACCCATTAATTTTTTTGCAATTAATTAATTTTTGCAATTAAGGCAATTTCACCTGAATACAGGTGGGTTGAGTGTGTAGACCTAGAGACTTTCAGACTCGGTCTGGCCCTACTGAGATCAATCAGTGCAGTGGCCTCCAGATGCCTCCCTGGCTAAGGCAACCCCTGCTAAGTATTATTAGCAGATGGGCTGGCAGCATTTGAAAGACACTAAAACTTCAGGCCTTGCGGTACAGCTTTGAGAAAGGAAATATGTATTTGGGGGCACTAAGGAATAAGGAGAGGAGCTCAACTTCCTTCGACGGAGCTGTGGTTTGGTTCCTTCTGCTACTTTTCACTGGCACACCCCTTGAACATCAGGAATCTTATTTATTTTTGCCATGGTTTCTGCTCGCTCGACTCCACCGCCACCGATGCACAACCCGTGCGCGAGCGCCGGCTTTTGGCATTTCCTCCTTTTTAGACCTCCCCGCCCCCACCCCCCACCCCCAATTTAAAAATATGTATACATAGCTATTTTTTGGAGGTTCCACCCATTTGGTTTTCTTTCGAGGCCAAATTCTTGGAACTGGAAAAGAGGCGTTGGGGGTGGGGGGGGGGGCAGAGAGAGAAGGGAAAATAGACCCAGATGAGCGTCCCTCTTCTTCCAAGCTCTTCCAAAAAGACTTTTCTGCAACTCCCCAGAAGTCTTCCAGGAAAAAGCTGGGACCAGGATCCCGACTTGGCGGCCGGGCTCTCTCTCTCTCTCTCTCTCTCTCTCTCTTCTCTCTCTCAGCTGTTGCTCTTTTGAAGGGGACACCCCCCCCCAAAAAAAAAGAAGCACCGAACTGCGCCGCCGAAGGATTTTGTTTTGTTTTTATTTTAATCCAGGGGAAAACAGAGGGGGGGGGAAAGGTGGGCGAAGGTCCAGGGTACCCTTTCCCGCCGGTCCAACTTCTGCAGCAGCAACAGGCTCTGGAAGCTCGAGACCCGCAACGCTCGGCGGCGCCGGGAGAAGAGGGAGCCGGCCGGGGGGGGGGGGGGGGAGATTGCAACCGCCGCCGAGTCCCCCCCACACACACACACACACCACCACCACCACCACCACCATGGGCACCGGGAGCAGCAAAGGCCACCGCCGGCGCTGGAGGGCTTCCCGAAGGGGCAGCAGCAGCATCAGCGGCGGCATCAGCAGCGCCCCCGCCGGGCAGGGCCAGCCCGAAGGAGGAGGAGGAGGAGGAGGAGAAGGAAGAGGAGGAGGAGGAGGAGAGGGTCCGGCCGCCCCCGAGGGCAGGGTCCCCAGCCGCCCGCCGCCCCCGCCCGCCGCCCCCGCCGAGGAGCCCGAGCCCGACTGGGTCGTGGAGCTGCTGGACCAAGTGCTGCCCGAGGGCAGGAGGAGGGGGGGCGCCGATGGAGACCGCGAGGAGGAGGAGGAGGAGGAGGAGGAGGAAGGGCCGAGGCTCCCCCCGCGGCTGCCCGCAGGACCCTCGGCGCGCCTCGACGCCGGAGATTCCTGGCCCCCGCCGGCAGGGGGCGACGGAGGAGAAGGCCCGCAGGTGAGGAGGGCGACCCGGCGGGGAAGGAAGAAAGGAGGGAGGAGGGCAGGGAGGGCGACCGGGGGTCCTCCGCAGGCGGCGAGGAAAACAGGGCGGAGGGAGGGAGGACCTCGCTGGCAGCTCGGGCGGGGACACCAATTCGTAGCCAGTGCATTGCGTTGGCATCGAGGAGAGGAAAGCTGTTCTTCTGTTCCTGCTTCAACCTGATTTTTTTATTTCCCTTTTTAAACCACTCCTGTGGCCAGGGGTCACTCTGCAGAGGCCAGTGGAGGGAGAGCAATACGGAAACATGGAAACAAGCATGATGGGCAGGCATAATAAAAAAGATTCACATTCGCAACTGTAGTTGAATTGAAATCACAGAGTTTACTTTATTAAAAAGTAAGGAGCCTGGTGGCACAGTGGTCACATGCTTGGACTGCAGCCAAAACTGGGCTCATGACCCTGGGGTCAGGAGTGGGGGTGGGTTAGCCATTAAGCACAATAAGCACTGCTTAGGGGAAAAGGGGGCACTACAGACATTTTCCATAGCCGGATTTACCATGGTCCATGGGGCAATGCTACAAGTGGTGCAGCTGAACCAGGATCCACAAAAAGGGGCCACCACATTAAGTGAAAAAATACATACAGATACATTATATACAAGAGTGTAGATCTCCACCAAGGGTTATGAAATTAAAGGGGGGAATAATCCCTCCCCCACATAAATGGAAGCAGGGGAAACTTTATATGCAGTCAGTTGTCCACTGAGAATGAGACTGTGCAGAGGCGCTAGTAGCTCATTCAGCATCCAGCGTGCCGGCAGGCAACAACACGGGTGCTAACATTGTGCCAGGGTCTGGCCTCCCTGGCCCTGGTAACTTCAGGATCAGGGCCAGCCTGACCCAGGAATTGCCTGGTGTTTGCAGAATCAGGCCCTGGCCGGGGCAGCAGCTACTGGCCCACCTGGAAGCCTGGAGGGGAAGGGCCTCTTTAAGGAGCGGTTCTCCCTCCCAGACTTGGCCTCAGCAACAGCAAGTGTTTTCTCCTCTGGTGCTTTGGTCTGAGTGTCCCGCCTTGCCTTGTTCCTGCCCTCGAGATTGGTAAAACAAGACCCCAGCTTGCTGGTGGTGGTGGGGAGAGCAATGTGTAGCCTGCATAATTAAACTGTAAATGGCCCAGAGAGTGTTTAAGCCCTATGGGGCAGTATATAAGCAGAGCACTTTGCTTTATAATAATCCAGGAAACAAAAGGGATTAAGAACCAGAATTCCATCCCTCGCTCATTTTTTTACTGCCTCCCAGCTTTTGTGAATTGGACTCTCTAGGGCAAGTTTGAAGGTGAGATCTTGGGAAAGTTACTTTTGTTGAGTGCAACTCCTAGAATCGGTCAACTAACATGGGAACCTGGGAGCTGGCAGCCCGGAAAGTAACTTTTCTCAGCCTTGGTAGGTGAAATGCTGGACAGGAGCCACCAAGGGTTTTGAGGGCTGTAGCCTGGTTCACATTCATGCTGCCACTGAGAGAAGGCGCAGCAAATGTTTCCCCACCACACACACACACACACACATTTCTTGGTCAAGGTGGGCAGTGCCAAAGACTACCAGATGTTTTGGCATAAGAAACAATCATACAAGATTCCCTTCCCATCACTGGCCGTGATACTAGGGAAAAAAAATACAATGACTAACCAACCTCAAGTAACGAACATATCACAGCACCCAAAAATTCAGCTGGCATGGACAGTGAGCAGCTGAGGTATTGGACTGGACAAGGGCAAACGAGTTAAAATGAAATCTTGATGAGATAAGAGATACTGTTAATTAGCTGAGCAGCATCCCTGGCAGATGCTATCATGGAGAGACAGAGCTGTGTGTCTTCAGCAGATTGATGACACCACGCCTTGTTTGTCTGGGTGACCTCTCCCAGCACTATTACAGCTAAATAACATAGGGGAGATTCTTGAGCCCTGAGGGACCCCATAAAACAAAGAGAAAAGGGTCAAAACAGCCTCCCCTGCGGAATGTTCTGGATGTGGCCATTAAAAAAGGACTGGAACCAACACAGAACCAGGCACCTGGTCCGTCAACGGCACCCACAGGGTTACAATCCCTGTCAGACTCCCACCAAAGGTCATCTTGCAGAGTGACAAGTACCTGTTGGGTTCCAGGGCACAGCCTGAACCCAAACTGAGAGGGGTCTAGAAACGATGAATGCCCTCCAAGAATGTCTGCCACCGCCCTCTTGACCAGCAGCTTGGGCAACAGACGAAGATTCGCGACTGGTGAAAAGTTGTTCATATCCTTGGTTGATATGTAGTATTTCTCCCCAGAATGGGCTCAACAAGGGTCTCCTTCAGACAGAAAGGCGTGTTTCTGGAGGGACACATTATTTGAGTGGCCCATTCTCTGCCAAAATGCCAGGCAAATTTAACAAGCCATGGCGGGCACGGATCAACTGGAGATGTGGAAGACGGTGCATTGAACATCTTGACATGAGCCATTGAACAAGAGTCCAGGTCCTGCTGGATACTTTTGTTGGAGCTGCTCACCAGCTGCAGGTGTGGATGAATCCTGATGGGAAACATTTGCCTGCCCAGAGCTGAGAAGGACCCAAGACATGTGGCACAGTTCTGCTTGTTGATGTGCAGTGGACTCAAATAAATCAATACTTCTTAGCAGCTTTGATGGAATTATAATGAACTCCAGGCAACTGGTTGACTGCAGCTAAATTGCCATCTGAGGAAGGTTTCTTTCATTTGTCCTCCAGCTCTCTCTTAGCTTCCTTCATTGCTTGAAGTTCATCTGTGAACTGCATGGAAGGATGAGCTCTGGAACAGGGAGGGTGTTTGGGTCCAATCCTGTCCACCACCCCGGATGTTAGATTATGCCAACTGGCAACCTGGGCTTTGACATGAGCACCCACCAAGTCAGCAGAACCCCCCCCCCCAGCCTTCTGGAAATCTATCTGATCCAGTAAGTAAGCCGTTGAGTTCGACCAGCCTAATAGGTCCTGTCTCCCTTTGAGGAAGGTCACCAGTACCCAATTTCAAGAGATAATGTTTTGACCACGATGCTGGTGAAGAGACCAATTCTCTCACTTTCAGACTATGTGGCGGCCAGACTGGTGGTGGGTGTGGGTCGATATGATCACATCACCCCAGCTCTGGCCCACTTGCATTGGCTACCCGTTGCGTCCCGAATAAGATTCAAGGTCTTGGTTTTGATTTACAAAACCCTCCACGGCTTGGGACCTGAATACCTGGCAGAGTGGATCTTCCAGAGATCAACTGAGGCCCGACCTACCAGAATGTCGCAGGCGCTCTCACTTTGGGTGGCCACGCCCTGGGAGGCTAGGAAAGCGGTAACCTGCAACTGAGCCTTCTATGTGGCGGGCCCCACTTTGTGGAACCATCTCCCGAGTGAGTTGCGCCTTGCACAGTCCCTGCCCGCCTTTTAAAAAGCCTTGAAGACCTGGCTTTTTCGCGAGGCATTTGGTGACCTTGAATAGCGTTTTTTTTCCCCCTGCCATCTTGCCAGATATCTCTTCTATTTTGCTTTGCCTTCGTATTAGTATAGCTATTTTATTTCATATATTTTACCTTTTGTTTTCTTATTATCATTATTATTTCTGTTGCACTGTTGTTATCCTGGAGTTCCTCCGGAAGATGGGCAGTAAATAAATAAATAAATAAATAAATAAATAAATAAATAAATAAATAAATAAGGGCTCTCTGCCCTGAAACAGACACCTGGTTAAGAGGAAGGTCTGCCTCCCATGTCAAGACTAGTTACGAAGTGAGAACGACCCATGGGCCAGAATTTGGGAAAGTGCAAAAACTCTTCCTTATTTTTTATTTTTTAAATGGCCTTTGCAATTAACATTTTAACACACAATGTACAGTGGACCCTCGTATAACAAACGATTCGTATAACATAAAATCTGTACAACATAAAAAAATTCCAGAGATAGGGGAAATTTGCTTAACAGAATCGTCTACGGGGCGAATCCGTACAACATAAAAATGTTCGTGATTAGGGATCACGCTGTTTTCAAGGCATTCCTATGGGAAATTTGCATAAAGGAAATTTTGTTTAACAGAATTTCATTTGGAACAAATTAATTCCTTTATACAAGGTACCACTGTACATCGTGTCCTGAGAAATGGGGCTACAACTCCCGCTGCAATCAATTCTCCATTCACACTTGTCCCTTTACCCCCCACCCACCTACTGTAGCCTTGAGGGACCCCATAAAACGGCTGGTTTTTAACCACTTTGGCTCAGCCATTGGCTGCCCTCTTGCCCCAGTTCACGAGGGGGGGAGAACAGAGAAAGGAATTTCAGAGATTCCTACAACTACACGATCTCGTCCCTTCTGCCTTTCTTCTGTTTTCTTGCGTGCTAGATGGGACAAGTCCAGCCGTTGAGGCCTGTTGAAAGCGTGTTTGCTCATAATCATTTCTGCAGCCTGAAGTGATTTGTTTTCTTAAAAATGAAAATGGTACTAGCAGTCCTGGGACATAGCGGCTAAACTGCTCTACTGCAGTGAAGGCTCTGCTCATGACTTGAGTTCAATTCTGAGCTCAGGTAGCTGGCTCAGGATTGGTTCAGCCTTCCATCCTTTTGAGTTTGGGAAATTAAGTACCCAACTCGGCGAGGGGAGACAAGGCCCTCCAGATGTTTTGGACCACAACTCTCACAGTCCTTTGTCATCGACATGACAGGCTTGGAATTCTGGGAGTTGTGGTCCGAAACATCTGGACGGCCAAAGTTTGGACACCACTGGTCTACACAATTAAGTTGCAGAAATGAAATGAACAGAAAAATCAAATATTAAATGGAGTGCACGTTATGTAATTTAAGACAACAATGGTTTGCTTCCAAGTGGTTTGTTTGTTGCATTTACGGCCAGCAAATGGTGCAAAAGAAATTAGTTTTTTTTTTAGTTTTATGCATAAGAGAGGAGGGTTTTTTTGTTTGCTTTAGCTAAGCCTTTGTGAAGCAGTGCCACCTACTGATAGCCTTCTTACTCAACTTTCTTTCAGCTTTGTTCCAGCATTACGTCCAGAAACCTTGTAATCTTAGGGCGCTTTTACACGACCCCTAAGATCCGCTGGTCCCTTAAATTCGGACCAGAGGTCTTAGGAGCTTGTCGCTCTTCCTGTGTTCCCACCCTAGCTGCTGGCTGCGTGAGGGGAGGGAGAAAAAAAAAGGAAGAAAGACCGTGGCTCACCTCCCGTTCTGCCTCTCGCTCTTGCCGGCTCTTGCCCCGGCAACATTCCAGTAGCTCTTAAGTAACTCTTAAGTAGCTCTTAAAGGGGCGGGAGCCAAAAAACAGCAAACAGAAGCGAGGAGAGCCCCGCACTCACTATCGTTGCACCGCATCAAAGAATTTTCACCTCCAGAGAGAAGGTACAAGAAAAGTGCGCTGGGTCGTGCTAAAGTGGGCGGGGTCGCACTTAATTGCCTGTAAACTCCGGAGCTGGTGGGGAAACATTTTTAAGCTCCGGAGCTGGGAGCCATTTGCGGCGGAGTTTAGGGGCCGTGTATAAATGCCCTTAGATGTATTATATTGGGGTTTCCTGTTAATACCTTTTTGAGCAGCAGGATGCCCCAAGGGTTTTGTAATCACAAGGGCCTTACTGAACGGCAGTGGAGCCTTAGCACTGTGCTCTGTGTAACTTGTGATAGATGCAGTCTCTTGCTCTTACCTGGGGCACAGACTTAATATCAGCACAAAACCGGAAGGTAAACATGAATGCCAACACAGGGTGGAAATTGTGATGTTTTCGCTGGGTGTTGCAACAGGTGATGACCACGATTCAATAAAGGACAGTATCTCTGGTGGGCATAGTTGTCTCCTGGCGAGAACAGGGTGTAGGGTTCATATAACTGATGATAGGCCTCTTTTGTTGGCAGAACCGGGAAAGAGAGACTTCCATCAAAGCACCTCGAAGGGCAGGGGAGGGGGATGCAGATGGACTCGGCAACCCCCATCAGCCCTAGCCCATGCTGCCAATAGGGAAAAGGTTTTAGGAATTGTATTGAGGCTGAATGGAGATTTGAAGCCAGATGTCCTGAGTCTTAGTCTATCATTCTCTCCAATGCACTAGACTGGCTCTAGGGCAGGCATGTCCAAACTTTGGCCCTCCTGATGTTTTGGACCACAACTCCCAGAATTCTAAGCTAAGATTGCCAATGACAAAGGACTGTGGGAGTTGTGGTCCAAAACATCTGGAGGGCCTAAGTTTGGACATGCCTGCAGTCAAGCTAATCATAGTTAATTGCTGATCCCAACTGTCTTTGGCTATATACTTGAGCAAAGCCTTTCTGTCAGTAGGATTAGCATTCCATCTCCCCATCATTTAAATCCTATAGGTGGGGGTGATTTTGGGGGGGTAGGGGTGGGGGAATGCCCATGTGAATTTTTAAACCTTTCCTACCCATTTCTGATGGTCCCATTTCAGTACTGGGCACACATATCCCTGAGACTGAAAAAACCAGGGGATCCTAAATGGGAATTACATATTTTACAAAGAAAAATGGGCACATATTCACATTATTTTGCTCTTTTTAACTGCTCACATTCTCTTGGGGCTTTAATGTAATGTTGTCTTTTAATGCAGTAAGATGTCCCTCAATTCCCTGTTCTCAATACTTGAACATGTCTTAATTGTACTGGACTGTATCTTGTCCCTCATTACTGTAAGCCGCCATGGGTCCTTTTCCAAGGAAAAGGGTGGGGTAAAAATACAGTGGTACCTCGACTTATGAATTTAATCCATTCCGAAGGCAGGCTCTTAAGACGAACTACTCGTAAGTCAGTTAAAAATAAGTTAAAAAAATTTAAAAAATGAAAAACAATATTTGTAAGTCGAGCAGATGATATCTAAAATTTGTAAGGTGGCAGTTAAAATGCCAACAGTTTTTCGCTCTTAAGTTGGATGGCTCTTAAGTCGAGGTGCTCTTAAGTTGGGGTACCACTGTACTCTAAAATAAAATAAATAAAAATAAATTATTTTAGTAATTAACACAAAGTAACACTGGGTATAGAAATTACAGCACATTTATACATTTTACTAGTAGTGGTTAGTCTGCATTTCATCATAATACAATACAGTACTGTATTTAATGCTTTCATGTTTGTTGCATCCCAGGTTTTTTTGCCAAGAACCACCCCAGAGAGCAGCAAATTCGATAACGAGTAAGTTACCTTAATGCAAATCTCAATACCTCCAGCCATAGCTAGAAGGCCACCGTTCTCCTTTGCAGAAGCCATCCAAGGGCCTTTTTACACGACCCCTAAGATCCGCTGGCCACTTAAATTCGGACCAGAGATCTTAGGGGTTCGTCGTTCTTCCTCTGTCCCCACCCCCCTCCGCACTTCCTGGTTGCTGGCTGCTTGAGGGAGGGAGAAAAAAGAAAGAAAAGAATGCCGGTTTACCTCCGTTTTGTTCCCGGCAGCATTCAGATCTCTTAAAGGGGCGGGGCGCAAAAAAAGAACAAACAGAGGCCAGGAGAGCCCCGCACTCACTATCCTTGCACCGGATCAAATATTTGTCACATCCAAAAAGCAGGTACAAGAAAAGTGCAGTTTGGTCGCGCTAAAGTGGGCGGGGTCGCACTTAATTGTCTGCAAAGTCTGGAGCTGGTGGGTAAACATTTTTAAGGTCCGGAGCTTGCAGCCATTTGCGGCGGAGCTTAGGGGTCTTGTATAAACGCCCACAAACTGTACCCCCCCCCCGGTACTTTGGATTCCATTTTATGTACAACTGAAAAGTGAAATATGTGCATGAGAGTGTGTGTGTGAAGTCATAATAAATGTGTGTGTTTGTTTTTTAAGCCATGAGGATTGGATGCCAGAATAATTTAGAAGAGAAACGGAGTGGCACTGTCTTTTTTAGCAGAGGGAGGTTTATCCTTAATGGATCTGCATTCTGCTGATTCTGCTGGCTTTTATTAACTTCCAGGCACCCCCTCAAGGATCCCGAGAGGCAGGGCAACATTACCTACGATTACTCAGAAGAGGAGCTCATGGCAAGCATTGAGCAGGAGTACTGCGGCTGAAGCCAGCCTGGGCCGTGGGGTCCTGCCTGGAGAGACGCACGCAGTGGGTCACGAGGGATTGAGCCACAGGGGCGCCGGGTAGGCAAGAAGGCAGGTCTCCGTCAGCAGGCTGAAAATTCCCCCCTGCCTGCCGAAGAAGCCGATGGCGGAAGCCCTGCTCTCTGAAGCATGTGGACACCAAAGATGTGTTTGCAGAACTTCCTGCGCCAGGGAGTGAGGATGCCGGTTCGGTAATGGGCCAGTTGGAAGAGGCCGGATTTATTTTGGAAAGCAAAGCCACCCGGCAGGGACACAGAGACTCCCAATTTTTAATTCCTCTCTTACAAGTTGAAAAGTGGAAGAACCTGTGTCAACTCTTTGCGGAGAAGTGGAGTGAGGGGCTTGAATGCTTCGTTATGTGACTGCCTACTACGCTCTTTGCCTTCCTTTTTTTAGAGATGTGTGCCGCTGCAAATCTTTTCAGCCATAAAACGCTAACCTGCACATTGACATATATGCGCCTCTTGTGTTCACTGTCTGACATTTGCCTCTTGCACGTTGTAATTTTTCTTTAAAAATAGAATGAATTAGCAAAGGTTCAATAATGTCACTATACATACATATAGTGGTACCCCAACTTAAGAGCAATTCGACTTAAGAGCGGGAAAATGTTGGCGTTTTAACTGCCGCCTTACAAATTTTAGATATGGTCTGCTCGACTTACAATTTTTTTTAATTTTTTTAATTTTTAATTTTTTAACTTATTTTTTTCAATTTTTTAGATAGGTACCCCAAATTAAGAGTAGTTAGACTTAAGAGCATGCATTTGGAACAGATTAAATTTGTAAGTTGAGGTACCACTGTGTATATGTGTGTAGACTTTTTTTAATTCTTATAATAACCTACTACAATGTATTCCAAAACACCTATTTTGGTGCAATTCTTAAAATTACAGTACAAGAATAGTCACAACAGTTGTTCATAATACTAAAATTATAGTTACATATCCTCAAAAACAGTAATTAAAGGGCAATAAACATATTCCTTCTTTTTTTACAGGGTATACAGTTCTCATTCTGATTCTCAAGTTATCCCCAGATTTCTTTCTGTTTACCACTGCCATCACTCACGTGGCTCCGGTGCCTACCGTCTCACACTTGCTGTTTTGCCGTACCCTTTGATTTTCCACAGAATTCACTCCACCACCCCCTCCTGGGATCTGCTCCCTCCCCCATTTTGGCCTCTTCCATCCTTTGGCAAGACAAGACTCCTAAAACAAACAGATTAATTATCCTAACTAGGGGCCATGGGAATTTTCAGTTCTGATTCTTTTCCCCTTTGATCTAACTTTTTTGGTCCCTCCTGTCCTCGATAGCATTATTGTTTCAGCAGATTGTGCCTTCAGATATGGCCGGTCCATTCTGTTTCCTACAATTTCCCAAACTTTTTCTGCAGCGTGGCATTCCTTCACAAAATGGTGACAAGTTTCCTTTAAAGGTTCGTGACCCTCTTTCCTACTCCTGGCATTCTTGCATTGTACCCTCTTACAGCACTGGTCTTTCTCTTTTTTTTTTCATGGTTTTTTTTGTCCCTACCCCACCCCCACCCCACCCCAAATGAGAACCTGACGGTATGCTCTCCATCTCATCTCCCACTGTCAAAGTACCATACCTATCTTTGTCCACTTTCTTAAGGAAACCTTCCATCTCCTGTGGGTCTGGAATCTTCTCTCTGTGCAACTCTTCATATGCATTTCCTACCATCTTGAGAATGCCCTGCTTATCGGTCCTGATCTCTCCCGAATTCGGGTCGTGGAGCACACAGATGTTTTCCTGTACTCCTTTTGGAGGCCTAGCCTTTTCTCGTTTCCCCATCACTGACTCACAACAGATCTCAGTCCTGGTTTGTTCTGCCTCATTCCTCTTCCTCCTCGGTCTTTGCTGGAAAGCCCTGGCCTCCCATTTCAACTGTTGAACCCTCTGGTCTTCTACCAGACAGCCTTGTGATATCAAAACATGCACTCTCAGTAGCCTGTGGAGAACCTCATGATACATTTTCATGTTCCTCCTACCTGCTCCTTTATAGAACCACTTCCATCTCTTCTTATTTTCCTCCTTCATCTTTTCCCAACAGTTTACATCCATCCTTTCTACTTTCTTAATTCCTATTCTAAACTATTAAGTGGTTTCTAAGCTGCACTTCACAAAAGTCATCTTTAAGCAACCTAACAGGCATCCTCCACTCGGGTCTGCTTCCAGGGGTCATCTCTCCTCCCCTCAGCCTTGCCATCAGAAGTCAGCACCACCTTGACCTGTCCCAGTTGCTGTTCCTTTACAGTCCACACCTGATCAACTCGGCTGATATAAAGGGAGTGGAAAAAGGTATAAGAAGCCCCCTTTGTCCCTGAGAAACTGTCATAAAAAGCCCTTTCCTCCAATATCAAGAAATATTCCATTTTGTTCTCTGTCGCCAATCCGAACCACAACCTAATGCTATTGTTGAAATCTCCCAGGATAACAAGCACCTCCTGGTGCTCATATAATCCTTTAGAGCAGGCATGTCCAAACTTTAGCCCTCCTGATGTTTTGGACCAAAACTCCCAGAATTCTAAGCTTAGATTGCCAATGACAAAGGACTGTGGGAGTTGTGATCCAAAACATCTGGAGGACCGAAGTTTGGACATGCCAGCTTTAGCATCTTCCACAGCTCTCTTCCCAGCTTGGCCTGCACCAGGCCATACAACACACAAAGGTGGTAAGAGCCTTTCTGGGCAACACCCTTGTTATCTAAATTAAAATCTACCACCAATTTAGTAAAAAATCTAAATTAAAATTACCACCATCAAATGTCCTGGAGCTGCGCCTGTTTGTCTTACTACCTTCAGGTCTGGTCTGTATTGAAAGAGGACCCCCACTCCTCCTCTGCCTGTCTCGTTGTAAGACCCTAGAGATGGCCCCCAGGTCCACGCCTTCTGAGTTCTGCTTCTGTCCTGTTGAGAAATGAAATTGGTTTCCTGTACCGCCACCGCATCCTCTTTCAAAAGAGCCAACAAAGACAGCACATCTTTACACCTTTCCGCATGTCGCACACCTCAGACATTCCAAGTACCTACTGAAAAAACAACTCCTATGCGGTTTGAGTCGTTACCCATTTTAAATTGTTAAGGTGGCTTTGTCGTCTGAACTCCTCCTCAGCTGCCAATTCCATGTCTGAATCCGACCTTGAGGTGGGACTCGTTCATTTCCCCCACTGTTTGTGCGCTGTGCAGTTTGTGTGGATTGCGCAGGAGAGCCTTGCCCGGGAGGGAGACCCTGAAGTGGGCATGAGAGAGACTTTTCTCTTTCCTCCCGCGCTGTTCCCTCAGGATTGGGGGCCCCTTGCAGGGTGGGTGAGGCCCGGTTGGGAGGTCAGGAGGGGTCGCGAAAACTGACTTTGTCCCCGGGCGCTCCAAACCCTAGCTATGCCACTGTGCAGCCCCCACCCCTTTGCCCAGATTCGTTCCTGATGTGGGTCTAATACTAGACATGAAAGCCACCTGGAGACAGAGGGCCACGTACCCTCTCCACAGGAGCAAAACCACCAGATTCAGGATTCCGGCTTGCGAGGGAGAGGCCACCCTTTTCTTAGACGGTTACTTTACGTCCACTCTCATCCTGGAAGGAAGTTTGTTGCGTGTTGATGTTGGTCGCGGTCACATGGTCTTCTGTCCCTCTTCCCATGTACACATGGGCGTGATGGATGATACCGGCATGACTGTTACTGCACGTCCTCGTTCCAGGACGAGATGTGAAATTCCATGCCTTTGTTCTCTGTTTTTTTCTGGCCTGACCTTCCGTTTTTCGATGTTTCGATTCTCCGAAGCCTTGCCTTCAATGCGTTATGGAGCTAAGTTTGAGGAATTTGTCTTTTCATCTCTCTGCACTGCGTTCCTGACTCCACAGGGAATGTACTGGCGAATGGCACTTCACACTCCTGCCACTAGATTGAGAATGTCATGTTGCGTAACAAGCCTTACCTCACGGGCACTCGTCTCAGAACGAGAAGTGTGATGAGCAGATTCCCGATGCCAGGGAGAGGAATCTCTCATCCCGCTTAAATCGCAGTTCAGGGGGCATGGTCAGGACGAACTCCCCTCCTCCTGCAATGGACGTGTGGTTAGATTACTTTGTACCAGTCCCAAGCGGGACCGCGAATAGCGATGAGATGGACGTGAAGTTAGTCACGATTTCATGTTCCCCGTGATAATGCTGGGGACAGGGCTGGCATGTCCATTTCAGCCTCTGTGGTCTCCAGGTACGTTTTTACGACTGGATAGGACTCGGGATGCCCATGCCAGCCGGCATTGGGCTTGAATAGGAAGTACTGAGAGGAGAGACCTGCGCACCAATCTGGTGCTCTCATGCCACCTTCTAGTTTGTTACGTGTCCTCCCTGCTCCCAGCCCTAATAATGTTCTGTGCCCTTAGTAGGAACTGGGCTGATTATAATATACAACTTTCTCCAGCAACAGCCACTGAACAAATATCATTTAATTGATGACTTCACGCATGTAATGGCCTTACTCTTGTATCTTGGCAGTAACAATTCTTTTTCTGCTCTTACCTTCAAGAAAGTGACTGCATGTGTCATCTCATCATCACTGTTTCTCATGGGTTTTTTTCCCCTGCTGGCAAGACAACTTCCTTGCAAAAAGACTGAACATAACTTAAGAAGAGCTTTTTGAATCATTGTTTGGACGCTCAATGAAAAACCTATGGGGAAGTTTCAAGGAAGAACCACTCTGTCACCAAAGTCTGCAAGGAAGCCAAATGGCCAGAACTGATGTCGAAAAGATTCAGTACGGTGTTCAAATACCTTGAAGGTCAAGGATGTCATTGATGCAGGTCAGCCTTCTACAGAAGCACAGAGCAAGTGCTCTGTGCATAGTGTGTGTGTTGTGTCATTACACTCGTGACCGACTCTTTGTCCATGGAGTTTTCTTGGCAGGAATCCTGGAGTGGCTTGCCGGTTCCTACTCCCGGTGCCTACAGCACCTGGTATTCCTTGGTGGTCTCCCATCCAAGTACTAGCCAGGGCCGACCCTGCTTAGCGTCCGAAATCAGGTGAGATTGGATGTGCTCATGGCATCTAGCCAGCTCTCTATGCATAGTAACTGGCCAATTCAGTAGTCAGTAGCCATTTTTCTGGTGACAGACCTCTTGGTAATTAGTAAGGCTGGCTCTCAGACAACATCTCAATGTGTTCTATTGATCCAATGGCCTACTCTCGTTGTGACTTACTTCTTGAATTCATCCCGTATTTTATAAATATGTCTAGCCATCCACATCATAAGGATTACCACCATGTTAATACATTTTCCTTTCACATGGACATGCTGACTTCAGATGGCAGTTTGTAAACAACTTCCCTTTGCAAGAAGGATTTACCCTTTATTTTCTTCTATCAATCCATCTAGTAATAAGTCACAACCAGAGTAGGGTCATCTCACGGAGAGACTGACTCAGCAAATGCCCTCTGATTCAATAGCCTTAGTTGCAATTTGCCACTGAATTCCACTCATTGTGATTCTATCAACCTGTCCTTACAGACTCAGGTTGACATGGCAAACAGGTCAAGCTATTCTATGGCAGGAAAAGAGGAACTAGATGTCATGTAGTACCTCTACAACTAACTTTTAAAAAAGCTGTTGTATGTCTTAAGCCAGGCATGTCCAAAGTCAGGCCCGGGGGCCAAATGCGGCCCGTTTTCAAATTTTGAGTGGCCCGCAGCCTCTTCTCCCCACCAGTTCAGCCTGTCATCATCCCTGCTAGCTGGCCCCTCCCCATACCAGATAGAGACATCAGTTTGCGGTTTTATGGTTTGCCTGCCTTCCCTGCCTCTGTCCATCCCCCCAGCCACCTGCCCGGCCTACTCTTCCCTGGCTCAGTTGCTGCAGCATCCTCCCCACCTCCTTGCATGTCCTAGAGGCTTATCCAAAGTCCGGCCCGGGGGCCAAAAGGGTTGAATGGTCGGCCCCCCCACACACACATTTTCACCTCACCAAATCTGGCCCTCCTTGCAAAAGGTTTGGACACCCCTGTTTTAAGCACATATCTTTAGGTGAATGAAAGATGTTAAAAGACATCTGGTTCCTCACAAAGTATTTGGGGCTCACTGGCCTGTGACTGGGCAATTCTTTCTTTCTTTATTTGTGTCAGAAGCACCACCAATTTATATTGACAGATATACTACAAGGCAGAATAGAAATAAGCAATAAAATTATTACATATGAAAAGGTATATAAAATGAATAAGATTAAAAAAAAACACCTAGATGACATTTATCCAGTACTGGGCCACATGAGCAGCATTTCCTCTTGCCATCTTCCTCCATGCATGTTGAAGGGCATCATATGTATTGTAACATGTGTGAAACGGATTGTTCTTTTTCTCATTTGCAGAAGGTGTATTCTATAGGGAAGCCCCATATTCTCAGATGATCCTCTGACCATCCAACCCTGGCGCCGAGTCTGTTCAAGGCTCTCCATTTGGGCTGAGGTTGTTCATGGCCAAGCAGTGGAGACGACTCATGGGGTTCTGCCCAGTTACCCAGCAGCACCTTGGTCGCCTCCCATACTTCTAGGGAAGTCTGCAGGGCCCAACGGTTGGGAGAGGCGTAGTTTTGAGTTAACTGTACCTTGATTTCAGCCTCAGCTTGGGTGGTTGAGGACCAAATAAGAAGTGTGCTTCTGAGGATGTTACTTTGACCCACTCTTTCTCCAGAGTACTTTCCTGGCAGAATTGTGGTCGAGGAATGCCAGCTAAGAAATGGACCTTGTGTTTACTGGGGTTGGTTTTAAACACCCCGTGACCAGTCATGTTGTTTCATGCCCACGTCCACCTGTTTTGCATGTTTTGATCTATACCAAACAGGGCTCACATATTCTTCTACAGAATAATTTAGGACTAGTGCAGAAGTTTAATGTGCGCAGTTGAGCCCCCACACCTTGTACCCATTGTTTTCCTCAGAATTTTGTTCCTAGCGAAAACTTTCTGTTTGGTATTAAAACAGTGGCTCTTGAAAGTGAGAGTTTAATCCAGGGTAACTCCCCAAATATTTTACGGTTGCTCAGCCTGGTACCATGCCATGTCACCTGCAGCATTCTTGAGGCCTCCCCGTTTTCCAACCAGAAAACACCAAGCGGAGTTTTAAAGCAACTGGTTACCTCTATAAGATATAGGGCGTTTATACATGACCCCTAAACTCCGGGGCAAATGACTCCCAGCTCCGGAGCTTAAAAATGTTTCCCCACCAGCTCCAGAGTTTACAGGAAATTAGGTGCGACCACGCCCACTTTAGCGCGTCCCAGTGCACCTTTCAAGTACCTGCTCTTTGGAGGTGAAAATTCCTTGATGCAGTGTAATGATAGTGAGTGTGGGGCTCTCCTCGCTTCTGTTTGTTGTTGTTTTGGCTCCCGCCCCTTTAAGAGCTACTTTACAGAGACTGGAATGTTGCCAGCAGGAGCGAAAGGCAGAATGGAGGTGAGCGGCATGCTTTTCTTTCTCTTTTTCTCCCTCCCCTCATGCAGCCAACAGCCAGGAAGTGTGGAGGGGTGGGGACACAGGAAGAGCGACGAACCCCTAAGATCTCTGGTCCGAATTTAAGTGGCCAGCGGATCTTAGGGGTCGTGTGAAAAGGCCCATAGTGATATATATATTCAGAGCCTCAGTCAGTTTTTTTTCTTTCTGGACAGCCGCAAAGGCTGCACGCTATGCAGCAATTGCCAGGTTGTCAGTGTACAGAAAACTCCTAGTAGCTTCCAGCAATGGTATACATATGTTTAACAGTGCGTCAACGCTAACATGCTGCCCTGTGGGAGCCCATTTCTTGGGTTTCTCTATTGGCTGTGTTCCCCGTGGAAGTCATCGTAGAACCTATTGTTTTCTAGTTAGACCCCTTATCTAAAGGCCAGGGCGAAGCGCCATCCCAGCTGAGGCACAGAGGAGCACAGCCTGATGCGGGAAGACCCAACAAACAAAGTGATGAGAGAAAAGGAAGGTGGGTTCCTCGTGCCTGCTTCCCCCCCACACACACCTTTTGTTTTAATTTCCATCTGTACTTTGCTCCCAATTTCAGTCTCCAAAACAGCCTCCACTCTAGATTTAATAATGGCCACTATCCAGTAGAGCCACATGGATGCCATCACCACATCCTGCCACAGGATGTGGTGATGGCATCTGGCCTGGATGCCTTCAAAAGGGGATTGGACAGATTCCTGCAGGAGAAGTCCATCACAGGTGACAAACCATGATGGGGAGATGTGTCATCTCCAGGCTTAAAACCAAAGTACTTCAAGGACCAGATGCAGGGGAGTGCTATCAGGAGACAGAGATCAAGTCTTGTGCGCTCCCAGACGCATCTGGTGGGGCCACTGTGAGATACAGGAAGCTGGACTAGATGGGCCTTTGGCCTGATCCAGCTTGGCTCCACTTATGTTCTTATGCTACAAAAGAGTCTTTTTTTCCCATTTTAAGCTCGGGCAGCCTGTTCAGGTGCACCCCTGCCCTCTTTTGCTAGACAGCAGTTGTCACGGACAGAAATTAAAACTGCTTGAAAACCGTCCAGAGTGGCCTCGCTGCCAGATGGGCAGGGTAACAAAAAATCCAATAAATATATAAATAAAACCATTGGTGGTGTTGTGCTTTTTGTCCTGACCTATTTTAGCCTGTAGGGGGTGAGACTGCAGAAAAGGATTCATTTCATTTCTCTTGCTTGGCTCTGCCAGGATTTTAACAACATTTCCCCCTCGTAGCTGCATAGAATGAGAAGTCTGGCATCTCCTGTAAACCAGTAGCCAGGCGGCTCATTTTAATTAGGACCAGAATGTCTGTGATTAGGGTGAATATACAGAGAAAGGGTTTGTATACTGCCTGCATGATGTAATGGTCAGAGATGGATCATGACTTGGGAGGCCCGGGTTTGAATTCCCAATGCAGCCATGGACATTAGAGATGGGCACAAATAGAAAAAATGGAGTTTCGTTTGTCGTTTGGAGGGTCCGTTTCGTTTCGTTTCCGTTTTTCGTGAATTTTTTTTGCAAAAAAAAATCATTTTCGTTTTCATTCGTTTTGCTACCGTTTTGTTACCATTTATTTCAATTTTTAAATTTTTTTTTAGCATTTAAAGCAGTTCACTGTATTGCAGTAACGGAAACGTAACGGACGACAAAATTTCTGGTGTTTCTGTTCGTTTCGTTTCATTTTGGAGACAAAATTCGTTTGTCATTTCATTACGTAATGAAACGAAAAAACGAAAACGGAAATGAAAAATTGTTCGTTTCGTGCCCATCTCTAACGGACATTCACTGAATTGGTAAAATGCCTTAAATATCTTCATCACCTCAAAAGCCCTACTAGGGTCACTATAAATGGCGGTTCCAACTTGAAGGCACATAGAAACGCACCCTAACATAACCACACATCTCCAGGACACCTTACAAAGTCAGGTTATCTTGCACGTGGAAGGCAGGATTTACCACAGCATTATCCCAACGCAATGCTGTTACTTGTTCCTGACCAAACAGTTACCATTTACACCTCTGCGGGAAAGGGAAACAAGAGGTTCTCAAGGATATTCTGTGTCCAGTCCTGGAGAATCAAAGCACCCTGGATTTTCTTCCTGGGTCACAGTGGAGTATGACAGAAGCTGGAGGGCAGGCTTTCCAGTGCAGTTTGATAGTTATTTTGTACTGTGGTGGGATTTAAGACACTTGGCACCAGAAAATGTTTCATGGCAGGACGTATCTGGGGTCCAGAAACCCACATATTATCTGATTGGAAAGCAGCAATTTATGGCCCTCCAAATGCTCTTAGGCTGCTATTCCCCTAACCAGCATCCCCTCTGGTGAAGAATCACTTGGATTATCCACATCTGGAGGGCCACCCACGAACAAGAGATTTAGGATGCAAATGGTAGAGTTATCTATGATAGGAGCAGTGAAGTCCACACAGAAGCTGGAAGGTAGAGAAGGCGGAAGGCACCAAGAAGGGAAATGGGAATGAAGTAGAGACCCACTCGGGGCAATGGTTTCAAACTACAGGAAAAGAGATTCCATTTGAACATTAGGAAGAACTTCATGACAGTTAGAGCTGTTTGGCAGTGGAATATGCTGCCACAAAGGGTGGTGGAGTCTCCTTCTTGGGAGGTTTTTAAGCAGAGGCTGGGTGGCCATCTGCCAGAAATACTGTGATGGGGTTCCTGCATGGCAGGGGGTTGGACTAGATGGCCCTTGAGGTCTCTTCCAACTCTATGATTCTATGATTCAATGATTCTACTCACCAGCAGGTCCATGAAAACACCTTCAGACAGAAATAATGGAAAACCTGCATTGGATTCTTTGCATTTGTGCTCTAACAGATGCTGCACAATTGCAAGAACAGAAGTGATGTTGCGATCTCAGCTGGACATCTCTCAACTTCAACATTTCTTCCCTGCGCTTCTCCAGTTTGAGTTTACTACTACCTGTTAGTATTACCACATATGAACTCTTTCTAAAGCATTCAATGAGTCTACCCAAGAGCTAACCTCCTTAACCACTGCACCTGTCATAAGAACATAAGAAGAGCCCTGCTGGATCAGGCCAAAGGCCCATCTAGTCCAGCTTCCTGCATCTCACAGTGGCCCCACCAGATGCGTTTGGGAGCGCATGAGACTAGATATCTGTCTCCTGATAGCACAACCCTGCATCTGGTCCTTGAAGTACTTTGGTTTTAAGCCTGGAGATGACCCATCTCCCCATCATGGTTTGTCACCTGTGATGGACTTCTCCTGCAGGAATCTGTCCAATCCCCTTTTGAAGGCATCCAGGCCAGATGCCATCACCACCTCCTGTGGCAGGGAGTTCCACAGACTAACAATATTTTCTTTTGTCTGTTCTTACTCTCCCAGCCCTCAATTTGAGTGTATGTCCCCTAGTTCTGGTATTTTGTGAGAGGGCTTCCCTCTATCCACTTGACTCATGCCCTGCATTATTTTGTACGTCTCAATCATATCCCACTGATTCCTTTCCCGCTGTTCTGAAGTTAAGTGAGGTCAGCCCAAAGGGGGGGGGGACTACAATGAAACTGTAATGCAAATATCCACTTTTACTAGAAGAAGAATTACAATGCAGCCCTTGGAGAAATACAAACAGTATTTGCATATGCACACACAAATATAGGTATTTCACAATAAATGCTGAACGGGGAAAAAAACAAGGTTTATTCATATAAAATATTAGGCACAATATTTTACTACAAATAACATACGTTCCTATAATCTTGACTCAGGTAGCTAGTAATCAGGATCGGATATTAGCACATGTCTGAAAGGGACCTCAGATATGCAAGGGCAGGCCTTTCAATTTCACGCAGCTTCCTACCAACATCAGTGGAATTACACACCCAGAGGCTCTTGCCTGCATTTGGCAGAGAAACAAGAGAACTGTGATTCCAAAGGTATCCACATGTCCCAGTTCTGTTTAGTTAGAAGCACTGCGCGTGGGCCATCGGCTTTTGCAAACTCTGAATGAACACAGTATTAATTTCTGTCCAGTTGGATGAGCATACAGAAAAAAGCAACCCACAAAAAACAACCTACCAACCCCTCCCCCCAACTGTTCATTATTGTTTTATACTTACTGATTCGTTTCAGAAGCATGTTTATCCCACAACTGTGTTGCCCTGGATATGGCAATTAAGATTTATTATATATAGCATAAAAAAAATATTAACATATGCATAGAAATTGAGTGCCGTTTCCACAATATGTATATTATAGACGGACAGGAGCCACTGGGCCACGCCAGTCACTCAACAGCATGGCTGCCGGTGAAAAAGGCCCCATTTTCCTCTTTGAAATGAAGCCATTTGTGCACTAAATCAAGGTGCCCAGGGAACACAAGCCTTACCTGCAGGTCAACCCACACTCCCTTGAAGCTCCTGCAAGCACTGATTCCTCCCCCTCCCCCCATCAAAAAAAAAATCAACCACCTTGGACTCCCTGAACTTCAACAATGAAGCACAAACCCCGGATTAAAAATAATTATAATAAATAAATAAAATCTGGGTCACCTACAGTATATGACCAACCATGGTCTACATGCTTGCTCAAATTGTGACCCATCAAATGCATCAAACTACCACGCATGATATTTTGATAGAGGCTTATTACACTATATGGCTCCTGCCAGCCTCCTGACACAATAGAAGACACAAAAAATCCTCAGACACCTGGAAAATAGAGAGCAAGGATGGGAAATATGAGACTCCTGATCATGTCTGGTAGCAACTCCTGTCTGCTTTCGCTAGGATAGACATGGAAGGGTGGCAGGCCATGAGCACAACACTCTGGCCAAGATCTGGCGGGTCGTCGCTCAGCTCTGAATCACCCGCCATTACCATGTCTGACAGCCTAGTAATTAGTATAACCTCATTTGAAACGAGGTTGAAATTGCAACACCTGAACTGAGAATACAGATGAGGCTGCAATACTTTCATCAATTCGAAATAATAATTCATGCATCAATGAGGACTGCTGTCTTTTGCTTTTTCTTCAGGAGACAGAAATAGCCGTTTCTATTACAGTGGTACCTTGTATAAAGGAATTAATTCGTTCCAAATGAAATTGTTAAGCAAATTTTTCTTTATACAAATTCCCATAGGAATGCATTGAAAATGGAGTAATCCCATTTTTATGTTGTATGAATTTTCCCCATAGGTGATTATGTTAAGCAAATTTCCCCTATCTCCGGAATTTTTATGTTGTACAAATTTTATGTTATACAAGCTGTTTGTTATACAAGGGTCCACTGTATAAGGAACTTTATGAGTCATCACTTAATTCAACAGGAAAATGCACGGGAAGCTGAATGCCTAGGATGAACAAGGAAATAGTTGTGGCTTTGCAGATTCTCTTAACCATGTCAAATTGCCAACACTGTTTTTAACTCTCACTCTGTTGGACAGCCTGAAAGAATTTGAGCAGCTGAAATTCCTCGCATGTTAAGGAGGGGGCAGGATAAACTCCCCTACATAAATGTCTGCAGATAAAGCCCCTCTGACGCGGACAAGGAGGCCACAGGATCAGCATCATTATCATTTTTAATGTATTTTTGTTCCAAAGTTTAAAACTTTGGAGTGTGTGATCAAGAAATAGAAATCTCTGTTGTGGTTTCATGTATGCTGCAGTATGTCACAATTCTTATTAATTCTCCCCATTTTAAAAGCACACATTTTATAAGGCAGAGGGCTCCACAGTCGCCTGCTGCTAACCAAATGTTATCCCGACGCAGTTTCCCTCTTGACCCTGTAGTACACCCACCTGTTTTGCAGGAATGAGGAGCGCTGGGTGAAGTGGTAACGCACATAATGGGAATATACTGCATTTACTGTAGAGCTACAAATGACTAAATGCTGCATACAGAATATCCAGATAACTCTTTCTTCTTCTTTTTTTAAACTCAGCCTTCCTAAAAACACAGCTATGGCCGTGGTACTTATTAGCCAAGATAATCTGAAAACAATCATGCAAGAAGCATATTCTCAACTTTGCCCTCTGGCTCTTAATTTATTTTAGACCAATGTAACAGCACAATGAGGTTGTACTGCCCCAGGGCTTGGAGGGAGCTTTTTTTCTGGATAGGAAGTTAATCCTAGTTAGGCCTCAAAGCCTTCTACTTAGGTGAGCCCAGTGTAGGTGTCTGTTAGCCAGATATAACTCTAAAATGGAGAATCATAGGATCTGTAGTCCAAAACATCCCCAAATCCCACCCCTTATCAAGGGGATAATCCAATCAGAATTAAGCCCTTATCACCCAGGAAATGCAAAAGGATATATTCAAAATTTATTATTTTACCCATCCCATGTTGAACAAAAGTACTGCATTTGGAGAGCTTTGTGCTACAGACCAGAGCTCGGAAAAAAATACTGTTCTTTACAAAATCTTTGAACCAGTATGCCAAATACTGAAAGATTCTGCTGCTTATAATTCAGGAAAGTACATTTTTTTTCCAAACTCTGCTATCAAGAAGAGATGTAATGCTTCTTCTCCTTGTGAAGTGGAGAGTACCATGTATTAAATTAAAAGGGATACTTCTAAGGTCACGGTACTCAAACCACAAGGGCAATCCCTCCGTTGTTTCAATATTGAGTCAAGACCAGTGAAAACCCCGGAGCAGAGATGAGTCCGCATTCTGGAGCAATCCGCCCAACAGACATAACACAACTGCATGCAGCCCAACCACTAATCATCGTACGGTACTCATATGGGACCTTAACACAGCTAGGGCATGAGTTCACACGTGTGCAGTGTCTGCGTACCGACACTTCTTGACGAGCAAGCCCATCTTGCATACCTACATACAGAATGGCGGCTAGGAGAAACATGCTGGGCCACTCGTGACCACATGGAATTCTGACCCTGCCCAGGTCTCTGGTGCTGCAGGAGGCGTTCTGCCTCACCTTTAAAACACCTGCCCTTAAATGTTGGACATAACAGAAAAGCCTGAAGTGGATTCAGTTGTTTGATTTGGGCTCTGATACAGTATAATTATAAATTCATTGGGGTTGTGTTCAGTGAATCATACTAATAAAATAATAATAATAATAATAATAATAATAATAATAATAATAATAATAATAATGCAGTTGTGGGCTGCAGCTGAACAAAGTAGGAAAACTAGTATAAAATTGGAATAATATCCACCCTGTTTTGCTTCCTATATATATATATCACTGTTACTCAAGTGAAAATATGTTTTCAAAGAACATTCTCCGGTGTCCATTTTTGTATTGATTAGTTTTCCTGAAGTGCTGGTGACTGCCTTGCAGTATAGAAGGCAGGGGAGGGGGGGTGACAGAAATAAAACTTAGGTTAATTATTAAATAGGGCTTACACTGAAGGGAGCCTTTGCTGTTCTCTCCACTCCAAAATTAGCGGACATGTAAAAAAAAAGAAAAGGGGGGGGAGGGGATTCGGTCGAAGCCATTTTGCTTGGAAATTCCCACGCTCCTCTTGAAATGTTCATTTCCACCCACCGGTGTGTTGCTTAGCCAGACGAGAGCATGGGGAGAAGCATGCTCAAGCTGCTCTCGCTTCTGGGCTTCTCGACGGTGGAGATTCTGTTGAGCTTCCCAACTTCCGCCTGCCAGCTGGGTACCTTCTTGGTGGTCATGTGACGACGCGCGTGTTTCGTCAGGTGATCGCTACGCATGAACCGGCGGTCGCAGACTGGGCATGCAAACTTCTTCTCCCCCGTATGAGTTCTGCGGTGCCGAGAAAGTTCATCAGAGCGGGCAAACTTTTTGTCACAACCTTCCCAGCTACAGGTGAAAGGTTTCTCTCCTAGGGAAAAGGATGGGAGGGTGAGAGAAAAAGGAAAGCAAACAAGGGAGTGAGGCGGCTGGTTTCACCAAGATACTTCAGGAACGAACTAGGGACCTTGGAGTTTGGCTTCTTCTCTAGCTGGTTACGTGAACTGAGGAGCCAACTAGATGAGAACCACCGCTAATAAGTAGGTTGGAAGGACCCCAATCTGTATTCAGAGAAGCATTAACTCTTTGAGCCCTCTGCCTGTACAATTTAAAGATGAAGAAAAGCTTCAACTGACATGAGGACTTTTCTTCCTATGCAGATCAGAGGTGCTCACTGGGTCCCCCCCCACACACACACAGGGAGCAAAAAGGTTAAAACCCCATTATAACCTCTCTTATTCTCTTAAGAAGTGACACCTAAAACATCTAGAAGAGCCAACGGTGAGAACCCCAGTGCAAACCATGCACACAATAAGCATTATCATCATTCTGAACATTCCTCAGGCATTCCTCAACCCAGCCCAGGGAACACTTTGCAGAGGAGAGCACTGAGCCCACTTCCTTCTGTTGCCAGATTCTTTGGAGTTATGGCGCTACATTTAAAGGTGAGTCTTTCCAGAAGCTGAGGCATGGCAACCGGACTTCTTTTCTTGTAAGATCAAAACATTTCACTACTCATCCAAGTAGTGTCATCAGTCTATGGACAAGGCCTCCAGTGTATATAGTTCACCTTGGTCTCATGCCACCCTGTTCTGAATAGGCCCTTTACGTGGACAATGA
Source organism: Phrynocephalus guinanensis (assembly GCA_037367245.1). NCBI lineage: Eukaryota > Metazoa > Chordata > Lepidosauria > Squamata > Agamidae > Phrynocephalus > Phrynocephalus guinanensis. Next base: position 173,106,057 of record CM074733.1, on the reverse strand, counting down.
ATGGGTGTTGGGAAGGGTTGAATAGATGGGACTGTCACACACCCCAGGCCATTGTACATCTAATGAGCCTATTCAGGCCATTGTCCACCTACAAGCCCATTCAGGCCACTGTTCACCTAATGAGCCTATTCAGACCAAGGTGAACTACAAACTGGAGGCCCTTGTACCAACTTTCTTTAGATCGGCAAAGTTCCTTTGACAAGTAGTGAAATATCTCGATCTCACAAGAAGTCCAGTTGCCATGACTCAATTTACGGATAAGCTCACCTGGATGACTGAGAATCTTCACAGACTTCTAAAGACAAGATGTTTCTGCTGGATGTAGGTTCTACCTGCACCTGAAAAAACTCAAACATCTGAGCTCTTGCCCCAAATCTAAAGCCTTCATGTGGATAAGACTGTTTTGCTCATCAGGACTGCTTCCGCAAAAAGAGGAAGGTATGTTCTCTGGGTGTGTTCACAGCCCTGGGTGCATAAGAGAGGCCCTTTCCTGAGATTCTGCTTAAGACTGAGCAGTCAGGCAGGAGGGCCAGCAAGCTTATACCTGCTGCTTTCCAGGTAGAGTGGTACCTCGACTTACGACTTTAATCTGTTCCGAATGCATGCTCTTAAGTTGAACTATTCTTAAGTCGGGGTACCTATCTAAAAATTGAAAAAATAAGTTCAAAAATGAAGAAGATGGAAAAAATATTTGTAAGTCAAGCAGACCATATCTAAAATTTGTAAGGCGGCAGTTAAAAATGGCAATATTTTTCTGCTCTTAAGTCGAATTTCTCTTAAGTTGAGCTGTTCTTAAGTCGGGGCACCACTGTACTGTTTAGATGACACAGTTTAGGAGACCTGAAAAGGATGCAGCTGGGCTCTCTTTGCGTACGTACGAGAATAACCACCCCTTCTTCCCTCAATCGTTTTCTTTAGTTTCATGTTTCCACCTACTTCTCAGCTACGTTGCTCTGCAGCCCTTCAAGAGACAGATCGCTTTCATTCTCATTTAAACAAACCTGTATGAGTGCGAAGGTGAGCTTTCAGGTGGGAGCTTTTGAAGTACGTTTTCCTGCAGCCTGGAAAATTGCAAACGTAATTCCTCCTCCGGGAAAAGTCCATTAAAGGGGCACTGCTTTGACCAGAGGCAATAAAAACAGGCGCCGGGGCCAAAGGCAGTAACTTTGTATTCCCAACGGACATCATGGTTTGCGGGCATGGCGGTGCTTGGGCCATGGTCGCCTGTGGAAGAACCAACATAACAGTCCCCTGAGGCAGAGCGGGTCCCATCAAAACAGGCTGGGAAGCAGGGGCTTTGTGGGGTGAGATGGGTTTGACTGTGGCTGCAGGCGGAAGAGAGGGCTTTAGAAAGGCAGGAACCATACCTCTTTGTCCATCCAAGGGGATCATTTGGCAGATCACCGGTGGATTGGGAAGCGGGGAGGGCAGAAGGGAGGGATCCCTTTGCTGCGTATCCCTTTCACAATGTTTTGGGAATGGAGTTTGCCGCGGAGAAAAGTGGAACCATTCGTGTCCTTTGCCGGCAACTCTAGAAGGACCTGAGTCGTGCAAACAAGACTCATGGGTTGGGGAAGTGTCACCAGCTAAGCGGTCTGCAGTATTATGAGAAATTCTGGAATGTTGCTCTCCTTGCGCTCCACGCCCCTCTGCGGGTCTGTCCCTGCTGCCCGAGATAGTTTCTGCTTTCCCTTGCGCACTCGGAATGCAGGAGTAACCAGAACGGTCGCCTGTGTGGCGGATCACGCTCGTTGCCATGGCTCTACAAAGCGGAGGAAGGGGCTGCTCGGCTTTGGCTGGATTCTGGCTCAACGGCCTCTCCGTGTTCAGGACAGATGGCTGCGCTGCGGGAAGAGAACCGCCCGGAGGAGGAGTGACAACGCAGGCAGATATGTTGGCCTTGATGGTCCCAGATTTTGAGCAAGCGGCTTGCTGTGATGAGAGCGGTGACACAGAGGAAGGCTCGATAAAATCTGGGCTGTACGGTGGTGTCATACACTACAAAGGAAAACAGTATTAGGATACCAGCATCAAAACACAGCCACTGCAGGTACAATAATTCCCTAGCATTGATACTTACTATGCCGGCAGTGCCTCTCTTTTAGACCCTTAAAACACAGCTACTGTATTTTGAAAACAAACACTTGCAACAATTTAATTATTGTTTTAAAAGGAACTCTTTCTGAATGATCATTAATGATCGTAGCACTGCACAGCCAGATCCATACTTTAGCCTAGAACTATAATTCAGGGTGACGTTAAAGCCCATACAGGGCTAAATGGCAGACTTAAATACCTTTGGCTGTTTAGATTACATCCTATAATATCAGACAAAATCAAAGGAAAACTACAACGTTTCTATGCACAGTCCCCTTGATGAAACAGGGTAGTCGTTTTAGAAACACCTCCAATACCCCCCAAATCTAATCAGGATTCCCTACATTACAGTCCTAGATTACTGTGGCTAATGGTGTTTCTGTCTTAAAGTAAACAAATGGGAAATGATGTGGTGGTATATAATAAAATAATTCTGGGACATATTATCTGAACATAACTACACTGGAGACAAACATCTGGCCAATAACAGAAGCAGCATGCTACTTTTACAGGTAAAGATTTACAACGTATTACAACAACTACTACAAGCATTACTGCTCTCTCTCTCTCTCTCTCTCTCTCTCTAGGTAAAAGAAATGGTGCAGTATTAACAGATTCTCAAGGTACATTTTAATGTCTTCTGTCTTAAAAATATTCAGCAAGTGTCCCACAGAATATTTGCATAGGTGGAACTCAACTGCTGAAGCGGCTGTGATATGGCAAGGTGCTTGGTCACAAGCATCACAGAGTGATTGCTCTGTGATGACACTTTTTGCAGCTAAAACTTCACACACATCTAAATCATGCAAAGGATACTGGCCATGACACTTATTCCATGCACATTAATCTCCTTTCAGCATGTTCTTCCCCCTTACCAGAGTCGATAAAAAGTTATACTCCTTGGACAACTCAGATGTGGGCTCCGTGTGCACTGGAAAATCTCCCGAATCCGAAACAGGAGTAAGAGGCCTTATCTTTAATAGGTCACCCTTCTGTGATCTTTGACCCCATGAGCTCATGCAGACAAGCACCTCCACCGCTTCTATGTCATTCTGCTCCAAAGTACTGCAAGATGACCTTTCGCTGTCATGCCGCTGTCGTTCACGGATGGATTCATAGATGTCCACAATGTCAACCTAGAAATAAATAAGTCATTTTGTCTGACAACCATAAATCAGGTCCAATGCATAATCTGTCATCCACTTAAGCAGTCCATTATGGGCGTTTATACACGACCCCTAAACTCCAGGGCAAATGGCTCCCAGCTCCGGAGCTTAAAAATGTTTCCCCACCAGCTCCGGAGTTTACAGGAAATTAAGTGCGGCCACGCCCACTTTAGCACGTCCCAGCACACCTTTCAAGTGCCTGCTCTTCCGGGGTGAAAATTGCTTGATGCGGTGTAAGGATAGTGAGTGCGGGGCTCTCCTCGCTTCTTTTTGTTGTTGTTTTGGCTCCCGCCCCTTTAAGAGCTACTTTACAGTAGCTCTTACAGAGACAGGAATGTTGCCGGCAAGAACAGAGGCAGAACAGAGGTGAGCCACGATCTTTTCTTCCTTTTTTTCCTCCCTCCCTTCACGCAGCCAGCATGGGGACACAGGAAGAGCGACAAGCCCCTAAGATCTCTGGTCCGAATTTAAGTGGCCAGCGGATCTTAGGGGTCGTGTAAAAAGGCCCTATGTTCCAGGTGTAAGGACTAAAGTGTACATCTTGTATTCAAAGGGCCTCCGTGCCTGATCCCTTGAATCTTGCTTAAAGGATCTCAGACAGCACTGATGGATGGGACCTATGGAGAACTTCTGCCAATCTGAGCATCCAGTGCTCAGTCAGATGGACCAATTATTCCAGTAGTTCCCAACCTTGGATTTCCAGATGTTCCTGGACTACAACTCCCAGAAATCCTGGCCAGAGTAGCCAGTAGTGAAGGCTTCTGGGAGATTGAGTCCAAGAATATCTGGGGGAGCCCACAGTTGGAAGCCACTGAACTGATGCATTGTAAGACTGTGTCCTCCATTCATAAGAAGACCTGCATGGTAAGTCAGATAGACTTGATTTCCTGCATTGACCCTATTCTAAGTGTGCAATCAAATGCTGATCCTTGTACACTTCTGGTACACCTAACTGTACACTAATGCAGTGTTTTTCAACCACTGTTCCGTGGCACAGTAGTGTGCCGCGAGATGTTGCCTGGTGTGCCGTGGGAAAAATTCTTCCTACACCAGCAATGCCCCCCCCATCCCGCTCGCGACCAAGGCAGTGGTGCGGCGCCGGCGAGTCAGAGGAAGGCAGGGCGTCCAGAAAGAAGCCGGCTGCCGCAAGGCTTCCTTGGGAGATGTAGTTCCTCCCACAGGTCTGAGACGCGATCCTGGGGAGGAGGGGAGGAGAGCAGACTACCTTTCCCGGCGTGCTTTGCGCGCCGGCGAGGAAAGGCTGGCTGTGGGCAGGGAAGGAGAAGAAATAAGGGAGGAGGAGGAGGAGGAGACTGGAGAGCAAGAGAGTGAGAGAGAGCCGGGAGACCCGCGCAGGCGCATTGCGGCGAAGGGCGCTCCAGAAGCCGCTATTAAAGGTTCTTGGAGTTGGTTCCCCCTCCTCGCTCACCGAACCCCCCCTCCCTCCCTCCCCCGCCTCGCGCACTCGCTGTTTACCTCCCGAGGGTGGGCGCGCGCCCCTGCCGAGCCAGGTAGGAGCGCGCGTGCGCACCCCTCTTTTAAGGGTGGGGAGCGGGCGGCCGTTGACAATGGTCATTTTTTGGGGGGGTAAATAAAGGGGAGGACGTGGGAGGCTGAGGAGGGGATTCCTAGGACCCAGGGAGGAGACGGGGATGGGGGGTCCCTTCCGGGCCCTGTGGCTGCCTGGCTGGAAGGAGGCGGGGGGGGGGAGAAGGGAGGCTTATACTGGAAGGGGTAAAAGATGGGGGTTGGGGGGTCGTATATGAAGAGCCTCCCCCAGCCCCACCTTCCTTGCAAGTTCCTCTGAAAAAAAGTGCCTACAGGTGAGGGCAGGCGGACATTTTGATAGGGATGCCTTGGGAGGGCCTGGGCTGGAGGATGGATTTGTTGTTGTTTTTTGGGGGGGTGAGAAGTGTGTTTGTGTGTGTGTGATAGGCACAGAGTTAAATTTTTTAACATTTTCTAATGGTGGTGTGCCTCGTGATTTTTTTCATGAAACAAGTGTGCCTTTGCCCAAAAAAGGTTGAAAAACACTGCACTAATGTATTCTTATTTTATCTCCAGTTTTGTGAAGAAAAGATAAATATGGACAACACAAGATATGATTGGCTGGTTAAAGCCACCAATGGGAATTCAGCGGATACCTATCTATATTCCACCCACGCTACAGCATCTGTAGCAGGGGAAAGGAACCCTTTTCAGCCTAGAGACGAAATGACAGGCTGGGAAGGGTCTTGAGAGCTACATTCCAACAGCTGGTGGCGTTAAGGGAGTAGTGTGGGATCAAAGCCAATTGGGCATGGCCAAATACTGTGTTTCCCCGAAAATAAAAGACAGTGTCTTATATTTATTTTTGCTCCCAAAGATGCACTAGGTCTTATTTTCAGGGGATGTCTTATTTTTCCATGAAGAAGAATACGGTACACATTTATTGTTATCTTATTATCGGGGAGGCCTTATTTTCAGGGGATGCCTTATTTTTCAGTGAGAGGCAAAACCGTAAGTAGGTCTTATTTTCGGGGGATGTCTTATTTTCAGGGAAACAGGGTACCCACTCAGGAATAAACAGTGTCCAACCCTTCTCAGGCCTCCAAGGAAAATTCAAGTTTATACGTGCTTATTAAGGAGTAAGCTCCAGCATATAGTACTAGCTTCCAGACCTGCGAACTGCAACTTAATTCTGCAGAGGTTATTTAAAATTTAAATGCTCTTGGGATACCCAGTGTGGGGCAGGGGGGGGGTCAAGTGTTGGACTAGTAGTCAGAATACGTGGGTTCAAATCCCTGCTGAGCCATGAAAACTCACCAGGGGAGTAGAACTGCTAAAGCTATTCCTTAAATACCTCACTCATATTGAAAGCTCTATTAGGGTTGCTCAGAGTCGGTTCCAACAATATCAACAGAAGCTTGTTGAGTTAATGAGTACCCTCCCGCCCTCTTTCAACAGATTCAAAAACTACATCTATTATTCCCAATTTGGGGGTCTTTGTACTATTATCTTTGCAACTATATGAAATACCTTTCCCCAGAAATTATCCTCTACTGGTAACAATAGCTATGCTGATCTCCTTGGATACAACATCCTCAGTAGTTCTGGGCAGTGCAAGCAGAGTATGCTGGACAAAAGCAAATTCCCTCCAGCAAACAGCTGTAGTACAAATGCCTCTCATCCTGGCTGTGCTCTGCCAGATCAATGGAGGACCGAGTACAGTAGGATCCCGGTATCCGCTGGGGATTGGTTCCAGGACTTCCCATGGATAATAAAAACCGTGGATAAGAGAGAACACCAAAAATCCCGAAAACTTCTGTTTTATGACAGTAGCTTGCTTTAGGGATGCTGTTTTATGATTGTAGCTTGCTTTACAGCTGCTGTTTGTGACAGTAGCTTGCTTTGTGGCTTCTGAATTATTTATTTAATTTCCCCCCTGCCAACCATGGATAACTGAAACAGTGGATAATGAATCAGTGGATAGGGGGGTCCTACTGTACTCCTACCCAAACTCTCCCAACAGCCAAACGGAAAACCCAGATTCAGAAGGAAAAAGGAGCCCCATCCTTCAGCAATCAGCCAAACAATACTTAAGAGAGACAATTCTTTATTAGATGTCCACAAATGCTCTGCAAACACAGATACACATATCATTTATAATATTTGCTGAACAACACAGGCTTTTGTTTAACACCCAACTGTATACAAGTGACTCCAGTTGCAAACGGATAGACTTGGACATGCACAAAACATCACCAAAAACATCAGCAGTCACAGTCCTGTACCTACATTTACAGAGGAAGGCCTTAGATGAGCTCCAAACCATTACTGGTTTCATAGTTAAGCAAAGCCAAAAGAAACATTCACCCCTCCTTCAGCTTTAGCCAGTATCAAATCTTCAAGCAGTTTTGCCAGCTTGGCCTCACCCCCTCAAAAACATTTAAATGGAAAGAAAAACTTGGGAGAGGAAGAGGAATTTTTTTTTAAAAAAAGAACTATCCTGAAACTCAGCCAACCAATCACTGCGTTTTGTGTTGCCATTTATTATTCAATCCATCATGGGGGTGATCAAAAGCTGGGAGTATGACTAATCATTACAGAGTCAACAACGCACCCACAGAAGACAGGGAAACGATTTAAAAAGAATCAACAACAGAAAAAACCAAGGAAGGTTTCTACATTGGCTTGCAGCTCATTTAAAAAAAAAACCGATCTCCTTCTGAGTCTGAAAATGAAGCCCGTGTTAAATTAGCTGGCTTTTTTGTGAGGCATTTGGCGACAGTTAATTCTTTTTAATCTGCCCCACCATCATGCCAATGATCCTTTTTAGTAGTTTTATTTAGAGATGGGCACGACTTGAAAAAAAAAATTTTTCGAGTTGTCGTTAGTCGGGCCGGTTCCGTTTCGGCTCGTTTCCGTTTTTCGCGAAAATTCGCAAAAATTAGTCGGTTCGTTTTTTCGTTGTCGTTAGTACTGGTTTGGGGAGGGGGTAGCGGGCTCCTGGAGGGAGCTGCAGGAGTCAGCCAGAGCCACAAGTGACGGACTGGCAGACTCCTTGCACCCGCTGTGTCTCACGTACTTGCATGTAGTGCAATGCAAGTAGATCTGGCTTAGGTTTAAGACGGGTTAGCGCAAGGGCTAGGGTTAGGCTAGTTACGGGTGAGGTTAGGGTGAGTATTGGGGTGCACCTCTGGGTGCCTCTCTGACCCACTTAGAAGGACAGTGTACTGGCGTATGGGTTAGGCTTAGGGTTCGGGTTTGGGCTACGATTAGTGGGCTGTTTATGCCCGATTGGCACATCCCAGAAGTCTCTGTAGTCAACCTGGCCAAGTGGCCATGCGATTGGTGGAAAATTTGCATGGTCTACTCCCATGGGCGAGCCCATCATTGCAAATGTGCAGGTAAAAAAAAAATAAAATAAAATAAAATAAAATAAAATAAAATCAACGGAGACTTTTTTTGCAAGAAAAACCCACTGCTGCTACTGTAAAAATTCAAGCATTTAAAATAGCTAATTTTCGCATGTTTCTGTGGTGCTTTGGTGGGGTTTTGGTGGGGTTTTGGGCAACGATTTCAAAAAAAATATTGCGGTCGCCATTTTGGATCCCCCCCACCGCATGGCAAATGGATGTGCCCTCCCAGCCTGGTACAGTCAGCAAAACCTGGCCATGCGATTCGTGGAATGGCTCCAAAACTTTGCATGGTCCACTCCCATGGGTGAGCCCATCATTGCGAATGCGCAGGTGTAAAAAAATAAAATAAAATAAAATAAAATAAAATCAACAGAGACTTTTTTTGCAAGAAAAACCCACTGCTGCTACTGTAAAAAATCAAGCATTTAAAATAGCTACTTTTCGCATGTTTCTGTGGTGCTTTGGTGGGGTTTTGGGCAACGATTTCAAAAAAAATATTGCTGTCGCCATTTTGGATCCCCCGCACTGCATGGCAAATGGATGCGCCCTCCCAGCCTGGTACCAGCAGCGCAGCAGTAGCAATAGCCAAGGAGAGGGGGGCGGGGAACCCCCCCCAAATAAAACACCCTTCTGGCCTGGTAGGTGCCCTCAGACAGTTTTCGCCTACTTTTAGGGCCGGGAATCGGTTTTTTTTTAACTTTTAAAAACTTTTTTTCTGTGCCGCTTGGCATTGCGCGATCGCCGCGATGCAAGTAACGAGCACGACAAATCAGACCAAATTGTTCGTTCGTCGGTTCGAGCTCGAATTCTGGTGGAGTAATTCCCGTTTCCGTTTCCGTAGAGTAACGGATACGAGTAACGGAAACGGAAACGGGAATACCGCTAAGTCGTGCCCATCTCTAGTTTTATTATTATGTCTTATTTAGTTTGTTATTACTGTTGTTGTTTTTATTCTGTTGTAAACCGCCCGGAGTTCCTCTGGAAGACGGGTGGTATACAAGTACTAAAATAAAATAAATAAATAAATAAATTGGCCGGTGCAGCTGTGGATGCTATGAAATCCACCATGTAATAAGGAACAGAGAGAGAGAGAGAGAGAGAGAGAGGAGAAAGCTGTGTTTGGCTTCCTGGTAGGCTCGCAGGCGGTGGAAGGCAGCCTGCTGGCGGCATGTCCTTAAATCACCTCCTTCCTCCCAGACGCTGCAGAAAAGCAAGCGGGACCGAGTTGGCACAGGGCGCACGGAAGAGGCCCTGCCACCAACCTCCCCTTCGCACAAAGGCCGCCTGGAAAACACTGGCCAAGAAGGGCCCTGTCCTGGGATGACACGCACCTTAGCGGATTTGGGGAGGTGGGTCGTTATGTGGCCCGATGAGTCCCTCCCTGCCCCCCCCGTCTCCAACCAAAGTGCACCCTCCTGCGTTGCTACTTGGGGCTGGGGAATATGTGTGTGCGTGCGTGTGCGTGTGTGGGGGGGTTGAGAGCGTGCGAGGAGGAGCCCAGGGGCCAGAAGAAGGGCCAAATGACGAAATCTGTGTCAACTGGATGGGAAGGAGGTGAAGCGCCTCCTTCATCAAGGGGGGGGGGGAGGAGGAGAAGGAGAGGGAGAGGATGTTCTCCCCCCCCACCCACCTCACAGGATCCAGAGCAACCACCCCTTTCCAAATATAGATGGGTTGGGGGGGGTGGGGGAGAGGCGGTTGACGTCATGCATGGAAATAGCCCTGTGAACCAGTGGGCGGTGGTGGTGGGGGGGGGGGGGGTCCTCTGGGGCTGCTTCTGGGAAGCCTGGCTGGGAAGGCAAGGACTTCCCGAGGAGGAGGAGGAGGGGGGGGGGGGCGTCCTGAAATAACAAAAGTTGGCCAAGGCAGGGACCGAGTGGGGAGGCGGATTCTTCCCCAACTGACACACACACACACACACACACACACACATACACACACACACATACTCTCTTCCACTTGTGCAGTCCCCCCCTTCTCTCTCTCCTCCGCCCTGCCCCCCCCCACGGATCCATGGCACTGCCAGGCGATGGTGGCTCCCTGGGGGCTGAGATTACTCGCCCACCCCCCCACCCCACGCGCTTCCCTCTGCTTGGTGTCAGGGATGGGCGGCTGCCCTCCTTCCTCCTCCTCCTCTTTCCTCCAGGAGGGGCCACCACCCAGAGAACGCATGAGAAGGATGATGATCCACTCGGGGACCCCCAGTCGCCCTGCCTCCAGAAGGGGCGGCCAGCCCCCCCTCCCAGCCCCCCAGCCCCCCACCCCAGGGAGCCGGTCGTCCAAGAGGGGGCTGCTTGTGTGTGTGTTGTGTGTGTGTGTGTTTATAAATTGTTATCCACCATCCCCGAGGGTCAAGAAAAGGCAGGCGAGTGGGGGGGGGGGCGAGCTGCCGCCCCCTTCCCCTCCCCTCCCCTCCCCCCCATCCAAAATCCAAGGGAAATTGTAGCCGGGTGGGAAGGAGGGCCCCCCAGATCAGCTGCCCCCACCCCCCACCCTGGGCTGAGGGGTGTGTGTGTGTGTGTGCGTGTGTGTGTGTGTGTGTGTGTGTGTGTGTGTGTGTGTGTGTGGCGTGGGGAGGGGAGGGGGGAAGTTTTAAGCTGCGCTGCCACTGGCACGAAGGAGCCAAAAAAGACCAGGGTCGCCTTCCCCCCCCCCCACACACACACACACACACACACACACACACACACACACACACCCAGCCATCCTCCCCCCCCCGCATCGCCTTGGGATCCTCCTGGCCAACCCCCTCCCCCTCCTCCCCCCCCCCCCCCCACCCCCACCCAAAAAGAAATCAAGAACTCGATCAAAGAGCCCTGGTTAATTCCACACACACACACACACACACACACACACACACACACACACACACACACACACACACACACACACACACACACACCCCTCGCTCCTCATCTCCTTCTTCCTTCCTCCCACCTGCGCCGGGAATATCCCTCCCCCCCCCCCCCCGCCGCCGCGCTCCCAAAATACCTGCCGCCGCGGAAAGGGAGGGCGCGCGTGGACCGGACCGGAATGATAAAGGGAGGGAAGGGGGAGAAAGCCCCCTCCCCCCCCCCCAAAAAAAAACCCACTCCACCCCCCCCACTATCCCACCCGCGGGAGATGACAGGTAAATATGGGGGCGGGGGTCCCCCATTCACCCACCACCCTCCTCCTCCTCCTCCTCCTCCTCCGTGGGGGGGGGGGGCGGCAGGTGGGGTGGGGGGGGGGCTGTATGCTCACCGCGGGGGGGTCCCCCATCTCCTCCTCCTCCTGCCCCTCCTCCTCCTCGGGGGCGCCGGGCAAGGGGGTGCGCATGGCGGGAGAGCGCCCGCCGCGGGCCCTTCACCCGCTCAAGTAGTGACAAAGCCAGCCCGACCGACCGACCGCCGGAGCAGCAGCAGCAGCAGCCGCTACGCCACGCCACGCCACGCCCCCTTCTCAACGCCACGCCCCCCCCTCCTCCTCCCCGCCCCCTCCTTCCAGGGAGGAGGCGAGCAGCCAAAACACCAAGCGGGGCGGGGGGGGGGGGGGAAACACGCCAAAACACTCCATCCAGCAGAAAGCAGCTGGGAAGGGAGGGAGGGAGGGGGAGACTGGAAGCGCCGAGCCAACCACAGCTCGGGCTGCCCCTCGGCCGGCCAATGAGCTCCCTCGGGCGGCGTGATGGCCTCGTGCAGCTAAGCTGCCAGCAGGAAAGGCCCCTCGTGGGCACGTTCCGCGGCGGCGGCGGCGGCGGCTCTGGAAACTAGGGGAAAGGTCGGCGCGAGGAGAGAGAGGGAGGGTGGGAGGGAGGGAGGGAGGCGGGGCTCGGCGAAGGCAAAAAGGAAGGGCGGGGTCGTCGTCGCTCAGTTACTGAGGGAGCGGTGGCGGCCAGCCAGGGAATGCCCAGGCGGGAGAAGAAGAGGAGGAGGAGGGGGGGTGTTTGTGGGGGGGGAGCGTTGGGAGGGAGAGGCGTGGCCAGAGAGCGGTTGCTCGCTCGGGATAGGGCGGCCGGCGTTGACATCGCCGCCCCCGCCCCAGCAACAACGCCGCGGCGGCTCCCCCCCCTCCTCTCCTCCTCCTCTCGGGGGCCCCTCCCGGCGGCGCGAGCGTCCTGGCGGCCAACGGCATCCGTGCCGTGCATGAGGCGGCGGTGTGTCCTTTCCCGCGCACCCCCGCCCCACCCGCCCGTCCGCCCCTCACACAAGCGCACGATTTGCCCCCTTTGGGGCGGCAGCCCCTCCCCCCTCCGAGGGGGCCTGCGAGGGGTGTGTGTGTGTGTGTGTGTGTGTGTGCGCGCGTCTCCCCCAAGGAAACGGCGGGAGGCTTCTCCTCACACGAACACCCACCCACCCCCGCCAAGTTCCTGAGTTGACACAAAACAAAAGTCCTAAAGCACCAGAGGAGTGAAAAAGACACACCCATGTTGCACGCACAGCCCCACTAGAGAGGGGACAACGAGGGGACAAAAAGCCCTCTCGACGGCAATTTCCCCCAACCCCACCCCCCAAAAAAAAAAAAATTCCAGGGCACCTCACGTCTTCTAAAAACGGACCTTAAAACATTTGTTGGTTTTAAGGCTCTGGTTTTCCAGTCCCGACTTGGCTCCCCCTTTGGTGTTGTGGCTCATGGCTGGCCGTGAAAATAATAATAATAATAATAATAATAATAATAATAATAATAATAATAATAATAATAATAATAATAATAATAAAAGTGCCCTCTTGTTTGGACAGAAGGAAGGGCGGCAGTCCTGCAAATGGCCTCAGCCCCCCCCCCGCCCTTCCCTCCCTGGGCCTTGTCACGATTTTTCTTCACCGGACGCTCAAGTGAGATATATTGGGCTCGATGTAAACACACAAGATGCCAAAAAAAATCGGATTTGCAGTTCCAGCTCTGTAGGCAAAGAAAAAAAAGGGCCAAGCTGTGTGTCCCCCCCAGCACCACCCACTCCACCCCCTTTTTTTTCCCCGATCGGCCGATTTCCTGACTGAACTCCATGGCCTGGCTTCTGTTCCGTTTCAGAGAAGGAAAAGAAAAATACCTGATGAAAACGCCAAAGACAAATTGGCAGTCATGTCTAGTGGCTATGTGAGATTGAACCCCTGCTAAACTGCTGTCTTTGTGGTTTTCCAAGGAGAAAAGGGGGGTAAAAATAGTCAAAAAATAGTCATGAATGAATGAATGAATGAATAAATGAATAAATAAATAAATAAATAAATAAATAAATAACCCATCTTCATCCAGGAATTGAACCCTGCCCCAGGTGACTGATCCTCTTGTGCTCATTCCAATAGGGTGAAACACACATAACAAGGTAGCAGTGTGATCTCCAAACATTTGTAATCACACTGTGTAAGCATATTTGCAACAAGGGTAAGTGGGAAGGTAAACAACATCTTTGCAGTAAGACATTGCCACTTAAATGGTAAAAGCTAACAAATTAAAGTTGAAGAATTAAAGCATTTCATACCCAAAACACAAATATGAGAGATTAAATATCTTTTCTGTCTTTGTCAAGACCAGAGCTCAGTTGGCACAACTACGCCTGTAGAGAGAGAATTACGCTGATTTGGAGAAGCCCGTGTCAAGCAGAATTCTGCTTACATTAATCTGGATTACACATTTGCAAATTCTATGACATAACCCAAATGGTAAAGTCCCAAGTAAATCTTTTCTTGGGCAAAAATAAGAGTACAAAATCCATGCATTAAAATGAGTCACCAGACCAAACAATATGTTTTAAAGTTTGTGTATTTTTCATTTATTGTTCTTTTCAATTAGGCCACTGGGTAAAACAATTTGCACTGAGTTCTCTCTTTTTTCTGCACCTACAAGCATTCACGCCATGAGATAGTTCAGCCCCCATGACTTTAAAAATATCCCATCAGTCTTGCACATTTGAAATTCAGAACATTATGTTATGCTGTATGATATGTCTAGGGTAGCCGATGCGTGGGAACATACACCTGTACATAAGAAAGCAATCCAAAGTGTAGGTAGAAATTGAGCAGCTGTGTGTATTATTCTCTCCCATAACCCTAAATTTCTTTGTTTCTGTAGAAGTGCTTAAAATTTAACAACAATTTGGTGGAATAAAACATACTATAGCATTCATATTTGACTGCTTCTTTTTCCAGTTCTGACTTTCCTTTATGTTTTCAACTACTGATGAACAGCTTATGACAGGGGTTTGTTGTTATCACACAGTGCTATTTGAATAATATTCCTGTGTATTTAAAATTCATATGTTTGGATTGATTTGCTAGTGTATCATTGCAGTATGGTCTTATAGCCAGGCTTTTTATTTGCCTTGTTATCATTCCTTCTAATCATCTAATGGACTGAAATAGTGATTGCCAATATAATTGTAAATGAAACAGCTACTAAGAAACAAAAGGGAAATTCTGGCATGTTCTGGCAATCAGACAATTTTTAAAAGCCCACAAGGAGGAGGAAGAAAACTGAGAATTTCTTCAAACAGAAATGGCTCAGTCCAGCCACTGGTAGTTTATTGTAGTTCAACAAATATATAGACAGTGAAGTTTGGTGGAACTGGCACCGTCTAACTATTTAAGTATGATTTAAAGATACAGAAGAATAGGAGGTAGAACACAGGTCAAACATTGTTTTGGGAAGCTAATGATAATTGTAATCATAATTGTCATCAATGTATTTGTGTCCTGCTTTTCCACTAATAGTACCCTAAGTTGTTTACAACATAGATAGGGTATGTCAGAGACAAGGTGAAATCAGTCACAATTCCACTTAAAGGCAAAATGAGTATGACATTTTCAATGGTTCTGCTCTAAATAGTTCAGTACCAATGAGAATAAAAAACATCCTAAACTATATTTGTCATATAGTGTCATATAGTGTCTGCATACCAACATGGCAAGCCCTGGGGAATCATAGGCAAATTTCCTGAACCCGGGACCCACTATGCTCCATACTAGTTCTGTACATTGGCAGAAATGACACAATCAGAGCTGGAAGTCCATTTCTAGTTCCAAAGAAACTCTAGGATGGGGGAACAAGGCACAGAGAAACCCTGCACCTCTGTTTAGTACACAATGTGCCACTTCGAAGGTTCTTAGGAGCAGACATTTTCTGGGAATGTTGTTTTCTTTTGGGAGCTTTGGGGAATCTAGGGGGAACTCTAAGATGCCAATGAGGGCAAGGGATGGCAATTTCTACTCGCTTTTCATCTCTGTCCCCTTATTCCAAACCAGCCCAGCAAGCCACAGGTCCCAAACACGGGATGAGCTCCAAACCAAAGGGTCAGAAGTCATGCACAATATGTGACCATTGAACAGTGCCTTCAGTGCCAAGCGGGCAGTCAGGAAATAGGGCACAGGTCAAAGCCCAGAGAGGGACAGGTTGACTTGCCTGGGCAGCCGTTTTCAGATGGACAGGAGCCTGGGAATGGCAACAGCTGAGGCGTACAGTATTTTTGAATGGCTGGCGGCAAGCCGTGGGAGTGAAAAAGGAATCCCAGGAGGCTTTGCATGTTGAGCTGGAGTTATACGAGCCGGATTCCATGCAGCGTTGTCCTGAAAAGGGGGTCAGAGCTGTGTCAGGTTGCCTTGTACTACATTTGAGCACTTAATCCAAACATGACATGGACTGTCCCCTCCAGCAATGGGTGAGAATGGCCCCCGTATTGAGCACTACGTGCAAATAAAAGGACAGAGTCCTTTCAGTTTCCCACTCAACACTGGGAAAACAAAGAGATCAGGGACAGGTGTTCAGGTTATATTGGACAAAGAGAAATATGTATTATTATTTCTACAGTGATGAAAATATTTTTCTGAGCTATGGGAACACAAAGCCATAGGTGATGGGTTAGTAGCACCATAGTTCCTAAAAATACAAAGTTTAAAGTCCCAGTTGCATTAAAATGTTTTATTTTACTTCTGGATGGATTTGATCTTGGGTTGATTTGTTTTATTTGATAGCAGTTTCTAACAATGTAAAGGTCATAGGAACATAAGAAGAGCCATGCTGGATTCGGCCAACGGCCCATCTAATCCAGCTTCCTGTATCTCACAGTGGCCCCACCAGATGCCTCTGGGAGCGGACGAGTCTAGATATCTGTCTCCTGATCCCACTCCCCTGCCTCTGGCCCTTGAAGTACCCCGGTTTTAAGCCTGGAGATTACACATCTCCCTCATGCTTTGTAACCTGTGATGGACTTTTCAATCCATAAGAGGACCTGCCCTCTTATCCCCTGACTGTGCAATTTTCTCAGCAGCCTTTGGTGAAGGACTGTGTCAAAAGCCTTCTGAAAATCCAGATAGACTATATCCACCGGTTCACCCAAATCCACATGCCTGTTGACCTTTTCAAAAAATTCTAAAAGATTTGTCAGATAAGACTTACCCTTACAAAAGCCATGGTCCCTTGTAATAAAAGTGAAGCCTAGCCGTATTTTGATTAGCTTGTGCATAAATCTGGAATTATTTATCCTAATTGGGAGTATTGCTGACCAGAGGTGGCACTGCCCAACGTCATCTAAAGAAACATAAGATCGCCCCCACCCTGCTCGCTCTAATCTGGGCATTTGTGGTGAAGTCCCCCAAGATATATGACAGCTGAGGCCTCCCCTCCCCTTCCATAAATAAGGGTTATGTGACCTCAGTGAGAGAATGCTAATAATCATCATTATTTGTTTTAGTGAGCCCAAATGCCTGTGTTTCTGCATCAAGGGAATGCAATAGGAAAAAAAATGTGTTATGTATATATTGGACACTATGACATATTTCCAATAAAGATTTAAGTAAGCTATTTAGTTGGTGGTGCTGTAACATATCTGACATGTCTCTTCAACATGTAGCGATGTTCAGTTGTCTGCCCACGTTTAGTGGTGAGATAATTCTCTATTGAACAATCTCTGAACTTCATAGACATAATGCTGTCCTACATTATTCAACATTTTGTTGGAAATTAAACAACAATGAACATAAATGGATTCTATGTGCTTTTATTGTGGTTGGAAGATAAATGCTGCAGTCACCTTCTATTATTCAATACAGTTGATCAATGAACCGACAACACTACAGTAATTGAACACATGGAATATAAATGGCAATTTAATGTGTACCTCCTTTTATTGAAGCTAATGCATAGCATTTATTGTTACCCTGTTTCACTTCCATTATGTGTGTGTGTGTGTGTGTGTGTGTGTGTGTGTGTGTGTGTGTGTGTGTGTGTGTGTGTGTGTGTGTGTGTGTGTGTTTTCCCCCACCTTTTTTGAGTCTGTTTTTCGATTGCACACAATTTTCTGTTATCTCAACATTGTAATGCAGAATAACTCATTTTGTGAGTAATTGTTCAGTCAGTGGGTTAGTTGCAGAGATTCTCAGGGAGGAATATCAGGGGGTCAAGGAAGAATATTATAAGGTTCAAATAGTGGCCTAGTGCTTTTCTTCTGGTGCCATCCCCATGCTCTGTTATGTGTACTGAAGCGACGATGATATATGCAGGAGGAGAGAGTTGCACACTACAGGGCAGCAGCTTATGGCATTAACTGCTGTTTTTATTAATTAAAAACCCACTCTTTAATTGTGGTGAGAAATGGGAATGCAAAGATGTCTGTGAAGATTCTCAGTCATCCAGGTGAGTTTATCTGGAAGTTGAGTCATGGCAACTGGACTTCTTTTTCTTGAGAGACAGAAACGTTTCGCTGTTCATCCAAACACCGATGAAGCTGTTTGGATGAACAGCAAAACGTTTCTATCTCTCAATAAAGAAGTCCAGTGGCCATGACTCAACTTCCAGGGAATGCAAAGAGTTATTTTCTACAGAATGTAGCTGTAACTACTTTTGTTGATTGACGTGATAGCTCTGGACGTGTTGATTTCTGGTAGCCAGCCCAGTTTCTTTTCTTGCTCTAAGGCTGCGCAGCAGGCCTTGACAAGTGCAGTAAACCTCACTTCCAAGTAAACATTTATCACATCTGGCTTGAAAGTTCCAGCATGTGTTTGTTGTGTTCTATGGTGTCAAGAAGTCATTCCAACCCAAAGGGGTTTCCTGGAATAATCCACTCTAGAAAACATCACAAAATTAGAGCTTAGTTCGGGTGGGGAAGCAGATGAATTGAGCAATGCAACTTCAAGAAAATATTTATTCATTTTCTTATTTTCCAGTCTGACTTCTAGGAATTGTTCCGAAGGTAGTAGGAAAGGCAGCTGTAGACTTGTTGTTCTTAAAGAAAGCCACTTCAGCTGTGACTACACTGACCCTTTTGCAGTGGGCTGGTGCAGACTAGATAGGGTCACCTGAGGTCAGGAGGAGGAGTGCTGTGCCATTTGGTGCAATCTAGCACCTCAATGGCATACTAGCTGTTTAGTTGAGCTTAGTCAACTGTTAGTTTATGGGATCATTAATCGTTAAATAAGCACACCACTTTAGGTAAAAAAGGTAAAGGTAAAGGTCCCCCCCCCCGCCGCCGCCGCACATGCATGCTAGTCCTGTCTGACTCTAGGGGTGGTGCTCATCTCCGTACGCAAGCCGAAGAACCAGTGTTGTGCAAGTCTATGTGGCCATGTGGCTGGCATGGCTCCAAGGAAACAGTTTTACCTTCCCACTTTTTATGGCGGTACCTATTTATCTACTTGCATTTACATGCTTTCAAACTGCTAGGTTGGTAGGAGCTGGGATTATCAGTCGGAGCTCACTCCACTGCCTGGCACCCAGGATTCGAACCGCCGAGCTGCTGACTTTACAGGCGACAGTTTTCGGAGCCTTAGTCTGCTGAGCCACCGCACACCCCTGGATGCTGGCAAATTAAACACTTCTTTTGCTCTTCTGCAGAGGGGCAGGGCAAGTGATTGGTACGTTTGATATCACTTAGATTACATATTTATTTGCGTTGTACATGGCGCTAATCAAGAAACTACTGGCAGCTGTAGTTTCAATCAGCACTTTACACAAAGGCAAAACAATTAGATTAATCTCAGGGTTTCATATTAGTGATGGGTTACCAGAGGCTGCTACAGTTGCTGCTGCAACACTTACTCTGCCCTTCTCCAAAGGGGGAGAAGTGTTGAAGTTGCTGATATCCTGGAATATTCCACTCTGAACCACCATGAAACTGGAGCTTAGTTTCATGATATCAGAAATTGACAAATTAGAAGTAACAAATTAGAAGCAGGGGCTCAAAAATGTCAGTAGAGGCACCCTGGGGACTGATTGGTTTGCTCTAGCAATCTGGTCATCTGATACCTGGTAAAAAGAGTGAACCAGCCCATCCCCACAGCATACCAAACAACAGGAGAAATGCACATCTCATCAATCCCTCTGTTGTCTTTTCTTTGCCTGTCTAAAACTGCAAGGGAAATCGGTACAGGGCAGCCCACAGCAGGACATATTTTTATTAGGGTGAAGTACAGTTCCACAAAAGGATTCAAAATTTTGAGTTTTTCCAGGATTCTTCTCACAAGATGCAACCTTAGCCTGGAACGCAAGCTAGGTTTAATCTACATAGAAAAGGGACCAGGTAGTCAGATTTTATGCACCATTCCACAGAGTGATACAGCTGTAGAAAACTGGTTTGTTGTGTGTGTTTTTTTTTTTTTTTTTTGAGATTTTGAGGCTTTTTAGAGCTGCAGTACCAGACCTTTCCAAGGTCTTCAAAATGCCACACATCCTATGCTTTATAAATAATATACAATCCAAACCCTACTGAATAAGAGTCGTACCACAAATAACAATCTTGATACATCAAATCAATAGAAAAAAAGCATTGTGTTGATACCAATTAAGAGCCTGTTGAAACAGGAAGGTATTGATAAGTGCACTAGACGTGCCAATAAAAAACAAAGCCTCCTCCGCAAAGGAGTTCCAGAATCTAAGCATTGCAACCAAGAAACCTTTCCTGTCCCTGGTCCCAGTCCAAAGGCTTCCAAAGCCCAGGTGCATGCCGGTGGTGCAAATTCAGGTAACGTCCATGTAGTTCCCAGGCACTGGCGCACATCAGAGCATGTCCCACCAACAGACTTTACAGAATTCACATGAATAACCATGATTATCTTTCTGTGTACAGATTGTGGGGGGGGAGCAGTTTGGCATTATCTGAGAAGGCTCCTGTACCGGTATTTGCTATGGCATCATAAACCAAAGCACTCTCTCGGCAGTCCATGTATGAATGGGTTTGAACAATGTGGTGCTGCCGCCGCCTCCTTTGATTGACCTCACCAAGTTCTTGACCACTCCTAGCTCCTAAGCTTATCGTTTGTTCTTCTGCAGTTACTGGAAAGAGTGGGGAAGAGTGCAAGCCGTGGGTGTCTTGTTGGCGACTGAGCTTTGTACTTAAACACTGGCTCGGTGGGCAGGGAGTCATGCGGCAGGGCCATAGCCCTTTGTTCAGGTGCCCTTGACAGCCGCACATGAAGTTTAATCATCTAGCAAGCCTTGAAAGCAAAGGTGCGGCCTCACAGGCCGAATCATTGCCCACAAAGGATAGAAAAGTTAGCCGCTGGCCTCTGGGAGAGACACAAGTATACGTCAGCTTGACTTCCAATTCCCGGAAAGATCCTAGAGCAGGTTATTAAGCAGTCAGTCTGCAATTATCTAACAAACAATGCTGTCATTACAAGACGTCAGCACGGGTTTCTTAAAAACAAGTCATGCCAGACTAATTTGATCTCTTTCTTTGATAGAATTACAGGCCTGGTGGATGAGCAGAATGCTGTGGATATTGCTTATCTGGACTTTAGCAAGGCCTTCGATAAGGTTCCCCATGGTATTCTTGCTAAGAAGTTAGTAGCAAGTGGGATAGATAGTGCTACTGTTAGGTGGATTTGTAATTGGTTGACTGATCGCACCCAAAGGGTGATCATAAATGGCCTCTCATCAGCTTGGAGAGATGTGACCAGTGGGGTGCCCCAGGGTTCTGTTCTGGGTCCAGTGCTGTTCAATATCTTTATTAATGACTTGGAGGAAGGAATAGAGAGTATGCTAATTAAATTTGCAGATGATACCAAATTGGGAGGGGTTGCTAATTCCCTAGAGGATCGGATGAAAATCCAAAAGGACCTTGACAGATTAGAATGCTGGGCCAAAGCTAATGGAATGGATTTCAACAGAGGGAAGTGTAGGGTGCTACATCTAGGTAAAAAGAATAAATTGCACAGATATAGGATGGGGGACACTTGGCTAGAGAATAGTACCTGTGAAAGGGATTTGGGGGTCTTGGTGGACCACAAATTGAAGATGAGTCAGCAATGTGATGCGGCGGCCAGGAAAGCCAATGCGATACTTGTTGCATCAACAGAACCATAGTGTCTAGATCAAGGGAAGTGATAGTGCCACTCTATTCTGCTCTGGTAAGACCCCACCTGGAGTACTGTGTCCAGTTCTGTGTGCCTCAGTTTAAAAAGGATGTTGACAACCTCGAGCGGGTGCAGAGGAGGGCAACCAGGATGGTCGAGGATCTGGAGGAAATGTCTTATGAGGAACGGCTTAGGGAACTGGAAATGTTTAGCCTTTCAAAAAGAAGACTGAGAGGGGATATGATAGCTATGTTTAAATATTTGAAAGGATGTCATATTGAAGAGGGAGCAGGTTTGTTTTCCATGGCTTCAGAGACTATGACTCGGGGCAATGGTTTCAAACTACGGGAAAAGAGATTCCATTTGAACATTAGGAAGAACTTCATGACAGTTAGAGCTGTTCGGGTGGTGTAGTCTCCTTCTTTGGTGGTTTTTAAGCAGAGGCTGGATGGCCATCTGTCGGAAATATTGCGAAGGGGTTCCTGCATGGCAGGGGGTTGGACTAGATGGCCCATGAGGTCTCGTCCAACTCTATGATTCTATAATCACAAATAGACGTGTGAGAAAGTCTCTGGCCACTGATGTTGCACTGTATTGTGAAAATAAAACATGAACCAGGTGCCCCTTCAAAACCTAGCTCCCACGGGCCTTGCTGTCTGGAAGATTCCACAAGCCGTCATTCAAAACAAGTACAGTAGGACTCCAGTATCCACTGGGGATCGGTTCCAAGCCTTCCTGTGGATAATGAAAACCATGGATAAGACAGAATGCCAACATCCCCCAAAATGGCTGTTTTTGTGACAGTAGCTTGCTTTACGGCTGCTGTTTGACAGTAGCTTGCTTTACGGCTGCTGTTTGTAACAGTAGCTTGCTTTGCAGCTGCTGAATTATTTTTTAATTTTTTACTCTGCCATCTGTGAATAACTGAACCCGTGGTCAATGAATCAGTGGATATGGAGTACCTATTGTAATACTTCCAGGTTTTTGGTGCTGTTTGTGGTACGTTTCACCTCCACACAGAGCCTGAGTATAAGATCCTGAGGCTACTATTTGGCCTTATTTTTGTACTACAGCTCTCAAAATCCTCCTGCCAGTAGGAACCATCTTCTAAATCTGTCTCACTCCACTCCCTGAAACGGTGCATAAAATCCAACTACCTGATCCCTTTTTCTCCAGTATCGACTAAGTCTAGCTTGTGTTTCAGGCGAAGGTTCAATCTTGTAAGAAGAGTTCTGGGGGGGGGGGTTGAATCCTCTTGTGGAACTGTACTTTGCCCAAATAAAAGTGTTTCAATTTCCCTTGCAGTTTTACACACGGGAGGACCACAGTTCTCTTTCTGCTCTCGCAAAAACCATCCAGACCCTTGATGTCCACTGCCAAGGCAAGACGAGAAGACCAGAAGAATTCCAAAGAAGCAGCAAATATTATTATCCTCACATTACAGGAAGCATGATGGAGAATGTGGTCAAGGCAAAGAGCATATACCCATGTTTCCCCGAAAATACGACACTGTCTTATATTTATTTTCCCCCAAGAACATACACTAGGGCTTATTTTTGGGGTAGGTCTTATTTTCGGGGAAACAGGAACTGCAAGCAAACATGCTACAAAGTACGGTAACTTTGGTGGTCCAACCTAAGGGAGGAAGCACCATGGATGGAAAGGGAGGGGCAATGTGCGGTGTGTGTGTGTGTGTGTGTGCAGGCACAGCCACGCCCATCACTAGGTCTTATTATCGGGGTAGGGCTTATATTTAACAAATGCATAGAAATCCTTCTGGGGCTTATTTTTGGGGTAGGTCTTATTTACAGGGAATCAGGGTAGCTGTTTCTTGCTCCAATTCACCTAGTCGTGTCATGATGGAGGCAAGTTTTGCACTCAGCACATCTGTGTTTCCCATGGACAAAGGGATACTGCCAGTTGGATCCCCTGCACTCGACCGCTGGCTCCCTTCCGCCAAAGGCCCAGTGCACTGCCCTGCAGACTGGAGCAAGATAGTCATATTTATTCAGGCCGCCACCCAAGCAGGCCGAAGAGGATGACAGGGCAAAGAGGTCAATCTAGTTGACACTGTTCCTCATTGCTTTTTTTTTGGCTATATGTGCACATGGTGCTCCAAACCAGAGGCACTTCTTATACACTGCAGAACAAACGAGATTGTATGATGCCAAATAGACTCCCAGGAGGTGAAATACCTATAAAATCTTCAAGGTGGATACACATACACCCACACAAACATTATATCAGCTTCTGCCGTCTAAACGGCAGCAAGAAGGGGGAAATTTTAAACTGGGTGGGTTCTGCTTAGTATGAGTTCTAGACCAGGAAAGACAAGGCTGCATATAAAGATCAAAATGTCTCTCCTATAAAACAGCCTGCTCACTCTTCACAAATTACAATCCATGTTAAGAACAGTGAAGAAGGACAAAAGAGTGAGCATAAAAAATTGTGTTTTCTTGCTGGTGGCCTCATCTCGTTGGAACAAACTTCCAATGGAGATTTGATAGGCTCCTTCCCTTCAAGTTTTTAAAGAAATGGGTGAAAACTGAACAGCTTTTTAAAAATGTTGATCTGAGGTTTTAAGTCCTTGAACTGTTTTGTTTTCATGTAAAGTTGGGTTTGCTTATTGCCATTTTTGAGTATCCTGCTCAGGCACAGCCTGCATGCACCGTGTTGCTCCATGCAATTCCATGTAATAAGCTAGGCTCCCACACTCAATAGCTTTAAACGGCTATTAAAAACATGGCTTTACAGAGCAGCTTTTCTGGAAACTTAATTCTTTTAACCTATAATATCTAGAAATCTCTCCCTCTCCCTCTTATGTGTCTTTAGATTTTCTTTGACTGCTGTAGCTTAACTGTTAATTTTGTTTATTTTTATTTTAATTATGGTACATTGATTATGGTTATTTATGTTACAGTATTTTATATTTCATTCTGTGAAGATTCTCAGTCATTCAGGTGAGTTTATCTGGAAGTTGAGTCATGGCTACTGGACTTCTTTTTGAGAGATAGAAACGTTTCGCTGTTTATCCAAACAGCTTCATCAGTCTGAATACAGCTAGTGCGAGTCCTCCATCTTATAGTCAGTCAGCTTTGACCTCTTGTCACCCTGGTCTAAATTAGGCTCATAAGATGAACAGTGGCCTGAATAGGCTCGTTAGGGAGACAATAGCATCCATAGCCTTAAGGTGAACAATGGCCTAAGGTGCTGAAACCTATGACCACCAAGGCCTTAGCTAACAACCCATTCTTGATAGGCCTGAGGGACGGAGAAAAAAGAAAGCAAAGACTGCCGGTTTACCTCCGTTTTGTTCCGGGCAGCATTCAGCTCTCTTAAAGGGGCGGGGCGCAAAAAAAGAACAAACGGAAGCCAGGAGAGCCCCGCACTCACTATCCTTACACCGGATCAAATATTTGTCACATCCAAAAGCAGGTACAAGAAAACTGCTCTGGGTCGCGCTAAAGTGGGCGGGGTCGCACTTAATTGTCTGCAAAGTCCGGAGCTGGTGGGTAAACATTTTTAAGGTCCGGACCTTGCAGCCATTTGCGGCGGAGCTTAGGGGTCGTGTATAAACGCCCTCAGCCACCCAAGAGTCCCTACCCATTTCTTCATAGGCCATTGAGACCACTGATGAGGCCCTATGGTACACTATATTGAGATAAAAATGGCACGGCTGCTTCCTTAGCAATCTACCGATGCCTCAGAGGGAACAGTGGCCATGGGAGTAGACCTTGGTTCGCTTAGTGCTCTGGTTAAAAAATTGTGTTGGACAGATTCCAATTGTGTAATATGGGGGAGGGGGAGTCTGACCTGGAACAGCATAGAGCCTCTGGGGAAGGAGTGTGTCTTTATAAAGTTGCATTAGTGGTACCATCCGTTTTCCACCTGATCCAGAAGAGAAACAATAAATAGCATTGGTGGACCCTTCTGATGACAGACCTACAAATTCTAAGTAGCCTGACCCATATTCCTGAACTGTTTTGATTGTTACTCCAAGGTATTTGTCTCAGTTGGTCTGCTCAAGCAGTTTCCTATTCAGCTGTATAATTCTTTTTCCTTTTCTCAAACATTGAAATTTTTGTTTTGGTAGCATTTGTCTGGAGATATGTCTGTGAAGATTCTCAGTCATCCAGGTGAGTTTATCTGGAAGTTGAGTCATGGCAACCGGACTTGTTTTTCTTGAGAGATTGAAACGTTTCGCTGTTCATCCAAAGTTCCAGATTTGCCTGGAGATGTTCTGTGATACAATCAGCACCTAAGGCCCTTAATCGTTTTCACATCCCCACCTGGAGATAGAACAGAAGAACACATGAAAGCACTGATAGACAGTATTCCTGTCCTTCCGATGGGCTGGGGAAAATCAGGGGCTGGATAGGGAAGATACAGTATATCATTTGGAATACAGTACATTAAATTGAAATTTATTCCCTTTTACATATCTTAACATCAGTATTTCATCCTTGGCATTACAAACTCTTTGTCTTGCCTCCTCATACTATGCTTTGTTTTGTTCAGGTTTGTAATAAGTTTCCCCCTGCCAGTTTTAATTATCTCTTCATGTTGTTTAGCAAGTTGTCCATATATGTTACAGTCCTATTCCTGCTAGCTGTCTCAGATTACCATGAATTCTGAAGGACAGCTGAATTCGTTAAACATGGATAGAAAGAACGTATTGCCAGCCTCACAAGTTCAAGTTAATATTATTTTCTGATTTGTTTTCTCAGGTTATTTTATTACAATTATTTTATCATTTTATGTGTGTTTATACGTACAGTACTTAGATGAGATACTAAATGCTATTTTTAAGATTGGTTTAATCTATGCTCCTATGTATTGTATTAATATTCATATTGCGTATTATTTAACTGAATTTACTGTTATAAACTGCCCAGTGTGCTATGGACTATGAGGCAGTATACAAGTTAGTTAGTTAGTTAATTTAATGAATGAATGAGGTGTTTGTGTAATGATTGGATTTTAATCCTTACATTTCATGCTATAGAAGATTATTACTGTGGTATAGTAAAGTATTCAGATTTGAACTAGGTTTAGATTGCTCTCCAAGCACAAAGCTAAGCATTCTCAAAGAGCTACACAGTGTGGATGCCTTCAGAAGGCTACCCTGCTGTGCTTAAATGCCACTTCCTCTCTGGAACGAGTGTACAAGATTGCATCAGGCCCTGCATCAGTACCTGAGTATCGTGTTGCCAGGTGCAACCCCAGGTTGGGCGCCAACAACATAAACGATATAATGAAACCTCTCCCTTCTGATTCACCACATTATTTTCAGTCCCACCTCTCTTCTACATTTGGTTCACATCAGTGAGGCTACAATGCTTTTCCCCCTTTGCCTGGCAAATGTCATCGTAAATAAGTAGCAGCAGTAATAGCAGTAACAAGAATAAAGAAATGCACGCATCCAACCCCATTGTAACAACTGATGTACAGTATTTTATTGGATGCATTTTGAAACACCTGCCCTATTGGCGTGTTTATGTGTACTTATCAGGTGTACACTTTTTGGATGCTGACATGTTTAAAATGTATGTGTGATTTTGTGCATATTTTGTCAGAAATGCAGTACCATTCTTCCAAATGCCAACATTCTTGAGTCAAAGTTCGACCTTGTCTTGCCATATGCTCCAGGTGGTGTGGATGGGAAACCTTAATTGAGAATGTCAGGTCTGACCATCTCCCCCCCCCCCCAAGCCAGTCCAATGGGAAATCAAAGCAGGGGAGGGAGGGCCTGTTGAGAAACCTTTCTGATAACCCAGGATTAAGGCCTCAAACAATTATTTTTTCATGCCACTTTGTAAAGATGGAAAAAAGAACATTTGTAAACAACTTCCAAGGAACTTAATAATATACAGGCAATGCTCAAGAAACTGCATGCTTGCTGATCCCTGCTGTATACTTATTTGCTGCTCAGAGAAAAGATTCAGGTAATCACAATCAACACTTTATAGCAGCAACAATATGAAGCAATCCAAATGAGCCACCACAACAACCATTCTCATGTATGTCTTTTTCTAAGAACAAAAACATCACTTAGCTTCAGTAAAGCTAGGGCCATATGATCTTATCTATGACATGCCTAATGTATGTAGAAAAAAACCAAAAGAAAGAGAAAGAAGATTACACATGCAAGTGTAATCTTAATTGTTCTCATTAATAGTTACAAATCTGTTCTAAAGCCAACATCACTGGCAAGATCAATATAGGAAGGACCACAGATACTGACTGGAATATGCATGGATCATTTTGAACCTTAAATAGTAATAAAATCCCCTAGTCACCCAACTCAAAATGTGGGGAAAAACCCGAATATAACAAACCACAGACAATAATACACACAAGAACTGGGACACAGAAGTTCTTCATAAGGCATTTACCTTAGTAAAAAGTCTTTAAACATTTCATATAGTATTCAGTAACAAAAAGTATTTGATGGGCAACACAGAATGAAATTAAGACAAAATGAATGATAATGAGTTAATAAAGTTGAACAGCAAGGGGGGGGGAGGAATTCTGTCACAATCCATAATATATGTGCATACGGTATATGGGGAAAAAAACAACACAAAGGGAAATGAATGTTACATTATAATCCAGAAACGAATCCTGCTTCTCAAGCATATAAAATTTCAAAAGGCTTTTACTGAAGCAGTCCACCAAGAAATGGGTGGCCTGCCTTCACTTGGAAACATTTGTCATTCCCATGTGCTTTTGTCATCATGGCCTGATGACCTGTCTGTAAATTAGGTCTCGGGCAGGTCGATGATGCCACCAACAGGAGGAACTCTTCAGCAATTAAAGAGTTCCTGCTTCTGTCATACAGCTCCTCAGTCTAATTAGTCGCCTTACACATGAACTGTACCATCCTCCTGATGGAAACAGGAACTCCTTAATTATGAAAAATTTCCCCCTGCTGCTGATGCCACCACCCTGATACAGGCCTAGGTGACGGAACAACGTTTTGGACTTTTAGAGAAAGAAAGTGACTTCTCAAGCTTTTTAAAAAGCCAATTTATAGACACAATACATGCACAGTATTGGCAGGTATTAGGAAAGGTTTACACCCACTACTTTTGGTTCCACCACTCTGTTGTCATGTATTATAGAATTCCCTCTAAGTGGTTCCTATTTTGATGAGCATTAATGAGGAGAGATGACAGGGAATCACAATATAGCCGAGGTACTTCTGGACACTGTCATTGCCTCCCTCCCTCTTTAATCATTCAACCCATTTACATTTATAATAAATAATGAAGCTGCCTAGATGCCCTAAGCACATCTGATCTTGCCTGATTTCGGAAGCTAAGCAGGGTTGGCCCTGGTTAGTACTTGGATGGGAGACCACCAGGGAATACCAGATGCTGTAGGTGCCTGGAGTAGGAACTGGCAACCCACTCCAGTATTCCTGCCAAGAAAACTTCATGGACATGGGGTCATGAAGAGTCGGTCACACACACACACAACCTACAGAATAGGTTTAGCAGGTTTAGTTCTCTAGCTGCATAACCAGAGGCTGGGGATTCAGTTCCAATAGGCCTCCTAGGCAGGTGTTGGACTTGGTGGCCCATCTTATGTTCCCTTCCAGCTCTGCGGTTCTAAAATTATTGGTTAAACTTAACTGAATGTGTTACAAATTAGCATATAAAATCTAATATAGCTCTTGCTTTACAGTAAATGTTCAGTTACAATGACACAAAACAGCGTAGAAGTCCAGAGCCAACTCCGTAGAATATCACTCAAACGGCTACAATTAAAAGTCCCATATTCCAAGTAGTCAGAAGCTCAGTTTCAACACTGCATATAAATATGAGCATTAATCCATCCATCCAGAAATTACAAAACATAAAAATCAGTTATCCTTAGTTTCATTCTCTATAGAATTTTATATTTTAGACAGAAATACAAGTATGAACTTCACAGGTGTGAGCAAAAATTCACTCAAAGTACCTTCCTATAAACCATAAATAAATTATATCAAAGGTTGCAAGGCTTTGGTAAAAAGATTTATTTATTCTTTTAACCAGGAGATGTTTTGTGATTAAAAATGTGAAACAACTTTTCTTTAAGGAGGATTCTCTTCTGCTTACCTCAAACTATGCAGTCTATCTTATGTTTTTCTTTCTTCAGAATTCAGCTGCTTATCAAGTTATATGTGAAAATGGAAATAAAATCTACTGTTCACTGACCTGATTAGTTTTCTGCATAAGTAAAGCTCTATCTTGGCATATTGTAGAGATTAAGAGCCAGTCAACATGGGACTTTCAGGACATGGATGTCACTTGAATTGGGCTTTGAGTGGAGCTTTTTGCCAATTCTGTTTGCTGTAGACTTTTATGCATCTATTTAAAACATTTGTACACAGTCTGCCCTTCAGTCCTTTCGGTAGCCTTCAAAATGGCACATACCCCATGTTTTAAAAACAATATACAATCCAAACCCTACTAAATAAGAGTCATACCACAAATAACAATCATGATAAATCAAATCAATAGGGAAAAACAGTGTGTTGATTCCTATTATGAGCCTGTTAAAACAGGGATTGATAAGTGCACTAGAAGTGCCAATAAAGCCTCCTCCATGAAGGAATTGCAAAATCTGAGCATTGCAACCAAGAAACCTTTCCTCTCCTAGGTCACAGTCCAGAGACAAAGCACTGTGTGGCACAATACTATATATTTAGCCTTCCTCAATATAGAGTCAAGGGGGTGTGGTGGCTCAGTGGACTAAGGCTTCCGAAAAATGTTGGCTGCAAAGTCGGCAGCTCGGCAGTTCGAATCCCGGGTGCCACACAGCGGAGCGATCTCATGCTGTTAACCCCAGCTCCTGCCAAACTAGCAGTTAAAAAGCATGTATTAAATGCAAGTAGATAAATAGGTACCACCATAAAAAGCGGGAAGGTAAAACAGTGTTTCCTTGCAGCCATGCCGGCCACATGGCCACGGACTTGCACAACACTGGCTCTTCGGCTTGAATACGGAGATGAGCACCGCCCCTAGAGTCGGACACGACTCGCACGCATGTGCAGGGGGAACCTTTATCTTTAATATAGTATCAGGGTGCTTAGAGACTATAACAGGCTGGTTGACCATGTGAAAAACTGTGAATTAGCTGCCTGGGAAGTTATTGGTTTGGGCATCAGTTATGTCAGTTACAGTAATATATCCAGGGAGTTGGAATCTACCCCATCCAGTCAGATACTTCAGGAAGTGAGAGACCCCGTGTGATGGAGTGACTGACTAGAACTCCAGAGGCCAGGGTTCAAATCCCTGCTCAGCTATGGAAAGTAGCTGGGGAGTGGGAACTGGCAAAACCACTCATCAAATATCTCACTTCCCCTGACATCCCTATGTGGGTTGCTATAAGCTGGTTCTTTGTGACAGGACATAACAAGAACAATAATAGCAAACCTATAAGCAACCATTCAGAAATTAAGAACCCAAAGTTAACAGGATATTGCAATTCCACTAGTAACATCCCTGGAATAAGAACAATTTTAATACCATTTGGCATAAAAAAAAAAGACTGAACCAGTTTCTGTCAATGTGATCAAAGTAAATTGCAAATAGCACCAAACAGCCATAAGAGTTAAGTTCCATAAATCAGAATCCTAAGGTATTATTCACTGAAACAATGAGATTATGTAGAACAGGGGTCCTCAACCTAAGGCCCCGGGGCCGGATGCGGCCCCCCAAGGTCCTGAATCCGGCCCCTGGGACCAATTGCAAGCCCCCCACCTAACCCCCTGTTTTGTGAGCAAGCAAGCATCTGCAGCTGCTTTTGGACTGTGATCCGGCCCCCAGTGGTGTCTGGGTGGTGGTGGACTGGCCCGCTGTTTGAAAACTTTGAGGACCCCTGATGTAGAAGATATTAAACGAATTGAACTACCTGAATAGCAATGGCTAAAATCCTATTTCTTGCTATAATAAATCACACTAGAGTAGAAATCAGTGCAGATTTAGTGAGTCAATTCCACCATTGACTCTATTATATCTACCCTAAATGCAACTTTCTGTGCTAAAGTACATCACAGTTAGAGCAGGCCGTTAGAATCATTGGCGGTTCCTTCACGTCCTTCTTTGTTCCACGACTAGTTTTGTACCGTGACAGCGTTGATCGCGATCACGTGGTTTTGTCCCTGTTTCAGTGTTCCCATGGTCGTGTCTCGTGACAAGTGTTACCTCATGGTCTTGTACCATGAGAAACACTGAATTTGTCTAGCTTCCTTTTTCTTTTTATGGGGGTGGGTGTTAAAATTCTTTTTCGATATTTCGCTTCTGAAAAGTCAAAATCTTTGAAGGCAGGGAAAGAGTCTGTGGCTCATCTGGCTAGCTTTCACTTTCTCCACGCGGCTGCATGGGAATGCTCCGGGTGATAGCCTTCGGGCTTTCTTTGTTCTTTATTCCTTTTGCTTCCTAATTAATTGTCTGTCTGTTGTCCCTCTTGCCTGGCTTTGAAGTTTCTTTTGTTTTATTGGTATTTAACGGAGGAGGCCAAGGGGGTGGTGATCATCTGGGGGTCTTTGGGCACTTTGAACATGACACCCAACCCAGTACCTGGGATAGAGTTTTCTGAGAGAAACGAATGTTTTGTTGTGTGACACTTGTTACCTCATGGTGTCTTGTCTCGGAACAGTAACCGGGAACAAACCGGGACAAGGAAATACCCTATCCCAGCACCAGGTACAGATTTGTCTCACTTAGCAGCCGTTCCGGGGGTGTGGTTGAGATAAATTTCAGCTGTTGCGCAACGGACATGAAGTAAGATTTTTTTGTACCACTCCGAAGCGCAACACTTAGACAAAACGGACGTGAAGTAACCACCATTGAAACCTATTTTGGAATTTACTCACTAAATCTCCACTGATGCAGTGGGCCTACTGTAGTGCTCTTTACTGTACTGGATAACTGTATTTGGGCCAATATATCAGACAGAAGTCAGGTTGCAATGGAGCTCTAAAGTAAAATATTGTTAGTAACCAGCATGCATTCTGAGATACAAGATCTCTGTAGAGGCTGGAGAGCATCTGCCTCTCCAGATATTTTAGACAACAACACTTACCGTTGACCCTGTTGCTTTAAGCCTTCAGAAAGTTCAGGTCCCCACGCCCGCTTTAAAAAGTTTAAGCATGCTCTTTATGGCTGACTTATCATGAAATACATGGCTTAGCAGAGGGGAAAACACACACACAGCAACTCAATCACTTTACAAAGGGTAGTCACTTCAACTCTTAATAATAATAAATATAAATTTAGTGTTTGGATATTCCCTTTTAGAGGAGGCTGAACATGCTCAGCATACATTTATGTTCTTTTAGAACTGAGACTGTTTTACTCAGTGTTATATTTATATACATATAATCCTTTCCAACAAGGTTTACCAAATTTATTCATTCTATACTGCACATGCACAAACATACATCTGTTATCCTGCTTGGTATTTATATATTTATAGTAATAATATATATGTGTGTGACTTTTATGTACATATTTACAACCCTTCACAATAGACTGCACAGATATAGACAGAGCTCAACAGCAGGACTGATAACAAGGGAGTTCTTCATAAAGCAAGGCAGTTTGTCACCCCTAAGGGGCTGTAGAAGAATATTATCGCAACATGCCCTGTTCAGATGTAAACATTGTAAGAATCTAGTTCCAGATTTTCCTGGACTTAACCTTTAAGCATCATTGGGAATTCCTAAAACTGTACTTAGTGGAGGGAAACAGTGCTGAAAATAACTGAACAAACCCAGGCACAGATAATGGGGGAGACGACGTGCAAAAAGGTCACCGTAAGACTGTTTTATAGTGCTTTGGTCAAATGTGCTGTTTAGATTTTCTTTTTCATTCAGCATGTCTTCGATTCATCTGTTCAAAGTGCAGTGCTGCAGACAAAAAGGACAGATATATAGATGGATATAGGTATATATATATATATATATATTAACATGGAGAATGGAAGTTCATCTCTGGGGCAATAAATGGCTTCTTTCCTAAAGGCTTGCTTAAATCCTGATGACCAAAGCAATGAGAGGTTTGTGTTCACAACCTTCATTTAAAAAAATCCCACAGGAGGTCCAACAAGGCTCAGCATCAGATCTCAGTAAGAGTGAGCTTGTATGTTCCAGCAGCTTCTTCAATCTGTAACTGGAAGGTGTCTTCATTGGAATAGTGCTTCACAATGTTATCATCCATATTCACTAAGATACTAACAAAATAACAGAGCATTAAAACCAGAACATATTAAGCCTGGAATATCTATCTATCTATCTATCTATCTATCTATCTATCTATCTATCTATCTATCTATCTATCTATCTATCTATCTACACACACACACACAAACACACACACACACACACACACCTCCATTTCAATAGCGACAATACAGAGCAAAAATTAGATCTGTGGATCTTCTGATCTACTAAGCAAACCAAGCAAAATACACTTCTATGATGAGGAGGAGAAGTCTCAGAGGGAAACGGAACTATGGCTGAAATCCTGTTGCTTAGCATAGTATAGTAAGGGCTGGTCTACACAGCTGGGTTGGAGTGGGTGGAAACAAGCTAAATAAGATTTCTGAGAAATTCCATATGCCACTGGGCGTGGTCCTTGTATCCAAAGGACCTGCAGGACTGAAGTGACCCTATTTGGTCTGCAACAGCCTGCTGTCAATTTGCCAATATTGACAAGCCACTCTCTTGACAATACTGGGCAAATTGAAAGAGGAAGGCTCACTTTGGTTCATTTTCGATGATCACATATACTGGAAATGAACCAAAGCAGAGCAATCCTGAAAGGGGCTCAGAGAAGTGGTAGTAGGAATGTTCTGCAGGGTCGGCTGCTTTGCTCTAGCAAATATGTGTGTGATTGCAGTCGAAACAGGGAGCTAAATGTCCATGCAGTCAGCCTCCACACACATAAGAGCAGCTGAATCAGTAGGAATTTGGTGAGCCAACTCCATTGATTCAAATGCGCCTACCTTAGTTGTGACTTACTTTAGCGTAATACATTCCCACTGGAGTAGCCCCATTTGAATTAATAGAACTGAAAGAGGAGTCAACACACCAAATCCCCACTGATTCAATTGGGGCCTTTTCACACGACCCCTAAACTCCGCCACAAATGGCTCCCAGCTCCGGAGTTTAAAATTGTTTCCCCACCAGCTCCGGAGTTTACAGATAATTAAGTGCGACCACGCCCACCTAAGCGCGTCCCAGCGCACTTTTCATGTACCTGCTCTCCGGAGGTGAAAATTCCTGATGCGGATATAACGTAGTGACTGCCCGGCTCTCCTTGCTTCTGTTTGTTCTTTTTTTGCCCCCCGCCACTTTAAGAGATCTGAATGCAGTGCGGGGAGGGCAGAATGGAGGTGAGCGGCATTCCTTTCTTCCTTTTTTTCTCCCTTCCCTCACGCAGCCAGCAGCCAGGAGTGCGGAGGGGGTGGGAACGCAGGAACAGCGACAAACCCCTAAGATCTCTGGTCCGAATTTAAGTGGCCAGCGGATCTTAGGGGTTGTGTGAAAAGGTCCTTGGTTTAACCCTAGCCGCAACTTACTACACTAAGCAACAAGCTTTTAGTCAATATCTAGAATGTTTGTGGAAAGCAAGCAGCAATTAGCAACTATGCATCTAAGGGCCTTTTTACACGATCCCTAAGATCCGCTGGCCACTTAAATTTGGACCAGAGATCTTAGGGGTTCGTCGCTCTTCCTGCGTTCCCATCCCCTCCGCACTTCCTGGCTGCTGGCTGCGTGAGGGGTGGGAAAAAAAGAGAAAGAAAAGCATGCCACTCACCTCGTAGTCACGTACCTTAAATGGCAATTTGTCATCAATGTAAATGTTACAAATGTGCCTCTTTGCTGCTGCAGTTTCATTGAATTCCATTGCAGTTTCATTTATGCTAACTTTTCCACCTCTGTGAGAAGGAAGGGCTGGGTGAGCAAAAGTGTGGAGGCAGGAAAAGACCGGTCTCATAAAAAGATTGTTGGTTTCAGAATAATGCAGCATAATATCTGTGAGATCTCTGTCAAGCATGCCAATCCTCTTCCCATCCGTCCAAAATTAATTAGCAGAGGTGCGCAAACTACACTTACTGGATTGGTGGATGGGTTGGCTTCTCAGGGCCTTTTTACACGACCCCTAAGATCCGCTGGCCACTTAAATTCGGACCAGAGATCTTAGGCATTCGTCGCTCTTACTGTGTCCCCACCCCCTCTGCACTTCCTGGCTGCTGGCTGCGTGAAGGGAGGGAGAAAAAGAGAAAGAAAAGCATGCCGCTCACCTCGTTCTGCCTCTGGTCTCTGTAAAAGTAGCTCCTAAAGGGGCGGGCGCCAAAAAACAACAAACAGAAGCAAGGAGAGCCCCGGATCAAATAATTTTCACCTCCAAAGAGCAGGTACCTGAAAAGTGCGCTGGGACACGCTGAAGTGGGCGGGGTCGCACTTAATTTCCTGTTAACTCTGGAGCTGGTGGGTAAACATTTTTAAGCTCCGGAGCTGGGAGCCATTTGCCCCGGAGTTTAGGGGTCGTGTATAAACGCCCTAAGTCAGACTTACAACAGAACACAGTGGTGTTGTTCTGATGCTTCAGGATTTCCATCTGGTGGAGCAGAGAAATCCCCCCAGAGAATTCAGGAGGGTGAGAGAGAAAGTCCCAGCCCACTAGTAGTGGGTAGTCACTGATGCAATGTAATCCACCCAGAATTACCTTGTCATCAGATGGGCAGTATTAAAATTAAATAAACAAATTAGAAATACAATGTTGGATTTATGCCTTAGAATTTGCACCTGCAGTTCAATGAATTAAAGGAGTTAAATACCACTACAGTGGACCCTCGTATAAAAAACAGCTTGTATAACATAAAATCTGTGCAACATAAAAAATTCCGGAGATAGGGGAAATTTGCCTAACAGAATTGCCTATGGGGGGAATCTGTACAACATAAAAATGGTAACGATTAAGGATTACTCTGTTTTCAATGCACTCCTATGGGAAATTTGTATAAAGGAAAATTTGCTTAACATAATTTCATTTGGAACAAATTAATTCCTTTATACAAGGTACCACTGTATATGGAGGAGAATATCAGGAACTTGACTCCACTAACACCTGTAGACAACTCACAAGTTGAGTTCTGAAAACTTTGTAGATGAGTTGAAAAATGTGTGTTTTGTCAGTTATATGGACTTGAGTACTTTAATCAACCTTCACAAAACTCCAGCACCATGGCTTAAGAACAAGGCATTCTTAGATTTCAGCAGTTTTACTTTTGCTACATAAGGTATCTGCATTAAACAATATTAAATGCATAATGCATATCTCCAGTTGATTTAATGTTCCTGATACTATCCAATAAAAATCTAAATCTAATAAGGATATGATTTAGAGACATGGCGATGGCGGGGTGAAACAAAGAAAGGAGTTCTTTGTATGACAGAGGGCTAAAACCAGGACCTTGAATCTAATCCTGGCTGCAACGGGCCAACCAGTGCAAGGGCAGAGCCAGGTGGAAAAACAGGTGAAAAACAGCTTGCAAGATGTATTTTACATGCAAAACTACTCCGATCCCAACTCAGAGAGCCGGTCCAACAGGATACCGCAACCAAACATGGGTCGAGGCACTGCCGATCCTCCAGGTATGACTGCTACCCTCTCGATCACCTTGCCCTCTACATTTGAATATACACACCCTTTTTTACACTTCTTGAAGACTTTTCCAATTTTATCCAAAGGGACCTCATATTTGTCAGATATCTGAAAACATCAATAGAAAAGCAAAAATTAAGTTATTCAGAGGTAAGTTTAGACTGTAAAAAGCATAATAAAAGATACTAAGTTCCCATTGATTTGGGATCCAAATGGTTTAAATTGAGTATTTATCACTCATTCTAGTTTTGTTCTCAATTCATCTCAACAGCAAATACAGTGGACCCTCGTATAACAAATGGTTTGTACAACATAAAATCTGTACAACATAAAAAATTACAGAGACAAGGGAAATTTGCTTAACAGAATCGTCTATGGAGTGAATCTGTACAACATAAAAATGGTCGTGATTAGGGATCACTCTGTTTATAATGTATTCCTATGGGAAATTTGTATAAAGGAAAATTTGTTTAACATAATTTCATTTGGAACAAATTATTTGCTTTATACAAGGTAACCCTCTACGAATGCCTCTGAGAACACTTGTTGTGAGTTTTTTTGGGCCCGAAAAACTCACAATAAATGATCAGATCCCGGCCATGATAGACTTTGGGGATACACCTATCTAGGTTCTTCAGATAGTTGATACTTGCTCAGAGAAGCCTTAGAGAGCAAGGCCAATGACCGATTCTGGAGACTGAAGTCCAACATACCAGGATGTTGGCAGACGAGTTTCTCGATTCTAGGTTGAGAGTACTATAGCCGTTTAAGATTACGTATCTTAATGTTAGGTACATCTGCCTTGAGTTTTGAGGGAACTATATACAGTACCGTAGCTACCTAATTATGTCCATCAAGCCTCCCTCCTTGTCTTTCCTTTCTAAGGCCAAGATCATACACCAGGCCTAAGCTTGGAGCACATCATGTATTCAAGACATTTCAAGACACTGTGATGAAATTTGAGATGAAGGGAATGGGATCTGAATCTCCAAAGGCAAGACTGGCGAGCCATGCTGTAGATATAATGCTAAAGCTTATTTCCCCTCCACTTTGTAACCCTCCAATTGGGTAAGCCAGAAGCAAAGACCAAGGTCCTAACGGCCACTTTCCAAGGCTTGACGGTGGCCACCAAACGCACACTCACAAACACGCGCAGGAAGCCTGTGGATTTAAAGACAAAGCCAAGGAAGCAACACATTGTTCTTTGCTGCAGTGGAAGAAGTCCTGGGAACGTGACCAGTTGACTCAGTGGGATTCAGTGTCAAACAAACATGCTTAGAAGAACCCCATGAAAGCAGCCCTGTAAGGCCTGCATATTGCCACACTACGAGTGCAGTAACCCCCCCCCACTTATTGCGGGGGGTTAGGGACCCACCTGACCCGTGATGACTGAAAATCCGCGATATGCGGATGAAGGTCAGGTGGGGCTTGGAGGGGGGCGCACCACCACTGCTTCCCCGGGCTGCTGGAAGACTTTTTAAAAAGCCTTCCACCAGCCCATGCAAGCGGAGGTCGATGATCTGATCTGCCACCACTGCTTGCTGCAGGCGCCATTCCTTCCCCAGCCAGAGCCAATCAACCGCTTGGTGCTGGCTTTGGGGCCAGTGCTTCCCCACAATCTGCTTTGAAATGCACTGGCTCAATGCATTTCAAGGGAGAAATTTTTCCCCATTGGAATGCATTGAGCCAATGCATTCCAACGGGGAAAAATTTCTCCCTTGAAATGCATTGAGCCGATGCATTTCAATGGAGATGGCCGGGACTGGAAGGCATTTAAAAAGTGGTGTGCTGCTTCTCCAGAGCCCCCACGGGGGGGGGGGGGGGGAGAGCAGCGCACCACTTTAAAAAGCCCAAGTCAGCCTCTGTGACTGGAAGGGATTTAAAAAGTTGC
The DNA here is from genome assembly GCA_037367245.1 of Phrynocephalus guinanensis. NCBI lineage: Eukaryota > Metazoa > Chordata > Lepidosauria > Squamata > Agamidae > Phrynocephalus > Phrynocephalus guinanensis. The sequence goes on along the minus strand of CM074733.1, from coordinate 173,067,081 downwards.
GCATTGCTCCCCCCCCCCCGCGGGGGCTCTGGAGAAGGAGCGCACCACTTTTCCCCTTCCCCACAACCCAGCTCCAGCTGATTGGCGCTGGGGTGGGATAATAAAGGTTTTTCTCCCTCACCCCAGCACTAATCAGCTGGATCCCCAGCATGTACTGCAATCCCGAATAAGATTCAAGGTCTTGGTTTTAATTTATAAAACCCTCCACGGCTTGGGACCTGAATACCTGGCAGAGCGAATCTCTCAGAGATCAGCTGAGGCCCGTCCTACCAGAATGTCACGGGTGCTCTCACTTTGGGTGGCCACGCCCAGGGAGGCTCGGAAAACGGTGACACGCAACCGAGCCTTCTCTGTGGCTGGTCCTGTGCTTTGGAACGATCTCCCAAGTGAGTTGCACCTTGCACAGTCCCTGCCAGCCTTTTAAAAAGCCTTAAAGACCTGGCTTTTTCGCGAGGCATTTGGCGACTGTTAACTTGATCTTATTTTTCCTTGTCCCACCATCTGCCAGTGAATCCTTCTTGTAGTTTTATCACAATGTTTTATTTAGTTTGTTATTGCTGTTATTGTTTCTTATTGCTTTTTGTTGTGAACCGCCCAGAGTTCCTCCAGAAGATGGGCGGTATATAAATATTTAAATAAATAAATAATAATAAATAAATCCCGCGATCTAGCGGGACAGCAGTACATGAACTGTGTAATGGCGGGGGAGGGGGTTACTGTATGTCATTTGTATTTTAGGTTTGAGATTTTCAAGGATGAGTATTGTTTCAAAGAAGAACTTACATATGCCTGAATACCTACAGAGTGTGCAGGAGAGAGTATAAAACCAGTCTTCATCCTTTGCGCAGCGTGGGGTAGGGAAAGGAGAAACAAATAAATGTTCACCACATCCTAAGTAGTGAGAACTGGTAGATGAGGAGGAGGTCACGAAAAGATTACCCCTTTATACCTCAAAATAGGAACTTGGGAGTTCAAATTCCCCTTTACCCAGGAAAGGAATATCGTGTGTGTGGTAAAAAAAAAAATGGACAGAAGGAGAGGCATTTTGATTTTACTGGAAAAAAGGGTAGAACAGTGTTTTTCAACCTTTTTTGGGCAAAGGCACACTTGTTTCATGAAAGAAATCACGAGGCACACCACCATTAGAAAATGTTAAAAAAATTAACTCTGTGTCTATATTGACTATATATAAAGTAATTCTCTTGAATAGGAATCAAATAAACACAAAGAAAGTATTTTATATTAATTTATTATGAAATAGTAAACAGAAATATGAAAAATTATAAAATACTTTATTCAGTGTGCAACCTGGGCCTGTTTGGCTGAACACAAAGCTGATATTCTTCAGCTTTTCCAACGGCACACCAGGCAACATCTCGCGGCACACTAGTGTGCCGCGGAACAGTGGTTGAAAAACACTGGGGTAGAAGATACAAGAAGTAATAATATCTCTCTGTTGTGAACCGCCTGGAGTTCCTTCAGGAAGATGGGCGGTATACAAGCTTAATATATAAACAAACAAACAAACAAACAAATAAATAAATAAATAAATAAATAAATAAATAAATAAATAAATAAAGACTTGGTCTCTGCATGTTGTAAGAGTTAGGCTAGGACCTTGCTACTCAAACCACCAGAGGCCTCTTTGTTTTACTGGCTTTTTATCTTGCACCATCCCTATCTACTCTGGAAGGCCACGTCTGCTTCCGGTCCCGGTGGAAGCTTGTCAACACCGTGTCTGTGCACCGTGTGTGTACAAAGAAACAGTTCCCAAAGTGCATCCGTGAAAAGCCTGTTACTAAAATCACTGTACTGGATGTTCTGTTACTTTCTCCAAAGGGTCATTTTGGAAGTGAACTTTAAAAAAAAAAAAAGACTCTCTCAGCAATTAAAATATTTGCTCAGGGTAAACAAGGTCCAACACTGAAGCAACAGATAGAGCATGTTGCAACTTTAAGTTTGGGGGAAACCATTCACTATCTTTTTACAAAGCTGAGATTTCAGATATGAGTAGCACTCCACCCATGGGTGGTACCTCTGTTTTACATTTTTTTAAAAAAGCAGGCGTCTGGGTTTCTGGAACATTTTTTTTTTCACTTTGAAAGGCCGAAATAATGAATAACCTTATAACTTACAGCTTCCATGAGGCCTTTCAGAGATGGGACCTTCAGCATAAGTGCATCAAAGACTTCTTCGGATTCTTTTCGGACATACAACAAAACTGGGTGGATCAGCAAGGAGAGAGAAAGAGAAAAAGGTCACATTAAGAATGGGCACTAGGCTCTTTTTTGTAACTGAATAACAACCGGGATTGCAAACATGTCAAGCACAGCTATATTATTAGTGTGGGGACTGAGCCGTGCCCCATAAGCATTCTGTACTTTGCCAGCTAGTGGAGGGAGAAACAACACTAGGCCAAGCCTCTTAATATTCATCACCAGCAATGTTTTTAAGGTATTCCACTCCTGTTTTGAGACCCTATTCTGGGGAATCTTATCAGGAGGAAAAACATGGAGACTGTGAAGCCTGCATTGATTATGCTGCTAGGCAAACACAAATTTACTTATTTATTTAGTTGAAATATCTGTACCTTGCCTTTCTCTTCAAGAGGACCCAAGGCAGCTGACATCATTAAAAAAAAACAGTGTAAAAATGGGATGGGGAATAAATCAAACAAAACAGCAACTCCTCCTTAGGCAGCCCGTTACTTTGGGGGGGGGGAGGAATACCACAAGAGAAACATCTTTGCTTGTCTTCAGGAAGTCGGCAAAGAGAGAGCTCCACTTCTCTTGAACAAATATTCAAAATGCTGACGAAATCCAAAACTCATCAGCAGCAAACACTCAGGCGCATTTTCCGCGAGGGAAGGGAGAGGTCCGTTTTGCCTCAGAACTGGTCTGAGTGACCCAATGAATCATACAGGCAGATTCAGAATCTGCACTCTGACACAAGAAATAGCATCTGATTTCACTTTGACCTTGGCTACTTCTATTGGTTATCTTCAGATCTGAAACGCCTCCAGAAATTATGTCTTTCCCCTAAGCCAGGCATGTCCAAACTTCAGCCCTCCTGATGTTTTGGACCACAACTCCCAGAATTCTAAGTGTAGATTGCCAATAACAAAGGACATGAGTAAAGTGGGTAGAGGGAAGCTCTTCTCCCTCTCACAAAATACCAGAAGTAGGGGACATACACTCAAATTGAGGGTGGGAGAGTAAGAACAGACAAAAGAAAATATTTTTTCACCCAGCGTGTTGTTAGTCTGTGGAACTCCCTGCCACAGGATGTGGTGAGGGCATCTGGCCTGGATGCCTTCAAAAGGGGATTGGACAGATTCCTGGAGGAGAAGTCCATCACAGGTGACAAACCGTGATGGGGAGATGTGTCATCTCCAGGCTTAAAACGGGGTACTTCAAGGCCAGATGCATCTGGTGGGGCCACTGTGAGATACAGAAAGCTGGACTAGATGGGCCTTTGGCCTGATCCAGCATGGCTCTTCTTATGTTCTTATGACTCTGGGAGTTGTGGTCCAAAACATCTGGAGGGCCAACATTTGGAGATGCCTGCCAAACAGAGGGATTCTAACAGAGTGTGCCCCCACCAATCACACCCCCTGCCACACCTCTGAAAGCAAGCTGTTTGACAGGATGTTAAAAGCAAAGGCATTTCTCGTGGTGTGTGTGTGTGTGTGTGTGTGTGTGTGTGTGTGTGTGTGTGTGTGTGTGTGTGTGTGTGTGTGTGTGTGTGTGTGTGTGTGTGTGTGTCCCATAGATAGGCGGTGTGTGCTTTCCACAGTTCTCTCCTCTGGCCCATTAAGGCAGGTGACATCTCCATCCCACCTGCAGCAGCCCAGGGATCCAGTTCAAGCCCACCCACCCACCCAACCTCATCGGTTGAGCTGGGTTTTTCATTGAGCTACGACTTTAAAAGAAGCCTCTGTGCAGGAGGTGTTGTCTGAATTTTAATCATTATTTTTGATATTAATTATTCTTTTTATGACGGGTTTATTGTATTGTTATGGTTTTTAGATTTTATGGCACGCCGCCTTCAGAGGATTATCCTTAAAAACAGCTTATGAAGCCTTTAGTTAATAACTAATTCTTCGAATCTGTATTCAAATACGGTAGAATTATGTCAGAGTTCTTATTAGAGATGGGCTCATGTTTAGGTCAAACATGTGTTCATTTTTTTGGCCTAGCAGGTGCTTTGCTGCTTCCCGGCCCCCTCTCCTCCAGCAGGCGCCCACTTGCAGGGCAGCGCCCTGGCTTCCCCGCCCTGCTTCCTCCAGGCAATGCCTCTGAGTGGACACCACCACCACCCAGAGAAGACAGGGATGCGAAGTGTTGAATATCTGTTCAGCTAAAAAAAAAATGAATGGGCAATTTGTGCCCATCTCTAGTTCTCAGGCATTAGAACAATGGTACCCCAGGTCTTCTTGAACGGAAATTCCCAGAAGCCTTCACCACCAAATGAAGGTGGCGGTTTGGGAGTTGTGGCCGAAGAATACCTGGATTAACCAAGATTGGGAAGCCCTGCATTAGAAAAGGTAAACTCAAACACAAGCAAATGTTACCAGGGAAATTCAAAGTCTACCTAAAGCAAGGAAGTTCAGGACAATAAGACAGTTTGTCCTTAAATTACCTCTCTGAATAACTGGTATCTGCTTCCCACATGCGATAGCAGTATCAAACCTATAATTTAGATTATTTTATACTAAGCTAACACCAGTCAACAAGGGTAAATTTGGGATACTCATTCGTGGGCTGATGAAACTTTCTTTGAGCTTTTTCTAAAGAGCTTAATTAAGAAGGTAGAATGGGAGGCGGAGTTTTAAAAAGCAAAACATACGATGGGGACTTAATTTAGTGATTCATACTCTATTGGAAAAACAAGCCAATCCACCTTGTTCACATTGTGGAAATGCCTCCCGAGAAACATTCCTTTGGCTGCTTTTGTACTCTCAAGTTCATTCACAAGTACACCCAGTGCAACATTGTTTTTTATGAGTGCCCACATCACGGTGTTTGCCTGGAGAACGTACCTGAGTACGTGCATGCCTGGTCCGTTCCCACCCACCTGTTGTACCACTTTGGCAGATGAAAGTTCCCAAATGAACACATGGGAAAGCATAATAACAAATGTGGATCTGATACCCATATACTCAGCTAAAGTGAAGATGATAGGTGGTCCTTGATTTATTTGTCAGTAACCTGGGTGTGCCCCTAGAGTAGGGGTCCTCAAACTTTTTAAACAGGGGGCCAGTTCACTGCCCTTCAGACACTGTCGAGGGCCGGATCCACGCCTGCTGCAGCACCAAGCTTGCACTTTGTTGGGGGGGGGGGCGCTGGGCCCGGGAGGAAGCAGGTGGTGAGGTCGGGCAAGTAAACGTGGCGGCAGGGGAAAGCTAGGCCGGGGCCAGGTTCCTGCATGGAGGCCAGGGTCCCACAGGTGGGGCCTGCCTGGCAGAGATGGCCCACCCTCTCCTCCTCTTCCTTCCTCGCATCCCTCGAGCACCCCTTCGTCTCCCCAGGCACCTGCCCTGAGCCTTTCCCACTCCCAACCCTCCTGGAGACAGGGGGCACAGGGAAGGGCCAGCCTCTCCCCTGGATGCCCTCCCGATGGGTTATGCAAGCGGCCACCTTGCTTGCACCCAGCTGAGAACTCTCTCCGGGCGCCGGCCTTGTTCGTCTCGGGGGCAGCCGTGCCCGCCCTCATCCCCGCGCCCCTCCGAAGGGAGTGACTGCCTTGGGGGGGCTCCAGCTGCCCCCCCAGCCCACGTTGGCCCTTGTGCCAGATGACGAGGCTCAGGCGGCGCGCACACCTGGGAATAAGCAGCTTCTCTCTGGAGGGGGGGGTAGCATTCATTCCTGCCGCCCCTTCGCTCCCCCTTGCACATGCACTCACCCTGGAGGCAGTGACGGGGCAGCCGCCCAGCATCCATCATGCTCTCGCTCTCTCGCTCTCCCCTGGCCCAGTCAGGCCCGGTTGGATGAAGGGGTGAGGTTGGGTAGGCTGCTTACCTAACCTTGTGCGGCATCAATGTGACCCACAGTCTGCACCTCCTCACAGCCCTGGCTCTGCTGCCTGCTAGGTGGAGGACAGGAAGTTCCCAGGGCCCGAGTGGGAAGTTCAAAGTTCTCTAAGATCCCACCCCACTCCTCCAGGGGTAGCTGTCATGCAGCGGCAGCAGTGAGGGGGGCTTGGCATTCATAAGTTTCCTCCCCCCCTTCTCTCCCCCCCCCTCACTGCTGGTCTCAGGCTGACCCGCTTGGAGATCCAGGGTTGCTCATGATAGCTGATCCTCCCTGAGCTGGGTGTGCACGGGCAGCCGGGGGGGGGGGGCATCTGCAATTGCTGGTGAGCTTGGTTTAGGACCATGGTGGGCCAGATCCAGCCTGTGGACCGTAGTTTGAAGACCCCTGCCTTAGAGATGCACATTGGAAAAGATAGTCAAAATAGGTCTGTAGTCGTACCTCGTTTTGGTTCATCTATTCGAGACACCTTAATTGGGCTGGCAGCAAAATCGTCTTCATTCATATAAGGCCCCCTCTTCAGGGCAGAGCTGCAAGGAAACAAACCAGCCCATTAACCATCCTGACAGTCATGGTCATCCAAATGGTCTTAGCGTCTGCTACAATCTGCAGCCATCACCTTAAAATCAGAGTATGTTTTGCAGCGCTATCATCAGAGAGTGGTGAGCAGAAAAGACTCTGTTGCAAGGTCTGCTCATTCTTGCCCTTAAGATTCCGACAACAACAGTAAACAAGCCAAGATGTAACATACTATTGCCTACCCTACTCTGTCTAATACAGAGGATTCTCAATCTAGAGCAGTGGTTCTCAACGTGTGGGTCCCCAGATGTTCCTGGACTGCAACTCCCAGAAGTCTTCATCACTAGCTGAGCTGGCCAGGATTTCTGGGAGTTGCAATCCAGGAACATCTGGGGAACCACAGGTTGAAAACCACTGATCTACAGCAAGGTTTCCCAACCTTGATTAACCCAGGTGTTCTAGGACTGCAGCTCCCATACAGCCTGGCCAGAAAAACAAAACAACAAACAACAAACAAACAAAAGTATGCTGCAGTTTATATCTGGGCAGTTTACAAGTGATAATGCAAGCTACACATTGTCCCTCCCCTGTCTCGCCCCTCAGGGGCAAGCTGGGTACACTTTTTACCAACCTTGGAAGGCTAGAAGGCTGAGTGAACCTTGAGCCGGCTACCTAGGATTGAACCCCAGGCTATGAGTACAGTTACAGCTGCAGCACAGCAGGCTCGGCACAAATGCTTCTAGAATATTAGGTGGTTGTACACCACCTCCTTTTAGTCCAGACATCATGCATTTGACTTTCAATTGGAAACCAAGCACACCCTGGCCTGAGTTTACTTCCTGTCTAAATTCCCCATTGTATCCTAGCCTTCTTCAGTGAGCTAAAGCACACCCACCCACCCCAAATCTACAGGAACCAGGTTTAGAAGGGCTATTTTAGAAGGCAGAAGAAGGCATTCTACTGCCATATCCATGAACAAAGCACCGTGAAAAAGATAAGCCAAATTTCCAAAGGGAAGAAATGGTTGTGTCTAAAGCCAACACACTGTCCTTTAACAGCCTGCCAGCAGAATGGTGATATAAGGCGGATCGCTCAGCTGCGTGCCTTCCTGGACCCAGGCGCTCTCACTACTCTGGTCCAGGTACTCGTAGTCTCGAGATAAGAATACTGCAATGCTCTCTACGTGGGGCTGCCTTGTAGATTAATGCGGAGGCTCCGGCTAGTGCAGAATTCTGCGGCCAGATTAGTTACAGGGTTAAGAAAACCTCAACATAGCTTATTCGCTTCCGCATTGATTTCAAGGTTTTAATGATGACATATAAAGCCCTAAACGGTTTAGGACCTTGTTATCTGGCAGAACAGCTCCTGCTGCAAAGTACTGCCCATAACACCCGATCATCTCAGGCAGGGCATTTGAGGGTATCGTTGCTGAAGGAGGCCCGTAAATCTTTGACGAGAAATCAGGCTTTCTCAGTGGCGGCCCCTCGGCTCTGGAACCAACTTCCTCCTGAGATCTGTCTTCCACCTTCCCTCCCAGTCTTTAAGAAGCATCTAAAGACGTGGCTATTTAAAAAGGCTTTCCCGGGATATTAATCTGTTTTAATAATGATTGCTATTATGTATTTATTTTGTTTTTATCTGTAGCCCATCTTGCTCCTGTTCTATGTTTTCGTTATATATTGTTTACTAGTTATTGTGTTTTTATCTATAGACTTGTGCTTATCTATGATATGTATTTTACTGTTTATGGTTTTGATTTCTGTTCAGTTTGTTAACCACCCAGAGTAGCCATGTAGCTAGATGGAGTAGTAAATAAATAAATAAATAAATAAATAAATAAATAAATAAATAAAAAAATAAAAAAAAAATAATACTAAGTTATTTCTGGATCACTGGAAAGGCACATGTCATTCAGTGCTCATATAAATACTTTCATGCTTTATGAAGAAGAATTAAACCAATGGTCCATTTATTTAGTCCAGGGCAGTCTCCTCCAGTTTTCCCAGCCTTGCACCATCCAGATGCATAGTTTCATGGCCAGTGGCCAGGATTTGGGGGAACACTAAATTAGGAAGGGCTAGTCTAATCTGTCATTCCAAGATTTCAAATGAGAGTGAGGCCCTTTGTACACGACCCCTAAACTCCGCCGCAAGTGGCTCCCAGCTCCGGAGCTTAAAATTGTTTCCCCACCAGCTCCGGAGTTTACAGATAATTAAGTGCAACCACGCCCACCTAAGTGCGTCCCAGCGCACTTTTCAGGTATCTGCTCTCCGGAGGTGAAAATTCCTGATGCAGATATAACGTAGTGACTGCCCGGCTCTCCTTGCTTCTGTTTGTTCTTTTTTTGCCACCCGCCCCTTTAAGAGATCTGAATGCAGTGCCGGGACGGCAGAACGGAGGTGAGCGGCATTCTTTTCTTCCTTTTTTTTTCTCCCTCCCCTCACGCAGCCAGCAGCCAGGAGTGCGGAGGCGGTGGGAACGCAGGAACAACGACAAACCCCTAAGATCTCTGGTCCGAATTTAAGTGGCCAGCGGATCTTAGGGGTCATGTGAAAAGGCCCTGAGCCTCCCCCTGCCCCAACTGTGCTACAGGTATCAGTCTATAGGTCATGAACTACCATTGACAAGAAGGTTGATTCCTCTGCTGGATTCAGCACGGTTCCAAGTCAACAGGCACATGAACTCTTCTCTTTTTTTGCATTGCTCTCTCCAGGATGGCTTTGCCATCTGAAGATACAGGTTGGGTCTGCTCTTTCACCCCAAAACATATCCTGTCCTGCCTTAAGGGTCATGGCTTAAGCAATCTTTTACCATCACACTGCACTTCCTGAGCCAGACTGATTATACCACTTAATCAGAACAAGGAAAAACAGTAAAAGTCCTACACGCAAAGCATGAAAGCAAGTAATAAATCTTACCCTTCGCCCTCCAGTTCATCAGACGCAAGAGGAAAGACCTGGGGGATGGGCAAAGACAACAACAGTATAAGCCAGTTTTGGAAACATTTGTGAGTTAAAATTTATAGCTGACCAACAATAGAGCACGAAAGTCACACCCACTGTTTATGTAAGGAAACACAGCACTTTGGGGGGGGGGGGAATAATGTTAGGAAATGTTTGAAACTGCCATTCTTCCACCCTTCCTGTGTTTTGTTCCTTGTTCAAGGTATCTTCCACCTTAATCCTGCTTATGCCAGAACAGATTCCCTCCCACTAAAACCTTTCTCACATTTTGTCTGCCTTTAAAATCCTTTCAAATTGTCTGTCTCATGGCTTTAGGCCAGAGCTTGGAAACAGTGCATTAGTTTAACACATTGACTCTAAAATTATTTCTTTCACATTATACAGAAAGGACTAGCATTTGAGGGGGGGAATTGAAAGCAGCATTAAAATTGGCATCTCCTCCTCTTAATGGAAAACTAACAACTTTAACATCAACATGTTGAATCTAAGGGCGTTTATACACGACCCCTAAGCTCTGCCGCAAATGGCTGCAAGCTCCGGACCTTAAAAATGTTTCCCCACCAGCTCCGGAGTTTGCAGACAATTAAGTGCGACCACGCCCACCTAAGCGCGACCCAACACACTTTTCTTGTACCTGCTCTTTGATGGTGAAAAATATTTGATGCAGAGAGTGCCTGAGCTCCCCTCGCTTCTTTCTGTTGTTTTTCTTTTGCCTCCGCCCCTTAAAGAGGAACCAGGAAGTAAACGGAGGTCGGAGCAACTTCCACCGGCACCGGAGGTAAGGCTTTATTCTTTTGTCCCTGTCTAAGGCTTTTTTTCCTCCCTCCCCTCACGCAGACAGAACAAAGAAGTGCGGAGCGGGTGGGGACGGAGGAACAGCAATGAACCCTCAAGATCTCTGGTCCGAATTTAAGGGACCAGCGGATCTTAGGGGTCGTGTAAAAAGGCCCTAACACATTCCTTCAAAGCTTGGCTTTTGCCCTACTTTTCAATGAACTCTGCTTCAATTTTTTGAAAAATATATTCTTTAAAGTATGCAAATCCATGCTGCTTAATTCCTCCATTCAAATCCCAACCCACATGTTCTCCCCCCCCCTTGTTGTCCATGTCTTTTATGTGATAGCATCAAGATGTTGGAACTCCAATCTGTCCTCATTGCTAGTCTTCTTGTGATGAGTAAAAACTTTTTACTTCAGAGGACATCACGACCTCTTGAAGCTGCTATTCAGCGCCAGGACAATCTTTTCAGAAATTAAATATTTCCTATGTCTGTCTCAAGGCACCCATGTTTCATTATTGTCAGGAAACCAGGGGAGCCATGGCACAGAAGGAGGAAGTCTTTGGCCCTTTGTACACGACCCCTAAACTCCGCCGCAAATGGCTTTAAGCTCCGGAGCTTAAAAATGTTTCCCCACCAGCTCTGGAGTTAACAGGAAATTAAGTGCGACCACGCCCACTTTAGCGCGTTCCAGCGCACCTTTCAAGTACCTGCTCTCTGGAGGTGAAAATTCTTTGATGCGGTGTAACGATAGTGAGTGCGGGGTTCTCTTCGCTTCTGTTTGTTGTTTTTGGGCTCCTGCCCCTTTAAGAGCTACTTAAGAGACTGGAATGTTGCCGCGGCAAGAGCGAGAGGCAGAACGGAGGTGAGCCACATCTCTTTTCTTCCTGTTTTTTCTCCCTCCCCTCACGCAGCCAGCAGCCAGGAGTGCGGAGGGGGTGGGAACGCAGGAACAGCGACAAACCCCTAAGATCTCTGGTCCGAATTTAAGTGGCCAGCGGATCTTAGGGGTCGTGTGAAAAGGCCCTTTGATTACCAAAAGCACTACCACCAGGATGACCTTCCCACCAACAGCAATTTTATGAAATATGCTATCGTGATGGAGGAAATTATTTCTGCAATTGGAAATGGAATAACTTTTTCGTTTCCTTTCTCCCCTTTACTAGAGCCGCCCCTGCACCAATAGATACAAATAAAAAGGGAATCATACATGAACTCCACGCTGAATATTGGAATAGTGAACATCAGGTATGAAGAGAACTGGCTGCGTATCAAGGTCCATAAATGGCTTGAAAACAGTGATGTCGGTGCGCTTGTGGGAGGGCAGCATGGGCACTTTGACATCAGAAACTGGTGGGAGAGGGGGGGGGAGGAAATAAAAGACTATTAAATAAGAGACTTCCCTGTGTCACACACAAAACACAATATACCTTAATATCATATTTCCAAATCATATTTGAAAACTTCACTCGGCTGTCTCAGGCAAAGACTAGGAAGCCGTCTCTGCTTACTGTCTTGTGGACTGGAAGAAAACAGCCAGTGTCATTGGCACTGTAGAATATCCCAGCCTTGCCTTTGAATCCATTTCTTAACCACACTTAAACTTTTGAGAATTAGAGATACAAGCAAGTGATCACAGTTCTCTGAGTGGCCTGTTTATGCAGCCAAAACTGTACATACACACCCGGAAGACTGCAAAGGGCAACAGATTCAAACATATTTAGGAAAATCCCTTAGAAGGGGGGAGGGAGGTAAAAGTTCACCCTCCACACCTGCATGCTAGTCAGGTCTGACTCTAAGGGTGGTGCTCACCTCTGTTTTTAAACCAAAGAGCTAGTGTTGTACAAGTCTGTAGCCATGTGGCCAGTATGGCTGCATGGAACACTGTTTACCATCAAGCTTTTTTATGGGGGTACCTATTTATCTACTTACATTTTACATGCTTTCAAACTGCTTGGTTGGAAGGAGCTGGAGTTAACAACGGGAGCTCGCTCCATTGCGTGGCACCCGGGATTCGAACCGCTGAGCTGCTGACTTTGCAGCCGACAGTTTCAGCGCTCTAGCCCACTCAGCCACCACACCCCATAGCGCTCACCTAAAACCAGTCCAACCCAACAAGGACTGCATATGCCCAGTGACCCAAAAATGCTGAGTGTCTATTGGGAAAAGAAGGCCAGAAACCAAGGCAGTAGGGGCAGGGGAGGAACAAGGGGCAGTCCACGCGGCCACATTTTTAGATGCCACATCTATTTTGCAAGACAATTTTGGGCTTGTTGGCGAGAGATAAATTAATACTAATATTCTGAAGCCTCAAGGTATGTTCCCACTTATTCAAAACTGTCCAGCAAAACTGTCCAATACCACCTTCTCTTCAGGAAAAGCTCTTAGGTACTGGTTGTTTGGTGGCTCTTTTTTCCTTGGTGTGTCATTACAGTCATGACCGACTCTTTGTGACCCCATGTCCATGGAGTTTTCTTGGCAGGGATACTGGAGTGGCTTGCCAGTTCCTACTCCAGGCGCCTACAGGACCTGGTATTCCCTGGTGGTCTCCCATCCAAGTACTAACCAGGGCCGACCCTGCTTAGCTTCCAAAATCAGGCGGGATCGGATGTGCTTAGGCATCGAGGCAGCTTTTTTCCCTTGGTGTAGCTGGACAAGTATTGTTTCTTGGTTTACAATACATTCACTCTTGACCCAGAAATAAAATAAAATAGCTGAATTGTACCCGTAAGTCGCCTGTCACCATATTTTAACTCCTGTTTGAAAGAAGAATTTTATTTGTTGTCATTGGTCATTGCTCACATTTTCCCATTGGCTCAGTATAAATTTTCCTATAAATGAGAAGGTGTTTGGTTGTTTGTTTGTTTTACTTACAGGCATTCAGCTGAGAGCTGGGGTCAGTGCACTTGCCTTTTCTCTTGCTTTGTTTCCGTTCCTCATCCCTTATCTTTCTTTCTGCCCCCTGTGAGATAATGAAGAAGAAAACACTTTCAGGAACATACATTTCCTTCTGCCTCAGCATCCCTAGTGCCTACGACATCAGACATGACAGATGCCAGTCAAGCTGTAAACCGGTCAGCAAATCAGTCAGAGAAGCCACTGCCTAGCAGAGAGTGGAAACCGGGGCCCATCTATAATAGAGTTCTTCAAATCCATGAAGGCCACAGTTCCAATCAAGTGAGTTTCTTTGAAGTGAGAAAGAAGGAAGGAATATGGTTATATCAGTGACTTTTAAGTCATGAGGAAATGTGCCCCGTGTACAGCTCCAGCATTTGCAGAGTCCACGAGGCAATTGGCAAAACGCTTTGTTCTTATGTTTAACTGAACCAGGAAACCGGGGAAAGGCAAAAAAAAGTGACCCTGAATCCATTGCTTTACATACAGGGCCCTGCAGCTCTTACCTTGTCACAAAAGACTTTAATCTGGCAGTAAGCCCTGTGGACGGGTTTGTTGCTCCTGTTGTTGTAGCTGTAGGTGTCAATCTGAAGGTTCAGAGGAAGGCCTTTGACGCCTTTCTGGGAAGAGAAGTCTGTGCTGAGGCAGTTGACGGCAATGAAGACCTGCAAAGAAACCAAACATGCGCCAACCGTTGTTTTAATGTGCCCTCGGCCTTGTTACAGAAAAAGAGGTGTGTGTATGGGGGGGGAGACACAAAATCCCAGCATCAGGAAAGACATTTTGTAGTTGTCCTGGAAACCTGTGACTGCAACCCATTGCTTGTTCATTCAGCCATAACAAGGCATAAGAACATAAAACCATAAGAACCATGCTGGATCACGCCAAAGCCCATCTAGTCCAGCTTCCTGTATCTCACAGTGGCCCCACCAGATACGTCTGGGAGCACACGAGACTAGATATCTGTCTCCTGATACCTCTCCCCTGCATCTGGCCTGCTGTATTCAATAGGACTTAGGGTGCAATCACCCAAATTCATTTATAGACAACATTCTTTTGGCTTGTAACTATGCTGTGTTTCCCCACAACTTCTTTGTTGCAATTTTCCTTACCTCAGAAAAACCCATTCAAGCGGAAATGATAGAACTGCTGTAAAATATCTTTCGATAGTAGTACTCAGAGCCCTATACCATGAGGGATATTTACTCCCCTAGGTGAGCTTGTAAAGGACTCCAGGTTAAGGCAGGGGTTTTCAAATAGGGTTCCACACAATTTTTTACCTCCTCAGGTACCTCGCATGTCTAATTTGTGTTGGCCAGACACCCCATTGCGAAAACAGTGATCTCTATGAGCAATGTGTGGCACAGGTTTGTTTCAGACACAGTGGACCCTCGTATAATAAATGGTTTGTATAACACAAAATCTATGCAACATAAAAAATTCCAAAGACAGGGGAAATTTGCTTAACAGAATCGCCTATGGGGCAAATCCGTACAACATAAAAATGGTTGCGATTAGGGATTACTCTGTTTTCAATGCATTCCTATAGGAAATTAGTATAAAGGAAAATTTGCTTGACAGATTTTCATTTAGAACAAACTAATTCCTTTTGCTCAAAAAATATACTACTCTAGAATAGATCATATCTTTATTTCAGAAACATTAGCACCTCTTTTGGAGATAATATATTTTGATTCAATTATAACCTCTGACCATGCACCAATTAAAGTTTCTTGGACATACAGCCAAAACCAAGAATATGGAGATTAGGTTCAAATATTTGTTGAACTACATTAATTATAGGGAAAATAAAAGAGGATAAAAAAACCTATGAATTGAATGATACAGAAGGAATAAGATACTCTGAAATTATTTCTCAGAGGGAAATTTTATATGGAGAGGATTAAAAAAAAGAAATAAATTACAAGAACAGTTAGAAAATAAAATAAAGGAATTATCAGAATGCCATAAGAAAAGTCAATCAAAGGAGATTCTAATGGAGCTAAAAAGAGTTAGATCCGATTTAGAGGCATTAGATGTGGGTAGAACCCAGACAATGATGAATTATTTAAAAAGAAATTATTATGAGTATGGAAATAAAAATACGAATTTGTTATCACATGCAGTTATGAAAAAAGCTATTAAAAGGGCAATTGTATCAGTGAGAACTAAAGAGGAAACAATAATAACATCACAACAAGAGATACTAGAAACATTTAGGAACTATGATAAAGAACTGTATGAGACAGAAATAGATGCAGATGTAAATAAGAACATAAGAAGAGCCCTGCTGGATCAGGCCAAAGGCCCATCTAGTCCAGCTTCCTGTATCTCACAGTGGCCCCACCAGATGTCTCTGGGAGCACACGAGACCAGATTATCTGTCTCCTGATACCACTCCCCTGCAT
This sequence comes from Phrynocephalus guinanensis, assembly GCA_037367245.1. Taxonomy (NCBI): domain Eukaryota; kingdom Metazoa; phylum Chordata; class Lepidosauria; order Squamata; family Agamidae; genus Phrynocephalus; species Phrynocephalus guinanensis. The sequence continues at coordinate 173,051,486 of CM074733.1, read as the reverse complement.
CTGGCCCTTGAAGTACCCAGGATTTAAGCCTGGATATTACACATCTCTATCATGTTTGGAACCTGTGATTGACTTTTCCTCCAGGAATCTGTCCAATCCCCTTTTGAAGGCATCCAGGTCAGATGCCATCACCACATCCTATGGCAGGGAGTTCCACAGACTAACAACACACTGGGTGAAAAAATATGTTCTTTTGTCTGTTCTTACTCTCCCAGCCCTCAATTTGAGTGCATGTCCCCTAGTTCTGGTATTTTGTGAGAGGGAGAAGAGCGTCCCTCTATCCACTTGACTCATGCCCTCCATTATTTTGTACGTCTCAATCATAACCCCCCTCAGGCGCCTTTTTTCCAGACTAAACAGCCACAAATGTTTTAGCCTTTTCCTCATAAGGGAGGTGCCCCAGCCCAGTAATCATTTTAGTTGCTCTCTTCTGCACCTTTTCCAGTTCCACTATGTCTTTCTTGAGATGTGGTGACCAGAATTGTACACAATACTCCATGTGCGGCCTTACTATTGTTTTGTATAATGGCATTATAATGTTGGCTGTTTTATTTTCAATCCCCTTTTTGATAATCCCTAGCATGGAATTAGCTTTCTTCACCGCTGCCACACATTGGGGAGACACCTTCATGGAGCTGTCCACCAACACACCAAGATCTCTTTCCTGATCCGTCACGGATAACTCAGAGCCCATGAGTTGATAGATAAAGTTTTGATTTTTTGCCCCAGTATGCATTACTTTACATTTTGCTACATTAAAACGCATTTGCCATTTCGCAGCCCATTCCCCCAGTTTGGAGCTCTTCACAATCTTCTCTGGTTTTTACCACACGGGAAAGTTTTGTGTCATCTGCAAACTTGGCCACCTCACGGCTTATCCCTATCTCCAGGTCATTTATGAACAGACTGAAAAGCAGCGGTCCCAGGACAGATTCCCTGGGGCACACCGCTTTTCACCTCTCTCCACTGTGAAAATTTCCCACTGACACCTACTCTTTGTTTCCTGGATCTCAACCAGTTCTCAATCCATAAGAAGATGAATAAATACGATGAGTTTTATAAGACGGCTTCCAATAAATCAAATTTTACATGAGCATAAAGAACAACATAACTCTTCAGTGACAGTATTAGAGGTGAAAGCAGTAATTAAAAGTCTTAAGAAGGGAAAAGCACCTGGCTGTGATATATTTATAGATGGTTTTTCATAAAACATGGCGAAATGATATATCAAGACATTTAGTAAACGTGTTTAATTCAATATTGGAGGTGGGAGAAATTCCTAACTATGGAAAATAGCTAGGATAGTAACCATATTAAAACCAGAGAAGGACCCTCAGGACCCAGTTTCATACAGACCCATAACTCTGCAAAGTCAGGATCAAAAGATTTGTTCAACAATACTGCCTAAAAGGATAAGTAGTTTTATTAATAACTATGGGCCTTTTCACACGACCCCTAAGATCCGCTGGCCACTTAAATTTGGACCAGAGATCTTAGGGGTTTGTCGCTGTTCCTGCGTTCCCACCCCCTCCACACTCCTGGCTGCTGGCTGCGTGAGGGGAGGGAGAAAAAAAGGAAGAAAAGAATGCCGCTCACCTCTGTTCTGCCATCTCACTTTGCTCCCGGCACTGCATTCAGATCTCTTAAAGGGGCGGGGGGCAAAAAAAGAACAAACAGAAGCAAAGGAGAGCCGGGCAGTCACTATGTTATATCCGCATCAGGAATTTTCACCTCCAGAGAGCAGGTACCTGAAAAGTGCGCTGGGACGCGCTTAGGTGGGCGTGGTCGCACTTAATTATCTGTAAAGTCCGGAGCTGGTGGGGAAACAATTTTAAGCTCCGGAGCTGGGAGCCATTTGCGGCGGAGTTTAGGGGTCGTGTACAAAGGGCCAATGTTCATGGGGACCAGTATAGGTTCATGCCAGATAGACAGATGCAGGACTTTCAATACTCTCATAGGATGCTCAAGGCCTCTGACAGAGTGAAGCGGAATTATATGTTAGAATTAATGAAAAAAATGAACATGGGGAAAATTTTTAATGTGTTAAGAAAATTATATGTAGAAATGAGGGCAACAGTAGTGACTAATGGATCAGAATCTCAACATTTCCAGATAGACAGAGGAACTAGACAAGGTGACCCATTGTGCCCATTAATTTTTGCATTAAAATGGAACCATTCACTGTACAAATTGTGGGTGTAAAGGTTCATTAGAGCATATGTGGTTGGCATGCCCAAATACAGAGACATTATGGAATAAGGTTATTAAGTGGATAGAGAAATTAACTAAACAGAAAATGGTTCCAAATGAAATTTTGTTATTATTCTCATTATTTACTGGTGAAAATGAAAAACTAACTAATAAAGAATTAATAGCAATTCTCATGGGCATGGCTAGAATGGAAATTACTCACAATTGGAAATATGCCCAGGATCTCTCACTCACAACATTTGTAAACAGAATTTGGGAAGTTGCAGTTATGGAAAAACTGACTAGAAGGTTAAATTATACAAGGAATAGATAAAATACGATAGTTTTCTGAAAATATGGCAACCTCTACTGACCTCAGATCGTATAAAAAAACTAAATTGGATAAATCAGAATACGGATTGGACTGTTGGATAATTTAAGAATGTTTAATTTGCTGTGTTATTCTGTATTATATGTATAACAAGCTATATTAGGTGGTATGTATTATCTCAAACAAATTTTCAATAAAACTATTTATTTTTTTTTTAAAAAATTCCATGCCTCCTCCTCCTAACAACAACAACAACAACAACAACAACAAATGTAAGGAAATGTTATTGTGCTCTACACCAGAGTGTACTTCAATAGCAACCATATCAACAAAGATCACAAAACAGAACAAAAGAAGAAAGTTTATATAACACTTAGTCACTTAAGGTGCTACAATGTCCTTGTCCTCTTTATTTTTATTCTTTTTCTTTTTTTGTTCTTTTATGTTTCTTGTTGATTTTTTGTTCTTTTATGTTTCTTGTTGATTTTGCCATAGCAAATAACAAGATCATACAAACATGATGACTAGGCACTCCCAAGCAACTATAGCTGTTTTAGGATTTAATGTGTAAATACACTTGTCCAACTGAAAGCAGTTATAAATTAAGTGATATTGTTCCAATAGTGTGGCATCATTTAGTTTTCTGTTATTTACAATATATCCCAGCTAATTTCCCCCTCTTCAAATAAAAATAAAAATTAAAACTGATCAGCAGTCATAAAGAGCCCTCTAGTGGAATACAGAAGCTACTGCAATTCTTTACATGCAAGGCACTGCAAAAGCTTGTTTTCGTGTCCTGCTATCCAAAGGAGAGGTAAGAGAAGGTGAATAACTATGAGTGTCGCACAGCTTTTGAACTGATGGACAGCTATTTCTTATAATAAGGAAATGCAAAAAAATCATAAGACATATGAAAATTTGCATATGAAAATGTATACATTATGTCCCAGTATTATTTCTGGCACCTTTAAGAAATGTGTCTATAAGAAAGACATTAAATTTAATAGAAGTTTCTTTTGGATGACAATACACTGACAAGGTTGAATATAACACACAAATGCTCAGGTTAACACAAATAGTTTAGGCTTGATGCTACCATAAGAATCCTTTCTTTCTTTTTTTCTTCCATGACTGAACTGTCACAAAAAATATAATAATATCCTACAACCATACATAGTCGCTTAGAGTTCCGCAAGGAAGATAAGCGGGGTATAAATATAATAAATAAATAAATAAATAAATAAATAAATAAATAAATAAATAAATAAATGTGTCTTTATGCATTTTTAAAAACTCTGTCCTGTGGTTTACACACAGTTGCGACTGCAGTAAGAAAATACAGTACAGACAATTAGGAATGTCCGACGAGCATATTCACAGGGGGGGGACACTAAAGGTTAAGCATATACACACCATTTCTGAGACAGAAATATTTCACAATCTTTGTTGTACATTTCCACCGAAAACAGATTGCGAAGCCAACCCATCCACCAATCCAGTAAGTGTAGTTTGCGCACCTCTGCTAATTAATTTTGGATGGATGGGAAGAGGATTGGCATGCTTGACAGAGATCTCACAGATATTATGCTGCATTATTCTGAAACCAACAATCTTTTTATGACACCGGTCTTTTCCAGCCTCCACACTTTTGCTCACCCAGCCCTTCCTTCTCACAGAGGTGAAAAAGTTAGCATAAACCATCGGTCGGCAACCCGCGGCTCCGGAGCCGCATGCGGCTCTTTGGAACCTTTGCCGCGGCTCCGGGAGGTGTGTATGTCGGGAGGGGGGAGGGAGGGAAGGAAGGAAGGAAGCGGGAGGGAGGGAGCCAAGCAAGAAGGATGGCTTTAGGCCGCTGTGTGGCCCAAAGGAGCGGCTTTAAAATAAAAAATACTGTCCGCGCCCAGCGAGGAAGGGGTTAATTTTTTTCACCCGCCGACATGTTCCCCCCCCGGGCTGCCGCTGAGAAAGGATGGTGGGGCAGAGAGAGCGAGAGAGGGAGGGAGGAGAGTGTGTGTGTGCGCGCGCGCTCCCGCCTTCCCGCCGCTGCCTGGACACCGGCGCGTGATCCGGGATTCCTCCTCTTTGAGGAAGCGGCCAAAGAGCGGGCGGGGGGAAGGAGGGAGGAGGAGGATTCCAGCCTGGCGCGCGGCAGTTCCCGGGAACGTTCTGCCGGCTTCCTAGAAGCGCCCACCTCTCTCTCCCTCCCCCCCACGCCGTTTTGTCTTTGCCTTTAAGTTTTTTTTCCTCTGCGGGGCCTTCGCGCGCCTCGAAGGGTTAAAAGCTAAGCCACGCTGCCTGATGAGAGGCATTCAAAAGCACAGGCGCAGCCCCGCCACCCCCACCCCTTTTCTCCTTCCTTGGCTGGCGGGGGTCGGGAGAGGCGGGGGGGGGGAGTCGTGGTGGTTGGTGGCCGTTTTGCCCCCACGTGGCCGGAGCCTGAGGACTTCGGGGCTAGGTCGCTGTCGATATAGCTGACAAACATATATGGGTGTCCAAGTTCAAATGCTTGACCGCTACTCTTGAGGATGTTGCCCGTCAGAAGGCCATTCTGGCTCAGAATCATCAATGGAGTGATATTGAAAACCTTCCCAAACAGGACAAACTTGTATTCGAAACATGGAATGCCATCCCCAACACTTATATAAACATGAAAAAGTATGCATTTGGAGTCCTGTCGATCTTTGGCTCCACATATGTATGTGAGCAGGTCTTCTCCAACATGAACTATATTAAAAACAAATATCGATCACACCTCACAGATGACAGCTTGCAAGCCTGTGTGAAAATGAAGGTGACGTCTTACAGCCCTGATGTGCAGACACTGTGCACTGAGGTTCAGGAGCAAAAATCCCATTAACCAAGTAAATTAAATATTTTAATTAGCTATTAATTTGCAAAAATATATTTTACATTGTTAAGTGAAAAAGTCCTTTTTCTTCTTCAGATTGACAGCTGACTGCACGATCCTGTATATAGCATTAAGGTAAGAAACAATATATGCAGTGTTATATTTGTTTTAAATGTCGCAATGGATTTTGCGGCTCCCAGTTTTTTCCCCCCGTCAGAAATGGGTCCAAGTGGCTCTTTATGTCTTAAAGGTTGCAGACCCCTGGCATAAACGGACTTGACCGTTCAGTCAATGGGATTCAATGAAATTGCAGCAGCAAAAGAGGCACATTTGTAACATTTACATAGATGACAAATTGCCATTTAAGGTACGTGACTACGGGAAAGCCTCCCCAGAAAATAAAATAGAAACTCCCACAACTTATTTTACACCTCAACCTCAACCAGAGAAGGAAACAGCTACATGATTTTTGGTGGAAAAAATGTTCTATTTTGCTCACCAAAATCTTTTTTGTGTTTTTCTCCTCCCTCCTCCCTTATCATCTCATCTTCTTCAGAAAAGAATTGTAGTTACAGAGTCAAACATCTGTTTCCTGGGACAGAGAAGAAGACTCCACGAGGTGGGAGTCTTGCATAGAACACAAGGGGACCACCATCTTGAGGTTAAGGAAAACCCCCCACTCTCTTTTAAACTATCCTTGTTATCTGTTGATTTGAATTCTTTTAACATTGCACTGTAAGGCTTTTAACAGGAGTTTAATGGAGGAAAGGCAGTATGGAAAGGTAAGAAGGAAAAAGTCTATTGGAGGAAGAGGCAAAAGAAAAAAAAGGAGACCAAAGAGAAAAATTCAAATATTAATATATTTGTGGACTTTCCCAGCATCCTTCAAAGCACAGGAAATGGCATCCATAGACTAATGGAAAATGGAAAAAAAGTAAAAAAAAAGAAACAGAGATTATGGAAAGGAACAATGATTGTATATTGCTAGCCATGAAACTCAGTACCTCCAGCGATTGAGAACGTTTGCAATTTCCATGCTGGAATATTACTTGAACTCAGATCCTGAGTGAAATACCTCAGTGAGGTCAATGACCAGCTTTAAGAAGGGCCCTTCTGGGCTTAGAAGCTCAGCTGATTCTTCTAAAGCAGTGCTTCGCAGTCTCTGGTCTTCCAGGAGTTGGGACTTGGACTCCTAGGATGGTGTCACCACCAGCATGGTGAATGGTCAGAGGTTCTGGGAGGGGCAGATGTCCAAAACATCTGGCAGATGAACAGTTGAGAACCCCTGTACTGGAGATGGCTATGTTGCTATGAATAGGCCACACAGTCAATTTTATATTGTATGGTTCTGAAGAGTTCCTTGAACTGTGTGAAATGATAGTTCTCTATTCACTTGCCCACTTTCAATGTTTTGCTCTAGTTCAATGGTTCTCAACCTGTAGGTCCTCAGATGTTCCTGGACTGCAACTCCCAGAAATCCTGGCCAGCTCAGCTAGTGGTGAAGGCTTCTGGGAGTTGCAGTCCAGGAACATCTGGGGACCCACAGGTTGAGAACCACTGCTCTAGTTCTACAATGCAAGCATGTAAAAGAAAACAGAGACAAGGTGTTTTGGCACAGTAAATCACAGAGAGAATAGACTGACTGGTTGGATGGCTCCGTGGCTTAGGTCTCTGCCCTAATCGACCTGTGATCTGGCTGTGGTGCCAGCGGTTGGGAGCTCAATGCCCCCACTGTGCCCCCTTGAGAGGGGCTGGATTTGATTATCCAGCTCTTCACTTCCAAGAAGATGATGATTTGAAGCAATGGAAGACATGGAGGAGCTGATTCATCAAATCCCCAATGAGCCCACTCGAGTGTCATTTACCACACCAAAGTAGTTGCACAAATGAGGCCAATGTTTCCTCAAGCTTTTTGCTGCTGTCTCCTAACATCTGCTGCCTGGGGCACTGCCTCACTCTGCCTAAGCACAGGACTAGCAGGCAAGCAAGAATAAGTGCTACTGGACACCTGGCTTTTAACAAGGGAGAATGTAGCTAGATTCACCAGCTGCTATAAAAAGCAAAAGCGAAAAGCATGTTGCTCACCATATTTCTCCGTGTATACGACACTATGTTTTTCTAAAACAATGGCACTAAAAATTAAGGGGTGTGGTATACACAGAAGTAAGCAATTTCCTGAAGGGTGGGAGTGGGGTGGAGGAGAGCCCAAACTGACCTTGCTGCTTCCCTTCCTTTCCAGTAGCCCTTGTTTACTCTCCATGTCCTGCAAGAACTTGGAACCTTCTTTTCAGTGGGAAAAGGCTTGGGGGTGGATCAGCCTAATGCTGAAAAGAAGGGCCCAATCCTGCAAGAACAAAGCAGAGAGGAGGGCAGTCAAGCATTCCTGGAAAGGAAGTGAAACAGTGACGTCAGTTTGGATTCTCCTCCACCCACCCCCAATGCTGTCTCCTTTCCTTTCCGTGTTCTGAAGATTCCTCTCTGATTTGTTCTTGCAGGATTGGACCCTTCTTTTCAGCTTAAGGCTGCTCCACCCCCCCCATCCTTTCCCCGCTGAAAAGGGCCCATCCCTTGCAAAAACAAAGCAGAGAGGAGTCTTCAGAACATGGAAAGGAAAGGAAACAGCGTAGGGTGGGATGGAATGGAATGGAAGAGAACTCAAGGAAGATTTATTAATTTTATTAATTTGGGGTCTTAACAGTGGGAGGCTTCTAATATATGGCAGCACCTTATAGATGGAAAAATTTGGTATACATAGCCCCACAGCCCCTTTTCTTGCAGCATTATTTACTTATATTGACTCCACGGGCCTCATTCCCTTAGAATGGAACACAGCAATTGTGGTACCTTTATTCAAAAAAGGACAAAGAGATGACCTTGCAAACTATCGCCCCATTAGTCTCCTAAACATATGGAGCAAATTAAATGATAGACATCTTCAGGACAGATTTGAGATTTGGCTGGATGAGAAAAATAGGATTGCAGTAGAGCAAGCAGGCTTTAGAGAGGGTAGATCCACTCTGGACCACTGTCTTATTATTCAACATCTCATAGAGAAATATGCAGCAAAGGGTCCAACTTTACTATATGCCACATTTGTCGATCTGAAAGAAGCCTTCGACTCGATTTTGAGACAGAAATTATGGGCCAACTTAGAAGCTACCTCAATAGATAAACGGTTACTTCTATTGTTGCGTGTGCTACATAACAATACCAATCTGAAGGTTAGGCTTAATAGGAAAGGCAACCTAACAGACCCGATTGACACCTATAGAGGAGTGAGACAGGGCTGCTTACTGGCCCCCTCATTGTTTAATTTTTACATAAATGACATAGTAGAACATCTCAGCTCTCCCAGTCTTCACCCTCCAAAGCTACAACAAAGACATATTTCTATTCTTCTATATGCAGACGATGCTGTGCTTTTAGCGAGAACACCTGTTGGCCTCAAGAGAGCCCTTAAGAAATTTGCAAGCTTCTGCAAAATGAAGAATTAGAGATAAATTACCAAAAGACCAAAATCATGGCCTTTGGCAGAAGACAAAAGAAAAGCTCCTGGATTATTAATGGGCAATCCCTCGAACAGGTTTCCTGTTTTAAATACCTAGGTATGGCCCTTCAATCTACTGGGTCTAGAAATGCCCATATCCAATACGCAGCTAACCAGGGCGAAAGAACAGCAAATGCCATCTTATGGTTCTACCACCATTCCTAAAAAGGCAAAGGGGTTGTTATCATCCCAGCAGCCCTCCAAAAACTTAGAGCAATTCTTGAATCTGGGAGTTGAGTCATGGCTACTGGCTTTTTTGAGAGAAGGTCGGTCAGCAGCTTCATCGGTCTGAATGCAGCTGGTGCAAACCCTGACTCTATGGCAGCTTTTCATCACCCTGGCCTCAATTAGGCTCATCAGATGCATTTTGGGAGACAATTTTGTTCATCTGAACCTGAGGCCATAGAGCGGGTCCTATAAGAGTCAGGGTTTCCAGCTGCATTTGAAGCTGTTTGGAGAGCAATTCTCTGAAGTCCAGTAGCCATGACCAAAGACAAACGCACCTGATGTGAGAACACAATGCACACAGATGTGTAACAAATGCACACATTCGTTTCGAGACAGGTATGCTATCAATGATAGCGAAAATTACATTAACTTCCCTTCAGTACTGGCTTAAAATGAACTTTCAACCGCAGGGACTAACTCATCTACTTTTAGCGGACAACTTCCAATCTAAGTGGTTAAAATCGGTCTTTAAAAAAATTGCAAACTATGGGTCTTTCTTCCCAAGCAATCTTGAGCATACAATGGGATGGAGCAAAATCAGCCCTTAAACAGGATATGGAGAGACAGGCAGATCTTAATAGTTGCCCCAATTTTAGAGTCCCAGATACACACAAATATCGCCCACTCCCCATGGCCTATCTGTCACAGCTGGAGACGTACAAGTTTAGGAAAGCCTTTACTCTGGCCAGGTGTGAGGCTTTCCCCTCTGCGGTGTTGGAAGGCAGATTTAAGAGCATCCCGAGGGAACAGAGACTCTGCCCTTGTGGTTCCGGTGAGATAGAATCCATTGAGCATATGATGCTCAGATGCAGTAGGCACAAAAAGATCCGGGCAAAATACATCACACCGCTCTTAAAAGATATGGCAGGCCAAGCAGATTCGGACTATTGTAATCAATTGCTAATTGATCAAAGTCAGACTACTACTGAAGTGGTGGCAAAATTCTGGGCGGCATGTGACAGCAGCCAGAATAGATAGCTAAATGCTTAAACATTGGTTTTATACTGTTAGTGTTACATTTGTTGTCTTAAAGGTTTTTTTAAAACTTTTTTTGTTTTATACTGATTTTTATATTGATATTTTTATATTGATCACTGTAATGTATGCCAGTTTTTAAACCTTCCACCTAATGCCTTTCATATTCTATTTTGCACTATTCTATTTTATCTCATGTTTGGCTTGATGCCGTAACAATAAACATTACCTTTACCTTTACCTTACAATTGCCCCACAGTGAATAAAAAGACTCTCTGGGCAGTTTACAAGTCAGTTATGGAGGCTACAAATTACCCTCCCCCCCCCATGAGTTGTCTACTGACTCTATTTACCGATGTCAGAAGGCTGAGTGAACCCTGAGCCAGCTACATGGGATTGAACCCCGGGTGTGAGCACAGTTTTGACTCCAGTAAAGGAGCTTAACCACTGTCCCACGAGGCGAACCTGCAATTGGCCCATACCTGCAGATTCCACTCAAGACAAAAGGGAGGAGGAACAAATGCTTCCGGCCTTCCTGGGAGGTGTTTTGGCCCATTGCTATTGCACACAGTCATGCTTGCAATACAAAGGGTGGAGTCGTTTCCAGAATTGCCTGGATCCGTGATTCTGAAAGGCATCAACCTGCTGAGGAAGGTTTTTGTGTGTGTTTAATTAAAAATCTTAATAATGTTGTGTACTGTTTCCTGAGGTGAGGACAAGAAAACTCCTGTGTGAAAGTTATTAGCTTTTCCAGGTGCGGCTGCTTCTACAATGCTTTCGTGAGATACACACGGCCAAGAACTGTCCTTTATGGAACTGCAGTTCCCTAGCTGGCATGACCACTATTAATTGGAGTCCAGGAAAAAAGAATTGCTATAAGCTCTGGGAAAGTTCAAGCTATGTACAGAGGACTGTTTAATGGAAGTTAGAAGTTCTTTTCCCGAATCTTCACAGTTTTAGCTCAATTACAGCCCTTCCCAGCAGAAGTTGTGTGGCGTAGTGCTTAAACTGCTGTACTGCAGCCAAAACTGTGCTCACGTCCTGGGGTTCCATCCCAGGTAGCCGGCTCAAGGCTCACTCAGCCTTCCATCCTTCCAAGGCTGGTAAAATGAGCACCAGGCTTGCTGGGGGGGGAGGGGGAGGGGCAATGTGTAGCCTGCATAATTATTTTTAAACCACCCAGAGTGTGCCCTTTTTGTTTTGTTTTTTGTTTGTTTGTTTTAAAAAAAGAAAACAAAAACACTCTTTGTGCTGAATCCCAGCTGACTCGCTGAAATGCCATCTTGAATAATTTCAGTTCAGAAAAGAAGTCTTGAAGCCATACCTTCAAGGAAAACAAGGATAGCTGACTTACACCAGCTAGATCTCCACCCAAGGACTGTCAGAGGAAAGGAGGAGGTCAACCCAAAAGCTGCTAAACATCTCCAGCCTGTAGAACAAGATTCCAAATCTGACACCCTGTCTACTTTTGGTGGCTCCTTCCGCATTCCTAACACAGGCATAATAGATTTGGCGTAAATGGCAGTAGCAAATTGCCACAGATTAAGAAGTCTGCCCAGGCACGAGCTGTTGTGTGCTGTTGCTGACCGCGTAACATGCAACAAGGACTGGCCACACCATGTTGTTTGGTGGTCAAGTGTTCTGTACTTAATAATTTACAATACAAAATGAACCCCCACACCTGCAGACTGTGCATGTTGCCTTAGTTTTTATATATACCCAGGCACATCTGTTGACTCCTGGGATAAAAGTCTTTATCTCCTACCCAGACGGATGATAGAACTGCAAGACACTCTTTATCAAAAGACATTTGGCCAAAATCCTATTCTGCAAGTTACATCATGTAAGGATGATGGCGTCTTAAACGGCTGCAATGTTTCAGAAATCATGTTTCACCTCCACTTGAGAAAGTTCTGCGGCTCCAGTGGAATCCGCAGTCCTCAATGGGAAGCTATTGGGGCCTGCAAGATGGGTGGGGGAGGGGTAACTTTACATTCCAAAAATCACCACAAATGAAAGGAAATCAGGGTGTTGTTTTTTTGTTTTTTTTTTGTTTTAGAAAAATTGTTGCGGCTGGTGACATCATTGTCCTCATGCAGCATAGCCGCTGAGCAGAATTTTAGGCATTATTTCAAATAATGTGCAAGCTACTTTTTTAAACCACCACCCTAGAAAGAAGTCACCGAACCATCATAAAACATTAAAAATGAAGGAGAATTTGGACATGTAAAGACAAGTGAAAAATACAGATTGCTGCACCTGATCATTTAAATGGGAAAAGAAAAGTAAAAAGGAGAAGACCCTATTGGCTGAAGAACCCTGGCTCGGATGTAGCGACGGCATCACGGTTTAGAGCTGACTCCTGCAACGTCACAATAACCATGGTGACAGCCAACTCGGATGGTTATTTCACGTCCCTCTCATCGCGGTTCATGGTCCCGCTTGGGACCGGTATGAGAAAATGTTACTCCACGTCCATTGCGTGATGGTGGAAATTCGTCCCGACCACGCCCCCTGAACTGGGATTTAAGCGTGATGAGCCATACCTCTCCCTGACCTTGGGAATTCTCTTGTCTCGGTTCCTGTTTTGAGAGGAGTGCCTGTGAAGTAAGGCTCGTCATGCAATGTGCACATTCTCCATCTAGTGGCAGGAGTGCAAAGTTGCATTCTCCAGTACAATCCCAATGGCGTAAACAATGCATCGCAGAGAGGGAAGAAGGCATAAAACCTCGAACTTTGCTGCAAAGTTACGGAGAATCAAAATATCGAAAAATGGATGGTTGAACAAAAAAAAAAGGGAAAACGAAGGCAGGAAATTACAGATGTTGTCACGAAACAAGGACGTGAAGTAACAGTCATCACGATACCATCAATCACGCCAGTGGGTAAACGGAAACAGGGACAGAACCGGGACAAGACCACGTGACCGCGAATGACGTTATCACGAAACGAACATAATCTCGGAATGAGGAAGGACGTGAAGTAAGGGCCTTGGTAGCAGGAGAACAGGAAGCATCACAAAGTGCATTAACATAGAAGAACCTAACACAATTCATTCCAAAAACTAAATGGTGATTGGGGAAAAGGGAGGATCATCGAAAGAAGAAGAAGGAGAACTTCTGCAACATTTTCCAGGTATAAACACAAGGAAGAAGGAACACTACTGGGGCAGCAATCCTGGGTGTACTCGCCAGGAAGCAGCCCCAGGGGTCACAACGGAACTTAGTCCAGAGTAAACAAGCGGAGGGCTGCAAGGGCAGCGTGTTAAGGCCACGCTCCCCCCTCCTTTTTGGGGGGTGACGCCAGGCCTGGCTGACTCATTCCCATGCCTCCCATTTTAGTTTCATCCTAACCAAACTAGTATCTTGGTAGAAGCAACACCTTATTCTAATGGTAGACTTCATTACAGCTTCAGGTAAACCTCACCAGCCTAGGAAAATTAAAATGAATGAGCCATCACTCTCTTATTCACATAACGAGTTAGTATTATGCAAATACAAAAGCCTTGGGCTGAGCTCTGATTATGGGAAACAGTACCTTTTCTTCAGAGAACCTGTGTGTGTGTGTGTGTGTGTGTGTGTGTGTGTGTGTGTGTGTACGCACGCGTGCGTGTGTGAGTGTGTGCGTGTGTGGGTGATAATTTCAGTCCAGGATAAGGGGAAATCATGGGGATGTTATTTTTTGATGTGATGGTAAGGAACAGGGTAATTCCTTTGAACTAGACAGATCTTTAACATTCCAACATGTTCTGGTACACATGGAACAGAAATAATATAAACAAACAATAAATCTATATTTTATATAATACTGTACTTTAAAAAATCAAAATGCTTCAATACCAAAATCTTACACCAGGCTTATAAGGTACTTCAGTGTTAATATTGTAGGTAGGACAATAGATGAGAGCAGATCGTGAATGAGGAAACACATGGCTGCTCAGATAGGTGGTATAAAAGTGCAAGCGATAACTAACTAACTAATGTTATTGAACAACCATTCCCATTAGCCCCAGCCACCTTTGTCAATGGCGAGGGATTTTCAGATTTGCCATCCAACATCTAGAGGAGGGTGCTTCAAGTTGGTGAGTTATATTCCATCAAATTGAAACTGATTTATAGCAAACTTAATAGGGCTTTCAAGGTAGAGGAGATATTTAAGGAGTTGTTTTACCAGTTTAACTCCCCCAGTGAGTTTCCGTGGCCAAGTGTGGATCTGTAGCCTGTTCTCCAGAGTCCTAGTCTGTCACTCTATCTGCTATACCACATTGGGTACACACAGGGAAACTTCAACGCCTCCTCGACAACCCCCATACACACACACACACACACCCTGAGATGCCATCTGTGGTCCCTTGACTGCAGATTTATGGTGATAGTGACACTGCCTGGGAATTTTCTCTCATGTTCATTTCCCTGCTGTGCCCTGGGGCACTGAGCACAGTATCGCTCAGGAGCACTTGAAGAAAATTAAAATGGTGGTTCACTGCCAAGATGTAATGGAAGCACTGCCACCAACTGCAGACCTTTGGCTGTCAGATTGATTGTGTGGAGGCCTTTTTACCCAGCAGCAAGTATAGGGGATGACATGGATACACAAGTTATGTGGAGGTACAGAGATCTCTTCTAGGACCGTCTAAGGCAGTATTGGCAAATCTATGGCACAGGTGCCAAAGGTGGCACATGGAAACATGGGCAGGCCACATCGTCCCCTCACAGCCATGGCACTTCCCTCTCCATTCAGAGCCCACCACTGTGCTCCGTGCAGAGAGCCGGGCGAAGGGGAGGCAGAGGCTTGTGGGCTCGTCCGTAGCCCCCATTTACTCTCCAACCACGTCGCTTTTGGGATGCCCAGAGCGACATGGCTGGAGAGTAAACGAGGGCTATGAATGAGCCTACAAGCCACCGCCATTCCCCCCTGGTTTTCTTGACAGTGTGGCACCCCATCTGCCTCTCTACTCAAGGCAGAGAGGCGGATGGGGTGCTACTCATTGGGAAAGTGAGGATCGAAGAGCAGGTTTTTGAATTTCCCACAGCCACAGCCAGGGTGCTGCGGCCGTGGGAAATTCAAAAGCCTGCTCTTCGATCCTTGCTTTCCCGAAGAGTAGCTCCCGAAGCATTTGCAACCTGGGGTATCACTGTATTCTGATTAAATTGCTGTATTGGAACTTTGTGAAGAGTAAGTGGGTTTTGAATTGCAGTTTGGGCACTCGGCTCTAAAAGGTTTGCCATCACTGATCTAAGACCCAAAATAGCTTAACAACAACAACAACAACAACAACAACAACAACAACAACACATATAACCTGCTAACTTTGTACCTCACAGGTATGTTGGTGTTGGCTCTCACAAACATCTTGAGGCATACTGAATCTTTTAAGACGACACAAAACCAGCTGGCCACTTCAACCTAAGACCAGAGGGCCTTAGGGGCTTGTCGCTCTTCCCCCCCCACCCTGGAATCCGGCTGCCCTGGGACCAATTGCAACCACCCCCAAACTTTGCGAGCATGGCAAGCCTCCGTTCTGCTCCGCTCTTGCTGAGGCAGTTCAAAGCAGTGGGTTAAGTCGCTTCTTAAAGGGGCGGGAGCCAAAAACAACAATAATCAGCATGCTGAGTCTAGCCCCTTGCTCACTAGTCGGGGCACCGCATCAAGCAAGTGGGAGGGTACTATGAAAGGTGCAAGGACCCCTAAAGTGGGCGTGGCCCGCTTAATTTCCCATGTTCCGCCGTTTATGGGGAAACTGTGGTCCGCTCCGGAGCTGGGAGCCATTTGCCGTGGTGGACCGGCCCGCGTGTATAAAACCCTGACTTTGAGGACCCCTGACATAGACTTTGGGTTTATCACCTCTTATGTGATTACATTGACACTATGTTTTCAATGTTAGTTTCCATCCCTCATAACTTTACATGGAACTTTACTCTTTTTTTAACTGCTCGTGTTCTCTTGTAGCTTTAATGAAATGTTGTTTTTTAATGCCGTAAGATGTCCCTCAATTCCCTGTTCCCAATACGTGAACATGTCTTAATTGTACTGGACTGTATATTATCCCTCATATACTATGTCACCTTGGGTCCTTTTCCAAGGGGAAAGGCAGGGTAAAAATGCTCTAAATAAATAAATAAATAAATAAATAAATAAATAAATAAATAAATAAACGATTTATAGTCCAGTCTGAACGAGTTGTAATATTAGGATGAAGGAGGAAATAGCCTCAGGCAGCAGATACTGAAGGGACAGCAGAGGCAGCATCCAGGCTGCTACTGCTAGCCTGTTTCAGAGAGGGTAGCCATGTTAGTCTTTTCAAGAATTTCAGGCAAAAAACAAGGAAAAACAAAACAAAAGACGCAAAGATACTTTTACCTAAAAGAACATGCCTTTCAATTTTTCATGACAAAGCTCCAGCTAAAAACCCTAGTGTTTGGGGCAATGTCCTTCCAACTGAAGATCAAACTATTAGTTTACGGACTGTTTATTCTTTCCAGGTTCCCTGTCATCCATCCCATAATGGAATTTCCTCAGAGATAATGCCTCGGTATATTTGCAAATTATGCCTGTATTTGCCTTCCAGTGACAAATCACAATGCAAAGGATGTTAAATGCAAGATGTACAGATAAGACAAATCATGTGCTATGACAGACATCGTTCACCACCTCAGCAAAACAAACACAATAAATGTACTGGCAAATGGAGTTAAACCTCTGGAAGCAAACTGCTATAAGTTAAAATATCTCTGTCAGCATTATCTGTTGCATTTTGAGTTGTCCGACTCATATGTGATCTATGGAAATTTCTTAACAAAAGGCAATTGACTTCCAAAAATTACACAGAGACAGAGCTGCATGTTTGTGTAAAATAATCAGGCATGTCCAAACTATCGCCCTCCAGATGTTTTGGACCGCAACTCCCAGAATTCTAAGCTTAGATTGCCAACGACAAAGGACTCTGGGAGTTGTGGTCCAAAACATCTGGAAGGCCAAAGTTTGGACATGCCCAGCCACTGTCTATTCTTGACCCTGTGTTTGTGTCTCAGCACCTGTGCGTCTCCCCGACCACTTGGTGGCACTGGTCTTCTGATACATACGCATCCTCTGCTAGAGAGAAAGGTCACCAACATCCATCATTCAAGGTAACTGAGTTGAGAAACAGATGTTAGAGGGAGCCCATAATTAAAGTGAAAGAACGCTGATTTTAAAGACAACTGATCGAGATAGTTTTTCTATGCCTGTGAAATCAGACTTCAGAGGAATCCAGTGTCCATATTCTGAAGATCAAAGGAAGTGGGCTGATCTACATAAACCGAGTGGTGGGAGAAGGAAAAGCAGGGGGGGGGTGGGAGGAAAAATGAATAAGAAAAAAATCTAGAATGTGATGCTTATATACCACCCCACAGCATTTAAACCACTCTCTGGGAGGTTTACAAGTAATTAGGCAGGCTACAGATTGCCCCAACCACCCCCGCCAGCAAGCTGGGTACTCATTTCACCAACTTGAGAAGGATGGAAGGCTGCGTGAACCTTGAGCCTGCTGTCTGGAACGGAATCCCAGGTCGTGAGCAAAGCTACAGCCACAGTACAGCAGTTTAATCACTGCACCATGAGGCAGCATTGAGGAAAATTACTTTTGTAGGCGACAACTCTCAGAACCTCCCAGTCAGCATGACTCAATGTTTGGTACATGTCTTCCTGGAATTGCACAGATCTGAGCAGCATGGTTTTGATGATATATGGTTTTTCCCCCAGGTGAATAAGTAAATAAGTAATTATTTGAATAAATTCAGTGCTGCTCTTCATCTCCAGGAAGTGGACTGGGAAAGCTGGGTCTCGGGCTTACCAAGTGGCCCGTCATTGGCAGTGCTGTGTGCCCCCCCCCCCAGTTTGACGGCAGCAGCCTGGCCAATCCCCTCTCCTGTCATGGCACGGCACGTGGCGATCAGCGAGGGTGCTGGGTGATGCCAAGAGGCTGATGCAGACTGAAAGAGGTATATGTGAGAGCGAGTGAGAATCAACTGCTTATGCCAGGCATGTCCAAACTTCGTCCCTCCTGATGTTTTGGACCACAACTCCCAGAATTCTACGCTTAGATTGCCAATGGCAAAGGACTGTGGGAGTTGTGGTCCAAAACATCTGGAGGGCCGAAGTTTGGACATGCCTGGCTTATGCTCTGTAGATAGGTTTTGGGGGCGTGAAAGTTATGCATGGGTTTTTAACTACAAAGGGCCTGGCACCCTTAACCCCAGCACTGTTGAAGGGAGAAGTGTAGTTGTAGTCCTCATAGTAACAGGAGCACCGATGCAGAAGGCTGTACAATGACAGCGGCGTAGCTAGGTTTTGGGGTGCCTGGGGACAAGGTTGTTTTTGCGCCCCTCCGGCCCTCCCCAACTCCATCGCATCCACCCAGCAAAGGGGGGGGGATCTTGCAGGCGTGGGGCGTGTGTGCGTGTGGGTGGGCATTTGTGTTGCCTGGCGTGTGGTGGTGGAGGAGGTGGCTGCAACGGAGTGGATCCCATTGCCCAGCCTGAGGACTGCTGACGGAAGGGCACAGGGCTTCCTCCTCCCCCTCCCCCTGAAGGCGCCCCCAGATTGCTGCGCCCAGGACAGATGCACCCTTCTGCCCCTCCCCCCCGATACACCCCTGAAGAAGAGAAGGGGAATACAAAAAAAAAAAAGAACTAAATCAATTTAAAGACCTGATGGTTGAAAAGCCAGATACACGCATATTTTGATCTCTTTCTGTAGGCCCTCCTGGGTACAAGCTCTTCCATCCACGCTATGCTAAGGGAGGGGGGTGTGCCACAGTTACATGACTGACGTCTATGCAGGTTCATTCAAGGCATTTAACGCAATAGTCAACGTGCATGTTCATAATACAAAAATTATTAAAGGCTTCACCCAACATGAGATATTTTAGCTCTTTCCTCCACCTTCTTCAGGCAACCACACCACACAAAGCCTTTGTGAAAAGAAACAGTTGGGGGGGGGGACAGCAGAGCAAATGAGCCATGCAATAAAAATTGTTGAATTTGGCTTGGTCTCCTCCTGATAAGATCTGAGCACTGGGAAAGAATCACGGCTCTGTCTAAAAGAGTAATCAAGAACTACCCTCAAATCAGTCCACTTGGAAAAAGCAAGAAAGATTTCTGTAAATCAGAGAACGTGCAACCCAGAACACACACACACACACACACACACACACACACACACACACACACACACACACACATATGAGTGTCATTTTTCACATTTCACTCGTTCATAGTAGGGAGAAGATTAATTTTGAAAGTAAACTCAAGTGTTCTTTTTGATCTGCACCAGCTTTCTCCAACTTTGGTTCTTCAAAAATGTTGTTGGACTACAACTCCCATTACATTACCTAAACCAGCCTGATAAGTGGTCGGGCACAGCAGGCGTGGCAGTGTAATATGCAGGACACCCATTTTCCTGTAGTGTTGGTCCCTATTAAGAATGGTATGTTCAGTTCAGGCTTGCAAACTGAAGGTGGAAAACTTGAATAATTAAAAGATAAGTAACAGATGGGACTTCATTCTCTTAGATGAACAGCCTCATGATTAGGACGGAGGTGCATGGGAGAGGCAGTGATTTAGGATGGGGTTGTGATCACTTTGACTGAAAGAGAGGAACTCTATGGATATGAAAATCCAGCGAAGGGCGTTTCTGCTGCTCCTTGGCTGCAAAATGAGGCCTTCTGGAGGTATGTTGGATTGCCCATTTGAGATTTTGTATATAACCTTGAATCCTCCACCGCCAATTCTGTTGACGGACTCCTGGATCAAGCTCCCTATCAACTGAACTTGGAACACATCTGACCCTAACCCTAACCCTATCCCTATCCCTAACCCTTCCAAATACACATTTTGACTTGTTCTGTTCATCTGATCTTACCTCAGAGTCAACCCCATGAAGGTGTTTGCTTTTGGGTTACCCAACATTAGGACTGCCGTGTAAGGCAGAGGCCTGTTATTGCTCACCTGCTTTCCCTTAACTTGCTGCACCCTCCAAGTCTTTGCTTCCATCTTGGTTCAGGAGCTTTTATGCACGACACAGCTACCTACCCTGTCTATCCTTTGGGCATGTGAGGGAAGGAAAGAGAGCACGGGGCTCAGCTCTTCTGATCCAAGTCTGTGTGGATCATTTAAGGGCACACTGGGTTCCTCTAGAACAGTGTTTTTCAACCTTTTTTGGGCAAAGGCACACTTGTTTCATGAAAAAAATCACGAGGCACACCACCATTAGAAAATGTTAAAATTTTTAACTCTGTGCCTATATCAGTCTCTAAAAGGTTTGCCATTGCTCGTGTAGGGAGAAGCAGGACAGAGGGGCCTCGCCCCGAGGCCCAGCGCCGCGGGCCTCGGGGGGAGGAGCCAAGCTGGCCCTTGGACGCTATTTATAGCACCTCCCAGCTGCGGGCCACCTGCCGGCCCTGGGTTGAATTTCTTTAGAATTTTTCAATTTTTCCCACGGCACACCAGGCAACATCTCGCGGCACACTAGTGTGCCACGGAACAGTGGTTGAAAAACGCTGCTCTAGAAGAAGAAGAAGGCGGGGGAGAGAACTGCTTACTGGATCACGATCACGTTGAAGGGGCTCCTATGGCTACCAATCATTAAAATCCCTCTTCTGAAAACGTAGTTCAACAAGAGGTCCCTATAAGGAGTTAGGCTCGGTGTGAGAGATCACGGGTGAGTACCATGTGGAACTCAGAGACTGGTGTGTTTCTTGGAGGTTCCTGGCCCCGATACTCCCCCAATTTCCATTCTCATGGAGATCACGCTATACTTGTTTCACAAGGAATGGCATTTTAGGCATCTGACACAGTGCCATTTGTGCTGGAAGGATAAACACATCAGGCTTACCTGGTGAGACGGGAATATTTGTTTAGCAATAAAGTTCTGGAACACCTTCCCTTGCCCATCCTCTAATTATCTCCTCCTCTGCCTTCAACTCCTTCCTTAACTAGTCCACTGCCAAATTAAATGGCAAAGGCTTTCCACTCCCTTCCTTCTGAACCACAGCCCAGATTGCCTCTCAGATACAGGTGGGGAAAAAGGCAAGAGCAGCGCAGCCGCTCTCAAGCGCTGAAGCCAGACGCTCCAGGTGGCAGGGGGTCAGGGTGGAATCCAAGCTCATTTCAGGAGGAGGGTTTCCCTTTCCTCACCTGTGCCGTGCTGCATTTACAGGTTGGGAAGGGCGGAAACTGTCCACTGCCTTCAGTGTGACTAACACTGATTTTATCTACTCTGTTTAACCTGCCTCCTTTGGCGAGTTTTCCTCTTCAGCTGGCATGAGGCAACATGAAAACAGGCTTATAAAAGGCAGCTCTTAAATGCAGGCTTAGGTCCGAGGACACTTGCAGGAGGAGGAGGAGGAGGAGGAGGAGGAGGAGGAGGAGGATGTAGTAACAATCTTATTATGAATGGCAGCATGGTAACAGTGTATAAAATTATGCAACGCGAGGAGAAAGGACCTACAGTGGACCCTTGTATAACAAACACTTTGTATAACATAAAATCTGTACAACATAAAAAATTCCGGAGATACAGGAAATTTGCTTAACATAATCGCCTATGGGGAGAATCCGTACAACATAAAAATGGGATTACTCCGTTTTCAATGCATTCCTATGGAAATTTGTATAAAGAAAAAATTGCTTAACATAATTTCATTTGGAACATTAATTCCTTTATACAAGGTACCACTGTATAACAGAGAGAGAGGAACTGGATCACCCAGAGAAGCTGAAGGGACGTTCAGGACAGGCAGACAGAAGTATTTTTCATGTAGTCCACAACTGGACTACTGAATTCATATTCTGATGAACATCATTGAGAACAGGTTACAAGGGACAAGGGACAAATGTGTAGAAAATAAGACCTGTGTGTGTGTGTGTGTGTGTGTGTGTGTGTGTGTGTGTGTGTGATTCTCTCTCTCTCTCTCTCTCTCTCTCTCTCTCTCTCTCTGGGCGTTTATACATGACCCCTAAGCTCCGCTGCAAATGGCTGCAAGCTCCGGAGCTTAAAAATGTTTCCCCACCAGCTCCGGAGTTTGCAGACAATTAAGTGCGACCCCGCCCACTTTAGCGCGACCGAGCGCACTTTTCTTGTACCTTCTCTTTGGAGGTGAAAAATCTTTGATGCGGTGCAACGATAGTGAGTGCGGGGCTCTCCTCCCTTCTGTTTGCTGCTTTTTGGCTCCCGCCCCTTTAAGAGCTACTTTTACAGAGACGAGGGGGTTGGACTTGATGGCCTTACAGAGTCGAGAGGCAGAACGAGGTGAGCGGCATGCTTTTCTTTCTCTTTTTCTCCCTCCCTCACGCAGCCAGCAACCAGGAAGTGCGGAGGGGGGTGGGGACAGAGGAAGAGCGACGAACCCCTAAGATCTCTGGTCCGAATTTAAGTGGCCAGCGGATCTTAGGGGTCGTGTAAAAAGGCCCTCTCTCTGTGTGTGTGTGTGTGTGTGTGTGTGTGTGTATGTGAGGGAGGGAGGGAGGGAGGGAGGGAGAGAGAGAGAGAAAGAGAGAGAATGCTCCTTCATTACCTTATCAGAAATGGTCCTAGAGTACCCATGCCATGCTTGAGGATGCTTAGGGCCAACCAGATAGCCACCATGGGAAGAAGACAGTTGAAAAGACGGGCATTTAATTTGATCCAGGAGGTCTGTTTTACACAGAGATGATATGATGCTTACGCCCTGCATGATCTAAGTCAGAGCTGAGCAGCCTTTGGCCTAAGAGGGTTCTCTTTGCAACCTGCAGCTTCTTTTACTGTTATCTTTAGCCAATAAGTGGTGATAAGAGGCAATTTAGAGCTTGGGAATAAATATTTCAGTAACTGATTTGCAGCGTAGGAAGTGGCTGCACTGGATCACACTCCCAAGGTAGATATGCATACATTTGAGTTGTGGTTCGTATGATGGATAAAGAATTGTACGAATACGTGAAAATGAACATTTGGCCCACAGTGCTTTGGCCCCTCCCTTTGACATCAAACTACCACATGGTGGAATGTAGCCACAAGACCCTTCCCACCTTGGAATTTTGGCCCCCAGGCTGAAAAAAACCTCCTTTACTCTTGCTCTAATTGTCTCACTGTTGTGATCTGAGTATTTCCTGCAAACAGGTCCACAAAATGGGGCAGAAGCTTTAAGTTGCAGATGTAGGCAAAGAGGGAAAGGAAACACAACGACGATGGTTGACCTAAGGCCAGCTGAAGAATTTAAGGCTAAGCTGAAATATCAGCTGGCAAGTTTCAGATGAAGGCCAATGCCTCATAGCAATTCGAAGGATGCACCAGAATGAGCTGCAGAATTCATAACAACCTCCCTGCACAAGGTTACTTAGACAATAACTCCAATGGCTTTCAATAGGACTTCTGAGTAGACATGAGCACAAACAGGCAGCACCCACACTTCCCTGCCCCACCTACGGCTGCTTCTGGCTGGTTTGGCCGTTTGCGCCCATCTCCACTTCCAAGTAAACACCTTTGAGGACCACCTTTTCAGTCACAAACCATATCCACCACAAATTCAATGACACTGTTAAAGTGGTTCCAAATACCACTAAACAAGGAGTTTTCTCATCCTGATCTGGCAGCAGAAGAATGTTCAAGTATTCCTTCCTTCCTTCCTTCCTTCCTGCCTCCTGCCTGCCTGCCTGCCTGCATTATTTAACATTTATCCTGCCTTTATCATCTAGTTGGGGACCCAAGCAATACAGAAATATTTGGAAACGTAATTGAAAACTAAAAACCAGCATTTAAAAGATCTCCCCACTTCAGTTGCCTGTTGACTACCGCAAAGAGGCAGGTTTTCAGCTGCTAGCAGAAGGAAAGGAGCAAAGGGGCCAAGCACACTTCCTGACGGTGGAGGTTCCATCACGTGGGAGCAGCCACAGAAAACACCCTTATGGGTCCTTATCCAATCTGCTTGGGTTTTTATCCAATCTGGTGGAAGGCAATTCCTCTGAGTATCTTAATACTGTACTTGTGAGGGCTGATACAAGAAGAGGATAAGTCTTTTCAGACAGCCTGGCAGGGCGGTCACATCTTCCCCAGTGTCCCGCCCCTGTCAACAGTCTGCCTATCGCATTTTGCACCTGCAGACGTTTTCCCAACCATCTTCAGAAGCCACCCCACACAGAGCTGCACACTGTAGTAATCAAAACAGGAGGTAGCCAAAGCATGTGTCCTTGCAGCCAAATCAAGTCCCCCAAGGAACGGATGCAACGGGTGCCCTAGTTTTAATTCTACAAAGGCATCTCTGGCCACTGCTGAGACCTGGGCCACCAAGCTCAGAGAACAGTCCCACGGTACACCCAAACTCTACACCTGAGGGTTTTTTGGGGGTGGGGTGGGGGGTGGGGAGAGACACAGTCTCATCCAGCACAGACTGAATCCCCTGTTTCCTGGTCTTCTTTTTGGCTGATGTGGAACACCTGTCTTACCTAGATTAAGCTTCAATGTATTCACCTTCATCCAGTCTATTACTGACCTCAGGCATTTGGTTTAGGACAGAGACAGTTTTTTTTTAGTTTTAGATTGAAATACAAAGGCAGAGTTGGGTGTCATCAGCCTACTGGTAACACTGAAGCCCCAAACTCCAGGCAACCTCTCTCAGAGTTTTCATGTAGAGTTTTCAAATCGCATGGGGTGGGGTGGGGGAAGAAAAAAAGAACCTGGAGGGATGTCACAGGCCCGCGGCCGAGGTATTTAACAGGTGTCCCCCCAGGATGAACCAGAGCCACTGCAACGCAGCATCTCTGAGTCCCCTGCCAGACAGCTGGCCAAGAAGGACAGCACGGTCAATGGTATTGAAAGCACTGACCTAACAGGAACACGCTGCTCCTGCTCTCTAACTGCAGACCAAGATGGTCTGTGTCCCATAATCTGCCCAAAGCCCAACTGAAATAGATTATTTGGTAAACAAAAACACTGCACAACACCCTTCCATTCTCATCCGCTGTCACCCTGGACAGACAGAGGGGTGCCCATCTCCTGCAGGGTCCCCAGATTTTTCCAGGATCTCAAACCACTTGAAAAGTATCTTCAAATGGTGGAGGTTGTCCTTTTTAGACATGTTGCCCTTCCCGCATAGGACAGTGAAGGAAGCAACAATAAGTGGGAGTGAAATTAGCCTCATATATTGCATGAACTTGAGTAACAAGAGCTTGAACCAGCTAAAAGTTGCAAGCAAAACCACAGCCGAGACCATCAGATCTTAAATAATGCTGAAAAGAACTCAGGAATACTCCCAAGTAATGTATGTATGTATGTATGTATGTATGTATGTATGTATGTATGTATTTTTGCATTTCTATACCGCTGACCTAGCACAAAGCATTTACCGAAGTTGTTTACAATAAGACAACACAACAAAACCCTCCAACCCAGATACCAGCATTAAACACCTCTAAGTAATGAACACAATAAATGCGTACCACATACCTAGTGGGTAACACTGAGCCAGTCATTTTCAATGAAGAGGAAGGAGGAAGGCACACAGGCATAAAAGCCATCTTTACTGGAATAATGGTGGTGTGTCATTACAACAAGAAAGAAGGAAAGCACTTGGAAGTAACCATTGTCTTGTAATTCTTTTTTTGTCCTCCTAGCAACTAAAGGGCAATTCATTACCTGACTGTAACTTAATGAGGACAACCTCACTTATTTTTCTAGTAATGCTGTTACTTTTAAAGATTTTTATTTGATCCAGTTACAGATGATGATCAAAACGACTAAAAGTGATTCAGCTGAACAGAAAAACAAACAAATAAAAAGCTGCTTTTTAAACAACTTCTGACCCATCTGCATGATAGCCATATGATCAACTTCACTCATGCTTACACACACACACACACACACACACACACACACACACACACACACACACACACACCATAGGGTAAAGACTCTGCACATCCATATGATATGCAAGGAATGACGTGGGTGGGACTCTCCCAGAAGTGTCATAATAACTCTCAGGCAAATGCTCTATCAAACAGGGAAGAAGAGTGACTCAGTAAATCTGACATACAAGGACACTTGGATGGGAGGAGATGGGGCTGGTTGCAGAGGATTACAAGTCCCAGCCTGCAAACACACCTCTGTTTAAACTTGGGTGGCTGGGAATGGTGTGTTTGAATAGGTGCAGCAGATTTTGACAAACGGCCAAAAAAAAAAGTCTTCTCAATTGGAGCCACACTCAAGGAAGGGGCTGAGCGAGGCTTCCCTCCTCCAGCTCACCGTGCACCTGTGCATATCGGAGGGCGTTTGGCTACCGGGAGAAGGAAAAGAAGTCAGAAAAGAGACACCCCGCTCACTTCTCTTCCAACCCCAAATGGTCAGAGTGGAGGGTTGGGAAAGCTACCTTTTGGGACTGCAACTCTCAGAATCCACCATCGGCCTTGGTGACTTAAGGATTCTGAGAGTTGTAGTGCACAGACACGGCGTTTCCGAGATCTGATCTACGGGGCCCTCCACAAACTTTTAAGCTACTCAAGCTTACTTCCGTCATCGTCCACTGGCTGATGCTTCAATGAAAAGCAACAAAGCTCTGATTCGATGGCCCCTGCCACACTCCACGTATTTTTATTTATTTATTTATTTATTTTAAGGCTTATATACCGCCCGTCTTCCCAAAGGAACTCCGGGTGGTTCACAACACACAAAATTATAACAGTAACTACTGCAAGCAAGCAATAATAAAATCAGTTTAAAACAGTAAGAGAAGTATATGTAGACAGATGGCGGACCAAAAAAAAATTAAAATTAAGAGTTACCAAACGCATCCCTGAACAGCAAGGTCTTTAATGCTTTCCTGAAGGCTGGAAGGGACTCTGCAAGGCGCAATTCGCTGGGGAGGTGGTTCCAAAGTGTAGGGCCAGCCACAGAGAAGAGATGCCACAGAGAAGAGACGTACACAGAGATGCACACATCCTTTCTTTCGATGTCAAAAAAGACCAGTTTGGGCACCTACCTTGGCTTCGTCATTAATGTCCCAACTGAAGGAGATGGCATTGTAGGCAATCTCTTCTATGTTACTGATGGTGTTGAAGCTTTCCTTGTAGTCAGCTATGGTAAATAGAAAAAAGCCATTATTTGTGTTGTCGAAGGCTTTCATGGCAGGGATCTGATGGTTGCTGTGGGTTTTTCAAGCTGCTTGGCCAGAAGAAGAAAAACCTCCAGAAAATGCCCAAACAGCCCGAAAAAAACCCACAACAACCATCCCATTATTATTTTTTTATTTATTTCAGCTTGTCTGCCGCTTTTTAAGTTTACATTACACAAAGGGGTTATAGACATCCGATAGACAACAAAACATAAAACAACAAGAGGTAACACCAACCAAAAATAAAACAAAAACAGAAGGAAACTAACTATACCATTAAGATACATAAAATCCACTCAACATCTCAAACAAGAGGGAGAGTACGTGAATCCACGGCTCACACATTCATAAGGAATCTGGCCGCATTAAAAAGGAAATCACCCACTGCCTTCCACGTTGTGTGACAGAAAAGAGCCTAAAATTTGATACTGGGAAAGTCACCTTTTACCTTATGGCTCAGAGAATCCAACACTTAATGTGGTTTGGGGATTCTGGGGAGTCCAAAATTGTACAATTTAAAAGTTGTGGCCTCTGTGCATGCTAAGAGGCATTTTCTTTAATAATAATTCAGTTTCTTTAGAGGCGTGTTTGTGTAAAAGAAGAAGTGAATGAAAACGTCTTGTGGAGAGAGGCGCACCTGTTACCTTTGCCTTCCCTGTGATTTTGTTTGAGAAATGTCATCCAGGATTAAAAAAAAAAAAAGATCTATGCGCTCCTCATAAAAACTGCTTCAATAATAAAGGATAATTTGCCTACGCGTCTGCCTTTAAGTGCCAAGTGATTAATCCTCGCTTTTATTCATAGGGGGGAAAGGAGTGGGAGAGGAACCGAGCCTTCAAACCAAAGGAACTTGGAAAGAGGCCAAAGGCCGCTTGGCTAAATAGGCGTCTAGGTCTACCTGCAGCGTCTTTTTTCATCTCTCTGCCCCAGTCATACCTCCGGCTTTGCTTCTGCTGGAGCCTCACCTCAGTTTTGGATTTTTAAAATTTATTTATTCCTGTTGCATGACTAGAGCACGCCTCCAGACATCGGAGTAATGACAACAGCAGAGCTGTTCGTGTGCAGAGTGCCTGCTGTCAACCACAGCAGCCAATTCATTTGTTATTTCGGATTAACGACTAATCGGTTGCTAAGAAGAAGGCGTGCACAGCAAGCAGGCCTAACAACGCCCCTCGTTTCAGGAATGAAGAATTGGACATATCGGCTTGAAGGAGTCGTCTTCGGGGGCGGGGGTGGGTGGGAGGAGGCAAAGTGGATTTTAGCAACCCTAAAGGAAGCTCATATCTAAAAGACAGCAATGTGCGGGGTGTGTGTTGTCAAGTTAGAATTAAGTCACAGTGACTGCAATAAGGCTTTCACGGTACATGAAATATTTAAAGGTTGGTTTCAACAGTTCAACCCTTCCCTCGGCTGAATTCCCATGGCTGAGCAGGGATGTGAACGCTTCAGTCCTCTGACCTAGCCCATCACGCTGTCCACTCCATTCAACAGGACACCCAAGACAGAAATATTTGACATTTATCTGCATGATTCAACAGCCAGCTTTTAGAATCATCTTCATCTTTTCATCATCATCATCCATCACCACCACCACCACCTCCTCCTCCTCCTCCTCCTCCAATGATAACGAATCCTCTTGGATAAAGTTGGGCGGTGTATAAATGCAATCAATCAATCAATCAATCAGTACAGAGATCAACACTCCAACGGCAGCTAGAAAGCCACGTGTTCCTCCTGGTTCTGCTAGTAAAATTGGGGGCCCTGAACAACCAGTCTACCGGGGTAGTGCCGATGCAAAATTTTATCCCATTCTAGTTCTACCTAACTCACGCGATTGCAACGGGCGGCAAGTCTTTCTCAGCCCAAATGGCACCGAGTCATGTGGGGAAGGGACGGCAGAGGGCTGATTGGGCATGTGTGTGTGGGGGGGGGGGGGACAGAGGGAGCAGAGGAGGGAGGCCTGCCAAGCCGCGTTCTGGCACCAGCTGCCGCAGAGCTTCTTACCGATGTCAATGCACCTTTGTTTGGCCGTGTGCTGCCGGGAGTGCCAGTACTTCCAGTGCCGGAGTTGATCCTCTCTTGTTTTGTCTTCCGCAAAGACGACCATGATGACGCTCTTCAAAAAGGAGGAACAGAGGGAGGTTGAAGAACCAGCAAGCGCCAGAGGGTCTTGGCGAAGCCCCTCAGGGAAGAGAAGAGGGGTGGCCTTCACACTGAGGCACAACCGCCTCACGCCCCACTTTTTAACAACTAGGGTACACAGACGTGTGAACGCAGCTGCTCACAGCTGGAGCTCATCTGTGCTTCTTACTTTGCACCTGGTTGGTAACTCTCAAGTCTACACATCCAGGCAGGTGGTGACAATACGCCCCCCCAAAAGATGGGAAGGACCTGTTGAATGAGCAGCAGCTCTGTCTGATAATGGACAGAGAAGGCAAACAGGTCAGAGGGTACACAAAGGCACGTGTGTGCATATTTAGGTGGCAACAACTAGGCAAGAAGTCCAACAGCCTGAAGATTCTAAACAGCGCCTAAGACATATGCTAGTAATCCAGGGGATTCCTCCCATCCTCCTGCTCACCCCAAACGCAATGCCACCCTGGTGCCTCTGGTGCCCCCACCCTCCTCTACCACCCTGTTTCTAAGGAGGCAACTCACCCGGACTTTACTGATGGGCTGATGGATTCCTTCCCCACCACTAATCTCCTTCAAGGAGATGGGGTAAAATTGGCCCTTGTTTAGGTAGGTCATGGTGTTATCTCCTGGCTTCTGCCGCAGTGATTTGGAAGCTTCCAGTGTGTATTCAAAGTTGTTCCTGGAAAGCCAGAAAGGAGGGTCAGGAATCAAGAGGCAATTACATTGGGAAAGAACCACCGTCGAGCAATCAATGGACTGTATTATGAAGACATACAATGTTTTCATCATGCACTCAAGGCAGGCCGCCGCCTTTCTAGAAATAATAGAAAACACCTCTCTTATTATGGCCATCTCATACATTAATTGTACTCCAGTAGGAGGTGTCTAGAGGTACGGTGCCTCTGGTACTGGAGGATAAGAAGTACTGTAAGGGTATTGACTAGTAACCAGGTACAGGTGCTATTTATTTATTTTATGCCTCACCCCTATCTCAAAAGATCCAACACATTCTCTCAGCCTGCCCGAACTCTCAAACATTATGGGGATACAGCGTGGTGAGAGGTGTATGCTGCCTTGATCGAGGGGGTAGAAAGCTGGGCTATTAATGTGAGAAACAATGTATAGCTTCTCGAGAGATGCTTTTAGCTCTTATATTCAGCAGGCAAAATCTATTTTAAAAAAAATAAAAGATGGTTGTGGGTGACGTATCGTGCCATGCCATGCAAGTGCCAGAGTAGGCAATAGATCACTGGAGAAAACCATTCCATTTGCTAGCTTTCGTGGGTCAGGCCCCACTTAATCAGGCCTGTGCCAGCGCAAGCCTGTTCAAAGGGACCCTAATCCACAAAAGCCAGCAGGTTGTATGATTTTGCAATCTACAAAGATGTCACCTCCTCCTGTTTTTGTGTTGCGTAATGGCCACACAGCTCTCTTTTATTCCAAGGATGCCATGCCGTATCTTTTATAGCACAAACCTACAGCTGTCTACCCAGAAATAGGCCCTACTACATTTACTGGTAGCAGAAAGTGAGGAGGAATTAAAGAACCTCTTAATGAGGGTGAAAGAGGAGTGAAAAAATGGGCTGAAGCTGAACATCAAAAAAACTAAGATCATGGCCACAGGTCCCATCACCTCCTGGCAAATAGAAGGGGAAGAAATGGAGGCAATGACAGAGTTCATTTTCTTGGGCTCCTTGATCACTGCAGATGGCGACTGCAGCAACGAAATAAAAAGACGCCTGCTTCTTGGGAGGAAAGCAATGGCAAACCTAGATAGCATCCTAAAGAGCAGAGACATCACTTTGCCAACTAAGGTCAGGATAGTCAAAGCTATGGTTTTTCCAGTAGTGATGTATGGAAGTGAGAGCTGGACTATAAAGAAGGCTGATCGCCGCAGAATTGATGCTTTTGAGCTGTGGTGCTGGAGGAGAGTCTTGAGAGTCCCCTGGACTGCAAGGAGATCAAACCTATCCATCCTGAAAGAAATCAACCCCAAATGTTCGCTGGAAGGACAGATTTTGAAGCTGAGGCTCCAGTACTTTGGCCACCTCATGAGGAGAGAGGAGTCCTTGGAAAAGTCCCTGATGTTGGGAAAGATTGAAGGCAAAAGGAAAAGTGGACAGCAGAGAATGAGATGGTTGGACGGTGTCATCGATGCAACCAATATGGATTTGACCAAACTCCGGGAGGCAGTGGAAGATAGGAAGGCCTGGCGAGCTCTGGTCCATGGGGTCACGAAGAGTCGGACACGACTGAACGACTGAACAACAACAACATTTATTGGGACTTCCTGTCAGATAAAGGATTGTAGAATGAATCACCCAATAGGATGGAAACCTAGGTGTGTTCAGAAAACCAAGCGCCAACAGCAAGTCCAAACGGCACGCCACTTCTTAAAGGATTAGACAGGAGCAACCAACCCTTTTCACTGAGATCTTTTTTGCTTCATTGCATGATGTATTTTTAATCATTTTTATTATATTTTAATATCTTCTAAATGTATAATTTCCTATGTGTTTTTTTTTTTTTTAGTTTTACCCACTTTAACACTGTGAGCTGCCTGGGGCCCCTTCACTGGGGGAAATGCGGCCTACAAATGATACCAAAATAAACGTTCCAAAGCAGAGCTGAAACAAAATGGAGGCCTGCCAAGTCAGGGTCTACTCTGGGCCACAGGGAGACGACAACTGGATGTGAATGAGAAGACATTACCCAGCAATGCTATCAAACACGTAGTCTTCAGAATTCATGCCAGCCATTCGAAGGTTCAACTCAGGAGGGAAAAAAACCTGGAAGCAGTAATAATCCTTTCAGACACAGTTCGCAGATTTTAAAGATGTTCCAGTCCCAAATGAATAATTATTAATAAGCTTTGAATCAACAAGTTAGAATTAATATAGATACTGTACCTGTAATGAGTTACTCTTTTTTCATAATACAGAGGCAATGAAGCAGCATTTCAAAAATAACACAGTAGGGGGGAAAAACTCTACTGAATTTTGGTGTTTTCTAAGTTCGTTTTGAGATCATTTTAGGTCACATTTTTAGTGGGAGTTTCAAAGTTTTTGTTTTGTTTTGTTTTTGTTTGATTTGCTATTATCATATAAATCCTGATTCCACCCATCCCTAGCAGAAATAAGTATCGTATAGAATAACCAGATTGTTTTTGAAATATTGCAAAAGTAACAACTTCTTACTTGCCCAAACAGTGCAAAGAATAACCACAATAAATTACTTCAAGTAAGTGTTGGCAGTCTCTTATACACAATAAAACAAGACTTCATAAGGTGACCAAAGAACGGCCATGGTGAAAGTGTTTTTTTTACAAATGTTTTAATATAAAGTACTGCATTTAATATTGTCAGGCAACCAGAAGAAGCCTTTGGCAGGCACAAAAGAGCAGGCCACAGCTTTAGGCTAGGGCTGCATTGTCTTAATTCCTATCCCTCTGAGATTTTGTTTACTTTTTAAACATAATTTTATTATTATTATAAATAAAAAGGAACCCTTACATAAAATTACACCTCATTACCAATCTTGATCTCAAATCTAAATATAAATTCAGTCTACTATGGGGGCGTTTATACACGACCCCTAAGCTCCGCCGCAAATGGCTGCAAGGTCCGGACCTTAAAAATGTTTACCCACCAGCTCCGGACTTTGCAGACAATTAAGTGCAACCCCGCCCACTTTAGCGCGACCCAGAGCAGTTTTCTTGTACCTGCTTTTTGGATGTGACAAATATTTGATCCGGTGTAAGGATAGTGAGTGCGGGGCTCTCCTGGCTTCTGTTTGTTCTTTTTTTGCGCCCCGCCCCTTTAAGAGATCTGAATGCTGCCGGGAACAAAACGGAGGTAAACCGGCATTCTTTTCTTTCTTTTTTCTCCCTCCCTCAGGCAGCCAGCAACCAGGAAGTGCGGAGGGGGGTGGGGACAGAGGAAGAGCGACGAACCCCTAAGATCTCTGGTCCGAATTTAAGTGGCCAGCGGATCTTAGGGGTCGTGTAAAAAGGCCCTGGGTCAGAGTCTATTAGCGACTTTTTTCTCATAGAAAACATATAGAGGTCTCCAGCGTTCTCTTGCCTTCTGTAGGTCTTTTTCCTTGAGTATTTCTGACAAAATGTCCATTTCTGCTGTTTCCAAGTATCTGTCCAAAAGCTCATGTTCCGGTAAGTCCTTTGTTTTCCAGTATTTTGCCAACAGAATCCTAGCTATAGTTAACATATACATTAATAAATGTTTCTTATTATAATCTTTGATTTCCGGCATAATATTTAACAAAAATATTTCTGGCATGAATGGTATCATACAACACAATATTTTCTGTAACATCTCATGTACTCTTTTCCAATAGTTCTTAATCACTGTGCATGTCCACCACATGTGATAGAAAGTCCCTTCTTTCTCCTTACACTTCCAACATTTATCAGATCCGTTTCCAAACATTTTCACTAATTTTTGTGGTGTTATATACCACCTATAAAACATTTTATATACGTTTTCTTTCAAGCTAGTCGCTCTGATATACCTAATATTAACTTCCCATAGTTGTTTCCAGTTATCTATCTCAATATTATGTCCTATATTCTGAGCCCACTTAATCATACAATCTTTAACTATCTCATCCTCAGTTTTACGCTCCAATAGGTGTTTATACATTTTCCTAATAAATTTCTCTTCGCTCCCCCAAAACAATATATCAAATTCAGTTTTCTGCATATAAAAACCTTCTTTTTTATCTTTACTGACCCTTGACTGCAACTGCGATTTTGCCCACCAGTCTAATATAAAGTTTTTTTTTAATTCTTCCTCTTTTTTAATTCAGTCTTTCTATTTAATATATCTTGATATCTACCAAATCTCGTCTCAGTCATCAAATTTGGGTGTGTGAAAGCTTCTATTGGGGACACCAACCTGGGATCTTCCTGTACATTTGTTTTTTAATATTCTCCCATATTCTCCATAAAGGCTTCCTAATCATATGATTGCTAAAGTTTTTCTGTTCTTTTGCCTTCTCATACCATGCAAACGCAAGCCATCCCAGATTCAAATCATGGCCTTCCAATTTCCAAACTCTTGGGTTTTCTAAGAGAATCCATTCTCTTACCCATCCCAGTACACAAGATTTATAATACAAATCCCAATCAGGAGCTCCCAATCCTCCTCTGCTTACACCATCTTCTAAAGCCTTCTTCCCAATCCTCGCTTTCTTTCCCCGCCAAATAAACTTCAGAACCAATTTATCCATTTCATTTAAAAATGCTCTTTTCATTATTACTGGTATCATTTGGAATAGAAACAGCACTTTAGGTAACACATTCATTTTAATGACTGCAATTCTCCCCATTATTGATAAATGCATCCTACTCCATTTTTCTGATCGAATACCCTTCATAGTTTCCAAATAATTATCTTGATATACTGTACTTGCTTTTTTTGTTATTTTGATTCCTAAGTATGTTATGGACTTCACTTCTTTAAAATTAGATCTTTCCAATAATATTCTTCTTTCTTCTATTCCCATATTCTTAGTATTTTTGTCTTCTATTCATTTATTTTAAGACCAGCCATCTCTCCAAATTCCAGTACCAATTTTTTTCATAACTCTACTGAGTTGATTGGGTCTTCCAATATAAAAACTACATCATCTGCGTAAGCCTGTAACTTATATTCCTCTTGCTTTATTTTCAAACCTTGTATCTCCTTTTGGTCTCTTATTTTTTTGATTTAATACTTCTAATGTCAATATAAATAACAAAGGTGACAGGGGGCAGCCTTGTCTAGTTCCTTTTTCAATTCTAATCTCTTCTGTAAGCTCAGTATTAATTTTTATTTTGGCTCTTTGCTGTGTATATATAGCTGTTATATAATCTCTAAATCTTTGGCCAATTCCTATATATTCTAGATGCTTTAACATAAAATTCCAATTAACATTATCAAACGCTTTCTCCGCATCTAAGAATATCAAAGCTGCTTGTTTTTCTGAATGGGCCTCATAGTATTCTAACACATCCAAGATTGTCCTCATATTATTATGTATCTGACTTTTGGTAAAAAAAAAAAACTGTTTGATCTTGAAGTATTATTTGTACTAGAACCTTTTTTAGTCTGGCTGCCAATATAGAAGCAAATATTTTATAATCTGAGTTAAGCAATGATATTGGTCTGTAATTTTTTATTTCTTTGGGGTCAGTTTTCTCTTTATGAATTATGGCTATTGTTGCCTGCGTCCATGTTACTGGGATTTCCTTCTTTTCCAATATATCTTCTAGTAATTTTTTGTATGGTAGAGTTATTGTATCTTCTAATTCCTTATAAAATTCAATTGACAAACCATCTGGACCCGGTGCCTTACCGCTCTTCTGCCGTCTTATTGCATCCACAATCTCATTATAAGCTATAGGTTCCTCCAAGGCTGCTCTTTGATTATCTGTTATTTTTAATTTACTGTTTCCTCTCAGATACTCTTCCTGTTTTTCTTTTGAAATCTCTTTTCTTAGATATGTTTTGATAATACTGTTTAACAATGTTTTTCATCTCTCTCTCATCATATCTTTCATTCCCCTCTTTATCCCTTAATACTTGTATATATGTCCTCTCTTTTTCTTTTCTCAGTCTATAAGCTAACCACCTCCCTGGCTTGTTTGCATTTTCGAAAAAGTTTACTCTAGCAAACTTCATATTTTTTGCCATTTCTTCTGTCCAGAGGGTATTTAAACAATGTTGTTTCATTTTAAGCCTTGCTCTTATCTCCTCTTTGGTGATTTTTTTGTTTAAGTTCTTTCTCATGTTCTTGTATTGCCTTTTCTTATTCTTTTTCTTCTTTTTGATTTTCTCTCTTCTTTTTTGCTGCCATCTTTAATAAGATTCCCCGTGCAACTGCCTTGGCAGCATCCCATACAGTACACATTAGCATGTCAGGAGATATGTTTTCCTTGAAACAGGTAAATAACACAGTATATTCTGCCAAGATTTCAGACCCACTATAAGGCAAGCAAAACTACAAAAAGGATGCAAGAGAAAACATTCATTTGCACACTTTAGTTCAAAGGCAGGTTGCTGTTCTTTTACATGGTGTTAAAGATTTGTTTCAGGAACTACACAGAGAAAGCGGGGGGGGGGCATAGTTCTACCACTGGTATTTCAATTAGATACCCAGAGATTTACAAATGTCTGCTAGAGATGGACAGGAAACAAAAATACAGTGTTTTGTTGCATTGCGCTTCTCCCTTTGTTTTGTTTCATTTCATTAGTAACAAATTTTTAAAGAATGTTCAGAACGAAATGAAGCAAAACAATTTGTTAATGGCTCCCCTGGAACTTAGAGGCACCAAAATCTTAGGGCAGCTTCTTTTGACTCTTCCTTGTAAGCCCCCCAAATTTGGAGAGGTTTAGGGTTTGGGGGGCTGAGTCATTAAACTCTAAAGGGGTCCCCCTAGGAGAAAATCATCTCTAATTGAGCCAGGAAGTGGCTGATGGCCAGCCCGCCCCCCGCCCCGGTAGGGGAGCGATTAATTTGGAGGGCTTAAATGGAAGAACTTGAGGAAGCTCCCGCTAGATACATCGGATTACTATTTTCAAGTACGTTTCATTTCCCGCACCAAAAAAGGTGGTTCAAATTGTTTCGTAAGGACACAATTCACTACATAATGAAACGACAACACCATGTTTGATCTTTCATTCGGTGCCCATCTTTAGTGTCTGCGATGCTCAGCCATGTATTTCTTTTTCTGTCATGGCTGTCTTACACCTTTACACACAACGCTCAATGATTATTACCAAATGTTCAAGGTAAAGGAGGTAGATCCTGTAAAATGAGCCATGTGTTCTTGCTAGTGATTTGTATAGCAGTTGGCTTTTGTTTTAAATTTAGCACATTAGACCCATAGGCCCTTCAAAGAAAAGCTTCTATTTCTAATCCACTGGACTGAGATTTCAGGTTTATGTAAGAACTTAATAGAAACCTGATACCCATACACCAAATAGGGAGAAGAGACAAAAGTAAGATGGGCTGTGGAAGAAGGGGTGGAATTGTTACTTAAGTACAGGGCTGAAGGCATTCCAGGCATTTAAAAATGTCAACATTCAAGGTATCTCCCCTCCAGAAAAGCCAGTGGACATAAATGCTCAGACCACAAGTTCCTCCCTGCATGAACAGTATACAGTGACACACACACCCGCCGCCTATCATGGGGGTTAGGGACCTGACCCAACCCACGATAATTGAAAATCCACTCTATGCCTGCATACACACATCACAGATTTTCAATTATTGCGGGTCAGGTCACTTCCGTTTCGCGCAGAAGCCCTTTTGGGGCCTCCGACAAACCCAAGAAGGCAATAGTAGGCCCGTTCAGGGCAGCACCAGTCCTAGGGCAAGTACAGTAGGCCTGAAACGGGTTTTCCCCCCTTACCCCGGGGGGGGGGCTTTTTTCATATCCTGCAGTCCCACGATATAGCTGGACTGCAATATATGAACCACAAAAGGGCGGGGGGGGGGGTTACTGTATCTGCATTTGTCCCTGCTTGCTAGGGAATTTTTTAGGAGCTGTAATCCAAATCACCATCACCATCATAATCATATTCCCCTCCCAGCCTCTGATGTATCTTGCCTAGGGTTTCCCCCCCCCCCTTTTATCTGTATTTTGATGTTTTTTACCTGTATATTGATTTTTTAACTTGTAAACCGCCCAGAGTTCCAGTTGGGAAGATGGGTGGTATAAAAATGAAACAAACAAACAAACAAACAAACAAACAAACAAACAAACAATAAATAAATAAATAAATAAATAAATAAATAAATAAATCTTTTTTCTTTCCCGTTTTACATGTTGCCTTGTTTTACATGTACCTCTTGCCCGCCTTCTTTAAAGGACTCAGAGAAGGTAGAATCCGGAGTGCGTCGCTGGGAATTCTGGGTCTGGGCACTGGAGCTAAACTGGTCCACATTGAGGCTCCGGTCTAAAACCACCACCCGGTCCGGGGGGGCTTCCGCATGATAGACGACCGGAGGGACGCCCGCCGTGAAGCTGTGCGACTGTGCTTCCGTCTTGATCGAATGGGCAGGCATGGAGGCCACAGAGACCGTGACGGTTGTGTCCGGGGTCGTCAGGTGGCCCCGCTTGTCCACCCCCATTTGGGAAGTGTGCGGAAGGACAATATTCAAAGGCATATTTTTCAAGACCTGGACTCGATTTTCCCCAGCAGAAATGAGTGACTGTTCCGTCATGTTGGGTATGCTGTTCCTAAATAGACAAGAGGTTTGGTCAGGTGACACATAAAAGTCCTGGGAGCGGGCATCCATTTCAAACCAAAAGGTATAGGACCTTCACCCTTCCTGGTCTCCTTCTCTGTCCTGAAAGGATTCCTTTACTGGCTTCTGCAGAGCTTGGAAAAATTAACCTCTTATACTATGGTTCCCATAATCTCCATACCCAGAGTGGCCAGTGGAGGATTCTAAGAACTGTAGCCCCCCAAAAAGTAACTTTTCCAAGCTTAACATCCCATATGCAAGAATCTTGTTCTGCTTTACATCCTGGGGGAAATAAAGACCATCCACACAGGAAGACTTCAATGCTGCCACACAGGCATTTTCATGTAACAAATGCCAGAGAGGCTAGAAGCCCTAACACACCCATTTTCGACCCTTGTCCTTTAACTGTTCAGCAGTTAATGCCAATTAATGTAAACTAGTTGCTTTGAGTGTCATTTCTTGACCAAAAGGTTTAATACATCAACTTAGACAACTGCTAAACATTAGCTCTTTGAGCTTGTTCACAACTATTCTCCTCCGAATTGGGCTGGCATGAGTCAATCCATTTTTGGCTATCAGCCATACATGGTTTTCTATCATGAGCAGGTGATCCCAGATGTTTATTCAGTGGTCTGAACAGTTCCTGGACTCCCATTGCAAGCCGGTCAAAAATCATGCAGTTGCGATGCAACCACTGCTTTCAAGCTTAGGCTGAAGCCACTCATGTTGGCAAAGGAGTCCTGTGCAGGGAACATAACTGGTTCAGAGAGGCATCTTTTCAGTATAAATTTATATTTGCTGTCGTGGGACCCCAGACATAAGAAAGCTGTGCCATTTCTCAATACCCCATTGGCACAATGGCAGGCTCAGTGTTAAACAGGCAATTTTTCTGGGATTTCACACAGGGCAGTAACAGATAAGCTCAACTATATGGCTAGTTACTGGAAACAGGCAGGTCATGGGACGTGGGGATGAGAAGACTTCCTTCTTCAGTAGGAAAGTGATCCAGGTCTCCTACATGTGGGAAGGGATGTATTGGTTCTACTTTATAGAACAACCACCTTAAAAAAACAGACATACATCCCCGTAAGGGAAAGTTCTACCAGACAACCAGAGAACTTGCCTCACCCAATCCATAAGGACTGGAACCCATGTAGCAATTGCATGTCCAAATGGTCTCCCCCCCCCCCGGGAACAACCACCTTAAAAAAACAGACATACATCCCCGTAAGGGAAAGTTCTACCAGACAACCAGAGAACTTGCCTCACCCAATCCATAAGGACTGGAACCCATGTAGCAATTGCATGTCCAAATGGTCTCCTCCCCCCCCCCCCCCGGGTACAACTGAAGTCTATCAAGCCATCCAACCGGATTGCAGTCACAATCCTTTCCAGTCAGAGAAGAGTGGTGA
Organism: Phrynocephalus guinanensis; assembly: GCA_037367245.1. Classification (NCBI taxonomy): domain Eukaryota; kingdom Metazoa; phylum Chordata; class Lepidosauria; order Squamata; family Agamidae; genus Phrynocephalus; species Phrynocephalus guinanensis. The sequence goes on along the minus strand of CM074733.1, from coordinate 173,011,448 downwards.
CTTCTGAACTAACATACCCAATTATTCTCGATCAGTTTGTGGTGACTTTGGGCTATTAACAAAACGAGACTTGAGACTAATCAGCCCCCTCCAATTTAGAAACCTATTCCAGACCAAGTTCTGAAGGACAAATTCTGAGTGATTTAAAAGGTACTTTTCCTGTACATGAAGATGCTGAACCTTTTATTTCTTTTTTAAAGCAAGCACTGCTGGGCGTGAATACTGAACCTTTTGCCGTGGTCCTGGTCAGAATGATCGACATCAGGTTTCACAGCTGAGGCTCTCCGGGGGACCTTCCAAAGTAGAACACATAAAATTGATTCATTAAAACCTATGAATGAGACATCATAGAAGCAAGTTTACTATGAAGATTAAGCATCGGCAGAGCAGAATGGGGAAGACAGACACACATCATCCATTACAGAGGACAATTAAAGTCAAAGGGAGAACAGATGTTTCCCGCCAGATTTCTCTCAGGCCCAACGGAGGGTTTCCTAAGGGCATTTATACACGACCCCTAAACTCCGGGGCAAATGGCTCCCAGCTCCGGAGATTAAAAATGTTTACCCACCAGCTCCGGAGTTAACAGGAAATTAAGTGCGACCCCGCCCACTTTAGCGCGTCCCAGCGCAGCTTTCAGGTACCTGCTCTTTGGAGGTGAAAATTATTTGATCCGGTGTAAGGATAGTGAGTGCGGGGCTCTCCTTGCTTCTGTTTGTTGTTTTTTGGCTCCCGCCCCTTTAAGAGCTACTTTTACCGAGACGAGAGGCAGAACGAGGTAAGCGGCATGCTTTTCTTTCTCTTTTTCTCCCTCCCCTCAGGCAGCCAGCAGCCAGGAAGTGCGGAGGGGGTGGGGACACAGTAAGAGCGACGAACCCCTAAGATCTCTTGTCCGAATTTAAGTGGCCAGCGGATCTTAGGGGTCGTGTAAAAAGGCCCTGAGAAGCCAACCCATCCACCAATCCAGTAAGTGTAGTTTGCGCACCTCTGCTAATTAATTTTGGACGGATGGGAAGAGGATTGGCATGCTTGACAGAGATCTCACAGATATTATGCTGCATTATTCTGAAACCAACAATCTTTTTATGAGACCGGTCTTTTCCTGCCTCCACACTTTTGCTCACCCAGCCCTTCCTTCTCACAGAGGTGGAAAAGTTAGCATAAATGAACTTGACCGTTTCGTCAATGGAATTCAATGAAACTGCAGCAGCAAAGAGGCACATTTGTAACATTTACATTGATGACAAATTGCCATTTAAGGTACGTGACTACGAGGTGAGTGGCATGCTTTTCTTTCTCTTTTTCTCCCTCCCCTCATGCAGCCAGCAGCCAGGAAGTGCGGAGGGGGTGGGGACACAGGAAGAGTGACGAACCCCTAAGATCTCTTGTCCAAATTTAAGTGGCCAGTGGATCTTAGGGGTCGTGTAAAAAGGCCCTAAGCCAAATAATTCTTTACAAATCAGATTTGGGATCGTGCCTGGGTTTCCACATGACTGGCTTTGGGACCAGAGCTTGGCTTGGAGTTATAATGCAAAAAAGTAACTTTTCAAAGATCTAGACTTCTCACAAGTGCTCTGTAAAACCCTATGATTGTAACTTCTCCCAGTTATATTCCTCACAACATTTTACTTTTAAATCATTGTGTCCAGTTTCCTGTTAATGACAGCCTGCGAAAAGATTGCCATAAATACATATTAAAAAACTAAAGCTAAAATATCTTTTTGTTGTTTAAAATGGAAGGAAATACACATGAAGAGTAATCAAAATTCTGAGAGACTGCAGGTTGGCAATCCATGCTGTAATTACTAAGATGCGCGTTAGGCAGTTTTAGCCATTGTGAACATTAGGTAAAATTAGCTTGCTGTCCTAGAGCGCTGAGAACTGCTCTATCAGCAGTACCTTTGCATTCAAACACCTTCCCCTAGCAAACTCAAGTCATTAAATGACAGCGGAAACACCCTCTTTAGGCAACAGTAGTTAGAGGCTGATGACACCATGTTTTTAAAAAGCAAGAATGCTTTGCAAAATGGATTTACAACACAAGCTCAGCATATCAGGTGCAAGGCTCTGTGTGTGTATTTGAGAGAGAGACAGACAGACAGACAGAGACAGAGGCCGTCACTTCACGAAGAACTTCTCTTCGCAGCGTGATTGCCTTCGCTATGAATTCGAAGGCGGTCACGTGGTAGTCACGTGGTCTCCATTCGCCCCCACCCCTCTTTCCGTGTCCTCACCGGGCGAGGTTTTAGGGTCGAATCCAGTAGTACTTCACGTGCTCCCTTCGCATTCGGAAGCTTACTTGCAACGTCCGGTTTCTGCTTTCTTTTATTTTTTTAAAAAAATTACCACGGCGTATCGATGCATCAATACCCGGCTGTCATTTGCGGTCAGAGGACTTGTGGGCGGCCATCGTGTTTCCCTGAAGCAGAGCTGCTGGGTTGGTTTTTTTTTGGGGGGGCGGGGCGGGGAGAGGCTTCTCTCAGCTTCATCGCCCTGTGTGCCCCGCCGCCGCTCTCTGGGTGGGCGCGCGCGGGGGTGTCGCGGCGGCGGCACCGACACCCCATCCCCCCTCCCTCTGCGCAGCCCTTCGCCATCCCTTGCCAGCGGAGGGGCTCTGCTCACGTCACCCGGGGACGCTTGCCCCCCCTCTGTTGCCCCTGCCCCGTGTACAGAAGGCAAGATCAAAAGAACGGGTTAACCGAAATATCTATGCATCGGCATTTCGGAGAAAAAGTAAGTTAAAAATAAATAAATATACTTTTTAACTGGCCACACGTGAATTTGGATACGAAGCGGGATGCGAAGCGAGGGAGATTCCCGGCCTCCGGCAGGGGAATCTCTCGCCCCGCTTGGAGCACGGTTTAGGGGCGTGGTCGGGGCGTGGTCGGGGTGGCGCCGCATCCAAAATGGAGGATCGTGCGGACAAAACCGACCGATTCGCGCAGAAATCACGGCTCGCCGCGCAGCGAGAGGTTCGTGAAGTAACGGCCAGAGAGAGAGAGAGAGAGAGAGAGAGACAGACAGACATAATGTTGTATATAGGATGATTCTTGGGGTATCAGGAGAAGAAAGATTGCCCAATAAATAAGCTATAAGTAGTATTTTGTCCAGTAGTATAAGTCAACCATGGGATATTTTAAAGGGCTGTCACTTGCACATGACTCTTTCACCATCGATCTGCACATTTTAGGAGCTCTAATTAGGCACATATAAAAACCGAGCTCAAGACTTTGGAGGAAATTATGTGCAAAAACACACAATAAAAGACAACAAGGGACGTTCTAACGCCTGGTGGGCTGGTGGGCAAGAAACATTTCATTGGAAGATGGGAACGTTTTTTGGCAACACCGAATAATCTTTCTCTAGAGGTACTTAAGAACATAAGAAGAGCCCTGCTGGATCAGGCCAAAGGCCCACCTAGTCCAGCTTCCTGTATCTCCCAGTGGCCCCACCAGATGTGCCTGGGAGCACACAAGACTTGATCTCTGTTTCCTGATGAGCACTCCCCTGCATCTGGCCCTTGAAGGACCCCGGTTTTAAGCCTGGATATTACCCATCTCCCCATCATGGTTTGTCACCTGTGATCGACTTTTCCTCCAGGAATGTGTCCAATCCCCTTTTGAAGGCATCCAGGCCAGATGCCATCACCACATCCTGTGGCAGGGAGTTCCACAGACTAACAATGTGCTGGGTGAAAAAAAATATTTTCTTTTGACGGTTCTTACTCTCCCAGCCCACAATTTGAGTGTATGTCCCCTACTTCTTGAACTTGACAGGGAAGAACCCAAACCATGTTATGACAAGGTGATCTTTTTGTATGCTTGGGTTTTTTTTTTATGCCCAGAAAGCAAGTTCAATGGATTACAACTTGGGTTCCCCCCCAAAAAAGAAACTTCTCTAAAAGTTGTACGGGCTGCATCGCCCAGGGATGAGGCTGTGTCAGTTAAGGGGCTCCCAGGCCCCCAAGTGCTGATCTGAGCCACTCTTATTACCCCATACAGCTTTCTTTCACAAGGCTTTCATACAGTAAGTGGTGTGTGTGTGTGTGTTTGTGTATTTTTTTTCTTACAACAGCTGAACGAGATGACATCACTGTGTCAGGCCAGTACCCCTCCAAGTCTTGTAGCTGGTCTAACAAGTTTTAGCTATTTACAATCAGCACACACACTAAAAGAACAGGGCCGCTTTCGTAGATTTATGAAGAGACAAGGAGACACCGTTCTCATATGGCGGCACTGTTTTTAAGATTGCGCAGGTGACTTTTTTGGACCACAACTCCCAGGGTTCTCCAATCAGTATGGCTACCACTTGAGGGACCAGTAGTCCCCAAAGCAAGGTTTTCAAATTTGGATAGTTTGTTTCTGCAAACTGGGGCGAGGCGCAAAGGTTTCTCTCTCTCTCTCTCTCTCTCTCTCTCTCTCTCTCTCTCACACACACACACACACACACACACACACACACACACACACACACACACACGCTGTTTGGAACGGATAAGGGTCCCAACAGCTACAAGGCCATGGCAATGCTGCATTTCTCAGAATGCCTGGGAATCCTAGCCATGCCATGAGATGAGGGTGTTCTCCTTACAAGTGAAAAAAGTAACTTCCTCTGAGGGTGCTTTTACACGACCCTAAAATCTGAGGCAAAGGGCTCCCAGATCCGGAGCTTTAAAATGTTTCCCCACCAGCTCCGGACTTTTTAAAAAATTAAGTACGACCACGCCCACCTAAGCGCGTCCCATCACACTTTTCAAGTACCTGGGCTCCGAAGGTGAAAAATTTCTGATGCGGATGTAAAGCAGTGAGTGCCGGGCTCTCCTCACCTTGTGTTTGCTTTTTGTCCCCACCGCCCCTTTAAGAGACAGGACGGGGCTCGGGGCGGCTTCCACCAGCAGACGGAGGTGAGTCAGCATTCTTTTCTCCCTTTTTTTCTCCCTCCCCTCACGCAGACAGGAGCAAGGGAGTGTGGAGGGGTGGGAACACAGGAAGAGCGAAAAACCCCAAGATCTCTGGTCCGAATTTAAGTGGCCAGAGGATCTTAGGGGTCGTGTAAAAGCGCCCTGACGTGCAGCAGGCCATGACTATGAGTGTTATATTATTCTTTATTAAGTGCCATCCGCGTAGCATTTCGCCAGTCTAGCACTCTCAACTAGAGATGGGCACGACTTAGCGGTATTCCCGTTTCCGTTTCCGTTACTCATTTCCGTTACTCTACGGAAACGATAACGGGAATTACTCCGCCAGACTTCGAGCTCGAACGGACGAACGAACAATTTTGGTCTGATTTGTCGTGCTCGTTACTTGCATCGCGCAATCGCGCGATGCCACGCGGCACAGAAAAAAAGTTTTTAAAAGTTAAAAAAACCCGGTTCCCGGCAGAAAAGCAGGCGGAAAAATGCCTGCCGTGCCTCAGGGCACCTACCAGAGGGGTTATTTCTGGAGGTCCCCGGCCTCCCCCCCATCCCCCGTCCTTGTGGGCTGCTCTGTGGGACTTGCCGCAGGCTCGCAGCCAGCCAGCAAAAAGCCCAGTCTCGCCGGCCGCCGGCCGCCGGAATTAAAGCGCAAGCAAGCGGCACGGACGGCACAGGAAAAAACTTTTAAACTCTCCCCCCACCCATTCCCGGGCCAAAAAAGGAGGCGGAAAAATGCCTGCTTGACTAAGGGCGCAGGGCACCTACCGGAGGGGTGGTTTCTGGAGGGGGGTCCCGCCTCCCCCCCGTCCTCGGCAGCCGGACTCGAGTCGCCATTTCGCCATGCCATGCGGTGCGGGCGGGGGATCCAAAATGGGGCGGCGAACGCAATATTGTTTTTGAAATCGTGGTCCAAAAACACACAAGCACAACAGAAACACGCGAAAATTTATAAACTGCCAGATTTTTCACAGTAGCAGTGGGTTTTTTCTTGCAACAAAATGTCTCTCCTCTCCTCCTCTGTCCTCCATTGATTTTATTTTATTTTATTTTATTTACACCTGCACAATGATGGGCTGGCTGAGTGGCCAGCCATGTGGGAGTGGACGACCATGCAAATTTTTTGGAGCCATCCCACCAATCGCATGGCCACTTGGCCATGGAGACTTCTGGGATGTGCCAAAAAGCCCCCTAAAACCTGCCCTAGCCCCCCTAACCCTAACCCTAACCCTTGACTCCGTACCCATACGTCATAGACTGTCTTCTTAGTGGGTCAGAGAGGCACCCAGAGGTGCAACCCACTAGCCCACCGTAACCTTACCCGTCACTAGCCTAACCCTAGCCCTTGCACTAAGCCACCTTAAAGCCAGATCTACTTGCTTGCATTGCACTACACGCAGCAAGTACAATTCCCTTCTGTGTGAGACATGGTGGTGCGAGAGCCTTATAGTTAGGCATCTCACTATGGCTCTCGGTTCAGTGCCATCCACTAGTCTTCACAGTCACTGTCTGCACATTCTGTTATGCAATATCCATATGGCTATTGCATAGCATTTTGCAGCAGCAGCAGGTGAGGAAGGGAGACCCCCATGTAGAGGGGTGTCTCTTGGAGCCTGCTTTCCCTTCCTAGTGGCAGGAGGCACCCACGGGTGCCTCCAGGAGCCCACTTTCCCTTATAGCGGGCCAGAGGAGGCACCCACCCCAGAGAGGTGCCTCCAGGAGCCCGCTCCCCCCCCAAAAAAACCCAGTACTAACGAAAACGAAAAAACGAACCGACTAATTTTTGCGAATTTTTCGCGAAAAACGGAGACGACCCGAAACGGGACCGGCCCAACTAACGACAACTCGAAAAAAAAATTTTTCAAGTCGTGCCCATCTCTACTCTCAACATGTCTGGGGCCATCTTTTCAACCAGCACCAGTTAAGTACGGCCACTGATTGGGAGTCAAGTATCAGACTTTGGACAGCGGCATTGCAGCAAGGACAGGGAAGGTTCCCGGGAGACTTTCCTCTGATCTAACAGAGATGCCAAAGGGACAAGAAAGAACCAGCGATGTTGGCAAGTCTTTGGATCCAAGTCCCAAGTTTGAGTCTTTGGTCCCAAGTCTCAAGTCTGAGTTCCTATTAAAGACAAGCTTTTCCCTCGTCTGTGAAGATTCTCAGCCATCCAGGTGAGTTTATCTGGAAGTCAAGTCATGGCAACTGGACTTCTTTTTCTTGAGAGATTGAAAAATTTCGCTGCTCATCCAAGCAGCTTTGTCAGTCCTCGGTGTGGGGGGTGGGAGGGGGTGTGTTCTGAGTCAAGAGTCAAGTCTGTGTCATTAAAAAACAAAATAGATCAAGTAACTGGTGTGACAACTCTGATTTAACAGCAAGTCCCGCAACTCAAGTCCTTATCCCCAGAAAGAACCAGGTGAACTTGAAAACTCTTCAGTCTATACCAGGTTCGTAAAAGATTATCTGTCGACTCATGGTTTAAAACTGCCATTTTAAATCCCAGAAATGGATCTACCCCACAGGGCAGAGAAGCCATGGCCTTCCAGATGTTGTTAGGGCCATTATTCTGGGCCCATCATACCAGCTCATAAACCATCCCAACTCCTGCTGCCTCTGACAGGCAGAGAACTCCAACTATGATTTGTGGCCCAGTGGCCCACTTCAACTCTACCTCGTTCAAGAAGTAAACAATGCTTCTGTTTTACCCACTACTAAAGCAAACCCTCAAATGGCAAGTCTTTCCCAGAGCAACATTAACTTGGATAATTCCCATAATCCCAAAAGAGGGGTGGAGTCATGTGATCCTTGCACACAATCCAAAGGCATTGTAAAGGCACCATCACCCACTCTGAACACCAAGCTGGATGGGCCATAAGGAAATTGAACCTTGAAATTCACTGCAGTTTCATCACTAGTCTGAACACAAGGAGAGGACAAAGGGTCTGTCTGGCCCAGAGGCTTTCTGCCTGTGGGTCTCCATATGGTTCGGACTTCAACTCCCAGGAGCCCCAGCCACTTCTGGCAAAGGGACAAGGGGTCCTGGAAGCCAACGTTTTGACTAAAGAAGAAACATGGAGCTGAGAACCACCAGGCTGGACCACCTGCACCAGCTGCCCAAGAGATGCCTCAGAGGAAGCCACAGGCAGGATGCCAAAGCAACCGTGGTTGTAGCGTTCACCCGTTTTCTGTGTATGTTACTGTACAGGAGAGGGGAAAGAGTTAATGCCTATGCCCAAATATGGAATGTGGAGGTGGAGCCCTAGTGCTTAAATAGCTCCACCTGAGTGAGAAAGATTCAGTGAGGGAACATCCATCCTGAGAGATAGGGAAGAGATAGGCTAGATCAGTGGCCTCCAAACTTTGGCCCTCCAGATGTTTTGGACCACAACTCACACAGTCCTTTGTCATTGGCAATACAGGCTTGGAATTCTGGGAGTTGTGGTCCAAAACATCTGGAGGGCCACAGTTTGGACACTCCTGGGCTAGAGTTAGGGAACTGTCAAGTTTGAGTGAGGGAATTATATCAGAATTTGAGGGAACTGCTTGGTGTAACTTTAAAGTGACTGTATACATCATCTTTCTGTTTTCAGTAAACACACATTTTATTTTTACCATGTTACATCTGGTCTGGAACTCAGTAGTTGAACTGGGATACCCTGAGTGGTGGTAGCGAGACCCGAGACTAAGGTGGTACAGGTCAATGGTCCATGAGACGACTGGTGGCCTGGGCTAGAGTGAGGCAGGACAGAACTGAGTGTGGAACTTCGGCCACACCCCTGAAAGTCCTGACCTCCACAGTTGTCTTCTTTTGCTCCTAAGTCCCAAGAACCAATACGGAGGATCGCGCTGAGATCTGTCATCTGGAGTTTGTACCTAGCCATCATAACAGCCCATACTTTGGGAAAGTTACTTGTTACAGAGCCTCGTGGCGCAGTGGTTAAATGCCTGTCCTGCAGGTAAAACTGTGCTCACGACCTGGGGTTCAATCCCTGGTAGCAGGCTCAAGGTTCACTCAGCCTTCCATCCTTCCGAGGTCGGTAAAATGAGTACCCAGCTTGCTGGGGGTGGGGCAATGTGTAGCCTGCACACTGTAATTAAAATTGTAAACCGCCCAGAGACGAATTGTAGTGGTATGGGGCGGTATATAAGCAGAACACTTACTTTCTGGGAATGAACCTCTAAGAATTCCCTATCCGAGGGTCATGCTGCCTAATGGCCACCCCAACTCCCATACACCAGCACCTCATGTGCCAAGTGTGTACAGTTAAATCCATTTTGCATAGCATTCCTGCTTTTAAACGCCGTGTCATCAGTCTCTAACTACTGTTGCTCAAAGAGGGTGTTCCCACTGTCACTTAATTTAGCTGTTTAACTACGTGTTGTATTGAAGCAGGGGAGGGGAAAAATATTTCCTTCGCTTCACTAATGGCAGAATCTGCATCAGATCGCTGTGAGAGGTCGATTCAATTAAGGCCACCGGCCTGTCCTTTTTTCGCTATCACCAAAAAAAGCCTGGATGGCTTGTGCAAGAGATGATCAAGTGACAACAAGTGAACAACAACAGCACTTCCCAGTTATTAAATTATAAAATGCAGCTGCCATGATAAGGACACCATAATAATCCATGAACTAAAAGCAGGCTCTTTGGTTTCCACAAACATCAATGGGGCTCCCACCACCACCACCACCTTGGCCATTCAAGTAAATTCTAGACTAGACTTAAATCTTGGATTTTGACGTTTCAATTCTCTCTTCCCCCCCCCCCCAAAAAAAAAACCCTGCACGCACCCACCTCTATAATTTTCATTTTGTAATATTAAAGAAGGTCCCCAACAACAAAGCATACATATATGTGCGTGTGTTCTACTTCTCAAAGTGGAACTGACTTCTAGTGACCCTAATACGGCTTTCACAGTAAGTGAGATATTTAAGAAGTGGTTTTACCAGTTCTACTCCCCAAGTGAGTTTCCATGGCCAAGTAAGGATTTGAACTAATAGCTGCTGGGGGGGGGGCACTCAAAATGCCTTCCTTCACCTATTAGAAAGAGGCATTCTGGAACAAATTGCTCAGTCATAACCTGGGGAAAAAATATTATCTGATACAATTTTGTTTTTATTTTAAAGCATGTAATTATATGTTCTCATTACACTATTTGCAGCCATTATGAAAACAACTGGATTCCCAGTGTGGTGCAGTGGATAGAGCGATGAACTAGGACTCTGGAGAACAGAGTTCGAATCCCCACTCAGCCACTGGGTGGTAGAACTGGTGGGGGAAAAAAGCAAAGGTTCCCCCTGCACATGAGTGCTAATCGTGTCCAACTCTAGGGGTGGTGCTCATCTCCATTTCCAAGCCAAAGAGCCAGTGTTGTGCAAGTCCGTGCCCACGTGGCCGGCATGACTGAATGCATTTCTGTGCAGTGAACATTGTTTTACCTTCCCACTATTATGGCGGTACCTATTGATCTACTTGCATTTACATGCATTCGAACTGCTGGGTTGGCAGGAGCTGGGGTTAACAGTGGGAGCTCGCTCTGCTGTGAGGCACCTGGGATCTAAACCGCCGAGCTGCTGACTTTGCAGCTGACAGTTTTCAGCACTTGAGCCCGCTGAGCCACCACGCCACCTATGCTAGGATCTGGTAAAACCACACCTTAAATATCTCACTTACTTTGAAACCCCTATATTAGGATTGCTGTAAGCCAGTTTCAACTTGATAGCACATCACACACAGAGAGACAAGGAAACCACAAGATTATGTTCTACATAAAATAAGGACGGTGTCATGGATGCAACCAATATGGATTTGACCAAACTCCGGGAGGCAGTGGAAGACAGAAAGGCCTGTCGAGCTCTGGTCCATGGGGTCACGAAGAGTCGGACACGACTGAACGACAACAAAATAAGGAGGGTTTTTACCTTCCCCTCCCAGAGAGAGAGAGAGAGAGAGAGAGAGAGAGAGAGAGAGAGAGAGAGAGAGAGAGAGAGAGAGAGAGAGAGAGACCCGCCCATCCCCCTTTTCCCTTCCAACCCCCCCAATGGCCAACCAGGCCCAAGGAGGGCCAAGAGGCGCGATACCTTGTAGTAGTCATAGAGGAGGCCCAAGGCGGCCGCGCTGTCTTCGTCCCCATTGATGCTCATCATGGCTTTGGTGGCTGCTGTGAGTGGGTTTTCCAGGAAGGACTTCCAGGCTTCGTCCTCACTGGTGAACGGCCGCCTCTGGGAGTACAGGGCCTCATTCTGGAGGACCAAGACCGGCCTTTTGCTTCAGGGAGAGATGAGGCAGGAGACGGTTACATGCGTGCCTAACATCCACTGCTGCACATAAATCTTCACCACTTCCATCCCAGTTCCCCCCCCCCTTCTCATTCCAGCCTCACAGAGGACATCCGGGAAACTGCCCTGGGATTCCGGAGTCAATCACCCGACCCCACCACCACCCCCACAAAACAGAGAGCCATAAATAAGTACACGTTTATCACCTACAACACTTAAAGCCATGCCTTGGCCTGGCCTTGCACACCAAAATAACTAAGAAGGTCTACTCTTTTTGCCCAATCACGAAACACCCTGCCTCCCACATATAATCACATTACAAAGCCATCACTTGTAGGACCTCCAAATTTTAACTAGGGCTTCATCACCAAAAGTGACAAATTGGGAAGAGTGTTTAGGCGAAGGCAAGCTCAGTTTTAATTGGGCTTCTGTTTTGATATTCCTATACAAATTTAAATGCTTTAAGCATGTTAAGACTTGCCTAGATATATAACTATGTGCTGACCTTGACCTACAAAGCACTATATGACTTGGGTCCAAGCTACCTCAAAGATCAAATCTCACAGTATGAACTGGCTTGGGTGCTAAGGTCATCAGGAGAGGCCCTTCTCTCCATCCCGCCACCTTCACAGGAGCGTCTCAGAAGAACATATGAAAGGGCCTTCTTGGCTGCTGTGCCCAGACTCTGGAACTCCCTCCCACTAGAAGCTAGGACTGTCCCATCTCTGCTGTCTTTCCGGAAACAGGCAAAGACCTTTCTCTTCAGGCAAGCTTTCCCTGAATGATGGACTACCATTATGTGTCTTTTATATTAATCTATAGGTTCTCATAGACTTTGTGTTTATAACTACTTATAACCTTGTAGCGTTAATGTAATGTTGTTTATTAATGCTGTCAGATGTCTATTAATGTTCAATTCCTTGTTCTCCAATACATGAACATGTCTTATTGTACTGGACTGTACATTATCCCTCATTACTATAAGCCGCCTTGGGTCCTTTTCCAAGGAGAAAGGCGGGGTAAAAAGGCGGGGTAAAAAAAAAATAACGATCATGATCAAGTCAGATGACTGGTCCATTTTACTACTAGCTTTCTAGGGTTTTCAGACTGGGATTTGAATGTACAAAATATGGGTATTCTCAATGAGCTGTGGCATTCCCATTATTTTACCCCAAATCTATCGATTACATCTATCGATTCCTACTCTGTGTGTGTGTGTGTGTGTGTGTGTGTGTGTGTGTCTATGTATATATACACACACACACACACACACACACACACACACACACACACACACATAGCAGGAATCGATAGATGTAATATATATATTAAAAGGGCCAGGACTCCTATCTAGCCAGTCCACTCCTGCCTTCCCCATTAGTCGAGACCGCTCAAGTGTGTGCGTCTGTGCCCAATTTTGGCACCAGCTGTGCCTGTGGTTCTTGGTCCCATTCATCTCATCCCAACTACCCAAACGGGCATGAGCTGCCACTGCTTCCTTGCAGCCTCCAGGGGCTGCGATGCTCCTCTAGATCAAAATGTTGGCAGCATAGCTTGACCTAGCAGAAAACCCAAGAAGCACCAATGGCCAATACATGGAAGTGTGTTTCCCTCTAGATTGGAAGCAGCTCTCTGGTCACTTCTGCATTAAGTTGGAGTAGGCAAAGGTAGGGGGGGCATGGGGGGGTGGTGGGAGGGCGGCGGCAGCGGTGGCCAGCGGCAGGGGGGCAGCAGGCTAGCCAGCGGTGGCGGTGGGGGGCGCCCCCTGTCCATTTTGGCATCCCCTGTTCATTTGGTGCCCTAGGCAACTGCCTAGTTCGCCTTAATGGACGCGCTGGCCCTGCCTCCATGTGAGTTATAAAAATGATTTTTACCATGCTTGTCTAGAATTCAGTAGCCCAAACCTAGTCTTGCCTTGTCCATTTATTTACATATATTCAAGCAAAGTGGGCAACTATTTGCATAAAACAGTACAGTGGTACCTTGTATAAAGGAATTAATTCGTTCCAAATGAAATTATGTGAAGCAAATTTTCCTTTATACAAATTTCCCATAGGAATGCATTGAAAATGGAGTGATCCCATTTTTATGTTGTACGGATGCTCCCCATAGGTGATTATGTTAAGCAAATTTTCCCTATCTCCAGAATATGTTGTACAAATTTTATGTTATACAAGCTGTTTGTTATACAAGGGTCCACTGTATATGCCAATTCATATTATAGCTGTAAAATGCAAAATTAATAATTAGAGCAAATCAGGGGGCCTCGTACTGAAGTGGGAAGGATGGTGACCCGATGGGCTGAGTGCCTTCTGTCCCTGCCAGCTGTACAAGACCCTTTCAAGATCTGTGGTCACCTTCCATCCTCTTCTTCTTAAAACAAGCGGGGAAGAGGTCTTCAACGGAGGACACTTTAAAAAGGAAGTCTCTCCTCTGATAATCCATCCAAGAGAGGCCTGCCCTCCATAAAAGTGGCTACTTTCAACTCACCTTATAGCTCAGTCTTTCTCCCTTGACAAATCACACACACACACCCCACACAAAACACTACTATTGAAATCCATATCCATGTTGTTTTACTCCTACAGTCCAGAAAGACAGTACAAAACTCACACGTTCAAGTGAAACTTTTCCTTTGCAGGATCTCGTTACTGAAGAAACGCAACAGCAGCTCAGTGGCTGACTTAGCTCCCTAAATACGCTTAAACGGATGCCTTACATGTACAAGCTTCTCTTGTGCAACGTGATGCCTACTACCAGCAGAATACAGAAGCTTATTTTACCTTGGATCCAGGTGGAAATAAGTTCCAGTCTCGTGTGAGAATCATACGTGTGCTTTTCAGATTCAATATAGCCAGGCAAATGGAAACATCCAAAAGACTGCTTGCCAGCAACTGCCTGACATGCATATTGTCCACTAGTAGATGAATCAATCATGACAAGCTGGCTTTAAATCCAGATAAAACACACTTATCCTTGAGCATACAACACAAAGGGTAGTGATTATTTAAGATTGAAGATGGGCTCTGTTTAAAAATATCGCTGGATCCACAAAAATATAAGATACCACCAGTCTCTGAAGCAATAAAATAGGTAGGGGTAGGGATGGGAACAGTCTATTGAAACCTGCAGTTGTCTGCTTATTCTCCAGGTACACATAGCACGTTCTCAATTCTCCTCATGGATTGGATGAAGAACAATGCTGCTTCCAAAGGTTCATGCCGTAGTAGCCCTTTATATTTGCCTTTGGAGAGAAATAAAGACCAGCCTGTGAAATCTTGTGGGAGGTCACAAACCACTGGCCTTGTGATCCCTCCTGTCTACCAACCAACCTACCCACCCCACACAAATGAAAATGGGTGTTTCTACCAAGCAGCAGGCCTCAAACAAAAAGGGATGGATCAACGCCTCCGACAAGACCTACAAGAAACACCAATAACTATTTCAAGGTGAAAGAGAATAAAATTGATAGGGCTTGGTCCATTGCAGAGGCCACACAGAATATAAAGTCTGTTTCAGAGGTCTGGCCCTGCGTGCTTTATGATAAATTATACTGTAATTTCAAGACAAATACAGTATATCCCATTATACAAGGAGTGACCATTGATCAATAGGCAACTTCAAAGCTCTTGTTCGTCCTTTTGATGGTTCTCTATTTTTAAATCCAAAGTTATACTATATACGCCTTCAAGAACAGGGGTGGAGAATCTTTGGTTCCCCCAGATGTTCTAAGCCAATGCTAATGGACCGGAGCAAAACATCTGAAAGAACAAAAAAACCCAGTCCATAAACAGAGGATTGTCCTCTATAAATCAGGATATACTGTAAGCATCTCACAGAACGCATTTCCAATGTCTTGGAAGGATTTAGAGACTAACACTCGGAAGTGTTACATACCAGGGTAGCAAATAAGGCAATTTGGGACGAATCAAGCAATTTGCAGACCAATCTCAAAATTCTTGTGCTTGTACAAGCAAATTAAACACACGGCAACTTCCCAAATCTAACTGGGAGTCCTGCTCCTTCCAGTTAGGAGTCAGTCAGGTGGAGTTCGGTTAGCTTCTGTTCTCTCCACTGTGCTGTTTGTTGCTGGTCATCTGCATAAAGGTAGTCAGTTGTGATAGCCCAGCCGTTTGGGTCAGAGTGTCTTCGCATAATACGAACAGGAGCAGGAATCCCTTTGGCCACTTTAGGCGAAGA
This sequence comes from Phrynocephalus guinanensis, assembly GCA_037367245.1. Taxonomy (NCBI): domain Eukaryota; kingdom Metazoa; phylum Chordata; class Lepidosauria; order Squamata; family Agamidae; genus Phrynocephalus; species Phrynocephalus guinanensis. The sequence continues at coordinate 172,996,063 of CM074733.1, read as the reverse complement.
CACCACAGAGGATGAGGGTAAATAAAGTGGAGGTCAGGCTATGGAAAGACTAGTGAAGTCTGCCCTTGCAGATCAGGTAGTGGAGGGTTGTTCTGAATGGGCCATACTTCCATTTAAGGACAAAATACCTTGTCCAGGAGATACTCCAAGATCTGCCCATGCATCCAGATACTTAAGAAACAATTACCATATCAATGGCTTTTTCTTACTCCCACTAATTTCTAGCTGCATCCGCTTTTCCTGGAAACCACAGTCAAGCTGCTGTCCCGTATGCCCAGGCTGTGGGATGCCCTTAAAGAGGGTTTGAAACTCTGAATTCCTCAGAAGTATGGATGGATTCCTAATTGTTGTCAACAGCCACAAAGGTATATATCCCACCAGTACTGATATCAGTATTCTGCAGAACAAAGTTGTTTCCAGACTAATTTCAAGTTATGATGTTTATCCCTAAAATATGTTCTAAGTGGGTACTGAAACAGCTTAGGTTGGATGTGTCCCATTGCATCAACCTCCTTGGGTCCTTGTAATGTGTAGTGCAAATACTTTTCCTCATACGGTGGAAGGATGATCAGAAAAGCTTCCCTGGCTGAGGGCAGATGGGCAGACTCAAAGGACAAGGCCTTTTCTATGGTCAAATAAGGAGACCTGCTTTATGGTCAGGAAATGGATTAATTGATTGGTTGGTTGGTTAGTTGATTCATTCATTCATTCATTTAAAACATTTTTATTTGCCTTACTCCTTAAAAGGACCCAAAGTGGCTTGCATCATTAAAAAGAACCCTATACTTTGAAGAAGAAAGCCCTTCTTCTTCAAAGCAAGATGTAAGGGGTCAAACACAGAGGAGTCCTTGTGTTGGGGCCTGCCTTCAAGCCCTAGAGGTGAGGAATTCACTAGGCTACCCATCATCCTTCCTGTCCTCAATGAGAGAATGTGACCCTACTGGGCTACCAGACCACAACTGGGAGATTCCAATGAAGCTTCTTAAGAAAGGGCACGGAGACAATGCTGGTGGGCCTCCTCCCTGCCTCTTTCAGTAGCCCTTTCGTTGAAAGCTGATGGCTCTACTCATACAGCCAACAGTGATTGATGTCATCAAGATGGAACCGAATTATAGCAACTCTAATAGGGCTTTCGCGGTAAGTGAGATACTTTAGGAGTGGTTTTACCAGTTCCAACTCTTTGCCAAGTGAGTTTCCATGGCTGAGTAGGACTTTGAATCCCTGTTCTCCAGAGTCCTAGCCCATCACCCTATCCACTACACCACAATGGGAATAAAAAATTCTGTGAGATTCATACAATACTAGACTCCTCGTTCTGTCACAAAGTCCTTACTTCAGGACAGCAAAGATCAGCAACGATCTTCCAGGCCAGCTTTGGTTTGTCCACGTGTAACTATTAAAGCTACTTTCACTTTCCAAGAACTTGAGAGAGGGAGGGAGCATCTTTGACCTGCTGCAGTCACAAAAGGTGTATCAGCCTTTTGGATATGGGCATAGTTCCTCTATGAGTTTACAGCTGTTCTGATTTGCATCACAACTACAGTGGTACCTTGTATAAAGGAATTAATTCGTTCCAAATGAAATTATGGTAAGCAAATTTTCCTTTATACAAATTCCCATAGGGATGCATTGAAAATGGAATAATCCCATTTTTATGTTGTACGGATTCTCCCCATTGGTGTTAAGCAAATTTCCCCTATCTCCGGAATTTTTTATGTTGTATAGATTTATGTTATACAAACTGTTTGCTATACAAGGGTCCACTGTATTAGTAGAAGAACTTGAGAGAGGGAGGGAGCATCTTTGACCTGCTGCAGTCACAAAAGGTGTATCAGCCTTTTGGATATGGGCATAGTTCCTCTATGAGTTTACAGCTGTTCTGATTTGCATCACAACTACAGTGGTACCTTGTATAAAGGAATTAATTCGTTCCAAATGAAATTATGGTAAGCAAATTTTCCTTTATACAAATTCCCATAGGGATGCATTGAAAATGGAATAATCCCATTTTTATGTTGTACGGATTCTCCCCATTGGTGTTAAGCAAATTTCCCCTATCTCCGGAATTTTTTATGTTGTATAGATTTATGTTACACAAACTGTTTGCTATACAAGGGTCCACTGTATTAGTAGAAGAACATAGATCTCCCCTTGCCCAAGCCAGGTGCAAGATGAACATGGATCTGAATCTAGATCATCTCTTTCTTTTTCTTTTCCCCGCCATTGTCCAGCCATCTGCATGTCTTCACGGGTTTTAGCAAGTACTATACGTACATCCTTATATCTATTTCTTCCCCCTACTCACTTGTCTGCTACTGGGCCCAGTTATATAGCATGTCCCAGTTCTCTTTTACAAAATGCCTCGGCTGATCCCTCAGCACATCTAGTTCTGCAATTGTCCAGTAATTTTTTTTTTCAACAGTTCTCCCATGGTTGGCAATAGAATATATTTTACTTTCTTATCAATCATCTCTGGCATGATATTCAGTAACAGCATTTCTGGCTTAAAGTTCAATTTGGCTTCCCTTGGGCAGGACATGGCAATAGATTTAAGGGTGCATTCCATCAAAAGACCATTATTACGCCCTACAGTGTTCATGCTCCGGGACCTAATTATATGCCTTCAAGTATTTATAAGGACCCTAATAGGGCTTTCAAAGTAAGTAAGGAGTGGTTTTACCAGTTTCATTCCAGAGTTTCTATGGCCTGGTGTCGAGTCAAACCTTGGTCTCCCCAGTCAGACTCCATCACTCTATCCACACTAGGTAGCCATTTAAAATAATGGGACATACAAGAGTTGAACAGGCAACCATCTGCCAATCATATAAGTACTGTAGTGAAATCTGGAAGCTGAGCCATGGCACCTGGACTTCTTTTTCTTGAGAGACTAAAATGCTTCATAGGGTGTTTATACACGACCCCTAAACTCCGGGGCAAATGGCTCCCAGCTCCGGAGCTTAAAAATGTTTCCCCACCAGCTCCGGAGTTAACAGGAAATTAAGTGCGACCCCGCCCACTTTAGCGTGTCCCAGCGCAGCTTTCAGGTACCTGCTTTTTGGAGGTGAATATTATTTGATCCGGTGTAAGGATAGTGAGTGCGGGGCTCTCCTTGCTTCTGTTTGTTGTTTTTTGGCTCCCGCCCCTTTAAAAGCTACTTTTACAGAGACGAGAGGCAGAACGGAGGTGAGCGGCATGCTTTTCTTTCTCTTTTTCTCCCTCCCCTCACGCAGCCAGCAGCCAGGAAGTGCGGAGGGGGTGGGGACACAGGAAGAGCGACGAACCCCTAAGATCTCTTGTCCGAATTTAAGTGGCCAGCGGATCTTAGGGGTCGTGTAAAAAGGCCCATACAGAGCTTCATTCCAATCTCATACAGAGCTTGGAAACATCACATCTTTAAAGACTGCAGCTCAATCTATGGGTTTGTCAGCCAGTGTCAGCTATGCGGCGTGAGGGCTTGTGGATGTTGCAGTCTAAAAAATATATACAGCAGTACCTTGTATAAAGGAATTAATTCATTCCAAATGAAATTATGTTAAGCAAAATTTCCTTTATACAAATATCCCATAGGAATGCATTGAAAACAGAGTAATCCCTCATCGCAACCATTTTTATGTTGTACGGATTCGGCCCATAGACGATTCTGCTAAACAAATTTCCCCAGTCTCTGGAATTTTTTATGTTGTAGAGATTTTATGTTATACAAAGTGTTTGTTATACAAGGGCCCACTGTATCTATATATTTTCCAAACTCTGGCACCAGATACTGACAGCCCGGACTTCTAGAAATCAATGAAAAAACTGTTGTGTCCAGGTTTTTCTCTGTGCACTGGATCCTGTGATGAGACTGGGAGTGCTGGTGGCAATCTGGCATTGATTTTGATTTTGATTAATTTATTTTAGAGTATTTTTACCCCACTTTTCTCCTTGGAAAGGGACCCAAGGTGGCTTACAGTTAATGAGGGACAACCTACAGTCCAGTACAATTAAGACATATTCAAGTATTGAGAACAGGGCATTGAGGGACATCTTGCAGCATTAAAAGACAACATTTCATTAACCCGACAAGAGAACGCGAGCAGTTAAAGAAAGACCTTTTTTTTTTTACCATTAGAGGCTTCCTCTCTCTCTAAGGGCTTCGCTGAGGGCAAAGAGAACTAGGCCCCAGGGTGCCTTGCCACTTGAAAAGTGGGTGAGGGGAAAATAGGAAGAACCCAATTATTTTAAATTAGATTTAACCCATGCCAATTCCAGTTCACGGGTCACAACTTGATGTCAACAGAATTTTGCCCAATAAAACTTAAGCTAGCCACGGCTAATGTCACTCCCATTTGATTTAACGAGTCCATGCTAAGCGTGCCTAAGTCTAGAACTCACCCACTCTAAGCAAAGAATATTTGTATCACATTATCTCCAGCGCAGCCCATAAAGCGGCAACTAGTTGTAAATGAACGTTCTCGTTTCGGTGTTTGGCTGATTCCATTGCAATGGTGCTAATCACGGTGAAGGTCCAGGGATGCATCTAAGCCCCCCCCCTACCCTGCCCCGCCTGTTCAGTATAAAGGCTGGAAGAAGCCCGGTAAACTTCTCAGGTCAGACACCTTAATCAACAACAACCGTTCACCAGAAAGAGCGTTTCTAAAATGCCTCCTCAAAATGTTTTAAAAGTTTTAAAGACAGCAAATTTCACAAGCAGGTTAGTGGTTAATACCAACTGCCAGGGCCTTCATCAGAAACCTCCAGTTCAAATGCGAAACTACTAGATTTGAACAATGAACTAACAAAATTCCAGGACAGAAGATCATTCTTACAGCATTTCATCAATATTTTCAACCATTTCTTAAAGATAAATTGATTTCTTAAAGAAAGGAAGCATAGGGTTTAAGGATATGTTTGGATAGAAGGCCCTGTAGGTTTTGTACTTGTTAAACACCAAGACACACTAATCAGTGCAAAGTGGAGAGGAAATAATATATTCTGTCTAGGATCAGTCATTCCCATCATTGGGTCCCCAGATGTTCTTGAACTCCCAGAAATCCTGGCCAGCACAGCTAGTGGTGAAAGCTTCTGGGAGTAGCCTCCAACAACATTTGGGGACCCACAGGTTGAGAACCAGCAGATGGACCCTGTCTAGGAAGAGCGCAATCCAGATTCAAATAACTGCTCAACACTGATGCTTGTTGGGTGACCCTGAGACAATGGCTACCTCTTGCCTTTCCCTATTTTACAGGGTTATTGCATGAAGAACAGGAAACTGAAAAAAGATACCCTGAAAATAGAAAGGGGGGAAGGGAAATATAAATAATACATTGGTCATACTCTTTTTATTTATTTATTTATTTATTTATTTATTTATTTATTTATTTATTTATTTATTTATTTATTTATTTATTTATTTATTTATTTGTTTGTTTGTTTGTTTGTTTGTTTGTTTACCATGACTATCTCCTAGCCCAAAGGCTACTCTGCATAATTCATGCTGCAAACTTTATCTGAGTTATTAGTGTTAATTAAACCACAATGTGTTAAAAAGTGTCAAGGTGTCAGGTGCCAGGGCTAGAACTGGAGACCCTTTAACTCGATGAGCCAAGTGCCCTGTGTGCCAAACTTCAAAACCACATTTGGGAAGTACCTGCCTGGACAACAAATTGTTCTCAGGGTGTGAATTGGCCCTACCCACCCAGGCCAGGCACTGGACTTTCCCCACGCAGGAAGGAAGGAGTTTCAGCAGGACTTCCTGTCTGGACAATGCATTCTGTTTGTCCCTGTTGTCTTTCATGGTCCCTCAGCTTCTGCCTAATGTTGGCTTATATTTAGCTCTGCTGACACACACAGGCATTGTGTTGAGTTTAATTAGCTGGCTGTATTAATATGCCACCTTTCTTCCAATGAACACCCAGACAGCACACCTTAGCTTCCTCCTCTACCCTTCCTTGTCACTGGAAGGTAGATCAAACTCAGAGATCAGCCTTGGTCTAGGGCTGCAATGAATTAAATGGATCAACAGGAGATTTGAACTAGGCTCTCCTAAATCTCAGTTCTACTGCAACCACTACATCCCTGTGTCTCTGTTGACAGTTCATTCTTGATGGGGGAGGAGGTTTCCAACATAATTATCTCTTCACACACACACACACACACACACACACACACACAAAATGCTTCAGCCCCAAATGTACTCTTAACATATGCAGCAAAACATTGTTTCCTATCACAAATATGTCTGCTAGGGGTAGGCTGTGACGTGGACACTGTACAAAACAAGATCTACGTGTTCTCATCTCACAAGACACAAAACATGGAGACATATGCCTCCTACAAAGAATCGGAATCTCTGGGTTGTTGTTTTTTAAACATGACTTGCGTAGCAGCTACCCTGTGGCGCAGTGGTTAAATGCCTGTACTGCAGGTAAAACTGTGCTCACGACCTGGGTTCAATCCCTGGTAGCCAGCTCAAGGTTCACTCAGCCTTCTATCCTTCCGAGGTCGGTAAAATGAGTACCCAGCTTGCTGGAGGAGGCACAATATGTAGCCTGCATAATTAAACTGTAAACGGCCCAGATACTACTTGGGGCAGTATACAAGCAGAACACTGCTTTTTTGCTTTTACCCAAGAGGTTCAAGCAACACCAAAAGCACCGAAGAGAACCAAGTTGCTGCGGAGGGAGGGAGGGGTGAAGAAGGGCTCCATACAAAGAAAAGCGCCACCATCCACATCTGAAGTTGAACAGCTGGCCACCGGAAAACCTGGCAAACTCCAACTGTTTTTCTAAAACTCCTTTCTCATTTCAACATCTCCCCCCAAATAAAATGCATACATGCCTTAAAGGTAACCTAGCTGAAATTAAAAGAAGCATAAAAATTATCTTTAGAGTTATCAAGAAAACACAGGGTTTGGTAGTAACGCAATCCCTTCAGAAAATTGTAGGGGACTCCCCCCCCCCCATTTTCTATTGGGGTAAGACACTATTTTCTTTTAAAAGGCAGCAAAATGTGTGTATTTTTGACAGCTGTCTAGTGATAAGTTTCTGAGTGTAAAAGGTCTACTGGAACACTGAACTGTGCATACAGTACTAAGTGGTATTTAGCAAGACCTGGAAATAAGTCTTCTATTGTGCACATAATTACTTCAAAACTCCTTGCTTGTTTTCTGCTTCAGTAAGCAGAGAAAGGAAAAGAAAACATTACAGCATGGATTGTTGGGACAACACAGTTGTAACACTGAGCAGCCAGACTGATAGGGCAGAGAGTGCTAGTCTAATCCTTACGCTAATTCTATTCTTGTTAACTTTTTTGGACAAGTTCGGGGGCTACTAAAGAATTGAAGATGGTTTAGTTCATCAGTCACCTACATGAAGAACTCCGCAACCACACTGCTTAGAATCCTCAGCACAAATGATGTATGTAAACCAAAGCTGGGAAACATATGTTTCCTCCAGAGTTTATGTTGTTGTTTCAGTCGTTCACTCGTGTTCGACTCTTCTTGACCCCATGGACCAGAGCATGCCAGGCCTTTCTGTCTTCCACTGCTTCCCAGAGTTTGGTCAAATCCATGTTGGTTGCATTGATGACACCATCCAACCATCTCATTCTCTGCTGTCCTCCTTTCTTTTTGCCTTCCATCTTTCCCAACATCAGGGACTTTTCCAACGAGTCCTCTCTCCTCATGAGGTGGCCAAATTACTGGAGCCTCAGCTTCAAAATCTGTCCTTCCAGTGAACATTCGGGGTTGATTTCTTTCAGCATGGATCGGTTTGATCTCCTTGCAGTCGAGAGGTTATAGGATTACAAAATTCATCTGCCCAAGCCAACACAGCCAAAGGTGATGGAAGTTGTCATTCACCAACAGTTTAAGGGACCATTTGACCCCTTCCCTGATTATCGGGTCAAGTGGCGAGTTCACTCACCCGTCATCTCCCCAGCAAATAGGGAGGCGCCTGAGGGGGGGATATGATTGAGACGTACAAAATAATGGAGGGCATGAGTCAAGTGGATAGAGGGAGGCATTTCTCCCTCTCACAAAATACCAGAACTAAGGGACATACACTCAAATTGAGGGCTGGGAGAGTAAGAACAGACAAAAGAAAATATTTTTTTTCACCCAGCGCGTTGTTAGTCTGTGGAACTCCCTGCCACAGGATGTGGTGATGGCATCCGGCCTGGATGCCTTCAAAAGGGGATTGGACAGATTCCTGGAGGAAAAGCCCATCACAGGTTACAAACCATGATGGGGAGATGTGTAATCTCCAGGCTTAAAAAACCAGGGTCCTTCAAGGGCCAGATGCAGGGGAGTGGTATCAGGAGACAGATCTCTAGTCTCATGTGCTTCCAGACGCATCTGTGGGGCCACTGTGAGATACAGGAAGCTGGACTAGATGGGCCTTTGGCCTGATCCAGCATGGCTCTTCTTATGTTCTTATGTTCTTATGACCCTGGTATCTGACAAGGATAGCAGGAGTAATATTGGTCAGCTCGGGTGTTTTGGTTTTTTGGTTTTATTTTGCTGTTTGTTTGTTTGTGTTTGGTAGAATAAATATTGTCTTGATATAGCCAGATGATAGATTTAGGATCTTTTTTCACAGGAACTTCATTAACAGAATAATAGTATAGGAAGTAGGTAACAAATAAAACTATGGTGGTGAAAAAAAGACAGATCAAACACTCATTCTCTCTCTCTCTCTCTCTCTCTCTCTCTCTCTCTCTCTCTCTTCTCTCTCTCACTCACACACACACACACACACACAAAGTTATTTTTCATTTATAAACATCTGTATAATTATGAGCTCCAAGAGTTATTACAGAGAGGCATCAAAGACAATGAATCCACCTTGGAAGTGGGACTTGTGGGTGACAAGTACATCAAAGATGTACACAAAACAACTGAGAAAAGTCACTCCCTTGAAAGAGACACTTATTTTTGGCAGGGGGCAGGGGGGTCTAATCCTGAGTCATTTCCAAGTAGACCATGAGAGATTTTTGGAGAATCAAGTACCTTCTAGGAGGGCACCTGCACAGAGGTCTGCGGAGCCCTGACTAAATAGGTGAGGAACTTAGAATTTTTTAAATTTTGAATTGCAGAATCATTTTTAAGCGAAGTGACACCTGAGTGGCAAAACTCCTGAATGTCACCAGGTGGACAGACTCTGCTGAAAGATTTCAAGCATTTGGGGGCCATCCCAAGCTTATCTGTCATGCTGTAACTGAACAAGGATGGAAAAACAACAACGTCCTGACGCATTGTGGAGAGAAAAGAATATGAAATGTGCCACTATTTCCCTCTTGTTGGCACACACATAGAAGGAGAACATTCTCAGGACTCCAAACGTAAAGCCAGCAGTTGTGAAGAAAAATCCAGCAAGTGACTTGGAGCTTATCTTTCACGGCATTCTTCAAATCCTAGTGTCATTCTAAGTGTCTCACCATTTTAGGGACTGATCTTCGCTCCGCGGAAGGGGTGTGGTGGCTCAATGGACTAAGGCACCGAAATTGTATTCGAATCCCGGGTGCCACACAGTGGAGCGAGCTCCTGCTGTTCACCCCAGCTCCTGCCAACCTAGCAGTTTGAAAGCATGTAAATGCAAGTAGATAAACAGGTACTGCTTTTAAAAAGCGGGAAGGTAAAACAGTGTTTCCTTGCAGTCATGCCGGCCACATGGCCATGGACTTGCACAACACTGGCTCTTCGGCTTGAATACAGAGATGAGCACCGCCCCTAGAGTCGGACACGACTAGCACGCATGTGCGGGGGAACCTTTACCTTTTACCATCGCCCCCACTCCTAGTATAGGAGTCACTGATAGATTTAACCATAAATTTAACCATAACCTTTGTGTTGCAGGCAGCGTGAAACATTCTGGGACTCAAAGTAATAACTTCTTCTAATTTACTAAATAAGGCTATTTGGAGCTTGGAGTGAGTGTTCCGGCTGTTCTTAAATCCTGTAAGATGGAAGTGAGGATGTAGCACTTGCCATTATCCACACACACACACACACACACACACACACACACACACACACACACACACACACACACACACACACACAGTCACACACACACACAGAGATAGAAACGTTTCGCTGTTCATCCAAACAGACCGATGCGAAACGTTTCTATCTCTCAAAAAAGAAGTCCAGTAGCCATGACTCAACTCCCACACACACACACACACACACACACACACACACACACACAGACAGAGCGAGAGAGCGAGTGTTCACTGTTCTTTCTCCAGTTGCAAGTGATGTTAGAGAAACCATTTACACACCATCTCTGGGGTTGGCCTCACCGTCCCCTGGCTGGCGGTGCACACAGAGGGTGGGTTTGGGATACAGCAAATGCAGGGTCTCACTCTGTCCACCCCTGAGTTCACTCACCCGTCACCTACCAACGCTAGTCAGGGCGCAGAACTCCGTGCAAGAGCTGGAATGTGTGGATTTGAGACTGGATGTCACCTGCTGAGGTCAGTGGCTTTGCTCAGAAGGGCACTCATGGTATATCGTACACTCAGCCTCTAGGATACCATCCCAAGGGCACAGAAATGCAGTTTAGGCTCCAATCCTTTGCACACGTAACTGGGAGTAGGTCCCATGCAAACACAGTCTGGTCTTATTTGTCCGTAGACAGGCAAAAGGACTCTGTGCTGTAAGATGTCCCCAGCAATTGCCACCTTTCTGCCCTTGTGGCAGAAGTGAATACCATTTCTCCCTATGACACCATTTCTCCCTATGACATTGCAGGACGCTTAAGTCCGGAAAGTGCCCAGTTTGCTGTCACCCTTGCAATTTTAACCTCGGCTTGCCATCTAACACCCGCGCAGCATGAAAGGAAGCTCCCAGATTGACCAGCCCTTGGCTTTCAGCTAGAATACACAGTGAAATATAGACTCCTGTACACAGGAGTGCCAACGGAATGCTTTCTTATGCAGGGACTGTTTGCAAGTCACACACTGGCAGAGAGACAAAGGTAGAGGCTGCTGCCAAGGAGGAAGATGCCTCTGTGCCAACGTGTGCACGCACATATTCGGCACTTGGCTGATCAGTCGTACGTTGCTTGCAGAGCCCCTCCAAGGCATCCCGTTTAATGAAACATCAAATTAGCTTTCAAGCACCCTAGCCAAAAGACGACGATTTCCCAAGCGATAGAGTCACACTTGCTTCATTATAAGAGACTCCAGAAAGGATTATAACCTGGAATTGGTGTTGCTTTTATATTAAAGGATGCCAGCTGCCTTTCTCTGGCTCGATTTCTTTTTTTGCGTTCTGAATGACCACACCAATTTGACAACTGGTTCAGGGAAGCCAGGAGCAAAGCCAGGCGAAGAAGGCAGGCGTCTGGTGATCTGCCTTCTGGGGGAAACATGCCAAAGGGGAAATTCCTTCGTTTACAGGAGACATTCCTTTATTTGCATGATACGGTTCCAGTCCCTTCATTTACACACCAACATTGAATGAGAAGGAGACCCAACCTTTTCAAAGGCATCCTTAACAACACAACAGCTGAAATGTGCTCTCAAGACAGGCCTAAGGCTACCTTTCATTTCATCTCCCCCACCAGAAGAATATACTATATTCTTCTCCCGCCCCAGCATTCCCACCCAAAGGCGGCTGAAGGACCACAACACACACACACACACCAGTACCTGGACAGATCCACCTTCCCCGGAGGAGGATGCGTGTCATAAAAATCCATCAGGTCCTTCTCCAGGAGCGCATTAAAAGAGGGGACCTTTTGGCGTCCACAGAACAAAACTGCACATGGAGGTTTAAGCGCAGGGCCCCAAATTAAAAAAAAAAAAATCGTCTTATTTAAAAAAAAATCAGAGCAGCAGAATCCAAGCCATTGGAAGAGACAAGCACTCAGGCACAGAGAGAGGTGTGACTCAAGTAAGGGCACCTGGGTGGAGGAGGAGGAGGAGGAGGGCGGACGATCTTCCACGGCCCAGCCCTTGCCTTCCTCCTCCTCCTCCTCCTCCTCCTCCTCCTCCTCCTCCTGCTCTTCCGAGGAGGTGGGGAGAAGACAAACCCTGCGCTCACTTCATTTGCCTCTTCCCCCCCCCCTCCTCCACGTTCAGCAAAGCCACCCAAAAGAGAAGGAGCGGGGGGGGGGGAAAAGCCGAAGCTGGCGGGAGGGCGGGCCCGGGGTTCTTCCTTGCCGAAGGAAGGAGGCAAGGAGACCCGGGGGTTCGATCCTGGCGCAGTCCGAGGAGGGAGGCGGGCGCTTGTCTTCAGCGGCGGGAGGTCGGGGTGGCTGGCTGGCTGGCTGGGGAGCACGTGTGGACGCCCAGCGCTCCTCGAGGGTGGGAACGAATAAGGCAATCTTGACAGAAGCGCCCCCCCTCCCAATTAGGGGCCAAAAGGGACTCCGGGGTTGGCCCATTGGCCCTGCCAAGGTTCCAGCCAGGACAGGGAGGGAGCGTGGCCCCCCCTCACCCCCACCCACCGCACAGCCACTGATGGACAATATAAAGGAGCCAAAAAAAGACGCCGCCCCGACGGGGAGGAGAGCGCCGTCGAAACCCGCGCCACAGGCGAGCCCCAGGAGGGACGCGCGCCCCCCCCCCCCCCAGAGAGCTCTCGCCCGAGGTGGGCGGCCACTCTTCCCATGCAGGCACGCACGCACAACGCACAACACACAACACATCGCAGGCGCCTGGACATGGGGGGGGGTGTTTAATGGGAAACGTCGGCCGGAGAGCCTCCTGGCACAGTGGTTCAATGCCTGTCCTGCAGGTAAAACTGTGCGCACCACCTGGGGTTCAATCCCCGGTAGCAGGCTCAAGGTTCACTCCGCCTTCCATCCTTTCCAGGTCGGTAAAAGGAGGACCCCGCTTGCTTGGGGAGGGGGGGGGACAATGTGTAGCCTGCACACTGTCATTAAAAACTGTAAACTGCCCAGAGACGACTTGTAGTGGTATGGGGCGGTATATAAGCAGAACACTTTTTGCTTTTTTACTTTGCTTTCCCCCCCCCCCCCCAATAGCCCCGAGGTCACAGCGCGGCCCCCCACCCCATCGCATCCGCCCCTCCAGCCCGCGCGGGGGGGCTTATTCCCCCAAAGACCACCTCGCCCCCCACCAGGAGGCGTCGGGTGGATCTCTCCGTATCCGCGCCGCCCTCCGTGGTTTTGTCGACCGACGCGGAGGGGCCACCTGCCGACGGGGCGGCCGGCGCGCTCTCTCTCTCTCGGTCCGCCGCCCCTCGGCAACAGGTGGATCGGGAAGAGAAGGAGGCGCAGCGCGGCCCCGAGGTCAGAAAAGGGAGCGCGCTCATGAAGAAGCCCGGCGCTCTGGATCGCCCTCGGTTTGGGGCGCGCCGGGTGTCGGTCGGACCGCTCCGCCGTCGGGGCGCGCGCAACCAGGCCGCCGAACACGGGCCCGTCGCCTTCTCCGTCTTCACGATCGAAGTGGTTTTTTAAAAGGGGGGGGGGGCTGGACGGGAAATTTACCGATGCATTTTTTTTAAAAGAAGTAGGCTCACGACGGAGCCCGGGGACCACCAGTCCTGTGCCCCGACGGCTGAATATCCGAGGCAGCTACTTCGGATCAAGCCGATCCTTTGACTCAATCAAGAGGGTTGTTTCCCCCCCCTTCTTCTTAGGATACTCGGGGGGAGGGGGGGAGAGCGCGAAATCCTTCTGAAGGTCCCCTCCTCGAGACCCCCTTAATCCGCAGAGCTGCAAAACCTACACACACACACACACCCGATCAGAACCACAAGAAACGAGTGTGTCCTGGCTGGGGGGGGGGTGAACCCAGCGCCCACTTTCCCTGCCTCTCCCAGCAACTCCGGGAGAGGAACCCTCCCTGATGACCCCGCGGCCAAGCCCGATCCCTCAATCCGGACCCCGAGGGTGCGCCGCCCCCCCCCCCGCCGCCGCCCGCCTCGTTCCCGCCCGCCCGATGCTGCCCACCAGCAACACTGGGGCCAGGGGACGACCAGCGCCGGGGGGGGGTTGGGGGGGCGGGGAGAGCCGTGCCAAGCCCGTCGGAGGAGGAGGAGGAGGAGGAGGAGGAGGAGGAGGGTGTGGGGGGGGGGGGCGGGCGGGCGGAGGAGAGGAGAGGAGAGCGAGGTAGGGGGCAGGCGCACCGGTCGGACCTGCCGGGACTCACCCGGTGTGTGTGTGTGTGTGTGTGTGTGTGTGTGTGTGTGTGTGTGTGTGTGTGTGTGTGTGTGTGTGTGTGTGTGTGTGTGTGTGTGTGTGTGTGTGTGTGTGTGTGTGTGTGTGTGTGTGTGTGTGTGTCCCCCCCCCCCCCCTTCGCCGCCGCCGCCCTCTCCATCCAGTCTGCCCGGCCCGATCACTTACTTGTCGTACTCTTGGGTCATGACTGGCAGTCCCTCCGTGGGTGGCAGAACTGGCCCGGCGGGTCCGGACGGGAATGGAGGGGGGGGGGCGGACCGCGTAGAGAGCGAGAGAGAGAGAGAGAGAGCGAGCGAGAGAGAGAGACAGAAGCCCGGCCTGCCTGCCTGCCTGCCTGCCAGCCGCGCAAACGGGTCCCGTCGGGTTTTCTCGCTGGCGCCGGTGGAGTCGCAGGTGGACGGGCGGCGGCGGCGGCGGCGGGCTCCCGATTGGTTCTCTGGGCGCCAGGTGAGGGCTGCCCCCTCCGCCCCCGCCCCCCCCCGACGCCCGGGAGGCGCCTCCCATTGGAGGAGGTCGGGCCCGAGGGGGCGGACCCCACGGGGGAGGCTGTCGCCGCGTTCCAAAGCGGTCCTCAGGTGCGGCGACGCTCCTCCGCGGCGGGAGGAACGGAGGCTCCGGCGCACGAACGCCCGGCCCGCCGCCTTGCTTTGGGCAGAGGATGGGGGGGGGGCTCTAAGCCCACCGCCAGCGCCTTCTCCCCGCCCAGCGGAGGGCGGGAAGAAGGGGAACAATTGAGGATGAGGATGAACTACACAGTACTGCTAGACCAGTGATGGCGAACTTTTTAGAGAGGGAGTGCCCAAAATGCCACCGAAAACCCAGTACAGTGGTACCTTGTATAAAGGAATTAATTCGTTCCAAATGAAATTATGTCAAGCAAATTTTCCTTTATACAAATCTCCCATAGGAATGCGTTGAAAATGGAGTCATCCCATTTTTATGTTGTACGGATTTTCCCCATAGGCAATTATGTTAAGCAAATTTCCCCCTATCTCCGGAATGTTTTATGTTGTACAAATTTTATGTTTACAAGCTGTTTGTTATACAAGAGTCCACTGTAATTATTTGCAAAGTGCCCATGCAGCCATTTAACCTGAATCCGGGTGGCTGTGAAGGGGCGATGTCGGGGTGCCCACAGAAAGGGCTCCTTCATGGGCCACCTTTGGCACCTGTGCCAGAGGTTCGCCAACACTGTCCTGGAGGCACCTTTGGACCGCCCCCCGCTTTGGTTTAACCCCCTCGGGTGCTGCAGCCTTCTTCCCCCCCCCCACACATACACCGCCATGCTGGTGGAGCCAAGGGTCCCTCAGGGGAAGGACTCGGTGCCCGCAGTCTCAATAGGCATCAGAGCCAAGGCAGCCCCTTGAGGGGCCTTTTCTGAGAGACCTCTCTTGCACCAACAAGGAAGGCGGGAAGGAAGCCCCACTTGCCCCAAGCAGGCCACGGGCCTTGCCAAGGCAACTTGTGCACCCCTTGCAGGGCAGTGATGGCGAGCCTTTTAGAGACCGAGGGCCCAAACTGTGTTTCAAACCCCCCTAATTATTTGCAAAGTGCCCATACAGCCATTTAACCTGAAACCGGGTGGCTGGGAAGGGGCGATGTCAGGGTCCCCACAGAAAGGGCTCCTTCAAGGGCCACCTTTGGCACCTGTGCCAGAGGTTCGCCAACACTATACTAGACCAATAACCGTGTCAATGATGATGATGACCGACCATCGGTTGCCCACTCCGCACGCAGATATCTGCAGTGGGAACACGGAGCAAGAGACGCCTCAGGGCCTTTTCACACGACCCCTAAGATCTGCTGGCCACTTAAATTTGGACCAGAGATCTTAGGGGTTTGTCGTTGTTCCTGCATTCCCACCCCCTCAGCACTCCTGGCTGCTGGCTGCGTGAGGGGAGGGAGGAAAAAAGGAAGAAAAGAATGCCACTCACCTCCGTTCTGCCATCTTGCTTTGCTCCCGGCACTGCATTCAGATCTCTTAAAGGGGCGGGGGGCAAAAAAAGAACAAACAGAAGCAAGGAGAGCCCGGCAGTCACTACTGTTATATCCACATCAGGAATTTTCACCTCCGGAGAGCAGGTACCTGAAAAGTGTGCTGGGACGCGCTTAGGTGGGCATGGTCGCACTTAATTATCTGTAAACTCCGGAGCTGGTGGGGAAATAATTTTAAGCTCCGGAGCTGGGAGCCATTTGCGGCGGAGTTTAGGGGTCGTGTACAAAGGGCCTAAGAGGACCACCGGTCTCCTTGCGTCGGTCCCAGGATTCAAAGGTCCCTTTTACCCAGGAGGCTTCTGTAGAGGGCACAACAGGGCACTGAGCCACCACGGGCCCTCCTCGGTCCTCACTCCTTTAAATCCTATTCCTCTTTGAAATAGAGTCCCCAGATGGACATGGAATTTGTTTTTGGCCTTGGCAGCGGTGAAAAGATTGGTCACTTCGCCTCTAGGGCTTGTTTATGGCACTTGATGGAATACAGTCCAAATCAGTTCCCCATTTTCATTGTTTATACAGTATTTATAGTATCACTGGTGTTTTGCTGATTTATTTTAAAAATCTCTTATTTTATTTTATTTTATTTTAAAAATCTCTTTCCCCCACTATTCTGTTCAATAAGCCTTTCGGAATGGAAATCTATATGGCTGCAGTTCAAATCCAAATCCAGTCTGGCCATCGCCAAATTTTCTCCTACTTTGTTTTTTGGAAAATCCGACAATAAAAGACAGGCTTTAAAAAGTCAAAAAGGGAAAGAAACAGTATTAGAATCATAGAATTACAGAATAATGGAGTTGGAAGGGGCCTGTAAGGTCACAGAGTCCCCACCCCCACCCCACTGCTCAATGGAGGAACCTAAATCAAAGCAGCTCTGATTGATGGTTGTCCAATTTTCTTTTGAACGCCTCCAGGTGTTAGAGAGCGCATTACCTCCCATGGCAATTAGTTCCATTGTCATACTGCTCTATAAATTAAGAAGTTTTTCATGATATTCAATTGAAATTTGGCTTCCTGTAACTTGAACAACAACAACAACAACAACAACAACAACAACAACAACAACAACTCAGGGACAATTGAGAACCAACCCTGCCCCTCATCTGTATGAACTGTAACTGTAAATTTGACTCCCCCACACTTCCCAGGTGTAGAAATTTGCACTTATCGCCGTTAAATTTCATTCCTAATTCCATCTGTGCAATTATATGCTACTTGCCTGTATTCTTCCTTTGTAAGCCTCCTTCCACCTCCTATATGTGTCCTTTTTTTCCTTGTACTTTCACGTTTCCCTTTTTTTTTTTTTTTGGCTGCCTTTTTTCTTTTTGGAATTGTTTGTAGTTGTGCCTTGATAATTTACTTTTTTTTTGATATGCCAACTCATACTGGATTCCTTTTCCTGCTCACATCTTTTGCCATGAAACCTTCTCTATCCTCCTCCTCCTCCTCCTCCTCCTTCACATTTGTCACATGGTAGTGGGGTCCGCTATTCTTGTTTTCCACTTGGCATGGTCATGGGCTAGGTCTGGGTGAACCTGGGACAACTTCGTGTCGTAGTCAGGGCCGGTGCTAGGTTTTTTTGCGCCCTAGGCGAGGGGTGGGGGGTGGGGCAGGAGGCGATGGGTGCGGGCGCGCGGCGGCGGGCAGCGATGGGTGGACGGCGACAGGCGGCTGGTGAGCAGTGTGGGGACGGACGGCAGTGGCCAGCGACGGGGGGCACTGGGGCCGCGCGGCGGGCTGTCCAGCGCCCTCTCTCCATTTTGGTGCCCTAGGCAACTGCCTAGTTCGCCTTAGGGCCTTTTCACACGACCCCTAAGATCCGCTGGCCACTTAAATTCGGACCAGAACTCTTAGGGGTTTGTCGCTGTTCCTGCGTTCCCACCCCCTCCGCCACTCCTGGCTGCTGGCTGCGTGAGGGGAGGGAGGGAAAAAAAGGAAGAAAAGAATGCTGTCCCAGCACTGCATTCAGATCTCTTAAAGGGGTGGGGGGCAAAAAAAGAACAAACAGAAGCAAGGAGAGCCGGGCAGTCACTACGTTATATCCGCATCAGGAATTTTCACCTCCAGAGAGCAGGTATCTGAAAAGTGCACTGGGAGGCGCTTAGGTGGGCGTGGTCGCACTTAATTATCTGTAAACTCTGGAGCTGGTGGGGAAACAATGTTAAGCTCCGGAGCTGGGAGCCATTTGCGGTGGAGTTTAGGGGTCGTGTACAAAGGGCCTTACTGGAAGCGCCGGCCCTGGTCGTAGTCAAGGGTGTCCATCCAGCACTGTTTTGGTCTGAGTCCAGCTTGCCCTGTTTGGGGCAGGGAGTTCCCAGTGGCACCACAAGGAGGGTCGGAGGTCACCACCGGCATATATGTGTGGCTACATTCGGCCTTTGTTTCTTTTGAAATCAGCAACTCAAGTCGAACATGGTCGCTTTCCCCCAGGGTTCCTCTTGCTGCCACTCCTTCCATCAAGTGACCACTACTGATTCAGATCAAGTCCAGGATAGCTACTCCTCTAGTTTCTTCCTCTACTTTTTTGTTGGAGAAAATTATGAGCCATATAAAGCCAGGAATTTCTTGGAAGGTCCATACAGGTGTGCCTCGGTTGACGAACGGCCCCGTTTGCGTAATTTTCAGTTCACAAAAGGAAATCCAGTGCCGTAAACACCTCTGTTTACTATTCCCCCTCCGCAATACCTCCATTTACATAAGGCATTGAGAAAAAAGTACCCAGGATGCATTGCACCTCCTTGCATTTGCGATTTACGTATTTTCCAGAAGATGAAATGTCCTGGGGGGACAGATTAACTTTGTCAACCGAGGTACACCTATATTTGCCCATCTCTCCCCCAACAGATATTAAGATAATTGAAGTTGTCCATTACTACTACGTTGTGTTTCTTTGTAATGCTTGCTGTTTGTTATTCAAAACGTTTCACCTGCATCTTCTTCTTGACTGTGTGTTTTTTAGTAGACTCCAACCACCATGTTCCTTTTGTTTTGTTTTTGACAGTTATATTAACCCAGAAGCGATTGTTTTGTTACAGTGAAAGCATTTTAAAAAGACTTTATACAATAGTAACTTGGTTTACTAGCATAATTTGTTCCTGAAACCTGCTCATAAACCAAGTGCTTGCAAATGAATTTTGAAAATCCTGTAAGAAATAATTAAAACTTACCTAATTCATTCTGTGGCCGCACGCCCCGTCACTTCGGACGCTGCCTTTGCTGTTACTCCGCTCTCCGTGGCAAAGGGTGTGTGTTGGCTTGCCTGGCCTCCATGACCTTGATGCAGCTGGGCTGAAGTGAGGAGGAGGAGGAGATGAGCCAGGGCACGAGGGAGGGATGCCTCTGTCATCACCCCCTTTCCAGCATGACAGCCACAGTAGTGGAGGAGGGGGTGACGGCAAAAGGAGCACCTCTGGTGCTCCTCTTGCCAGACATTGCCCATAGAGTAGAGATGCTCATACACCGAGGTGCTCGCAAACTGAGGCACAGTTATTAGTATAGACACTTCTGATGAAGTTCTCCTTGAAACCAAGATCCCATCACTAAGAAAGGAGTGGTTCTGGTCACCACCTGCTAATTCTTGAGAGCCCAGACATTCACCATTAAGGCCTAGGTAGCAAGCTCTAACAATTGTTGTTGTTGTGTCGTATAGTTGTGACTGACTCTTCATGACCCCATGTCCATGGAGTTTCTTGGCAGGAATACTGGAGTGCCTTGCCCGTTCCTCCTCCAGGCACCCACAGCACCTGGTATTCCCTGGTGGTCTCCCATCCAAGTACTAGCCAGGCCCAACCCTGCTGAGCTTCCAAAGTCAGGCGAGATCGGATGTGCTCAGGCCATCTATGGGGAGGTTCGTATGAAAATGTAACATACAAAGTGCTTTGCAACACAAATGTATTCCCTAAATTACCCGCTGGCATAGTTTAGGTATTGGACTGGCCTGAGACAAGTATTACTGAAATGTGGACCTGAACATGATCTTCCCACATTTCATTTTATTATCTGCACTTTGTGCGAAATACAAAAAAATGTTGATGAGGCATGAACAACAAAGTATGTGCTTCCTAACAAAGGGCGTTTATACACGACCCCTAAACTCCGGGGCAAATGGCTCCCAGCTCTGGAGCTTAAAAATGTTTCCCCACCAGCTCCGGAGTTAACAGGAAATTAAGTGCGACCCCGCCCACTTTAGTGCGTCCCAGCAGCAGCTTTCAGGTACCTGCTTTTTGGAGGTGAAAAATATTTGATCCGGTGTAAGGATAGTGAGTGTGGGGCTCTCCTGGCTTCTGTTTGTTGTTTTTCTGCCCCCCCCCTTTAAGAGATCTGAATGCTGCCGGGAACAGAACGGAGGTAAGCCGGCATTCTTTTCTTTCTTTTTTTTCCCTCCCCTCAGGCAGCCAGCAACCAGGAAGTGCGGAGGGGGGTGGGGACAGAGGAAGAGCGACGAACCCCTAAGATCTCTGGTCCGAATTTAAGTGGCCAGCGGATCTTAGGGGTCGTGTAAAAAGGCCCAAAGAGGCAAGTGGCCATTTCATTTTAGATGTGCCCTTTCTCTAACTCCATCTAGCGATATATATTATATATATTATACACTTCTCCCGTGAATTGCACAGGTTTGAGCAGCAAAGTTTTGTTTATACATGGCTTTACAAACAAACAAGCAAACAAACAAACAAACACTGGGCTGCTATTCATCTCCAGGAAGTGGCCCCTGTTGTCAGCAGTGGGGGCTGGGGCTGGTATGATGGCTGCAGCCTGACTAGCCCCCCCCTTCCTGGCATGGTGGCTTCATATCGCAGCCAAGGAGGGACGGTGCTGGGCCATGCCACACAGGGCCTTTTTACACAACCCCTAAGATCCGCTGGCCACTTAAATTCGGACCAGAGATCTTAGGGGTTCGTCGCTCTTCCTCTGTCCCCACCCCCCTCCGCACTTCCTGGTTGCTGGCTGCCTGAGGGGAGGGGAAAAAAAAGAAAGAAAAGAATGCCGGCTTACCTTCGTTCTGTTCCCGGCAGCATTCAGATCTCTCAAAGGGGCGGGGGGGGGGGCAGAAAAACAACAAACAGAAGCCAGGAGAGCCCCGCACTCACTATCCTTACACCGGATCAAATATTTTTCACATCCAAAAAGCAGGTACCTGAAAGCTGCGCTGGGACGTGCTAAAGTGGGCGGGGTCGCACTTAATTTCCTGTTAACTCCGGAGCTGGTGGGTAAACATTTTTAATCTCCGGAGCTGGGAGCCATTTGCCCCGGAGTTTAGGGGTCGTGTATAAACGCCCACAGTTAATGCAAGTAAACCCATCTCTTCTGTGTATGTGGGTGAATGAGTGAGTGAGTGAGAGAGAATGAACTGTTTATGCTTTTTAATTTGCATTTTTGGGGGCATAAAAGTTATACATGGCTTTTGAACTACGCAGGGGTACCCCCCTCCCCCGCACCCCCGAGCACTGTTGAAGGGAACATGTAAATATATAGGTGGATCTTTATATGTGTATGATAGATTATCCTGTGTTTTTCTGCCCCATGATTTCTCTCAAAGGGACTCAGCTTATCCCAGAACCAGGGTTGTTTGTTTGTTTGTTTGTTTGTTTGTTTGTTGAGCCTCGTGGCACAGTGGTTAAATGCCTGTACTGCAGGTAAATCTGCTCACGACCTGGGTTCAATCCCCATGATCAGCCTTCCATCTCGGTAAAATGAGGGCTCAATGTGTAGCCTGCACACTGTAATTAAAAATTGTAAACCGCCCCAGAGTGGTATGGGGCCAGAACACTTTGTGCTTTTGCTTTATTTATTTATTTATTTATTTATTTATTTATTTATTTATTTATTTATTTATTTATTTATATGCCGCCTGTCTTCCAGAAAGACGTCCGGGTGGTTAAAAAAGGGATAAGAATGATCCCATTACATCAATCACTACAAAAAAAATAAAAAGATAAAGATAAAGAATTAAAAAAAAAACAGGACAAAAGAGTACAGAGCCTTGGGCAAGACGGCGGCTCAGAAGAAGGGGGGGAATGGACAACGGGCTCAGGAGAAGACCAATTACAGAGGGGATCGGAACTTGACAAAACATACGGTACTTTTTCAAAGGTTACAGCTCACACCATCCCGCAGTCATGAGTTCCACTAAAAAAACAAAAAAGGATTTTTTCCGAGCTGCGGAGAAATGGTGCCATGTGAAATAGGTTTTGATGCATCTTTGTATACCCGTCATCATGTCCTCCTCCCCAATCCCGCATCCTTCTGCTGGTCACAGTTGTTTTAATGAAGATGCTGAAGGGGACTTGACCCAGGCCATGGTGACCTCTCTAAGGTTTCATCTACTCCATTACTTCTGCCTGACCCCAATCCAGGAATGGCTCCTCTTCCAGCCCGGTTTTCCAATCTAGTCCAGTTATCTATCTTCTGATACAGTAGCAGCTAATCTTCATTTCTCCAACTCATAACGAAGCATCATGTCAAAAGCCTGCCAACAATTGATGCATGTGGTTATGTAAACTATATTAACCTCATTTACAGTAGGAGTCTGAAGCAATAGCACAGCTGGAAAGAAAAAGTTGTTAGTAACCTACTAATTAGCAAGCTTTCAGAAAAAAAATCTTATTCAGCTTTTCATTCTAGTTTATTGCAGGCTGTGATCCGAACCACACCATATTTAATGTTTAATATGCTTCATGTGTTTTCTGGCCTCCAGATGTTTTAGACTACAACTCCCAATGTATTTGACCATTGGTCTTTCTGGCCGAGGCTGGTAAGAGTTTAAATCCAAATATTTGGAAGATACAGACATGCAGTATCAATGCAGCCAGATTTAATCATGTTTACATTTTGTTTTTTAAAAGTTCTATCAAATAATCCTAAGATTATGATCTAGTATTTACTTGTCACCTGGAGGTGCAGCTCGCTGATCTCAGAATGCCTTACACATGACAAGCAACGTATCTGACTGTTCAGTACTATAAATCTGCACATGACTGGGGACGTCCTTGGAAGTGGGTGCTGTTGAATAAGTAGATTTGTTTCCCAATGTGCTTAGAAGCAGAGCATAGTGACAGATCTGCTGTGGAAAAAGAGTTCTTCTCTTCTGCTCTATGGAATTAAGATGCAGGTGGGAAGGGACTATTCAGCAAGAAGGTCGGTATGCAGGAGAAGGGAGCAAGATGACACATTTATTTATTTATTTATTTATTTATTTATTTATTTATTTATTTATTTATTGTTGTGCTTATTAACCGCTCAATTTTCCTGCAGGAACTCTGGGCGATGTACCGCACGTTGCAAAAACAACAACTGTCCAAACCTACAATACCCAATCAAAATACAAATAATAACCCCAGCAAAATACAAATAATAAAGAGAATATTAATAATAAAAATAAAAAATGATGATAATACCATAGTCAGAATAAAATCAACATTACACATGAATCTACCATATTTTATTTTGAACCAATCTGGATTCAGCTAATTCATTTTTGGTTGCATTGAAATGCTGTCCAAAGTCCTTAGTAATGGGTATCTCATTAGTTTTAATAGGACCCAAGTTGGCTGGATAGTTTAGTGGTTTAGGGTCTTTTCACACGACCCCTAAGATCCGCTGGCCACTAAAATTCGGACCAGAGATCTTGGGGGTATGTTGCTCTTCCTACGTCCCCACCCCTCCGCACTTCCTTGCTCCTGTCTGCGTGAGGGGAGGGAGAAAAAAGAGAGGGAAAAATGCAGGCTCACCTCCGAAGCCGCCCGGAGCCCCGTCATCGTCCTGATTCCTTCTCTTAAAGGGGCGGGAGGCAAAAAAACAACAACAACAAACAGAAGCGAGGAGAGCCCAGCATTCACTCCCTTAAATCCGCATCAGGGACACGCTTAGGTGGGCGTGGTCGCACTTAATTTTCTGCAAACTCCGGAGCTGGTGGGGAAACAATTTTAAGCTCCGGAGCTGGCAGAGTTTAGGGGTTGTGTACAAAGGCTCTTAGACAGAGGTTGGGAGTTTGATTCCCCATTATGTCTCCTGCAAATAAAGCTGCACAGTCCTCAGGTGAACCCCCCACCCCACCCCCAGAAGAAGGGAAAGGGCAACCTCAGTATTTTCTCAGGAAAAAGATTGCCGTAACTCAGAATTGGCTTGATGGCACCTGGTTATAAGTGGGATATGGACTGACTCCTTAATAAAGGAAGCTGCAGGCTTAAGACAGCAAGAGCTGAGTGAGGCTGTTGAGGACAGGACATTGTGAAGAGTGCTTATGCATGGGGTTGCCCGATCATGCAGCGTGTAGACCAGGGGTCCTCAAAGTTTTCAAACAGCGGGCCGGTCCACCACCACCCAGACACCACTGGGGGCCGGATCACAGTCCAAAAGCAGCTGCAGAGGCTGGCTTTCTCATAAAACGGGGGTTAGGTGGGGGGGGTTGCAATTGGTCCCAGGGGCTGGATTCAGGACCTTGGGGGGGCGCATCCGGCCCCAGGGCCTTAGGTTGAGGACCCCTGGTGTAGACAGTAGTCTCAATCCAACCCCTTCTCTTTGGAATCAGGACTGAGTGACTGTGGTCCTCTTGATGTCGTTCCACCTTGAGACTTCCACCAACCCTGTTCGTCATAGCTGGTGGTAAGGGAGCTGGAAGTTCTCTGCAGGGCCACAGTTTCCACCCATTTTAAATTACGACATACCTCTTTTAAAACAAAGGTATTTGGTGGATAGTAATGGACAGAACCAGAAAGTTATGCAGTAAACAAATTACTCAACCAAGAAAGGATTGAGGAATGCTCATTCAGTGCCAGGAGACAATTTCTTCCCGATAATTACCAAACAGTTGACGTGGGCTGAAATCCTGTACATAGAGATGTACGGTAGGAGTAGGCCCTATTAGGTTTAAAGGGACTTAGGCCAGAACAAGCATGGATAAGATCCAGCTGCAAATTTCATTATTTGCCAGGGATCTAAATTGAGAGAACTAGTCTTCTGCAGTTGTCCCTGCCCTTTGTCAATGTACAGAGATAAAAGAATGCCAAGCACCACATACCCATCATGCCTTGCTTTGCTGTCATCCCCAGAAGCGGCTTGCATCAATTACCAGATCCAATGGCTTAAAACAGGCATGTTCAAACTTTGGCCCTCCAGATGTTTTGGACCACAGCCCCCAGAATTCCAAGACTGTATTGCCAATGACAAAGGACTCTGGGAGTTGTGGTCCAAAACATCTGGAGGGCCGAAGTTTGAACATGCCTGGTTTAAAATGAACAAAAATGGGTTTACACACCGAAGCCACATCGGGAGCCTTTTGTGGAAGGAGGGGCTATGTAGAAAACTTAAGTGTCAACATATGAACTTCACCACCATTACAGGTGGCACATCTGTTTTTGTTTGGGTGAACCTCTGCAGATGGTTCTTTTATCACTTGCCCGTGTCTTAAAGGCCAGCTGTGGTGGGTCATTCAAACCTGGAAAAGCAGGTACTATGAGCAATGCTCTGGAAGACTAGACTAGATTGCCACCATAATTCTGGCCCTAGAAAGCTGCTGAAGAACCTAAAAACTCAGGGCTACATCATAACTTACCAAATCTCTCTGCAGAAGGCACACGTTATAGGAAAATATTGTCTCCTCCTCTCTGTGGACAGGCTAGCTGAAGAAATCTCAAAATTGCTGTCCAAAAAAGTAACTTTTCAGAGGTGCGGATCCACTGGGAATAAGTAATACTTCTAGACATGGGTAAGTTGTTGAATGCAGTTGGCTGGTGGCTTTCCAACTTGTGTGTACGTGAACACATGTACAGCATCTACATAGACCTTGATCTGTCAGACAAAAACTGTGAAGGTGTCATGCATGTTAAGCCACTAGTCTGTACAAAATATGACTGGTTTGAAGCAACAGTGGCTCTCCAAGGTCCCAGCATTTTTTGTTAGTTCATTCCTTGCAAAATTACTAAAGATCCTTAGAGGAAGTTCTGCCTTGATACGACTTTCACATATATTGTTCCCACGATAACAGAATTAGCAGATCCTGGACACTTCATTTTATAGAGGCTATCTCTAGTTGATTGTAGAAAGGCTGACCCTCAATTAAGCTTTGTGCAGCTTTTTTTTATCCTAGTGGTAGAATAAACGTTACATCTCATTCTGAAAGATGCATAGGGTGGGATTTTGTTTTGTTTTGTAACATACAAGCTGTGGCGAAAAGGGTTAATACAAGTATGACTATTTATGACTCTGATTTGAATAGCCAATCAAAAGCAAAGCAAAGTGTTCTGCTTATATACCGCCCCATACCACTTTAAGTAGTCTCTGGGCGGTTAACAATTTTAATTACAGTGTGCAGGCTACACATTGCCCCCCCAGCAAGCTGGGTACTCATTTTACCGACCTCGGAAGGATGGAAGGCTGAGTGAACCTTGAGCCTGCTACCTGGGATTGAACCCCAGGTCATGAGCACAGGTGGGAGTGGCTAAGAATGTTATATATGGGAACCTAATGGGGGATGTTCAGTTCAGTTTTGAGTTCAGTTAAGTTGGGTTCAGTTTGTGTTAGAGCTGAGAGGAGTTCAGTTAAGAGAGCATCTGAGTCAGTTAGATTGTCAGTTGGTCAGGTGGGAGATCCTGCCACTGAAAAGGGTCTGGTTTAGAAAGGAAACACATTATAAGATTTCATGTATGCAGTACAATAACATCGGCTAAAGCTATCATAACTCTGAGTATCTAATTGTAAACCAATACTGTAAATGTTTCATGTTTATTTTAAAACTATATTACTTGGTGTGACTCTCTCTCTCAAATACATAAAAGTGTCCAGTGAATCTGGTGGTGGCAGCGAGTGAAAACCCAGTGTGTGAAAGGGGCACGTCACACAAGCTACTAAGAAGCTAAGGGTGAAAAACTTCCAAGTGGGGTATAGTCAATGGGCTCTGAGTTATCCGTGACGGATCAGGAAAGAGATCTTGGTGTGTTGGTGGACAGCTCCATGAAGGTGTCTCCCCAATGTGTGGCAGCGGTGAAGAAGGCCAATTCCATGCTAGGGATTATCAAAAAGGGGATTGAAAATAAAACAGCGAACATTATAATGCCATTATACAAAACAATAGTAAGGCCCCACCTGGAGTATTGTGTACAATTCTGGTCACCGCATCTCAAGAAAGACATAGTGGAACTGGAAAAGGTGCAGAAGAGAGCGACTAAAATGATTACTGGCCTGGGGCACCTCCCTTATGAAGAAAGGCTAAAACATTTGGGCCTCTTTAGTCTGGAAAAAAGGTGCTTGAGGGGGGATATGATTGAGACATACAAAATAATGCAGGGTATGAGGCTCTTCTCTCTCTCCCAAAATGCCAGAACTAGGGGACATACACTCAAATTGAGGGCTGGGAGAGTAAGAACTGACAAAAGAAAATATTTTTTCACCCAGCGCGTTGTAAGTCTATGGAACTCCCTGCCACAGGATGTGGTGATGGCATCTGGCCTGGATGCCTTCAAAAGGGGATTGGACAGATTCCTGGAGGAAAAGTCCATCACAGGTTACAAACCATGATGGAGATGTGTAATCTCCAGGCTTTAAACCAGGGTACTTCAAGGGCCAGATGCAGGGGAGTGGTATCAGGAGACAGATATCTAGTCTCATGCGCTCCCAAACGCATCTGGTGGAGCCGCTGTGAGATACAGGAAGCTGGACTAGATGGGCCTTTGGCCTGATCCAGCATGGCTCTTCTTATGTTCTTATGACTTGTTCTACTGGAGTGCATGTTTTAGAATCTACTGAAGGTACTTTATGGTTTGCTTTACTCCTACCTTTGATACCCAACTCCATAAGCAGCTTTAATTTGAATAAGCCACTGGAAGTGGTTGTTCCCACATTACTGATACTCTGGTCAGGCTGACTCACCTGTGAAGAAATTTCCAGGGAAGAAACATGCTCTTAATCTTGCATGCACGAGAAGGTGGGGGAACTCGCAGATTAATGAGCCAGTCAGAAGTAAAACGTAATAATAACACTGTTCCAATTAGGCTGGAATTGAGAGAAGCTGTTTACATAATTAGCTGTTTACATCATTCAATGGTACTAGAGGCATACTTTCAAACAGAAGCTTTATATGGTAAATTGCCACCAGAGATATGGTAGATGATGACTTCAAATTCTTACTTTCTTCTGTCTTCGCACAGGAAGGACCACAATACAACTAATAAATATTCCAGATAATCTTTGCCAAATACCAGGCAACACCATGGACATTGGGGGCAGCTCTTCTTCCATGGTTCATTGTTGAGAGACACAGTGTATGCCAATATACAGGTGAAACTCAAAAAATTAGAATATCATGCAAAAATTCATTTATTATAGTAATGCAACTTTAAAGGTGAAACTAATATACGAGATAGACTCATTACATGCAAAGTGAGATAGTTCAAGCCTTAATTTGTTACAATTGGGATGCTTATGGCGTATAGCTTATGAAAATCCCAAATTCACAATATCAGACAATTAGAATATTACATGAACGCAATAAAACAAGGATTATAAATGGAACAATATTGGACCTCTGAAAAGTATAAGCATGCCTGTGTAGTCAGTACTTGGTTTGGGCCCCTTTTGCGTCAATTACTGCCTCAATGTGGCATGGCATGGATGCTATCAACCTGTGGCACTGTTGAGGTGCTATGGAAGACCAGGAGGCTTCAATAGCAGCCTTCAGCTCTTCTGCATTGTTCAGTCTCATGTCCCTTATCCTTCTCTTGGCAATGCCTCATAGATTCTCTATGGGGTTCAGGTCAGGCAAGTTTGCTAGCCAATTAAGCACAGTAATCCCATGGTCATTGAACCCGGTTGTGGTACTTTTGGCAGTAAGGGCAGGTGCCAAGTCCTGCTGGAAAATGAAGTCAGCATCCCCATAAAGCTCGTCTGCGGAAGGAAGCATGAAGTGCTCCAAAATCTCCTGGTAGGCGGCTGCGTTGACCCTGGACCTAATGAAGCACAGTGGATCAATACGATCAGGTGACATGGCTCCCCAAATCAACACGGACTGTGGAAACTTCACACTGGGCTTCAAGCATCGTGCATTGTGTGCCTCTCCATTCTTCCTCCAGACTCTGGTCCTTGGTTCCCAAATAAAATGCAAAAGTTGCTCTCATCAGAAAAGAGGACTTTGGACCACTGAGCAATAGTGTTCAGGAACGGCTTGAAAAGAGGAATACAACATTTGAAGCCCATGTCCAGGATCCGTCTCTGTGTGGTGGCTCTGGATGCACTAACTCCAGCCCCCATCCACTCCTTGTGAAAATCCCCAACACTTTTGAACTGCCTTTTCCTGACAGTCGTCTCCAGGCTGCGGTCATCCCTGCTGCTTGTGCACCTTTTTCTTCCACACTTTCCCCTTCCACATAACTTTCTGTTGATGTGCTTTGATACAGCACTTTGGGAGCATCCCGCTTCTTTTGCAATCTGTGCTTTTTGGGGCTTTCCCTCCTTATGGAGGGTGTCAATGATGGTTTTCTGCACAACGGTCAGTCTTTCCCATGATTGTGATTCCTACTGAACCAGCCTGAGAGGCCATTTAAAGGCTCAGGAACCCTTTGCAGGTGTTATGGATTCATTAGCTGATTAGAGTGGGACACTTTGAGCTGAGAATATTGAACCTTTTCACACAATTCTAATTGTCTGGGATTTTCATAAGCTGTAAGCCATAATCATCACAATTATAACAATTTAAGGCTTGGACTATCTCGCTTTATATGTAATGAGTCTATCTCATATATTAGTTTCACCTTTAAAGTTGCATTACTGAAATAAATGAACTTTTGCATGATATTCTAATTTTGAGTTTCACCTGTAGATGTGAAGTTGCCTGTTCTTCTCTACAAATGTGTCGGTACAAAAGCCCAATTTTCTTAGGGCCACTTTGATTCCACCAACTCTACTCCGTGGCTCATTAAGTGCCTTCCAAACAACCCATTTTTTTTCTGAATGGCCAGAGCTAGATTTTCATAAGGTTCCATCTATTTTAGGAGACGAGTAGTTCTTTCTTCCCATACTATAATTCTGGCATTCTCTGCTGTTTCTTCAAGATGCATGATTTCAACCTGGGTGGATTGGGATGGTAGCTCAAGAGGGAATGTGCCTTTGAAGGAAATGCTTTGAATCTTTCACCAATAGCTGCCACGTCTCTCTGAATGTCACTAGGTGCCGTGCTTGCTAAATAATTGACTTTATCAATCGAAGTTGGCTTCGGGCATCCAGTAATGATTTGACGCCTTTCATGGAGTGCTACCTCTTTCATAGAATCATAGAGTTGGAAGAGACCTCAAGGGCCATCTAGTCCAACCCCCTGCCATGAAGGAACCCCCATCACAATATTTCCGACAGATGGCCATCCAGCCTCTGCTTAAAAACCTCCAAGGAAGGAGACTCCACCCTCCTTTGTGGCAGCATATTCCACTGCTGAACAGCTCTAACTGTCATGAAGTTCTTGCTAATGTTCAAATGGAATCTCTTTTCCACCTGTTCAGCATGGGCTGACTTATACAGAAGCACTGTAGCAGAGAATCAAGGAGGTAGTTTGTTTGTGTTTGCATGCCCCAACTAATCCCCAATGGCTTTCAAAACCCTTTTGTTCCTTGCATAGACCTCCTCCTCCTCCTCCTTGCCAGTGCTTCTTATAGATCAGGTCAAAATTTTAAACAAAACAAAAGCCAGCACACTGCCTTGGTGGGAAGCTGTCTCTTTGAGTGCTTCACTGGTTAATTTTGCAGAAGGGTTGCTATTCCCTTATATATCTTAGATTACGGAATCTTAGGTAGATCACATAATTTTTGCAATACAGTAGTACTTGATGATGAACAGTGTTGGCTGAGAGATCAACAAAAGCTACCACTACAGTCTTACTTGTTTCAAAGTCATCTTCAATATGTTGCACTAAATGTAGAATTTGTGTTGTACTCTTCTTCCCTGGTCTAAAACCTGGCTCTTGTGGGATGAGGAGTGGTTCTGCTACCTCCACTAGAAGGCTAAAAATAATTATTTCCAGAACTTTGTAAAGTTGACAAAGTAGTGCGATTGGCCTGATGGATGCATGGATGGATTCTGTAGGGTTTTTTTTTCCAAGTTTCATGATAAAAATGACTTATGCTTTTGTGACTCATGCTTTTCTCCAAATTCTTGGAATCCTGAGAGTCAAGACAATTCTTAGAGAAATTAAGGAGCCACTTTTTTTGTTTTGGTGCCGACATTTTTAATCTGTAAAACAAGCAGCTATTTGATTAGTTGGAATGCACTTCTAGAATTATTAACGGTGTGTTGTTTATTTGACTTATATACCACTCCATCTAGCCTACAGGCTACTCTAAGCAGTGCGAAACAAAAATTTTTAAAACACACAGGCAAAATTTGACAGATTTGGTTGTTCATACATTGTGCAAATCATTGTCCTTATCAATATGAATCTGCAATTTTTCCCCCTACACAGATATCACCCAGCCCTGGTGCCTTGTCATTTGTGCAGGTACAAATAGCTTTTCCTAATTTGCTCAAGCTAAATGGTCTTGTAGGGTTATTTGTTTCCAGTTGCTTCTTTCTTTCAAGCTTAAGTTTTGGTTTCCTATGGTGATGCTCAGACCTGCCATTAATGAGGAGATGGGACATTTGTTTTGTTGACATACTTGTGTAAGTATGGCTTTTAGTTGGGCATGAAACCAACGACATCCAAAGCCTAATGTTGGAAACAGTCTTTTTTTCCTGAATTTGAACAAAATTCTCTGAGCTCAGAAACCATTTTGGCTGGGCAACATTTGATTTGTTCAGTCTCTGAAACTAAAAGAGATACTTGGATAAAAGAAATAATGTCAAGAAATAGTCAAAAGGCTGGATATTATTGTTCAAACTGCTCAACCACAACCCAATTAAAGACTACTCATGCAAACACTTCAGCAAATCAAAGAGCCCATGGTACATCTGAACATCACCATCGGAAATCAGAACTTAAACTTGCAAAAATGGCAAGGCAGCAGACCTGGATGGCATCTGTGTAGAACAGATACAGAGGCTCAAATTGACAGATATTTCCACAAAGGCTGAACAAACAAGTCTGCCAAATTTTGCCTGGGCTTTAAAAATGAACGTCAGGAATGTAATCATCTTATGACATCATTCCAACTAATTTAAATGGGTGCTTCAGTTATTTTAGGAAGAGGGAAAACAAGCTGGAGCCACATTTGAAAGCTTGAATCAGAGGCACCAAGGAGAGGCATCTAACCACTGACTCTTTCTCTCTGTAGCCAGAGCAATGGCAGTTGGAACCCATAAGGGAAAATCAGAGACCGGTGCCTGATGGCACTATTGCGTGAAACCTTGATATAACAGGATCTGCTCATACTCGCTTACTGCCCAGGAAGCATAGAAAATTGAAGGAACATGAACCAATCACTCTTCTCGTGTTTTGCAGTTTATTTATTTATTTATTTATTTATTGGACTTATATACCGCCCGTCTTCCCGGAAGAACTCCGGGTGGTTTACAACATAAGAAATACTAATAACAGCTATTAAATAAGCAATTAAACAGTTTAAAAACAGTTAAATACAGATAGCCAGACTAAGCGATAAAAATGGCTTTGCAGATGGCGGAAAAAAAAAACCTTCAGTCACCAAACGCCTCCCGGAAGAGAAGAGTTTTTAATGCCTTCCGGAAGGCTGGCAGGGACTCAGTTGTGGCGATAACACAATTCCAAGATGATGCTAATAACCAAAAGGATACAATCTCTAGATGGAAGTACTATTTTTTGGATAATGTGCTTGTGCGGGACCATGACCTATTAGCTCATCAGCAGTAGGGAGAACTCCTGAAGAACTCAGGCTGTGGGTTGGGAAGAAAACCTTCACAGCCTCTAGCCCAGAATATCTTTTCAAATTCAGCACTCATCGGCTGTTAATCCTTGTTCCGACGTTTATGGCATTCTCCTTGAAAGGGAATCCTCATCTCCTTTACAATTTGTTGGTGATTCGGACAGGAATCAAGAGAGAACACAACACCCGTATTAAGCTGGGTGTGTGGATGATTATGATGGCTCGACCTGCAATTCTTGCTCTTGTGATGGATTTGAGCTTTATAGTGTGGATAACTATTCTTTGTTTCAAGCCCCTGGCCACATCTACAGCCTCCCAGGAGGAGAGTTTGAGACCCAGGGGGTGGATGCTGCAGAGGCAGCAGGGAAGCCGCCTCCCTCAGAGTCACTCATGGTAGTAGTTAAATGATATCTGGACCCAGTCCCAATCTCTGTTTCATGTCATCACTTCGGCTGCTTCACACTTCACAAAACAGTTCTCAATACCCCAATTCTCTGGCTGTTTCTTTGTGATGTTAATTGTATTTCAGTGGATATTTTAGATATTTCAAACTACAGGAAAAGAGATTCCATTTGAACATTAGGAAAAACTTCCTGACAGTTAGAGCTGTTTGGCAGTGGAATATGCTGCCCCAAAGGGTGGTGGAGTCTCCTACTTTGGCGGTTTTTAAGGAGAGGCTGAATGGCCACCTGTCGGAAATACTGTGACGGGTGTTCCTGCATAGCAGGGGGTTGGACTGGATTATTTATTATTTATTTATTTGTTGCATTTTTATACCGCCCATCTTCCAAAAGGAACTCTGGGCGGTTTACAAACCAGAATAAAACCAACAGTAAATGACAGATAAAAAACTAATAAATAAAGAGGGAGAGACCCTCCACAAGAGGCATCAGAGGCAAGCAAAAAAAAATTAAATTAATTAATTTAATCCATTGGATGGCCCTTGAGGTCTCTTCCAACTGTATGATTCTAAGTGTTTATACTAATGTAATGTATGCTGTTAAATATGTGTTTTTATGTGGACAGCTAAGTGCTCAAAGATCCTGTAAGGTGATTCCTGTGAGGTGTAAATTGAAATAAGAAAAATAATACATTTGGTGTAGGCTGAGTTCCTGTTCTTTAAAACATTGCACATACTGGGAGAAGGGAGAGGCACCTGACTAATGAGCCAGTCAGAAGTAAAATTTAGTAACACTGTTCTAATTACAGAGGAACTAAGAGAAGCTGCTTACATCAACAGGTTCCTTACTGTTAAGAGACATACATTCAGATATTCACTGACTATTTCGAATTATGCATTACTATGATAAAAAATATAATTAACTTGCAG
Source organism: Phrynocephalus guinanensis (assembly GCA_037367245.1). Taxonomy (NCBI): domain Eukaryota; kingdom Metazoa; phylum Chordata; class Lepidosauria; order Squamata; family Agamidae; genus Phrynocephalus; species Phrynocephalus guinanensis. Next base: position 172,961,795 of record CM074733.1, on the reverse strand, counting down.
TAGAAAGAAAGAGAAGCGCATCATTAATTGTTGTTCCTAATCTTCAGGCATGATGGGGTTGCAAATTTCAAAGTACTGTACGGAACAAGTCTCGTGAAGCCACACTCCAAGAAAAATTCATAGTCATTGCCTTTAAAGGCATATATTTCATTCATCAAGCAATAATTGTTAGAAGACCCCACCATAAAGGCAAAGACTCAATAGCAAACTGTAAATAAAAACGCACAGCTGCTTTTAACAGGGATCTCTGTAATCCTATGCACAGTTATCTGGCAGCAATTCCCTGGTGCTTACTTTTGACGGCATAAATTCAACTTGCAGAGAAGACGTTCATTAATATATTTTCTTCAGTGATTTGAAATTCAGTGTTTGTTTTAACTCTAAATATAAAGCTTGCAAAAAGTATTACTATTTTAGCTCCTTGAATGAAGTGGAACCCTATTTAAAAGATGGGAAAATCTAGTCTCTACTTCAGAACTTTTTTTCTGTTCTCAGATTTCTTACTAGGGATGGTATTCTCAGAAATAAGGAACTACCCAGGCCACTTGATGGGTTTAGGAATCCTCAAACTGGCATGAGGACGAGCAGCCCCGTCATCTCCATGGCCTGCCTGGGACACTTCTTCAAACCTCTAGAAAATTGCTCTGTTGAATTGTGGGAGTCACAAGGATTCTGCACAGGGAGAATGTATTCAAAGGGAGGCAGGACACATGTCGATGTGGCAGGAGCTTCTATTGCAATTGTATGCACAGTATACTGTATGTACTCAGAGATAAGTCCCAATAAGTCAAACCATCCTTATTCCCAACTGTTTGTGAGTCGGATTGTAGCCTCAGTTACAACACCACGGAATGACAGGTTGTTGCAACGTACTCTAAATGAGCCCTCCTCTGGAAACAAGGGGCATTTTTATTTCTATTAATGTGAAGTCGTCTTGAAATAGCCGAGTATGTATTTTAAGAGACAAAATCTTTTACTCAACATCAGGAACAGATATAGCCCCTATTAAATGGAAAACTGTTGCTTAAAAGTGGCAGGTATGCAAATTTCATATCTGAAATACAGATGGGCAAAAAACAAATCACGAACCAGAAAAACCCCACAAACTGGACTCATTCATGGTTTAGTTCATGGATTCCATTTTCTGGAGCACTTAATCTCCCCCACCACCAAGTGCTTTGGGGAGGGAGATGCCTGAAGCACCCTGCCTTGGCTTCAAGCTGTCGCCTCCTCCTCCTCCTCCTCCTCTTCCTCCATCCATCCTCACCGGAAGCAGGACTGCTCAAAAAAGGAGACTCCAAGGACAGATAAGACACTGCTTTTTGCTGATTGCTTTTAGGAAAGGGAGAACAAGAACTTGCAACCTGAATGCAAACTGAAGAGATAGCTAGAAGTTGTTTGGGGATGTACACGCCTTACCCTCGGGCTCTCCAACCCTATTCGTCAGCTTGAGAAATGGGACGACTCCACCTCAGCAGAATGTTGACTGGACTCAAAGCACTTATGCTGAGGTGGAACACAACTCTCCTTTCAATGAAGAACAGGTGCCACCCGTGCCCCATATAAGCCTGTTGGCTACGATTAATTACTGCCACAAAGGGTGGACAGATCAAACAGAGAGTCGCTATCATCCGCTGCCCTGGAGGGGTAGACCTCCAGCTCTGAAATATCTCCCGTAGCAGGAGATGCATGGCTATGAACCGACAAAGAATACAGCAATCTAACTGGGCCAGGATCTTTGTCACTTTATCGGGAGGCACTCCTGATATTATCATTACAACAACAATCAATACTGTTCTTTTAATTGCCTGTCTTTTTTTTTCTTCAAAAGAGGGCAGCCAATTTAACAAAAGCTTTTGAAATCAAGCTACAGTACAGTATCTCAGATTTACGCCATCTGTCCAAAAGAAGGCACAATGTAAAAACTTGAACCTGGTCAGATTTACAATTACCCTATCATTCTGAAAAATAGTATTTGTAAAAGTGTGGAAAGGCATGAAATAAAAATCAACACCTGGGGTGTACAGGTAGGAACTAGAAACCAATTCTGACCAATGCTGATTGTGCAGGTACGCAGTTCTTCAAATGGCAAGACCTGAAATGTTTTGTGGTGGGAAACTTGGCAGTTAGCAAGGACTCGTGGGAAGATGGTGATACAAAACACAAGGGCAGGTCTGCAAGTTCTTGTCCTTAAGTGCTTCCTTTTGTTTTTTCTGCAGAACTTTAAAAGATATACCTCAGGGATGAAATAGACAAGATGTGAGTTTTGCATAGAATCATAGAGTTGGAAGAGACCTCAAGGGCCATCTAGTCCAACCCCCTGCCATGCAGGAACCCCCATCACAATATTTCCGACAGATGGCCATCCAGCCTCTGCTTAAAAGCCTCCAAAGAAGGAGACTCCACCACCCTTTGTGGCAGCATATTCCACTGCCGAACCACGAAGTTCCTCCTAATGTTCAAGGAAGTTAAGAAAGGGATCTTCTTGAAGAAGAAGAAAAGATGTTATTTCTCCTATCATAAGTTTCCCCAGCAAGGTGGAAATTGGTTTCCTTTTGTTAAACAAACAATCACCCAGAGGTTATTTACCATGGGCTTCTTGGCAGATTAACTGTGCAGATCCAGCAGCAACGAAAGAGCGCATCCCCAAGGAATGTTGTCATCTCCTAACAGCAAAACTGGTGTCTTGTATCGTTTGGCCCTCGACTTCTCTATGAACATTTAAGACTGAAGCCTTGCTGCTGCGGGAAGGTAAATAATCTTGGCTTGCAGGGTGTGGACGCACTCATTAGGGCTTCACGTTCTACTTCGCCCTACTAAAGTGGGGTGAGAAATAAGAGAGGGAGATTCCTGCTGTCACGGAAAATGTATGTGAGAATTTAATTTATGCAATATGAACATGCTGCACTGCAGTCACACGGCAGAATTCTTCAAGAGCTAAGGAAAGTCCACCAAGGGGGAGGCCCCCACGTTGTGCACTTTAGGTTGTGGTGGTGGTGGTGGTGGTGGGAAAGTAGATCCGCCCTCTATCCCAGCCTGTGATCTGAAAGGATAATGTGTAAGACAAGGGGGGGCATACCTCTCTCAAGCAGGTACCTGTCTCCTCTCTCTTACGAATCAGCTGTGTGCATTTAAAAAGCAGCAGGCGGCCAGCAGTCAAAGAGCCTGCCATTAGAAAGCAGCTGAAACAGGACAATCTTATTTGAAATATAGACGTATATTTATTATTTAAAAATCATTCAACAGGTTTGGATCCATTTTTACAACTGTAAATAATATGACTTTTAAAATAATCAGAGATTCAAAATAACACTATGTTCACATTCCCTATTAGGAAAAATCTTGTTTGCAATCCTGTTTGCAAACCACACTTCCCTAATTAAAATCTTAGAGGAAACCACGGTTTAGCAAAACTGGTAGTATTTTATAAAGTCCAAGGCACAACAAGGAGGAGGAAAGGCCAAGGCAATGAGTCATCTGAGCCTGCCTCACATGTGAACTAATTGCACGCACACACACACACACACACACACACAGAGCAGAGAGAGAGACAGAGACAGAGTTAGAGCACCCAGCTGAATGGGTGAACTTCAGTGGAGTTCGCTCAAAGCAGAAATCAGTAGCATAAGTTATTTCTACTAATGCTTTCAAGATGGTTTCTGGGATTTATAATGCTTCAGTTTTGGGGATTTTGAATACTCTGGATTTCTTACGAAGCTTTTTATGGAAAAGTTTATGTTCGATTACGCATACATCTTCATGGATGAGAGAGGGCTGCACACGCAGGAGGAAGGCGAACAAATTTAACATGAACCGATAGGTATGAGGGAAGTCTGATTCTTTATAGTGTGCCCGACGCCCACACCGCCTATAAAAAGGAGGGGAAAGAAAAAGTGAGAAAAATACCACGTGTATCACAATAAAACACAATGTCAAAACAAAAGAACATATCTATTCTGTGTCAATCACACTTCTTCCGGTAGCACTACAAGCAAGCATTTAACTGTAATGTACAATTTTCAGAATAACTTGTATAGCCGTATGATCCCTGTCTTATATATTCATCAACTAACACTCTGGGAAAGAAGGTTAGTCGAAGTCTGTGAAAACGAGCCCATGAAATACCGTATGATCTCAAAATTGTTTCCACAAAACAAGGGAATGATTAGAATCGTAACTGCTTGAAATGCAAACTGCAGACGTCTGTTCTTTATCACCAGTTGTGGGCAATGGGTTAACTCTACCAGCTTTCGCTCTGCTACTGCAAGCTCTCTACCTGGGCAGCTTTCAGGAACTTGATATAATACACCTCCTATACAGTATAACCAAATTGGGGGCGGTGGTGGTGGGGAATCTGCTAGAGCCATAAAGAAGCCTGTTTCCCAGGCACAAGGCAGAGTGTGGAGCAGGATCCAAGCCAGCTGAGTTTCAAGCAGTCACCATGCCAGAGCTTGCTTACATGAATCAGGAACAGGCTTTTTCCATGGGAACAGTTTACGGTCTGTACTATAGTTTGATTCTGATCTTATTTTTACACAGAGACTAGAGCTCCTCTATCTGAAGAGGGTATTTTGGCCAACAGGTCAATCATATTTAAGGTTTTAAGTACTGTATACTTAAGTATTCAGATCTGCCAAAAATAGGAATAGCTCTAATATTCAAATTGTACATCTTCTACCTTCCTCTTATTTTTCATGCTACTGTCTGTTCATCAGCTAAAATACAGCTGTTATAAACCTACTCAAAGCTTGATTATTTTTTTTGGGGGGGGGTTAACAAAATCCGAATCTAGTACCCAGGATACTGGTTGAGTCTGGGCGCTGGAATCCAAAAAAGTAACTTTTCCAAGTATGAATTGGAAAAATCATATATTTACTTTATATGATTAATATACTTCAATTTTCATATTCAAACAGCATATTTTGGTTCAACTCAACTAACATGGGTGCACGTGTTGTAATCTTCCAGATGTTGGTTAGCTAATACTTCTATTATGGAATGCCCTCCTGAATGAGAACTGCCTGGTAATTTAACAGTTACCTGAAACCGGGCTTTCTCGGTGGGCGCCCCGTCACTGTGGAACAAACTTCCGAGTAAGATTTGCCTCGCAGAGTCCCTGCCTGCCTTTTAAGAGAGCTTTAAAAACCTTGCTCTTTATAGATGCATTTGGTGATCGCTAACTAACTAACTAACTAATTAATTAATATCCCCCCTCTAGCCTTGCCAGTGTTCTTATTTTAGATGCATTTACTTTGTTTACTTTTTATTTTATTTTATCTCCCTCCACCCCACCCCAGTGCTGACCAGCTGGCTCCCGGGCTAGTTGGCGCTTTATTTTATTTTTATTTTTTTAATTCCCACCCCCCTAGCACCATTGGGGGGGGGGGAAGGAGCAATTTTTAACCCTTTTTTGCCAGTCCCAAGCCCGTGCTACGGTTGATCGGCGCTTGGGGCTCAACCCAAAAAATAAAAAATTAATAGAAAATTAAAAAATAAAATTTAAAAATCTCCCCCTCCCCCCAAACTGGTGGGGGGGAAGGTGGGATTTTTAATTTTTTTGGGGGGAGGGGTGAGCCCCAAGACGATTGGTGTTGCCGTTTTGGAAGCCCCCTCCACGGGGGCTGGTGGCAGCTTGGGGTGGAATGAAAAACGAAATGAAAATTTTTGTTTCACTTTGTTTTGTTTTTCTTTGAGAGGGCAGTTCATTATTCATTTTGTTACATAACAAAACGAATAACAAAACGAATAAAAGATTCATTTTGTGCCCATCTCTACTCCGAATGGATAACGTTCGTAAGTAGAGGTTTTAGTGTAGTAGCCCTCAGGCACTTTGGGCCGGCCTGTTCAAAGTTGGACAACCCTGATGTAGAAAATGATGGCATTTCTCCCTTCTGTTGCAAAGCTATTTCAACACTGTGACATACCTTGCAGAAAAAGAGTGAATTTTGTATCACCTTTTGATTTTTGAGGTTTACAAGGTGCTGTCCTCTTGCTAAACCCAAGATGAACTCAATCGAGAGGCATGCTTTTTAAGATAATTAAAAGGTAGCCAGGTGCAAGAGGCTTTTTGCTACCTGTTCCATAATCCTCCTTGTGCACTCCTCCCCACCCCTCGTACCTTTCACTGCAGAGTTTAGTAGTGCCCAACCAGTAGTCTCTGTTCAGAGTTGTAGAAATGTCATCTTTTTGTTGCAAAATCCCAGCAAGGCTATGGCCATGAAAGCAATCATGTTCAGTGGTTTCTTCCATCCAGTTTAGCTGGAAGGCTGATGGCTTTTCCTTTTCAGGAAGTTCTGTAGCGCAGGAGAGAGTACGAAACTGCCTCTGAAGCTCCACTGTCAATCCTGTACAAAGCAGAATTTGCAACAAGAAGCCAAAACATGATTTGAGCCTGAAACATTCATATAAAAGAAACAAACGTCACATGCTGTATACAGTGATACCTTGCCTAACAAAATTAATCTGTTCTATGGGACGCTCCGTTCTGCAAATTTTTTGTTACACAAAGTGCACTTTCCCATAGGAATGCATTGAAATTGGATTAATCCATTCCAAAGGTCAGAAAAGTCAAAAAAGCCTTGCACAGCAGACCCCCCAACGTGGAACACACGGAAACAAGCAAGCAAGCAACAATCAAATCACACTCACACCACAATCCAATGCAATGTAAAGGCACAGTAAAGAGCAAGCAAAATTAGATCAACCACACTGCGATCCAATGCCATCCAATGCAATGCAAAGGCACAGTAAAAACCCAGCACAGAAAAATTATTCCACCTGTCTCTGTGGGGTTAAATGGTGAAGAGCTGCTGGAGGAGCCTTGCAGCTCAAGTCAGCAGGCAGCTGGGTCTGATGACTCAGCTGAAAACATATCTTCTCCCCCTAGAAGGGCTATGAGCAGGATTCTGCAAAGATGTGCTACCAGGAGGGCTAGGGAAAGGGTCTTTGATGCTAGACGGGGAATCAGGTCAGGAAGCCCTGAGTACTAGCAGGAGCCTCTCCAGAAGTAAGGGTGTGTTCCCTGTTTTGGGATAATGCTGGCAAGCTCACCTTGAGCTCTCTGTGGGAGCAACACGTCATGTGAACTTGCAACCACCTTCCTGTCTGTGACCTTGGCTCTGTTTCCTGATTTCGGAGTGGCTTCCTGGACAATGGCTTAATCTGTTCCCTCGGGTTTGGCATCTGGTTTCCGTGAGATATTCTGGTTTTGACTTGGACTGTTAATTGCTGGGAGTTGGATTCTGTTATTTATCAGGCACTTGATTGTTGGCAAAGGACTTGAACTTGCCCAGCTTTCCACTAAAGATCTTGGCAAAGAACTGAACCCTGTTTGTGTGTGTGCTCTGTGTGTGGGGCTTGACATCTCCTCCACGAAGCCTCTGCCCTCCTCTTCTGAAGCCTGGATTCCCCAGTCCCAATCACCTCGTTTGCAAGACTCCCCTTTTGCAGCTTGGACTCCGCAGTTCCAATCACCTTACGCTAAACATTTTCCCCTTGTTTCCCCCCTCTAAAAACTAGGTGTGTCTTACAGTCAGGTGCTTCTTATAGAGCAAAAAATACGATAGCTACCTACCTTTCCACCGCTTGAGAAATGCATCAAAAATTCTAAATGTCCAAAAACTGCTGCAAAAAATGGCCAGAACGGCTCCAAAACTCAAACTGCTCCACCTCCTCCCACCCCTCCACAAAGCACAGGGGTGCAATTTTTCACAATGTTATGGAAAAAAATGTTATGCGAAGCATCCCATGGAATAATTTTGTTATCTGAGACATCCCCATTCCTGGCAATTTATTTTCACTATGTGAGCCAAATGTTATATAGGGTATCACTGTAAAGGTTTTCCCCAAAAGGTTCAGAAGAAGTGGTAAAAGGAAAGTGCTAAGTTAATAACATCCTATAGCCTTCCTGAAAAACATAGCTATCTTATGAGATGTATCTTCACAGAAAGCTTTAATACTTGGCACTTACGCCTTCTCTTGAGCACCATATACTTGTCAGAGGCTGTATATATCAGTGGCTTCTCGCATCTCCATAAATATCTACAGATGAAAAAAACCCCAGAAGTTTTGGTGTGGGGGATGTGAATATAGAGAAAATGTATAGATACATACATACATCCAAATACCACCTTACCTTCCCCCAAACAGCCATGTCTTTCTTAAGGATCTCTGGACCCCTTACAGGATGGCCCCACAGCACCACTTGTAGGGTTCTACAGTTCCTGATCTCGAGTTTTAAAATTGCTGCAAAGCTTCAAATGTTCCTATCTTAAGTTTACGTGTTTTATATTTTAATGTCCATGTATTGTTTATTAGAATATTGAGTTGGATCCAGAATCAGATATGCTCTGGAGGTAGTAGAAGCAAATTTTATTATCCTTGACTCCTAGCGATGCCTTAGAAAGGCAATGACTCTGCTAATTATACTATGGCTCTGCTTAGAGAAAGCACCTCTCGTCTTGATTTTTAGTTCCCAAGACCAACGTCTCTTTAATTCAGCAGGCTCTCTGTGCAGTGTCTTTGGGGGCAGGAGGCGGGGGGCTGGAGAGAAAACCAGAAGTTTAATTCCACCAGTTCATCAGTACGTGCCTAAATCTAAAACTGACCCATTATTTTATTGTATACTTATACCATTTGATTATATTATAAGCTAGTTTGTGGAGATAATTTGACATAAAATGAATTAAGAAGCATCTTGGCTGGGAGATGGATCTGAGGGAAGAGTGTTTCACCGCCTGCCTTCAGAGCGATGCTCCTGACCTGATTCACACAATTCTCCCCAGAGGAATCGCGTTAAAAAGGGAAGAGCAAATAGGGCCCTACCAACACACCATGTTCTGAAGGTTACATTTTTATTTCACCATGGACCAGTTTAAAGCTTATATCCAGCTGCTAGCCCAACTGGAATAAAATGACTGAAATCAACTACTAAATGGACAATCAATGTTTATGTACATCTCAATGATTTGATGGCTCCACTCTAGTTGAGAAGCAATTAGATTCAGACCCAACACATACAGATGAGGAGGTGGGAGGATTCAAAGGGTGTGACAGGAGCAACCGCAACCGCAACCCCCCATGTACCTAAAAGATTTATATGCAGTGGTACCTTGTATAAAGGAATTAAATCGTTCCAAATGAAACTATGTTAAGCAAATTTTCCTTTTTACAAATTTCCCATAGGAATGCATTGAAAGAGTAATCCCATGTTTATGTTGTACAAATTCGCCCCATAGGTGATTATGTTAAGCAAATTTCCCCTATCCCTGGAATTTTTTATGCTGTACAAATTTTATGTTATACAAGCTGTTTGTTATACAAGGGTCCACTGTATCTTAAAAAACACACAACCTAACATTTTGCTCTATGTATTTTATTTCATAACCCCAGAGACCATTCCCAGACATCAAGTATTTATCTAAGCCAAACAAGAGGTTCTCAATCACTGAAAAATATACCTGATTCTATCTTCATTGAATTTCTTCTGCTTCTCATCCAGAACCTTCTTTACAACCATGTACCATTTTCTAATATCAAAAACTGGGCACCCTGCAGTAAAAGCCAATGTGTTATGCATTTGTTTTTAGCCCTTCCTTCTTCTAAGAAAAAGCAGCGTATTTTAGTTGTCTGCATAACTGCGGAAGAACACAAAAGGCTGAGCCAGACAGCAAACAGCCTACTGACCCAGGTGTTGTGTTTGAGCCTAAGCAAACCACACTTTATTGATTCCTCTTATACTGCGATTAAAAGTATTGCATTTAGTTGTGGTACTCCAGAATATCAACCACAGGGGATTTTTAATAGTAGCAGAACACCTTGAATTCATCTCCTATGGGACGTTTGCTAAGGAAAGGATTTAACTCACATGGGGTTAAATGGGTATGCTTGTCCCCTCCCCCCCCCGAATCAACTGCTGAATGAGGGAAATCAACACCTAAAGAAAATATCTTAATTCAATGGGTTTACTCTAACAGGATTCACATGTATGATTTCAACATTTCTTTTCAATCCATGTAGATCACCAAGTATTGTGATACCGTTTGTGGGGAAAATACTGTCTACAGTTCAAAACAAGGAATGTATTAGCACATCAGATGATAAAACACTGGATCTGTGCCTCGCTGTCTCTTTTACATATCTGTATGATTTCAATTTTGTTTACAGTCAATGCAAACTAATTACTAGCCATATCCATTGCCTCAAATACTGGACAAAATCCTACTGGTGCAGTTCCGGTGGTGTAAACTAGACTGCAGCACTGGAACTAATTACTCTTAAAACCTTACTCTTTCGAGAGGCCTTTGGTGACCAAGTTTAAATCGTTGGTTTTTTTCCCCCCGCCTCCTGCAATTATTGCTTATTTGATAGCGAGATTTGGGCTATTGAGCCTCTACTAAGTGCTAAGGGTGCTAGCACTGCTCTTTTAATATGTTTGTTGGTTCTCTATTTAATTATTGTGTGTATGATTTTATTGCTTCTAAATTGTATATTGTATCTGTACTGATGACCATTTGGTCCTGTTGGAAGCCGCCCAGAGTTCCCATCGGGAAGATGGGCGGGATATAAATGCAATAAATAAATAAATAAATAAATAAATAAATAAATACTTAATTTAAAGCTTCCTATCCCTGCTACAGCTTCCAACATCCCCTGTAGCTCCCTTTGGTCCCCATAAGGTCCTTTGGGTGCTTTGGAATTGGGAAGCAAGGGGAGATGTTACAGAGTCCCAACCTCACAGCAATCCAACGACGGTTTTTGATTTTCAAAGCCCTCCTCCTATTTCTGAAGTTCCCGGGGCCACAAGAGCCCTAAGGAGCCTCAGAACCAAAGGAGGGCAATAGGAAATGTTTTATTACTTCAAATTAATTTTTTTCAGGCAAGCAGGTCTGGTTTACGCCAATGCAACATTCTGCAATAGGATTTTGCCCATTGACTAGCATCTTTAAAAATAGCAGATGGTGTAACATTCAAATGCCCAGAGCACAGAGAGAACTCCTAGCTCCCTGAAGCTCCTTGCCCTCTGAAGCTGCCGGCCACAGAGACTGGCGAAACATCAGGAAGAAAAACTTCCAAAAGACGGCCAAACTGCCCCCCCAAAAACCTCACAACAGCTACCAGTTTCCTGACCGTGAAAGCCTTCGAGAATACACTGAAACTTAAGATATTTGGTACCTTTGTTGTCTTTGCTCTGCTCTTCAGCACAGTCTGCTAGGTACCTGGAAATGTATTTGTAGGATTCATTGGTTATCGGAATCATGGTGCAAACTATTCAAAGACCTCTAGAACTTTAATGACAGTAATCAAAATATTTAAAATTCTGACCTCTAACATTCAAAATGAAACATTCTGACTTAAAGCATCTTCTTAACAACCAAGTTTCTCTTCCTTCCCAATGATTGTCTGTTTACACCGGGCTCACTAGTAAGAGGCTACCCACGTGCAAAGAACATTTCTATACTGAGGCAGCTACCAACAGGGAGGTGCAACACTGATACGAAAGCTCACTTCTTAAATGTAGCATAAACTTCAACCACCTTCTACCTGTCTGGTCCTTGGTGGTTGAAGGGCACTCCGGCCCAGCATTTTTGCAGTTGAGAGTTCTTCCAATATGTTCTTTTGTTGTGCTATAAAGTAACACACACACTTACCACTCAAACTGGTCATCCAGCAAGAAGAGAATTTTCAGCGCCACTATAACAGTTGCCGCAGCCAGAATATCATGTTTCACCTTCTCAGCTCTTTTGTTCCCAGGATGAAGCGTCAGGAAGTCCTTATCACCAATGCCAGTTCTTTTAACTATTCTACAAGTCCAGTTGTGCATATCATCTTAATTTTTAAAAAGATAAGGGAAACTTGATATGTTTGTATTGTTTGCTGACTCGTTCAGCTTTTGTAAGCCGCCCAGAGTTCCGTTTCGGAAGATGGGTGGGGTAAAAATCCAATAAATAAATAAATAAATAAATAAATAAATAAATAAATAAATAAATAAATGTTGCATAAACTTTTAAATGTACAAAGCATATTGACGTAAAGCCAATGTCATACCGACACTCAGTGCCAGGACACATGAATTTCAAATTTCTCCAAAACCTGGATGTCCAGAGCAAAATTTGGGGGCGGGGGTGTGTGCTTGGGGCCTTCCAGTGGGGGGGGGGGGACGGAACCTCTCCATTCTCCCCGATTCTGCTGTTCCACCATAGCAAGCCCAGAGTCAGAGACTGTTACCCAAAGAAAAAATTATGTTCATCACCTTCTGGGATGAACTGCTTTTTGTATAAGAATTTTGTAATGTTTGAAGCAGCCACGGAATTGCAATCCAAAGCACACTTATTCGGGGGAAGGTTCCACCAATACAATTGGAAGGAAACTGCAATTAGTACATGTAAGGCTGGAGTGCTAGCATTCAAGGAAAGGCAAACAGCCATGAAAGAACACATCCCAGAAGGATAATTTATCTGATTCATTTACATGCTTTCAGACGGCTAAGGGCGCTTTTACACGACCCCTAAGATCCGCTGGCCACTTAAATTTGGACCAGAGATCTTAGGGGCTTGTCGCTCTTCCTGCTTCCCCACCCCTCCGCACTTCCTGGCTGCTGGCTGCGTGAGGGGAGGGAGAAAAAAAAAGGAAGAAAAGATCATGCCTCACCTCCGTTCTGGCTCTCGCTCTTGCCGGCAAGATTCCTGTGTCTGTAAAGTAGCTCTTAAAGGGGCGGGACCCAAAAACAACAACAAACAGAAGCGAGGAGAGCCCCGCACTCACTATCTTTACACCGCATCAAGGAATTTTCAGGACGGAAGAGCAGGTACTTGAAAGGTGTGCTGGGACGCGCTAAAGTGGGCGTGGTCGCACCTAATTTCCTGTAAACTCCGGAGCTGGTGGGTAAACATTTTTAAGCTCCAGAGCTGGGAGCCATTTGCCCCGGAGTTTAGGGGTCGTGTATAAACACCCAAAGTTGGCAGGAGCTGGGGTTAACAGTGGGAACTCACTCCACTGCATGGTACTCGGGATTCAAACCGACGAGCTGCCAACTTTGCAGCCAACAGTTTCAGCGCTCTAGCCCACTGAGCCATCACACCCCATATATATTGTACAGGGGAAACTTGAAAAATTAGAATATCGTGCAAATGTTCATTTATTTCAATAAGTCAACTCAAAAGGTGAAACTAATATATGAGATAGACTCATTACAAGTTAAGTAAGACATATCAAGCCTTGCTTTGGCATAATTGGGATAATTATGGCGTACAGCTTATGGAAACCCCAAATCCACAATCTCAGAAAATTAGAATATTACATGAAAGCAATAAAACAAGGATTGGAAATAGAACAATATCCCTCTGAAAAATCTAAGCATGCATATGTACTCAGAATCCCCATATAGCTCGTCTGCGGAAGGAAGCATGAAGTGCTCCAAAATCTCCTGGTAGGCGCCTGTGTTGACCCTGGACTTAATGAAGCACAGTGGACCAACACCAGCAGATGACATGGCTCCCCAAATCAACACGGACTGTAGAAACCTCACACTGGACTTCAAGCATTGTGCATTGTGTATCGCCTCTCCATTCTTCCTCCAGACTCTAGTCCTTGGTTCCCAAATGAGATGTAAAAGTTACTCTCATCAAAGAGGACTTTGGACCACTGGGCATAAGACCTTTTTCCCTGTAGCCCAGGTAAGATGCTTCTGACACTGTTTATTGTTCAGGAGCGGCTTGACAAGAGGAATATGACAGTTGAAGCCCATGTCCAGGATCTGTCTGTTTATGGTAGCTCTTGATGCACTACTGTGAATAGGGAACCTTTTTCACATTATTCTAATTTTCTGAGATTGTGAATTTGGGGATTTCATAAGCTGTATGCCATAATCACCACAATTATACCAAAGTAAAGCTTGACATATCTTGCTTAGCATGTAATGTCTATCTCGTATATTAGTTTCACCTTTTGAGCTGACTTACTGAAATAAATGAACATTTTTATGATATTCTAATTTTTCGAGTTTTACCTGTAAAGGCATGTTTTAAAAATAGAAAAAATAATTTCTTACTTTTCCAATTTAACAAGAATACCATGAGTAAGTAACTTCAACCATCCTAATATACACACATTTCATTCTAACCAAAGGAACAATCTGTAGCTATTGTTTTAAATATGTACCATTTTCTTCTCTGTATTTATATTACCAGCCAGGCTATTTTAATATTCACACCCACTCACTAAACTGGGGGAATTATGAACAAGAGGTATATTTGTGAACATGACTATGAAAAAGAGATATGTATTAAATATGAACCTATTTTCTAATAAACCAGTATGAAAATAGGCAGATATGCTGTACTTTTACTTTATTTAGCATTTATATACTGCCAGCTTGTACAAAGACAACTCAAGGCGGTGTACAAAAAAATACCATTCCACATGAATGTTACACTCACCCGGCAAGTTCACTTCCATCAAATACTTCATGCAGAGTATGTTTGGATGAAGGAAGCTGCCCTCTGAAATTTCAGGAAAGCAAGGGAGCTCTATATATTTTGCAAGGTCATGTGATTTTTTATGAATCTTTTCATAGGTAGGCCAGGACTGAAATAAAATGTGGAAATAAAGTATTAAACATGCTCTTTATTTTGTTTTGTAAAACCTACAGTTCTTGCTGATGCTATGAAAAAAAAAAGGTGAAGGTTCTCCCCACACTTGTCTGCTAGCCATGTCTGACTCTGATCTCCATTTTAAGCCAAAGAGCCAGTGTTGTACAAGTCCGTGGCCACGTGGCCGGAGTGGCTAAGTGCATTTCTGCGCATGGAACACTGTTTACCTTCCTACTTTTTATGGTGGTACTGATTTAGCCATTTGCATTTTATACGCTTTCGAGCTGCTAGGTTCACAGGATGCTATGAAACCAACAAGTAAAAAGCAAAATGTGTTGCTTATAGCATACCACCCCTAGCACTTCAAGCTCACTCTGGGATGGTTTACAATTTTAATTCTGCAGCCTTTTCACTGCTCCTGCCCAAGGGAGCTGGGTACTCACTTTACAGACCTCAGAAAGGTGAGCCGCCAGAATTGAATGCTAACCAGGAGCAGAGTTTTGACTGCAATACTACAGTTTCACCATGACACCATACAGTCCTATCACCATCCGGGCGAACACACATTTCATTCTATCAAGGTATTATGATGGTTTTATTTTGGGTTGGAAGCCTCTCTTGCCAAACTCTTTTGAGAAATAGTTAACTAAAATATAGATGCAACACGAAGAGCACACAACTTCAAATGATCTGTTATCAGGTAAGTTTGAACCACTTGAGCTCTCTGGTATCTTTTCAAACACTTCAAGAGAGGTCCATAATACAGTAACCCCCCCGCCAATCGGGGGGGTTAGGGACCCACCCACCCGCGATCCATGAAAATCCGTGATATGTGGAAGTGGGGGGGGCGGAGGGGGGGCGATCGCACGCCTGTGAGAAGTCTTGGGCCGGCGTGTGCCAGCGGCGGCAGGGGGATCTGACCTCCCACCGCCGCCCGAGACTTGTCCGGGGCCGTCTCCATTGAAATGCATTGCCAATGCATTTCAATGGAGAAAATTTTCCCCATTGGAAAACATTGGCTCAATGCTTTCCAATGGGGAAAATTGTGCCCCACCCCACCCCTGAGACTTCTCGGAGGGGCCCGGGGGGTGTTGGGGAGCGACCCGATCACCCCCCGCAGCTCCCCTGCGCGGCTCCGAGGCTTCTCGGAGGGGCCCAGAGGGGTGGCGGGGAGCGATCGCATCGCTCCCCGGCACCCCCCCCCCGCGGCTCTGAGGCATCTCGGGGGCAGGGGGGGCGGGGAGCAATTTGATCCCTTCCCGCCACCCCGAGCCCCTCTGAGAAGCCTGGGAGGCCTGCGGATCGCTCTCTGCCACCACCCCACTCAGAGAAGCCCCTTTGCCATTGTGCGCTGCTTGCCCGGACCTCCTGGGAGGCGGGGTGGGCGGCGCACGATCCCCCCCTCCCTCAAGCCCTTTCCGGTTACTGCGGTCCCGTGGTATAGCGGTCCCGCGGTATGTGAACCGCAAAAGGGCGGGGGACCACTGTATTGCAGAGCAAAAAAAAAAATGATGTAAAAATAAGAAAATCTTTCATAGTGATTTAAAAAAACAAGCTACTGTACATTTCAATATGTGATACACCCTGATCCTAAGACATAGGATAGAGCTTATTTTAATGAAATAATAAGCCATTAAAATATACTGTATCAAGGTTTTTAATGCACATTGTTTTGGAAGTTCACCACGTATTGCAAATAAAGAAAATAGTAATCATTCAACCATTAAGAGAAAAGGTTAAGGAAGAACATAAGGAATGTTCTCGATCAGATGCTGGAGAAAGATTCTGGGGAATGGGAGTGACAGAGAGAAGCGGACCTCTTTGGCTATTCACGGAAAGGCAAGTCTGCAGCTAGTTCACAAAATGCACTGAATTTAAAATAGCAAACTATGTAATGAAACGTAGACTAAAACGAAATATCTTGATATAAATATATAATGAATTCTGCTTTGGATTCTCATTTCTGACACCTTAATCTAATGGTTACTCCCAACCCAGTGAATAAATGGGAATTTAGTAAGTCAACAATTGTGCAAGTCCTCTCATGCAAGGCAACTAATTTAGAAGGGACTAAAAATGGAATTAGGTCCAAGAATGTCCAGAGGCTTTTGGCTTCTAAAAGGAGGGTCTTCCCCACCCACCCCACCCCGGTTTCATTCTCAAGCTGCTCCTGAAGTCAAAGGACTCCTTCTGAATGTTATCCAGTTTTGCTGTGATAAAAGAATCCCTAAAACAGCTGAACTTACTTTTTTTTAAAGTACATTTAGAATTCTGACAATAATATATCCATTCAAATGTTTTATTGTGAGGCACTTTCATTATACAAAACAAAAACATTTTCAGGCCCCAACAGTAAAATAAATAAACGTAATTTCATCCAAATATTTTACTTATGCATATAAACTTTTTACAAGCTGTATTATACCCAGTCTTTTAGAAAAGCATTTTTTAAAAAAAAACAACCAGTAACCTTTCCACCTAAATAGCTGTTCTTGAAAAACAAGAAATGCATGTATTACAAGACTGTTGCACATCGTGGTTCGCTCTGGTCTTCAGATGTTGTAATCATCAAGCAAGATTTAATAACACTGACTAGCTAGAAGTAACATACTTCACTCGATACTCCACAAATAATACATCTAGGAATAATTTCCCAACTATTTTAAGAAGAAAAGATTAAAATGATGATGTTTTCAGGATGTACACGTGATAAAACATTCCACTACCTTTTTTTTTAATTTAAGTAATTTTACTGGGGTTTTTTTTGGGGGGGGGGAACAAGGGGGGAGGGGTATGGGGGGAAAGGAATACAGTTTAAAAATTACATTGAATATATCAAGCCAAAAATAACGATTTAACCTATTAACAAATCACCAAATAATATCACAATGCTAGTAGGTTTGTTACTTCTTGCCATCTTTTCCGAGAAATCTCATCGTAGTCTCCCTTTAGAAAGCCGGAGAGTCTGTCGATTTCAATGTATTCTCTTATCTTTTCGTGAAAATTTCTCTCTGTTGGCACATCTGGTTGTTTCCAGGATTTCGCATACAATATCCTTGCAGCAACAATTACATGGTGAAGTACATATCTCTGGTCATAGGGAATATTAATATCTACTATATTTAATAAAAAAAATTCTGGTCTAAGCTCTAACTTAATCTTCAAATATCTTTCCAAAAATAATTTCACCATTATCCAGTATGCCCTTGCCTCTTTACATGTCCACCACATATGGTAAAAAGTACCACAGTCGTGTTTACATTTCCAACATTTAGGTGAGCAGTTATATATCTTAGATAAACGGTGTGGTGAGAAATGCCATCTATAGAACATCTTATAACAATTTTCCTTAAAAGCTATAGATTTGAAGATTTTGACTGTGTTCCACAAGGAGTCCCATTTGTTTAGATCAGGGGCCCTCAACCTAAGGCCCCGGGGCCGGATGCGGCCCCCCAAGGTCCTGAATCCGTCCCCTGGGAGATTGCAACCCCCCCATACCCCTGCTTTGCGAACAAGCCAGCCTCCGCAGCTGCTTCTGTTGCTGAGGCAGACAAAGCAGCTATGCCACTTTCCCACTCCCCCCAACTACTGCCCAGATGATCAGCATGCTGGCTAGTGGGGCATTCAAAGTGGGAGGGCTACGGCAAGGTCGCCCGCTCCCCCCACCCACTGTGGTCCGGCCCCCAGTGGTGCCTGGGGCGTGGTGGACCGGCCCGCTGTTTGAAAACTTTGAGGACCCCTGGTTTAGATGAATAGAATAACCAAAATTTTCTGCCCATCTTATCATAGTGTCTTTAACCAGTGTATCAATCATTTTTTCATTTAACAACATACTATAAAATTTACTAAGGAGCTTTGAGTCACCAGAGGATAGTATTTTGTCAAGTGGAGTATCATTAGTCATAAATCCCCCCTCTTTAGTAAGATCTTTGAAGTGTGAGTATATTTGTTGGTACTTCCACCAGTCTAACTTATAACTTATATACTAATTTTTCTAATGATTTCAAAGAGAGGTCAGCGTTCAGAAGGTGTCTGTAAGTTAAAAATTTTGGGGTTACACTTATGTGGGGGCTAATAACCGCTCCCAACGGAGATAGCCACAATGGTGCTTTGGGGTAAAATTGTTTTTTGATCGGTAACCATATTTTAACTAAGGCATTCCTTATCCAGTGCTTTTTAAAAAGGGTAGGTATATTACCCTTATACCATATATAATGATGCCAACCCTTATCCAAGCCGTGGCTCTCAAGCTGCAGTATTCTATTATTTGTCATCAAAATCCAGTCTTTAATCCAAGTCATGGTAGCGGCCTTGTAGTATAACACCAAATTGGGCAGGGCAAAGCCACCAGTTTTAGTCCTGTCCTGTAGATAAACATTTCTAATCCTTACTGGGCTGGAAAAGTTTTACTCCCAAGAGAAGAGACTGAAACAGAAACACGCAACACTATATCATGACAGATACAGAGGGAAGCAATATCCTGAAGCCAACCTACATTTCTAAGATATCTGAAACCCAAATAATTCTGAAGTATACTGAGGCAGATGGATTGCTTTTGTCAGCACTAGCATTGTACATTTAGGTTTGCCAAGGCCACGCCATCAAATTAATAGATGAAAAGGTTCTTCCCACACCCCAACGTATTAATTAAATCCCACACTTGAAAAATTCCAACACACTTTTCCATTCCCATCAACAGATTCCCCGTTTGCCCCAAAGACCTTGGCAACGGTAAGTCAGGGCATCCCTCATGGAATACTGTAACTTGAGAAAAATCCCTCAAATGATCTACACTGCTACACATCTTGCTCTGTATAGTCTATTTGCACAGCAACTAAATGTATGGTGTCTGAAAAAATTCACGTGAAGAAGAGATTCAGAACATGTGGCCCTTCCAATATTGTTCAAGTTCAATTCCCATCATGCTTCTTCACCACGGGATCTGCTGTTCAGAGAAGAAGATGAGAGCTGCGGCTTGACAAGATCTGGAAACCCTACGGCTCCCCACTTGGATCCACCTTTTAACTTCTGATTAATCCATTAATTCCAGGAGAAATTCCAATTTCAAGGTCATTATTTGGAAATCAATAATACGACTAATATAGATAGATAGACAGATAGACAGATAGATAGATAGATAGACAGACAGACAGACAGAGAATGCAAAACGAGGGAGGGATGGAACACAAGAGTGTGACTAAAAACCAGGTTTCCCTGTACACTGCTTTCCTAGTAAAGGAATTTCTGAAAACCAAAGGGGGGGGGACACAACCTAAGTATGTCTGTAGGCATATAATTTAAACAAAACTGGGGAGGTGGTGATTCACCCCACCCAAGGCTACCTTGGTGCTTCTTTTAGTGA
This sequence comes from Phrynocephalus guinanensis, assembly GCA_037367245.1. NCBI lineage: Eukaryota > Metazoa > Chordata > Lepidosauria > Squamata > Agamidae > Phrynocephalus > Phrynocephalus guinanensis. The sequence continues at coordinate 172,941,845 of CM074733.1, read as the reverse complement.
ACCCATAAGACTTAGTGATCATTAAAATTTTAGTGAATGCCCCTCACCCTCCACACGTCTGCAGACAGTCCTGAGGGCAAAGGGTTTCACGCAAGCAACGGAAGAGTCAACTGTCTTTACTGAGGGTGACGACTGAGAATGATTTTTCTGTACAGAGACGGCACCATCATTCCTTTGATGGTCCCATAACATCCAAGGGGATATGCACAAATATATTACTTTGCTTAAAAGGAGAGAGAGAGAAACCCAGAGAGAAGCCTTTTTTTTAAAAAAAATTGTCTTGAGGAAAGGAGACGCGAGAGCCTGTCACATGACTGAAAAATCATGAAAAGAATAGGAAAGAGCACATTTACATATAAGCCATTAATTAGACAATGAGAAGCATGGAACCTAAATGCAGCCCAGATGCTCAAGCACTCAGAACATCCATAGGTGCAAAGATTTCTAAATAATGGGGAAAATCAGGCCTGGACCAGCTTCACCCCAAACTCCATCTCTCTCTCTCTCTCTCTCTCTTAATTTCTACACCCTCTTGCTGAGATTAGATCTCCAGCCAAACTATCTTGATACACACAGCAAACCCTGAAATGTCCCTTCTTTAACAGAGACCTCTGAGTAGTGGGCAGCATATAAGTTGTATAAATAAAATAAACTGCTTGATACAGTTCCAAGGGATGAGGGTAGAGATGGACCTTTCACACTTGACCAAAAGTCCAGAAACAACAAAAGAGGCTCTTTTTGTGTAATTTGTGTTCTTTTGGCAACGGCAAAAAAAGCCTCTCAAATACAACTGAGTCATGTTTACAAAAGAAGGATGCACAATTTTTAATGCTCTCTTTCATGTATCTTTCATTGCCCATCACTCTCTGAATATCAAATGGCCTGATAAATGTTTCATCCAATAGCTTTGGCAGAGCTGACAGCATCTGGAAGTTGAGTCATGCCTAGTGGACTTCTTTTCTTCTTGAGAGAGAGAAATGTTTCGCTGCTCATCCAAACAGCTTCATCAGTCTGAAAAGGAGTCCAGTCAGTAGCCATGACTCGACTTCCAGGTAAATTCACCTGGACGACTGAGAATCTTCACAGACAAGCTGACAGCATCAGTAGTAGCTCGTCGGAATTCACAGGGAGCAGTGGCTTCTGGCTGCAGTCCTTCCTTGTGAGCTCAGTTCTGGGTGCCTTTCATCACGTACGGCTGCCTACCTGCCTCTCCATCTTGGATCCTATTATCTCTCTCCCCCCCCTTTAATCAGTCCCCATTTATTAGCTGCATCTATTAATTAGTACGGGTTGCTGCCTGTGCTAGCCTGTTATTTTGGTATATATATTTTACACACCCCTTAATTTCTTTGGGATTTTTTCCCCCTTTGTTGAAAGGGGGAATCCTTTTTCTGGATTATCTTTGCTACTGCTTGGCCTCCTTGTTGCTGTCTGCTGTACCCACAGGGAAGGGAAGGGAAGAGGTGCTGGTGATGGGGAAAATGTTCCCATATTTTTATAGTTTTGAGTTTTTTTGGGGGGGGGGCTTTGTATACCTACTTCTGGGTGTGGGTGAATGTGGAAGGTCCCTTATTGCTCCATTTTATATTACAAAATATCTTCTTTTCCAGGTTCTCAACTGATCCCTAAAATATTAGGGATATTTTCAGCCACACAAATTAATCACTCTGAGATGAGTCATACTGAGGTGACATTTATTTATTTACCATATTTATTTTAGAGTATTTTTCACCCCACCTTTCTCCTTGGAAAAGGACTCAAGGCGTTTGCTTGTGTCATCCTTGTTCACAAATATAGTGATTTCCCATCTTATGGACTACAACATTTTACTGCTTAGTGGAAAGTACCCTAGCATTTCCAGGACCCCTCTGAGATACTTGATTTATCCACGTTTTAATAAAATCCACATTTGAATGTACAGTATCATAACAATGTACCATATATATTTTGTATGCATGAAGTGTGTGATGTAACAATACAAGTGGAGCCAGTGCCAGTCATATAAGAGAACTGGTAATACTGGTAGTGACTTGCACTAGATGCAAAACTTACAGTCAAAATGGTTCATGAAACAAATGACATAGTGACTCAGTACTATGTAGACAGGTATGTGTAAAATACAAATCAGACTAAAATTCCTTTGTCTGTGTTGTTGTTTTGGTCTAACAGTGTTTATATCCCATTGTAGCCTAGCAAGGACACAGGTGTGTGTGTGTGTGTGTGTGTGTGTGTGTGTGTGTGTGTGTGTGTGTGTGTGTGTGTGAGTGAGAGAGAGAGAGAGAGAGAGAGAGAGAGAGAGAGAGAAGTGTACACACGTGTGTGGTTTTTACACACTGTGCTGTGCTTCTACAGTTCAACTCTTTTAAAAACTCTCTCTCTCTCTCTCTCTCTCTCTCTCTCTCTCTCTCTCAATTCTGGGCTTCTTTCACTATTATTATCCCCATTTCCTATAGCCTTTAAAGCTACAGTCCTTCACATACTTACTTGTAGAAAGACCTGTTAAGTCCTTTAAAGATAGGGATATTTTAATTTAAAACATCAGTATACAACTTGTGGGGAGATACTTGCAAAAGAGTTCTAAATGGAATGATTAAATTAATCTTTTTTTAAAAAAAAATAAGAATGAATGAATGAGACTTTTAAATTCTACAGCTTAGTCTGGGCTACAAAAGTGGGCACCAGCTCATTAATAGGACACATTGAGCAAATTCACAAGGTTGTTGTTGTTTTTTTGTATTGTGTGGGGGGGCGGCATTCATCTTCAACAGTGGTGGTGGCACCATCTTACAAAAAAAAAACATTAATGTACTGTAGCTACAAGGCAGAGGTAGCAAAACTCAAGGTCCACCCTTAATGATCAGATTGCCATTTTCAATCACCACAAAGCCCTAGAGATGCAGCCTTGCTCTGAAGAATAGGAGAGAGTGAAAAATATCTCAGTTACCAACAAGACCTGCTATGCATTGGTGATGACCACCGTCTCTTCCCACAGCCTGGCTGTGTGGGGGAAACGGTGTGATCATCTTGGCAGAACATAATGCTTCTGTTGTTGCTAACATCTTCAACAGCAACAGCAACAATATGCTTCAAATACTATCACTATTGGTAAATGATCTTGCCCAATCTGATATCATATTGCCTCACATGCTATGAAACGGCCCCGATTCACTTTCTCCGACTTTCTCTTCAGGCATGTTTTCCCTGCTGAGTGGAGTTTTTAAAACTGACTTTTGTACTTTACTGTATTGAATGCATTTTAGTGTTGCTTACGTTTTTGGTACTGTATTCATTGACCCTTTTATTTATTTTTATTTATTTATTTATTTATTTATTTATTTATTTGTGAAGCTTATATCCCGCCCATCTTCCCGGGAGGGAACTCTGGGCTAGAGATGGGCACGACTTAGCGGTATTCCCGTTTCCGTTTCCGTTACTCGTATCCGTTACTCTACGGAAACGGAAACGGGAATTACTCCACCAGAATTCGAGCTCGAACCGACGAACGAACAATTTGGTCTGATTTGTCGTGCTCATTACTTGCATTGCGCAATGCCAAGCGGCACAGAAAAAAAGTTTTTAAAAGTTAAAAAAAAACCCGATTCCCGGCCCTAAAAGTAGGCGAAAACTGTCTGAGGGCACCTACCAGGCCAGAAGGGTGTTTTTTGGGGGGGGGGGGTTCCCCGCCCCCCTCTCCTTGGCTATTGCTACTGCTGCGCTGCTGGTACCAGGCTGGGAGGGCGCATCCATTTGCCATGCAGTGCGGGGGATCCAAAATGGCGACCGCAATATTTTTTTTGAAATCGTTGCCCAAAACCCCACCAAAGCACCACAGAAACATGTGAAAATTAGCTATTTTAAATGCTTGAATTTTTACAGTAGCAGCAGTGGGTTTTTCTTGCAAAAAAAGTCTCTGTTGATTTTATTTTATTTTATTTTATTTTATTTTTTTACACCTGCGCATTCGCAATGATGGGCTCGCCCATGGGAGTGGACCATGCAAAGTTTTGGAGCCATTCCACCAATCGCATGGCCAGGTTTTGCTGACTGTACCAGGCTGGGAGGGCGCATCCATTTGCCATGCGGTGGGGGGGATCCAAAATGGCGACCGCAATATTTTTTTTTAAATCGTTGCCCAAAACCCCACCAAAGCACCACAGAAAGATGCGAAAATTGGCTATTTTAAATGCTTAAATTTTTACAGTAGCAGCAGTGGGTTTTTCTTGCAAAAAAAAGTCTCCGTTGATTTTATTTTATTTTATTTTTTTACACCTGCACATTTGCAATGATGGGCTCGCCCATGGGAGTAGACCATGCAAATTTTCCACCAATCGCATGGCCACTTGGCCAGGTTGACCACAGAGACTTCTGGGATGTGCCAATCGGGCATAAACAGCCCACTAATCGTAGCCCAAACCCGAACCCTAAGCCTAACCCATACGCCAGTACACTGTCCTTCTAAGTGGGTCAGAGAGGCACCCAGAGGTGCACCCCAATACTCACCCTAACCTCACCCGTAACTAGCCTAACCCTAGCCGTTCCGCTAACCCGTCTTAACCCTAAGCCAGATCTACTTGCATTGCACTACATGCAAGTACGTGAGACACAGCGAGTGCAAAGAGTCTGCCAGTCCGTCACTTGTGGCTCTGGCTGACTCCTGCAGCTCCCTCCAGGAGCCCGCTACCCCGTCCCCAAACCAGTACTAATGACAATGAAAAAACGAAAAAACAAACCGACTAATTTTTGCAAATTTTCGCAAAAAACGGAAACGAGCCGAAATGGAACCGGCCCGACTAACGACAACTCAAAAAAATTTTTTTTCAAGTCGTGCCCATCTCTACTCTGGGCGGCTAACAGAAAGGTAAAACAATAAACACAATAAAATAGCACAGGAGGAGGAGATTCACTGTTACTGACTTAAATGTGTAAGCCAACTTGGATCCTTTTTAAGGAGAAAGGCAGGTGAAAAATATTTAAATAAAGGAATGAGTGTTTCATAATTTATAACTTCATCTCTAAATCAAAAAGCATCCCATCAGAGCATTCTTTCTCAAATGAACCCATGTACTCTTAATTCCCACAAAATGTAGCAGCCATCTCGTTCTGCTTGTGTAACAATGCAATGGCACCAAAGAAAATGGATACGTGGAACAGAAGCAGAAAGATGAAAAACAAACATTTAAATATATTTTCCACATTAAAAGAACTACTGGTTCCACAGGAACACACACACACACACACACACACACACACACACACACACACATATACACACACACCATATACATATTTCACAGCATGCCTATATGCATTTTATAGTCCTGTTTTCTAATACAAGATTTTAAAAAAACCTACACACATTCTGGATCATAGAATATGAGACCTCAATGGCCATCCAGTCCAACCCCCTGCCATACAGGAACCCCCATCAAATGGCCATCCAGCTCCTGCTTAAAAGCCTCCCAAGAAGGAGACTCCACCACCCTCCTTTGGGGCCACCTATTATTCCACTGCTGCTGGTGCTGGTAGTCAAAGTGGTACCTCCAGACGGTAGTCAAAGTGGTTTCTCTTCAAAGGCTACTCCCTAAAGTGAAGGGGCTCATTTGTACTGCAAGAAATAGCTGCCATTCTTTTTTAAAGGCACTCTACATGTTCCTTATGGCAACATCTTTACTTTTAGCTTGTTAAGCTCTTTTGGAAAGTGTTCAACTGCTATTTATTAATGTGACTTGTGAAGAAAGAAATGAATTCGTTGTAACACCAGGGAATAAAGATGACTGTTCCAATTTAAAGCTTCCAAAAAGCAGCTTATACATTTTAAATGCTTTAAAATTACAATACTATAATCTAAGAAACTTCTATTTAGTGTGTGTATTTATATAAAATATTTTGTGCCACCTTTCTCCTTTAAAAAGAGTAAAGCCAGCTCACATCATTAAGACAAGATTTAAAGCGGAAAAACAATGAGCATACCATTTGACCTGTGCTTGGAATTCTATTCACACTCTAGTCACCTAATTCCAAACAACAGTGTATCAGTGGTACTTCAAAGCAATAATAATTTCCAAGACTAATATCCTGCTACGCCATTTGTCAGCAGGCGTTCCCTGAAGCTCCTGCAAAGACCCAACGCCTCCTTAAGCATCTCTGAAAACTATCGAGGCAATCTCAAGATTTCACAACTCCAAGCAGGAAATCATGACGCCCTGCGAGCCAAGTCTTACAACTCTCCACTCACAGAGAACAGGATACAGTGCTACCTCTCAAAATGAAATTAACTCGTTCTACAGGTCAATTTGCTTTAAGAAATTTTTGTCTTATGAAACGTGGTTTCCCAGAGGAATGCATTGAAAACAGATTAATCTGTTCTGGAGGCTAAAATAAAGACGAAAATAACCTGCCCCCCCCCCGGGTACATGCAAATTTGTTTTTTGTCCTGCGAAGCATCCCATAGGGATGCCTATTCCCGGAATTTTATTTCTTCGTACGAGTTTTTTTGTCTGACGAGGCATTTGTCTTAATTGGTACCACTATACCTGTATTAGCTCAAGCCATGTTTCCAGCCAGCCTCATGTTCAGGTCCTCGGTAAAGGCTACGCGGAGAGTTAACAGAACATGCTTAATACTGCCCATCTGTTTGTCACAGAGGACTCCCTTGAGGACCCTTTTGTCGCCCTGGATTTTAGACTTAGGGGTATTGAAAGAAGTGCAGGGAAGTGAGTCCCCCAATCTTTTAAACAAACAAGAGTTGAATATTTTATCCTTCTTCCCCTAACTGGCACACTTTCCCCTCAAAATAAGCAAGACTTGGTGGTGGGGGGGGAGTGTGTAGATACCTCCTTCAACTCATGGCTGAGGGGGGGGGGAAACAACAATGACTGTGTGACACCACCTTTTCTAGCCTTGGAATATATACATTTCCCCATCCGACTACTGAGTCCGGCCAAACAGGTTTTTCAAAAACAGATTTTTGTGTGTTTCAAACACTTGGCTTAAGAACAATAACAACGAGACAAGAAGATCTGAGTATGCCACACTGACAACGACAGATCTATTATGACTACCTACATCTCTAAAAAACAAAACAAAAAAACAATCATATATTCAGCTGAATTTAGTATAACATTAATATACACTGGTTTTATACAATGTGTATCAACTTTTTAAACTGAGCAAATGAATAAAAAGTTCACAAGAAAAGATGAATGTTACTGATCATGATTTCATTGCTATTTGAATGCTCGGGACAAATATTTTAAGGCTAACTTTTCACTTCTGGGTTCGTGGTTCGTTTTCACTTCCAAAGGGGAGTCCAAAATGGCCAGCAACCCAAATAGCAAAAACATGGCCCATATCATCAAATACTCGGGAATTCTTTCTTTTCTTTTTCTGAAGACAACTGAGAGCTCTTTAGGGATGTCATCTCTGCTTTGTATCCCCTTTATTCCAACAGTATGGAATTTTCCTTTAATTTTCCTTTTAAAAACAGCAAAAACGAAAGAGAAGGAAAATATGCTTGGGAGGGGGGAACAGATCCGTGATGCAAAGGGTGGACACATATCTCATACTGTAATACCCGTGAAGCACATGTCCTTAAGTGATGTACCAACAGAGGGTGTGCCTTGGATTATTAAAGGACAACAAATGGCAGGGAAGAACAAATATGTGGGTGAAACGCCTACACAGCTTAACTTAAGAGGGCTGCCTAATATCCTTATTTGCTCCAAGGAATAAACGTTCATAAAGAACATAACACCCAGCTACACAGATAAGGCACTGACAATGGAAAAAAATCCAAGCCCTCTTCAATACCAGAAATATGACAGACTGACCACACCAATGCCACTGAACTCTTCAGGGAAATCAAGCATCAGTTGCATCAAAGGAAGATGAGGCTAAGGGCCTTTTCACACGACCCCTAAGATCCGCTGGCCCCTTAAATTCGGACCAGAGATCTTAGGGGTTTGTCGCTCTTCGTGCATCTCCACCCCCTCCGTACTTCCTGGCTGCTGGCTGCGTGAGGGGAGGGAGGAAAAAAGGGACAGAAGAATAAAACCTTACCTCCCAGGGTTGGTGGATGCTGCCGGGGGAGCCCCGGTCACTTCCTGGTTCCTCTTAAAGGGGCGGGAGGCAAAAAACAAAAACAAAAACAAAAAGAAGCGAGGAGAGCCCAGCACATCCGCATCAAATATTTTTCACCTCCCAAAAGCAGGTACAAGAAAAGTGCGGTGGGTCGCGCTAAAGTGGGCGGGATCGCACTTAATTGTCTGCAAACTCCGGAGCTGGTGGGGAAACATTTTTAAGCTCTGGAGCTTGCAGCCATTTGTAGCGGAGCTTAGGGGTCGTGTATAAACGCCCTAAGAAAACTGGTGGGGAAGGAGAAGCGTTCAGTGAAGGCAGGGAGGTGGCGGCAGTGTTCTAGAGGGGGCAAGGGGCTGTTTTTTTTTAAGATAGGCATGGGCTGTCTAAAAAGAGAGTAAGAGAGACAAAAAGACAAACAAAAAGGAGATATATTTGTCCTTTCGTATATGTTGGGGTTTCTCAACGATGAATATGAAGGGAAGAATATTAAATGAAGCAGGAATGTTTGTCTAATATCGCAATTACGCTTTTTAAATTCATCCCCATCTCTACTCTAGATCCTGCAACTGTGGCCTGTTAGATGATACAGCAAAGTCAGGAAGTATCATGAAAATAAATCTGGACAATACGGTACCAAACGGTCATCGAGCTTGATTCACACACTGTACATCTTAACAGTCTCTCTCTCTTTCGCTTCTGAACACAACCATAAAATTTCCCACACATCATCTCACAAAACCTCAACCATAAACAAAGAACTAGTATGCAGTATTTATACAGAAAGCAGTTTAAATTATCTGTGCAACTATATATGAATCAGAATCAGAATACTTTTATTGGCCAAGTGTGATTGGACACACCCAGAATTTGTTTTGGTAAAATATGCTCTCGATATAAAAGGAAATATAAGAATCAGATAGTCAACAATAAAAACACAGTACAACAATACAATATAACATATTATTTAAAAGGAAGAAGAGAAGTAAAAATTAATTATTTAACAGTTTGATAGCACTTGGTAAGAAACTATCTTTATATCTAGTTGTCCTAGTATGCAATGCCCTAAAACGCCGCCCTGAGGGTAACAATTGAAACAGGTTATGTCCAGGATGTGCGGAATCTGTATATATTTTCATCGCCCTCTTTTTAGCTCATGTGGTATACAATTCCACAATAGATGGCAGATTAGTAGCAATAATTTTTTCTGCAGTTCCAATTATCCTTCGAAGTCTATATCTGTCATGCTTAGTCGCAGAACTAAACCAGACAGTTATAGAGGAACAGATAATAGATTGTGTTCCATAGAAATGCATAGGTATTACAACATAAATTATGCTTCTTTGTTGTAACAGTTAAGTCAGGCCTCAGAGACAGCTCATAATGATGATCATCATATTAGCAAATAATGTACACAGCAGCCGGATGGGCCCAAAAAGAACAGCATATGTCTTGTGCTTATTAACTCTCACACCAAATATTAATACACAAAAGCAAAAGACAAACTTAGTTTGAATTTGGCCAACATTTTAGTAAGCCCATTCTCCTCTTAAGCAATACTTCAACAGGTAAGGACAAGCCAGAGTTTCTGTTATGCAATAGCAGATTCTCATGACAGACTCGATTGCAATAAATGTCAGAAATGAACTTCCTCCTCAAGACGTTTTAAAGAGCCTCACCCTTGCTTACTGTCATTTCTGACACTGTTTTAAGAGTAAAGAATTAAATGCTGTGGGTCTGACTGCTCATTTCATTATCTCTGGCAGGTATTTTTAAAAAGGCTTTCGTGAACAGAAGATGGTGAAGCCTTGAAATGCTAAATAAGCCACTAGTCATAGCTTGGAAGAAGAAGGGAAATAAGAATTATGCATTTCAGAGAGGCATGACGGTTGAGCGTAACTTGCACAAATAAAAATATGTTTTTGCAAATGTTATTGCATTCTGATTCAATGAAAGCAAGATGTACTGTATGTTAGAGATGGGCACGAAACGAATAACGAACCAACCCATCAAAGAAAACGAAATGAAATGGAAATTTCCGTTTCGTTCGCCTCGTTTTTTGTTACCCCCCACCTTGTCCTCGCCAGCGGCCGCCACAGTCCTCCTGGTCTTGGCGGGGAAGGTAGGCCTGTAGAGGTGCTGGCCCCAAGCCAGCACCTCAAAAAGCCCCTGCTGGGGACTTTTAAAACAACAACAACAAATAAAAAATAAAAAATATAATAAAATAAAATATAAATTTAAAAAAGGAGTGCCGACCCGGCCCCAGGAGTGGCCAGGTTGGTACTCTAAAATTAAGAAAATGAATTAAAAAAATAAAACCAGTGCCGACCCGGCCCCAGGGGCCGTGCAGTCGGCATTGTAAATCAAAAAAATAAATTACAAAAAACAGAGCCAGCGCCGAGCCAGCCACAGGGGCCGTGCAGTCGCCGCTTAAAAAACAAAACAAAAGGGGAACACCGACCCAGCTCCAGGAGTGGCCGGGTCGGCGCTCTAAAATGAAGAAAAATGAAGAAAAAAATTACAAAAATAGAACCAGCGCCGACCCAGCTCCAGTTGGTGCTTGAAGGAAAAAAAATGAGGTGATGGCCCCCAAGCCAGCTCTTCAAAAAGTGCCTGCCGCTGCCACCCGGTAAGTCGGACCTGAACTGGTTCAGCTTGGTTCGGGTTTGTACAATTTTTTTAAAAAATCCGTATGAACCCAAATCGAACCGAACCAAGGGTGGGCCCGCAACAGACAAAGCCGAACCATGAGTTTTCTGTTTCGTGCCCACCTCTACTGTATATTAGAAGTAAAAACAATGAGCTTGTTTTCTGAAAACCCAAATTTGCCAATGTGTGGCCTGGCCTCCTCTGCACACTAGCCTCCTACAACCATCCCTGTTGAACTGCAATGACAATAACTCGAGTCAAGCCAACATGCTGTGAAACCAACGTAAGTTGGAATCAGACGCCGTCTAGATTTTGTGCAGTTCTGACACTTTCCGAATTTATGTTGACTCAAAGGGGAGATGCGGCAGCAGTGGGAAGCAGAAGGCAGGGTTGAACAGGGAGCCATGGACAGAACAGCGGCTTGTCAGCCATGGCATGGTAGGCTACCATGTCTTTTGAGCAGCCTATCCAAGACACCGGCACTGCAGTTCACAATGTTCATCCAACAAAGACCCTCCGGAAATAAAGACCTACTTGTGAACGACGACCTAAGTTTATGAGCATATAGCTGGGAAGGGAGGTAGAATAGGAAAAGATATGCTTTGCAGAATTGCTTGGAAGAGACAGGACGGGAAAATAAAGCAGGGTATATCTCCTGAGCATGTCTCAGTACTAAGTAGTGGCTCCAGACATGACAACGTATGTCAACACAGCCTTCTTTATTCCAAAGGCAACAGGACAAATAACACACATTCCATAAATAACACATACCTCCAACCCCCCAAACAGCCCATCTAAGCATCACCTCATTACAAGGTCCACCTGTCTCCTGGTTCTCTCTGGAACCTCCTTTAAAGTGCCCAATACACTACACCCCTCCCCCCCCAAGACAAGATTATACCCGATTACAATAATAGTCTTGCAGGTAACGGGGAGGTGCCCACACTTGCTGAGAAAGTCTCAAACCATTCTCATCAGTCTGCCCATTAAAACCCAATGGATAGAAGGGAGGCTATGTCACATGCCGAATAGCATTATTTTCCATAAACCGCTGAAATTCTGCAGACACAAACTGAGCCCCACTGTCCAAGACAATAGTACCCAGCAACTCCTGTGTAACACAAATCTGCTGAAGTACACGCACAACGGTGGTCGTGGACATACTGGGCACTGGGACCACCCCCAACCGTTTAGAAAATGCATCCACCACAATAAAAAATAATAATACTTGCCCCTGAAAGGGACCAGCAAAGTCTATGTGGAGTCGGGATCAAGGGCCTTATTCTGCCTCCCATGGATGAATGGGGGCGCTGGTCATGACTCCTGACACATCTGACACGACCGAACCCATTCTTCAATGGTCTTCTCATCAAAGCGTGTCAAAACACTTTCTGACGACAACAAATGCTTCACCGCCCTAAATGCTCTAGCTTCCCTTTGTCCCCAATTACAAGGGGTGGATGGTTTTAAAAGGCGATGCAGTGGCTTTGCCACTGATGCCTTATGCAGCAAAAACATGTGATACACTGGAACACTAAGAACATAAGAAGAGCCATGCTGGATCAAACCAAAGGCCCATCTAATCCAGCTTCCTGTGTCTCACAGCGGCCCCACCAGATGTGTCTGGGAGCGCATGAGACTAGATATCTGTCTCCTGATACCACTCCCCTGCATCTGGCCCTTGAAGGACACCGGTTTTAAACCGGGAGATTACACATCTCCATCATGGTTTGTAACCTGTGATGGACTTTTCCTCCAGGAATCTGTCCAACCCCCTTTTGAAGGCATCCAGGCCAGATGCCATCACCACATCCTATGGCAGGGAGTTCCACAGACTAACAACGCACTGGGTGAAAAAATATTTTCTTTTGTCTGTTCTCACTTGCCAAACCCTCAATTTGAGTGGATGTCCCCTAGTTCTGGTATTTTGTGAGAGGGAGAAGAGTGACCCTCTATCCATTTTATTCATGCCCTGCATAATTTTGTGGCGACTAATTAACAAGCAGTCCCAAATTCTTCACTTGTCAAACAGGAACAGATGGAAAATATCCAAGGAAGAGATTTTTTAATATTGCACTGAACATTAGGCAGCCTACAGTTAAAGCAATTTAAGCACTAACAGAGATGGCGGAATATTAATCAGAAATGTAAAGATAAATAAATCTAAATCTTGTAGTTTATAAGACATTTGCAATGTAATTCATATTCTAAAGCTGTTTTAATTCTGCAGCATGCAAAAACACAAATGTTCCTATGAAACCAACAAGGATTGAAGTTGGCTGTGGATTAAAAAAAAACCCTAGATATTAAAGATTTCCCAAATCCATAAGAATACAGTAAATTTATTAAGGCAATGATAAGATTATGAACATGTGCCAACATTTGTGATCCCCCAGTTTCTTCACCGGGCAAAATGTAAGAAACCACTGGGGGAACAAAAGGAGAGAAATAAAGGATGACTCCCCTAGTTCAAATGTAACTGTAGACGGTTTTCCTCCTTATAAACATATGTGGCATTGCAAAGCTTATGGGCAACTGTCAGAATTTCTATGAATTAAAAAAAAAAAAGGTGACGACTTTCATGAGGCCAGCTTTTGCTGAAGAAAGAGATGGGAACTTTCCTGTGTAGATTTCTCTTCAAGTAAAAAAAGATGGCGATACAGTGGACCCTCGTATAACAAACGGTTTGTATAACATAAAATATGTACAACATAAAAAATTCCGGAGATAGGGGAAATTTGCTTAACATAATTGCCTATGGGGCAAATCCATACAACATAAAAATGGTCACAATTAGGGATTACTCTGTTTTCAATGCATTCCTATGGGATATGTGTATAAAGGAAAATTTGCTTAATATAATTTCATTAGGAACAAATTAATTCCTGCATACAAGGTACCACTGTAGCTAATTTCCTACCACATGTTATTATTATTATTTATTATTTATACAGCTTATATACCGCCCGTCTTCCTAAAGGAACTCCGGGCGGTTTACAACAACTATACAACACAGCAAAATTACAAAACAGCAAAGTAAATAGTAACTAAACTAATAAAAGCAAACAAGAGCAACAACAACAGCAGATGGCGGGACCGAGGGGGGGGGAACTGTTTGGGTCACCCAAACGCCTCCCAGAAGAGAAGGGTTTTCAGCGCCTTCCGGAAGGCAGGCAGGGACTCTGCTAGGCGCACTTCTGCTGGAAGATGATTCCAGAGGGTCGGGCCCGCCACAGAGAAGGCTCGGGCATGGGTGGAAGTTTTCCGAGCCTCCCTGGGCGTGGCCACGCGCAGCATGTGCGCCCGCGACAACCTAGTCGGACGGGCCGAGGTTGATCGCTGGTCGATCCGCTGCGTCAGGTAGCCAGGTCCTAGGCCATGGAGGGTTTTGTAAACCAAAACCAGGACCTTGAATCTAATTTGGGCTGCAATGGGTAACCAATGCAGGCGGGCCAGAACTGGGGTGATGTGCTCAAATCGGCGCACACCCGCCACCAGTCTGGCCGCTGCATTCTGGACCCGCTGCAGCCGCCGAATGAGAGTCAAGGGCAACCCCATGTAGAGCGCGTTGCAATAGTCCAATCTCGAGATCACCAGCGCCTGGTGACACTGCTTATTAACACTGCTTATTACTATAAAACATGAAGTGTTTTCTTCTCCTTTTTTCCTGCCTAAAGCCACGTGGATTGGAAGCAGTGAGGGCCAACTCCCCCGATGGTGCTTCTGCACGTCTCTTGGCCCCGCGTGTTTATAGAGTTCCGACTGTGATAGCAACATTCCTACCTGTGACCTAAAAGGGGGAAAAGGATCCGCTCTGGCCAGATACAGATGCAGAGACAGAATAGGATTGCATTAATCAGAAGTATGCTTCTACCATGTGAAACGTTAGCTTCCGTAAAAGGTTTGTAGAAAAATAAATGGCTCCCGTGGTAAAACGAAGGGCAGGAGCCGGGTCATTTTACTCTGCACCAGGGGCACGTGAGCTTAAACTGGGCAGAACGTGCAGCAAACACAGCTAAACATGGAGCAACTTCAACATCTCCCCACCCATCTCTACAGGATCCTCAACTACTAATTTATTATTGCATGCACATAGGAAATAATTGCTACTCTCTTTTTTTCTCTCAAAAAGAACAGTATGCACGAAGGTGCGGAGGATGTATCACTTGGCAGCACCCTCAGCTTTGCAACCAAACACTGTAAGGCACAACGTGGTTCCTATGGCATAATAAGCCATCTAGGTTGTAGAACGATGACTCCCGGAACTTCATGGCCTTCTCAAATGAGAATATTCCCTGACAAACTTTGTTGGAAGCAAGGAACATGTATTTGGGAGTTGCTGAACAGTGTTCCAAAATACAAAATGCTGTCCTTGTTTGGCTTTGTTGCTACAGCCACTACCGATTCCCAAATGGAGTCACTGTTAATAGTGTTCAGATGAAGCACTCAGTGATGTGAAGGTCTCTAAGGGTAAGGGGACTAAAGCCTGAATTATGTGAGAAGACCCGTTGTTTGGATCAAACAAAGCCTTAGCTAACCTAGCACTGGCTGAAGCCATGCTGACACAGTTTGAACCCCCAGCATTTCCACAACAAAAACACTCTCTTCCCAATCCAGTGGACCCTTGTATAACAGTTTGTATAGCATAAAATCTGTACAACATAAAAAATTCCAGAGATAGGGGAAATTTGCTTAACAGAATCATCTTATGGCAGTGATGGCGAACCTTTTAGAGACCGAGTGCCCAAACTGCAATTCCAAACCCCCTAATTTTTTTTTTTTTTGCAAAGTGCCAATACAGTAATTTAACCTGTATAAAGGTGGCTGTGAAGGGGCGATGTCGGGTGCCCACAGAAAGGGCTCCGAGTGCCACCTTTGGCACCCGTGCCATAAGTTCGCCATCACTGGTCTATGGGGTGAATCCATACAACATAAAAATGGTGGCAATTAGGGACTACTCTGTTTTCAATGCATTCCTATGAGAAATTTGTATAAAGGAAAATTTGCATAACATTTGGAACCAATTAATTCCTTTATACAAGGTACCACTGTACTTTTCTTTTATCTACCGCAGGCCTGCCCAAAGTCCGGCCCGGGGGCCAAATCCGGCCCATCAGGCCATTCTGAGTGGCCCGCGGCTGGCTGGCCCACCCCTCCCTCTCCCTCCTTCTCCCCATGTTTTTTAAAAAATATTCCGCCAACACTGACATCGCCGGGAAGTTTGACGGGCTGGGCCGGCCGGCCGGCCAGTGAGCAAAAGCTTGTGGGGTGGGCGGGCAAGGGGGTGGGCCACCACCAGCAGCACCGCCGGGAAGCTTGTGGGGCTGGGCGTATGCACGGGGGTGGCATGCGAGCGGGCTGCCACCACCGGCATCACCGGGAACCTTGTGAAGCTAGGCGTGCGCGCACAGGGCGACACGCGGGCGGGCCGCCGCCAGTGGCACAGCCGGGAACATTGTGAGGTTGGGCACGCGCGCGGTCAGTGGCTGGGGCTTATAGGTCAGTGGGTGGGGCTTGCAGTGGGGTGGCAGGGTCAGGGAGCAACCGGCCCCTGACACATTCTCAGCCACCAAATCTGGCCCTCCTTACAAAAAGTTTGGGCACCCCTGATCTACTGCAAGCTGGGGAGACCTCTCCTTGAACTGCTCTTTAAAACATCAACAATAAGCCCGGGTTAACAAGAGCTCAACAGAAAAAAACAGAGGTTGCAAGGAGGGCTCTCTGCATAGCTATATTCTTCCTTTGATTTCTGGTACCAATGAGCGAGGCAGGGAGTGATGCACTGAAGGGAGTAAAGAAAAAGAAAGGACAAAGGAAAAAGCCGGCATGAAACATGGAAAAAATGGACCTGGCAAAACAAAATTGGGTGCTGTTTCTTACCCTTGGCTCTTCAATGACTGAAATCCAGTTGCTCAGCACAGTAAGTTGCACTACAGTTGGCCCATTCAATCAGTGAGGATGTAGCAAGCTAACTCCTCCATATGTTCCACTGATTCAAATGGTTCTACTCTAGTTGTGACTTACTCTGCAGAGTAAGAGCAGATCCATTTGAATCAATGGAATTTAAGGAGGAGCTGACTCACCAAACTTCTACTGATGCAATGGACCTACTCCAGTTTGCCCACTAAAACTAGTACGCCAGTTACACCCGTTTCTTGAGAAACCTGTTCTGGCCAGCTGGACTACTGTAATGCGCTTTATGTGGGGTTACCGATGGAAAGTCTCAGGAAACTTCAATGGGTCCAAAATGCAGCAGCCAGATTGCTGACTGGGGCAGGATACAGGTATCACATTACACCCCCTACTAAAGCAGCTCCACTGGCTGCCAATCACCTACCGGGCACAATTCAAACTGCTGGCCTCCTCTGTTGCTCCTCCCAGACTCTGGAACTCCTTCCTGCCGGAGGCCAGGACTGCCCCAACTCTGCTGTCTTTCCGGAAACAGGCAAAGACCTTTCTCTTCAGGCAAGCTTTGCCTAAATGATGGATTACCATGCATGATTGCATTGACTGACCTCATAAGAAAACCAGTGTTTCCATGCTAGTTTCCATAACTCATAATGGATTTTTCTTTTTCTGTTTGTTCTTGGTAGCTTTAATGTTACCTTTTAACATTGTATGATGCCTCTTCTAATTCCCTATTCTTAACTTGAATATGTTTTGAATGTTTTGGGCTGTATATTGTCCCTCATTATTCTAAGCCACCTTGGGTCTTTTTCCAAGGAGAAAGGCGGGGTGAAAATAAATAAATAAATAAATAAATAAATAAATAAATAGCAAGCATCACGACCCGCATCCTGAATTCTGTGTGCATGATCACAATAGAGAAAACCAAGCGAGGCACGGCCGATGTGTTTCTAGCCGCTACTAGGTAACATGAGGTAGAGAGCATGGTCTGTACAAAGGAAAAAGAGACGGAGGAAAGAGCAGGCTAACAACAAGAAGCAAACACTTTGCAGGAAAGCTTCTTAACTCTGCAGGCCTATCCCAGAGCATCCTGTCAGGAAGCGTGGAAGGCAGGCAGAAGCTCTCACTCCTGAGGGCGCACTTTGGTGCCTGGCTGTCTAGCTTGCCACTGAGATCGCCAGGATTTTAATCTCTCTTTGACCAAATCTGATGGCCTATTCCTTTTTGTTTCACTCCGTTAGAAGTAATTCCCTAATGATCATTAAGAACAACTACTTTTAGTACTGGGTAATGAACAAATTAAATGCAAACAAGCTAAAAACATTCAAAACATGCTTGTTGTCCAATCTTAGATGTAGTTCGTCCAGGCCTGAAGGTCTGAACTCATTCAAATCAGAGTAATAAGGTATTCCTTGATGACCAAAGCAGCACTGGATGAACACCCTTTACAATGACATGAAGTTGTCCCAGTTTCACCCGAACCTAGCTCTGACTGTGCCAAGTGGAAAGCAAAAATCAGAATAATGGACCCCACCACCAAGTGGGACAGAGGCCAAGAAAAAGAAGAAGATATTCCTTGATTATTTATTTATCAATCTCAAACTGTAATCCTATCCACTCCACTTGTACCACATGGTTGCATGGAAAGTCCTAGGCCATCTTTTGGAAAAAGACTGAGATGAAGTAGGCATAGAGCACTTCCAACTTTTCTTTGTCTTCATTTATAATTTCCCCACCTTTAATGAGTAACTGAGGCACTGTTTCTTTTTTCTTTCTTTTGCTGTGCACATATCCGAATAATGCTTTTTTTGTTGCTTTTAGCATCTCTTGCTAACCTCCACTCAGTCTGAGTTTTTGCCATCCTAATACCATCCCTGCGCAAGTCTTTGCTATCTGTCCATACTCCTCTTTTATAGCCTGGTCTTCCCACTTCCTACATGTTTCCTTTTTTACTTTCAAGTCCTCATTAAGCTTTTTGAAGCCACACTAGTTCTCCCCCCAACACACTTCTAGTTTCCTTTCTTGCACCTAGCCATGCCTTTAGAATATGTCCATCACTCCTTTTACTATTAGGATTTCCTGCCAGAGGGCATGATTTATAATTGTGCTGAGTTTATTAACATTGGCCTTTAAAGAGCAGATATACATCAACCACTGAAGAACACACCACATTTCAGCTCATAGTTTACTCTGGAATAAGGACCAAATTCCCAAATCCTTCCACACAGTACTCTATTCCTGATTTTCTCTCCAAGCATTCTTCTTTAGTAATCGCCTTTCAGAGAGGGGATGAGGAGAGAAACCCTTTTTATTCTTGGTATTGCAAATCTACTGAAAATCATCCCAAGACTTAGCACTGGATCCAGATTTTGCCTTTTGCTAACCCCATTATAGATGAAATAGGGTCCAAGGTACAATCAATAGATGAAGAACCACAAACACATGATGGTTCCAAATACAAAATCATAACAGTAGCTGTAAGTAGAGAAAGGCTTCTGAGTAATTACTGCCGGTGTTTGGTTTGTTTTTTAAAGGAAAATAATTAAAGAATAGCTATTCAAGTTCATCACAGCCATGATGCATACATGGACCAGATAAGTAAATCATAAAAGAAGTCACCTGTACATGAAAGATCTTGAAATCAGAACCATACATCTTCATCTCCTCTGGGAAATCTTTAAAAGCATTCATGTAAGGAACATGACCATCCATTACCAGCCTGCAATCAAGTAGTAGAAGTAAAATTAGTATGGGCACAGTGCTTTAGGGCCTTTTTACACGACCCCTAAGATCCGCTGGCCACTTAAATTCGGACCAGAGATCTTAGGGGTTCCTCGCTCTTCCTCTGTCCCCACCCCCTCCACACTTCCTGGTTTCTGGCTGCCCGAGGGAGGGAGCAAAAAGAAAGAAAAGCATGCCGGTTACCTCTGTTTTGTTCCGGGCAGCATTCAGATCTCTTAAAAGGAGCGGGGCGCAAAAAAAGAACAAACAGAAGCCAGGAGAGCCCCGCACTCACTATCCTTACACCGGATCAAAATTTTGTCACATTCAAAAAGCAGGTACAAGAAAACTGCTGTTTAGTCGCGCTAAGTGGGCGGGGTCGCACTTAATTGTCTGCAAAGTCCGGAGCTGGTGGGTAAACATTTGCGGCGGAGCATAGGGGTCGTGTATAAACGCCCTTAGTTCCATATGCACAACATGGCATAAACTAAAGCAACCCAGCATGAAGTTTCCAATACTTGCAAAATATTGTCCAGGACATACGCATATTGATATAAATGTAATAGTGGATATTTTCATACCTTGGTCACAGACCAAGTTGTACAACTGGCACACAGCAAATAAATAAATAAATAAATTTTAAAAATGCACACGGCAACTTGTTATTTAGCAGCTATTATGCAATTACACTTGTGCCATTGGCAGCATAAATCCCCAAAAGGATTAAGGCTATTACATTTAAAATAATAAAATATAGTGGACCCTTGTATAACAAACAGCTTGTACAACATAAAATTTGTACAACATAAAAAATTCCGGAGATAGGGGAAATTTGCTTAACATAATTGCCTATGGGGAAAATCCGTACAACATAAAAAAGGGATTACTCTGCTTTCAATGCATTGGGAATTTGTATAACGGAAAATTTGCTTAACATGATTTCATTTGGAACGAATTAATTCCTTTATACAAGGTACCACTGTATTCTTGATTTACCAGATAAAGAATAAAATTTTACAATGACTACAGGCTGTTGATACTTTTCTGCTGTACATTTGCGTCGAACAGTAGAACTAGAACAAAACATTGATGAAGAAATGTCATTTCATGCAGCCAAGGAGCTCTTCAGAACAATAACAATATAAAAATGATTGGTGGCCTATTCATAACAATATAGCCATCTCCAGTACAGGAATCTCAACTTTACATCTGACAGATGTTGTGGACATTTGCCCCTCCCAGAATCCCTGACTGTTTTAACAACAACAACAACAACAACAACAACAACAACAACAACAACAACAACAACAACAACAACAACACTTTATTATTAAAGTATATTTGCACAATGAAACTTTTAGTAAATGCAAAAATTCAAAGTACATTTAAAAACCAAATGTCTCCTCAGATCTTGTTCTCACCTTATTAGGTCTGATAGTGTTAATGACTCTCTCAGCCAGAGCAATGCCAAGTAGCAAAAAGCCAGGGTCATGGGCATGGACATGCTCAGATCCCATTTCTTCCTTCTTGGCAAACGGGAGCCACCATCCACTGATCCAGACCAGCCAGATCTTCCTGCAGGAGGAGTTCAGGAAGATAATATTTTTTTTATCCATTCATAATTAGGAATAAGTAACCAACGGTAGTCTGGAAGTTGAGTCATGGCAACTGGGCTTCTTTTCTTGAGAGACTGAAACGTTTCGCTGCTCATCCAAGCAGCTTCATCAGTCTGAAGAAAGTTAGTGGTGAGGCCTCCAATTTGTATTTCACCTTCATTTCATGTCACCCTGGTCCGAATAGGCTCATCAGGTGGACAATGGCCTGGGGTTCGTGAAAGTCCCACCTTTGCAACCCTTCCCGGCATCCATTATTTATATTATTTATTTATTGAATATTTTCACCCTGCCTTTCTCCTTGGAAAAGGACCCAAGGCGGCTGACAATAATGAGGAACAATATACAGCCCAGAACATTTAAGACATATTCAATATTAAGAGCAGGGAATTAAAAGAGGTATCATACAACATTAAAAGGCAACATTAAAACTAAAAAGAGCACACCGTTAAGAGAGAGAGAGAGAAAATACATAATGAGGGATGGAAAGTAACATGGAAAACACAGGTATACTTATGAAGTTAGTCAATGCAATCGTGCATGGTAATTCATCTAAAAAGTCACATAACAGGTCGTCTCAGAGGAAGCTTGCCTGACGTGGAAGTTCTTTGCCTGCTTCCAGACAGACAGCAGAGATGGGGCAGTCCTGGCCTCCAGTGGGAGGGAGTTCCAGAGTCTGGGCGCATTTGCCTCAAATGTGTGTGTTAGCGTATTAGAAAATTAAATCTCCTTGAAAGATTGCACTTCCCAGCATAACCAAGGCTATAAAGGGACTGGTGCGATCTTCAAAGGTTAAAACTAACTACAGTATTACTGGTAAGTGCATAAGGAGGTTTAGCAGAAGCACAACTCTTCTATACAAATAAAGCTTCCGCGGGTTGAAAATTGTTTTCTTTTAAAAACAACACACATCACGTATAATCTAGAAGTCTATAGGATTTATCATTCAAGTTAGACATCCCCTGCTATATCTATCTTTTGTGAACGCAACCAAGTTTGAAAAGTATGATGATAATATAAAATGCAAAAGACTCACAACAAGAAAACATTATCCCTCCCCATTAGTCCTAAAATTAGGAATAATTATATTTGTACAGTGATCCCCCGCCTATCGCTGGGGTTAGGGACCTGATCTGACCCACAATAATTGAAAATCCGCGATATGCGGATACAGGTCGAGTCAGGCCTGTGGGGGGCCTAGCTGGAGACTCTTGTACTTACCCCCAGCCTGGCCCTACCCGAACGGCCCCGTGAGAGCCTTCCTGGGCCTTCTGGGGCCCCCAAAAGGGCCTCCCTGCAAACTGGAAGTGCCTTCTGGTAAACCGAAAATCATTTCTGAGGTCTCTGACAGGCCTAGAAATGCTCTTGGGGGCCTCAGAAATGATTTTCAGTGGTCCAGAAGTCACTTCCGGTTTGTGGGGAGGCCCTTTTGGGGCCTCCAGAAGGCCCTCACCGGCCTGTTTGGGGCAGTGCCAGTCCTGGGGTAAGTATGGGAGGCTTGAAACAGGACTTTCCCCCCTTACCCTAGGGGGCCTTTTTCATATATGAAACCGCGAAAGGGTGGGGGACCACTGTAACCTGTCCTGGCTCCAGGAAGCATACATGGGACCCCCCTCATCCTTCTATCCTCACACTGGCCTTGTGGGGATCGGCACCTGTTCCCCCTGCCTCTTAAGATGTTCAGCTGTTCTCTCAAGGCCTACGGACGCAAAGCAGCCCTACCCTGCATTCACAGCCTCGACTTGCAACTAAAGGCCTCACAAAGCGCAGTATAGCTGATAAAACCCCACCACCATGTGTTTCTGTTTGCTCGCTTATCCACAAAAATTAGCATTGATGATGATACCTTATTAATATTTCATATGAGACTGCACATACTGTAGCGATAAAATCACAACAAGTGCAGATTCACCGCATTTGGCGTCATTGTGTCTTTACTACCTTCTAAACAAAGCAGTCGAGAACAGCTGCTAAGAAAACAACCTTTAGAGCAAGGCTTTTAAGAAAGAAACACAAGAACAGTTTTGAATGAGTGTTGTCTACCTGTGAGTCCCTGAACAAAATGTATGAACCTCATTTAATCCCTTCACTCATCAGTGCCCCCCCCTTTTATGCATCGTCCGTGTCTCAAGAACACCGATGACAGGAATTCTACTGCTAACTCAACATTCCACCTGATTTACAATAATCTTCGTGTTCTATTTGAAGCCACTGTGTCAACGCAGCAGCTTTTCATTTTATTTGTTTTAGATTATGCAGGGCATATTAGACGGCCGGCATTAAACGGGATGTAACATACAATTTAAGACATGTCATAACAGCTTACAAATTTAATAAGCTTCCCTGACAAATGTCTACAGTATATACACCACCAAATACAGAGTTTCACCTTGCCAGCTTGGAGAATAATGACACAATAGTCAGTCTGAATGCACCTCTAAAAACCCCAAGCATTCCATAATGCCAAATTACTACAGCAATGTATCTGGAATCATTCTATATTGAGACACAGGTGCTATCTGAATAAATTATTCAAAGCATAAAGTTGGAGATGACCATGTCCAAGAAAGACAGAACAAGTTCCACATTTGCATTTCATCAGCTGTCCTTTATCATCCTATGATTAGTTGTGTGTGGGCACCCTGAACAATTTAACAACGCCAAGTATATACAGTACATATTTTAGTAAAGTCGATGTTCTACTAGAAAAAAATGTAATACATCATATTCCCAAACACTAGCACATGTCCTGAATGTGTGTAAAGTCTACCAGACAACAACTTCTCTCTATTTCAGTTGCCCAAACACCCCGTTTCCCATATTTTACCAGTCACTTAATCCTTTAGACTCCTGATCGCCTACAATCTGTTCCATTTTCCACCCTTGTGACTTACTATCCAATCTAGCCTAGAAAACAGATCAGCAGTAGAGATGGGCACGAATTGCCGAACTGGCACTGGTTGGTTTTTCGACCAAACAGATGTTTGGTGCTTCTGAGCCTCACCTTCTTTGGCAGGCACTCATTCAAATGCTGCTGAAATGATGAAACAGTGTTTCGTTTTTCGTTTTGTGCCCATCTCTATTTTTCAGTGCTTCCTTCCCCCGCCCCCTCCAGGTGCTGCCTCGGAATGAATGCCTGCCGAAGGAGGTGATGGTCAGAAGCACCAAACATCTGTTTGGTCGAAAAACAAACCAGTGCCGGTTCAGCAGTTCGTGCCCATCTCTAATTTTCAGCAGCATTCTTCCATACTGCTGAGGATATACATCATGACTGAGAGGCAGCAATGTTACTTTTTTGAACTACTGCTCCCAGTATATCCTAGTTGTCATAGCTAGTTGAAGTCCTAAAACTAATTTTTTTCTACCTCTGACATAAACATGCTTTCAAATTCTCCAACATTTCTTTCTAAATTATTACGATTAAATGAGTATTTTTTTGAATTGTTACCTTAATCGGTCATATGTGTTTTTAAATTTCTTAAGTAATAGTAATAGTAATACTAATAAATTATAATTTAATACATTATATATATATATATATAATATATAATATATATATATATATATATATATATATATACACACATATATATACATATATATATATATATATATATATATATATATATATATATATATTATATAGGAATGCAATAAAAAAGTGATCCCATTTTTATGGGAAGCGATTTCCCCACTAGGTGATTGGTATATATAAAATCCAGCGTAGATAGCTGTGTGATAGATAGATAGATAATAATAATAATAATATATATATATATATAATAATATATAATAAAAAAATGCTTGGGAAGCGTTCGATAATTAATAATATAAAATAGAATAAATAAATAAATAAATAAAATAAATAATAATAAAATAAAATAATAATAATAAAAAAATAATTAAAACTTTATTTTTATGCTGCCTTTCTCCCCGAAGGGACCCTAACCCATTAAGCAACAAAGGATTAAGAACTTGTAAAAGCATATTAACTACACAAAACAATCAAATGTCCCAACTACTTTTACCTGACTTTTTGCTAGTGGAAGAAGCATCTGTGAAACTAGATATAGAGGCTGCATCTGTATCACTTGCAGAGGAAGCCAATGCAAGAAGTCGAGTGATATCTAGTTCGCTTTCTGTTGCAGTATCTGTACTCTGCGTCTGTTACAAAACAAAACAGCAGTATAAGGCTCAAACTGCAGGGATTTAATTCAACAATTAGTTTATATGCCATAAAAGCAAGCATCATTATGAGACTTCGATTTGCCAAGCAAAATATCTAATGGCATAAATATTCATGAATTATTAATTTTGCATGAAGACAAAATTGCCTTTTAGAAAAAGCAAAAACAATCTGTCACATGTATCAACAGCCCAAAACATTTGAGCATTATATTGTGCATCAAGGATAAAGGAGACAAAAGACTCTGAAGCAAACAGAAAATCATGAAACGATGGGGAGACCATTTCAATGAGATCTCCGGCGTTGAATTTCCACACCCACCAATCCCTGAAGGTATGCCAACCTATGGACCAATTCTGCCCCATTACCACCACAGAAAGTGCTAATCCTACAGATAGCATGAAGACTATGAAATCCCCTGCCTGGACTAAATGACCTCTCTGCTGATTTCTGGAAACTACAGGAACTCCAAGACACGGGGATACCTTGGCTAACTGAGTTCTTCAATGCCATAACCAATAGTGCCTGTGTACCAACTGATTGGTCAAGGAGCATAACGGTCCCCATATTCAAGAATAAGGGTGACTCAGCTTATAGTGCCAACTATCACCCAATCTGCCTCCTGACCCACATTATGAAGATCTCTGAGAAAACTCTGGACCAGTACAATAGCAGCATTGTTCAACTCACCGCCAACCAATGTGACTTGGTCCAAAGGATGTGGAAAGACTGATGCCATCTCTGCAACTTGTCAGCTCATAGAACAACACCAAGAGAGAACCCAACTATTGCAAATGGCGTTCCTAGGCATTTGACCACATCCTCTCCATAACCAAGGGTGCCAGAAGTACTCACTATGTCAAAATGTTACACCAGAACACCACCAGCCATGTGTGATGCTCCGTTGGCCTCTCTAACAGCTTTCCAGTTAACCGTTGGAAGGTAGCAAGGCTCTGCATTGTCACCACTCCTGTTCATGCTAGTCATGGATACTATCACACAAGACCTGCAACAAAATGCTCTCTAGGCCAGTGGTGGCGAACCTTCCAGATATTTTGGACCACAACTCCCACAGTCCTTTGTCATTGGTAATACAGGCTTGGAATTCTGGGAGTTGTGGTCCAAAACATCTAGAGTGCCAGAGGTTCACCACCACTGCTCTAGACCAGGGCTGTCCAACTTTGAACAGGCCGAGGTCTACTTTTTCCAGATGAAAGTGCCTGAGGGCTACTACACTAAAACCTCTACTTATGAATTTTATCTGTTCTGACCATATGCTCATTAAGTAGAGCAGCCCTTGAACTGCCCCGATCGGCTGAGACAGTGGGCTGGCAGACCCAGAGCTTTGCTGGGAGAGTGGTGGTCCTTGGGGTGGGGGAGGTAGAGGTGGAGAACTTATCCCCTCACATTTTTAATTGATGGCTGGCAGGCTACTTTTGAACCCTTCGTGGGAACCCCTGGTCTACCTGTTGGACAGGCCTGCTCTAGACCATGCTCTACGCTGATGTCATGCTTGCTACTACCACTAGGAAAAAACTGCAGTTGCACGTTCAGACATGGAATGACTGCCTCATCCACTTTGGACTCTGCCTAAACATCAAGAAAACTGAGTACCTAGAGACTGCTACCACTCATGGAACACTCCAAATAAATGGAGAAAACCTAAAGAAGGTGGGTATTTTCCAGTATCTTGGCTCCAATCTCCAAGGCAATGGTGGGATCAGTGGTGATGGGCAAGCAAGGATGAACGCAGCCTGACTGCGACTGGCAAAAACTCACCGCTATGTTTTGCAACAGATAATTGCCAATCTTGTTTTAGTCACTGGACTGATTCAGATAGTTGCAGTAGGACTAGATGTGGTCCCTCAGTTCCACAGGTGGCAGGCTGATCCTTCGCTCAAGAACCGGCCTGTTCGACGCACGGTGCTCAGCAGTGCCCCAATTACAGAAGCAGCCTGGCCCATTCTTCCCTGCCTCCCCGCACAGACGAGCACTGATCAGCTGACCAGGAAGATTCCCTGTCCCACCTTCACTGCTGGTAATAATCATAATGATGACGATGTTATCGCCAGTGGGACATTTCATTTTCCATGACTGCCTTCCAGTTTACTGGGTCCCACAATCTCCACAATCTAAACTTGTATATAAACCTTTGAACATGCATTTCACTACATGGGGCTGAAGCTCAAATAGAATACATCAATTAATATTTCAAGTGCCACAATACTTGCGTTTTTGTTATGGAAGCTGAGACAGGCTATCATGTGCTTTTTGCACAGCAGGATAATACAGCTGCTGTTCTAAAACAGTTTTTAACTGTGGATCCTCTTTATCAGCAAAGTAGAGAAAGAGCTAGAAAAACAGTATATTTAGGGGCTGAAGGCCCTGTCAAAATCAAGTCTCCTTCCGTTTAAGAGATTTGAGCACTGCCATAATGCAAGTTCTGTTGTATAAATCAGGGCTGCAAATCGATATGAAGCTCCTAAGTGCATGTGTATGTACAAAAACTGGCTCATCACCCGCTCCAAACTTCATACTTACGGGCAAAGCATCCTGAATAATACATCTGTCAGGCTTGTCACGGTTAGCTTGGTTGCTCTTCTGAAGGTATCTCCTCCATAAATTATACAAAACTTCATCCTGATAAGAACACATTACAGTGGACCCTCATATAACAAACTGTTTGTATAACATAAAATCTGTACAACATTAAAAATTCCGGAGATTATGGGAAATTTGCTCAACAGAATCACCCATGGGGCAAAAATGTACAACATAAAAATGGTTGTGATTAGGGATTACTCCATTCTCAATGCATTCCTATGGGAAATTTGTATAAAGGAAAATTTGCTTAACAGAATTTCATTCAGAACAAATTAATTCCTTTATACAAGGATACCGCTGTATTTATCGAGCTGCAAGTGGCTATGCATTTATCTGATACACACTGGTTCAGAAACTAACATATGGATGTGCAGTTACACTGGAAGAAAAGCAGTGGCATAGTTCACAGCTGCAAACTGGTCACAGTTACAGTTAGCTATAACTGGTTTGTGTTTAGACATCAGGATAAGCCGTAGTTGATCTAAGAAGTGAAAGCTTCAGAATTCATCTATGTAGACAAATCAGGAAGGGTGAGTGCAAATTAGAGGCTTGCCGATGCTTTCTTCTTGTCATGCTAATCCATAATTCAATGTTCGAGCATTACATGCAAATGAAGCCAGTGTGCTGGCTAGATCTACAGTATGTACCTTGAGCTGTGAAGAGACTCCTAAAGATTGCAGAGCTTCCGCTTGTTTCCAAAGAATGAACTGAAAGCCTTCACAGAGGTACCACTCCCAGCCTTGATCTAAATGATACACATACAGAAAACGGAATGTTAATAACCAACATTACACCAGTTAGGTATAATCCACTGTACTGAAGTTATGGGGGGGGGGATTACACTTTTGGGAGTGGCATCCCATGATTACATTGAATCTTTCTTGGCCGTGATTTAAATTATAATGGATGCAGTCAATCATGATCATGATCTGAATAAATTTGATTTTGATCTAAACTACCTTAGGCATCAATGAATGCAAGATACGAATATTGATACACTCAGCTTAATCTTTTCAATTTCTGTTCTTAAATATTACTCATAGAGGTGGATAGGGCATGTGCTAAGCAGAAAAGAAAACATACTTGATTTACTGGATGGTTTAATGAAGTCTTAGTTAAATATGGCTGGCAGAGTAAATGAAAGAGATCTGTAAATTTATGTATTAGAAAATGCTAGATTAAAATAGATGACAGGTATTAGAAAATTCCTATTGTACTTTTCATGAGAAGCAAAACAGGTTAATCCCTGCAGATCTAAAAGCCAGATTTTTAAAAAAAAAACCTGATTCTACTATAATTATTTTGCATTAATTAATATCTCATACAATCGTCCCCCGCCATTTCGTGGTTCATATATTGCGGTCCCGATATATTGCAGGACCACAGCATCGGAAGGCAAGGCCCCCTTGGGCAAGCTGCATGGGCCTGTTCGGGGCCTCCTGCTCTTACCCCAGGCCTGGCGTTGCCCTGAGCGGGCCGCCCTCCAACGGTCTTCCTGGGCCTGTGGGAGGCTCCAAGAAGTGGTTTCTGACAAACCGGAAGTCAATTCTGGAAAACCAGAAGTGCCTTCCGGATCGCTTAAAATCACTTCTGAGGCCTCGACTGCTCTGGGAAGCCCCGTCAGCGGCCTGTTTGGGGCAGTGCCAGGCCTGGGGTAAGTGTAGGAAGCCCCAATTTTCATTTCAAAAAAGCATTTATCGATGCTGGTTTTTAACTTTTCAGCTTGTATTTGTTTTTAAGGTCAATGCTTTTAATTAATTGAAATATTTTAATAATAGAGATAGATTAATTCGGTATTTAATGTGTTATTTATTTTTATTATTATTAATTTTACTTGTTTAACTTAGTGAGCTGCCTTGAGTCTTCTTGTGGGGGGAAAAGGCAGCTTATTAAATAAATTAAATAAATAAATAAATAAATAAATAAATAAATAAATATGGATTTATTTATTTTTAAACAAGTGTCTAATTCATTTCAGGAATCCTTAAAAAAAATTATCATTCTGCTCTCAAGAATCACTTTCAAGCTATTAGAATTAATGATAAATCTTTACATTTAAAAAACTTAGAAGTTACAATTCTCAAAGCATTATCTATGTTTTGATAGTTCCCATTATTATTCCCTCCCCCCCATGCAACTCCCAACATGCTTCTAGAATTTCCCGCACACAAGACTGGTAGTTTTGGTTCCCAGTTCTGCACCTACAGACATCTCTATTTTGAATGGTGATCCAAAGAATCCTAAATGGCACATTCTGATTACTATCTTTGTGCCCAAAACAGTATATATTTTGTCTCTGTGAAAGGAACAACAATAATAAACACTTTATACAAGGTGATCTTGCAAAGCTATTCTGCTCTAGACACATAAGGCAAGAAAGATGAAGTCAGCCATATTTTAACGATATCTGGAGTTTTTAAAATTACCAAATTTGTTCTTTCTTTTCAAGCCTTTAGCAATAGACTGTGCTCTGGCATTTGAAGTAGCATCAACAGTTATAACTTCTCGGATTCTCTGCAAGACAATTAGGCAATATACCAGGTTAACAAACACAAATATATTAGACACTTTCCCATTTCTTTACAGGAGAGGTTGACAGATTGGATTCATCCAGAGGCCAACTATATATCTTAACTCACGTTATCGAAACAATACTCAAATGGAAAATTGGATGTTATTATGATTAATAACCCAAATTAATGGTGATTATTTATAATACTCCACCACCACCTACCTTCCGAAACATAGATGAATGGAAGAAAAAGGGGTGAATGGAACAGGTGACATTTTTTAAACAAATTACTGTTCCAAAATGCTTCTAGAAACACATTGTTTCATTTAAAAGCTAAATGCAGGGATTTTGAAGCAAAAACGTTGGCTATTATACTGCAAAACTGACTGCGAAAACAGGTCCAAACTAAGTAACAGATATCTTTTCAGGAAAACATGCTTCTATGTAGATTGGTAACAAACATGCAAACTCACATTGAAGTCAGCTTGCTAGAATCAAAACAGTTCTTAAGCAACCTGATTGGTTTTTTGTATGGTAATACACATCGGCATCCTGAACCAGTAATTGTGCAACACAACTTTTTGGAGCTGGGAGGTCTGCAACGTTTAGGAAAGATCCTGCACCATATTACTGTATTTAATCTTTTTACAAAAAATAATATCAAGGAACAGTTTGATTCTTTTTAGCACTTGTATACTCACTGTGTTAGCTTTAATATTGTCTTTAATGACATAAGCCATCTTGGGACCTTAAAAGTTGGGGTAAAAATATTCTAAATAAGTAAAATAAATATTACTTACATCTATCACAGTGTGGCAAGATCTGCAATAAAATCTACCCTCTTCTGTGATACCCCAGTCAACAACAGAACATTCTGCACATGGTTCATTGTAGCCTCTCTAAAAATGAAAACAAAAGCAAATTAAATACATGGTTCTGAGTTTATAATATACTTTCATAGAGTCGATACTTCAAAGAATACATTGTCACCAAAATCTTTTTCCATTTTTACAGCCCAGGGAAGAGAAATCATAGAAGGTGCTGCAATTAATTGTGGCTCACTGATATGATGCCAGGTTTGTTATCAGGCATCTCTTCGGTCACTCAGGGCAACTACCTTGATTCCTTTTCCATGTGCACAAATATCCAACAACATTTTGGTCAACGCTTTGCACAGCACAGAGATATTAAGTAGTATTAATAACGTATCATAGCACTTGAGTTTAGGGGAAATAATTTTTAATGTATTGCACTGAAATAACTCATCTAGCCAAAATGTATGTATGTATGTATGTATGTATGTATGTATGTATGTATGTATGTATGTATGTATGTATGTATGTATGTATGTATGTATGTGTTTTATGCCTGTAAATATCAATATTTTTTAAAAGCATGTTCAGATCCAAGTTTTAATATGTTCAGTAGAACCTCATCCCAAGGAAGTGTGCAGAGGATTGCTGCTAATGTCTCGCCATGTAATACTATGCAAACATATCCTAGTACAGTTAGTGGAGGAGCAGAGAGACCTACTGGCTGCCTGAGAGAGATTTTTAATATGGATTATTATGCCTTACTAATGAGAATGTGCTTGCATTTATTTACCATTTCTCAGAGAGGAATTTATTTGCTCCCTGCTAATATTTGTAGACTTATCATTTTTAGTTCCAAACGTTATCTTTTAATGATGCAAGACACCTTTCTATATTCCTTCTTTTTAGCTTTACATATAGTCTTTTAAGGATGTAAGTAAGGCACCTTGGGTTCTCTTTAAGGAGAAAGAAGCAATTAAAAACATAAATATATAATAAGCCAACAATCCCACAGTGAAGCCTGCACCATTTAACACCCGGTTTATTTACTTTCAGCCCCTCAACGGGCTGCTGATGCCTCTGTATTTCCAGCTATAAAAACCTTTGGGTGCCTGCTTTTTCTTTTTAAACTACATTCTCACTCCGGGGGCGTCCGACGGGTTTCCAGGCGGGCACTCCCAAAAAAAAAAAAAAGGGGGGGGGGTCCCGACGGGTCTGGTGGGTCGATTCCCCCTCGGGGCAGAAATCCCTCTCCCTCTCCCTGACCCTGACCCTGACCCGGGGCACACACACACATACCCACGAGCTCCCCCTCCACGTGTCGCACCACCTGCCTGGTCACGACGGAACAGCCACCACCACACCGAGACGGGAAATCTTTTCCCGGCACGGGGAGGGAGGGGGCGAAAAATAAAGAAAAAAAGAAGAATTAATGACGGCGACGAATGGCTACCCAGGACGACCCCGCCGTCCAGGAGGCACACCGAGCTTTCTGGAACGAAACGAGAGGAACAGCTGGAAGGCGGACCGTCCCCGTCCAGCTGAAAACCGCCATAATAATATATAAATAAAAATAAAAAATACTGCCCGAGCTCCAGAGCGCCCACAGCACTTCCTCGAAACGACCCCCCTGCAATTGCACACCCCCCCCCCAAAAAAAAACTTCACCGTCTCTTCCTGCTCCATCGCGTGGTCCCTTTGCGGCCTTCCCTTTCTTCGCCAAAATCAGCGCCCTGGCGACAGCGCCATGGCAACCGCCTGGCCTGGCCGGGGAGCCCTTCCTCCCGTGACAACCCGCCGGCTGGGAAACAAGAGCCGCAGCCTTTGGGTTCGGGGGGGCTCCCTCTCGACTCCTTCTGCTCTCTCTCTCTCGCCTCCCAAGGGGGAATGAAAAGCCGCCGGTTTTTGCTCCTGTTTTGTCTTGTGGCTGGCCGATGTGTCATATGTGTGCAAAAGTGCAACCGCGGAATTGGCTCTGCATGCCTGACAGGTGGGCCGAGGAGCAGCAGTCCAGAAGGTTCCTTCTACAAACGCTCTTTGGTGCTAATAACCATGCTTCCTTTGAAACACAGTAGTACCTTGTATAAAGGAATTAATTTGTTGCAAATGAAATTATGTTGAGCACCTTTTCCTTTATACAAATTTCCCATAGGAATGCATTGAAAACAGAATGATCCCATTTTTATGTTGTACGGATTCATCCCATAGGCAATTCTGTTAAGCAATTTCCCCTACCTCCGGAATATTTTATATTGTACAAATTTTATGTTATATAAACCGTTTGTTATACAAGGTTCCATTGTAAACTGCAGAGGTCAATATCATAACAATATCTTGTAAACGTGCAACAATATACAGTGGACCCCCGTATAACAAATGGTTTGTATAACATAAAATCTGTACAACATAAAATAATTCCAGAGATAGGGGGAGATTTGCCTAACATAATCGTCTATGGGGAAAATCCGTACAACATAAAAATGATCACGATTTGAGATTAATCTGTTTTCAATGCATTCCTATGGGGAATTTGTATAAAGGAAAATTTGCTTAACAGAATTTCATTCAGAACAAATTCCTTTATACAAGGTACCACTGTAACTGCAGCCTTACTGCCCGATGGAGAAGCAATTTCCCGTAAACCTCAGAAGAATTTTATTCCGGGTAGATCCTGAGCTAAATGATGTGGTTTACTATCTATCTTAAGCAGATTTTTAGCATTTTAAGTTTTTAAGCATTTTAAGTCTTCAAGCAAATTTTAAGCATTTAGGTCATTTTAAGTGGAATCGTGTTCATGTGGTTCTTGTTTGGTTGGTTTGGTTGTTTTTGGTTTGCGTAGTGCTGGAACAGCACTTAATTTCGTTGTACATATTGTGCACAATGACAATAAATTTCTATTCTATCCTAAAGCTTCTACCTGGAGATGTGTTCTGATTTGCTGTAGAGATTTAGAGAAATCTCACACTCAGAAGATTTTGCCCAAAGGAATGGGTGGGAAACTTCAAGCACCAGGGAACAGTAGTATCTGGTTCACTTTGGAGCTTGCTAGTCATGGAAAAGTGAGGACCCCAGTGCTGTGGGTACAAGGTTTGAATTGTATCCCACAGAATTGCATCCCACAGAGCACATTTTGATGAGCAGACAGAAATCCAGTCGGCTCGCAGATCTTGTTTTAAGATATGGCCTTCAAGTTACGGCTGCCTTGTCAAAATTTGAAGCATTCAGTAGATCCCAGGAGAGGCCATACACATCTATAATTGAAGCATTTCTTGATTCCAAGTTAAAATTGTACTATGACTGAAACTCAACACCTCTCTAAAAACAGTTAGCACTAAGAAAGAAAGAGAAAGGAAAGTCCAATGCTGCAAAGAGATATACTGCATAGGAACCTGGAATGTGAGATCTATGAACCAGGGTAAGCTGGATGTGGTCAAACGTGAGATGGAAAGAATAAACATTGACATCCTGGGCATCAGTGAACTTAAATGGACAGGAATGGGTGAATTCAGTTCAGATGACTATCACATCTACTACTGTGGGCAAGAATCCCATAGAAGAAATGGAGTAGCCTTCATAGTCAACAATAGAGTGAGAAAAGCAGTGCTGGGATACAACCTAAAAATGATAGAATGATCTCAGTACGATTCCAAGGCAGTCCTTTGAACATCACAGTAATCCAAGTTTATGCTCCAACTACCGGTGCTGAAGAGTCTGAGATTGACCAATTTTATGAAGACTTACAAGAACTTCTAGAACTGACACCAAAGAAAGATGTTCTTCTCATCATAGGGGATTGGAATGCTAAAAGTAGGGAGTCAAGTGATAAAAGGAATAACTGGCAAGTTTGGCCTTGGAGTTCCAAATGAAGCAGGGCAAATTAATTGAGTTTTGTCAAGAGAACAAGCTGGTCATTGCAAACACTCTTTTCCAACAACACAAAAGGCGACTCTACACATGGACATCACCAGATGGACAATACCGGAATCAGATTGACTATGTTCTCTGCAGCCAAAGATGGAGGAGCTCTATACAGTCAGCAAAAAAACAAGACCTGGTGCTGACTGTGGCTCAGATCATCAGCTTCTTATTTCAAAATTCAAACTCAAACTGAAGAAAGTAGGGAAGATCACTGGGCCAGTCAGGTATAACCTAAGTCAAATCCCATATGAATACACAGTGGAAGTGAAGAATAGATTCAAGGAACTAGATTTGGTGGACAGAACACCTGAAGAACTATGGATGGAGGCTTGTAACATTGTACAGGGCTGCAATGAAAAATATTCCAAAGAAAAGAAAATGCAAGAAAGCAAAGTGGTTGTCCAACGAGGCCCTACAAAGAGAAGGGACGCAAAATGCAAGAAAGCAAAGTGGAAAAGGGCGGCCTTCAACGAGGCCCTACAAATAGCGGAGGAGAGAAGGACGCAAAATGCAAGGGAGAAAGGGAAAGATACAGAAAATTGAATGCAGACTTCCAAAGAATAGCAAGGAGAGACAGGGCGGCCTTCTTGAATGAACAGTCCAAAGAAATATAGAGGAAAACAATAGAAAAGGAAAAACCAGAGATCTGTTCAAGAAAATTGGAGATATTAAAGGGGCATTTCGTGCAAAGATGGATATGATAAAGGACAAAAATGGTAGGGACCTAACTGAAGCAGAAGAGATCAAGAAGAGATGGCAAGAATATACAGAAGAATTATATCAGAAAGATCTGGACGTCCCTGATAACCAAGATAGCGTAATTGCTGACCTGGAGCCAGACATCCTGGAAAGTGAAGTCAAGTGGGCCTTAGAAAGCATTGCAAACAACAAGGCCAGTGGAGGTGATGGCATTCCAATTGAACTCTTTAAAATCTTAAAAGAGGATGCTGTAAAGGTGCTGCATAAGATATGCCAGCAAATTTGGAAAACCCAGCAGTGGCCAGAGGACTGGAAAAGATCGGTCTACATTCCAATTCCAAAGAAAGGAAACGCCAAAGAATGCTCCAACTATCGCACAATTGCACTCATTTCACATGCTAGCAAGGTTATGCTCAAAATTCTACAAGGCAGGCTTCAGCAGTATGTGGAAAGAGAACTTCCAGAACTACAAGCTGGATTTAGAAGGGGCAGAGGAACTAGAGACCAAATCGCCAACATGCGCTGGATTATGGAGAAAGCCAGAGAGTTCCAGAAAAACATCTACTTCTGCTTCATTGACTATGCCAAAGCTTTCGACTGTGTAGACCACAACAAACTATGGCAAGTCCTTAAAGGAATGGGAGTGCCTGAACACCTTATCTGTCTCCTAAGAAATCTATATGTGGGACAAGCAGCAACCGTCAGAACTGGATATGGAACAACTGACTGGTTTAGAATCGGGAAAGGAGTACGACAAGGCTGTATACTGTCACCTTGCCTATTTAACTTATATGCAGAGTACATCATGAGAAAGGCCGGTCTGGATGAATCTCAAGCCGGAATTAAGATTGCCGGAAGAAATATCAACAACCTCAGATACGCAGATGATACTACTCTAATAGCAGAGAGTGAGGAAGAATTAAAGAACCTCTTAATGAGGGTGAAAGAGGAGAGTGAAAAAAAATGGGCTGAAGCTCAACATCAAAAAAACTAAGATCATGGCCACTGGTCCCATCACCTCCTGGCAAATAGAAGGGGAAGAAATGGAGGCAATGACAGAGTTTATTTTCTTGGGCTCCTTGATCACTGCAGATGGCGACTGCAGCAACGAAATAAAAAGACGCCTGCTTCTTGGGAGGAAAGCAATGGCAAACCTAGATAGCATCCTAAAGAGCAGAGACATCACTTTGCCAACTAAGGTCAGGATGGTTAAAGCTATGGTTTTTCCAGTAGTGATGTATGGAAGTGAGAGCTGGACTATAAAGAAGGCTGATCGCCGCAGAATTGATGCTTTTGAGCTGTGGTGCTGGAGGAGAGTCTTGAGAGTCCCCTGGACTGCAAAGAGATCAAACCTATCCATTCTGAAAGAAATCAACCCCGAATGTTCACTGGAAGGACAGATTTTGAAGCTGAGGCTCCAGTACTTTGGCCACCTCATGAGAAGAGAGGACTCCCTGGAAAAGTCCCTGATGCTGGGAAAAATCGAAGGCAAAAGGAAAAGAGGACGACAGAGAATGAGATGGTTGGACGGTGTCATCGATGCAACCAAAATGAATTTGACAAAACTCCGGGAGGCAGTGGAGGATAGGAAGGCCTGGCGAGCTCTGGTCCATGGGGTCACGAAGAGTCGGACACGACTGAACAACAAGAGCCTATTCCCTTTTTTCAGTTTCAGCAAATACTTAACGGGGTGTATGTGTACTAGGGTCTTCACTGTTAGAAGGCCAGCTGCCAACTGGAGAATGGAGGTCTCCATTCCATTAGTAAGGACTAGAATGGCTCATCAATATTTGTTCTCGGCCTAGGGTGTTTCTAAATGCATTTTCTGGTTGGGTCCCCTTATTTCAGCACCATAGCAGATTTGAGAAATGACTTTAGCCTCACTAAAATACCCATGTTGATTCGGTGCCCCTTTCCTCATAGCGCTACGAGGCCTTTAGCAAACCTGATTTACTTAATTGCAAATCAGGTTTGCTAAAGGCCTCTGTGAGGAGTGGGCTGTGTAAGGGTTCCGTTAAACGTATCAACAGTTCCGGAGGAAAAACGCCCCTGGACTCTGTTTCTTTATCAAAATAAACTAAGCTTTTATTTATACAACTTGTAGGCATCGCTTCTTTGTCAGAGGAGGTGACATCAAAAAAACATTGAATCATCAGAACACTGTCCCTTGAGTAACCTGTTCTCTACATCAACCTCAGCATAGAACAGGTTACAAGGACTTTTTGTGGTGATGCAGTCTCGTCATTGAGGGACCAGAGCACCGTGTCCCTCAGCAAGGGTGTTTGACATATTCTGGGGAGGTTTCCCACCCCCAACCAGGGATCCATTTTGTAATATATCCTCTTCCTCTAGACACAGTAATTGTATTGTTGCTATTTACCGATGCACAGGATACAGGGATTGGCACTGGCAACCCAACATCTTTAGCAGTTATGATTTCTTCCTCTGTTTGTGTTTTCTTGTCTGTTACCCTCACTGTCTTCACTCTATCCTTCTGGGTCCAAACTGTTGTGGGGATAAGCTTCTGAGTTGTCATAACTGGAACCATTTGCCATTTCAGAGGCAACAGCTTCTTGGTGGCATGGGTCCGAGTTTCTCTGCAACAGCAGACAAGATTATGTCAGCACACTAGCCTTCCCCTCCTTCTTCCCTCATTATTCCTTACTTAAGCTTGCCATTAAGAGATCTCTGTGACGGTTACTTCACGTCCTTCCTCGTTCCGAGTTGACGTTCGTTTCGTGATCACGTCGCTCGCTGTCACGTGGTCTTGTCCTGGTACTGTCCCTGTTCCCGTGTACCCACAGGCGTGATTAATGGTACCGTGATGACTGTTACTGCACGTCCTTGTTTCGTGACAACATCTGAACTTCTCAGCCTTTGTTCTCGGTTTTTTCTTTGGTCCGACCTTCCGTTTTTCAATATTTCGAATCTCCTCAACTTTGCCTTCAATGCGTTATGAAGCTAAAATTGAGGCATTTGTCTTTTAATCTCTCTGCACTGCATTGCTGACTCCATAGGGAATGTACTGGCGAATGGCACTTCGCACTCCTGCCACTAGATGGCGAATGGCACATTGCGTGACGAGCCTTACCTCATGGGCACTCGTCTCGGAATGAGAACTGAGACGAGCAGATTCCCGAGGCCAGGGAGGGGAATTACTCATCTTGCTTAAATCCCAGTTCAGGGGGCGTGGTTGGGATGAACTCCTGTTGTCACGCAATGGACGTGGAGTAACATTTATTCGTACCGGTCCCAAGTGGGATGGCGAACCGCAATGAAAGGGACGTGAAGTAACGGCCTTTGTCTTCTCCTATTACCTTGTTAAATTTGCCAAAGCTAATTAGAACACAAAGCCAATTAGAGCAATATCTCTTATCACTAAAGCTAAAGCTCACCAATTAGAGCAATGCACATAGGTATACAATACATGTAGAAATGCATAATAATTTAGACCTCCTATGTAAGGCCTCTTTAACTATATTTGGGGAATTTCTTGCTGCACCACAAAGAAATGATGTAATCAGCTATGTGTGTGTGTGTTGTGTCGTTA
The DNA here is from genome assembly GCA_037367245.1 of Phrynocephalus guinanensis. Taxonomy (NCBI): domain Eukaryota; kingdom Metazoa; phylum Chordata; class Lepidosauria; order Squamata; family Agamidae; genus Phrynocephalus; species Phrynocephalus guinanensis. The sequence goes on along the minus strand of CM074733.1, from coordinate 172,902,598 downwards.
CAGTCGTGACCGACTCTCCGTGACACCTGGTATTCCCTGGTGGTCTCCCATCCAAGTACTAACCAGGGCCGACCCTGCTTAGCTTCCGAAATCAGGCGAGATCGGATGTGCTTAGGGCATCTAGGCAGCTGAATAATCAGCTCTGGTACAGGGATTAATAAAAGGAGGCCTCTTCAGACAATAGGAGAGCTCCTCCGCTGGTTCGGATCTGTGTGTGTGTGTGTGTGTGTGTGTGTGTTCTTCAAAGTGTTTTCCCATTAGTCCAGCATCCAGCTGCCCCGGCTGCCCCCAGTTAATGCAACAAACTGTCACCCCAACTGCCCCCACCTGCACACTCTTCTCCCTACTGTCCTTTAAATCGTCTTTTGCCCCTCCTTCCTTCACATGCCATTCCTCCTCTGACAAGTCAATTCAAGAGGAACCCTCCAAGCAACCTCTCCTGCTGCTGCCCCTCTCATCCCTTCCTCAAACTCCCATTTAACCTCTTTGTCCCACTTTATTAGATCATTATCATTTCCATTGTTTTGCTTCTTTCTCGCTTCTTGACTTGTTATATGCCTCTGCGGCTTTTCCGTTTCTATCATTTCTGTTCTTTTCTGTCCCTGCTTCATTTCCACTTCTTCGGACGACAAACTGCCCTCACTTTCACAGGCTGCCAAATAGACATGGATCTTTCATTTATTTTGAATTTCAGCTCCCAAAATTCACCAGGAATTCCTCAAGGTAGAATTCTGGGAGATGCAGTCCAAACCCAGGCGTTTAAAGACTTCCATCTGGGCCTTGATCTTTTTTTAATGTCGGCCATTCAAGAAGAAGGACACAGTTCCTGGTCATGCCGGGGAGTAGCAAGGATTGATGGGAATCTCAGGGCATTAGGGACAGGTCATCTTGCTCCCTACTAGGCTGTAGAGGAGTGGCTCACAGCCTTGAGTGCCCAGGTGTTTTTGGACTAAAACTCGAAGAAAGCTTCACCACTAGCACTGACAGCCAGAATTTCTGGGTGTTGTAGTCCAGGAACATCTGGGGACCCAAGATTGGGAGCCACTGAGGGCCTTTTCACACGACCCCTAAGATCCGCTGGCCACTTAAATTCGGACCAGAGATCTTAGGGGTTTGTCGCTGTTCCTGCGTTCCCACCCCTTCCGCACTCCTGGCTGCTGGCTGCGTGAGGGGAGGGAGAAAAAACAGGAAGAAAAGAATGCCGCTCACCTCCGTTCTGCCGTCCCGGCACTGCATTCAGATCTCTTAAAGGGGCGGGGGGCAAAAAAAGAACAAACAGAAGCAAGGAGAGGCCGGCAGTCACTACTGTTATATCCGCATCAGGAATTTTCACCTCCAGAGAGCAGGTACCTGAAAAGTGCGCTGGGACGTGCTTAGGTGGGCGTGGTTGCACTTAATTATCTGTAAACTCCGGAGCTGGTGGGGAAATAATTTTAAGCTCCGGAGCTGGGAGCCATTTGCAGCCGAGTTTAGGGGTCATGTGAAAAGGCCCTTAGAAAGCCTCTGAAAGAATTATTCTTTAAACTACAGTTTTGGGGCTCCATCTCCCAGGATTCTGACTGGTGGAATGAATCTCTAGCAAATTCAGGGAATTGCAAGACACTACCAAATAATATATGATAGTCCCATCCCTAATACTGAACCCATAATTTTTTTTCAAATTTAATTAATTTGTTAATTTAAAGATTAACAAATGTATTACAGGCTGAGCTTTTGTTGCAATCTCATGAAGAGTACAGTACAGTATTTGAGGCGTCATGTTTATATGGCGAGAATAGGTGGTTTTGGAGATAGAAAACCAAGTGAAATAGGATATGGAAAGTGACAATTGGATGATTAACCACTACTGAGTTTTAATTGTTAATAACTTCATTAATTAATAACTGCAATCATTGCATTAATGATGGACATGTAATGAGCTAGGCTTTTGTTGCACCTCATTTAATCTTACTTAAGATGCTTTGCCCAGATCCCAAAAGCAAAGATGGTAATCAGCAATTGTTTTGTTATCTGGAGATCCATATTTTACAAAATCCACAAGCAGCTCCCCGTGATGATTTTTCTAACTCTGCTTCTTATATTCTTCACTAATTTATGCTCATAAAGATAACTAGGGAAAGGCAGCAAAGCTAGGGAAGATTATTGCTTGATGACAGATAATGCTTCTTGTGATAGTCATAGTTGTTCTAATGTATGGGAACAAGCACCTGATCTGGCAATGCAAAATAAATAGGCCAAGGATAAAGAGTAGCTGCATCTCATGACAAAGATCTCATTGCTAAAGGTGTGGGTTGCCTGTGAGTTTATCTGTAAGTTGAGTCATGGCAAATGGACTTCTTTTTCTTGAGAGAGAGAAATGCTTCACTGCTCATCCAGCTTCATCAGTCTGAATAAAACTAGTTGCAAGTCCTCCATCTTATAGTATGCTTTGACCACTTGTCACCCTGGTTTGAAATAGGCTTATGAGATGAACAATGGCCTGAATGGGCTCATTAGGTAGACAGTAGTAAACATAGCCTTAAGGTGAACCAAGGTGACAAGAGGTCAAAGTGAGCTATAAAATGGGGGGACTCGCAACTAGCTTTATTCAGACTGATGAAGCTGTTTGGATGAGCAGTGAAATGTTTCTGTCTCTCAAGAAAAAAAGTCCAGTTGCCATGACTCAACTTCCAGATAGGTGTGGGTTGAGTGCATGACTGCATGAAGACATTTCAGATGGCAGTTAGATTGCTAGTTCTTTGCAGCTTATATATAACTGCTGTTGTGCACTTAATTTCCCTGTGATAACTTAGGCGGTTACTTCACATCCCTTTCATCCCTCTTTACTGTCCCGCTTGGGATGGTACGAAAAAAACTTACTTCACGTCCATAGCTTGACAGCAGAAACTCGTTTCGACCACAACCCCCTGAACCAGGAACAGAGTGTGATAATCTGTACCTGCCCCTGGGCTGGGGAATTCTCTTGTCACACTTTGATCCCAGTTCTTGTTCCGAGACAAGGGACGTGAAGTAACGGCAAAGCCGACTGGAGCTCCTGCACCAGGCCAGGCTCGGCTGCCTGCCTAGCCCTGCAGGAGAAGGCGACTCTTGAAGGGACAGGCAGAGAGCCACTGTCAGGCGTAGGTCTGTCCTCCTTGGGTCCCGGAGGCGGGGCTGAGCTCTCCTTGCCTGCTCGTCTGCCAGCCCGCAGACTGCTGAGTTCAGGGCGAGGGTGTCTTGGCCCACCGCCCCCACACCGCTGCTGCCGCCGCTGCTTACCCGCAACAAGTGGTGATGTTGCAGCCGCTTGTACTCGCCCGGCTTCTCCTGCCAGGCCTCCCGAGACAGCCTGCGTGCCCGCAGCGGGGAATCAAAATATCAAAAAACGGAAGCCCGACAATTTTTAAAAAGGCTAAACGAAGCCAGAGAAATCCAGTAGTAGTCACGAAACAAGGACGTGAAGTAACAGTTGTCACGAGATAAGTAATCACGCCCCTGGGTAAATGAAAACAGGGACTGAACAGGGACAAAAACCACATGACTGTAAAAACATGCTGTCACGGAACGAACATAATCGCAGAATGAGGTACGACGTGAAGTAACCGCCCTAGATTCATTGAGTTGAGGTTTGGCCATTTGGACCTTCAGCCTAGGTCAGTGTTGGAAAACCTATGGCATGGGTGCCAAAGGTGGCACTCAGAGCCCGTTCTGTGGGCACCCAACATCACCCCTTTACAGCCACCTGTATTCAGGTTAAATTGCTGTGTTGGCACTTAGCGAAAAATTAATGGGTTTTGAATCACAGTTTGGGTGCTCGGTCTGTAAAATGTTCGCCATCACTGCCCTAGGATATATAATTCTACCTACCCTCTTGCTTCCTCCCGGAGATTCTAGGCCAGGTTAGTTGAGTTAGCAGTAGACCCCCTCCAGTTTCAACAGGGCTTACTCTGACATATTTCAAATCTGCACACACTGGCAGTGTACATAAGCCTGCTTTTCCTTCTGTGTAAACTAATAATACAAGCAATTTTTAAAATACAGTGACCCCCTGCCTATTGCGGGGGTTAGGGACCCGACCTGTGATAATTGAAAATCCACAATATATGGATAAAGGTCGGGTTGGGTCTGGGGGACCTAGCTGGGTGCATTTGTACTTACCCCCAGCCTAGTGCTGCCTCAAATCGGCCTGGGAGGGCCTTCCCGGGCCTTCTGGAAGCTCCAAAGGACCTCCCTATAAACTGGAAGTGACTTCCAGATCACGAGAAGTGACTTCCAGATCACCAAAAATCATTTCTGAGGCCTCCGGCAGGCTTAAAAAGACCCTTGGAAGCCTCATAAATGATTTTTGGCAATCTGGAAGTGACTTCCGCTTTACCGGAACTCATTTCCAGTTCTCAGAGAGGCCCAGGAAGGCCCTCCCAGGCCCTATTCGGGGCAGCACCAGGCTGGGGTAAGTATGGATGCCTGAAACAGGCCTTTCGCCCCTTACCCCAAGGGGCCTTTTTCATATACAGTGGTACCTTGTATAAAGGAATTAATCCGTTCCAAATGAAATCATGTTAAGCAAATTTTCCTTTATACAAATTTCCCATAGGAATGCATTGAAAACAGAGTGATCCCATTTTTATGTTGTACAGATTCGCCCCATAGGTTATTCTGTTAAGCAAATTTCCCCTATCTCCGAATTTTTTTAAGTTGTATAGATTTTATGTTATACAAACCGTTTGTTATACAAGGGTCCGCTGTACTGCGGTCCGCGATGAAACGGGACCGCAGTATATGAACCACGAAAGGGCGGGGGACCACTGTAGTTGTACTACCCTGGGAGGAGGGAGGAGGAGACATACCAGGAAAACAGTAGAGGAGCCCTGCCAGAGGAAACTGGTGACTTACTATAAGTGATGAACCACACATAACTAGATGATTAAGACACTTAACAACATTCTATCCAATTCCACCTCTGGTTCTGACTTTTTTTCTATAATGTTTATTATTTTTTGGTTTTATTTTTACATTGGTGATTATGTTTTTGGTCTTGTTGTCATTTATTTATTTTTGTTAATGTTATTGTATCATTGTTTATTTTACCTGATCGATTTATAATTTGTCTGTTTTGCTGTTGTTCACCCAGATTGGCCTCCAGGCTAGATGGGCAGTAAATGAAAAGAATAAATAAATAGGTAAAAGAAATAAATACACGAGTAATAGTGAAGTTCTGGATGGAGACTGTGTTTTAAATGAAGCACAAAGAATAGAATGTGTTAATTAAATGTAGGAGTGGGCATTTGTGTTTGTTTGTTGCATTTCTATACACCCAGCTAATGGAGAACCACTACTCTGGGTGTAACCAATAAAATAACTCCCCACCTCCACTCACAACCAAAGAGTATTAAGGAGCATATGCATGAAGTGACAAAAGAGAAACTCCAGTAAGAACAGTTAAATGCAATCAATTTTAAAGATTTTGGGCCAAAAGATATACCACAGTGGAACTATTCTTAAAGGCTTTTTAAAAGAACTCTTTAAAGACCCACAGCACTGAACCCTGGGAGGAGCAGATAGCATGGGTACCAGTTATTTGGCAGAGATGTTCCAACAGAGATCAAGGTCCCCTATTATTAAGGGCCTGATAAGTCAATATTCTTCTTCAAGTGCGATGTCCTCGTAGAATGTTGGTGATCGGTAGCCTGAACTGGTTCCTATCGAAAGCTAAATCAAATATTAAGTCAATATTAACACCTTGAATATGTCACAGAAGCAACGGAGGCAGGCCAGGATTGGGGAAGTGTGATCACATTTCATAGCCTCCCAAACCAACCTGATCACTGCATTTTGGACCCACTGAAGCTCTCATACTGCCTTCAAGGGCAGCCCCGCATATAAAGCACTGCAGTAATCTCTGATATTAGCAACACATGAACTAGTATAGTAAGGGATTTCCTGCCCAGATGGGCATGCAACTGTACATCTTCCAGAGCTGGGAGAAGGCAGATCTGCTTCTCTATGGAGACAGACAGATCCAGAAGCACACACAAGTTGCATACCTGGCTCTTTAAGAGGAGTGTAGCCCCATCCAGACCTGGCAGAATACCACCTGACCAGTCAGGTTCCCCATCCACCAGCAAGATATTTGACTTGCCAGGACTCAATTTCAGCCTGTCGGCCCTCATCCAGGCCATTTATCGAGGCCAGGCAGTGCTCCAGGGTCTGTAGACCCTCCACTGACAAAGATGTAAAGGAGAGATGGAGTTGTGTGTCATTGGCATATTATTGACAGTGGACTTCAGATCTCCAGGTGTGACCTCACCCAGCAGTTTCGTATACAGTGGTACCTCAATTTACGAATTTAATCCGTTCCAAATGCATGCTCTTAAGTCGAACTACTCTTAAGTTCGGGTACTGTACCTATCTCAAAAATTGAAAAAAGAAGTTAAAAATAAAAAAATGAAAAAAAAAGTTGAGCAGACCATATCTAAAGTTTGTAAGGCAGCAGTTAAAATGCCAACAGATTTCCGCTCTTAAGTCAAAATGCTCTTAAATCGAGCTGCTCTTAAGTCGGGGTACCACTGTATATGTTTCAAAGGAATGGGGAGATGATCAGTCCTGTTGGGACTCCATGACAGAGAATCCACAGAATCAAGCTGCACCATCTGGCAGTGATTGTCACGAAAAGATGCAGTGTAACATTAAGACTCCAATCCCTAAACTTGACAGCCTCCAATCCAATAGGATGTGTGGAAGGTATTTATTTATTTATTTATTTATTTATTTATTTATTTATTTATTTATTTGATTTTTATACCACCCATCTGGCAGCACAGCCACTCTGGGTGGTTAACAACAATTCATTGTTCATTCCTCAGTGTGCACACAAGAGACTCCCCAATCCCAAACAGCAATGGTATCAAAAGCCTCAGAGACATCTAGGAAAAATAACCCTTTGTACACGACCCCCTAAACTCCGCAGCAAATGGCTGCCAGCTCCGGAGCTATACAATTGTTTCCCCACCAGCTCCGGAGTTTGCAGGAAATTAAGTGCGACCACGCCCTACCTAAGCGCATCCCAGCGCACTTTTCTTGTACCTGCTCTAGAAGGGTGAAAATCCCCAGGTCCGGATTTAATCTGGTGAGTGCGGGGCTCTCCTCGCTTCTGTTTTTTTTTTTTTTTTGCCTCCTGCCCCTTTAAGAGAAGGGGCGGGAGGCAAAAAAAAAAAACAGAAGAGAAGGAATCAGGACAACGATGGGGCTCCGGGCAGCTTCGGAGGTGAGCCTGCATTTTTTCCTCTCTTTTTTCCTCCCTCCCCTCACGCAGACAGGATCAAGGAAGTGCGGAGGGGTGGGGACGCAGGAAGAGCAACGAACCCCCAAGATCCCTGGTCCGAATTTAAGTGGCCAGCGGATCTTAGGGGTCGTGTGAAAAGTCCCGAAGTTACAGTCCCCTGGTCAGCCTCTCTTAATAGGTCATGAACCAGAGAGACCAAGCCCTCAGTTCCATGATCTGTCCTGAAGCCTGGCTGAAATTAATCCCAACAAAGAACAGCTGCAACAAATCTGCCACAACCCTGTTTGCTCATGAAGGAGTTATTAGCAATAGGTTGCTAAGAGTAGATTTTTTTTGAGAATGGACCAAACCAAGTAGTCCATTCATATCCCTGGCAGATTTCAAAACTCAGGAGGAATATGTGTCATGGGGGTGGAGGGGTTGCAGCTTCACAGCATACAAATATTTTGACCACATCATCAGATATTACAGGTCAATGTTTCTCACATAAAAACAGACAGGACAGTATGCTGAACAATCCAAGAAGATCAGCTGCATCACTGATGGGGCCAGGATACCATCAGACAACCTCAACTGTAGATGAAAAATAGCTACAAGCAATTGCATCCGATTGAGATGCATTAATCTGTAGCCATTGGTGAGATCATGGACCACTTGATCAAGTGCCACCTGCTGATCTGAAGTCTGACTCATGAGTTTGGTGTGATAAGGTATCTTCACAGTTTTTAAAGTGCTCAGGTATTGGCTGGATACATATTGCTGCTTTGCAACTCCCATGATCTCTCATACATGAACGTGTTGATTAGAGTTGACCTGTATTGCAGTCCGGAAGCATGGACTACAACTTGCCCATCTCTTATTTAGTACAAGGAACACTTGCACAAGGAACACTTAGAAACGACTTGTATTTTGCTTTGTGTATGAGCTGTTCAGTGCAACAGTACTAAGTACTGTATTAGTTAGTTAGTTGTTTGATTTGTAGATTGCCTTTCCCCTAACAAGAACACAGCAACATACCAATCATGAATTTTCTAGTGTTATTATGTTTTAGCAATCATTCTGCACGATTGGGATTTTTATGATTATGTGGTACCATCTGTATCATAATACAGCATACAATTTCCATAACATAAATCTAGAATGTGACACAAGCCATAGCATGACTGTTATTACATCAATCTAGAAGTTGAGCCATGGCCACTGGATTTCTTTTCTTGAGCGATTGAAACGTTTTGCTGCTCATCCAAACAGCTTCATCGGTCTTAGAAAAGCTAGTTGCGAATCCTCCATTTTATAGCTCACTTTGACCTCTTGTCACCCTGGTCTGTAATAGGCTCTTAAGATGAACAATGGCCTGAATAGGCTTGTTAGGTGGACAATAGTCTCCATAGTCTCATTGTCCACCTAACACCTCCCTCCCTGAGTTAGATTATCTTTTTCTGAAGCTCCTTGTGTCAAAACCCCTTTTTGATTTACCACAACAGTATGTCTGATTTAGCCTTGCCCCAAAGTGTTGTGGAGAAGTTTAAAGGATGGCTAGGCCTATCCACCTATTGCTGCCTGAAGTCATCTTTCTAAAGGGCCATTAAGGATCCCCTAACCAAGCCAGTGGCCTTACCTGAGGGCATTTTGCTCAAGGTCCCCTTAAGCTTGGATCTGGTTCCACTACTGACTGTGTTGAGGGCTGCACCCTTATTTTAGCAGTGACACTTAATATCTGTATAGCCCTTTGAAACATTTAAAGAAATCTTACATGTATTATCTTGTTGCAATCTTTATGCAGCTATGTAAGGTGATTATTATTATACTCTAAGGCTTGCCTAAGGCCATCTGCTAATGGAAATATTCACACTGGGAAGATCAACCCTGTTTCTTATTCCTGCTTGGTATCTTGCACTCGGCCTTAAAAACCACCAACATGAATTTCTAAAATAAACATGTGTGTATGGGAGCTTATAGTAACACAACCCTGATCCAACCTTAGTGTCCCCCCCCCACAAGCTACTCATGATTAAAGAGAGAGATGCCAGGAGAGCTCAATAGGGATATTCCCCTTGTCAGATCTGGCTTGTTCTATGATATAATGGACATTACTTCACGTCCTACCTTGTTCCGCGATTACGTTTGTACCGTGACAGCATTGTTCGCGGTCACGTGGATTTGCCCCTGTTCAGTCCCTGTTTCCGTTTACTCACTGGCGTGATTACTTGTCTTGTCACAACTGTTACTTCACGGTTTTGTTCCGTGACAAATTCTGAATTTGTCTTGCTTTCTTAACCCTTTTAAAAAAATATCATAAATAAAACTTTTTCGATATTTCAATTTGCTGGTCTTCCGGGATTTACATGTCAATGCTACAGAATTTTCAGTGCTTTCTTTAATAAACATTTGCACTGCATGGTGTTTCCCATAGGGAAGGTAATGTTGAATGCTGCTTCAGCTGCTGACCGCTAGGTGGACACTGGTTGTTGCATGACAGTTGTTACCACTCGGTCCCTTGTCTCAGAACAGGAACCGGGAACCAACCGTGACAAGAGAATTCCCCAGCTTAGGGGCAGGTACGGCTTGTCACGCTGTGTTCCCGGTTCTGGGGGCGTGGTCAAGACAACTTTTTGCTGTCACGCTATGGATGTGAAGTAATTTTTTTTGTACCAGTCCCCAAGGAGGGACGAACGGGACGTGAAGTAACCGCCAATGCCTAACTGGATGTCAGTCTCACCAGCTATCAGCTCTATGAACCGCAGGCCTGGAACTCCTAAGGAACTAACAGTGTGGATCTCAGCAATTGCAAAATACATTTACTTAAGGACGACCACCACCACCTGCCTCCTGGGAGTCCCCACACCGGGGAGATTCAAGGGAAACCCTCAGTTCTGACCTTGTGCCATTAAGAAATCACCTTCTCGCTTGTCCTTCAGATCTGTTCCAAAAAAAATTTAAAAAGTAAAAATATAATAATAAGTGAGCTGCCTCACTGAGATCTTGAGCAGGGATGCTGGCGGGTCTTTGGGTCCAAGCCTTTTGTACCAAGCCCAAGCCCCAAGTCCAAATCTCTATTAAAAATAAGATTTTTTGTCCACGAAAAATAATGGGAGGGATGGGTGTGTTCCAAGTCACGAGACAAGTCCAAGTTATTAAAAAAGCAAAACAAAACCATAAGACGAGTCCCTAGAGGGCGACCTAAGTCTGACTCAACAGCGGGTCGCAGACTTGAGTTTCGCTTCATACCTGGTTGGGTTTGGTGAACTAGTTCAGAAACACCAAAGTAGCTATTATTAATCCTTGCTTCAAATTGGAAAGTGGGAGTGCCAAATACACACAGGTGTTGCTAGTTTAAATCTAGAGCAACAATATGGGACATTTAATTGTCCGTTGAATGCCTCTGTTGAGTGCTCTGAAATGATGGTTTTGCGCACTCTCTCTCTTTCTCTCTCTCTCTCTCCCACCGCACCCCACACACGTGCACACACACACACACACACACACACACACACACACACACACACACACACACACACTGGGAAAAGCAAGCCCTTTTTTTAAAAAAAAAGTCATGAACATAACCGGTTCTTCAACATACAAAATGATGTGTTAACCTCCGTCCCTAATTACAAGTTACCCAAGCATACTGAGACATTGATAGGAATATGATAATTCTGGAGTAAGGAGACAGCCTGTCTTCCTGCTTTAGCTCACATTTCTAATTAAGATTTTTATATGCAACAGCAGCATCGAGGTTGATGGATGGCTCAGATAAACCCATGCCCAGTGGATTCCATCAGGCTTTCTTTCTAATGAACAAGGTTGTGCAGGGTCGATATTACAGTTCTCGTTCCTATTGTCCTAAAACTGCATGGCTGGAAAAAGCACCACTGACTCTGACAAGACCATTTTATGTTCTTCCCGGTAAGGAAGCCCTCCCTGCTCTTGAGAAGTGCTATTAAATGTCAAGGCATTTGCTTTCGGAACGCTCCCCCTGCCTTTGCAGACACAACTTCAAAACACAGCCAAGAGTCCTGCGAAGGGCTCTACCCAATTACCTCTTGCCAGGCCCAGACCCAAAATGCTTGCTGGTAATTCATTTTAATTAGAGACTCCTGCATATTCTGGATTGATTTATGGAGACTGATTGGGAAATTCAGAAGAATTATTGCCCAGTTTTCTAAAACTGCAGGTTCATGGATTTACCAAGGGTCTCCAATCTCAATGTTTGCAGGGAGGGAGGCTGAAATATTGTACTGCAAAACTGGCCCACTGTGGAACATGTCCTGCTAATTCTCCCAAGAGAAAGGATATCGGCATTATTTTGCTGAAGTTTTTGGCGGTTACTTTACGTCCTTCCTTGTTCCGTGACTAGCTTTTTACTAGTTGCGATCACGTGGTTTTGTCCCTGTTTAGTACGTTTTCATTTTCTCACAGTCATGATAACTTGTCTCATCACAACTGTTACTTCACGGTCTTGTTCCGTGACAAATTCTGAATTTGTCTTGCTTTCTTAACCCCTTTTTTAAAATATCGTAAATAAAACTTTTTTGATACTTCAATTTATTGGTCTTCCGGGATTTACACATCAATACTACAGAATTTTCAGTACTTTTTAAAATAAACATTTGCGCTGCATGGTGTTTCCCATAAGGAAACTAATGTTGAATGCCGCTTCAGCCGCTGACCACTAGGTGGACACTGGTTGTTGTGTGACAGTTGTTACCACACGCTCCCTTGTCTTGGAACAGGAACTGGGAATAAACCATGACAAGAGAATACCCCAACCCAGCACCAGGTACAGTATTGTCATGCTCTGATCCCGCTCCGGGGGTGTGGTCGAGACAAACCCTCCATGGCTTGGGACCAGAATACCTGGCAGAGCGGAACTTCCAGAGATCAACTGAGGCTCATTCAACTAGAATGTCACGGGCGCTTTCACTTCAAGTGGCCACGCCCAGGGAGGCAAGGAGAGCAGTAACCCACAACCGAGCCTTTTCTGTGGCTGGCCCTTCATTATGGAACCACCTCCCGAATGAGCTGCACCTTGCATAGTCCCTGCCTGCCATTAAAAAAGCTCTGAAAACCTGGCTTTTTCGAGAGCCATTTGGCAACCTTTAATTTTTTTCCCCTATGCCGCCATCTTGCTGTGTATATATATCTGTATTTTCTGTTGTTTTATTTTATTATGAGATCCTGTTGTTGTTGTACTTGACTTTTATTTATGTTGTTAACTGCCCAGAGTTCCTCTGGAAGACGGGCGGCATAGAAATAAATAAATAAATAAATAAATAAATAAATAAATTTCAGCTGTTGTGCGACGGACATGAAGTAAGATTTTTTTTTGTACCGGTCTGAAGCGCAACACTTACAGAGATAAAACGGACGTGAAGTAACTGCCTTTGAGACCTGGAAAGTGTGGTATCAGGTGCCTGTTTAGAAAATGCTGGATGATCCAGTTCTTCTGGCTCTGTGTGCTTCCCATCCATCCTCTACCTTGTCTTTCTTCCAGTTACTATGACTGTGGTGCCAAACTAAGTAGAGAACAGGGACCCAAAGACTCGAGTAGAATGGGAAAGCCATTTCCTTGTGTGAAAGGAAATGTAAGTTGCCACCTGTCCCTGTTTCATTTAGAGGAGCTGACTGGGATGGCAGCTGAACCCATGTTGCTGATGGGCATCAGAGTCAGCAGATTCATTTTAGGGATCATGGGATCCCTCAAAGAGGAAGGGACAAAGGGTTTCAAAGGTTTGCCTGCTGTCTGAAATAATAATTTTGTTCAACTCCAGTGGCAGCCCCATCCCATAAACTGAGCACAGAACATATCCGTTAATGGATGTTAGAGAAGGGGTGGCAAAGTGGGCCGTTTGGCATTTTGTTGGACCACAGCTCCCATCAGCCATAGCCTATGTAGCCAATGATGAAGGATGCTGGGAATTAACAATCCAGCTCCATCTGTAAGGTTGCACTTCACCCACTGCTGTGTGGAACAATGACAACGCATCTCATTTGTGAAAGCCTTTTTATGCCCAGGGATGGGTTGCCATCTTGTGGACCTGGGCTTTACTACAGCAGTAGACCTATAGATGAGTCTTACAACAACACCCCAGCAGAAAGCTCTTTGCTTTTATTACAGGTGTGGATCTCGAGAGGAATATAGTTTTTACTTTTACAGTATACACTGTGTGTGTGTTGTGTTATTATAGTCGTGACCGACTCTTTGTGACTCCATATCCATGGAGTTTTCTTGGCAGGAATACTGGAGTGGTTTGCCAGTTCCATCTCCAGGCACCTACAGCACCTGGTATTCCCTGGTGGTCTCCCATCCAAGTACTAACCAGGGCCGACCCTGCTTAGCTTCCAAAATCAAGTGAGATCGGATGTGCTTAGGGCATCTAGGCAGCTACAGTATACACTAAATTTGACAGCATATACAGTGGACCCTCATAGAACAAATGGTTTGTATAATATAAAATCTGTACAACATAAAAATTCCAGAGATAGGGGAATTTTGCATAACAGAATTGTCTGTGGGGCCAATCCGTACAACATAAAATGGTTGTGATTACGGATTACTCTGTTTTCAATGCATTCCTTTGGGAAATTTGTATAAAGTAAGATTTGCTTAACAGAATTTCATTTGGAATGAATTAATTCCTTTTTACAGTATACACTAGTACCTTGTAAAAAGGAATTAATTCGTTCCAAATGAAATTATGTTAAGCAAATTTCCCCTATCACTGGAATTATTTATGTTGTACAGATTTTATATTATACAAACCGTTTGTTCTATGAGGGTCCACTGTATATGCTGTCAAATTGGCCTTTACTTAGGACAGCCCCCATGAATCGGCATTCTCCAAAAGGTCCTGTCCTCAACTCCCCTGCTAAGCTTTTGTAAACCCAAGCCTGTGGATTCCTTTAGGCGGGAGTCGATTCATTTTGTATTTGGTCTTTATTTCCTACTGCCTTCTACCTTCCCCAATCTAATTGTCTTAGCCAAAGAACCCTGGCTTCTCACGATGTGTCCAAAGCAGGACCTTCTCAGTTTGACATGGTTGCCTTCATAGAATGTTCAGGCATATTTTGATCTAGGGCCCACTTGTTTGTTTTTCTGGTACTCCAGGGTACCTGGTGGATGGATGGTAACCAATGGGACACAGTTGTCCCAGGCTACAAACTGTACCCCGCTGCCTAGATGCCCTAAGCACATCTGATCTCACCTGATTTCGGAAACTAAGCAGGGTCGGCCCTGGTTAGTACTTGGATGGGCGACCACCAGGGAATACCAGGTGCTGCAGGCGCCTGGAGTAGGAACTGGCAAGCCACTCCAGTACTCCTGCCAAGGAAACTCCATGGAGGTGGAGTCATGAAGGGTCGGTCACGACTGTAACGACACAACACACACACACACACACACACACACACACACACACACACACACACACACACACACACACACACACACACACACACACACACAAACTGTACAGGAAGGATATGAAGGGGCAAATGGCAGGTGGTGTAGGCTTGTATGTCAAAGAAGGGATAAAATCGTATGATTTGGAATATCTAGGTGATTTGGAGTTACCATTAGAAACTGCGGGTTAACAGTCTCAGGCCACAAGGATGGCCTAACAGTAGGCATATGCTAGCGGCCTCCAACCCAAGTCCCTGAGGGGGACTGACAGTTGGAGAACGTTGTAAAGGAGCATCCAAGAAGGGAAGCCTGGTTATAATGGGGGACTTCAATTACCCTCACATAGACTGGGTGAACTGTTGTTCAGCACATGATAAAGAGATAAAGTTCCTAGTAGAGATGGGCATGACATGCCAAAATGGCATTTCATTTCGTTTTTCTTTTTTGGTGGGGTGGTAAAAAAGGAAACAAATTATTTGTTTAAAAAATTGTTTTGTTTTTCATTTGTTTCATTTTGGTTGTTTTTTTATTATTATCGCACCAACCAGCTGGCACGCGGGCTGGGTCGGCACTTGATGATGATGATGATGATGATGATGATGATGATGATGATGATGATGATGCCGACCAGCTGGCCCATGGGCCAGGTCAGTGGGGAGGAGAGGGCAGGCTTTTTAAAAACTTTCCCCCGCCAAAGCCCCATGCTACAGCTGATCAGTGGCTTTGGTGGGGGGGAAAAGCCTACAGTTTTCCCTGCGTGTGTGTGGGGGGGGGCACTGGCTTTTTCCCATAGGAGTGCATTGCTTCAATGCATTGCTATGGGAAAATGAAAAACAAAGCGAACGAAATGGAAATTTCCACTTCGTTTTGTTTCATTTTTTTTTAATGGGTCTGTTCGTTATTCATTTCGTTCTGTAATGAAATGAATAACGAATAACAAAATAAATTAAAAATTCATTTTGTTCCCATCTCTAGTTCCTAGATATGCCAATGATTGTTCTCTGGAACAGATGGTTGAAGACCCTACTAGAGGTACAAGAATTCTTGACTTGATCCTGATTAATACACAGGATTTATTGCAAAATGTTAATGTGACTGATCCAATAGGGAACAGTGACCAAAACACAACTGGCGGGCGGCAAGATGGCGGGCGGCAGCAGCTCTCCTCTGCTGCTGTGAGGCTGCGCGTCTATTTCTGTTTTTCTTTTTTCTCTGTCGGATCTTTATTTTTATTTTTATTTCTAGCCTGCTGTGGGCTTTTCGCCAGTGCCTATGGGGGTCCTGGTCCCTTTCCCACCCTGCTTCACCCCTTTTGCGGGTCCCTGCCTCGCTTCTTCGCCGGATGCCGTGTGCTCCGCTCGCCTCTCGCTGGACCTGGGGTTTGCCAGTGGTGGCTTTTGGCTTCTCTTTCTTCTGCGGGGCCGCCGGGCAGCTATTTCACCGGTGGGGGGGGCCTGTTGCCGGTGGCTTGGCCGCGGACCCCCCCGCCTTTTCTCTGACTTCGCCGGGCTGTGTGGTGGTTCGCTCGCGGTGTCTGTTGGCTGCTGAGCCGCCGAGCCGCCTTGCAGCTGTTTCCAGGGTCGGGGGAGGGTCGCGCTGCCTGTTGGCTCCTCAGCTTCTTCGGCATGGACCCCTGCCCGTCCCGGCTCCTCAGCTCTTAGACTGTGGACTTGATTGCCTGCTGGGGCTGCTCCCGCCCTTGGCGCTCCTTGGAGCCCCAGTGCCCGCCAGCTCGGTCTGGCGGTGGTGACCGGGGCTACCTCTGAGCGCCAGTGCCTGGCCCGTTGGGGTTGTTGCATGTTCACGTAAGGGGAAATGTTGCTGGTCGGTCTTGGGACCCCCCCCCGTGGACTTCCTCCCGTGGACTTCCCCCCCGTGGACTTCCTCCCTTGGACTTTCTCTGGGCTTGCCGTCTGCCCCTGTTCCATCCTGTGCCTCCGGACACCACCTCCGACGGAGGTGGCGGCTCGGTCCAGTGGCAGCGGTTGGAGAAGTTTTCTGGACGCGCACACCGCGACAACTGCACTCCTGCCTGGCTACTGGAACTGCTGCTATTCTTCGAGGGGGGTCGTCACTGGTTGACCTAGAGCAGGCCCCCCTCAGGAGGCGGAGTGAAGGCCCCCGGGCGTTCATGTCTGTCTACATCGGGGCTGCAGTGGATCCTTGTGGTAGATCTCGTCAGGACCCCCCACAGATGGCTCTTTTGGCGGCGGGTGTAGTTTGTCCCGATGGCGGCGGCAGTGGTGGCGGAGGTTTCTTGTCCAGGCGTCCTATACGGGGATGCCGCTTGTTCGTCCTAGGCGCCCCCCCCCTTGGATCAAGGACCATGGACCATCTATTAACTCCTTTGCCCCCCCCCCGCCGGCTTCTGGAGGTGAACTACTGGCGACGGTTTGCCTTTGGCAGACCCCCCCATGTACCCTTTGTGGCTGATGTTGAGCGGCTCCGCCGTGGTCTCACGAGAGGGATGCTGTTGTTCCATCTGTGCAGACCCCCCTTCGGACTTTCCATAGACTTTTCTATTGGCCCCCCGGAAGACGGCTGCTGGCCCAGTGGCGGTGTGGTGGAGGTCCGCCAGTGGTGATTCCTTTCCCCCCTGCCCCTCCTTCCCTCCCTATCCCCCCTTAACATCTTGGCTTACTGGCTTTTGCCCTTTTATGTTTTATTTTATTTTTGGTTCTTTTTAAAGTTGCGTTTTATTGTTACGGTTTTTTAGTATTTTAGTAATTTTGTATATTTTGTATTTCGTGTTTGGTATTTTGCTCTCTCTTTTTTTTTTCTTTCGGTCACCATGTTGGCAGGGACCTTAATTTCCGTGGTGTCTGGCCGTGGGAGATACGCTCTGAGTAGGGGGATTGGTCGGATAAAAAGAACTCGGGCCAGGAAGTTGGTGCCTGTCCCCCGTTCTGGTCCCCCAGCTCACCGCCACGTACCTGGGTGCCATTCCGCCAGCGCCTCCGGCCTGTCCTGTCAGGACCCTGCCTGTCACAGAACCTGACTCTGAGGGGTTAAATGGTGAAGAGCTGCTGGAGGAGCCTTGCAGCTCAAGTCAGCAGGCAGCTGGGTCTGATGACTCAGCTGAAAACATATCTTCTCCCCCTAGAAGGGCTATGAGCAGGATTCTGCAAAGACGTGTTACCAGGAGAGCTAGGGAAAGGGTCTTTGATGCTAGATGGGGAATCAGATCGGGAAGCCCTGAGTACTAGCAGGAGCCTTTCCAGAAGTAAGGGTGTGTTCCCTGTTTTGAGATAAAGCTGGTAAGCTCACCTTGAGCTCTCTGTGGGAGCAACGCGTCATTTGAACTTGCGACCACGTTCCTGTCTGTGACCTTGGCTCTGTTTCCTGATTTCGGACTGGTTTCCTGGACAACGGCTTAATCTATTCCCTTGGGTTTGGCATCTGGTTTCTGTGAGATATTCTGGTTTTGACTTGGACTGTTAATTGCTGGGAGTTGGATTCTGTTATTTATCTTGCACTTGATTGTTGGCAAAGGACTTGAACTTGCCTGGCTTTCCACTAAAGATCTTGGCAAAGAACTGAACCCTGTTTGTATGTGTGCTCTGTGTGCAGGGCTTGACAGTTTGCTCCCACCCAAACTTCTTCAAGCAGAATGGAAGAGGAGGGGGCTGTTGCGATGACACTGCTGGAAGGTTTGCAAAACCAAATGCTGCTTTTGTCTCAGGCGACTGTTCAATTGCAGCAAGCTCCAGCACCGGCTGGGTTGCAGCCCTGTTGCCCTTTGCTGCCTCCTGACCGGTTTGAAGGCAAGTTAGAGGAATTCCCTGCATTCTTGGCTC
This sequence comes from Phrynocephalus guinanensis, assembly GCA_037367245.1. NCBI lineage: Eukaryota > Metazoa > Chordata > Lepidosauria > Squamata > Agamidae > Phrynocephalus > Phrynocephalus guinanensis. Next base: position 172,884,138 of record CM074733.1, on the reverse strand, counting down.
AATGCAAGCTGTTTATTGAGGTGTGTGCCCAAGAATTTCCTACTGAGAGGTCTAAGGTCTGCTTTATCATCAGTTTGTTGAAAGGACAGGTGGCTAAATGGGCTACTCCTTTACTCCTCAGTGCCTCACCTCTACTGGATAATTATCAGGCTTTCCTGAATCACATTTCTTCAGCTTTTCAGAACCCCGTACAGGCTGCTACTGCCAACAGGAGACTCAGAACTCTGAAATAGGGCAAATATTCAGTGTTTGACTACACCACTGCGTTCCATTTGATAGCACAGGATCTGAATTGGAATGAACCGGCACTGATTTCTCAGTATATGGAAGGATTGGCAGATGAAGTGCTTGATGAACTCTCTAGGGTGGAACAACCAAGCACGTTACAGGAACTCATTACCCTGTGTCTCAGGATAGATGGACGCGTGGAAAACCGTCGCCTCTCCCGAGGCAAGAACTACAACCAGCCACCTCTGCCAGCTGTGCCTAATCTGCAATCCGGTGAAGCCCGCAGAATGGATCCAGAACCTATGCAACTGGGAGCTGCTTGACCACACCTCACCCCAGAGGAAAAGGCAAGACGGCGCTCTCATAATCTCTGCCTGTACTGTGGAGGAGGAGGACATTTCGCTTCCAGTTGCCCTTTGAAGCGCTCCTCAGTAAGTGCTGCTACCTCTTCAGTAGTAAAAGGGCAGCTCCATCCTTGAAGGAACCCACAGGAATGGAGCACACTGAAGGGTTCCCAGACAATACCATCACACCCCAAGGACCTTTCCTGGTACCTGTAACTCTAGGGCTTCCTGATGGCCGGAAAGTACCTGTGTATGCCATGGTACACTCTGGGGCAGCTCACTGCTTTGTGGATGCTGGGTTTGTGCAGTGCCATCGGATTCCAGTACAGAACAAGGAAACTCCTTTGCTGGTAGAATCCATTGAGGGTCGGTTACTTCGTTCTGGGCCGATAGCTCAGGAAACCTGTCCATTTACTCATAAGAACATAAGAACATAAGAAGAGCCATGCTGGAATCAGGCCAAAGGCCCATCTAGTCCAGCTTCCTGTATCTCACAGCGGCTCCACCAGATGCGTTTGGCAGCGCATGAGACTAGATATCTGTCTCCTGATACCACTCCCCTGCATCTGGCCCTTGAAGCACCCTGGTTTCTCCATCATGGTTTGTAACCTGTGATGGACTTTTCCTCCAGGAATCTGTCCAATCCCCTTTTGAAGGCATCCAGGCCAGATGCCATCACCACATCCTGTGGCAGGGAGTTCCAAAGACTTACAATGCGCTGGGTGAAAAAATATTTTCTTTTGTCAGTTCTTACTCTCCCTGCGTTCAATTTGAGTGTATGTCCCCTAGTTCTGATATTTTGGGAGAGAGAGAAGAGCTTCCCTCTATCCACTTTACTTATACCCTGCATTATTTTGTATGTCTCAATCATATCCCCCCTCAAGTGCCTTTTTTCCAGACTAAAGAGCTCCAAATGTTTTAGCCTTTCTTCATAAGGGAGGTGCCCCAGCCCAGTAATCATTTTAGTCGCTCTCTTCTGCACCTTTTCCAGTTCCACTATGTCTTTCTTGAGATGCGGTGACCAGAATTGTACACCAGTGTTTTTCAACCGCTGTTCCGCGGCACACTTCTGTGCCGTGTGACCTTGGCTGGTGTGCCGCGGAAAAATTCTTCCCACACCAGCAAGGCAGCGGTTGTGTAGTTCCTCCCCAGGTCTGAGACGTGGTCCTGTGGAGGAGAGCGGACTACCTTTCCCGGCGTGCTTTGCTTTGCGCGCCAAGGAAAGGCTGGCCGTGGGCGGGGAAGGAGGAAAAAAAGGAGGAGGAGGAGGAGGAGGAGGAGGAGGAGGAGTCTGACTGGAGAGCGAGAGAGAGCTGGGAGACCCGCGAGGCCGAGCCAGGTAGGAGCGGGCGTGCGCACCCCTGGGCGGCCCTTAATGGTCATTTTTTTGTTGGGGGGGGAACAAAGTCGGCCGCCAGTGCGCCCTCCAGCCACCTCCACCCAGCACCTGCAGCTGCGGCCGCCCGGGAAGAGGACGCGGGGAAAGAGGGGAGGGGAGCGGCAGCAGGCCGCCTTTTCCTCCCGCCGGTGCGCCCTCCTGCCTGCCGGCCGCCTCCGGGGTCCAGCAAGAGGCGAGGGGGGGGAATTCCCAGGGCGGTCCTGCGCCCAAGCCCCCTGCCCCAGGCCAAGCTGCGCACCCCACCCCCAGCCACCTCCACCCAGCACCTGCAGCCTGCCCGGGAAGAGGACGCGGGGAAAGAGGGGAGGGGAGGGGAGCGGCGGCAGGCTGCCTTTTCCTCCCGCCGGTGCGCCCTCCCCCCCGCGTGCACTTCTGCCGGCCAGTTGCCTGTGCGCGCTCACCGGCGTTGTTGAGGAGGAGGCGCTGGAGGCGAGCGCCGTAGTGGTGGCGGCGCAGGGCGTCGGCGGCGTCCCGGGCCACGCGCTGCAGCCCCTCGTCGTCGGCGTCCCGGGCCACGCGCTGCAGCCCCTCGTCGTCGGCGTCCCGGGCCATGCGCTGCAGCCCCTCGTCGGCGCCCAGGTCGGCGGGCAGGGCCTGGACGCGCAGCTCTGGGTAGGCGGCGCGCAGCTCGCCTTCCAGCTTGCCCAGCATGCCTGCCGAGCGCGCCACCAGCAGCAGGAGCGAGCCAGGCGCGCTGCCACCAGCCGCGCCACGCTTTGCCCCAAACCCCGCGATGCCCCCGTCACCAGGCACACCGCCCGGCCCAGGCCCGGCCCCGACGACGACGACGACGACGATGTCCCTCAATTCCCTGTTCTGAGACTTGATTATGTTGGGGTGGACAGGTTAAGACAGGGTTTTTTTTTGTGTGTAGTTCTTCTCAGGAATCTGAGCAGGGATGAAAGGCTAAGCTCTCCCCACCCCCTTTGCAGGGAGAGTAAGCCAAGAATTTCCCCCTCAGATTGATTCCAGTACAGTAACACCTCTGTGCATGCTCAGGAGCACCATTTCCTCTCCTTTTTTTCTAGCAAGCCAAGCACACCTCAACCGCGCAGCCCATCATCCCCAGGTGCAGGGGGGGTTGGTCTCGAGCCATGGCTCAATCTACCCCCCCCCCCCGCTTGTTAAATTTTTAACATTTTCTAATGGTGGTGTGCCTCGTGATTTTTTTCATGAGGCAAGTGTGCCTTTGCCCAAAAAAAGGTTGAAAAACACTGTTGTACACAATACTCCAGGTGGGGCCTTACTATTTTTTTGTATAATGGCATTATAATGTTAGCTGTTTTATTTTCAATCCCCTACTCTTCAGGTAATGGACCACAATGAGCAGATTTGCTTTAATGTAACTCGGATGCCCCGGTTTCCTCTTGACTTGGGACTTTCCTGGTTGCGAGCTCATAACCCATTGGTGGATTGGGTGCAAGGGGAATTGTCCTTCAAGGTTGCTTGCTCAAAGAAAAATTCTTCTACCATTCTGGCAGCTGCCCATGCTACATCTGACCCTGTCTTGCCCCAGGTATACCAAGACTTTATGGATGTATTTAAGGAAAAGGGGGCTGACAAGTTACCTCCGCATCGGCCCTATGACTGTGCCATTGATCTGATACCTGGGGCACCCCTCCCTGTGGGACGAGTCTATCCTATGTCCGAACCTGAGTTAGAAGCTTTGATGGCTTTCCTAGACAAGAAACGTGGGTTTATACGCCCTTCCAAATCACCATTGTCCACACCTGTGATCTTTGTAAAGAAGGGAGCGGAGCTTTGTCCTTGTAATGATTACCGGGCATTAAACAAGATCACTATTTCGGATCGGTATCCTTTACCCCTAATCTCTGAACTTTTGGACCGGTTAAGAGGGGCAAAGTGTTATACCAAACTGGACCTTCGTGGGCCGTATAATTTGGTACGTATCCGTAAAGGAGATGAGTGGGGAAACTGCGTTTCGAACCCGGTACGGTCAATATGAACATTTGGTAATGCCTTTTGGACTGACAAACGCACCCAGTGTATTCCAGCGGATGATGATAAATAAATAAATTTTCCATGATCTACTAGATCAGTGTGTGGTCATTTATTTAGATGATATCCTGATTTATTCCGCTGACCCAGCTCAGCATGTTCAAGATGTTTGTCAGGTCTTGCAGCGTCTCCGGGAAAATGGACTATATGCTAAGCTGGAAAAATGTGAGTTTGACATTCAGGAAGGTGAATTCCTGGGGCATATTATTTCTCCCCAGGGAATCCCTAAGAAAGTAGAGGCTGTGTTGTCCTGGCGGCGAAAACAAAACCATAAGGATTTGCAACGGTTCCTCGGTTTTGCTAACTACTATCACCAGTTTATTCCTGCCTACGCCGACATTGCTGCACCTTTAAACCGTCTCCTTCAGCCCAAAGAGCTTTTCCGGTGGACTCCAGAAACAGAAGAGGCTTTCTCTACTTTGAAAACTCGCTTCACCTCAGAACCCTTGCTCTGTTATCCTGATCCACAATTACCCTTCATAGTGGAGGCTGACGCATCTAGCGTTGCTTTGGGAGCAGTGCTATCTCAACAGGATGATCCCTCCCAAACCCCGAGTCCCTGTGCCTATTACTCTCGGCAGTTAAAACCTGCAGAGAAGAATTATACTATCTGGGAGCGTGAACTGCTGGCCATCAAGACGGCTTTTGACGTATGGAGACATTACCTCGAGGGAGCTCGACACCCTGTTCAAGTATTGACTGATCATCGAAACCTTGAACATCTACAAACAGCCCGGCGATTGACTCAGCGACAAATCTGGTGGTCATTATTCTATTCCTGGTTCGATTTTCAGATCAAATACATTCCTGAGGCTCAGAATAAAAAAGCTGATGCATTATCCAGAAAACCTGAGTATGCAGCACCTGTGAAAGAGACATTAGTAGGGCCCATCTTGCCTCCCTCTGTGTTCGCAGCCACGAATCCATGTCCCAGCTTGGCAGAAGAAATCCGTGAATCTCAAGCTCGCGATTCATGGACTTAACAACGTCTTCAGGAACTCCAGAACGGGAATCATGGAGAGTTTTCTGCACAGCAAGGGTTAATATTACATCGAGGGCGGTTATATGTTCCTGCTGGTCCTCTTTGTAACCAGGTGTTGCATCTCTCACATGACTCTTTACCTGCTGGACACTTTGGACTTTACAAAACCCTGCATCTTCTCACAAGGGAGTTCTGGTGGCCACATGTCCGTGCTGATGTTCCCCAATACGTGGGTTGCTGTAAAGTTTGTCGGCGGGCAAAGGATGTTGTGACCAAACCCTCGGGTCCGTAAAAAGTGGGAAGGTAAAACAGTATTTCCTTGCAGCCATGCTGGCCACGTGGCCATGGACTTGCACAACACTGGCTCTTCGGCTTGAATACGGAGATGAGCACTGCCCCTAGAGTTGGACATGACTAGCATGCATGTGCGGGGGGAACCTTTATCTTTACCTAGACAGGCCAGCAGCCTCACTCAGAATACAATTTTTCCTAGGCTCTGATGCTCAGGTCCTAAAAATATGGTGCTATCTACCTATCACTATTCTAAGCTCCTAGCTATCCAACAACTTTTGTAACTTCCTCCCACTACTGCTGGAATCCTTCGCTTAGTGTCGTAGTGGTAGATCTTGCAGGACACATGCCGGCTCCCCCAAGGGAGTCCCCAAATAGAGGCAGCTCAGCTGATCCTTTATCAAACCAGCTGTTCTAGCCATTTTTTGCTTCCAAAGGGACCGGGCCTTTTGGAAGGTTAATAGGTCTTAATTGCCCATTTTAGCCCAAGTCACTGTTACCCCAAATACTCTGCATTCCACTAGGCTCATAAGAATATATTTCTGCCAGAAAGGTATCTTTCTCTTTCTCTGCTTCAGTGAGGTTTGCAGCTAAATTCAGAGGAGAGGTCACAAGACAAATGACATTTAAGTGCAGAAGCATTCAGAAGAAGGTAAGTGGCACTGCCAAAGAGGTACATGTGGTATATGTCACTGTTTTTAGACATTCTTTACAGCTTCAGATATAACTCCCTTAATACATGTACACTTGCTGAGCCACGAATGGCCTGGGCAGATATAAAATTGTAAGAGCCTTCTGGCACGGATAAATATTTTATTGTATATATAGAACAAAGGCCCACAATATCTATGCACACCGTCAGCTGCAATGCCTGTGAATCACTGCTTTGGTGGAAAACAGGAGCTGAGGATGTGGCTGTGTGTAGGAAACTCATTAGCGGTGTGACATCACCCCATTAGAATGAATCCAGATAAAGTTATCCCACCTCTACGTGCTGCACATATATGGGCATTAAAAGCTCTCAGAGTCTCACGGGAGCTTTTGCAACATGAGATGGCACAAAATTACAATATCAGCTCAAGGCTAAATTCTGTTCCAGGTTAAAGCAAGCCCAGTGTTGCTTCGAACAAAAGGAAGCCAAGAGGTTGTAAGCAAATGTGGCCAGACTGTATCTGTATGATTTTAGCCAGTGGAAGATGAATCTAGCACTGTTTTCAAGTTAGTACTCAAATGGATTTTCAATTAGAAATTTGGCTGAACCTAATTTGGGGGTATTGCTGTGCATAGTATGTGAGGCAGGGATGAGTAGAAGGCCAGATAAAGATCAAGAGTTAAACATGTGAAGAGTATGTGTTCGTCTGTGCCAGAATTCCAGGCAAAAATTGAAGAATCAAAAGAAAACAATAGGCAAAAACATGTGGCACCTTAAAGACTATTATGTTTTAAATCTTCATGCATCCACTTCATGCATATAGTAACAGAATGAGATGTTCAATATAAAATACAATGGAAATATAAGTTTCGTACCAAATATTCATTGGCTGTTGGATGTATGGTGCATTTCCATGCAGTGATTTGGCTTGTGTTGTTTTAAGGCCCTGCTGTAAAAATTCCTCAGGAGACAGAAACACTGTGTATACAATGTAGTAAAAGAAACCAGGGAATTCCCAAGAAGAGACAAGGGAGGACAGCTCTCTACCTGCCAAAGGAGGGGTGGGAAAGTCTTGCCTGAATAAATTTATGTTTGTTATTTTTAAATTAAAAACAAACAAACAGCCATGCCATGCTTTGAGTCCTTGCAGTTCCCATCTCAAGTCTTTTTATTTAAATCAACCCAGGGCCGCATTGCCGCACATTGTTTCGGGACAAACGTGTTGCAGTTTCTCTGCTGGGATAATGTGGTTTTATTACTGGTTTTCCTCACGACACAAGCATTGCCCTGAGAAGAGCCTCTGGATGCAGTGCCTCTGGCTGAAAGCTGAACATGCCTTATATGTCTGCCGCTCCATAAGCACAGGCACCCAAATATCCTGCGATAGCTAAAAATACGAAGTTAGGTGGCTGAAAGCAGGGTTGGCCATGAGGCAACCTCTGAAATCCAGTGTTAAGGGACGTTTATAAGGCCAAACAAAACGGCAAAGATGGGTACCCAGGCTTCAGTTTCTTCAATAGGGAAGATGTTGAAATCACGTTGATCTTGAATACGTTGCCTCCACTGTGTCTTGGTTTGTTTTTTTTAAAAGCTGTGGTAGTCGAGCTAATGCTAATAATTCATGCGGTTTTCAGACACGTAAACAGACTAGTTCTGAGTACTGTATACAGTTGTTTCTGCTTAAGTGACAGCTGGAAAACAATGGCACACTCCCTTGGCTGGGATTTTTCAACACCATTCCAGCTCAGCACAGACTTTCAGAACAAAAGACCTGTTACATCAAAGACAGACATTCCATTTTTAAACAGGGTGTGAGCTCCTTTGCTGAGATATTATCATGGAGATATGGGAGCGGTGTCTTGGGAATTACCTGAGATATAGGCCTATGCTTGTCCCAGTTTTAGTGACATTTGGAGGGAGAAGAAAGCATATCAAGATAAAGGGAAAAACGACACAAATAGTGTCTGTAACAAGACTGGGGAGGAACCCCATAAAATGCCTCAACTCTTTAAACTAGAAGTCTTAATAATCAGGCCTAAACTGATTCCCTGTTGTGTCATAGCTATTAAACTGTTACCCTTTTGAAGTAGCTCACCGGGAAGAACTATGAAATGGAAGTGACAGCAAGGTTTTCACAGGGTACTTCATTAGAAATGTGCCTGAAGGTTCTCAGTTTTTATCATTTGGCTGACCTTAGGATGCATACTAGTCACAGGTGCTAAGGTCTTCTATAGTTGTTTCTTCTTGTCATATATTAAGGCCAATTGGTAGTTAACACAAGAGATGTACAGTATTATGGTAAAAAATAATATCTTGACTGATCTCAACTGGCCACAAAGACAGCAGAGTTCTCTGCTTGAGACACCTCACTTACGACATTATAGGAGAGTGTCAAAACACAACATTGAAAGGACCAGATGGCATGTTACTGCAATATGTAAACAGGAGATGTAAACACACAGTGTGACAGGGTTGGTTGAGGGAGAAGAGAATGATGGGCCACAAGTGTTTTATGTCTATCTGTCCCTCATATATAACTATGAATGCAACGTGTTGTTGGTAACCGAACAGTTTGGGAACATTTTTCCGCTTCAAAAATGTGACCTGTTATAAGGAGTGGTCTTGAACAAGGTAATGTTTCTTGGACTAGATTGTAAACCGCCCAGAGTTCCATATTGGAAGATGGGCGGCATAAAAGTGAAATAAATAAATAAATAAATAAATAAATTTATAGGAATAAATTGTTGAAGTTTTAACAACCTTGCATATTGCCTGCACTTTGCTTGACTGGGCTGGCAGCAGGAGGGGGGGGGCGACTGTCAGTCTATCCAGCACGGTTCCCTCCTCCTTCTCATTTCAAAGAGAGTCCGTTTCTCTGCTTCTTAGGTCTTTTCCCCCTCTCAGGTTGGTCGACTGCTTTGAGAGATTGCTCCCACAAAAAGGTTCTCAATCAACCCTGAGCGCAGGACACGCAACAGTGGTTAAGAGAAACCAGCTTTCGACTGAATATCAGGGGGAAAAACTCCTAACTGTTAGAGCAGTACAGCAATGGAACCATTTACCTCACGAGGTGGTCAGTGCCTCAACGCTGGAGGCATTCACAAGAAATTTGGACAACCACCAGCATGAAGTGAGGGGTTGAACTTGATGGTCTTATAGACCCCTTCCACCTTCACTGTTCTGTGGTTCTATAATCAGACTGTCTCCATTTTAGCCCTTATTTTCTGACGCCTTTAAAACAGGGCAGGACTAGGAGCGACAGGGTCCCCTTGGACAGAAGAGGCAGTGGGAATGCGGGTCATCTGGCATTGTCTTCCCACCACATGGGTTACGTTTTTTTAGATAAGGCCCTGGAGCCCATATGACCAGGAAAGCCTTTGTCTCACGAGAAAGCAAAACATCCATTTAAATAGAGTAATAAAATAAAACAGAAATGCAGAGTGCGATTGTGTGATTAACTAATGTAGGATTTGCTCTGCTTACAAAACGGGTGCATTTGAAGAATTCTTTTACTGACAAATGCTGAATTGAATTGGTTTGGCCCTTTTTGGTCCCATAGCGGCTAAGGTTAAGGGCAAGAGCAGGAGGCCTGATACGCTAGTACAGACTAGTAACTTGGCTACCTTTTCTAAAACTATATTTAAAATGTAAACAAACAAGGCCACATAGGCCATCTCTTGAGAGTGCCTTTCTTTCGTGTCATGGAAAAGCCAACCTTTTTCCTATCTTTTATCGACAACCTTGTTTTCGTCTGCTGGTATTTAGGAAAGAGTCTCGCACACCTTGAAATTCTTCTCTTTTTTTTCAGTTTCTTGGCTGATACGCTTTCCTGTTGCTTCCTGTGCTGTGCAAATTATATTTGCTTTCTGGGTCAGCAAATCAGGAAGTCTGGTGAGTGCTATTTTTGCCTACTTCTGCTCCTTGTTTCCTTTCGCCAGACTCTGGCTGCGCCTCCTCCCACAAGTGACAACCGGGTCTGTTCCTTTGGTCTGTGCTGCCTCACTCCAAGTCTGGCTTGCAAGACCAATGAGATCACTATTGGGACCTGCAGGCAGCCATGTTGATTACATCCTGCGCTGACCAAGATTCCATGCTAACAACTGGAGGGAAAATCATCTGTCGGGGTGAACAAGACCTCACATTGCTCTCTTCCCATTCGTCGTCTTTTATTCAAAACTTAACTAATTTAGTTACAAAGGGAACACCTATCTCTGTGAAACCTCTTTAAAACAGAGGTTTAATTAAAAATGAAACACTGGTGTGCTAGAAACAGGTTCAGAAAGAACATTTGGTGTCTACTGCTCACCATACCCAGTGTGGTGTATTGGATTGAGAGACAGACTAAGACGCAGGAAGTCTGGTTTCAAATCCCTACTCAACCATGGAAACTCGTCAGGGGAATGGTAAATGTATTCCTTACTTCCCATGAAAGCCCTGTTAGGCTTGCTATGGGTTCCAACTTGGTGGCACCAACTTGCAGTCAACTTTGCTTTCATCATTGTAAGGCTAATTACACTGGTGACAATGAGGCCTGTAATAAAACTTCCTGGGGTAGGAACTGGCAAGCCACCCCGGTATCCCTGCCAAGAACATCCCATGGTCAGAAACAAAAGGCTAAAAGATATGACGCTGGAAGATGAGCCCCTCAGGTCGGAAGGTGTCCAACATGCTACTGAGGAAGAGCGGAGGACAAGTACAAGTAGCTCCAGAGCTAATGAAGTGGCTGGGCCAAAGCCGAAAGGACGCTCAGCTGCAGACGTGCCTGGAAGAGAAAGGAAAGTCCAATGCTGCAAAGAGATATACTGCATAGGAACCTGGAATGTGAGATCTATGAACCAGGGTAAGCTGGATGTGGTCAAACGTGAGATGGAAAGAATAAACATTGACATCCTGGGCATCAGTGAACTTAAATGGACAGGAATGGGTGAATTCAGTTCAGATGACTATCACATCTACTACTGTGGGCAAGAATCCCATAGAAGAAATGGAGTAGCCTTCATAGTCAACAATAGAGTGAGAAAAGCAGTGCTGGGATACAACCTAAAAAATGATAGAATGATCTCGGTACGATTCCAAGGCAGTCCTTTGAACATCACAGTAATCCAAGTTTATGCTCCAACTACCGGTGCTGAAGAGTCTGAGATTGACCAATTTTATGAAGACTTACAAGAACTTCTAGAACTGACACCAAAGAAAGATGTTCTTCTCATCATAGGGGATTGGAATGCTAAAGTAGGGAGTCAAGTGATAAAAGGAATAACTGGCAAGTTTGGCCTTGGAGTTCCAAATGAAGCAGGGCAAAGGCTAATTGAGTTTTGCCAAGAGAACAAGCTGGTCATTGCAAACACTCTTTTCCAACAACACAAAAGGCGACTCTACACATGGACATCACCAGATGGACAATACCGGAATCAGATTGACTATGTTCTCTGCAGCCAAAGATGGAGGAGCTCTATACAGTCAGCAAAAAACAAGACCTGGTGCTGACTGTGGCTCAGATCATCAGCTTCTTATTTCAAAATTCAAACTCAAACTGAAGAAAGTAGGGAAGATCACTGGGCCAGTCAGGTATAACCTAAGTCAAATCCCATATGAATACACAGTGGAAGTGAAGAATAGATTCAAGGAACTAGATTTGGTGGACAGAACACCTGAAGAACTATGGATGGAGGCTTGTAACATTGTACAGGAGGCTGCAATGAAAAATATTCCAAAGAAAAGAAAATGCAAGAAAGCAAAGTGGTTGTCCAACGAGGCCCTACAAATAGCGGAGGAGAGAAGGGATGCAAAATGCAAGGGAGAAAGGGAAAGATACAGAAAATTGAATGCAGACTTCCAAAGAATAGCAAGGAGAGACAGGGCGGCCTTCTTGAATGAACAGTGCAAAGAAATAGAGGAAAACAATAGAAAAGGAAAAACCAGAGATCTGTTCAAGAAAATTGGAGATATTAAAGGGGCATTTCGTGCAAAGATGGATATGATAAAGGACAAAAATGGTAGGGACCTAACTGAAGCAGAAGAGATCAAGAAGAGATGGCAAGAATATACAGAAGAATTATATCAGAAAGATCTGGACGTCCCTGATAACCAAGATAGCGTAATTGCTGACCTGGAGCCAGACATCCTGGAAAGTGAAGTCAAGTGGGCCTTAGAAAGCATTGCAAACAACAAGGCCAGTGGAGGTGATGGCATTCCAATTGAACTCTTTAAAATCTTAAAAGAGGATGCTGTAAAGGTGCTGCATAAGATATGCCAGCAAATTTGGAAAACCCAGCAGTGGCCAGAGGACTGGAAAAGATCGGTCTACATTCCAATCCCAAAGAAAGGAAACGCCAAAGAATGCTCCAACTATCGCACAATTGCACTCATTTCACATGCTAGCAAGGTTATGCTCAAAATTCTACAAGGCAGGCTTCAGCAGTATGTGGAAAGAGAACTTCCAGAACTACAAGCTGGATTTCGAAGGGGCAGAGGAACTAGAGACCAAATCGCCAACATGCGCTGGATTATGGAGAAAGCCAGAGAGTTCCAGAAAAACATCTACTTCTGCTTCATTGACTATGCCAAAGCCTTCGACTGTGTAGACCACAACAAACTATGGCAAGTCCTTAAAGGAATGGGAGTGCCTGAACACCTTATCTGTCTCCTAAGAAATCTATATGTGGGACAAGCAGCAACCGTCAGAACTGGATATGGAACAACTGACTGGTTTAGAATCGGGAAAGGAGTACGACAAGGCTGTATACTGTCACCTTGCCTATTTAACTTATATGCAGAGTACATCATGAGAAAGGCCGGTCTGGATGAATCTCAAGCCGGAATTAAGATTGCCGGAAGAAATATCAACAACCTCAGATACGCAGATGATACTACTCTAATAGCAGAGAGTGAGGAAGAACTAAAGAACCTCTTAATGAGGGTGAAAGAGGAGAGTGAAAAAAATGGGCTGAAGCTCAACATCAAAAAAACTAAGATCATGGCCACTGGTCCCATCACCTCCTGGCAAATAGAAGGGGAAGAAATGGAGGCAATGACAGAGTTTATTTTCTTGGGCTCCTTGATCACTGCAGATGGCGACTGCAGCAACGAAATAAAAAGACGCCTGCTTCTTGGGAGGAAAGCAATGGCAAACCTAGATAGCATCCTAAAGAGCAGAGACATCACTTTGCCAACTAAGGTCAGGATGGTTAAAGCTATGGTTTTTCCAGTAGTGATGTATGGAAGTGAGAGCTGGACTATAAAGAAGGCTGATCGCCGCAGAATTGATGCTTTTGAGCTGTGGTGCTGGAGGAGAGTCTTGAGAGTCCCCTGGACTGCAAGGAGATCAAACCTATCCATTCTGAAAGAAATCAACCCTGAATGCTCACTGGAAGGACAGATTTTGAAGCTGAGGCTCCAGTACTTTGGCCACCTCATGAGAAGAGAGGACTCCCTGGAAAAGGCCCTGATGCTGGGAAAAATCGAAGGCAAAAGGAAAAGAGGACGACAGAGAATGAGATGGTTGGACGGTGTCATCGATGCAACCAAAATGAATTTGACAAAACTCCGGGAGGCAGTGGAGGATAGGAAGGCCTGGCGAGCTCTGGTCCATGGGGTCACGAAGAGTCGGACACGACTGAACGACTGAACAACAACAATGCACTCTTATTGTTGTCTAGCTTATTTAAGATACAGTGGACCCTTGTATAACAAACAGTTTGTATAACAAAATTTGTACAACATAAAATATTCCAGCGATAGGGGATATTTGCTGAACAGAATCGCCTATGGGCCAAATTCATACAACATAAAAATGGGATTACTCCATTTTCAATGCATTCCTATGCGAAATTTGCATAAAGGAAAATTTGCTTAACATAATTTCATTTGGAACGAATTAATTCCTTTATACAAGGTAACACTGTACATTGTTTTGAAGATATGTATATAGTGAAGCAGGGGTCCTCAAACTTTTTAAACAGGGGGCCAGTTCACTGTCCCTCAGACACTGTCGGGGGCTGGACTATACAGGATGTCCCCCATATCCGCTGATTCGCCATCCGCAAATTCAGTCAACCGCAGATAGCGAGTGGCAGTGCAAGAGCCCAGGCCCGGCGACAGGCCTGCAAAATCGGGGGCAAAGCAGGAGGAGGCTGCATGGCTGGGGAATGCCCGCCCGCCTGCCTCCAACATCTGCAGCAACAGCAAAGGCTGCACAGCCCTGGCGCACCCTCTCGCTTTCCTGAGAAGGAGAAGATGGGGGTGGAGAGGGAGGGAGAGGAAGGCAGCAGCAGGCAGGCTTGCAGAAGTGTCTGTTGGCGGCAGACAGCAGAGCTCCATGGGCTTTTTGCATGGCTTCCTCTTCCTCCTCCTCCTCCTCCTCGTTGTCTCTATCTTCTCCCCTAACTCAATCTGCTCCAGCTTGCCCCATGCCCCCATCTCTCCATTGCCATTGCTGCCAGGCAGAAGCAGGACTGAGCCCTCCATGCGGCTCTCACTGGGCTGCCCTCTCCTCCTCCTCCTCCTCCTCCTCATCTCTCTCACCTCCCCCACCCCATCCACTCCAGCCCATCCCATGCCCCCATCTTGCTTTTGCCATTGCTGCCATGCAGCAGCAGGAATGAGCCCTCCATGCAGCTCTCACTGGGCTGCCCTCTCCTCCTCCTCCTCCTCCTGCTCCTCCTCCTCTTCCAGGGCTACTCCTCCACTGAGCATCTGTGAGCCTGGACTGTTGAAGTTTCCTGGTGGCGGTGGCGGTGGTGGGAGCTATGTGGCCTCGGAGCTCCTGATCACCTGCCTGCCTGCAACAGTGGTGATGGTGGCAGCAGTGGAGGAGGTCGCTCAGCCCCTGAGCATCTGCCCGTATGCAAGATGGGCATTAGCAGAGGAGGCCGCACTGCTACGGAGCACATGCCCGCAAGCGCCACAAGTAGGAAGAGGCAGCCTGGTCAGTGCAAAGGTGTTTGCAGTGGGCCTGCGCCTGGCCTCCACCACTGAGCGGGGGTGGGGGATCTGCACTTGCCAGGGGGCTGGGTTCAACCCCCTAGCGGGCCTGATCCAGCCCCTGGGCCTTAGTTTGAGGACCCCTGTGGTGAAGGAAACCCTGACCTATAATTGACCTCGACACTACTTTCTCACTACACACATATGTCTAAATATTTTTCAGTCTTCTAAATCCTCTTGTCCTTCCATTGTCTGGCTCTGGACTCTTCTGGCAAGTTATCTCAGGAATGCTGGTTTTCCACTCACCACTTTTAAATGTGTTTTATTTGTTTTTATGCTTGGATGTTTTAATCTTAACAATTGTTTAATTGCTTTTAAAATTGACTTTATATAGTCTTTTTTATTTCATCTGCTGTGAGCCATCCTGGGTGCCTCGTGGGCATAATGGAAGACCATGCTTGTGTTTTAAGCAGAAGCCGACTGGAGCAGCTGAATCCTACGTCAGCTCCTCCTATTATGGCCGTCACTTCACGAACCTCTCGCTGCGCGGCGAGCCGTGATTTCTGCGCGAATCGGTCGGTTTTGTCCGCACGATCCTCCATTTTGGATGCGGCGCCACCCCGACCACGCCCCGACCACGCCCCTAAACCGTGCTCCAAGCGGGGCGAGAGATTCCCCTGCCGGAGGCCGGGAATCTCCCTCGGTTCGCATCCCGCTTCGCATCCAAATTTGCGTGTGGCCACTGATTGTTTTTAAATATTTTTTTTTCCATTTACTATTCCTCCGAAATATCGATGCATCGGTATTTCGGGTTACCCGTTCTTTCGATCCTGATTTCTGCGCTTGCAATAAATACATGTATTTGCGGTTGTTTATAGGGGTGAACATGTATCCCGCTGTGTCATGTCTGTTCTTGTTACAGAAATCAACAAACGCCAGGTGTCACTGTTTTCCCCTGCCTTCCCCCTCCTTCTTTTCCTTATTTACTTCGGCAGCCAAGTGGTGGCGTTTGTGTTACACCAGAGATGATACTTTACTTTCTGGTGGCTACTCGTTGGTTTTCCTTTTTTTACATTTCGTACCGGATGTCACCTGCACGCCATTGATTCCGCCGGTTTTTGAGTGCGGGGTGATTACCGTATCCCAACATGTGCATTTCACCCTTCCAGAAACAGTTTTTTAAACTCTAACCCTTGGCGCTTCGAATACTATTATCTTCCGTCACGACTGAGTCTCATGCTGGCTCAGACTCTGTGCCTCTGTGAGTGCCCAGAGTTTAAAACGCATCTCCTTTTTTAGAACCCATTGCTAGTGAATGAAAAGTTTCACAGCCTCTGGGCATGGCCAGAGTGCAAAACAAAAAGCATTCTTCCACACTCCATTTCGAGAGAACGCGCTGATTCCCCCCCCCCCAAATCCCCATAAGCACACAGACTGCAAAATAAAGTTCATTATTCCCGGCTCCATTTCTAAAGACTACTCTGCTCCCCCTTTTTTTTTTTTTTTAAACCCCCCCCCCCAAACCACGCAGAGTACTCCTTCCTGGGTCTGACAGTTATGCGCCGTTGCATCGAATCACTGACATCATGTACTACTTCAGGTTAGGGGTGATGTGTTCGCGGGCGTACCGGCGGAAACACGGAGCACCCCTCCTTTTGGTTTATATCGCCCTTATGCAGCTTCTCCGCTGAAAGGTTTCACAGCCTCTGGGCACGGCCAGAGTGCAAAACAAAAAAAAATCTTCCAAACTCCATTTCGGGAGAACGCGCTGTTTCCCCACCCCCCAAACCCCCATAAGCACACAGAGCAATCCTCCTGCGAAACCGTCTTCAAGGCTGCAGACTGTGCCTCTGAGCGTGCCCAGAGTTCAAAACGCTTCTCCTTTTTTAGAACCCATTGAGAGTGAAAAAGGCCCGCAAAAGAAAAGAGGAAAAAAACCCGTAGGGCGCGAGGGTAGACCATGGGGGGGCCCTCTCCCTTGGATTTCTGTCACCCTGAAAATCGTTCTCCGCTGTACGCTGCTGTGTCTCTGAGCATACACAGACTGCAAAATACAGTTCATTATTCCCGGCTCCATTTCTAAAGACTACTGTGCTCCCCCCCTTTAAACTCCCTCCCACATCACGCAGAGTAATCATTCCTGGGTCTGACAGTTATGCGCCGTTGCATCGAATCCCTGACATCATGTACTACTTCAGGTTAGGGGTGATGTGTTCGCGGGCGTACCGGCGGAAACACGGAGCACGCCTCCTTTTGGTTTATATCGCCCTTATGCAGCTTCTCCGCTGAAAGGTTTCACAGCCTCTGGGCATGGCCAGAGTGCAAAACAAAAAAAAATCTTCCAAACTCCATTTCGGGAGAACGCGCTGTTTCCCCACCCCCCCAAACCCCCATAAGCACACAGAGCAATCCTCCTGCGAAACCGTCTTCAAGGCTGCAGACTGTGCCTCTGAGCGTGCCCAGAGTTCAAAACGCTTCTCCTTTTTTAGAACCCATTGAGAGTGAAAAAGGCCCGTAAAAGAAAAGAGGAAAAAAACCCATAGGGTGCGAGGGTAGACCATGGGGGGGCCCTCTCCCTTGGATTTCTGTCACCCTGAAAATCGTTCTCCGCTGTACGCTGCTGTGTCTCTGAGCATACACAGACTGCAAAATAAAGTTCATTATTCCCGGCTCCATTTCTAAAGACTACTGTGCTCCCCCCCCCTTTAAACTCCCCCCCACATCACGCAGAGTAATCATTCCTGGGTCTGACAGTTATGCGCCGTTGCATCGAATCCCTGACATCATGTACTACTTCAGGTTAGGGGTGATGTGTTCGCGGGCGTACCGGCGGAAACACGGAGCACCCCTCCTTTTGGTTTATATCGCCCTTATGCAGCTTCTCCGCTGAAAGGTTTCACAGCCTCTGGGCATGGCCAGAGTGCAAAACAAAAAAAAATCTTCCAAACTCCATTTCGGGAGAACGCGCTGTTTCCCCACCCCCCCAAACCCCCATAAGCACACAGAGCAATCCTCCTGCGAAACCGTCTTCACGGCTGCAGACTGTGCCTCTGAGCGTGCCCAGAGTTCAAAACTCTTCTCCTTTTTTAGAACCCATTGAGAGTGAAAAAGGCCCGTAAAAGAAAAGAGGAAAAAAACCCGTAGGGCGCAAGGGTAGACCATGGGGGGGCCCTCTCCCTTGGATTTCTGTCACCCTGAAAATCGTTCTCCGCTGTACGCTGCTGTGTCTCTGAGCATACACAGACTGCAAAATACAGTTCATTATTCCCGGCTCCATTTCTAAAGACTACTGTGCTCCCCCCCCTTTAAACTCCCCCCCCACAACACGCAGAGTAATCATTCCTGGGTATGACAGTTATGCGCCGTTGCATCGAATCCCTGACATCATTTACTACTTCAGGTTAGGGGTGATGTGTTCGCGGGCGTACCGGCGGAAACACGGAGCACCCCTCCTTTTGGTTTATATCGTCCTTATGCAGCTTCTCCGCTGAAAGGTTTCACAGCCTCTGGGCATGGCCAGAGTGCAAAACAAAAAAAATCTTCCAAACTCCATTTCGGGAGAACGCGCTGTTTCCCCACCCACCCAAATCCACATAAGCACACAGAGCAATCATCCTGCGAAACCGTCTTCCCGGCTCCAGACTGACTGACTGCTGTAACTCCCCCCCCCCTTAATAACCCACACAGGTTTAAAATGTGATTGCAGTACCAGACGTACCGTCTGTGGTTAATAAGTGATAGCAACAGTTGTGCCCCAGCGACACAACCAAAAGTAAACGGCATAGCGGTTGATTTTAGGTGCACGTTTGTATTTTTCATCTGAGATTGCCACGAACTAACCCCCCCTCCGATACTGCATGGAGAGTGAAATGAATTAACTATTGGAGTCTGAAACCGTGTTTTTTCCAAAGTCTTCTCAAAGCCAGGACGCACCAAAGGTATCCGGGGGGGGGCGATTTACCCAAAAGACTGTAACGGGTACCCAGGATAAAACTTTATGCCACGCAATGTTAGGATAGCCAAAAGGTTAGCTACGTGGTTTTAAGAAATGTCCTAAAACATCCACTTGGAGATTGCATAGACTAACAGCAAGACTGGTTCCCAGTCTTGCAAGTGGTACGTTTCCATTCTGTAGCTAAGGGTAAGCAGCGCTGACCGAACTTCTGACCCCTTGTTAGCCCTAGGGTCTGCTGGAGGTGGCAGGTGCTGGGCTTCGTGGAGCCAGTCCATCTTCAGCTCCACCCACTGACCTTTCCAACACAATGGCCCAATTAGAACTGCAGGGCTAGGAAAATGTTTCCATTGTAAGCCTTCAGCAACTGCAGGACGCCTCAAACTGTAGATATCATTTGCTACTAATTATCAGTTTTGTTCTTAAAATAAACGAAACAAAGAAATGCATTGAATCGAATGTATTTATTCCTTGCAAACCATCATGTGCACCTCAGATACAGACTTCTTTTCCAGTGGTTCCCCAGGAATAAACTGCTTGAGTATGATACCGTGGCCAACAGTCTCCAAGGCTCCTGGTCCCTGAACGGCACTTTTGACCCCTCCCCCTATTGGTTGAAATTTGTTTCAGTTTCCACAGGGCTGCTCGGAGACAGGGCTCTAGAAGTTATAAAAACCCAGTAGCACCTTTTGGAAAGGTGTGGAGAGGTAGTGCAGAGGAGGCTTGTCTTAGGGATTGTTCTGTTGCTTGGGTGTTGGATTAGGGTTAAAATATCTTTTGAGGAAGATGGAACGAGGTGGTAGGGGCCGGTACTGGACTGAGGCAGAGGTCACGGCTCTATTGGACATATTGATTCAACACAGGCTTGGTCCCGTGTTGTTTCATATGCTTCCAAGGAGAAATGAACCTGCCTTTAGGCTCGCATCTCGAGAGCTAGCCAGGCTGAACTACCATAGGACCTCAACACAAATTAGGTCAAAATTTAAAACTCTTAGACAAAACTTTAATAGGTGCTTGTACCATTTTGGGGAGCACGCAGAAGAAAGACAACAGGCTGCCTACTGGGACCAGTTACTCCAGTTGTGGATTATGGCAGATCGCCCAGACCCTGCTCATCTTTTCCCTGCGGGTAGGTAAAATCGGGAAATGTTATTAAAATAGTAGATAATTAAAAGGGCTGCAATGTTATCTGCAGATGGGAAGCCTGGAATGGTCCTGGCAATGTCTCTATCAGGCCAGCTTTAAGCATGTGGCCTGCAGAGACTGATTCTTAAACAAATGTGGGCCTGTCACGAAGACTAGCCTTTGAATAATGCCAACCCCATCCACAGTTCCTTTTTTTTTGCAAACAGGGGCAGGCCCAGCAAGGCAAGTAGGCCACAGGAGGGGTCAACCACGTCAGCAGCAGGAGGAAGAACAACGTGGGGACCAGGTGGCACAGCCTAGGGAGGACCGACAGCAAGAGATGGAAGGCGGGGAAGGCCGGGTTGATCTCCAGGCAGATGAAGAAGGTGAAGGTGAGAAGCAGGGAGAGTTCTTTGATTGGCCATTTAAGAGATATTGGTTCATACTAAATCACTGCTGGGAACAATCCCAAATTTATATTCCCTCTCCATCCCAATAGAAATTGTACCAGATCACCCTGTGGACATTATGAGGGAAGCGGTGCCCAGAGGGGAGATGGAGCAGTGGATTGCTATTTTGCAGGAGGTTGTAGCCAGAGGTATATTTTTATAGTAATTAAAATTATCAACAACAAACCCTTTGCCCCTTGCTAGTTGACACCAATGGCCTTAATTTTGGTTTAACCTCTGCTGTATTGTCACTAAAAATGTACATATAAAATAGCACAGTAAGTACATCAGGACTTAGCTGTTACTAAAATCGATTAGATGAACAAATCTAAGATAAAAACCCATCACGAACTCAAAAATGATTTGATGTTGCATTTGATTTCTTACAGTTGGGGTACTGGAACAACATGTTCTGCCTGCTGAAGGGGCGCGTCCACCTCAGAGAAGGAGGAGGAGGAGGAGATAAAGAATTATGTTCAAATACTGATAAAGCTGCGGTTCTGCAGGGTTTGTTCTTTTCCCTTTAAACAGGGAAAAGTTACCTCAGTTCTTGTTAATAAGTGATTTTGCACTGAGTGTAAATCTGACTTGAAGATATTACACATTTAATTGTTCTGCTCTAAGAGCAGCATAGGTATGTTTACAGTAAGGCAGTTATATCTATATATATGTGTTTATATATAGTAAGTTGGGTTCTTCTGAAACCTTATCCTGGCTTTAAAACACTATTGGTTATTAGATAACTATTGTTGGGATGCAGGCTATTAAAGTTCAACAGCAGAGAGCAGTTGTCTTCTGTGCTGAACTTTCTGGTATATGTAATGCTCAAAGAGCTGTTTTATTTTTGTAATGGAAATAATTACCATGTTATTTATAATGGGGTTCCATAGAAAGGCGCGCTAAGTGACTTTTAAAAACATGGTCTCAAAAACCTCATCTCTTCATGGTTTTCTTCTTAAATACTTAGCCTCTTATTAATAGTTAGTTGGTGGGCTTATACTGTGACTGAACAGGTGCACTTTAAAAATACATTTTCTTTGATGCTGACATCTAATGGTGTTCCCACCACAGCCAGTAGGTTATAATCTTCTGATTACTGCTCAATGGTTTTTTCCCCGTTGCATTTGCAACGGATCTTTTTAAAAACTGTATCCGAGGACAAAATCTTTCGCTTTGCACTTAAATCCTACAGTGATATTCAGTGTCTCCTTGTAAAAGTGTTGTTGACAACATGAAAACAAACAGTTCCTTTCATTTGCAGTACGATCGTATAGTAATTTAAAATGTCTCGCCTTCAAGGAGAAGGTGAGAACATTAAAACAAACAGTAACTTTTGTATTGCAATAAAGTCATATAGTGGTTAAAAATGACTCTTCTTAAAAGTGTACCTATTTACATTAAAACATATCTTAACTTTGAATTGCCTAATACCTATTTGCACTACAAAACTTGTATTAATGATACCTGTCTTCCTTTCAGTGAATGTTAAGCCAAAAGAACAAGTACTACCCATGTACAACTAATCGTTTACAATTATATCTAATAACGTAAGAAAAAATTTTGTTATTGTTTTTAAGAACAATAAAACCAGTTTAAACCTAACTTGTATGCCCCAACGAGTATTTCTGTGCATTCTTAATGTGTTTGTTGTTTTACAGCAAGTGGTGCATGAACAATCTATGAATTAAGGCATTACAGTGAAAAAAACGTTATAAATGGAGTGCATATGGTGTGTACTATTTGTTGTTCGGATAAATGTGCATGAACTTAACAAAAAACGAACAACGCCAGTGCACAAAAGGCAAGAAAAGGTGTGTAATGGCGCAGCTAGGCCAACATCCTAAAAGGGAATCGCCAGTCAGGTATCTATGGGGAAAATATTTTTTTTTTCATTCTTCTCCTTTTCTGAGGCGTTCTCAAAAAGGACTGAGAATCATCTAGTGATTCTTCATTTTTCACAATTAGGTAAGGGGAACGTTCATTCTCGCTGTGCCCCAAAGGAACCTTACCTGTGGTTTGTGGTGTCTTTTTTGCTGGCATCCTAACTGGCCCTTTTGCATTCCTGCCAGCATTCTGAGCAAACAAACGCCCAGTAGCATCGCGCACATTCCCCTTTGCTGCGCTCCGTCCACTAAGTAGTGATACCGACCCCTCCTCTTCACTGTCCTCATCACAACTGTTACCTGTATCAGCAGGGTTACTAATATCACCTTCTGAGTCGCTAACCCCCTCGATGTGGCCTAGAGTGTTGCCCCTGGACTTAGACAAACTAGAGGTTTGAGTACTGGTATGCACGTTATTGGTGTTGCTACCCGGTTTTCCGATTGTACCCCCTGATGGCGTTTCAGTAAGATAATCTGTAAGTCTTTGGAGGCATGTGTTCGCAACCCTAAGGCTGTTAATTATCTCCTTTTGAAACAAGATGTCCTCCTCGTCCCTCTTATCCATTTTTAGCTCCTTTCGGCGGTCAGATTCCGTTACCCACTCCACAAATCCAGATAAGGTGTTATCCAGCCTCGCAGCTGCTGTGGTTCTTTGTTTCCTTTTCCGGATTAAGGCAAGCCTTGTTGCAGGATCAAGAGTTGCCTCATAGTTTGTTGTTTCATTCTTTCCTGAAGTAGTGAAAAAAAAGGGAGATGACGCTGTCAATTACATGAAAGGCTTGAGTAGCTGTAGCACAGGCACACAATGTTTCAATGAGTAGATGTTACTTTTAGCAAACCTACTGTTAGAAATAAGGAATTAATAGTTGTACCTCATTACACACACATAATCATCACTGAGGGGTGAAGGGTGGGCTAAAAAAGGATATACAGGTGGTATTAATTATATGTTGTCACAAGTTCAGTTTACAGATCAAAAATGTAATATTAAGGACCAAACCCAATGAACCACTGCTACACCCGTAGTAAAAGCAAAAAACAGTATCAAAAGGTTTCTTACTGTTGTTGATGCCCCTTTCTGCAACAGTGGGAGGTGTGCTCTGTGAAGACGAACACCCAGAAGTGGAGGGCTCACATCCATCAGTCGATTGAGTATCTAGGGAAAAGCAGTAATTTT
Source organism: Phrynocephalus guinanensis (assembly GCA_037367245.1). Lineage (NCBI taxonomy): Eukaryota > Metazoa > Chordata > Lepidosauria > Squamata > Agamidae > Phrynocephalus > Phrynocephalus guinanensis. The sequence goes on along the minus strand of CM074733.1, from coordinate 172,860,715 downwards.
TTCTGTAGAAATTACTAGTGGCTGTTTCGGTTTCCTGCCTGTGATTCCCGGCCCAGCATGGTGCTGGTAGTCAAGCAGTACCTCATAATATAGCATGTTACATGAGTAAGGTGCGGAATTTGTGTCCACTCGAAAGTTACATACCAAAAACCGAAGTTTCCGAGGGCCCAAAGCTCTGGTTATCGTAGTCTGCGTCCTCGAATAGAATCAACGTGGCGGCATTTTCTCCAACGCCCCGCATTGCCTCCATTGCTACCAGTGGGAAGAGGTGCAAATGGAAGAGAACGAATTGGTTAATGTGCCCCACATGGCAGGTTCTCATGCAGCAAGATGAATGCTTTGGCGCGCGTCGTCAATTGCTTACGATTTTCCGTTTTATTTTTCAATCTTGATAATGATTGGTTTCCTTACTGTTAGGCACGCCCCCCTCCCCCCTCCCTTCCTTCCCGTGTGTAACTTGGGTGGTCAGCTGAATGCTGGGTATACGTTGGAGTTGTATTGATAGTAGTACTTCCTGTTCTTCTCTATCCCCACACATTTCATCTAAATTAAATGCTGCCTAAATAACACAACATATAAACACACCACTCAAATCCACAATGGTGTTGATCTCAACCAAGAAAATTTCAATCTGTATTTAATCATTTTTTTTAAGAAACTGGCAAGCAACAACAATAATAGCTCTAAACCTACACCATCATTTTCGAAAATAAGATTTGCAGCGTATGTTAACGTAACCAAAGTGTTGGTTCCCTTATTAATGGTTAGCCGTCGACGTATCGATGGGTTCGGTCAGGTTTTAATAACTAATTGTGAAACTATGTGTCCTCAGACGACACACATGTTTTGACTCTCAGATAAGCTCCCAGTGATCAGTAAAAAAATTTTTTTTTTACATGGAAGTTGTATCATTCGGTAAGTTCGATTTTTTCCTGGTGGTTAAAAGAGATAATTTTTTAAAGGGATCGACGGTTCCCTATAGCTAATAAGTGGTATTTTTGAGACAATGAAAAATAACTTCCTATGGAACCGCAACCGAATGTAAGTTTTCCTGATTACGGGGCAGCCATCGACGTATCGATGGCTCCTTAGAAATTTTAATATATATCTTTGAAAATGGGTGTCCTCACACGACCCACATTGTTTGAGTCGCAGATTAGCTAAGCTCCCAGTGATCAGTAACTAGATTGTTTTCTAAAGGCAGTCCTATCCATCGAAAGTTCGATGTTTTCCTGGAAATTCAAAGATAAATTTTTTTTACAGGGGCTATCATCATAACCCCAACTTTTTTGTACATATTAATCATGTCCTACTGTTTATTTGATAAACCTTTTATTTGATAAACCGGTAAAAATGGGCTACCATTCGACAGATCGATTTTTCCCTAGAGTTATTAATTGCTATTTTAGAAACAATGTGTTTTCAAACGATACACATGTATTCCCTGGGAATTTATTAGTTCCGGTTTTTGACTAATCCTTTGCCTCGCAGCGGTAAACCGACACGACGGTACATCGAGGCATGCATGCGCGTTTAAATATACTAAATGGCAAAGTTAAAATCACTGCCTGAAGCAAAAACTTTTTTTTGGTAACTCACCTGTGCCTGCAGAAGACTCACTTTCGGTGGTCCGTAGAGGGTGGATTGATGTGTCGGTGCGGAAAATGTTTGCCATCTCGTCATACCAAACAAATTTTGACCTTCCGGACCCGGATGTGTTGTTATGAATAACTGCCTGCTTGTAAAGCTTCCGTAGTGATTTTGTTTTTGTCCTGCATTCGGATGCAGAACGAGTAAAACCCAGTTTTCCAAGTTCAGATGAGATCACCTCAAATATCTCAATATTTCTTTTTAGTGAAGATAATGCATATTTTATCTCAGCCTCTCCCCATACCTTAATTAATGCTGAGGTCTCCTCATTCCCCCAGATAATGCCTCTCTTAATTTTGGTTTGTACTGGAGTTCCCTGACTACTTTCCAATGTGTCTTCAGTATCCATTTTCTAATCTCAGCGGTAGAAGCTCTCAAGCAATACTGATCAGTAAAAGATGTTCCCTGAATACTACCCAGTACATAGACTTCCTGCCCCCCTCCCCCCTTGGAGCCTCAATCTGCATGTCAAGGGAAAGGTGCTGGCAACCCAACCCATGCAAAGGATTGTTGGCTGGTAGTGGCGGAACTCCATTACCAAGAGCTGTAAAGCACATGTGCGATTGTATTGTTTTATACTAAACACGTTTCAGAAAACATTGCACCCATGTGGCACTCCTGAGAATAGCTGTCTCTTATAGATTATTTTTCTCTGAACTTCTGATGTACCATATCCAAAATGTTGTCGCTCAGAGGGAAGTTTACTCGTTAGAAATTCTGATGTCTGTAAGGGTACTTCCTTTTTCCCCCCAAACACTACTGACTAATCTGCATATCAAGAGAAAGGTGTAGACTACCCAGGAGTTTAATTGTTGGCTTGTAAATCGCAAGGGGCCCCTTACTCAGCCCTGTGATTTCACTGTGCTGTGATGCGTTCTGGTAAAAAAACATTCTTATATCCAAGTCCGTAATCACCACAAATACTTTTCCTAATTAAAGCAGACAATTTTTGACTGCCCCCATGAAGTTTTACAGTATAAAAATGAGGTTCGCAAGGCACAATCTGAAGGACATAATACTATGGCTGTTTACCACTGCTGATAGGTATAAACTGCAGTGGATCAGCAGTTTATAGTGAGTAGTGTAATATCTGATTATGATCATATCTCATGGTTTAACAGCATTGAAATACAACGGAAAAACATGTTGTCCCACGAAGGGAGTTTGAGTGCCCTTTATTAATCTGACTAAGCAGGTTGCACTGATCTGCTTCCAAAGGAAAGCAAGTCATGAGTTCAGGCCCCTTGCTGAAGAGAGATTTGCAATACTATCCATCTGCTGTTTTCTTTCTCAATAGATGTTATCACTCTAGTCTGACTACTTACTTCCTGCTGTGGCACCTCTGCAGGCCCCAACCAGCAAATCATGAGGTAGTTGATGAAAATCCTGAGGCTGTTGTCGGTTTTATAGAGGTTTCAGAGGGGATAGCAGATATATTGCTGTAGGCCATGTGGTATATACAGCACTTACTCATTACTTTAAGGTGCTCTTTTTTTTCCGGTAATGTAAACAAGTCTGCATGCCCACATTGCAGTTATACGGAGAGTGCTAGTTGGAGTTGAAGCATGAGTTCCCTGCTAAGGAACCCTCCATATAACATGGCTTTTTTTGAGTCGCGGTGACTGCTTTATGAAGCTCAAAAGATAAAGATTATGTGGTTAATACTACACAATGTCCTATCATGAAGAGGTTATAATCAATGACAACTGAAGCCTTGCAGGATTCAGGTATTTATTGTTACTAGAAATGATTCTAGGTTACATTATGGCACAGGCAAATGAAAAAGCCCTCATCACTGCACCCAAACACCAAATTTCCTTTGGCCCTCTAGAAGGCTGTGATCCCTGAGAGTTTCATTGCAAGTCACTGTGGCTGTAAGCACCCTTAAAGGGGTCATGTGGTTGAAAGAATGGTCAACAGTATGAATATGTTTTTTCTTTAGGGTTTCAAGAGTTGTTGAAATTATTTTTCATACAAGTCACTTAACATGGGTTTGTAAATACTCAGCAATGGCATTGCGCACTGCTTCTGCCTCTGCACGGGCAGTTCCCGATCTGTTACAGTCATATGCTTCCGTGCAATCCAGTGAATCATCCAGGGAACGTTGCTGCTGATCCTCATCTGGAATTTCATGCTTTTCCCGTTCACAAATGTTATGTAGAATCACGGCAGCAGCAACAATTGAGTTGATGTTTTCAATGTGTGCTTCTATTCTGACAGATAAGCGCCTGAATCTTGCCTTCAAGCGCCCAAATGCTCTTTCAACGACGCACCGTGATCGATTAAAAATCTTATTGTAGTGACGCTCCCTGTCATTTCTTGGTACAGCGAAAGGCTTCATCAGCCACTTACACAATGGATACGCACCATCCCCTAATATTATGGGTGGAATCGACACCCCTGCATAGATGAACAATGGGCTGCCGGGAATTAGTGTCCCTTCCTCCATTTTACTGAAGAGAGTAGATGACCTAAAAACATGAGCATCATGGTTCACACCTGAATGTCCGGTCAACATCGGAAAAAAAATACCGTCTCCGTCGCAAGCAGCCTGCAGTAGAACAGAATGGAAAGACTTCCTATTAAAGTAAGCCGGACCCTGCAATTTAGGTGGGCAGATCGGAATGTGTGTTCCGTCAATACAGCCAATAGTATGCGGAAAACCGAATATTTTCATTGATGACGTCATCTGTTGAAATAGAAAACAGAAGAAACAGTCATTGACCCACAAATGCATAGAAGTTGCAGAACATTAATGTAGCATACCTGGAACACCATTGCGTGATGTCGCACTGCAGGAACAGCCATTGGACAGGTTCCTCCAGGAACCTGCCCAACACCCCTCAAAAGTCTTCCTTGACTGACCCCATCACCCCAGTGTGTGGCAGGGAGATCCATATTGCAAAATTGCGCTGGGTATATTGATCATTTTAATTATCAGTTGAATTGCCATTACCCCTAAATTTGAGCGCTTTCTACCTAGTTCTTGATTTTTGTCGGAGCAAGATGCGCTTTCCAGTATGTACCTTACTCATGCGTTTAATATTGTTGTATGCATCAAACATTTCCCCATACTAAACATGCCCATAGAAGGCATCCTGGTCTGACCATGCCACCCGTGTGTGTGGCGGGGAGTACCGTAGACCAACATTGTGATGGGTGGGAAAATTTCAATTGTACTTCGAAGCCCTTTTCCCCCCCCCTCAATTCGAATGAGTTCAGGTATTTTGTGGGATGGAGAAGCGGTTCCCGGTATGTATGTTTCTCATCTTAAAAACGTAATGCCAACTGTAACAGACGAACCCGCATTAAAACACCTACCTTACTGAATTCTGATAGGCGAACCTCTTCCTTGAGAAGGACGTGTTCCATTGCCAGGCACACCTCGATGACTATACTTGCCACAGTAGAACTTCCTTTCTGGAATACCAGGGCGATGGTTCTGTAGCAAGAACGGCTGGCCAAGAAGTACACGCCAATTGCTACTCGTTCTTCTACTGGAACTGCTGACCGCATTACTGTGTCCCTCCGCATCAGATATGGTCGCAGCTTGTCCGCGACCCCAAAAAGTGTTCTCCTTGTCATTCGGAAGTTTTCCAACCATTGTCTGTCGTCCCACAGCTTAAGAACCGTGTCGTTAAACCACTGAGAACGCCCAGGGTAGCACCAGAATAGTTTCTGTCGAGGCGACGTCCGTATCCACTGGGAAATGACCCTTATCAAAGTGTTGCAACCAACCATAGTTTCCCTAAACAAATGCCTGCGTCGAAGTAACCGTTTTCTGCTACAGAAGCATAACGTAGCTATACCGTCTATCAACTTACAGTAACTGCGCAGCAGTGCAACAAAATATGGGATCCTCCGTTTGAATTTCTTTAGCCGGCACTCAGAACGAGAGGGAGCCATGATAGCATGAAATTGATAACGGAGGCGGAAGTGCCTCCGACACTGCTCTAGGGAGTTAGGAAGGGAGAACTCGAATGCCCTTGGAGGAGCCATGGGTCATACAAAAGATATGTTGTGTGCTGGTCCACCTAGTGCCCATGAAGGAGAACAGCATTTTTTATCACGCCGCCAATGGACGGAGCAATACAAATCGTAACTGGAAAACAAATGTTGATACAATTATTCGGCTCTGCAGAAAATGACAGGCGGGTATCGATGCATCGGTACACCGTCGGTTTTTTTTTTTTAAAAAAAATAAGAAGAAACCGGACATTTAAAATAAGCTTCTCAATGCGAAGGGAGCACGTGAAGTAGTACTGGATTTCGACCCTAAAACATCGCCCGGTGAGGACAAGAAAATAGGGGTGGGGGCGAATGGAGACCACGTGACCACCACGTGATCGCCTTCGGATTCACAGCGAAGGCAATCACGCTGCGAAGAGAAGTACTTCGTGAAGTGACGGCCTATGAAAGCAATGCTCAGTGTCCCAGGTATGTTTGCCTGGTATTGAAATTTAGATCTGAGACTCAGGTTGTGTAGCCCACTTTCCGGGTCTCAGGCTTTAGATCTAAAATTTCAGGGAATGGAGAAAGGGAAACCCAACATTTTGGGTTTGGGACATACCATTTCTACATGCTTAGAAACAACCCCCATTGGCTGCTGTGCCTTCCACTCCATCAACCACAGTGGGTAGCGGTGTACGACTACATGATTAATTTACTTGAAAATGGATGTACAGTAGGACCCCAGTATCCGCTGGGGATTGGTTCCAGGCCTTCCCGTGGATAATGAAAACCGTGGATAAGAGAGAACACCTGCCCACCCACCCCCAAACTGCTGTTTTCTGATAATAGCTTGCTTTATGGCCACTGTTTTGAAACAGTAGCTTGCTTTACAAATGCTATTTGTGACAATAGCTTGCTTTAAAGATGCTTTTTGTGACAACAGCTTGCTTTACAGCTTGCTTTGTGGCTGCTGAATTCCCCCCCTGCCAACAGCGGATAACTGAATTAGTGGATACGGGGGTCCTACTGTGACTTTGTCTCAAAGTCTTCTATCAAAGTTCAGAGAAAACTGGACCTAAGATCTTTTCTTTTTTAAGGGAGCCAGTCCAATTTTCAAAAGGACATTACTTTGGAGAGTCATGATTTCCCCCTGTCATTGTTGTCATTTTATACCTACATTGCTCTCAGGCTTAATTAGGAAGTGTTCAGCTTCAGGCTCACTGGGTACATGGAGAGGGCTGTGCAGTTTTTCTCCATACAATGTACTCACAGGAATTTGGTGTGAGCTTGAGTCAGCTGAACATTCTCATCCAGATACTCCTTTGACTTGCTGCCAGTATTTCCACATGGAAAACATTTTTGATCATTATTAGCATGGGATTTCTTGCAACTAAATAAAAGAAATCTCATCATAAATGGCTTCCTCTGTGCCAAAGTCTAACCATTAACACTGAAGCAGTTCAGAGTTTCTTTTTTAAAATGTGGCAAGAAGCCTAATATTTTCTATTTTAAGCTGCCTATATATAATACAGTGACTTTCAAGGACATTTGGTGATTGTGAATGAACAGCTGGCTATAAATATCATACCAGCATCATATAGCAGCACTTGTTTTCTTCTTCTTCTTCCATGTAATATTAATTCCTTCCTGTTGAGGTTTCTTCCTTGACCGATAAACAAAGCATTTCATTGGGGGCTTTAATTCAAGCAGTAGAACTCGCTGATTCTACAGTTTCATATACAATATCCTGGTGCTCAGAAGACATAAATATTCAACTATTAAAGACCTGGTTGTGCAAGTGAGAGGACAACACTAAAAAAACACATTCTTTTGGCTACATCTGCTTGCCTTCTGTTATTATTTGTCTGCACTTCCACCAGTAAAAACCATGTATAGTTAAAAAATATGTGTGTAAAATATATGAGCAATAATCATCATAGCTTGCACTCTCTGGGCTCAGAAGTGAGGTGTCCTTATCTTCTTTTGTCTGGTACTTAATACATTGCTTTTTTGGCAGATTTTTACAGATAAGGGGAAGTTATGACACCACTGGAATACCACAATATTGTGCAAGTATTGAGTATATCTAGGGATTTATGTTTATACTCCCACCGGACACTTGTAATCCATGACAATCCATGACAGCTTTGAACGGCCCCTTTGTGCATCTGAATAGTTTACTGGGAGAGGGGAGCTCCTGTATCTTAGAAGAAGAGGGGGAAAAGTCCAGTTAAGAAGAAGGTTAATCGCACAAACAGCCTGTGGACATAATTAAATATAAGGAATTACTTCCAGATAAGAACAAAAATGGGCTGTGAGATCAGGGCTGCCCAAGCAAGCGAGCCTAGTTATTTTTTTATTTGACTTGTTCATATATCAAATATAATGAACCATTTCCAAATTGTTTTACTGGAAACTCAATCAGCTATAAGCATTACTCCCAGGCACGAGTGGCCAGCTTCTACCTTTTTAAAGTTGAGGCATCAGAACTAAAAAATATTTTCCCTGACGTCAGTCTTGATGAAGAGATTATCCGTTTATGCTTTCTTGCCTGGCTACTTTTAGGCCATGGAGAGACTGGTTTTCTTTTAGTCCTGGGTGTGATTAGGACATCTGGCTGACACACAAAGGGTGATGCATCCCATCTGGTGTTTATTTAAATAAAATGCAATTGCTTCTCCTGTGTCGGTGAAAAATTTAGCACGATCCTCTACTGAACTAATAGGAAAAGTATCACGACAGGCTGAAAAGAGAAAAAAGCTTTGGCTCGCAGCTATTTTTATGGTAAGCAGTCATCAATATCGAGTTCATTACATCTGCCCACACCAACAAGAAGGGATCAATATCTAGCAGCAGCTTTAAAAGCCTGTCCCTTCTTTCCTAATAGCAAAAAGACACACTGCTACTGACCTCTCCTCCAGAGAAATAACACTGAACCCATCCAGCTCAGCTCCCCTTATCTGTTTCTGAGCCCCAACCCTCACAGCTCCTGAGAATTATTTTCTCCTGGATGTAGGAAATTTGCTTTAACAGTAATCCCTGAGTCAGAAAGGCCAGCAATACCCTGTTTCCCCGAAAATAAGACATCCCCCGAAAATAAGACCTACTTACAGTTTTGCCTCTCGCTGAAAAATAAGGCATCCCCCGAAAATAAGGCCTCACTGATAATAAGATAACAATAAACGTGTACCGTATTCTTCTTCATGGAAAAATAAGACATCCCCTGAAAATAAGACCTAGTGCATCTTTGGGAGCAAAAATTAATATAAGACACTGTTTTGTTTTCGGGGAAACACGGTATATTAAACAAATCCTCCAGCACTTCCTTTCTCTCTATGTTTGAAACACTGGCTAGAAGGCAAGGCCCTGATCAAGACGCATGGGAAACTGGGGGGAAACTGAGTTGAACTTCTTTTCCTCTAACCACAGTCCCAATGTAGACTGGACGGTCCCTGATCTACACACATGCTGACACAACATGCAAAGATACGTTTTATGTAACGTGGAGTGTGATGCCTGCCACACAAAACATAGAAAGGCAACAAAACAAGCAGCTTTTCCTCAGCAAGCAAGCAAAGCTATTACAGTGGAACCTTGACTTACGTCATTAATCCGTTCCGGAGGTCTAGACTTAAGTCAAAAATGACTTAAGTCAAACAAACTTTTCCCATAGAAAGTAATGGGAAAGTGGGTTAATCCATTCCAGATTATGAAAAAGACCCCCGAAAACAGCAATTTAACACAAATTTGACTGGGATAGGAGATTCCTTCCAGGGATGTAAATGAAATGTCTCTTCAAAGAGAGGAGGAGGCAGTGGAATTATAGTCCACAAGCTATACACCTCCACTTTTTAATGATCATAGCAACAGTGTCTAACATTTAAGTTTTACTGATTTTAACCTGACGTTCCAAGTTCTGAACAATTCTATGCTTACCATTAGAGTCCCACAACTGTACAGCTCCCCAACTAAAATGCTTCCATTGTGGACCAGACTTCTGCAGTCAGATTTGTTACAAGACTGAGCTGACTGTCTAACCAGCGAGGCCAGCCCCGAGCTCCCAGCCCTTCTTCTCCTCCGGCAGCAGCGGCAGCTTCGGTGAGGCCGAGGACCAGCTCCAGGTGCTCGGAGCTGGCCTCGCCGAAGCCGCCGGTGCTGGAGGAGAGGAAGAAGGCAGGAGCAGTTTGGAGGCAGCAGCCGCGATGCTGGGTTGTAGCTGCCGCCAGATTCCGGTGCCTTCTACCGGGGCTCCACGCTGTAAGTCAAAGCCTGCGACTCAAGTCAAACAGGCCCGTTCTTGCTGCAAGTCAAATATGATGCAATTCAAGCAGCATGTAAGTCAAGGTTCCACTGTACTGCTAAAATTGTCTTCTGTGAAAAACGCATGATACTGGTTGAACTCCGTTTCCCCCTTGAGTCAGGAATAGAGATGGGCAGGAACCGCTGGTTCCGTTGTTTTGTGCTGGTTCATTTATTAGGCGTGGTTCATTTATTAGGGGCATGGTGGCTTAGCGGACTAAGGCTCTGAAAACTGTCAGCTGCAAAGTTGGCAGCTCAGAAGTTCGAATCCCGGGTGCTACGCAGCAGAGCAAGCTCCTGCTGATGACCCCCAGCTCCTGCCAACCTAGTAGTTCGAAAGCATGTCAATGCAAGTAGTTAAATAGGTACCGCCGTAAAAAGCAGGAAGGTAAAACAGTGTTTCCTTGCAGACATGCCGGCCAGGTGGCTATGGACTTGCACCACACTGGCTCTTCAGCTTGAGTACAGAGATGAACACCACCCCTAGAGTCAGACACGAGTAGCACACATGTGCGGCGGGGGGGGGGGGGAAACGGGACATCTTGACCTTCACTATTCATCACTTCCAAGCCCGGCCTCCTCTGGCAGCACCTGGAGAAGGCGAGGCAGGGAAGCCAGGATGCTGCTTCCAAGTGGGTGCCCAACAAAGGGGGTGGGGGTAGAAGTGTCAAACTGCTGTTCAGCTTATAAACCAGTAGTTCATGCCAATCTCTTGTCAGGAACAACTTTTATTAGTCTTCAAGGTGCAGACGATTATTTGTTTTGTTTGCTGTGTTTCAAAAAATGGGCGAAATGAAAGAAAGATTTTTTTTTGGTACGACAAAAACCTTAAGACTACAAGGCAGCAAATGGACACCTCCAACATGCAGGTCCTCCATCCCCTGCCTGTTGAGGTCCCCCTTGTTCTCTGAAGCACACTCTTTGGAAAAGGGATAGCTGTTGGGTGGCAGCCACCACGCTGTGGCTGAAGCGCCTTGAAGCAAATCTTGAACACTGGATGATCCCTGGAGACTCGATTCATTTTTTTTACAGATCATTCAAAAATCAGATGGCGTGGTAAACATATCCAACAACAACAACAACAACAACAACAACACTTGAACCTTCTTGCTTATGTTGCACATAGTATGCATGGATATTGTGTGTATGAACCATATTGAAACGCTACATAAACAAGGCATAATTGAAAGTGTGTCTACATTGTATAGCGTTCCGTTTTTATCATAGAGTGGCCGTGCTACCAGATGGCGTGGTAAACATATCCAACAACAACAACAACAACAACAACAACAACAACAACAACAACAACAACAAATGCATTCAAAAGAAACCCCCTCCATCCTTCTACCTCCTTAAAAATGGTCTTGCAGCACTTCAGTAGGCACTTTAGGGAACACAGACAGCATACACCCAAAGTAACTTGCAAATTTTTTTTCATTCTGTGTACTTAAATTATGTACTGAGTCATAATTTGGTAACTATGGTTACTTGGAAACAGGTTCCATTGTACAGTATTAAGTAAGACTTGCTGTGAAGGAGCTATACTTAGGAATGGGAGACTCTGACAGATGGAAATTCTCTCTGGATGAGATGAATAACATTGCCCAGCTGAATATTTTATGCAGCAATAAGTCCATTGCACTTCCCATTCTTTGCCTTTCTCCCTTTATTGATGTGAAATTTAAATCAAATCAATGAAAGACGAAAGAGGGGCCAAACATATCCAAGAAGCGAGAATAAAAACCTGCACCTCTCCTGAGTAAAGGGCTGTCAGATAAATCACAACTTCCTTTGGGAACTTAGAAAACATTCCAGAACAGTAACACTAATGTGATACCGTTTATTATAAAGCTAGAGCCCATATTAATTTAACAGGGAGAAAAGTTCAAAGTACTGAAAGGCAATGAGTAGGCTTAACTTTTCGGAACTATTTAATCCCCAGTATGCTCTAAAGTGGGGATGCCCCTGGTAGGGCAGCACAGTGGTGACGAGTGATCATGAGTAACCCAGTTGTTCTTGGACTGTACCTCCCAGAAACTCTGGCTAGCACAGCTGGTAATGAATACTTCTGGGAATTGCAGTCCATAAACACCCTGGTTACCTAGGGTTGGCAAATGGCAACCAATGGTGTAGCAGATAGACTGACAGGCTAGGTAGAACTCAGGAAACCTGGGTTTGAATCTGTGCTCAGCCATGGAAACTTAGGGAGAAGGGGGTGGACCTAGCAAAACCACTCCTTAAATATCTTGATAGCACATCACACACAATGCTCCAAGGGAGGCATTGGGACTGCATGGCCATCCAAGCATTGTTGGACTGCCATCTCCTGTCAGCCCTAAACAGCCTAGCCCAGTGGTGGCCAAACTTCGGTCCTCCAGATGTTTTGGACCACAACGACCAGAAATCCAAGCCTGTATTGTCAATGACAAAGGACTGTGGGAGTTGTGATTTAAAACATCTGGAGGGCAACGTTTGGCCACCAGTGGCCTATCCTATAGTAAAAAGACACCACACAGATTTGCCCTATAGTAAGGTGTGTATGGAGACTTAGATAGCTATGGTGATAGTAAAAAGATTATGGGAGTGGTGGTTCAGTGCATCTGGAGGGGCACACATTTCCCTAATATAGTTAATTTTATAAAGAAAATATATCAAAATTAGTTTTTTCCTATCTTGTTTGTCCCCACAACCCCCCATCAAAATAATTAATTCATCTTCTTCTAAACACATTACATGACCATAATTCATTCCATCGCTATTTTTTTGTCAGACTGGCATGAATTTTCTGTTTTACTAAGGAACATTTTCCATCCTACACCAATCGCTGCAAGAGGTAGCTAAGGGATATCTCATCTGCTCCCTCACCCACTCATCCGCCCACGCAGGAGCAGGAAGGGGCAGATGAATCTAATTCCCTTTTTAATACTAACATCCTCAAGAGATGATCAATGATGCTGTATGGCATTTCACTAACAGCACTAATCTCCATAACAATAAGAAAATAGTCTTTAAAAGTGGGCAGATTCAAACACAGCTGCATTTAAGGCAGTCCCATAACAAATCCTATACCCTATTTCCAAGGCAGACCACCCCTAACAGGCAGCATCTGCATTATACCCTTGGAAAAGCCTATGAGATATTTTCCCAATCGTATCCTATTTCACTTCTTGGAAATGATTATCGGCATGTAATCAACATATTTCTCCATACTCCTAAGAAGAGTCCTCCTTCCAATAAGAGGTTTTATATACATTTCCCTGAACATTCAGACTAGTATTCCCTCTCTCCTCAATTGACTGGGTTCCTATGCATTTAAAAGCAAATGCAGTATTTGATAGCTGTTGTGAGTTTTTTGGGCTGTTTGGCCGTGTTCTGGAAGTTTTTCTTCCTGACGTTTTGCCAAACTCTGTGGCCGGCATCTTCAGAGGGCAAGGAGCTCAGGGAACTAGGAGTTCTCTCTGCACTCTGGGGTATAAGAGTGAGTGAGACTGTGTGGTTATAAAGTTGTGGGAAAGAGGAAACTTGTACTATGTAAAAGAATAGGTGTTAGTCATTGGATTGTGATGAAGGATTGAGAAGCTTCACTGCAATCTGGGTGGCAGCAATCCTTCTCTGTAGTAGATGGTTGTCATTAGCTGTTCTATTGTGTGAAATGATCAAGGGTGCTTGCGGCTGGGTGGGAATATTGAACTTTGACCTTTTGCAGGCTGTAGTTTTCGGAACTGGAAGCTAGGCTTTGTTGAATTTTAGACTTTCTTCTTTTTTGTTGAAACTGTGCTTATATTTATGGATTTCAATGGCTTCCCTGTGTAGTCTGACATAGTGATTGGTAGTGTTGTCCAGTACCTCTGTGTCCTGGAAGAGGATTTCATGTCCAGTTTATTTCAGGGTGTGTTCAGCTACTGCTGATTTTTCTTGATGTTTTAATCTACAGTGTCTTTCATGTTCTTTGATTTTGGTCTGGACGCTGCACTTTGTGGTCCCAATATATACTTAGCCACAACTACAAGGTATCCAGTATACTCCTGCAGTGGCGAGTAGGTTCCTTTTGTCCTTTGCTGACTGTAGCATCTGTTGTATTTTTGTGGTGGGCTTAAATTCTGTTTGTAGGTTATGTTTTTTCATCACTTTTCCATGTGGTCTGTGAATCCTTTTATGTATGGCAGAATTATTGTTTGTTGGGGGCTGTTTTTCATCTTCAGTTTGGAGTTGTTTTCTTCAGCTTGATGGCTCTTTTGATTTCATTATTGGAATAACCATTGACCTGTAGGGCCCAATTCAGCTGGTTGAGTTCAGTGTTGAGGAATTCAGCTTCACAGCTTCAGTTTGCGTGGTCTACAAGTGTTTTGATCATGCCTCTTTTTTGTTGTGGGTGGTGGTTGGAATTTTTATGTAGGTACCGGTCCTGTGTAGGTGGGTTTTCTGTAAACCTTGTGTCCTAATTGGCGGTCCAGTTTGCACATGACCATGACATCTAAGAATGGGAGTCTTCCCTCTATTTCTTTTTCCATGGTGAATTGTATATTTGGGTGGATATTGTTGAGGTAGTTTAGAAATTCTTCCAATTTATGTTCACTGTGGTTCCAAGTCACGAATGTGCCATCCATGTATCGGAATCGGACTGTGGGTGCAAAGGGTGCCATATCTAGAGCTTGCTTTTTGAAATGTTCCATGTAGAAGTTTGCTATTACCAAGCTGAGGGGCTCCCCATGGCAACTCCATCTGTTCATAGAAGTCATTCTCCCACTGGAAGTAGATGGTCATCAGGCAATGTTGGAATAGGGCCTTAATGTCTTCTGGTAATATCTGCTGGATGAGTGCTAAAAGTGCCCTTTATTGTACCTTGATGAAAAGCTGATCAGTCTGTCCCTGGGGTTGAGTTTTAGGGTGCTGATCTTGTCTATGAAATGTCCTGAGTCCTTGATGTGGGGTGAGGTCTGTCCAATATGGGCCTGTAATAATAATAATAATAATAATAATAATAATAATAATAATAATAATAATAATAATAATAATAATAATAATAATAATAATAATTTATTGTCATTGTGTGCATATACACAATATACACATACAACGAAATTCAGACACCCAGAGACCAGATTCAACACACACACACACACACACACACACACACACAAATCCCCGAACACTCTCACACACATTAAAAAATCTGCTCAACACACACACACATAAAAAATCCCCGAACACTCCCCCACCCACCAACCTCACCCTAAAAACAAAAGCATCGACACAACAGGCTAGGTATATACTGTCCAAGTGCTCACTGCTGGTGTTCCTTGAGTTCATTATTAAGTGCAATTATAGCTCTGTAGGAGGGTGGCAAAGGAACTCTGGGTGGTTTAAAAACAGAGCAACACAAACAATTAAACCATCACAATTCCACTCAAATAATACATAACAGAGGGGAGAAAAAAGTAAAAGTCCAGCAAGAGGCATAACAAATACTAACAAAAACAACAAATCACAAAAGGACACAAACCAAACATTAGCGATTGGCATAAACCTCCTGGAACAGCCAAGTTTTCAGTGATTTCTTATAATGTCCCCCACCCCAATTGTGAAATTGGCATGCTCACCTGGGAAGGCTACTCAACATTTCAAAACCAACCTTTTCCATTTCAATCTAAATTTAACCCAAAGTCTGCAACTACTTACAGTATAAACATAATGTTGGGCAGCACCTCCAATATGGTGAAACTGGCATACTCAGTGCATAAACTTATTAAGAACTACAAAACAAGGGTGTGATTTAGGCAGTGAAATTATCTCAGACTGGATTGGACTAAACAAGGGTGATTGAAAATGCTAGATTGTGAAGAAAATGGCCTCTCCCTTCAAAAAAAAAAGGTGAGGGAGAAAGACTGGCATACAAACTACTGTACATCTGAAGAGAAAAGAGCTACCCTGGCCACTGTAATCCACACACTGGTAAACGCGAGATTGGATGATTGCAATTCAGTTTATGTGGGGCTGAAGACCACATACCTACTATATGAATCACAAGGGATTATATCATTTTAACCAGTTGTGCACGTGGATGTACTATATACAAAACAAATTTTATGATTTTGGTATAGGACTGGAGTAAAAGGGGTAATATTGGATTTTGGGGTGCAAACCAGGAATCCCAATTTGATTATCTCTGTCAATTGCACTGTTTTGTATGCATGCTGCAAAATAAGAGTTTGTGCTGCATGTGAGTA
Organism: Phrynocephalus guinanensis; assembly: GCA_037367245.1. NCBI lineage: Eukaryota > Metazoa > Chordata > Lepidosauria > Squamata > Agamidae > Phrynocephalus > Phrynocephalus guinanensis. Next base: position 172,844,588 of record CM074733.1, on the reverse strand, counting down.
AGAAAACTTTGGCATAATTTTTCAGGGTATTTGAAATCATGGGCTTCATGATTGACCAGGCTAAGATTGTTTTTAATTTCTGTGTGTTGAGTTCTCAACTGCTGTGAAAAAGAGGGTCAGCAAACACAGTAGATTGGTGGCCAATGTCCCCTTGCAAGGGTGGTATTTAACACCATGACTGGGCACCCATGGGCTATAGCAATTAATGGCTTCCCCCCCCCCCACAATTTTTAAGGAAGGGGACAGGACAGTGGCCAAAACAAGGGTACATGATTTTGGATAAAGCTGGTTGTCTGGATACATTTAATTTTAATTCTAATAATTCCAATCCATGACATAAACTCATTCGAGCTGTAGACGATCAAGTTGGAAAGGAATCCCTCTTGTGTTGATATGGTAGGATAGCAGGTTTACCTGGTCATCATCATCATCTTGGATGTAATGGACCCTATGGATCATGGACTCCAGCCCCTCTCAAGGAGGCCCAGTTACTGACTGTACTGGAAAGAAGACAGAGGATGTCTTTGTTTATCTTTCCAGATTTCTCTTCAGCTTTCAGGACCATCAACCACGACCATGCATTCCAAAGTCCATTTGCCAGATTGCTGATACTTTAAGTGAATCCAACATCTGGTGAACAGAATCTGGCACCACATGGATTCCTATACTGAAGGCCTTGTTGCCACTGCCTTAGGTTGAGGACCCCTGCTTTAAGTGAATCCAACATCTTGAACAGAAGCAGGTGGATTCCTATACTGAAGGCCTTGAGAGAGAGAGAGAGAGAGAGAGAGAGAGAGAGAGAGAGAGAGAGAGAGAGAGAGACCTTATAAAATAGCAGGGCATTCAAGAAGACTGAAGAGAGGGAAAATTATTCAGAATGAACACCAATAATGGCTGGCTAGTGAGCCATCTCTTGTAGATCCCTGACAATAGTATCTTTCTCAACCTTGACCAGGAGCTGGGAGTTGTGGGCACTCTGTTGGTAAAGCACATGCTAGTTTGTATACAGAAGGTCCTAGGTTGCAAAGTGTTCATGTATTTGAAATCTATCTCCATTTTCTCTCCCAGTTTAAGGACACGAGGTAGCTTGTAAAGTAGTGGAGGACAGATAAAAGTGAATTTTATCTGGCTTAGGGAACTGGGAATGTTTAGCCTTTCAAAAAGAAGACTGAGAGGGGATATGATAGCTATGTTTAAATATTTGAAAGGATGTCATATTGAAGAGGGAACAGGTTTGTTTTCCATGGCTTCCTAGACTAGGACTCGGGGCAATGGTTTCAAACTACAGGAAAAGAGATTCCATTTGAACATTAGGAAGAACTTCATGACAGTTAGAGCTGTTCGGCAGTGGAATATGCTGCCACGGAGGGTGGTGGAGTCTCCTTCTTTGGTGGTTTTTAAGCAGAGGCTGGATGACTATCTGTCGGAAATATTGTGAAGGGGTTCCTGCATGGCAGGGGGTTGGACTAGATGGCCCTTGAGGTCTCTTCCAACTATTCTATTATTCTATGATTCTAATTAAAATAGTTAAAATGCAATTAAACACATCATGATACCCAAATTCTACTCAGTCAATTGAAACCACAAAAATGCAGAAACATTAAAAGAGTTTTATTCCTTTTAAAAGTGAGGAAAGCATCCATTAAAAATGCAGTTTCTCCTGCAGCCTGTGCAATTCCCAAAATCTTGCCTCATACGAAAGGCCTTTCTTTCCCTGCCAGTGGAAGGAGGGGAGGAAGAGAGCCAGCCTATCTCCGAATGAAAAGGGATTCCACAGCCTAGGAGGAGATACTGGAGAGGCCCTCTCCCGATAGGCCTGTGAGGGTTTTAGTACTGAGAAAAGGGGCTCTTAAAACCTCTAGAGCAGTGTTAGTGGATAGTGAACCTGTGGCACTTGGGAGTCCTTTCTGGGGGCACCCAACACCGTCCCTTCACAGCCACGTGGATTTAGGTTAAGTAGTTGTATTGGCACTTTGCGAAAAAAAACGAGTGGGTTTTGAATCACAGTTTCGGCACTTGGTCTCTAAAAGGTTCACCATCACTGCTCTAGAGGCTCCAGTGTGGAAATAATGCACTTATGAGCCTGGACGCAAAATATAAAGGGCTTCAGGGGTCATAACCACCAAAGTGGGTTTGAAAATCAACCGCTAGACAGTGGAGCTGCTGTAACATGGAATTCGTCTTGGGAAAGAAAAATGAAATCTTTGCCATTTGTTTTGGACAAAGGTGATCTCTGGTCATCACCACCTCCAGCTAATAACGATGTTAAGCCCACGCTCCCCGGCAGCACCCCAATGATGATGGAAAAGCAACGGCATCTCCCCTCCGCCCACTCCAGACTGGGACCTAAGAACCTAGGAAGAGCCATCATGCTGGATCAGGCCAATGGCCCATCTAGTCCAGCTTCCTGTATCTCACAGTGGCCCCACCAGATGCCTCTGGGAGCACAGGAGACTAGATATCTGTCTCCTGATACCACTCCCTTGCATCTGGTCCTTGAAGTTCCCCAGTTTGAAGCCTGGAGATTACACATCTCCATCATGGTTTATAACCTGTGATGGACTTTTCCTCCAGGAATCTGTCCAATCCCCTTTTGAAGGCATCCAGGCCAGATGCCATCACCACCTCCTGTGGCAGGGAGTTCCATAGACTAACAACGCGCTGGGTGAAAAAATATTTTCTTTTGTCTGTTCTTACTCTCCTAGCCCTCAATTTGAGTGCATGTCCCCTAGTTCTGGTATTTTGTGAGAGGGAGAAGACACATGCCCTGCATTTCCGAAAATCCCCCAACCAAACCCCCGCAGGCTTTCTCTGTTCCTCTGTGTGTGTGTGTGTGTGTGTGTGTGTGTGTGTGTGCGCGCGCGTGCGTCCGTGTGTGTGTGTGCGCGCGTGTGTGTGTGTGTGTGTGTGCGTCCGTGTGTGTGTGTGCGTCCGTGTGTGTGTGTGCGTCCGTGTGTGTGCGTCCGTGTGTGTGTGTGTGTGTGTGTGTGTGTGTGTGCGTGCGTGCGTGCGTGCGTGTGTGTGTGTGTGTGTGTGTGTGTGTGTGTGTGTGTGTGTGTGTGTGTGTGTGTGTGTGTGTGTGTGTGTGTGTGTGTGTGGCGGCGCCGCTTCCCGCGCCGTCTCGCGCCTCACTCGCCCCCCCCCCCCCCCCCCGTCCGCCCCCCCGCAGCCTCCGCGCCAACCAGCCGTTCTAGGCAAATAAAAAGGGGCGAGAGAGAAAAAAGACGGGCGGCTCCCGGAGGAAGGGCAGGGTTTGTAGCGGCGTCGCCATGGCGACAGTGACGTCCGCTCGCCCTGGATCTAATTGGAGGAAACCCCGTGGCCCCAGCTGCAGCAGCAGCAGCAGGGGGAGGAGGAGCAGCAGCAGCGCGAGCCAACCTAGCCTTGCGCCCTGCCTCTGACGGCGGCGCGCAGAAGGGCGATTGGCCGCCGGAGAGCCGAGGGCGGAGCTTCGGCCCTGGAAGGGTCCCCTCTGATAGGCTGCGCCGCTCGAGCGCCAGAGAGAGAGCGAGAGAGCGTGTTGAGGGAGAGCCTCGCTTTGTGCCGACGCCCTTTTTCCGCAAGGCGGTTCCCTTCGTTCGCCCTCTGAGAGACGGGAGCGGCGGCCTTCCTCCTCTCCTCCTCCTCTTCCTCCTCTTCCCCTCCCCCTCCGTTCTCGCCTCTCTCTCGATCGAGCCCCGGAGCGGAGAGAGCGAGCCCAGGGTGACCTCTCGGGAGGAGCCGGCCTCGGCCTCGGCCTCGCGCGCCTTTCGGTGGGTGACCCCGAGTGAGAGAGAGAGAGAGAGAGAGGAGAGGGTGGGGGGGTGGGGGTGGGGGTGGGGGGGGATGGGCGCCCGCGCGGGGGGGGGGACGGCCTCGGGGGAAAAGGGGGGGGGAGGGGGGAGAGGAAGAGGAAGAGGAAGGGGGGGGCTCTTCCTCGCCTCGCCTGGATCTCTGGTGATCTCGGCCGCGGCGTCCATTTTGTGGAGGCGGCGCGGAGCTGGAAGTCAGCCCCCCCCCCCGCGCGCCCCACACACACACACACCACCACCACCACTCCGCCCGCTGGGGAGTGTGTGTGTGTGTGTGTGTGGGGGGGGGGGAGGGGAAGAGAAGATGAGGCGCCTCCCTTTCGTCCCGGGCGGGGAGCTCCGGCAACATGGGCTGGGAAGGCCGGGAAGGGAACCGGGAGGCGGGGGGGGGGGGGCGGATGGGTGTGTGGGGGGAGAGATTGAGGAGCGGCCTTCCTCCTCCGCCCGCGGGTGGTGCCGCCTCCTCCTCCTCCTCCACCGGCCGGGGGGGGGGGGGAAACAAAGGCACCCGCCGCCCTGGACGTGGAGCCTCTTCCTCCTCCTCCTCCTCCTCCTCCGCCTTCTTTCCCCTCAGGCGGGAGGCGGGAAGTACCGGAGGCAGAAGAAGGTCTCTGTGGATGTGTGTGTGTGGGGGGGTATTTTGGGGGGGGGGGGGACTCCCGGTCGTCCCTTTGCCTCCCTCCCTCCGGGGTTACCGCCGCCTTGGACCGCCGCCCTCCCGGAAAGCGGAATGGCCTCCCCTCCGCCCCACGTCGCCTCCCTGCCCTGCCCTGCCCTGCCCTCCTCCTGCGGACAAAAACGAGGTAGCTCCTCGAACCCCCCCCTCCCCCCGCGGAAGAGCCGCGGCCCTTCTCGCCGCCTCCGCTTCCTTTAACCCCCCTCCTCCTCCCCTCCTTGCTCTGGTCCCGGGGCCTCGTCCCGTCCCCCTGCCCCCCCCACCCCCACCCCGCTCCCTGCGCCCCCTTGTCCCCCCCCCCACAACCCCACCCCCGGTTCCTCCTTTCAGCCCCCCCAGCTCTCTCCTGTCTGCCCAGCGGCGACTACTACCCCCCCCCCCCCTCCCCTCCCCAAGCTCCCCTCCGACAAAGAGGTCAGTTACCCGCCCACCTCTTTCTTACATTCTCTGGAACACCCTCCCCCCCCCCCCCGGTTGGGGTTGGGTTTCTACTGTCATTTTTGGAGGCTCTGTTTGGTTTTGGGTAAGAAACGGGGAAGATTCCTCCGAGGGACTGGGCCTCCGGGTCCTCTTTGGTTTCTCTTTGCTGTCCTAACAAGAAATGTATGGCCTGAGTCCAGAAGCCTGGGGTCTCATTCACCAGCCTGGAAAAGGGTCTTTGGGGAATCCTAGTCCGTTTCAATCAAAATGAAGATTCCTTTTGTTCTTGTATTTGGGCTGACCCCACCCACCCCCCCAAATTCTCCCTATTATTATTATTCACTTTAGTACTAAGGGATGAGTTGCTTCTTAATGTGTGTTGTGTCATTATAGTCGTGACCGACTCTTTGTAACTCCATGGCCATGGAGTTTTCTTGGCAGGAATACTGGAATGGCTTGCCAGATCCTTCTCCAGGAACTTCTTACTAATCTCCATTAATTAATAATAATTAATAATCTCCGTTAATTCACTGCTTTTCTTGCCAGCCTGGCATTCTATATCTATAGTAGCTCTTGATTCCCCAGAAGGTCTGCAAGTTTCAGGATGTGTCTCTTTCTTTGTTGTTCCAGGTTTTGCTGTACCTTCTTCTCTTCACTGGGTGAAAAGAACCAGCCCCTTTTCTCCCCTCTAAATTAGTTGCCTGGGTGGCCAACATGGAAAAGACCGAGATGATCCAGAAAGCCAAGCTGGCTGAGCAGGCGGAGCGCTATGACGACATGGCGACGTGCATGAAGGCCGTGACCGAGCAAGGTGCTGAATTATCCAACGAAGAGCGCAATCTTCTCTCTGTGGCATACAAGAACGTTGTAGGGGGCCGCCGCTCTGCTTGGCGGGTGATCTCTAGCATTGAGCAGAAAACCGATGGCAATGATAAGAAGATGCAGCTTGTCAAGGACTATCGAGAGAAAGTGGAGTCTGAGCTGAGGTCCATCTGCACGACTGTTCTGGTAAGTTGTCTTGCATTTCCATTGGGTTGAAGAATGGAACCTAGAAGAGGGGGAGAATTGCATTGTGAAGTGTTTGTGGAAAATACTAATGTCGCTGTAAAATAAATGAAATAATGGGGAATTGATACAAAAATAGGTTACTAATAGGTTAGGAAACTGTTACAATCAGATACAGCTGTTGGAGAGTATGCAGCATTGAGGTGGAACTGAAATGTTTTCTTTACTGTTTATATCTATTCTGTAGCTTAACAATTTAATTTTTGTTAATTTTTGTTGTTTTCATAAAATAAACGTTTGAAAAGCCTACATGTAAAATCCATTGGTGTGCTTCTTCAAGTGTTGAAGCTTTATCCTAAATTCAGGAAGCAAAACCAGTAACTAATCTACGAAAATAGCATTGCACTTGTTTGTGTGAAAATTACTTTTAAGGGCTCTGGGAGTGGTTTAACATCACCTACTGGAAGTCATGGAGAATTGCAAACAATAAAGTGAAGAAAAGCCCAGGCTGCCTTCTAATTTTTTGTAAAATGGCAAGCAGGATAAATTGACAAGTTTTAGTATTGACTCTGAATCTTGAATCTACATCTGCAAGTACAGTATGGTACAATTACTAGATTGTGCATTGAGGCTTCGCTCCATTTTCCATCAGGTTACTTAAATTGTAATTGAAATCATGTTAGGCTGATCAGCAACCAATGAAAAACAGTACTCCTGTGCTTTTTTAAATGTATAATGGAACGGATGCTTCTGAGGTGTTGGTAGTTATGTAGCAATTCCAAATTCAAACCTGCATTTTGTAACAAGCTCCCATGTAAACTCAGTGTAAAGGCTTTTTTCTCTAAGTTAACAAACATTTCCAAGAACAGTTTTATCAGATGCAATCTTCTCTAAATTCAAAATTATATTTGAAATAAAGAAAGTAGGCTGCTAGTAAAAAAAAATTATCTAAGCACGCCAAAGCGCTTGTTTGTATGATAGCTTCCTGGGTCCTATCCAGGGTCATTAGTCATATTTACTGCACTGTTTTACAAAAATAGAACCCCTTTATGATTAGCTTGAACCTTCTGATTTAAGAAATGGTCTTCTCCAAAAACATTTTTCTTATTGAATAGTCTTGGCATAGTTATATTGGCATTGCCTTCCGAATCATATATTGTTTATGTTAAGTATGAGATTGTCACTATTTCCCTCCGTATTTTGCAATTGTAATGTTTTAAAATGGTAAAGTAGGCATTTCAGCCAGCAGGAAATCTCTCAGACACCAGGAAATGTTTAAATAGTACTTCTCAATTGCTAGCTTGGCTCTGAAAATGTGGATTTGGTTCAGAATCATTGACACCCATGTAGTGTTGAATATGTGCTTGCATAAGCTATTGTTCAACAAGTACATTCTTTTGCTAAGGGCATATATTTGTATTGACTCGAAACAGCATGTATCCCCCCAGTGGAACACAGACAAGTTCTTCACTCAGGGAGGTGCAATCAGTTTTCTTCCTCCAGTATAGACAAAATACAGTAGGAGAAACACATGCCCATTAAGTACAACTTTAAATTAGACTATGATGTTCCTAGCCCGAGTCCTGTTTCTGTGTGTAATGGACATGATTCTTGTTAGTTTCAGCACTGAGTTTGTGTCCCGTGAAACAAAATGTATGATCCCAAGGATTCTAACAAAGTAGTAAATAATACTGCAACTTAAAATTGGTCCAAAAATATGGAACAGGATAGGCTAACAAGGTAAAATAAGGAAGGGTTCATTTGGATTGATAAAAGAGTTGACTTTACCATGATAAGCGTGGTAATGTTAGGAAATTTTGAAAGCTTATGAAAACAAATAGTTTTTGATGGTGCATAGAGAATCATAGAGTTGGAAGAGACCTCAAGGGCCATCTAGTCCAACCCCCTGCCATGCAGGAACCCCCATCACAATATTTCCGACAGATGGCCATCCAGCCTCTGCTTAAAAACCTCCAAAGAAGGAGACTCCACCACCCTCCCTGGCAGCATATTCCACTGCTGAACAGCTCTAATTGTCAGGAAGTTCTTCCTAATGTTTAAATTGAATCTTCTTTCCTGTAGTTTGAGACCATTGCCCCGCATCCTAGTCTGTGAAGCTATGGAAAACAAACCAGTCCCCTCCTCAATGTGACATCCTTTCATATATTTAAACATAGCTATCATATCCCCTCTCAGTCTTCTTTTTGTAAGGCTAAACATTCCTTTCATATATTTAAACCAGCTATCCTAAGCCGCTCCTCGTAAGACATTTCTTCCAGACCCTCAGTCATCTTGGTTGCCCTCCTCTGGACCCGTTCAAAGTTGCCAACATCCTTTTTAAATAGAGGTGCACAGAACTGGACACAGTACTCCAGGTGGGGTCTTACCAGAGCAGAATAGAGTGGTACTATCACTTGATCTAGACACTATGGATCTGTCGATGGAAGCAAGAGTCGTGTTGGCTTTCCTGGCCGCCACATCTCACTGCTGACTCATGTTCAATTTGTGGTCCACCAAAACTCCCAGATCCCTTTCACAGGTACTATCCTCCAGCCAGGTGTCTACCATCATCCTATATCTGTGTGATTCATTCTTTTTACGTAGGTGCAGCACCCTACATTTCCCCCTGTTGAAACCCATTCTATTAGATTTGGCCCAGCACTCTAATCTGTCATGGTCATAGAATCATAAAGTTGCAAGAGACCCCAAGGGCCATCTAGTCCAACCCCCTGCCATGCAGGAACCCCATCACAATATTGTAGACAGATGGCCATCCATCCTCTGCTTAAAAACCTCCACAGAAGGAGACTCCACCACCCTTTGTAGCAACATATTCCACTGCCGAATAGCTCTAACTGTCATGAAGTTCTTCCTAATGTTCAAATGGAATCTCTTTTCCTGTAGTTTGAGACCATTGCCCCGAGTCCTAGTCTCTGAAGCCATGGGAAACAAACCTGTTCCCTCTTCAATATGACATCCTTTCAAATATTTAAACATAGCTATCATATCCCCCTCAGCCTTCTTTTAGAGAGGCTAAACATTCCCAGTTCATTTTGGATTTTTCATTGTTTCCTCTAGGGAATTAGCAAAGCCTCCCAATTTGGTATCATCTGCAATTTTGATTAGCCTACTCTCTATTCCTTTCTCCAAGTCCTTTAATAAAGATATTGAACAGTACTGGACCCAAAACAGAACCCTGGGGCACCCCACAGGTCACTTCTCTCCAAGCTGAAGAGAAGCGATTTATGATCACCGTTTGGGTGTGATCAGTCAACCAATTACAAATCCATCTTACAGTGGCATTATCTATTCCACATTCTACTAACTAGTACTGAGAGCTCCAGGTGGACTTGGTTAGAGAGAATGTCGAAGGTGAGGAGCCACCAGCAGGCTGCCTTTTCCCGTGACTGTCACATGTCAGTGGGGCTAGCTAGAGAGAGGCCACCAATAAACATCTAATAGGGCAAGTAAAAGCAGCCCAGCAGATGTGTTGAACCTAAGCTGTTTAAGTCTTTAAAGCAGGAGTGGCCCTCTGGCAGCTCAAGCCAGACTGTTCTCGAAACAGGGGCTTCTGCACTGAGTATGTCTCTGGAATGAAGGCAGAATTAAGCTTTCTGCTAACGATGAAGAAGCGAAGGAACAAGCCTGCTGCTTATTTTGCAGAGTATCCTGTTTACCAAAATAAGCAGATAATATTGACTGGAAGTGGAGTCATGGCAACTGGACTTCTTTTCTTGAGAAGATTGAAACGTTTCTGCTGATCATCCAAACTGCTTTGTCAGTCTGAAGAAAGCTAGTTGCCAGTCCTCCCTGTTATAGTTCACTTTGACCTCCTGTCACCCTGGTCTGAAATAGGTTCATAAGATGAACAATGGCTTGAATTAGGTAGTCTCAATAGGCCTTTAGGTCAACAATGGCCTAAGGTGTTGAAACCGCTAAAGTATGGGTTGTTAGCTATGGCCTTGGTGATGAGGCATGAAGTACTTCTGATTTGTCTGGGTATTGTTGAAATCACTGCCTGGTAAATTTTATTGCGGTATAATCCAACCAATTCCAGTACTTCTAAGTGAGCACAGCGGGCAAGTTGAGCATATGTTGAAATATAACATCACTGGGTCTACAATTGTCCATTTGTAAGTTTTCATTGATATCTACAATGATCTTCTCTTATTTATAGTTCTAGACTAAAATGTAAAGTAAAAAATGTATATGATACAAATGTTTGTTCTGTCACATAAGGGTAAAGAAGCACCTTGCAAAAAGCAAAAGTGTTCTGCAAAGATATGTAATTAAGCTGCATCAATGACCTTGAGAAGAAGGAATTCCAAATTTAATATCAGACTTGAATCAACATGATTTACTTTAACATACTTAAAACAGTCTACCAGAACAAAATGTTTTCTTATTTCGTTCAATCCACTGGTTGTAAGTAGGCTAGTATATACCATACAGAATGGATAAAAAATAATTGATTTTTAAAAAATGAATTGAGTTAAATTGTTAATAATCTTGATTTTAAAAAAAAATTAAATCATGATTTGAATTAAATCTACCCTGGTACCTTATGAGGAGTTAGGTACAGGAAATACCATCTTGGCTGGTAGACTTGTTTGTTTGTTTGTTTCTATACTCCCCCCTTAGTGTAAACTGCACTACCTAGGACGGGTTACAAAAAATAAGAATTCATTATTTCAATTATATAGAGTGTGGACATTGGAAAGGCCATTCCTTCAACGTAGGAATAGATCCATCCTTTTATGGAATTACTAAGATGTAGTGGAAGTTTTCTGCTGAAAGATGTGTGCGAGATATAGGGTTTTTTTTTCTTCCTCTCTTGTCCCCTTTCTGTTGGAGTTCAACATGATTTCTTTCGTGCTAAGTCTAATATCTCTGAATATCCAGAGCAGTCAGATTTGCAGGAGGGAAAGAAGACTTAGGGGTTATTGCTTACCTGCCCCAAATTCTCTAGTTTTGGTGATCTCTGCCAGTCATAACCCTTACATTGAATCTGTTGTCTTCTAATACACTATCAAAATCTCAGTTACAATTGTATTTTGGATATTTGGGTACTAATGAAAAAAGTAAACTTCTAGGTCAGATAATGAAGACTGAATACTTGAATACATTTCACTTATAAAACAACGAGATTTTAAATAGACCACTTGGCCATTAGATTTCAGTATGGCTATTTCATACAGTAATCTCTGATGCCTACTGTAAGTGAATGGATCCTTACATTTCAGTACAGCCACAGACTCAGAGTGACCTAAAACAAACAAGTGGATAAATAACAAAGCAGGGCAAAACAAGTTACTGCATAGTGTAGTAACTTGTCTCTTGAACTCCTTGTTAAGACAGTCTAGCACTAGTGGTGAACCTTCAGCACTCCAGATGTTTTGGACCACAACTCCCAGAATTCCACGCCTGTATTGCCAATGACAAAGGGCTGTGGGAGTTGTGGTCCAAAACATGTGGGGGGCCGAAGGTTTACCACACTTGTCTGTAGACTCGGAGCTGTGCATAATGCAGATATTGTTGATGTGGAGTTAAGATAAATCTTTATTGATCGCATATCTGGGGAAATGTACTTGTTACATAGCTCCCAATATAAAAAGCAAGTACAGATGGGTAGGTGCACAAAAAGTGTAAGGTGTGTGAGAGAGAGAAAATAGCAGAGATTAAATAAAATAAGAAACCCAATATACAAATATTACACTATAAAAATTTGCATATAAAAATAAATATATATAAAGAGAAGCTACAGTGTATATACCCCATATGAATATGTTAAACTGTAGAGTTGAAGAGTCTCCCAGCAGTGGGAATAAAGGGCTGCGATAGCACTCATTCCCACACCTGGGATGTCTGAATCTGCCACTGAAGGAGCTACGCAGAGCCTCCACTGTCTGGTGCAGTGTTTGAGAGGTATGCTTCATAATGGATGTCAGCTTAGCCAACATCCTCCTCTTACCCATCTCCTCCACAGTTAAATGTGACAGTTTTCTGTGAAGTTTTCATTGTTGTACTGCTCAAACAGTTTGGCAGTCTTTCCTGACAGTCAACCAAAATCTGGGTTCCCATAACTTGAGGTCATTATTACATGTTTTGCACTCTGGGATTATTGAGAACTGATCCTGCCCCTCTACAGGACAATCTTTCAAGTACTTAATCTGGGAATATGTTGAGCAATATATTGAGGGAAAGGAATAAGAGTTGTGTCAGTCTGTTCATGTAAGGAAACAGCTTCAAACTGAATCAGATCATTGACCCATTTAGTCTAGTACAGTATGACCAAGACTGACTAGCAGCTGCTTTTCAGGGTTTTAGGTAGGATTCTTTCCTAGCCCTACCCAGAGATCATGGTATCCTTGGAGGTCTCACTGAAATACATGCATGTGTGGGAATTGTGCATGCACACACACACAAGAGCGAGCTGTGCACAGCCAGGAAGAAAATTAGAGAGTACTTTGCTAACCAGGCTTGCTCCTGTTTAGTTTCCCAAACGAAACAAGATCAGGGTGTTAGTTCTGATAGGGAAACAGGAAGCATAATGTGTAGACCCTCAAGAGCAACTAGAAAACGTTGGGACAGGTGACCCTTGGCTCATGGGCAGAATGCTGTATGTGATCTATCTTATTGCAGATAGGTTTTTGGCCTTGGGATAGGAATACTGTACCTGTTTCCCATCCATACACAAGGGATAGAACGTTGACTTCTGACTATGTGGGGGATGTACAGTGGTACCTTGACTTATGAATTTAATCTTTTCTGAATGCATGCTCTTAAGTCGAACTACTCTTAAGTCAGGGTACCTATCTAAAAATTGAAAAAATAAGTTAAAAAATAAAAAAAATATTTGTAAGTTGAGCAGACCATATCTAAAATTTGTAAGGCGGCAGTTAAAACTCCAACAATTATCTGCTCTTAAGTCGAATTGCTCTTAAGTCCAGCTGCTCTTAAGTCCGGGTACCACTGTATTCTGTAAAAATATTTCAAGTCAGGTTTGCTTAATAATGGCTTATTGGAGAGTTGTGTAACTTCAGAACCTGCAGTGAAAGGGGGCATGACCGCAACCTCTTCCCAGATGCCTTCTTAGGCTTGCTGACCCGCCCTCCCCAGAAAATGTTTCCATTTAATTTTGTTTAAATGTTTGGAAAGTTGGAAGGCATTAACACTCGGGACTCCATTTCCTCAGTTCTCCTTTCCCTTGCCAAAAGTACATCTTTTACGAAGACGGGGGAAGAGCAGGGCAAATGGAAGATGCAGCAGGTAAGGCAAAGTGCCAGAGCTCTGCTGTTTTCCAGCCACCCAGCATGCTTTAAAAGGGGGGGGGCAGTTTGGGGTAAAGTTCAAGAAAGGGGAGAGTTGCTTGAGTTGATGGAAAGAGGGAGGAGCAGCAGGAATTCTAGAAAAGCCAGAAAGAAGGAATGGCCACTTGTGAGCGACCTGAAAATTAGAAGAGAGGGAAGTGTGTATGTGATGGACGTTTTAAAAAGGGCGGCGAAGGACATGTAGAGCTTTGTTTATGCGGGAATTGTGAGATATAATGGGACATACTTTGGGATTGTTCCCTCTGCCCAACTTGGGGAAGTATAATTAGTTTAGGGGTGATTCAACAAAATCTGAACCACTTCACAAATTCAAATGTTTCCATGAGCCCTAAAGGGTTGGAGGCCTTGACTTTTGTTGTCCCCTTGCTTGGCTACAAATGCTCATGTTATATATTTACATAATTACACCTGCTGTAATTTGCATAAGGAAGTAAAAGGTAAATACCCACATAACAGCAGCTTCATGTTCAGTGCTGCTGGGTGTGGACTTGGATTCACAGTGAGAGTAAATATTAGGACCAGGGACAACGTAACATTTGCCAAATTTACTAGATGTTGTCCGGTGATCTTCTGGATTGTTTTTCAGCTCAGGAAATGGAACTAAACATTTAACTGTGGTTTTAAATGCCAGAATATTTTCTTATATGATATTGTACAGATGAGGGTCTGTCAGTGCAGAATGTTTTATTGTCTTGGTTGAAAGTACAGAAAGACCTGGTAAATATAAAAATTGAATTCTTAAGAATGAAAAAAGCCATTCAATACAGTTATTCTTAAGTCAGCATATTTTTGGTGGACTACAAACTTTTGTTGCTGTAATTCTTACTGCCTATGGAGTCTTCACATTAGGTGTCTCATATTTGTCTGTTGAGAGTTGTTCACAGTGGTGATTTTATGTACATTATTTGGAGGAAAAGATGTGATATTGATTGGAATGTTTTGGCCTACGGTGAGGATTGAGTGCACCATGATTTGCAACAGATATGGGTGGTCAAATAAACCTCAGTATTAAAGCTTTAACGAAGGTAAAGTGAGACGCTGACTATAGTAAGAAATATAGTTCAGGAACTTGCAGTCTAGAAAATAATAGACTGGTTGTTGCATGCATGTGAAAATAGGTTATGGTTAGTAAAATGAAAACTGTCAGACCTCGCTGGGAGAGGCTCTCCAAATGTCCTCTTACAAGTCAACTTAAAAGCAGACCTACAAAGCAAATCAAAGTCATTTTTTATTTGCCGTACCTGACATTATCCCTGTAAACTTGGGTTAATCCCTGAATGAAAGCAGACAATCAGTGACAAGCATTTCAGAATTTTTCAATAGGTAGTTTTGTTTGAATCCGGAGTAGGCGGTTGCCAAAGACATGTTATGGAATTGACCTTGCTCGCTGGACAGCTTTTAGAAAATGTCTTCATGCCACGTATTTAACAGTAGCATACTTTTAGGACAGTTCCAGAGAAATTTTCTATACCTCTTTCCCATTGTTCTCATACTCCTAAACAGATAAACTATTACAACTTGACAAAATGAAGAAGAGTTAGCCCAGCACCTTGAGGAAAAAAAATAATGCATTAATATAAAACATGCAAAGGTTGCTGTCGTATGTCTGATCTCCTGCCAAACATGAATGCTTCATAGGGCATGGGTTCGACTTTTAAGAATATGCTTAAGACCCAATGAACATTGGGTTATCATTTTTGTAGCTCACGGAATGTAGAATTGGATCTTTTAACACTATTCAGAATAATGAAAGCATTCTAGACTTGAGTTGAAATATCCCGAGGTAGCTGAGAAAACACAGGTAACATTGATTTCCTTGTCATGTTGAGGACTGTTAAGTATTAGTACATGCACAATGTAACGCCAGGTTAACAATTAGTATTTTTGAGGTTGTCTGGCTTCACCAATGGCTAACCTGTCCTCCTCCTCCCTTGCCTTTGCGTTCCTCTGTTCTGATTGTTTGATTCTGTCATACAAATGCTAATGTTGTATTTTGTTTTTTGTTCCAAGTAACGAAACAGTACTTCTAACACATTATTTGTTAGAAGGAAGAAGTGTAGGTGTGAAATTGCAAAACACTCCTGGTTGTCTGTTTCCTTCTGATTGGCTTCCTCCTGCTGACATTTTAAGCGGAATGACACTGGATTTCTGCTTTGGTGGTCAGTGAGCCTGGCCTTTTATGAGGAAGAGGCTAAAGGGGCCCCCACGCAACCCCCATGAAGTCCAGTGCTGTACATTCCATTGTTGAAGGTCTCAAGAGAGAAGTCATTAGGCTATATAGCAGACCCGGGGCATTTTAAGTTGCAGGCAAACATAAGGGACTTCCACTAGGCCAGTGGTGGCGAACGTTCGGCACTGCAGATGTTTTGGACCCCAATTCCCAGAATTGCAAGCCTAGATTGCCAATGACAAAGGACTGTGGGAGTTGTGGTCTAAAACATCTGGAGTGCCGAAGGTTTGCCATCACTGCACTAGGCTTTTGCAGTCTTGTTTTTCTTCTTTCTTACCCTATCCTAAACCTCTGTGTGTGTGTGTGCGTGTGTGTGTGTGTGCGCGCGTGTGCGTGTGTGTGCGCGCGCGCATGCCTACTTGCCTGTCTATGGATTTTGAGTGCTTCACTTCAGGATGCCAGGGTCTCTCCAACCTCCAACCTGCCTTTCCACTTTTATTTATTTATATTTATTTATTTTTGCATTTATATACCGCTCCCATTTCCCAAAGGAACTCTGGGCAGTTTTTTTTTCCTTGTTGGTGTGATAATACTCCTGCCACGATAGCGGTCTGATCTTCCTCCCTCCCTGTCTGCTTTATATATGTTTTTTACCCTTTTACGTGATAAGGGGACCCAAGGGGACTCACTATATTAAAAGGAATAGAGTTTAAAACATCATAAATTAAAGCATTAAAGAACAATTAAACAATATGCAAATTAAAATACAATTGGATCATTAAAACAAGTGAACATAAAAACAGTATCTAAGGAAGCATTCGGGGATTCGGTCATGGCTGTTGAATGTGATCAAATAATTCTGACAAAAATAACGTCCATGGCAATTTTTGAAAAGTAAAACAAACGCACACTCCTGCATCTTGCTCAGATGCAATTCTTCCCCTAACATAGATACAACATTAAAATTGGCAGACTATCAGCAGAGTCTGATACCATAAAAAAGAGAAAGGTTCTACTTAATGAGGTGAAGATCCTTCAGCCCTCTTAATAGTACTCCTACAGACTTTCTATGATAGTTTCTAGTATCCATAGTTCCTTCCAGTGGACTTTTGTAAGTTGTCTTTGCTTCATACTTGATGCTACTAATTGTTACTCAAAAGCAGAGATGCCTGGGAATGTGCTACAGTGGCTGAATTGGACTGGGAGAACGGACTGACTGATGAACATGAATGGGATATTTAGTGTTTTGAGAATCATAGAAACTACAGTATGTCATGAAGTATATTTTTGGACACAACTGCTAAAGGAATAATGGATATAGTGATAAAATAGCTGAAAAGCTGGTAATTATTAGGGATGTGAATTTGCCCCAAAACAGTATTTAATTGGGACCTATTCAAAATACATCCTTTGAATGCTGCCCAAGTTGGCTGTCATCTGGGGTATGAATCCCAGACGTCATTCTTCTCATTGACTATCACAGGAAATTTTTAAAAGGCAATGTCCCTAAACACCTGTTAAACTGAATGCCGTTTAAAATGATTGCAATCCTTTCTGAAGGGTAAGTTTCTGCTTAGAAATCTGCCAAGTTTTTGAAGACTGTGCACAGTGAATGTTGTGCTAGGGTAGCCTCTGTAGTTTGGGGGGGAGGTAATGAATGCTTTTTAATGTCCTCCCCAATTTTAAGTGATCTGTATGAAAATGGTACACAGTATATCATAGAGGCACGCCTTTCAAGGAAGCTGTGGAATTGCCAAGTAGGGAAATAAAACTGAAGAAATATATTTGAATACTTGTACAGTGGTACCTTGTATAAAGGAATTAATTTGTTCCAAATGAAATTATGTTAAGCAAATTTTCCTTTATACAAATTCCCATAGGAATGCATTGAAAATGGAGTAATCCCATTTTATGTTGTACAGATTTTCCCCACTGGCGATTATGTCAAGCAAATTTCCTCTATCTCTGGAATTTTTATGTTGTACAATTTTTATGTTATACAAGCTGTTTGTTATACAAGGGTCCACTGTATGTGTTTTTCTGCTCACTTCTCATCCAGTGACAGGAAGTAGATTAAAATATGCAGGAGACAGTGCCAGATGATCCTGTGGCTGAGACAGGAAATTGTTTTATAAGCAGGCAACCAGTGTAACAGCATCCCAAGTACTAATCAGTAGAACAGTTTAAACAGAACTGTCCACTAATTGACAAAATTAATTAAACAAAAAAATGGCTTGACAGCTCAGTGGTGTAGGTCTCTGGCTGTGGAGCCAGAAGCTGGAGGTTTGATTCTCCTCCACTGGCCTCCTTAAGAAGGACTGGACTTGACATTTAAAACAGTTTTGTTGTGGGCTATTAATCTGAATTTTTTTCCCTAGGTAGAAATTGAAGGATGCTATGATGGTTCATCTTCCCATTTCTTCCACAGTAATTTTAAGAATACAGTAACACTTTGGTTTATGAGCATAATTGGTTCCGGAAACATGCTTGTAAACCAAAACACTTTTATATCAAACCAAATTTCCCCATAAGAAATAATGGAAACTCAGATGATTCATTCTGGGATCCCATAGACCACATACTCTACATACAAAATGCCAAAACTCACAAAAGAAGTTGGCTAGAAGTCCATGTCCACACCATGGTTTAGGGACCTGGCTGCGGAATCTGCTCTGTTTGGGATTAACTGGATTTTACTCTGTATTTTTAATGTGACAATAATAAAATGCAATTTTGTAACCCTATACACATTTGACTAGCTGCCCCATGACTAGAAATGGTTTTAAAAATGAGAATGTTGAAAACATATTAAATAAAAATAAAATGCTAACCTTTGAAAATGTTCCTGGTAGGCCTCTATTCCTCTCTCCTCCCTCTGATTTGGAGGCTTGCCTGAGGTGGAACGTTCCAGACAATCACCCACAATCCAGCAGGGGGAGGGAAAGCCACCATTGGCTCACTTATGATCATGTGACCTGCTCCAGTGCTTGTATATCAAGACATTGCTTGATGCAAGGCAAAAGTTGGAAGAAACATTTGCTTGTCTTGCAAAATGCTCTTAAACCAAGTGACTCTTAAACCAAGGTATTGCTGTAGTTTCATAGTTGGCTTCGGCCATGATTTTTCCTGCCCATCTGCTGTATAGGTACTACACATCAGGGAAGATAGTAAAAAAAAAATCCTTCACAAATGTGACTCTTCTAGTAAAAGAATTTTTTATCTTACTAAAGTGCCATTATCTGCCTCTAATGTATAATATTCCAAATAGAATTTGTAAATTACCTTTGATGGTAATTGTAGACAGCACTTGCTGTATTTCTGTCCACCCCATATAGATCACACTAAATGGGCTTTTTCCCTCTTTTATTAGGAGTTGCTGGACAAATATTTAATAGCTAATGCAACAAATCCAGAGAGCAAGGTATTCTACCTGAAGATGAAGGGAGATTACTTCCGATACCTTGCAGAAGTTGCCAGTGGAGATGACAGAAAACGTAAGCTCCCTGTTCATTAAAACCCCTGCTTTTCAATAATGATAAATGTATTGGAATAAGAACATGCGGTGTGGAGATCATGCTGAGACCTGGCAGGTTCTCCAGCTTCTTCCTCTTATTGGTTCTTTATCTTTCTCCACAGAGACAATAGAAAATTCACAGGCAGCTTATCAGGAGGCATTTGACATCAGCAAGAAGGAGATGCAACCCACACATCCAATTCGCTTGGGCCTAGCGCTTAACTTTTCAGTGTTTTACTATGAGATCCTCAACAACCCAGAGCTGGCTTGCACACTGGCAAAAACAGTAAGTTGTCTTGGGTTGTATGTGGGAAAGCTGGCTTGAATTAAACCAACAGAACTTGATAATCTTTATCTGTCTATATTCTTTGATGTTGAATTTTAAAAATACATTCGGGTATGTTTCTTAGGGGTAGATCGTGCACCCTGTTTCTGCTGCCTTCTGCTGCCTTCTGATATTAAAAGAGAAGATGTTTTAGGACTAATTGATAAATTGAAGATTAACAAGTCCCCGGGCCCAGATGGCATCCACCCAAGGGTTATTAGGGAACTGAAAAATGAAATTGCAGATCTCTTAACGGTAATATGCAACTTGTCTCTTAAAACGGCCACAGTGCCGGGGGACTGGAGGATAGCAGATGTCACACCAATTTTTAAAAAAGGAAGAGGGGGGACCCGGGAAACTACAGGCCAGTTAGCCTTACATCTGTCCCAGGGAAGATGGTGGAAAGCCTCATCCAAGAGAAAATCTTAAAACACATAGAAGAACAAACTTTGCTGAGAGAAAATCAGCATGGCTTCTGCAAGGGTAAGTCTTGTCTGACAAATCTTGTAGAATTTTTTGAAAAGGTCAGCAGGCATGTAGATTTGGGTGAACCGGTGGATATAGTCTATCTGGATTTTCAAAAGGCCTTTGACACAGTCCCTCACCAGAGGCTGCTGAGAAAATTGCACAGTCGGGATAAGAGGGCAGGTCCTCTTATGGATTGAGAACTGGTTGAGATCCAGGAAACAAAGAGTAGATGTCAATGGGAAATTTTCACAATGGAGAGAGGTGAAAAGCGGTGTGCTTATGACCTGGAGACAGGGATAAGCAGTGAGGTGGCCAAGTTTGCAGATGACACAAAACTTTTCCGTGTGGTAAAAACCAGAGAAGATTGTGAAGAGCTCCAGAAGGATCTCTCCAAACTGGGGAATGGGCTACGAAATGGCAAATGCGTTTTAATGTAGCCAAATGTAAAGTAATGCATATTGGGGCGAAAAATCAAAACGTTATCTATCAACTCATGGGCTCTGAGTTATCCGTGACAGATCAGGAAAGAGATCTTGGTGTGTTGGTGGACAGCTCCATGAAGGTGTCTTCCCAATGTGTGGCAGCGGTGAAGAAGGCCAATTCCATGCTAGGGATTATCAAAAAGGGGACTGAAAATAAAACAGCCAACATTATAATGCCATTATACAAAACAATAGTAAGGCCGCATCTGGAGTATTGTGTACAATTCTGGTCACCGCATCTCAAGAAAGACATAGTGGAACTGGAAAAGGTGCAGAAGAGAGCGACCAAAATGATTACTGGGCTGGGGCACCTCCCTTATGAGGAAAGGCTAAAACATTTGGGCCTCTTTAGTTTGGAAAAAAGGCGCCTGAGGGGGGATATGATTGAGACGTACAAAATAATGCAGGGCATGAGTAAAGTGGATAGAGGGAAGCTCTTTTCCCTCTCACAAAATACTAGAACTAGGGGACATGCACTCAAATTGAGGGCTGGGAGAGTAAAAACAGACAAAAGAAAATATTTTTTCACCCAGCGTGTTGTTAGTCTATGGAACTCCCTGCCACAGGATGTGGTGATGGCATCTGGCTTGGATGCCTTCAAAAGGGGATTGGACAGATTCCTGGAGGAAAAGTCTATCACAGGTTACAAACCATGATGGAGATGTGTAATCTCCAGGCTTAAAACCAGGGTACTTCAAGGGCCAGATGCAGGGGAGTGGTATCAGGAGACAGATATCTAGTCTCATGCGCTTCCAAAAGCATCTGGTGGGGCCACTGTGAGATACAGGAAGCTGGACTCGATGGGCCTTTGGCTTGATCCAGCATGGCTCTTCTTATGTTCTTCTGTTCTTGTGTTCTTATATTGTATGTAACTTGCTCAATTTTAAAACATTTTACTTGGAGGTGGGTTGTTAATTACTAATAATGTTTTTAATGACTTTTATAGGCTTTCGATGAAGCCATTGCAGAACTTGATACACTGAATGAAGACTCGTACAAAGACAGCACTCTCATCATGCAGTTGCTTAGAGACAACCTCACAGTAAGAGATGCATATTTCTACAATAACTTTGGATAAGTGTTCCCATATATTTAGCCTGGGCTTTTGTAAGGAGCATTAAAACACCTGTGACCTGAGACAGCTACTAATTAGACATAATCTCAATTTGTATCTCAACGTGTAGCCTGCATACTGTCATTAAAAACTGTAAACCGCCCAGAGACTACTTGAAGTGGTATAGAGTGGTATATAAGCAGAACACTTTGCTTTCTAAAGGTGTTTTTCATGGCGAAAATTGAAAGTACATTACCACTTATGCTTAATTTTGGAGGTGAAATTACCAGGATCTTCGGTTATGGTACTTTATTTTAGGACCAAAAAGTTGGCTAGTAGATGCCCTTCTGTGGGTCATTGTTTCCCCACTTAGTGGGGAATATCTCAGTGGGGTATGGACTTAGTATGGACTCCGTGCCATACCAAATTGTTTTGTATCATGACACTGCTGAAGGTGAGGATAGATTAGCTGTCAGTTTTGTATGTGGTGTCTACATTAATTTGTTTGTTCTTTTTAGCTATGGACATCAGACAGCGCAGGAGAAGAATGTGATGCTGCAGAAGGTGCAGAAAACTAAATTGCATACAGAATGTCATTATCCTTCTGAAGAAATCTTTTTACACGTCTCATTCCTTATAGCTCCACTTGGATTTCCTATAGCAAAGAGAATCCATCCATGTGTATGGAAATCAATTTATAGTCTTTTCACACTGCAGCTTTGGGAAAACTCCATTCCTTGATTTGTGTTTGTCCTGGCCTTCCTGGTGTGCGGTTACTGCTGTAGAAAAGTATTAATACTGGCTTAATTTCATATAGACATAAGTAATTTCCAAACACTTATGTAGTGGAATAAAGTTTTCTGTTATTTAAAAAAAGACATTTGAACCAGTTCCTACAGCTGTTGTATTTAAGTCATGAAAATACAGTTGATGCAGCTCAAGATTGTTCAGCACAGCTCAATGCCCCACATTCCCTTTTTCTGCAGGGGTTATTTGGTGAATTTGACTTCATGTGCTACTGTGTATTTTTTGTAGGATTTGGGAATATTGGGCCAAAGGGGAAGCATAACAGAAAATGCTTCTTACATGTGTATACAGCAGAAGCTACTGAGTGTCTAAATACAGGGACTTTTCTTACTCTTCAGTTGCTGCTGTTCAACTGCTATACCCTCCCAATAAAAATTCACTTACACTCCTGTCTTTGTAGTTCTGGTGTTCACTTGATTATGTATTAGAAGCAGCATGTTACTGCCAGAATACAGGGAGTGCCTTTTTGGCAGACTCAATTGCATGTCATTTGTTAACACTGGAATGGGGGGGGAAAAGAGGTCACATGTCCAAAGTATGAAACTTTTCCATGCAGATTTGTGCACATGTATGAAGGTGTCAAGTTTGTCCAGTGATTCGTTCCGTAGATAGATGGACCACTATTGTGTGTTGCTAATCATTGATTGTAGTCCCAAAAAAAGCCTTGTGAAAATGTTAATGCCCTATGTAACAAAAATAACATTAAATAAAATTACATTTTATAAACCACTAAACTGTTGCTTTGTAACATTTGCATGTAGCTTCCCCTAGGATAGGTCTTCTGAATTTACAGTTTACTCTCTTAGAAAGACTTCCAGAACAATTAAGTTTCTCTCAAGTGTGCAATTCTTTGGTGCAGTGCATGAAACAATTGCTAAAAACTGCTAGTAGTTGTATACTGGAACACAGTCTTAACACCAGATCATGTATCCTTCACCCTATACTTAATTACTGGTGTTGTTGTTTTTTTCTCCCTAATTTTTAGAGGTATGTATGTGTGGAAAAAAATAGTCACACATACATACTGCGGATGGGTCTGGAGGTCTCTGTGGCAGGAGCCTCCAGGGCCCCCAGCCCTTGGCATGTCCCAGGAACTAGTACCGAGAGGCATCTTCCAGGCTGGGCTCAGCCTCTGTTGTGTGTGTGGTGGCGGCGGCTTCTTCTGTTGTTGCTGACTCCTCCTCAGACGTGGCCATCTTCTCCTGGCGGCTGAGAGGAATGCACCCCAGCTCAGACCATTCCGCTCCCTGGGCCCTCTGCTTCCTCTTCCCGGGGAGGGGCCAGCCTGCCGTTGCAGCTCTCTGTAGTAGCTCCTGGGACATGCTGAGGGCTGGGGGCCCTGGAAGCTCCTGGTGGCCGCTGCCACTGCAGAGACCTCCGGACCTGTGGTGGCCGCTGTGGAACCCCCTGCTGCAGCCCATGGCTCCCTTTGAGGGAGGAAAGGAGCCATGGGCTGCAGCCGGGCCGGGGGGCGGGGGGGGGGTAGTGGTACAGCGGCTGCCGCCAGGTCTGGAAAGCTGTGTTCGCTTTCTTAAGACACACAGACATTTCCCCCTTTGAGGGGGGGAGAGGGTGCGTCTTACAGAGCAAAAAAATATGGCAATCTCAGTGCTACTTCTGGAAGAATTACTCGTAGATGTCAGTATGACAGCAGCTACAAAATACCAACTATCACTTCCTGTTCAGACTTATCCATTATTAGCTCATATGTACTAAAGCTTTGGATATTCCTGATGAATGTGATGGACCTGGTTGGAAAAACAAGAAAATGACTAAAGCCATGCTCATTTTCAGTTTGGTACTGTGGCCTCTGAATGATCATGAATATTTAAGGATTTATATACAAGTCACAATGTATTTGCATTTAAGCTTTTTTTAAAAATAAACTTTTATTTTTCCCCAATAGAAACAAAATAAAACAAACACATCAGCCCCATACTGAGCCCCTCAGGGACCACTCCTTAATACATTGTGTGTGTGTGTGTGTGTGTGTGTACACACGCACAGTATTTTATACTAACATTCCATTCATCTTTTAAAAGGCCCCTCATTTCCAGATATATCTATATTCGTGCCCTGTCTTTTATCTTTTCCCTTTATTCAGTACAGCATTTACAAACCATCCTATATCTCATTAAATATATTGATCATTATTGCTCCTTTTCAGAAGTTAATTTCAGATGTCAATTAATTTTTAATCACAATATTCCCCAAATGTTCTTGTTCCATTCATGCAGTTGGGAAATCTAGTTTTTCCAATTTTTTGCTATAAAATCAAGCAGCAGTTATATTTAAAATAATTTATTTACATTATTATTAACAGTAATGCTATTCTTGGTGATGCTACAATGTTGACTTCTAGTATTTCTCCTTAATTTCTCTAAAAAACGTGCCCCAAACCCTTTGTACAGTAGCACTGTCCTTCACATTCCCATAAATGCAGGTATTTACTCAATTGTTTATTACACATCCACCACACCTTACAATATTTATAATATTAAATTTTGTTGGTATTAGGTACCATCTCCACCTTGTTTTATAACTATTTACTTTTATCCTGCCTGGCATGCGTTTTCATTTAAACAAAGGTTTGCTTTTCAAGGCTGGTTATTCCATCAGTAGTGAAGGTATAATGCAAATATCTCTTGGTGTTTAGACTATAAAATTTGTAGATCTCCTTCAGAGGAGATGAGAGCTTGGGATAACAGTTGAAATGGGAGTCTATTCCTCCTCCTCGTTCGACCGAGTACAGGTGCTGTTTGTAGCCTGAAACATGTTTTAGAGATGGCAGCAAGTAGAAACATAGTTATGACAGGTCAGTAGCTTCTAAATTGTGCAAGTGTTTCACCCCTTTCTTGAGAAACCCTCCCACATCTTTACCGTCATTCAACCCCCACTTTTAAAAATGAAATTAATTTGTTTTAATTTCAAAGCGGGATATTGAGTCAGCGTGTATGTGCATGTATGAGAAACAGGTGGTGGTGGGGCGGAGAAGCCCTCTTTTTACAGAAGGGATGGTCCCAACTATATTTTTTAAAAGAGAAGAAGAAATGCCAGCAAAAAATATATATGATTGCTCCCACTTCTGCAAGAAAGGGATTTTAACAAAGACATATCACTTTGGGAAACCCTAAAGAAAGAAAGGGGAAAAGCACCTCCCAACAACAAACCTTCAGGAGGTGGAAACGCACACAAGCCGCAGCCTGCCTCTTCTGCAGTGGGTGAAGTCAGCAGCCGAAAAGGTAGGACTGTGGTCAGCAGCAGAGGTGGCACTGATGGTACAGTATTGCTGCCATGTCAAGGGGTGACCACATTTTTATGCAAATACGGTAGGGAGTCACTAGTTACTAGTTTTCCAGTAGTGATGTATGGAAGTGAGAGCTGGACTGCAAAGAAGGCTGGTCGCCGCAGAATCGATGCTTTTGAGCTGTGGTACTGGAGGAGAGTCTGGAGAGTCCCCTGGACTGCAAGGAGATCAAACCTAGCCATTCTGAAAGAAATCAGCCCTGAATGTTCACTGGAAGGACAGATTTTGAAGCTGAGGCTCCAGTACTTTGGCCACCTCATGAGGAGAGGCGACTCCTTGTAAAAGTCCCTGATGTTGGGAAAGATGGAAGGCAAAAGGAAAAGAGGACGGCAGAGAATGAGATGGTTGGACGGTGTCATCGATGCAACCAATATGGATTTGACCAAACTGGGAGGCAGTGGAAGATAGGAAGGCCTAGTGAGCTCTGGTCCATGGGGTCACAAAGAGTCGGACACGACTGAGCGACTGAAGACAACAAGTTATTTGTGTGTTATAAAAGAGAGTCCTAATTTGGAAGGGCTCCACATTTGTACACATCCTCATGCCAGTATGTCAGCTGAGATAGAAATCAGAAAAACAATGTTTTTTAAAGGGAGATGGGACTTTAACATTGTTAATTATTAGAGCTAGCTTCCCTGTGGCAAACCAATCTACCCAACATGCAACTCATCACATTGCCAGGGACTGCTAGAGGTCAAAATTTGTTCAGGGGATAACCATTTTATACCCATAAGGTAGTGTCTGAATCTAATGCTTTATATATTTCACCACATGGGCTCTCGTGTTGTAGGTAGATCATTCTACTTCAAAGGAGAATGCGGGTACTAGACATGGATGTCCAGCATCACATACAATACATGAACTATTGTGTAAATATGCAAGGAGACTGTCTCATTGCTAGTCCTAACTAAGAGCAGACGCAATTGCTGAATGAGAAATTAACATTTATGTGAGTCACACTAAGTCTATTTTAAGTTGTGGCTAGCAACAGAATACTGGCAACAAGTGACTGAATGTCCAAAATGTCTACTCAGATCTGGTCCTCCAAATGTTACCAGATTGCACCTTCTTGATCCCTCATCTTTGGCTATGTTCCCTGGCACTACTGGGAGCTGTAGTGGCAGGGAGTTCCATAGACAACAACATCTTCATTTGAATGCATGTCCCCTAGGAAGAGGGGAAAAGAGCTTAATCTTCATAAGTGACAGGTGCCTACCACCAGGCAGGTCTGTGGCTTGTTCTCTTTTAATCTTGTTGAACCTACTATAGGTAGCATGAAAGAGCATCCTGTTTCATTTTACCTCCCCATTCTTAATATTCTCGCAGTAACCACATTTTCTATTCCCTTTGTTTCAGGATCATTTGGGCTTTATATCAGTTTCCCCCTTTGTGTTTTGCATTTTTTCTTTGCTCCTATTTTATATTCCCTGGCCTATTTACACAGAATAAGGAAGTTAATCTTCATAAGTGACAGGTGCCCACCAGGCAATTTGAATAGGTGGAACGTGAAATGAAAAATCTCTGTGTATTCTCATGTGGGTAGAACCTAAAGGCTTGTCTATACTTTTTACATGCTTCTTTGCAGGCCATGCAAGCACAAACATAGGGAAGCCTCCTGCTATACAATGTACCTTCAAAAAACTCCATAGAGCCAGCCTTCAGGGATTTCTTGTAGCAAAGGATGCTGTGTACCACGTAATGGCCAGGATGGCCTTTCCCTCTTGGATTTTTGACAAACAGCCATATATTGCAAGAGGCAAAGAGGATAAAAATCAATTATTTAATTTTTTTTATTTAAATCACAATTTCAATCAATTTTATTTAAGTCATTAACAAATCCATTTTTAAAAAAATTGTAATTTATATCATTTTTGTTTTAATTTAAATCAAATCCATCCTGAAGAACATAAAAAATTGTGGGACTTTATGGGCTGATATTTCAGTGGAAGCTTTCATGGACTGTAAACTACTTTCTCAGGGACGCCTAGTACAATATTTAACTAAAGGTTTTCATGGACTCTAGATGTCTGAGTAAGTAATGACAAACTGAAAGGTAGACATGCAGATCATGAACTCTCAAAGTGCTTTTTACTAACTATGTGGTAATCCATTGTAAATAATGCTATTTTTCCTTCCAAAATCATGAGCTCTATCTTCATTTGGTTCCAACAACCACATTTTTCTTACATGTGATGAAGCATACTGACCAGCCACATCTTCAAAAACAGTAATAAAAAGTACAAATGGACCCTCGTATGTTTGTATAACAAAATCTGCACAAGATAAAAAAATCCAGATATAGGGGAAATTTGCTTAACAGAATTGTCTATGGGGCGAATCCATACAACATAATTAGGCATTACTCTGTTTTCAGTGCATTCCTATGTGAAATTTGTGTAAAGGAAAATTTGTTTGACATAATTTCATTGGGAACCAAATTCCTTTATACAAGGTACCACTGTATTTTCTTAGTCCATGCTCCAACTAAGCAAGAACTGTAGCTTTTTTCTACCTCTTTATTTTGATTTTTTTGTTTTGTTAATGTATGTTATTTTTAATGGCTTCAAGCCGGCCACTGAGATAGCTGAATTATGTCACTTGCAATCTTGTAATGTATCCAAAAACAGGCAATGGAACAAGAGCTTTCTTTAGGGAGGAAAGACAAATGTAGCAATGCTGCCCAAGTCTCTGCAATGCTGGTGACTGCTGGTGTGTACAAGCAGTGCTTTTGCTTATGGCTGCCCCACCCCCCAGATGTATCTTGAAGATAATACAAATACATAATACATCCAGTGTGTGCCAATGACCCAACGACTTCATCAAACCATTCACACCATTAATCACACTAGTTACGCACAATTTACAATGACAAACAGATCGCGGTGCCTCCTTTCTGTTAGTTCCAGGGCTGTTGTAGTCCCTCTTGTGCAGAGTGAACGTGGATCTGAAGAATGATGTCGATGCTTACCACAACGCTGCTGGCAACCAGTTTGTACTGCTGGCTTTGTAAAAGAGGTACCTTGCTAAAAAAAAAACAGTTATGGGAAAACGTCTTCAGAGTAGGAAATGGAAGTTGTTAACAATAAGCAACCCTGCAAACCTTCCCGTCCAGGCAACAGGGAAATGCAAGGCAATGGGGAGCAATAATGGGAAACCTCCTCTCTCAACTGATCCAGTCCCTGAGAGAAAGCAACCTTTTAATAGTAGTTTTATAGAGGAAAAGGCAGCCCCCCTTCCACTCCAGGCCCCTCTTTGCCCTCCCCCCCAAAGCAATATCCTAACTACATACTGTACAGTACAGTGGTACTTTGTATAAAGGAATTAATTCGTTCCCAATGAAATTATGTTAAGCAATTTTTCCTTTATAAAAATTTCCGATAGGAATGCATTGAAAACAGAGTGATCCCATTTTTATGTTGTACAGATTCATCCCATAGGTGATTATGTTAAGCAAATTTCCCCTATCTCCGGAATTTTTTTATGTAGTACAAATTTTGTTATGCAAATTGTTTGTTATACAAGGGTCCACTGTACTGTGTTTATAAGCTATGGCGGTTACAAACAGCAGTTCTGCCTGATATAAAACCCCGCCAAATGGGTCAGCTTTAAGGAATACAGCTGCAGCTTTGCTCAAAAGCAGAGACTTTATTTAATGAATGTGAGCTACTCCAATCTCCAAAGAAGAGGGACGTATCCTTGAGGCCACTGCTCTCATCAGGGAAACCAGAGCCATTTACACCTTCTGTTTTCCAGTGGCCCTGTTGCCCGATGGGCAGTCTCTAAATGCAATTAAATCAATATCGCTTCTTACACCCTTTGGCGGAATGTTAGACTCTGCTGACCACTCGCAGGGTACTCATTATTGGCCAGGCAAAAAAGCAACCTTGTGTGTTTCCAGACAGCATCGGGCGGGGGGGGGGGGCTGGTGCTTCATTGAACAAGATTTGCGGGGAGAACTACCGGTAGAACCTGACTTTTGAATTTGACTTAACAAAAGAACCCGGCGAGCACTTCTGATGATGAGTTTTAGGGCCTCTGTGTTTTGTGGTGGCACAATAACCCCTATCTCTGCGGGGCTCAGCCTCATGGCAACGTGTACAGTGGTGTCCAAACTTCGGCCCTCCAGATGTTTTGGACCACAACTCCCACAGTCCTTTGTCACTGGCAATAATGCAGGCTTGGAATTCTTGGGGGGGGTTTTGTGATCCAAAACATCTGGAGGGCCGAAGTTTGGACACCCCCGTGTACAAGGTCGAAACCGAACTTAGGGCATTTATACACGACCCCTAAGCTCCGCCGCAAATGGCTGCAAGGTCCGGACCTTAAAAATGTTTACCCACCAGCTCCGGAGTTTGCAGACAATTAAGTGCGACCCCGCCCACTTTAGTGCGACCCAACGCACTTTTCTTGTACCTGCTCTTTGATGGTGAATAATATTTGATGCGGAGAGTGCCTGAGCTCTCCTCGCTTCTTTCTGTTGTTTTTCTTTTGCCTCCGCCCCTTAAAGAGGAACCAGGAAGTAAACGGAGGTCGGAGCAACTTCCCCTGGCAGGGAGGTAAGCCTTTTATTCTTTTGTCTCTGTCTAAGGCTTTTTTTCCCTCCCTCCCCTCCCGCAGACAGAACAAAGAAGTGCGGAGCGGGTGGGGACGGAGGAACAGCAACGAACCCTCAAGATCTCTGGTCTGAATTTAAGGGACCAGCGGATCTTAGGGGTCGTGTAAAAAGGCCCTAATACATTTATAGTTTTGGGTGGTCTAATTGAAAAGGATCTTTTGACTACTTAAAAGGCTACAAGGGATTCGGCGGTTTTGTTTTGGGGTTGGTTGGGTTTTTTTTTTTTTTTTTTGCCCCGCTTCTTTCGTCCGCAGGAGGCAAAAGCTGCCGGCCGCCTCTTGCCTGCCCGCCTCAAAAGGCCAAGGTGAAAGGACTGGAGCATCCACAGGCCATTTGGGCCGAAACACGTTGGGCTATTTTAATAAACTTTTAATAAACTTCCTATCAGCATCCTGAGAGTGTTCTCTCCCACACTGCTACCGCCTCAAAAGTCGCCTGAGCTCCAGCGGAACAAAAACAGAACAAACGGGAGTCCTCCCCCGCCCCCGCCCCCCCACCGCCGCTGCTGCTGCTGCTGCTGCTGCCGCCGCAGTGGTGCATCTCTTCTTTTTTTTTTTTCCCCGAGGTCTATGGGCGACTCCCTCCGCGCCCTCGTTCGGAGCGTTACAAGATGGCGCCCCGGCCTCCCGCCGTACCCATAATGCTCCGCGGCTGCCCCAAACAAGCCCGGGCTGCTCTTCCGGACTCGGGCGGTGGGAGCTGAATAAGCGGTGGCGGCCGCTGGTTTCCTCCTCCTCCTCCTCCTCCTCCTCCTTCCTCGCCCCGGTCGGTAGCGGCGGGCGGGCGGGCGGGCTCATTCCTTATGTGAGCGAAAGGCGGCGGAGGGAGGGAAGGAAAGGACGGGCGGACGGAAGGAAGGGCTCGGCTGGCCGGCCTTCGCTCACCCCGGGAGGGACCATGCGGGGGTCCCTTCGGCGCCGCCCGCCCTTCCCGGCTCTCCTCCTCCTCCTCCTCCTCCTCCTCGGGCTCCTGCTGGCGGCGTCCGGGGTGCCGGAGCCAAGGGCGCCGAGGCTCCCGTCCCGCCCGTCCCTCCATCCCCGCCGAGAGCGAGGCGAGCACGGGGAGCCCAGATACGGTGAGCCCCTGGAGAAAGAAGGGGGTGGGGGGTGGTGGGGGTGAGCGCTTGCCTTGCCTTGCCTTGCCTTGCCTTGCCGGACCCCCGGGGCCAGGGATGCGCGGGAAAGGGAGGGAGGGAGGGAGGGAGGAGTGGGGAGTGGGGGGGGGGAAGGCGAGCCCACCAGCGAGCGGACCGGGGCTGGCAACAAGGGGGGGTGGTGGTGGTGGTGGTGGTGGTGGCGGTGGTGGGGGGGGGGGGGAAATGGGGGCTCCTGCCCTGAACCCCTTTCGGATTCTGTGCTCCTCCTACAGCCCTTTGGGGGTGGGTGGGTGTCTATTTTCGCGCTGTTGCCCCGGGTGTGTCTGGGTGGACGTGGAGTTGCCCCGCTGTTGCCCCGCGGTTGCCCCGGGTGTGTCTGGGTGGACGTGGAGTTGCCCCGCTGTTGCCCCGGGTGTGTCTGGGTGGACGTGGAGTTGCCCCGCTGTTGCCCCGGGTGTGTCTGGGTGGACGTGGAGTTGCCCCGCTGTTGCCCCGCTGTTGCCCCGGGTGTGTCTGGCTGGACGTGGAGTTGCCCCGCTGTTGCCCCGCTGTTGCCCCGGGTGTGTCTGGGTGGACGTGGAGTTGCCCCGCTGTTGCCCCGGGTGTGTCTGGGTGGACGTGGAGTTGCCCCACTGGTGTGTCTGGGTGGACGTGGAGTTGCCCCGCTGTTGCCCCGGGTGTGTCTGGGTGGACGTGGAGTTGCCCCGCTGTTGCCCCGGGTGTGTCTGGGTGGACGTGGAGTTGCCCCACTGGTGTGTCTGGGTGGACGTGGAGTTGCCCCGCTGTTGCCCCGGGTGTGTCTGGGTGGACGTGGAGTTGCCCCGCTGTTGCCCCGGGTGTGTCTGGGTGGACGTGGAGGCAGGTCCAGGTCCTTCAGGGCTGTTGTGCCTTGGGGGGGGGAGCCCAGGAACGGGGGCGCCGCCACTTTTCTCCCTTCTTTCTCCCCCCTCCACAGCCATGGACTGTGCAGTAGTATGGGGGGGAACCTCTGCGACCCCCCAGCCGGGCGCTCAGTGCCGATGAGGAAGTGGCCTGTATCCATCGGTGCCTGGGTGGTGGGAGGGTAGCTGTTAATCGCTATGACCCCTAAATTTCATTGGCGATTTATAATTATAAGGGCAAATAGGAAGAGATGTGTCTTCTGCAGTTATATGTTCATAACCGAAGAGCCCATGAGAGCGTTGCACGGATCGAATGTGAGTCAGAAGTAGAAAAAGGGAGAAATTTTCTTCTAGCAAGGATTTGAAACCCACTGTAGGCTTTTCATTGTTGTGAGCCACCTTGGGTCCCAAGGTCCCAAATAAACTTAGGTTTATGCGTGTTGATTCTGTCCTTGGGATACATATCTATTGAGTGCACTTAGATTCCCTCCCGCTCCCCCCCCGCCCCATGGGTATGCATGAGAGTGTTACCTGAGCTTTCTGGAACTCTTACTTGTAGGGTTGCTAAATTCTGTTAATGGGTACTTGACTGGGCGATAAGCTTGTTATTGTTGTTGACTCTTGAAAGGGGAAAAGGTGATAGTAAATAGCTGCTTCCTTTCCTTAACCCCTTCATCTAGAGCAGGGGTCCTCAACCTAAGGCACCGGGGCGGCCCCCCAAGGTCCTGAATACGCCCCCCCGGGACCAATTGCAACCCCCCCACCTACCCCCTGTTTTGTGAGCAAGCCAGCCTCCGCAGCTGCTTCTATTGCTGAAGCAGTTCAAAGCAGTGGGCTATAGTGCTTCTCCCACTCCCCCCAACTACCGCCCAGATGATCAGCATGCTGACTAGTGGGGCATTCAGAGTGGGAGGGTTACGGCAAGGTCCCCTGCTCCCCCCACCCACTGTGGTCCGGCCCCCAGTGGTGTCTGGGGTGTGGTGGACCGGCCTGCTGTTTGAAAACTTTGAGGACCCCTGATCTTAGAGAGACCTCTTAGGTCAGTGATGGCGAACCTTTTAGAGACCGAGTGCCCAAGCTGCAATTCAAAACCCACTAATTTTTTTTGCAAAGTGCCAATACAGTAACTGAACCTGTATACAGGTAACTATGAAGGAAGGGGTGATGCCGAGTGCCCACAGAAAGGGCTCTGAGTGCCACCTTTGGCACCCATGCCATAGGTTCGCCATCACTGTCTTAGGTTATGCAGCTGTAGTGGCTGTTGGGGATGTGGACAGAATAGAGATACAGTGGTACCTCGACTTATGAATTTAATCCGTTCCGAATGCATGCTCTTAAGTTGAACTACTCTTAAGTCGGGTTACCTATCTAAAAAAATGACAAAATAAGTTAAACCATGAAAACAAAATATGTGTAAGTTGAGCAGACCATATCTAAAATTTGTAAGGCGGCAGTTAAAATGCCAACATTTTTCCACTCTTAAGTCGAATTGCTCTTAAGTCGAGCTGCTCTTAAGTTGAATAACCACTGTATATTAATGATACTGAATGAGTATATTTTAATAGTAGTAGCAGGATATGAGGCTGTTAATGGGAGGAGAAGCCTTTCAGGAGAGATCTAATATGGATGCATGGGTAAGGAGGCAGCCAGTGGATACC
Organism: Phrynocephalus guinanensis; assembly: GCA_037367245.1. Classification (NCBI taxonomy): domain Eukaryota; kingdom Metazoa; phylum Chordata; class Lepidosauria; order Squamata; family Agamidae; genus Phrynocephalus; species Phrynocephalus guinanensis. The sequence continues at coordinate 172,810,988 of CM074733.1, read as the reverse complement.
ATAGGATGAAAGGCACTGCTGTTTTTGCTGAAACTCAGTGGCTGAAGCTGTTGATGACACACAGTGCACAATTTCCTGCTTTCGTGCAAGGAAAGCATTGTCTAAAAAAGCAACAGAGCTCATGATGATGATACATCTTTAGACTTTGAGTAAATAAAGGAAGTAGGAATGCCTCCTCTCTGTATGGGCGGGTAATAGGGAATATGTGGCGTCTCAAGCTACATGTGCACATATCCTTTCTTATATTAAAATGGTGGGCAGTGGCTCTATTGATTAGTGATGGCCACTGATATGTAAGAGCATCGGCTCCTTTATTATTATTATTATTATTTTTAAAATAAATATGTAAATGTTGCAAGTTTTTTAAAATGTCATGGGATTTGGTTTTGGTGGTGGGGTTGGGGGGTTTGTTTTGGCTGTACAGTAGTAGACTAATGCAGCTGCCCTTTAGGAAGCTAATTTCCTCTCTTATGTTTGATGCCTACAGATGTAGGACTTTAAACATTTAATTAACATTAAAACCATCTTCAGAACCAGTCTGGGCTTGGTGGAAGAGTGTAAGGTTTAGGTTTAATTCTGCTAGGTCTGGTTAGAAGAATCCTGGATAGCAGGGTTTAGAAAACAAATATCCCCCAGATTCTTGAGGGCTACTGCTAGCCAATAATTAGCAAGTGCTAGTCTAAATGAACAATTTGATTTGGTATGTTAGCTTCCCATACCTTGAAAAGAAATTTGTTTAATGGTCACGGGGTCTGAATCCATTTTGTGGGGACAAAAGGAAGGAACAGGCAAGTGAACAGGCACACATATTAGTAGCTGATTACTTAAAATAAAACTCTTTGGAATGGGGTGTGGATTGCCTGGTTTCAGTTCCTGGTACTGCTGCAGTTTTGTAATCCTGGCAGTTTCTGAATTCTTCAAAGGTTAACATCTTAATGATGCATGTTCAGGAGGGGAAAGATTAGCAGTCTTTTATGTTCAGCCATTTTCGCTGACCAGCCTGTAGGGTTTGTAACAATTCTGAAAGCAATTACCGTATGTGGCCCACCTTTAGATTGTAGCCATGGTTCAATTGTATATTAGAATAGATCAGCTTTGTCGTTAACCACATGGGCCTGTAGAGGGTTCTAGTTCCTTTCCAGTAATCTGAGCTACCCTAGATCACACAGGGTCGTGTGGGTTGTTAAGTTTTATTTTATTTACCTTCTTAGGCTTCATTGGTTGGTATTACAGTATAGTGAAATCCTTTCACACAGGGTAACACATTGAAATCCAGTAGTGGAACTTGCATTGCATAAAGCTAACACCATCAGCTGTTGTGGTTTTTTCATTAGTTAAAGGTTTTCAGTACTTTCCCCACCACCACAAAATGTTCCTGCGATTCTCTTAGGGTCCCTTTTGTGGTGGGGGACATGGGACTGGGGAGACCATAATTTCTGGAAATCTTTGCTGCCAATATGATTTTGCTTCCGTTGAGAGAAATAGGAAAGTGAGTGAAAGTGCATATGCAAGTACATTGATACTCTATAATTATGAGATGTAGTTGATTTAAGAATAGTAGCATTAATTTTAACAGTGCTATAGAAGCTTGTACTATAAAATTTCATTTTGTGACAAGCAGGCCAGGATCTACAATTTGATTCTGGTTTATTGTTGGAAGCTAGAGTTCAAACAAACTACTATTTCTCAGATACAACAAGGACCTTTGCTTTGTTTAAAATTTGAATTTTCAACCCTTTTCTCTCCCCCCCCCACTCCTGGCCTCAAGGGATTTGTATGTCTCGCAGTGCCAAATGGAGCTGGGTTAAGGAGTAGGGGTGATATATGACCCATGTTCCTTTGTTTGAAGAAGGGGGTGTGTGACTTAAAGAGCAGCTTTTTACAACTGCTCACATTGCCTCCAACAAGAATCATGCCTTGGCTGAAACATCACCTAGCCATGGACTTTCAGAACAACATCTAACTAAGGACTTTAAAAGTAAACTCCTGGTAAAACACATTTTTTACCATGTCTGAACTTCTGGGACCTGCTTTGAAGCAGTCGAAAGCTTGCAATGTTTTTTTTTTATTTTTAATAGTGGCCTATAAAGGTATATCGCCTGTAACCTATTTTTGCAATTGTGCAAGATACTTCAGTGAGCCTGGTACATGTAAGAGGAAATCCAGCTACCTGTTATGATACTTTTAAAGGAAATAATGTTTTCCCCATTTAATTTTATCTGAGCCAGAATTATATGTTTTACTTTGCTTTCTCTTGACTTTTTTGTTCCAGATAATTTGGAATCTGTTCTTTCAGACTATGATATTCTTTCTGTATCCAACATTCAACAACATTCATTAAAAAGAAGAGACCTGCAACCAGAGTCCCATATAGAGAGACTTCTAAGTTTTTCAGCATTGCATAGGTAATAAAAACTCAGTTGAAGCATCTGGTTCAATACTGATTTACCTTTGAACAATTCACTTTTTTGTTTTATAATATTTTTCCAGTTACTGTCATGTGTAATTCACTATGCAATTTTCCATTTCCATTTTGATCATTCGTTTATGTTTCATTGCCGTGTTACCAATGGACCAATCAGATTATTCTGATTTTACTGAGAGGTGTTGTGATGGTGCACCTCCCCCCATTGCCGGGAGTTTGGGGCAGACTGAGAAGGGCAGTCTGACTCTCAGCCTTAGTTAGGAGGCTGGGTTATTTCCTGATCTCCTCCCACAAAACACCATGGTAGGCAGAATGATCCTAACTCAGTTGACACTTACCTGAGACCGGCTCTGGTGTCCTTAGGTTCCAACATCAATCCAGAGAATTAAGAGCAATAAGAAGGAGCAGTTCATGATGTTGAGACTGATTGGGAAGAGGGTCATATGAGTGCCTTTTCCTGGTTCAAGTTGTGAAAAACAGGCTTCCCATCAAATAAACACAATTTCTTTTGTGTGACACTACAGGGCATGGCTCTCAGTTTGTACGATTGCTAGAAGTTATGCTATCCCTTTATCTGTGAACAATGGGGATTTCATAGATGGATGAGATGCAGTTGTTCAAAGGGAAATAGCTGTATCCTCATTGTCTAATGTATCTTTATTCTTACGGATTTGACTGTTTAGAGAGAGAGAAATGCCCAGTCCTGATTCATGAGAAGAACATAAGAAGAGCCATGTTGGATCAGGCCAAAGGCCCATCTAGTCTAGCTTCTTGTATCTCACAGTGGCTCCACCAGATGCCCTTGGGAGCGCACGAGACTAGATATATGTCTCCTGCTACCACTCCCGTGCATCTGGCTCTTGAAGTACCCCGGTTTTAAGCCTGGAGATGACACATCTCCATCATGGTTTGTAGCCTGTGATGGATTTCTCCTCCAGGAATCTGTCCAATCCCCTTTTGAAGGCATCCAGGCCAGATGCCATCGCCACATCCTGTGGCAGGGAGTTCCACAGACTAACAACGTGCTGGGTGAAAAAATATTTTCTTTTGTCTGTTCTTACTCTCCCAGCCCACAATTTGAGTGTTATGTCCCCTAGTTTTGGTATTTTGTGAGAGGGAGAAGAGCTTCGCTCTATCCACTTGACTCATGCCCTGCATTATTTTGTACGTCTCAATCATATCCCTCCTCAGGCGCCTTTTTTCCAGACTAAAGAGCCCCAAATGTTTTAGTTTAAGGGAGGTACCCCAAAGGTTGGAAGTAGTAACATGTTTTGAGCTTTAAATCAGTCCCTATCCCAGTGTGCGACTTCTGAAGGCCTTTCCAGGACAAAGAAGATTCTGGGTCCCTGAAACCAGGGTAGTCGAGGAAGTTTTTAATTGCTCTGGAACCCGTGGCTAAGGATGCCATCGAAACTGTTTGGTGCAGAGTCTGCCAGCAGGATTTCAACCAATCATGGGGTACAACTTAATATGGAAGTGCATTAAAGGAGTATTTTTTTTAAAATGGATAGTAGTTGGAATCTTATTGCGTCTGGACAACAGAACCTCCTAATTGCATAACTGCTGTTGGCAACTTATCTGGCTGGTTACTCCATATTTAGACATACTTCGGTCACACACACGGTTGCTTACTCATTCACAAGTCTGAGCATGTAGCAGATGGGCAGAAGAATACCAAAACAACTTGTGAACCCCCCCCCCCCCGACACAATCTGCATTGGGTGCTGTTTATTATTACAAGATAAGTTATCTGCCTTTTGATTTTGTGAAAAAGACACATTTGATGCCTCTAAATAATGTCAGGACGATTATTTATTTGAATTTTAGATTCCCCTGAAAAGCTTCTGGATCTCCGTTCATGACTTACTGTTATATATTCTTGTGCACATTTCTTGTGAAATGTGCAAATGGAAGAAGTGATTTATGAATTATTGGAGGAGACCTATTGCAGGTGCTCATGGAAAGGGGTCTTGTTAATAAACATTCTTCTTTCTGTTATACATTCAATGAATAAATGGTTGCAGTTTAATTATTCTGTGTATTTAATTGTGTTTATAGGAGCTTGAGTATTCCAGTTACATGTTTTCATAGATTTGAAGTCCACCTTAATGCTAAATGGAAGGAAATTCTTTTGCAGGCATTTTAAATTGTACTTAACTTCAACAGCGCAGAACACTTTTCGAAAAACGTTGAAGCACTGATAGTGGATGGCCAAGGCAAGGAGAGGGAGTATCAGATAAAATGGCAAGAATTTTTCACGGGACATGTTGTAGGTAAGTGTGTTGTAGTAGGGAACAACTCTTGCTTGTATATGGAGAGGTCTTAACAGGATAAATATAATTGTTAGTATCAGTATTATTGGGATATACAGTTTTTCAACACAGTATGTTCTTGTATATGTATGTGTGTATGTATGTTTATAGCTGCCTCGATGCCCTGAGCACATCCGATCTCGCCTGATTTCGGAAGCCAAGCAGGGTTGGCCCTGGTGAGTACTTGGATGGGCGACCACCAGGGAATACCAGGTGCTGTAGGTGCCTGGAGTAGGAAACTGGCAAGCCACTCCAGTATCCCTGCCAAGAAAACTCCATGGACATGGGGTCACGAAGAGTGGGTCACGACTGTAATGACACAACAAGAACATATATGTCTACATGAAAAGGATTGGAATATGATATTTGCATAGTGAAGCATTCTGACCACTCAGAATCTGTCTGGTGTCAACCAGGTAGCTATATAAACGAAGTGGCAGTCAGCCCTCTAGTCCAGTGGTTTTCAATCTTCAGTCACCCCGGTGTTCTCGCACTGCAACTCCCAGAAGCCCCAGCCAGCACAGCTGGTGGCAAAGGCTTCTGGGAAATGCAGTCCAAGAACTCCACGGTGACTCAAGACTGAGAACCATTGCTTCTAGTCAGTAGAATCAAATATTGTACGTGACAGTGTTAGAATGGGGATTTAAGTGATAAATGAGTTAGTTGTTGGAGTAACTTTTCTTTCAAGTTTAAGGATGATATACTAACAAAACTAAGTCAAGTACAAGTTTATGCATACTTGTGCACTGATATGTCAAAGTGCATTGAGTTTATTTTATTCTACATGGGTTTCAAACAGTACAAGTTCTTTAATGTTTTTAATAAAGACAAGTTCTGTAATGTTTTTAATGAATACAAAGTGAGCATTTTATTTGCTTTTAACTGCAGGTTGGTGCACGCGCACACACAAGGGAGAATACCGGTTTTACTCCATGTGTGGTTATTTTATCACAACTCCTGAAACTCTATTAGTTACATTTTATCCTTTTTATCAGAATTTTTGACTTGCCAAAGCTTTATTGTTTCAGTACGCCTGCTCTAGTTGGGACTAACAAATGAATTTAGCCCCGTGGCTTTTCCATGAAGTACAGTGTAATAAAAAGCGAAAGCAAATAAAAGTGTTCTGTTTATATACCGCCCCATACTACTACAAGTAGTCTCTGGGTGATTTATAGTTTTAATTACAGTATGCAGGCTACACATAATAGAAATAATAGAAATGTTAACTTGGATTATGGATTGATTTTTGTGGCAGTTTCAGAAGTTACAAATGGTAATAGTTGTAAATCTTCTTTCTAGCATTTTCCTGCAGGCATAGGGTCCACTAATTTTCAACTGAGGAATAGTCAAGCCATTCAAATGTATAAAAGTAAAGGTTTTTATTGGGTAAATGATGGAGGTGCATCAAAGAATTTCATTAGAGTCTCAAGAATAATGTCTTCAGGCTCCAGTATCACCTTTTTCTTTGCAAATTAGAGGAATAGATGCTGTAATTTCCAGTTGTGTATGTTGTGGACCTCCATCTTTTTTTTAAATGATCTTTCTCTTTAAAAAAATGCTTCAGAGGCCATTGGGTTCCTGGGTGTTTTGTTGGTAAAACATTGCTTCTGGCTAGCAGAAAGTAGCCTGATATGTTGAGGTTGATGGGTCTGCTTTTCTTATCTTTCAGGTCAGGGTAATTCCAAGGTGCTAGCACACATAGGTGATGAAGATTTCACAATGCGGATCAATACTGATGAGGAAGAATACAATATTGAGGTAATCAGAAGAGTGAAGTCTAGATATGGATCATTTAAATGTCATTAAATGAAATAGTGCTTTGAGACAAATAGCTTTATTTTCTTAATGTTTCTAAGATGTTCAGAAAAGGCAGTGCGATTGTTGTCTGTAGCCTGTGTAGGAATGCTTTCTGTTGATACTAGAACAACACAATTTTCTGGATGGATAGAAGGAAGCGTATTGAGTAGAATCCTGATGTGAGCAGTGACATACAGACAATACAGTGGAACCTTGACTTACGTCATTAATCCGTTCCAGAGGTCTAGACTTAAGTCAAACATGACTTAAGTCAAACAAACTTTTCCCATAGAAAGTAATGGGAAAGTGGATTAATCCGTTCCAGACGATGAAAAAGACCCCCGAAAACAGCAATTTGACTGTCTAACCAGACAGCAATAATTCATGCTGTACTATAAAAAAAATAAGACAGCATTGTGGGTTTACCCCCCCCCCCTCACCACCTCCAGCATGAACCCACCCACGCACCCATCGTCCTGCCACAGCCAGCCTTGAGGGTGTATGAAAGCCCCACACACCCTTTCTAAGTCCCTGCCTCCTCTCCCTTCAAGGTTTGCAAGGAGACAGGAGGACCCCCCCAATTCAGAACACACACACACACACACACACACACACACACACACACACACACACACACACACACACACTTCCCTCGCCAAGTGGGCCAGGGGTGGTGAGGGGGGCTCCTCTCCGCGGCCCAGTTTCCCTGCCTGCTTGGAGAGGGGGGTGCACACCCCAAGACCCCCTCCTGCCTTCCCTCTGGCAGCAAACTGTCCTCTGCACATGCTGGGACACCCTCAGCAGAAGCAGTAGCAGCAGGAGGGGACGGAAGTGGAGGAGGTGGGGGGCTCTGCGGGATTCCCGAGGCTGGCCCTCCCAGGGGCCCTCTGCGGTGGCGGCGGTGCCCCCCTGCCCTTCCCCATCGGCCCCCCTTGCAGCTGCCCGGCGTCAAGGACTCACCGTTGTGGGTGGGAGGGAAGGGGATGGGAGAGGGGAGCCCCGCACCCCCGGGTGAAGAGCAGCGGCGAGCCTGGGAGGTCGGGGCCAGGAGGGAAGGGGGGTGGGAGAGGGGAGCCCCGCACGCTCAGGCAAAGAGCGAAGGTGAGCCTGGGAGGTCGGGGCCGGGAGGGAAGGGGGGTGGGAGAGGGGAGCCCCGCACGCTCAGGCAAAGAGCGAAGGTGAGCCTGGGAGGTCGGGGCCGGGAGGGAAAGGGGGGTGGGAGAGGGGAGCCCCGCACGCTCAGGCAAAGTGCGAAGGTGAGCCTGGGAGGTCGGGGCCGGGAGGGAAGGGGGGTGGGAGAGGGGAGCCCCGCACGCCCAGGCAAAGAGCGAAGGTGAGCCTGGGAGGTCGGGGCCGGGAGGGAAGGGGGGTGGGAGAGGGGAGCCCCGCACGCTCAGGCAAAGAGCGAAGGTGAGCCTGGGAGGTCGGGGCCGGGAGGGAAGGGGGGTGGGAGAGGGGAGCCCCGCACGCTCAGGCAAAGAGCGAAGGTGAGCCTGGGAGGTCGGGGGGGCCGGGAGGGAAGGGGGGTGGGAGAGGGGAGCCCCGCACGCTCAGGCAAAGAGCGAAGGTGAGCCTGGGAGGTCGGGGCCGGGAGGGAAGGGGGGGGTGGGAGAGGGGAGCCCCGCACGCCCAGGCAAAGAGCGAAGGTGAGCCTGGGAGGTCGGGGCCGGGAGGGAAGGGGGGTGGGAGAGGGGAGCCCCGCACGCCCAGGCAAAGAGCGAAGGTGAGCCTGGGAGGTCGGGGCCGGGAGGGAAGGGGGGTGGGAGAGGGGAGCCCCGCACGCTCAGGCAAAGAGCGAAGGTGAGCCTGGGAGGTCGGGGCCGGGAGGGAAGGGGGGTGGGAGAGGGGAGCCCCGCACGCTCAGGCAAAGAGCGAAGGTGAGCCTGGGAGGTCGGGGCCGGGAGGGAAGGGGGGGGGGAGAGGGGAGCCCCGCACGCTCAGGCAAAGAGCGAAGGTGAGCCTGGGAGGTCGGGGCCGGGAGGGAAGGGGGGTGGGAGAGGGGAGCCCCGCACGCTCAGGCAAAGAGCGGCAGCAAGCCTGGGAGGTCGGGGCCGGGAGGGAAGGGGGGTGGGAGAGGGGAGCCCCGCACGCTCAGGCAAAGAGCGAAGGTGAGCCTGGGAGGTCGGGGCCGGGAGGGAAGGGGGGTGGGAGAGGGGAGCCCCGCACGCTCAGGCAAAGAGCGAAGGTGAGCCTGGGAGGTCGGGGCCGGGAGGGAAGGGGGGTGGGAGAGGGGAGCCCCGCACGCTCAGGCAAAGAGCGAAGGTGAGCCTGGGAGGTCGGGGCCGGGAGGGAAGGGGGGTGGGAGAGGGGAGCCCCGCACGCTCAGGCAAAGAGCGGCAGCAAGCCTGGGAGGTCGGGGCCGGGAGGGAAAGGTGTGGGGGAAAGCCCGCACGAGTGGCGTGGGGCTTCTCCTGGCTCGCCTAGCTCCCGGGTGCTTTGCGCCGGCAGCGCCGACAAAGAAAAAAAAGTGGGAACCAGGGGGTGGGAGGGAAGCCCGCATGAGTGGCACAGGGCTTCCCCCGCCTTGCCCGCCTCCCGGATCTTCAGCGCCAGCGGCGCCGGCTTCAGAAGAGAGCTGGGGGTGGGGGGAAGGCTGTGCTAGCGGCTTCTCCCGGCTCGCCCGCCTCCTGGGTGCTTGGTGCCTGCAGGCACCAGCAAAGGAAGAGAGGCGGTGACGGGCAGAGGAAGCACCAGAGGTGCGCGGCTTCGACTGAGTGTGCCCGCCGCCCATGTGCGGTGGCAAAAGAAGAGAGGTGGGGCCCTGGGGAGGATTGGGGTGGGTGAGGAGGTGAAAGTGCACTTTGTGAAGAGGTCTTAGGGAAAAAAGGCTTTTTATTTTTGCCTTTTCGGACCTCCGAAACGGATAAGCATAGATATGTAGCCCAGCTGCCCAATTCCGGGGCCTTACACCGGGGCTCCCAGACGTAACTCGGAGCCTGGGGCGTAAGTCAAACAGACCCCTAGTGGACGCAAGTCAAATATGACGCAAGTCAAGCGGGACGTAAGTCAAGGTTCTACTGTATTGGGTTTTGAAGAAACAGGTCTGAGCAATAACTTAGAAGTTATAGTTCTGAGTGGTTGACAGTAAGACAAAGCACATGATGTCAGAACATCGTGGATAATTTTTAAATTTAGGTTTGTCGTCTATACTGGAATTCAGTTCTCAGATGCTAGTGTGATAAATAATGGTGTCAGTGCAAAATGTATCATACCGGATAATAATCTTGGAAGTATTGTCCATGTTTCACATGACTTGGGGTCTTTAAAATGTTTTAATTTCATCTCTAGTTATACAAGAAGGAGTTGGTGTATTATTTCTTAATGCCAAACAGCAGGTGGGGTATATATAACCAGGCCAAAGTGCTTAGGTTTTTTCTCCCCTGGGGCTGCCTTCCTTGAAGGGTTTCAAACAATGGCTGCATTTTCAATTAAAGGCTTTTGCATGCATTTGCACCCATGCATGTTGATGGGTGAGCTTTTACTGCTCATTACACATGCCCCGTTCATCTCTCCCACCCAAGTACGGAGAGGCTCTCTTGGGATCCCTTGTGGTCCTTGGAAACCTTCGGGAGCCTCAGAACAGGGGGGAGGTTAAGGAGGAGTAGAGCTCCAAAGGCTGAAACCGGATATGCTGGTGGGCCTGCCACTAGGACTGGGATCGGTGGCATCAGTTTGGCGGCATTAAAGGCTCCACCGCCGCCACCGCCACATCCCGAGGCTCACAGAGAATTCTCCAGGTCAAAAGAGACCCTTGTCTTTTTGGAATCTAAAACTTTAAATGAGCAATAAAAGCCCACTGCCAATGATATCATCAGTATGCATGGACATTGATTTGTGCAATACAGTTTTAGCCAGTGCAGTGTTTTTGATATTTCTTTATAGATAATTTAGATCCTATTGTAGTTCCTCTTCCTTTTTTCTTAGGTTTCTTATTTATTGTTCTCTCTTGTTCCTGTAAAACAGCTTTTTCCGTCAGCCGGAGTGAATATACTGCCATTCACTTCCTTCGACTCCTCTTCTTAATCTAGTTTTTCTTCTTGTTCTATGCTTAAGGTTTAGTTTGTTTGTTCTTCCTATTTTCATGAGAGACCTTACCAAGCACTCTTTACCAAAGCAGTCAAATGTATGTCCTTCAGTGTTTGGGGAAAAAACTACAAGATAAAACAACTGTGTCTACTTAAAGACTAACTGCTGAATTTGAATGTGAGCTTTCATGGATCAAATCCACTTTTTCAGACTTACAAGTAGTACCTCGGTTTATGAGTTCTTTGGCTTATGAGCATTTTGCAAAATGAGCAAAATTTAAAATAAAAATTTGCTTTGGTTTGTGAGGAATGTCTTGAAAAACAAGCACTGGATGTGCTTGTTTTACAGTCATGGTCTGGCTCACATCTTCCTCTTCCTCTTGACCGGAGGTGGCCTCCGGGGCTCAGTGTGGACCTGGCAATGCCTGGAACGGGCCTCCAGGCTGTGTGGTGGGCTAGGACTGGGCTTGGTGATGCCCAGAAGTGGCCTCCATCACGTAGCCCTCACTGTGGAGCCCACCACTGGGTCTTGGCCACTGCGGCTGCATATCAAAGCAAGTTTCTGCATAGGATATAACGGAAACTGGGTCCCCAGAATGAATCCTTTGCGTTTCCATTATTTCCTATGACAAAATTTGCTTTGTTACAGAAGCCAGAGAATTTAAAAATTTTGCAACATAATCAAGTTTTTTTTGGATTTTTCTCACCTTACGATGGATTTTCGAAGAGAAATGAATGGAGTAACATCAATCTTGAGATCCAAGAGCATCCGTTATCATTGGGGATATCTAGTTTTTTTGAAAATAGTCTAGAAGGGTAAGACATATAAAGCAAAAACTGTTCAAGAGGCTTGGAACATAATGAGAGACCAGGGGGATTGTCACAAAGGAAGAGTGGGAGTCATTTATGGAGAAGATGAGTGGAGAAGAGTCATCAGAGGGTGAGCGGGAAGGACTACAGGTGCCGGAGTTAACAGAACTGGAAGAAGGAACTGAACTGGAAGGGGCCAGGCTCAAGCAGCAGAGAGCTGGTAAAGCAGCAAAGAAGACAAAATAAGAAGAGTCTGAGGGTCTGTGGGGGTCTTTTTCTCCCTTGAGGGGGTTAGTTGGTTTTTATACATCCATGTGAGTATATATAAATGAAAATGTGGGATGACATTGATGGGTAATATGGGAGGAGGAGAAGAATATAGGGAGTCAAGTTGAAATTTTTTTGAACACAATGGGTGTATTTAAGGGTAAGATTCAACTTTATTAACGTCTGTTAAAATACCCCTCCTCATGGAGGATATTAGATAAGTGGGCGAGGTAGAGGGAAACTGGGTCCCCAGAATGAATCTTTTGAGTTTCCATTATTTCCTATGACAAAATTTGCTTTGTTACAGGAATATTTTGGTTTACGAACATGTTTCTGGAATGGATTGTGCTCATAAACCAAGGTACCATTTTACATGGTATTAAAGAAATATGACCATTATATATTCTTATGGTTGTGGAAGTGGAGTTGATCTGTGAAAGCCCATATTAAAATATATGAGTCTTTAAGGTGCCACAAAGTTTTGTCGGGGTTTTTTTTGTGTGTGTGTGTAGGGGGGGTTTCTAAATCTGATATGCTTGCAGAGATTAACATTGTCTTTGAAATCTTAACAGATGTTTCCTATGCTTATAACAGAACTTCTGACGTTTTGTCGTGCTTATATTTGAGGCCCTTTGTGTCTGAGGTTTCTGGCCTTTGGTATTAGAAAACAGATTTTCACAAACTAAAATTTCCCTCACTTTTTAATTAGTTTAGGGAGAACAGATGGTTGTTCAGGTGTGTAGAAGCAAAACAATTACTGTAAACCCCCCACCTATTGCGGGGGTTTAGGCACCCGACCCACCCTGCGATAATTGAAAATCCGCGATATGCGGATGCAGGTCGGGTCAGGCTTGGGGGGGGGCTAGCTGGGGGCTCTTGTACTTACTCTCGGCCTGGCACTGCCCCAAATGGCCCTGTGAGGGCCTTCCCGGGCCCGTCGGAGGGTCCAAAAGGGGTTTCCCGCAAAATGGAAGTGACTTCCAGATCGCTTGAAAGTCCTCCGAGGGCCTTTCTAGGTATGTTGGAGGACTCAGAAATGCTGAGTTTTGTTCGGGTTCGTGGGGAAGCCCTTTGGGAGCCTCCGACGAGCCCGGGAAGGCCCTTGCAGGCCCGTTTGTGGCAGCGCCAAGCCTGGAGTAAGTACAGGAGGCCTAAAACAGGCCTTCTCACCTTACCCTAGGTGAGAAATCACACACACACACACACACACACACACACACACACACACACACACACACACACACACACACACACACACACACACACACACACACACACACACTGCAATCCCACGATATAGTGGGACGGCAGCATATGAACCACAAAAGGGCGGGAGGTTACTGTACCCAGAGAAGCTGAAATCCTGTTGCATGGGATGGGTGTGTGTCTGTCAGCAGCAGTGACAAATTGGTGCTGACTGAAAGTCATTTTGGGTTGATCCTCACACATACACAATGTAATGAAGTTGTGTGCACCTGAAAATGGCCGTGAATCGGTGGTGATTTGCTGCTGCTGTTGTCGCTTTTGCAAACACGGAGCTACGTAAAAAGATTTCAGCTTTAACTTGGTTGCGCAACAAAAAGTTGTTGATGACACAATCTCCCACTACTTGCAGAGACTTAATAAAATGCCAGTATTTTTATTCTCCTGGTTGTGTGTTTTGGGGGGGGAAAGTGAAAAGTAAACAATTGCCATGGGCTTGAAAATAGAGACTGAGTTTAGTAGGAGATGAACTGAGGTGGTCAGTTAACCCCTTTAGGTTGCTCTGTTTGAGCGTGTAATTTTCCAAAGAGTAAGTGACATGGAATACAGTGAGGCTCCCTTTTGCAGATACCTGTATAGATTTGTGCTACTCAAGTCACTTAGACCTCTTTCCCTCTTCTTGTAGCCTCTGTGGAGATTTCTCAATGATACGCAGGATGGGAGGCTTCTGGTGTACAGGTCAGAAGACATCAAGGACTTGTCCCGATTACAGTCTCCGAAAGTGTGTGGCTACGTGAAGCTGGAGGAGGCGGAAGGGCTTTTGGGCGGAGAGGTGCAGGACAACAGATTACATCAAGGTGAGTCACTCAACATTCCCAAAGCTCTCGTTTTTGAAGAAGTAGCAGGGTCAGCCTGAAAGCATATCCCGCCAGAAAACAAACAAAAAAGTGAAACAAAGCAAAAACCCAACACTAAAAACTCAAAAGGCAAAAATATCTGAGGAAGTAGACTTGATCCCTTAACATTCATTTAAGTATACAGTGGTACCTCGAGTTATTAACAACCCTAATTATCAAACAAATTGAGTTATGACTAGAAATTCTCCGCCGGTATGGAAGCAGCCAGGGTTGGGGCTGCCCTGACCCAGCGTTGGGGTGGGGTGGGGGGAACAGACCAGGGGTGACTCCACTGCTGGCCCACTCGTCCCCTTGCGGCGTTGGGACACCCAGGATCGGGGCTCCCCCGAGCCAGCAAGACTTTTGAAAGACCTGCGCGATCGAGATGCCCCTCCTTCAGGTTGCCCAGCACCACAGGGTCACCCAACCCCACCTTCGGCGGGGTGTCCCTGTGGTGCTGGGCAGCCTGAGGGAGGGGGACCTCGATCGCAAGAAAGCACCGCCAGCAAAAGAGCCAAAAACCTTCTTGCGGTTTATGCCTGCTTCCAAGGCAAAACCAGGGTGCAGGGAAGCAGGCAGAAACTCTTCCAGTGCTTGCCACCACAGGAAGGAGCAAGCGCCGGTGTGTGTGTGTGACAAAAGAGCCATCTAGGTGCCTGCCACAATCCAGCAAAGCAGGCGAAGACCTTCCCCCTTCTCTGGGTTTTTTTTTTGGGGGGGGGGGAAATCCCTTAGTCAACCGGCAGAGAAGGCTGCAGAGTTGTCAAAATTATCTGCTTTTTGAGGCGCACTGACAACCAACTGATCTTGACAGGATGACTGAGAATCTTCACAGACTCCTTTAGATTACTTTTCGAATATCCACACCCCTACCTACCTACACCCATTTTGTTTGTTTGTTGTGGGTTGTGTGGCCTGCCTGTTGTATGAAGTGGTAAGAGGAAGAGAAATCCCGCCCCCAAATATTCTAATACATTTGACTGAGGCAGATTTGATCATTTTTTAAAATCTTTTCGTGCTTATTTTTCGTGATGCAGGGGTGGGATGGGGGGTCTCTGTGTTTTCTTTTGCTATCCCATGCGCTCCTTCCTCCATGTTAGGGCAGTTGCTCTTTGTTTTCGATATTCTAAAAATTGTTTTGTAGTTCATTTTGTAGTGTATTCTGTTAAAGGTGAATATTTTGGAGAGTTTTTGGAGGGACTCTTTTGTTTGCTTCTGTGGGTGTGTATAGGCCACCTGGGTGGATTTCATGAGGGTGCCACTGGGTGGCACGAGCAATGGTGGCATTCAGCTAAACACGTAGCTCAGGGCCCTTTTTCTTTTGTTCATGATGTCGGGTTGCTTTTTTTAAGTGGGAGAGCCTGCTTCTGTGGCTGTCCGTTTCTGTGGTGCTGGACCTCAGTTCTGCTGGGTGAGCTCCTACTGTTATTTTCTCTTTCCGCTTGTTGTGTGCTATATATGGATTCAGATTTGTGGTGGAAGATCTTGGCCAGAAGAAACTCTCAGAGTAGCCTCTGGGGGCCGTGTGCCCTGGAAAGGAGCACGCCCGGAAGCTTTCTCCATTTTGGCACAGTGAAGGGGTGGGGGTGGGGAGTTGCTTTGAGTTTGGCGTTGGGTTTGGGTGCTGCCGTGGGTGTAGTGGCGCTGCACCTTGGCTGAGAAAGACTTGGGGAGAGGTAAGCCGGCCTGCATTGTGGCTGTTTTTTTTTTAGTCTTCTCGGCATGGACTTCTTAATGCCTTCCCCACCACCACCACCAGGTAATCTGGGTGGGTGCCTGCTAGACGGGCAGTGCACTCCCCGATTAAGTGGGTGGCTCAGGCTAGCCCAGACTAGCAGCTGGGGTGGGTCCGGTGAGTAGGTAAGTAGTGGGTGTGTCTTCCTTAGCAAAACAGGTGCCGTTGGAGCACATCTTGGTTGCCTTTTCTGTTCTGTCTTTTAACTGTAAAGGGGCAGAGATCACCTGGAGAGATGAGGGGCTGGGGAGCCGTGTGGAGGCATTGGTGGTCATTCCTGGAAAAGGACTCCACGTGGGATACAAAGATGCTTAGCAAATTAGTTTGCTGCCCCCCCTGCTCCTGGGTGGTGGTGGTGGTGGTGGTGTGGGGTGCTGCTGGGAGGCCAGGGCTTGGCCACGAGCAGTGGGATCCCAGTGCCAAGGCCCAATGAGCCCCCCCCCCGCCCCACCCTGGTTCATTAAGCTCCAGAGGTGCTTAATGAACCGGTTCATTAAGCCTCTTGTACTGCTTGTACCTTCTGCTTCTCCACAGGAGCAACCAAAGAGTGGCTTTGGCCCTGCCGAACTTTGGGGAGAGGAGCTGTGCAAGTGGACTCTTCAAGAGAAATATTTTGCATTTTAATCTACATTTATTGTGCCTCCTGCCAAGGAGGAGGAAACAAAAAACATCTGCCTCTTTCAGACATTTTGCCAAGTCGTAACATTTAAACACAGCAGGGTTCTGTAACAATTCCGTTCTTTATAAACATATGCCGTTATTTAGTTGTGTTCAAACAAATACCTGTTCAACAACCCAAAGCTGCCATTCTTTGGTCTAACACAACGTTTAGTCCTGACTAGAGCAGACAAATGGTAGTAAATGCGCCATTTTAGTTAACTCCAACATTATTCCCGTCGATTTCATTGGTTCTGCTCTAAAATTGGAATTGTTGTTGACCATGGGATTTAGGAGGCATGTGAAAATGTTCGGCGAAAGGTCGGCCATTGTCACTTCTTCGGTGAGTTTCCTCAGCTAAGCAGGCGTTAGAACTCAGTCCTCCTCCTCCTCCGTCCTAAGCTAACATTCTCTCCTTGTTACCACACTGGATTTTGCAAAATTTGGGTTAACCCCCCAGGATTCTTAGGGGAGTTAAAAAGACATCCCAGGGAATCAAAACCAAAAGCAGCCTTTTGGAAGAAATTGCCGAGCGAGATTCGCCTTGCGGAGTCCCTCCCAGCCTTCAGGGAAGCTCTAAAACAGGGCTCCTCAAAGTTTTCAAACAGCGGGCCGGTCCACCACCACCCAGACACCACTGGGGGCCGGATCCCAGTCCAAAAGCAGCTGCGGAGGCTGGCTTGCTCACAAAACAGGGGGTAGGTGGGGGGGTGTTGCAATTGGTCCCAGGGGCCGGATTCAGGACCTTGGGGGGGTGCATCCGGCCCCGGGGCTTTAGGTTGAGGACCCCTGCTCTAAAACCTTTGCTTTTCCAAGAGGTTTTCGGCAACCGCCGATGTTCCGTGTTGTTGTCTTTGTTCTGGTTCTGTTACCCTGCCATCCCTCTTGTTGTGGGATCATTTGTGTCTGTTGTTGTTGTTTTTTTTAAGTTGTTTTACTTTGTTTTATCTGCTTATTGGGCTCTTTCGCCTTCCTGCGGGAAAGTCGGTGCTGACCATAAGTGCAATAATAAATAAAGAATAAATATCTTCCTGTTTCGGTCTTATCTGTTAGAGCAATGCATATTCTTGATGGCTATGTGCTGTCTCTTTGATAATCCTTGACAGAACGTGTTCTTCGGCAGAAAAGAGCTATGCCGGATCCCTTGAAGAATACCTGCAAGATGTTAGTGGTGGCAGACCATCGCTTCTTTAAGTATATGGGCCGCGAGGAGGAAAGCACTACCATTAACTACTTAGTAAGTGTCACTCTGGTGCTGGGGAATTTCTTGAAGGAATGAGGTTACCCGTCCCAAT
Source organism: Phrynocephalus guinanensis (assembly GCA_037367245.1). Lineage (NCBI taxonomy): Eukaryota > Metazoa > Chordata > Lepidosauria > Squamata > Agamidae > Phrynocephalus > Phrynocephalus guinanensis. The sequence continues at coordinate 172,793,566 of CM074733.1, read as the reverse complement.
ACAGTGGACCCTCGTATCACAAATGGTTTGTACAACATAAAATCTGTACGACATAAAACCAGAGAAGATTGTGAAGAGCTCCAGAAGGATCTCTCCAAACTGGGGGAATGGGCTGAGAAATGGCAAATGCGTTTTAATGTAACCAAATGTAAAGTAATGCATATTGGGGCAAAAAATCCAAACTTCATCTATCAACTCATGGGCTCTGAGTTATCCGTGACGGATCAGGAAAGAGATCTTGGTGTGTTGGTGGACAGCTCCATGAAGGTGTCTCCCCAATGTGTGGCAGCAGTGAAGAAGGCCAATTCCATGCTAGGGATTATCAAAAAGGGGATTGAAAATAAAACAGCCAACATTATAATGCCTTTATATAAAACAATAGTAAGGCCCCACCTGGAGTATTGTGTACAATTCTGGTCACCGCATCTCAAGAAAGACATAGTGGAACTGGAAAAGGTGCAGAAGAGAGCGACTAAAATGATTACTGGCCTGGGGCACCTCCCTTATGAAGAAAGGCTAAAACAATTGGGCCTCTTTAGTCTTAAAAAATTCCGGAGATAAAGGAAATTTGCTTAACAGAATGTTCTATGGGGCGAATGCGTACAACATAAAAATGATCGTGATTAGGGATTACTCTGTTTTCCATGCATTCCTGTGGGAAATTTGTATAAAGGGAAATTTGCTTAACAGAATTTCATTTGGAATGAATTAATTACTTTATACGAGGCACCAGTGTATGTGTAATGTACTGGAGGGATGCAGTCCCTACCAATACTTAAATAGTTGTTTATGTGTGCGTTCACATGTGTACACACACATAAACAAACACAGACATATGTACGAAGCTCGATGGATCGTGCTGGGCCCGGATTTGACTAGTTATTTTGTCAAATTGTGATATTGTTGATTCAGTATAACTCAGATTTTTCGGTAGATAAATAATAAATACAGTAATAATATTCATGAACTGATTTTGTTAATCAAAATGCCCACAAACTAGTAAAGAGTGCAGAAAAAAAGTGATCACGATCCTGTTCCATCAAACATCGTGTGTCGTAGATTGCGGTATGAGCAGTTTCATCATTCACACACATACAAGAAGTACTTTTTAGCTTTGATGCAAGAAGTATCCAGTACATGGCATAAGTGGACATCAGTGCTCTGAAAGGTGACGGCTACTCTTGTAACACCAAGCAGGGAAGTTTCCCATTACAATGCTTTTCATCTGGTACCATTGTCCCTGCTACCCTGCCGAAGTCAAGAATGCCTGGGAAACTCACTGCCACACTCCAAAACCTTAAAGGTTTTCTCCCCCAGAGGAAGCAGTTTAGAGTTCCCTGTGGTTTACATAAGAACATAAAAAGAGCCATGCTGGATCAGGCCAAATGCCCATCTAGTCCAGCTTCCTGTATCTCACAGTGGCCCCACCAGATGCGTTTGGGAGCCCATGAGACTAGATCTCTGTCTCCTGATACCACTCCCCTGCATCTGGCCCTTGAAGTACCCTGGTTTTAAGCCTAGAGATTACACATCTCCATCATGGTTTGTCACCTGTGATGGACTTTTCCTCCAGGAATCTGTCCAATCCCCTTTTGAAGGCATCCAGGCCAGATGCCATCACCACATCCTGTGGCAGGGAGTTCCATAGACTAACAACGCGCTGGGTGAAAAAATATTTTCTTTTGTCTGTTCTTACTCTCCCAGCCCTCAATTTGAGTGTATGTCCCCTAGTTCTGGTATTTTGTGAGAGGGAGAAGAGCTTCCCTCTATCCACTTTACATATGCCCTGCATTATTTTGTACGTCTCAATCATATCCCCCCTCAGGCGCCTTTTTTCCAGACTAAAGAGCCCCAAATGTTTAGCCTTTCCTCATAAGGGAGGTGCCCCAGTTTGGAGCCATTAAAGCAAGTGTTTTATAAGAGAATGAGTTTGCATCGATTTCTGCTTGCACTTGTAAACCAACAGCTAAAAACTAAACCTAAATAACCCTTTTCCTTCTCTGTACATAGATTGAATTAATAGACCGAGTGGATGATATTTATCGTAATACTTCTTGGGATAATGCAAACTTCAAAGGATATGGCATACAGATAGATCAGGTATCGACACTGGTGCTATATTTTCAGTGGCAATGTGGATTTAATTAGTTATCAAATTATTTAATTGACTGTAAATATTATAAATGGATCATGATGGAGTCATGAATAAAACAACCTAATGTGGTTTCTAAATATTGCTGTTTTTCTCTTTTCTTTTGTAGCTGTAATTGTATCATTTTTCTTACTATGTAATTCACATGGTGTGTTGTAATTATCATTTGAAGTGTCACTTTTTTAGTAATGGCCAAAATCTTTTTGAGGAGCTATGCAAATGGTGCCATGTTTTGAGGGAGTTTGTTTCGCAAAAGTTGTGCTCTTTGCACTATGCCAGCAAAACTAGGCAGGAGATTTTTGGTTAGTAATAACCTTTAACCATTTGCTGCAGGTTATATCCTTCAAGGAAAAATAGATGACAGGGGGCATAGGAGAACATTCTGGCTTAAGAATTTAAGCCAATGGTTCGCAGCCTGTTTCTTTGGAATAGCTTTGGATAAAAACCAGATCACGCTACTGATCATCAACGTTCTATGAGGACATGGCACTTGGAGGAGGAGGAGGAGGAGGAGGAGGAGGATAACAAAAATGGGATTCTGATTCTGTTCAAATAATCTGGGCAATAAATTAATAAATTTATAAAATTAATAAATTATGCCTCTCATAGTTCAGATGTACCATGAGAAGGCCAGACTCACTGAGGAAGGCAATAGAGCTAGGAAATGTTGAAGACAGTTGGAGAAGCAGGAGACCAGACATGGGGATGGAATTCTTCAACAAAAGAAGCCACACCTTTTAGTTTGCAAGGCCTGGGAGGGTTGCCAGTGGTAGGCCTTTGGGAGGTCACTAATTCGTGGGATTGCTACAAGCCAGGGCTGTTAATGAGGAGGTCTTGCAGGGGCCATGAATTCACAGGTTTCCAAAAGTTGGAAGCCATGTGACAGCCCATAATAACAACAACAGTTAATCCCCAGGCAGGCCATGTGCATGGTTTTGTTTTTAGCATTTTATCAGATAACAGATAAACAGCAGGTCACTCAAAAGGCTTGGAGTACTGTTGGAAAATAATGAACCAATCTTGTTTGTGGCTTCTTTAGTACCACACGTGGGGGAGTAAGGTCAGCAATACTTGTCCCGGAAAGGAGAGTGTTGAGGGAAGTTTTGAGTCATAGGAGCAATCGCAAGGGAAAAGCATACCGTCATTCTCTTCCTTATTTGCCATCTTTCCCCTCACTCCAGGTCTTGCTTTTGCTTAAGTCAGGAAGATCTGTCAGGAAATCCTGCTTCAGGCACTCTCAAAATATATTTTCTGAACTCTTTCAGTAGAACTTGATTGTGCTTTCGTTGAATAATGTCCAAATGTCGGTCTTTGCCTCCATGTTCAGTGACGCACAGTGGGTGGGCCTTTAGCAATCTAGATCAGCAGCCTCTGTGCCCTGTGCACATGTAGGAAAATGGTCAACAGGGTTGCACACAGCTGGGTTATGCTCTTGAGAGCCTCTGCTGTTGAAAACCCCAGCCATTTTGTCGCTTTGACAAGGTCACTTGTCAAGGTCACTCTGGTCAGAGAGGCCCACGCTCACCCCCCCTTTTAGCCACCCTATCCTGTTGGTCCTGGTGTTGGTAAAATCCAGGAAGGCCAAGCTCCCTATCCTTGGTTTCTGCTTGGTACCCTTCAAACACTTTAGACCACCTTGGCTAAGCAGTGCTTCGGGGGAGCTACCAAAACTCCACAAGGTGAAGTGGATTTGAACTTGCACGTCAACCCTGCAAGGCTGGGATGCCAAAAATAACCACAAAACCAGAGGTCTTCAGGTAGTGTGAGCAGTGTACAAGTTGGATAGATAGATAGATAAATAAATAAAACACATAGGCTCCTCCTGATCAATGATCGAGGATCAATGATTGATCCTCCTGATCAATGATCCTCCAAGTAGCATCAAGCCTCTTAATCTAAAGAATCAAGCAGCTTGAAAAAACAATCATTAAAGATGATGAAGAATCAAAAAGAGCAAAACTTCAAAAGAGTACCAGCGGTTACAGAATGTCACTAGGATTGTGAGTGGCAACTTGTTAATTAATGGTACTGTGATTTACGACTGTAATTTGTGGAATTAATACTTACACGGCCTTACATGGCCAGTAGGATTCCAGCTGTTATTGGGAAGGCCATGGCTAGCCTAAATGTTTTTTGATACTTCTCTATTCTGAAGGGTCTGACGATTTCTGATTATTTATTGATTTCCCACAAATGTCATCTTTTTTTCCTCTCTCCTTCCCCCCTCCCCTTTGGAAAAAAAAAGATTATTGTTCACAGTGAACCACAAAAAGTTCTTCCTGGGCAAAAGCATTATAACATGGCAAGTAATTATCCACTTGAGGACAAGGATGCTTGGGAGGTGAAGCAGTTGCTGGAGGTAAGCAGTTGTTTGCGCGTGTCTGCATCTCTTCATGTGTTACACGTGACATATAAAATCAGGCACTACCGTCACAGACATCCCAAAAAACAGGGGAAATGAAAGGATCATGTCAGGGTTTCTCTGGGAATCGGGAATCTTTCACACAAGTGCAGTGATAAGCTACAGAACTTTTTTTTTTTACAGCTTATATGCTGCCCACTACCCAAAGGTCTCTAGGCGGCTTACAATCAAAGAATTAAAACAGTTAAAAACATCACATATCAATAAATTATTAAAACAATGATAAAAACCTTGCACTAAAATATTACACTAAAATTGCCATCAAAGGACCCACAGTCTATGTTTTATCAATTAAAAAAGTCTGGAACAGGAAGGTTTTTACCTGGCGCCGAAATGTCATCAATGTTGGCGCCAGGCCGATCTCACTCGGGAGGGCATTCCATAGCTTGGGGGCAGCTGCCGAGAAGGCCCTGTTCCTACAAGCCATCCCTCTCACCTCCTTGAGAGATGGCTCTTTCAAGAGGGCCCCCTGGCTCGATCTTAATTGCCGGGTAGGTTCATATGGAAGGAGGCGGTCCTTCAGGTATCCAGGTCCTAAGCCTAACTTGTTTGTACATAAGCGTTTGACCATGAAAATTCAAATTATGAAGCAAGTACAAGGCCCTACATTGGGCGTTGCAGTCTCTGGGTGGTGAGGTGGCGCGACCTAGAAGGAATACAGTACACAGTTGTGAAACGGAAAGATTTTTAAAAGGTTTTTCTCTGTCTGCTTAACTTTCCTGGGCCATAGCTAAAATACTGTCGGTAATGCTTCCCACCTCAAGTGTGCCTTAATTAATTGAAAGCTTTGTCCTTTAATAATGCAAGGTGGAGGGAGTCGTACCATGAAATAATAATACGAGGTGGAGGGAGTAGTACCATGGAACTAGAACCATGCTTGTTTTTCTTAATCTGTGTGTTTCTGCTCTATGGGATAAAAACTTTCCTGCACTGAAATATGTTTGGTGTATTCCGTCCCATGCAGCAGTTCAGCTTTGATATAGCCGAGAAAGCAGCTAAAGTGTGCCTTGCTCATCTCTTCACCTATCAAGATTTTGACATGGGTACCCTTGGACTGGCTTACGTGGGATCTCAGAGGCCAAACAGTCACGGTGGCATCTGTCCAAAGGGTAACTATATTTTCCTATAGAGAACAGTCAGAGTACGTAATGATGAATGTAACTGCATATCCAAGTATATCTGGCTGCATGGAGGGTCTGTGAAATTATTCTTGGGAGAGGAGAAATTTGGAAGAGCACTTCTAATGCCCTTGTGGAGTTACAGTACAGTGGTCCCTCGCCATTTTGCGGTTCATAGACTGCGGTCCCGGTATATTGCGGGATTGCAGTATATGAAAGGCAAGGGCCCCTGGGGTAAGCTGCTTGGGCCTGTTTGAGGCCTACTGCACTTAACCCCGGCCTGACAGGCTGCCCCAAATGGGCCTCTGACGGGCTTCCCCGGCCTGTCCAAGGCCCCAGAAGTGGTTTCCGACAAACCGGAAGTGACTTCCGAAAACCCGGAAGTGACATCCGGATTGCAAGAAACCACTTCTGGGGACCGGGAAGCCTGTTGGAGGCCCGTTCAGGGCAGTGCCATGCCCCCCCAGTCCTGACCTGACTCAGCATCCCCATATCACGGATTTTCAATTATCGCGGGTTGGGTCGGGTCCCTAACCCCCGCGATAGGTGGGGGATTACTATACTGGAGTGGCTGGTGGCACATGGCTTTTGAACACTTCCAGCTTGAAGGGAGAGGGGTGATGTGCCCTGCTGTGCATCCAGGGAGTAGAAGGTTGCTGCCTGAGATCCTCCAAAGATGCCAACCATATTTAATAGTGAACAGAGAGGTCATGGACCCCGACAACATGGTATACATCATAACCACTCCTGTGCTTTGCAAGGGCTATTGCTAATGTACTACATTGGTTAAGAATATAGACCTCTTATGCAGGCATTGACACTGAGAAGTTAGTTCACCCCCCCCCAAATAACTTGTGTCTTGTTTCACATGCTGAGCAGATGTTCAAGCAGTCTGTGTCACCTTTGGGAAATGCACAAAGTCCCTCAAGGTGATCGATCCATTGTGCACAGTTTTGAACAGCCAGTGCCGCCTCTGTAGTTGTGTCTTGAAACGACTAAAATCAGGCGTCAGTGGAGCACAAGGCATACTTTGAGAAAGGTTGGCCTGGTTATGGCTGTGGGTGCCTTTGTTCCACAGATTTCCAGCCGTGCTATTACAGGCTAACCCAGGTGGTTAAGAGAAGATGCATGGCAAGGATTAATCCTGCTTGAGGATTGCAACGTGCAGGATCGTTTTCTATTTTAGATAATAGGCAAGGGAATTTTTTCCTTTTACTTGGGCAGCATAAGTTTGCAAACAAAGTGCACAAGTCTGTCATGCTCAACTTTGATTTTTTTTAAAAAATTTTTTGTTTCTCTAGCATATTCTAATTCCGCAGCTGGAAAAGACATCTACCTCAACAGTGGTTTGACCAGCACAAAAAACTATGGGAAAACTATCCTTACCAAGGTATTGTGAGACAAACTCTGGGAAGTGTTTGCTTCCGTTAATGCCCTTCTGTTGGTTAGTTAGTTTCAGTCTTGATCTGGATGATGATGCAAAGGTATCTCATAGTCCAATATTGATAATGCCACATCCCACTGGAGAGAGAACTGAACTTTGTCACAGGCATTCCTTTATTAAAAGGCTTTTTGATATCACCCAGACAAACGTATCCCTGTTTCTAGTGGCCATTGGTGCCCGTTGTGGTTTTCAGGGGGTGGAGCCAAGAAAGACAGCTTGCTACTTCCTGCTGCTGTTCTCTTGTTTCCCCTACCCCACCCCACCCCCACCCCGCGGTCCAGATTTTGAACCTGGGAGTTCAGCGCAAGGGGGACACGGGCCAATCTTTGACCCTCCATGGAGGCAGGCAAGAACAGGTTGGTTGTGGGAAGCCTGATGCTGATGTGCCTTTTGCACACCCATGCGCTTTAAGGAACCAGCTGCCACTGCATCGTTCCACGTTAAACAAATGTATTTCTCCTGTCCTTCTCTCTTTGCCCAACAAGGAAGCTGACTTAGTTACAACCCATGAACTGGGACACAATTTTGGGGCCGAACATGACCCAGATGGTATGCCAGAATGCGCTCCCACGGAAGATCAAGGAGGCAAATATGTTATGTACCCCATTGCTGTGAGTGGGGACCATGAAAACAACAAGGTATCTGTGTTTTGTGTGTTGCACGCCCTTGCTTCTTATGTAGAAAACTAGGTTCCTAAATATAGTAGTACCAAGTCTGGAAAATAGCAGAGAGCAAAAGCAAAGCAAAAAGCAAAGTGTTCTGCTTATATACCGCCCCATACCACTTTAAGTAGTCTCTGGGCGGTTTAAAATTTTTTAATTACAGTGTGCAGGCTACACATCCCCCCCCCCGCAAGCTGGGTACTCATTTTACCGACCTCGGAAGGATGGAAGGCTGAGTGAACCTTGAGCCTGCTACCTGGGATTGAACCCCAGGTCATGAGCACAGTTTCACCTGCAGTACAGGCATTTAACCACTGCGCCATGAGGCTCTTCTAAAAAATAAGTAAAGGACAAGAGTAAAAGAACAAAAGACATAGAGACTTACTTCGTCTTCCTCAGCTTTAACATCACTACTGGGGTTGGGATAAATTGATAGTTTTCGGAGGCTGAAGCTATACACTGGCCAGAGCTTACCCGTGCCTGTGGTGCCTGATTTGGGAATTTTAGGTCAGCCTATGATTTGGAATGTTTCATTGGGTCATCATTTTCTTAATCTGCATTTTTAATATCTTAGCATTTTTTTTAAAAAAAATCAATTTGTTGTTACTCCACTTTAGAATGTCATTAGATGTAGGAAGGAAAACACGAACAGATTCCAAAGTAACCCATTTCCGCTGCTGTGGCCTCCCCCCCCCCTTGGTTCCTCGTCCAGATGTTTTCAAACTGCAGCAAAGTATCCATCCTCCGGACGATTGAAACCAGGGCCCCCGAGTGCTTCAAAGAGCGTAGCAACAAAGTATGTGGCAACTCCAGAGTGGATGAGGGCGAGGAATGCGACCCTGGCCTCTTGCGTCTCTATGACGACCCTTGCTGTAACTCGGAGTGCATGCTGAGGAAGAATGCAACCTGCAGGTGAGGGTGGAGCGAGCAAACACCTTTTCCGCCACCGAGGAAGGGGTGGGAGCTTTTCCAGAATGGTTTTCTGATTTCTCAGTCAAAGAACAGGAGAGTGGTTCCTCACTTTTCCCTGGTATTTCTCCCTTACAATACAGATGTTTTGATAATATCCAACATGATTTCTGGGAAATAAATCATAGGTTTGAACAACTCATGCATTCGTTGAACAAACAATGCAGAACTCTGGAACTCCCTGCCACAAGATGTGAGGGCATCTGGCCGGGATGCCTTTGAAAGTGGATTGGACAGATTCCTGGAGGAAACGTCCATCCCAGGTTATAAACCAGGGGTCCTCAAAGTTTTCAAAACCGGGCCTGGTCCACCACGCCCCAGGCACCACTGGGGGCCGGACCACAGTGGGTGGGGGGAGCGGGCAACCTTGCCGTAGCCCTCCCACTCTAAATGCCCCACTAGCCAGCATGCTGATCATCTGGGCGGTAGTTGGGGGGAGTGGGAGAAGTGGCATAGCCCACTGCTTTGAACTGCCTGAGCAGTAGAAGCAGCTGCGGAGGCTGGCTTGCTCGCAAAGCAGGGGTAGGTTGGGGGGGGTGCAATTGGTCCCGGGGGCGGATTCAGGAACTTGTGGGCCGCATCCGGCCCCGGGGCCTTAGGTTGAGGACCCCTGTTATAAACCATGATGGGGATGTGTAATATCCAGGCTTAAAACCAGCGTCCTTCAAGGGCCAGATGCAGGGGAGTGCTATCAGGAGACAGATATCTAGTCTCATGCGCTCCCAGAGGCATTTGGTGGGTCCACTGTGAGATACAAGAAGCTGGAATAGATGGGCCATTTGGCCTGATCCAGCATGGCTCTTCTTATATTCTTAAACTGATACTTAAGTGTTGTATCTTATTAAATGAGGGAATGTTTGCCAGCTAATTTGGACCACTTGAAATGTATTAAGTGTCATTAAATGTTCTCCTTCCATTATATTATGCATAGGAAAAACGAAGAGGCTCATTGGTAGAAGCCTCCTCCTCCTCCTCCTCCTCATTATTATTATTATTATTATTATTATTATTATTATTATTATTATTATTATTATTATTATTATTATTATTATTATTTAAAAAGAGCTGTGCGATGCCTATGTGTTGTTGTTGTTTTTGAAGCTTTTTTCAATTAGTCATAGGTATTTAGACTTTTCCATGGTGGATTTTTCTTTTCTCTTCCTCCTCCAGTGACAGGAATAGTCCTTGCTGTAAAGGTTGCCAGTTTGAAAGTGCACAGAAAAAGTGTCAGGAAGCCATCAATGCTACTTGTAAAGGAGAGTCCTATTGCACAGGTACCCCATCGTTTTTACAACTTGGTGCTTGTGCTTCCCTCCTCTTATACTGATATCTACACATATTTCCTCATTTCTTTTTTCATTCATTAGTTTAGGTATTTTAAATTTTTATACCACAATTTTGTGAGTCAACATTCAGCTACAGAAGGCATATTGAAACACTTGCTGAATGGTGTGTCAGCAATACGTAAACAGGATTAAGTCATTGAGTCTTCTCTGATTCACACCAGTTGGAACTAGACCGTAGTTCAGATATGATTTAGACGAGGAATCTATGAAAGTTTTATTACAGCGTAGAAGGGTAGGTTAAGGAAAGTAGTTTATCAGGTCATATTCTGTGGGAAGTTCGCTGGAGGACTTTTAGGCACACACAGACTGCTGTGTTCCTCCCAGAAGGCTCTGTATTTAAACATCTTATCTATGTTGACAAGAAATAGATTGGAGAACTTACAGAAACAATACTTCGGATAGGAGGCGAGTGCCCTTTGGCCCGGCAGCAAAGCAAAAGTCAGGGGAAGTAGAAGGTCACTTATCTTCCAGATATGCCACATGGGCCAGGAGTGTGTGCACATCACTGCAGCCCTCCAGAACACACCCTTCAACGGAAGGTTCCGGCATTATTCATTATATTCTACTTAGCTCCACATTTCTCACTCTGCACATACATATATCCCTGTACAGTAATGCCTTGGTTTATGAGTGATTTGCAAGACAAGCAACCATTTCTGATAAATTTTGCCTTGATTAACAAGCAATCTCTTGCAATACGAGCATTGGAGCAGGTCACATGATCACAATTGAGCCAATGGTGGCTCCCTCCCTCCCTGCTGGATTGTGGGTGATTGTAGAACCTTCCATCTCCTGCAGCCTCCAAAGCAGAAGGAGGAGGGAGGGAGGTCTCACTTGCACCAGCCACAAAGGTTTTCAAAGGGGAGGGAAGGGTTAGGGTTTTATTTATATTTATATTTATATTTTTTATTTAATTTGCTTTCAACATTCTTTTCAAACCATTTCTAGTCATGGGACAGCTAGTCAAGTGTGTATATGGCTACAAATTGCATTTTGTTGCTGTCACATTAAAAACCCAGAGTAAAATCCAGTTGTTAGGCCCAAGCAGAGCAGATTCCGCAGCCAGGTACCTAATCCATGGTGTGGATGTGGATGTCTTTTGTGAGTTTTGGCATTTTGTGTATACGGTATGTGGTCTATGGGGCCCCAGAACAAATCCGAGTTTCCATTGTTTCTTATGGGGAAATTTGGTTTTATATAAGAGTGTTTTAGTTACAAGCATGTTTCTGGAATGGCTTATTCTTGTAAACCAAGGTATTACTGTACGTACGCATCGCTTGTAAGGCTAAGTTCACAGTCGGGGTAGGGCCATGCATGTCAGCCCAGTAAGTAGAAATCCAGTTGCCATGTCAGTTGCCGTTTTGTTGGGTGCAGCTCTGATGCAACAGCAAACCGTGGCGTGTTACAAAAAACAAATCATGGCAATACGGAAATATATGTGTGTCCTCCCAAAGAGTAGTTTCTCAAGTACAGCAGGTGATGGCTTGCGTAAGCTACGGTTTATGATTAAATCATCATTTTATGGTTGCACTCAAACACACCCTAATCGCTGGCACTTTTCATCAACGTTTGAGTGAATTGCCACTCTTTCCCTCTATGGTGGGAGGGGATCCCCTGAGCAGAGAGGACAAAAAAGCAGAGGAGGCCTTTGGGAGAGATGTATGCAGGCTGGGGGTGAAGGTGGGTGGGTGGGTGGTGGTGGTGGTAGAAAAGTTCCAGAGTCAGTGCTAGCTATGCTTGGGGTGGGGGTGGGGATGACTTATAGCACAACCTTTTCCTCTGTGGTGCTGCCTGAGCAATTTTTTCACTGGCCCTTCCTTGTCTTAGCTTTTCCTTTTGGCATCTTAAGACCAGAGGTTTTCTGAAGAAGATCTCGAGTTCTTTCTGTGAATTACTGTATTTTTCCCATCTATAAGACACTGCCTTATATTAACCCCCCCACTCTTTTTAGAACCCCAAATAAATAAAATTAATAAACCATCCATGAGGTCTCCTCCTCCACCCCCACCACCCCCACTGTTACTTTTAGTTTCCCTGTTCTAAACACTCTTGTCTGCTTTGGTGGGTTTGTTTTTTGCAGGATCAGGCTCTGTCGGGCTTGAGCAGCCAAATACCTTTTCATGCCCCCCAAAAGGTGTGTCTTTTTTCTTTTCTTTCAGGAGCGCATTTCTGAATGGGCTGCTTAAGCCCAACAGAGCCTGATCCTGCAAAAAACCAAACCCACCAAAGCAGAGAGAAGCAGTTAGAATGGGGAAATGAAAGCAAACAGCAGGGGTGGTGGGGGTGGAGAACTCAAGGAAAGAAAGAGCCTGATCCTACAAAAAACAAACCATGGAGGGAAAACGCAAGGTGAGCTTGGGTTCTCCTCCACCCAATGCCCTTTAAGTTTTGGCATCATGATTTCAGGAAAAAGTCGTGTGGTATTCACGGGAAAATACACCCATTTGTGAGAACATTTTTTACCAGCCCCCAAGGAAGTCACGGCAGGGAGTTGTTTCCCACAGTAGCCAGACTTTTTCCTTGTGTTCCTAGGCAACAGCAGCGACTGTCCTCCCCCCGGGAACGCTCCAGACGGCACCATCTGCGTGGATTTGGGCATGTGCAAAGACGGGGAATGTGTCCCTTTCTGTATGAGGCAGAAGGAGAGGAAGCAACAGTCGTGCGCCTGTAACGGTGAGGAGAACGTTCTCTGCCGGGCATCCCTTGGAAGGCTTCCTCTTCGGACTCCGTGTTGGGCACTTATTTAGCCGCTTTGCTCCTTGGCCTCTGTTCCAGTGCCTGAAATGGATTATTCCTGCCCAGAAGAGGGAGAAGGCAGTCCTCCAGATTTCCGGGCTGTGGTGCGCCCTCGACCCTAGAGAGCTTTAGTATTCCTTTGGCGTAACTTGCCTTGAACCTTTCTGCTAGACCAGGGCTGTCCAACAGGCAGACCGTGGGCTACTGGTAGCCTGCGAAGGGTTCAAAAGTAGCCCGCCGGCCATCAATAAAAAACCGTGAGGGGATAAGTTCTCCACCCCCCCCCCCCATCTCAAGGATTATTACTGCCCCAGCAAAGTTCTGGATCTCCCAGCACACTTACTCAGCTGAGTGGGCAGTTCAAGGGCCATGAGCATGTGCTCGGAATGGATACAATTTGTAAGTAGAGGTATTAGTGTAGTAGCCATCAGGCACTTTAGTCTGGAAAAAGTAGACCTCTGCCTGTTCAAAGTTGGACAGCCCTGGGCTAGACTTAGTTGTTGACACAAGAATCTATTATCTTCCTTGGAGCTGGGTTACGTGTGCTTTTGAATTGGGCTGAGCATGTTCTGGGTTGATTTTGGGGCCAGCTGTACTCAAAATCAGAGTCCTAAAATAGCCTTTCTTGGCACTTTCATTTGTTTCCTTGTTTCCATCAGCCAGTGGTCAGAGAGGCATGTAAGATGCCACTTTGGACCTTTGGAGCGAAAATAAAGATGGTTGCTGCCAGCTCCCCAGGGACTTGTACAATGACAGCAAGAAAACAAGTTATATTTCATCACCATCTCTTCACCACCAAATGTAGTGAAGTTTCACTCCTTCCCTAAAAACATCAGTGTTGCAGCAACATGCAGCAAGTGACTGTAGAACATGATTTCTGCATTGCTGTGTTTTTTTAAAGCAGGGGAAGGAACTTTTCAGGCCACGAGCCCAATGCAGAGCTTTGTCGGAGGTCTTTGCACTGTCCATGGGCCGTGCCTCTTTCTCTTTTACCTCTACTATCCCAGAGGGACCCTCTGCTGTCTCCAGCCACTGCATCGGGATTTGTGGGAGGGGGGGATCCCTTTCTGCCGTTCCTTTTCCTGCCTCTTCTTGTGTGAGGAACGGAGTTGAGGAGCAAAGCAGGCCTTGGAGGTAGACTCGGGTAGCGCCTGCAAGTGCTAGCTTAAAATCTCTAATATGATTTCCATCAACTGGATTGTTTTCCTAGAAACCATGCAAAACGGAGTTCAACTCTTCAACAGGTTCGTTCAAAAAAGAGACTGAGAGGGGATATGATCGCTATGTTTAAATATTTGAAAGGGTGTCATAATGAAGAGGGAACAGGTTTGTTTTCCATGGCTTCAGAGATTAGGACTCGGGGGCAATGGTTTCAAACTACAGGAAAAGAGATTCCATTTGAACATTAGGAAGAACTTCGTGACAGTTAGAGCTGTTCGGCAGTGGAATAATATGCTGCCACAAAGGAGGGTGGTGGAGTCTCCTTCCTTGGGGGTTTTTAAGCAGAGGCTGGATGGCCATCTGTCGGAAATATTGTGATGGGGGTTCCTGCCTGGCAGGGGGTTGGACTAGATGGCCCTTGAGGTCTTTCCAGCTCTATGACTCTTATGATTCTAGGTCTATTCAGGGCAAATTCCTAGCACACCATTTTTTCGTGCATGAAAAGGCCAGCTGAATCCTGCACATGCCGACACAGAAGATTTTAAGTACCTAGCTCCTTAAAACCTGTAAAGGGCATTTAAAGAGTAGGATATATATCCCTTAAATGCCTTTATTCTAATTATCTTGATTAGAGATAACAGCAGGGCTTCCTGTGCAGTGCTGGAGGAACATGGATGAGAAATAAATAAACATAGCACTGAAGGAAGGAAAGGAAGGAAGGACGCGTGTGTGTCTGAGCCTGCTGAAGAGACTTGCATCAGACGAATGCTGTCATAGCAATACCCAAGAGAGGGTGGGTTTCCTTCGTTTCAGAAACGGACGATTCCTGTAAGGTCTGCTGCCGAGATAGAGACGGGAGATGCAGCCCCTACCTGGATGCCCACCAGAACCCCTTATATTTGAGGAAGGGAAAGCCGTGCACTGTCGGATTCTGCGACATGAATGTGAGTATCCGGACACGAGCCGCGCGTGTGCTGCTTGGCCTCCTCTAACTCTAAACTTTCAATCACAAATGGAAAACGGTTTCCCATCTCAACGAAATTTGTCACATGGGTAGCAGAGCTGCCGTGCGGCTCCTCTCCCCAACCTGGGTCAGCAGAGCCGCTCACCTCTGGTCGCCTGCTGCTGGGGTCCTTCATCGCGGGCCGTGCACCGGTCGGCGCTCCTCGGCCGGCCCCCTCCCCCACCTCCTCCGGCAGCCGACCACTCCGGCAAAGGTGTGGTGGGACCAGGATTCTTATCGGTTTTGGTGAGACGGGCCCAAATTAATTTGGGACCCTCTCTACTTTGGCTGGCCCTCTCCAAGTCTGGTTTCTGGAGTGCTTAGCAGTTTGGGTGTCTCCGGCTACAGAGCTAGCGGTTGGGAGTTCGAATCTCCCACAGGGTCTCCCCTTAAGGGAGGTTGCACTTGATGATTTAGAGCAGGGGTCCTCAACCTAAGGCCCCGGGGCCGGATGCGGCCCCCCAAGGCCCTGAATCCAGCCCCCAGGACCAATTGCAACCTCCCCACCTACCCCTGCTTTGCGAGCAAGCCAGCCTCCGCAGCTGCTTCTATTGCCGAGGCAGTTCAAAGCAGTGGGCTATGTCGCTTCTCCCACTCCCCCCAACTACCGCCCAGATGATCAGCATGCTGACTAGTGGGGCATTCAGAGTGGGAGGGCTACGTCAAGGTCCCCCGCTCCCCCCACCCACTGGGGTCCGGCCCCGAGTGGTGCCTGGGGCGTGGTGGACCGGCCCCCTGTTTGAAAACTTTGAGGACCCCTGATTTAGAGGGTCGCTTCCAGTTATGTATCCTAAAGGTTATCACTTTAATAATAATAATAATAATAATAATAATAATAATAATAATAATAATAATAATAATAATAATAATAATAATACCTTTATTGTCAATGTACAACATGTGCACAATGAAATTGTCTGAGTCTCCCTTTCCTACCCCAACCACCATCCCACTAACAACCACTCAGTCTTATTGCACCCTGTGTACTTGACACAGAATGCGCCAACCCACAGGTCAATTCTTCTATACTTCTCATGGAATTATTTCCCATTCATTTATCACTTGTGAGAAGGCCTGTTTTATTTCCCTTGCTGTACTCGGCCCTGGAGCCCAGTCACTTTTCCCGCACTTCATCCTTCTTGGGCTAAATCCCACGAACACACCTTTCGGCCACCTGTCGTGTTGCACGGAAGGATCTGATTGGGCGGCAGACTCAGGAGGCAGGCACTCTTACCCCCACCCCGCCCCCTTTGTGTATTTCCATTGCCCTGTGGCATGGGGTTGGCACCCACAGGTCACTACTGCATCAGGACCACAGTCAGTGTATTACTGTAGGGACAAAGCGCAGAGCCTCCCGGAAATTCTGCTGGAGCTCCGTTCTGCCACAGCTGGACCAGTGATGACGAAGGATGGGAACTGCAGCCTAACGACACCCGTCAAGCTGAACGTTGCTTTAGAGGAAAGGGGGCTCTCTTCCGATAATACTCTTATTCTGGTCCCTGGCCAGCCATGATCTAGTTCTTATTTATTTGTTTGTTTTATTCATTAGACTCATATAGAGCATTATCTAGCAACGAGGCCACTCTGAGCAGTGTACAAATAATCCAACAAACAAAACAAGAACAATATACAATGTAAAAATAAGCAAAATGAACATGACTAAATCAACAGTGACATCATAAAAATCACTCAAAGAACAGAGGGATACTTAACAGAAAGGACGGATGAAAGATCGGCGGGAAGCTGATCAGCGTAGGGGCCAGACAAATTTCGGCAGGAAGCTGTTTCCTCGTTACTGATTTCCGGGCTTCCTTTGGGGTGGGCACCCTCAAGTGACCTGCTTGATAAGTGTTTCAGATGATACTCTATGGTAGGGGCCATTCTGACAGATTTATTATTTTTTCTAATTCCATGTATTCTTTATGATTGCCTTTTGCACTAATCACACCTGCATTTCTCCATTTCTCTCGCTTCAAACACTGCTATTATTGTTATCCTTAATGAAAAATATGGGTAGTTTTTATGGATCATTACCCCTTTGTACTCTAGCACTTGTTATTCCAAGAAATTCTGATTCTGCTTTCCCTTCATGATCTCCTTCTTAATAAGTTATTATTATTATTATTATTATTATTATTATTATTATTATTATTATTATTATTATTATTATTATTATTATTATTATTAATAATAATAATAATAAGATGCTGTAAAGTCAATTCTGACTTATAGTGACCCTTTTGAGGGTTTTCCTAGTAGAGACTACACAGAAATAGTCCACCGGGGGGGGGGGATGCCACTCTGCAGCTGGCCGAACCAAGGCTACGCCAGCGGGCTGTGATCCTAAGAGGCACAGAGGGAAACCCCAGCCTCTCGATTCCTCAGCCAGATACCTAAACCCCTGAGCTCTCCTGCCAGCTGGAGTGTAGTCAAAACCCATCTACTAGAGCTCTGCGTACAGTAGGACCCCCGTATCCACAGATTCATTATCCACTGATTCAGTTATCCATGGTTGGCAGAGGAAAAATAAATAATTCAGCAGCCGCAAAGCAAGCTACTGCCAGAGAGAGCAGCTATAAAGCAAGCTGCTGTTGCAAAACAACAGCTGTAAAGCAAGTTAAACAGCAGTTTTGGGGACATTTTGGCATTCTCTCTTATCCACGGTTTTCATTATCCACGGGAAGCTTTGGAACCAATCCTCGGCGGATACTGGGGTTCTACTGTATTTTATTTCATGTTAATTAATTATGTGGTTTTAGCAAAAAAAAAGTTGTATAGTGATTAACTCCTCAGTTCTGCAGTAAGTTAATGGGGCTTCTCTCTTTCCTTCTCTGCCCTGCAAAATGCATTCCATCTGCTTGTAGTAATTATGGTGTGACAAGCCTGGACTGAGGATGCTGTCACCTTTAATTTTTAACTAATACCTATTCTCCAATCCAGGCGTTCCCCACTATAACTCTGTTACGCTGCCACCATTTACTTTGATCGGTAAATCTCCCCACCAAAATAAAAGCGTAGAACAATGTACATTTACTATGAAGAAGGGACTTCTCACGAGTATTTATGTTTGAAAATAAAACGTCTTACTTTTATTGCTTTACAATTGATTATTCAATCATTGTTATAGTAGCTTAGCAGCTGTAATGAAATATTCCTTGGTTAACTTGTTCCTGTTACAATTAATATCTTTGTTTCACAGAATGAGACTGTCAGCTTCAGACGGTAACATCTGAAAAGTTCCACCTCAGGCAGACACACAGACACTCTGCTGCCTAGACTTTAGTAATACAGTAGAGCACTAATTGCTTTATGTGGATGACACAGTTATTATCTCGTGCACCCGCCTTGGCTTAAAAAGGCTAATTAGCAAAACTGTCGAATACTTGAACATAAACAAACTGCAACTGAACTATTCTAAATCTAAAATAATGGTTTTGGCTAAGACCTAGAAAAAATGGAATATAATCACCTTATCACACAGGATATAACTTTATCTAAACCCTATCACACTGGAGAGAACATCCAACTGTTTTATATGTACTAGTTACACCCACCTGGTCATGGATTGGCTATGTAACATTCTATATTGCATACTCATAACTACCAACACATATTGATAAGTAACCCTCTGTTCATCACATATAAGAACATAGGAACAGCCTTGCTGGAACAGGCCACAGCCCATCCAGTCCAGCATTCTGTCTCACACAGTGGCTCACCATTTGCTTCAGGGTATTCCCAAGCAGATGTCTTCACCTGCTTGAGATTCCCTGCAAGTGGCATTGAGAGATATCCTGCCTCTCTCTCCAATCCGGAGGTTGTCCTTAGGCATCCATCATGATAGCCATTGAGACCCTTGTTCTCCATGAACTTGTCCAATCTTTTCTTAAAGTTGTCAAGGCTGACAGCTGTCACCACTTCTTCTGGCAGGGAGTTCCACAGACCAGTGATCCTCTGGGTGAAAAAGTACTTTCTCTTACTTGCGTGAGATCTAGCACCCAAAAGTTTCATGGAGTACCCCTTAGTTCTAGTGTTGTGCGATAGGGAAAACAGCTTTTCCTTATCTATTTTGTTCACACCATGTCTGATTTTATAAACTTCACTCAGGTCACCTCTTAGGTGCCATCTTTCAAGAGTGAAGAGGCCCCATTCTTTGCAGCCTCAGATCGTAAGGAAGGTGTTCCAGTCCGCTAATCATTCTGGTTGCCCTCGTCTGCATTTTTTCCATTTCTCTAATATCCTTCTGGAGGTATTGTGACCAGAACTGTACACAATACTCCAGATGGGGCCTCACCATAGATTTATAAAGAGGCAAAATGACACTTGCTGACTTATTTTCTATACACTTCCTAATGATCCCTAGCATTGAATTTGCTTTTTCCACTGCTGCGGCACACTGGGTTGACACCTTCATTGAGCTGTCCACCAGGACACCAAGGTCCCTTTCCTGGTTTGTTGCAGAGAGTTCTGACCCCATCAGTTTATAAATGTAATGGGGTTTTTTTTTGCCCCAGCGTGCATCACTCTGCATTTAGTAATGTTGAAACTCATTTACCACTGCTTAGCCCACTCTCCCAGTGTCAAGAGATCCCTCTGGAGCTCCTTACAATCTCTCTCCGTTTTTACTATCCTGTATAACTTAGTGTCATCAGCAAATTTGGCTACCTTGCTATTTACTCCTAGATTATTTATGAAAAGGTTGAAAAGCAGGGTTCAAGTACAGTACCTTGGGAGACCCCACTCTTTATCTTCCTCCACTTGGAGAAGTGTCCATTTAGTGCTACTCTCTGTTCCCTGTTGCTTAGCCAGTTGCTGATCCAGGACAAGACCTGTCCCTTTATTCCATGACTGGCAAGTTTATTCAGGAGTCTTTCGTATGGGACTTTGTCAAAAGCCTTCTGAAAGTCCAGATAAAAAATGTCAGCTGGATCTCCTTATCCACATGCTTGTTGACAATCTCAAAGAATTCCAACAGATTAGTGAGGCATGATTTGCCCTTGCAAAAGACATGTTGGCTCTCCTTCAGCAGCACCTTCTCTTCTATGTGCCTATTAATTTTATCTTTTAGGATGGTTTTCATCACTTTACTTGGGACACATGTCAAACTGACCAGTCGGTAATTTTCTGAATCATCTTTGGATCCTTTTTTGAAGATTGGAGTTAAATTTGCTACCTTCCAGTCATGAGGCACAATTTGAGAGAAATATTACATATTTTGCCTAGGGCATCAGCAATTTCATCTTTAAGTTCCTTGAGAACTCGTGGATGGATGCCATCTAGTCCTGGTGATTTGTTAGCATTTAGTTTAACAAGACATGCAAGGACCTCCTCCCTGGTTATTTCTATCTGGCTTAATTCTTCAGATCCCCTCCCTGCAATGATAAGCTCTGCTTGGGGCATGTGGTCTCTGTGTTTTTCAGTGAATATTGAAGCAAAGAATATGGCTATCACATTGTTTAAGGTTTTTTTCTAAGCCAGGCACATTGTGTCTCGCAGGGTAAATGTGAGAAGCGTGTGCAGGATGTGATTGAACGACTCTGGGTTTTCATTGATCAGCTCAGCATCAATACATTTCGTAAGTCACACCTATCCAGCATCTTGAAATCCACAATGCATGCTCTTCATTAACTCTGTTACTTCCTAGTTAATGTCTTGACATTTTTTATTTTGTAGTGTGAACACTGAAATTGAGTTGTTCATTAACAGTTTATAATGCTATGACTACATATGTTTAATGGTTACTTACAAATGGTTTTGAAATAAGCTCCAAAGATACAGTATTTTTCAAAGTATAAGACTACAGTGGTACCTCTTAAGACAAATTTTATTCGTTCTATGAGTCATTTCATTTTATGAAAAATTTGTCTTGCGAAATGCAGTTTCCCATAGGAATGAATGGGAAACCAATTATGGTAATCCATTCTGGAGGTCAGAAAAAAAAAATCAAAAAAGGGGGAACAGATTATGTTGGTTTCCAATGGATTTCTATGGGAAGACTGTCCCAATGCCATGAAAGACGGGAACAGCCTTTCCTCCTCTTTGGTAGCGTTGGGTTTTTGACAGCCCCCAATCGCAAGGAGCAATGGGGGGGGTCAAAAACCCTCTGTCCCCGAAGACGGGAAAGCTTCCCTCCTTTACTGAGTTGCAGGGAGGGGGGGGACCTTCAATCATTCAGCAACAAAGGCTGCAGAGCTGTCAAAATAGGCTGGCTGTTGGGCTGGATTGTCCAGTTGCCATGACTCAGCCTCCAGATAAACTCACCTGGATGTCTGAGAAATAGGAATGGGCTATTCAGGAGCTGTGCAGGGAAAAGCATCCTCCCACCTCCTTGTCTGATTGGCCAGCGCCAGGGAGAAGGAAGAATAACGTCAGAGGCTTCTTCCTCATTGGAGTTCAGCCCCGCACGGGCACAGAGGAAGGCAAGGGATTGGCTCATTGCGTTTCGGAGGCTTCTGAACACCATCTGGGGTCATGCGGGTCATTTCAGAACCGATAGCTTCTGAAACAAATAGCCCATCCCTACTGAGAATCTGCACAGACAATGTTCTGACTTGCAAATACCTTGTTTAAAATGTGCCTGCAATTGATATGTTGAAGTATAATAAATATTGGGTTGGCTCAACTTTATTAAACCGTTATTACATACCAGCAAAAACCTCTGTGCAGTGAACTGATTAAAAGGTTGAGAATGTTAAGAGTAATATTACAAGTAGTGAAGGCAACTAGTCCTAGTTAATTGAGAAATGAAAATAAAAGTATTCTGCGTGTTGAGTTATAAAGGATGACTTTGAAGATGGGGCGGCCAGGTTGTGTCTGCTGCAATAGCTGACATCTAAAATGTCGGGAGAATGGCCTCTTTTTAGGCAGACTATTTGTTACCATCTAAGCATCAGTATTATCTTCAACATCTAATTGTTTCAGCTTATTTAGCAAATCGTATGATCTTATAACATTTGAAGGAATCATTTGGAAAATACTTGTGGCATTAGTCTGAACTGTAAACCCAAGATCTATCTGCCTCTATTCAAAAAGACGGTGGTGTGATGTGTCCACAAAAACAAAACATCGGGGTACCTCTAAGAATAACACATTTATTTAAGTATGAGTTTTCCTCGAATGGCATAGACATATCTGAAGATACATGTGCTTGTCTCATGTTATTAAAGCTGGTTGTTTTCTTTTAAACAGGAAAATTTCTAGCAGACAACATAGTAGGATCTGTTCTTGTCTTCTCCTTATTATTCTGGATTCCTTTAAGTATACTTGTCCATTGTGTGGTAAGTTTAAATTTAAATCAAAATCAAGATACAGTATACCATAAATTCAAGTCTTTCAGGTACAACTGATCAGAAATTGAGAGAAGTGGAGAGTATATGATATATATCTTGTGCAGATCTTTATTTTTCGTTCTTGTGTCAAAAGCACTACAGTACAAATAGTAAAAATGTAATATTTGTGCAGTAACAGGCAGCATTAAGACTCTTTGGGCAAACGAACGTCAAATTTTCCATCAGTTCATGTTCAGGGGCATCAGCTGCTATAGTTGTGACGGTAGCTGTTCTCTGCAAGCACAATATTAATGCAAACCACCTGTTTTTGGGGTCCATTTGGGTTTTGCGAATTCTGGTCTGTAGCCTCTGTGCAGATAAATGACCTTAAGCTTTACTTATGGATCCTGAGCCTGCCTGTTTTTGAGAAACAAAAATTTCTGTTTCTGAAATCTGTCAAGTTCCCTGCAGGCCCACCCAAACAAAATCTCAGTCTTTTAGCTTCCTAACATGTTGCTCACCTCCAAAGGACCTTGAGAAAGCCTTGGTGGGAAGACATTTATAACAAAAAGGAGGTGGGAAATTTATTGGGGTGGGTATGGGTGGGTATATTATGTAGGGTGGTGGCAGGGAAATGAATAGTCTGGGAGTTGGTTCAGTGGATCTGACTGGTTTACTTGTACAAATACTGCTTGTGCAGGTGACCTTCCCTGATCTTGGCTTGCAAGATCAGAGGAAGGCTTAGGAGGCAGTCCCAGGGTAGAGAGCAAGGTGCATCCTTGAGTAACGTGCTGCTTCCACAGCTGACTTTGTACTGTTCTCTCTTAATAGGATAAGAAGCTGGACAGGCAGTATGAAGAGAACAACAAATCCCTGTTTGGTCCCAGCGTAAGTTTGTTTTGTACCAAATATATCCTTATTATTGGGTTTGCTTAGAAAAATACAAACCCAATCTGGCAGAAGCCTGCTAAAAAGAAAACAACCTTAAACTGACAGTCATAAGTACAGGTTTTCCATGAAGAAATGTTTTTTTTCCTGACTTGAAGGTGCGACTTAAAAGTCAGATAAAAGGTCTTGCTGAAGAATATTTAGTATGTTTCTTAAATGCACCATTTATATCCTTTTTTGATGTCTTCTATGCTTTTTGGGTTAATTGTATTGTTTTCATTCTGTAGTAGTAGTAGTAGTAGTAGTAGTAGTAGTAGTAGTAGTAGTAGTAGTAGTAGTAGTAGTAGTAGTAGTAGTAGTAGTAGTATACAGAATACTTTATTTCCAAACCAGGTGGCTAGTTCTGTTGTTTTGATTCTACTTGATTCAGAGATTTAGTCAGCTAGTTTATGTGATGCTCTGTTCTTTAAGGGAAAAAAATGAAGCTAAACTAAGAATTCCAAATTAGATCCCACAACTTGCAGGAAATCAGTTTTCTTAAGAGAGAATTTATTCCCTCCTACCCACCAGTGCCAGCATTTTGAGATGTGAAACAGTCGATTGTCAATAAGCTTTGAATCCTAGCACCAGGTCATGTTCCCATTTAAAATGTCAGGCAAAAACAAGAAAAACGGAGAAGACAAAAATGTTGAGGCATCTTAAAGACAAGCTGCTCTATTTTAACATGAGCTTTCAGGAACACGCCCACTTCCTCAGATGTAAGAGTGGGAGTACATAGCATATATTTCTACATTTAAAATGTGTTCTGCAGATAAGGTAGCAATAAGACAGGCTTCCTGCAAATAGCTTGACTAGAGAAATGGAGGTGATGGTTTTTGCATTCACCCCAGTTCAGGCATAACCGGAGCATTTCCCTCCTTGTAGAATGTCGAGATGTTGAGCAGCCTAGATTCCGCTTCTGTGCGGATCATCAAACCCCCTCCCGCTGTGCCTTCGACCAGCCGGCTCCAGCCCCAGCCCCTGCAGCCTGTTGCGCCAGCGCCCGCCACGGTCGTGGTTCCAAAACTAGACCACCAAAGAATGGACACGATTCAGGAGGATCCAAGTACAGATTCCCATATCGAGGAGGAAGACCCTTTTGAGAAGGACCCTTTCCCAAGTAACAGCACAGCGGCCAAATCTTTTGAAGACCTCACGGATCATCATCCTGTCACGCGGAGTGAGAAAGCCTCGTCCTTCAAATTGCAGCGCCAGCGTAGAGTGGACAGCAAGGAGACAGAATGCTAGTCTCTCGCTGCCTTTGGAGCGGCTGAGCTCAGCGTGCGAAGCCCCCTGTTCTAGCCAGTGTAAACCGTCTCATTACAGAAACATCATCTCTTCGCGTATGTATATAGGCGTCTGTGTATTGAGAAATGAAACAGGGAAGTGACCGACTGCAGATGCTGGCCATATGTAAGATCTTCCTTCGTTTCGGCATGAGTGCTCCTTTAAAAACACACAACTAACTACTGGATAGATTGAATCTTTTGGAATCTGTTCCATAGTATTGAGATGGACATTTATTTCCTTCCTTCAGCCTATATGGTACAGAAACATAATATGCCTGACCTAAAATTGTGTATCTGATTGTATTTATAATGTGCCTTCTTATGGTTGAGCAGCACGGCAAAGAAAAGAACTCAAATGTACTTCCAGTTTGGAAGTCCAGTTTAAAACACACAGTATTTTCAAACATGAATAATAAGGTGATTTTTTGTTTTACGTGTTAGAGATTTATAAAGAATAAAGTGGTTTATGTCATATCTACAGCAAGCAAGACGGCAACAAATCGCTGAAATATGCACCTCCCATTTTGAAAATGTTTTCGGAATTAATTTGAAGATTTTTAATTGTGCAGTGTTTGACCACAATCCAGCTGGGGCCTAGGCATCCTTCAGTTCTATTGCCTTTTTAAAAGGAGGATGTACATGTGCATAACGTTGTGCTGGATAGTGGCCTTTTTTTTTACATTATGAAGTGGTTTAGAAAAGTGTCTTGTAATTTCATACACAGCTGGGTAGACAGAGAATAAACAAAAGCCCTGTATGCCAATATGTCAAAGGATGAAAATAGTGATGCCATATAAATCTTGTAAGTATTCAAAAGGCTGTGTTTTGGATTTTTATGTTTCATTTTGAGTTTAAATGTGCATCGTTAAGGCATCTGCCCGTTTGAGGTGCAATCCGCTTAGCTTTACATGATGATTGTTTCAGAGGAGAATCCAGCTTGTTGGATTAGACGTTTTTAGCCTCTAATGCAGTGAGGAATGAGGCACAGGCGGGTTACGTTATGGGGACCCCCTTGCTTAGGAGGCTGGTTTATAGGAAGGATTTGGACCTCACAAGCAGGAACTCCACAGTGCCTTTTGCTGCGTTCCTTCCGTCCTGCTTTCTCCCAAGGACGGAGGGAAGTGAGTTGAGATAGGACAGACTCCCTCCTTCCTGCAATCTGGGCAGGAAGAAATATGGTTTCTTGGTCAGAGCCCATGGTTAGTAAGGAACGGACCATTAACAGGATGAAAACGATGGTTTGCTCTTCTGCAGCTTAATTGTGGCCAAGAAGTTTGCTTTGTATAAACTCTAGGCATTTAATAGCTGTATCTAATGTAAACTAAAACATAAAAGCAACACGTCTTTAATTATGGAATACTAAGTCTTTTTTTCATATTTGGAGTTAGCCAAACCTGTAACAAATGTGCATTTCTCATGGATGCTTGTTACACTAATACTTGAACCTGTGCCTTTTGGTATTTGTATCTATATTCTGATAATTTTTTAGATTTCATACATAGTAGTAAATTTCATATGAAGAGCAAAAGCTCCCACTACAATGTAATAAAATAAGTTTTTTTTTATATGCAAGTGTTTCATTGGACATCTGAGACTTGATTCTAAGTGGGGGAACATGTACCCAGTACTGTTAAGTGGACGCTGGTTCAAAACCTCCATTGAAGCCTTCGTATAAGAGAAATGTCGGCATATTTTAAACACCCAGCTTCGAAGACCAAGACTTGCTGTAGACGCCAATAAAGGTGAAAGTTGAAGACAGCATGAAGATGGAAGAGGAAGATGGGTTGACTCCAAGAAAGCACAGACTTCCCTTTGCCAAACCCGAACCTTGTGGGAGGTCACTGGTTCCAAGTATTGCCATTGATTAGAAGCAACTTTACAGCGCATATAGCATCCGGGCACAATTGTAGTCATCAGCTTCTGAGGTTAAATTACTGATTCTGTTCCAAGGTGTGCAGGGCTGAGATTTGGACATGTCCCAAAATTGTAGACAAAACCACAGATTTGCACAGCTTTTCTACAACACGACTGTTTGCCTGTACAGTGGTGCCTACTAAGACGAATTTAATTAGTTCCAGGGATCCATTCGTTTTATGAAAAAATTGTCTTAAAAGGCACGGTTTCCCATAGGTAAGCATTGAAAACCAATTAATCCATTCCAGAGGAATAGATTACATTGGTTTTCAATGCATTCCTATGGGAAGGCTGTCTCAAATCCCCTTAATCAACCGGCAGTCGAGGGCTGTGGAACAGCCTTCCGCTGCCGGTTGAATGAGGGAATTTAACCCCAGCCCAGCAAAGGGGAGAAGCTTTTCCCCTACTTTGTTGGGTTGGGGCAGGGGGAAAACTTACCCCCTTTTGCTGGCTGCCCCAATCCTGGTGGTGGTGGTGGGTGAGGGGTGACTTGCCCGCTCGTCCCCTTCCTGCATCGGGGCAGCACCCCTCCACCTGGGTCTCTGCATCAAGCCGTTTCGGTGAAGAGACCCAGGCGAGAAGGGGGGGGGGGGCAGTGACGGCTGTGCATAGAGCCTGGCGAAAGGAAGGCAGCAGCTTGCAATTCCACAAGGCACTGCCTCCCCTTTGCCTTGGGCTCCGTGCATGGAGCCACTTAAATCGGGGGGGGGGGGGCTTCGATCCTGGCTTTTCTGACCATATAGCACCCACAGATCAGGTGCTACACGGTCAGGAAAGCCAGGATGGAAGATCAGGCTTTTGAATTTTGCATGCCCATAACCCCCTTGGATTGTGGGTGTGTGGAATTCAAATGCCTGACCTTTAAAATAGATTTTTTCACAAGGCATCCAGTAGGCAAACTGTCTTGTGAAAAATGCCTATACCTGGAAGATTCATTTGTCGTGCGAAAATTCGTCTTACGAGACATTCGTCTTGCAAGGCACCCCAGTATTTGGTATTTGGGTGGTTTCCACTCCCCCCCCCCCACACACAAAATTGAGAAATCCTAGAAATTGCTATCACACCATGCTTCTGTTTCTAGTAAAAGAGCTTAAAACCAGTGGCACAAGTTAAAACTAGTGGCACAAGTTACCACTGGGAGCTCTGCCAAGCTAGTCTAGGGGGGGGCAGGGCTAGAGGTGCGGAGTTTGAGCCCCGCTGTGCCTCCCTGGCACGGGTTGGACTTGAGGGTCCTGAGGGGTGCCTTCCAGCTTGGCTGTTCTGAGATTATGGTTCACTTTCCCCCAGTGCCCATCTCCATATTCTCAGGGTCATGCGGCCTCTTAGAATCACAGAGGGCCTTTTCACACGACCCCTAAACTCCGTGGCAAATGGCTCCCAGCTCCGGAGCTTAAAATTATTTCCCCACCAGCTCCGGAGTTTACAGATAATAAAGTGCGACCACGCCCACCTAAGCGCGTCCCAGCGCACATTTCATGTACCTGCTCTCTGAGGGTGAAAATTCCTGATGCAGATATAACAGTAGTGACTGCCTGGCTCTCCTTGCTTCTGATTGTTCTTTTTTTGCCCCCCGCCCCTTTAAGAGATCTGAATGCAGTGCCGGGACGGCAGAACGGAGGTGAGTGGCATTCTTTTCTTCCTTTTTTTCCTCCCTCCCATCACGCAGCCAGCAGCCAGGAGTGCGGAGGTGGTGGGAACGCAGGAACAGCGACAAACCCCTAAGATCTCTGGTCCGAATTTAAGTGGCCAGCGGATCTTAGGGGGCGTCTGAAAAGGCCCAGAGTTGGAAGAGACCTCAAGGGCCATCCAGTCCAACCCCCTGCCATGCAGGAACCCCCATCACGGGACTCCCGACAGATGGCCATCCAGCCTCTGCTTAAAAACATCCAAAGAAGGAAACTCCACCACCCTCCTTTGTGGCAGCCTATTCCACTGCCGAACAGCTCTTAACGGTCATGAAGTTCTTCCTGATATTCAAATGGAATCTCTTTTCCTGTAGTTTGAAACCACTGCCCCGAGTCCTAGTCTCTGAAGCCACGGAAAACAAACCAGTCCTGTCTTCCATATGATATCCTTTCAAATATTTAAACATAGCTATCATATCCCCCCTCAGCCTTCTTCTACTGATACTATCTGTCACGGATTTTCTGTGTTTGGTCCCTGTTCCCTCAGACAATTTACTTCCTATGAATGTTCAATGCAGTAACGAAATGCTTGCAAACATGTAGATGTCCTCAGGAAAAGTGAGCTTTTGGTTGCTCTTACGGGAAACCCAGATGCTTTATTCGAGCATAAAATATAGAAGATTGGGAACCTGTTACTTTAAATATGTTGTTAGAGGAACGACCAAAGGGATACTTTAATGAGTTTAAAAAGTGGCCTTTTTTGCATCGGCATGCCTGCTAAATCAAGTTCTAAGACTGCGCTTGTGAGCGTGGACAGCCTTCTGAGATTCCGGACTTTGTGCATCGCTGCACATACCTTTTGTATGAATATTTAAATATTTCTTGAGCCTTTTTAGCAGAATGGGACAGCTGTGTGCCGTTCCTATCCATCCTTTAGTATTGTTTGCCTCAAGGCCATTTTTTTAAAAATTTCTCCAGCAGTACTGGATCGCCACTCGCACTACCTGCAGGCAGCACGCCTGCAGCACTTGATAGCTCAATACCACCGTTTCTCCAAAAACAGTTTTTATTTTTTTCCATCTCCCCCAAAATACATTACAAGGAATCGTATTCTCTCCATTTAAAGCCGCTCCAAGTTATTTGCGCAAGGGCCCCCTGTTCCGTCTTTGTCCATTTAATCCCGAGGACTAGGCAGGAGACTCGCTTCCGGATTCAGGTGATCTACATCCCGCCAGTAGGGAAGCAGGACAGGAAGTCTGGATGTTTTTTGTTCCAGGAGTGACCAAAGTTGGTTTGCTAAGAAACGATTTCCCTCTGCTGACAAGTGGAGTCCATCGGACAGATAGCAACAGAAGCCCTAGAATGGAGATACAGAAAGGGGTCATAAAGAACATCAATGACTTTGATCCAAGTCGACTCCAGCGGAATCCATGCAAGCAAGGAAGCAAGCAACCAGCTGATGGCAGAAACAACACTGGGCCTTTTTTTTTTTGGAGACAACTGTTTTTGTCATGCAGAGATCCCACCTGGTTTACCTACTAGATTTACTTGATTGTACAGTGGTACCTCTTAAAACAAATTTAATTCATTCTACGGGTCAGTTTGTTTTAAGAAAATCTTGTCTTACAAAATATAATTTCCCATAGGAATGCATTGGGAACGGATCTGTTCCTGAGGCTAGAATAAAGACAAAAATAACCAGTTTTTTTTCCCCTGGCTATATGTGGAATGATTTGTCTTGCAAAGCATCCCATAGGGAATTTTTTTTTTTTGTCGTACAAAGCATGCCTATTCCTGGAAATTTCTTTCTTTCTACAAGTTTTTTTTTCTTATAAGGCATTTGTCTTAAGAGGTACCACTCTATAAGATTAGAGTGAGACCTTTTCTTTTTGGAAACAGGACTCGTTTTTCAAAAATTGTATTAAAACTCCCAGGGATCCTACCTGGTTATTTTTCTGCATTAATGTCCACAGGTCAATGACAGAAGTGCCACACTCTTCCGCTACCTTAACACAGGCCTTGGCATATTCTCCAGTAGTAGAGTTGAGGCGGTTTAATTTTTCACCTTTTGAGAGAGAATTGGGGGGTGGGGTGGGGTGGGGTGGGGGAGAGAGACAGTACACTTAGATGGAGAAAGAACTCCAGACTATCGATAACAAAAGGAGTGATTTAGGGTTTTGCTTCACGTTTGGACAGGCCGATGCATGAACGACGGCAACATTGCTTGATCTAAAATGGACGTTGGGGTTTGGTTACCTTTGGCCATGCACTCTTTTCCCCAGGACGCTTCATGAAGCGGAGGCGGTGTCACCAGGATAACTTTGTCCTCTGTAATATCCACCGATCTTAAGTACTGGATCACGGCTCTCAAATTATCCACATATTCGTCTAGTGGAACATGTTGTTTAGGATTCACCTCTGTTCGGGGAAGATGGATTACATTCAAGTCAAAATAGTAGCATTCCTCTTAATTAATTAATTAATTAATTAATTAATTAATTAATTTTTAATTGTTCTGGACTGTGTATTATCCCTCATTACTGTAAGCCGCCTTGGGTCCTTTTCCAAGGAGAAAGGTGGGGTAAAAATACAATTAAAAATACTCTACAATACAATAATGCTACGGGGCTACTTAGCTTGGCAGGTGACAACTTCAAAACACTCCTCAGGAAACTCAACTGAGCCACAGGTTCCAGAGGAAAAAGGAGGATCAAGGCAGGCAGCAAACATGCAAGCGGGGTGAAAGTGCCTGGAGGACGATGCATGCCACCCTGGCAGGTTCCTGCTTTGTCCCACTTTCCAAGCTTGCCTGTGGTTAGTCCTGCACCATGTGGAGTGCAGAGGAAGCCTCATATCCAGACATATACCTTTCCACTCCGTGCCTGATGAGCAACAGCAAAAATATTGACTTGCCATCTCTAAGTGTATGTCAGTCCGCATGGAGATCATCCGCGAGCAGGGGAAAGAAAGGGTCTTCTCAGTCACCTTCCCGTGAAATGCGATCTCTAGGGAAGACTGCTCTGTCCTTTCTTTCTGACTTTCAGGACATGTTTTCCTCCGGGCCTTCTCGTTCTCAGGGTGGGACTACGCCACCGGGGGGGGGGGGTGATGCAAACAGATGGGCAGTGAAGTTACACCCAGAAAGGTGGTCTCCCCCAGATTAATCCATTTCAGTTAATCCTACAGGAGTCAGGCATGGGGGGGATTTGGCACTCAGCCATCTATGCAGCTGCTCTAGCTGACCAGCTTTACAGGTGGCTGTTAAAACAGAACTACAGAAGAACCCCCATATCCACTGATTCAGTTATCCACGGCTGGCAGAGGAAATATAAATAAATAATTCAGCAGCCGCAAAGCAAGCTACTGTCACAAAGAGCAGCTGTAAAGCAAGCTACTGTCCTAAAACAGCCGTCATAAAGCAAGCTACTGTC
This sequence comes from Phrynocephalus guinanensis, assembly GCA_037367245.1. Classification (NCBI taxonomy): domain Eukaryota; kingdom Metazoa; phylum Chordata; class Lepidosauria; order Squamata; family Agamidae; genus Phrynocephalus; species Phrynocephalus guinanensis. Next base: position 172,762,099 of record CM074733.1, on the reverse strand, counting down.
ACAAAACAGCAGCTGTAAGCACATTGCTATCACAAAGCAGCAGTTTTGGGGACATTTTGACATTCTCTCTTATCCACGGTTTTCATTATCCACGGGAAGGCTTGGAACCAATCCCCAGCAGATACTGGGGACTTACTGTACCTTAAACTGGAGACAGGGTTGAGTCAGCTGGCTGTCCAAATTGCTAGGGCAGCATGGCATTAAAAGGAAAAAGGAAGGAAGAGGAGAGGAGGGAGGGAGGAGAGAGGGGAAGCAGACCCACACAGTTGGTTTAAGAAGGGAAAGAGAAATGAAATGGCAGCCAGCGTCTCCACGGTCCTGTCTTTCTCACTGATGCTGTAGCTAGGTAGAAGGATTTCAAATAGAATGGCTACAAAACCCTTCTGCCGTGGCTCAAGCCATCACAGCGCTTGAACAGATGCAAATGCACCTGACTCCAAAAAAAAGGAGAAGACGCAATGGCAGAAGAAAAGGAACATGGAATAGGGGAAGACACCCAGGGTCGCTTCTCACTGATTTGCACCTCTTGTTCTCAATGGAAAATAAAGAGGATCTGGCCTCCCCCCCCCCGTGCAATTCCCACATTATTTGTCAGTCTAGGCACCCCATTATGTGCTGCTTTAGGCCATCTTCATCTGCCTATTTTATTTCTTTAATGGTTTTTCTTTCTCTTGAAAAAAAAATACACAGGCCAAGTTAAAATCCCCCTTCCCCCAAAAGCAGAATGATTGTGCAGTCTATTTATTTATACAATTTATATGCCGCCCACTACCCAAAGGTCCCTTAAAAACCAGTGGAATTGAAGGCCTGAAGCAAACTGGTCAGACTTTGAAACCACTGAGGTGACATGACGTCAATTCTCAGCTGCAACCTAATGGGGGGAAAAACAGGTGGGGACACAAGAATGAAAAAAATATGTACCTTTTAAAGCACTATCATTGGCGCCAAAGAAAATGGTTACTGCAACAATCTTCTTAGCATCAGAATCTTTGTTGATCAGCCTTGGAAGAACTATTTTCCCCCATCTCGTATTATAGCCAGAAAGTCCGCGATTCAAGACATCACATTTTCTGAAAAGAGTATACATTTGTAATTTTTTTTATAAAATATCTGAAGCCTGTCGGAGGCCCCAAACAGGGCCATGCAGCTTTGCCCAGGAGCCCTTGCCTTCATATACTGCAGTTCCACGATTTACCAGGACCACAGTATAGTAGTGACGGCGAACCTTTTAGAGACTGAGTGCCCAAACTGCGATTCAAAACCCACTAATTTTGGGCAAAGTGCCCCTACAGCAATTTAACCTGCATCCAGGTGGCTGTGAAGGGCCATGTCTGGTGCCCACAGAAAGGGCTCCGAGGGCCACCTTTGGCCCCCGTGCCAGAGGTTCACCAGCACTGGTATAGTATATGAACCACAATATAGTGGGGGACGACTGTACTTCATATTTCACTTGGTATATGTGTATGCAGAGTTCTCTGCCCACAGAATGCTCTACTTGGTGTAGCTTGTGGTTTGCCTTATATTGCTTTTACTTTGGTTACTGGCATTAATTTCAAAAGCAGAGGCTTTATATTTTCGATCCATATAGAAATAAAATCAAAAACTAACACTTTCTCACTGTGCCCCAAATCCACAGCAACTCTATTTAAAGACGTTACATGTATGCATCTTACTTAAGATATTTTTGAGATACATGAATGCAGTAACAGATATATTGTATGGGGGTTGGGTATGGCTGTTGTTTTTTTAAATCGTAACTTTTATGTACAGTGGACCCTTGTATAACAAACAGCTTGTATAACATAAAATTTGTACAACATAAAAATTCCGGAGATAGGGAAAATTTGCTTAACATAATTGCCTATGGGGAGAATCCGTACAACATAAAAATGGGATCACTCCGACTTCAATGCATTCCTATGGAAATTTGTATAAAGGAAATTTTGCTTAACATAATTTCATTTGGAACGAATTAATTCCTTTATACAAGGTACCACTGTACTTGGTATGAATGCTGTCAGGTGAAAGAGTGTAGGGCTGTGTGTGTATGTTTGGTTTTTATGTCAGTTTTAAATGAGTACAAGTGATGTTCTGTGTGTGACTGTAGGAGTATATGTATGGATGTTTTGTTCTTAAAAGGTAGATTTTATGTCTTGGACTTTTATACTGAGGTGTGTGAATGAGACGACTGAATGGCACTTTTTAATCTCATATTTTTATACAATGACAATAAATTCCATTCAATTCCAGAAACACAGTTGAATAGACTTACCGAGCTAATCTGTGAGCAATGGTGGCTCCCCATCCACATTCTTCAAAGGAAAACTAGGAGAAAGAAGGCAATGCACATTTAACTCAAATAAAATACCGCAAGGTATGAGTCCAGGCTCCTGTCGCCAGCAGGAGGGTGTTTCTGGAAGTCTTGGGTTATCTGCGTCTCATAATGATACGCTAATTATCAACCACAGAAACAAATGCTTCATTTAAATGGAGGCTTTGATCAAAGCCCCTTATGGGTTGGTTGCTTTTGGGGGGAGCCAAAGGAGAAGCTGGGGGGGGGGGGAACGCGGGAGGAGGAGGGCGCAGATTATGCTTGCGGGGCTGCAAACGACCCGGAGGCAAGAGGCGCTGGAAAAAAGGCCATCGTGTGGGGCGGGGCGGGGGGGTTGGTGGTGGTTGGGGGGGGGCGGCGGCAGGCAGCAGGGAAAGCGGGACGCCGGAGAGACTCCCCCCGCTCCTACTCCAAGGAGGAGCCGCGGGCATTGATTGCGCCAAAGCGCTCCCGCGGGGCCGCCCCTGGACGGTGGCCTTGCGCGCATCGCTCCTTCGCCGGCAGGTCGCCCACGGGTCTGAGCGAGTGCCCCCCCCCGCCCCCTGGAGCGCTCAGCCCCCCCCCAACGCCGCCGCCCGAGGGGGGGGAGGAAGAAGGCCGCGTTCCCACGAGCCCCCCCTCCCTCCCCAGGAGGCTCCTCCGGGAGCAGCCGCCTGGGCTGCCTGGGACCTTCCCCCCTGCCCACCCATTATGGGGGTCTGCTCCTGGCGCAGTGGTTCAATGCCTGTCCTGCAGGTAAAACTGTGCGCACGACCTGGGGGGGTTCAATCCCTGGTACCAGCAGGCTCAAGGTTCACTCCGCCTTCCATCCTTCCCAGGTCAGTAAAAGGAGGACCCAGCTTGCTTGGGTAGGGGGGGGCAATGTGTAGCCTGCACACTGTCATTAAAAACTGTAAACCACCCAGAGACGAATTGTAGTGGTATGGGGCGGTATATAAGCAGAACACTTTTTTGCTTTTGCTCGGGGTGGGGTGGGGTGGGCTGGGGGTGGGCATGGGGTGGGGGGAGGGTCCGAGTGGGAATTGGGGGCAAGGACCGGCGGCACCAACCCACCCCTGCAGCGGCGCCCCCCTCCCTCCCTTCCTCCCTCCCGGGAGCCCCGCCAAGGACGAGGAACGGGAGGGTTCTTTTTGGAGAGGGTGGTTTGAGCTTGGAAGGCGCGCAAAGGCGGAGTCTTGGCCCCGGGCAGGAAGAAGCCTCGTCCCCCCCCCCCCCCCCAACCAGGCCTCGCGGACCCCCCCCCCTTCCTCGGTTGTGCAGGTGGGAGGGCGGCGGTGGTGGTGGTGGTGGTGGTGTGGTGGGGGGGGCACTACCTCGGTAATAGAGTCTCCGAAGAGGACGATGCGGGGCCGGAGCAGAAGGAGCCCCATCGACCCGGACCCGGACCGCGCCATGCACTCTACAACCCCCCCCCACCTCCCTGGACACGGCGGCGCCCCCCCCCCGGGAAAGGGGTGTCCCCTGCCCTTCCTCCTCCTCCTCCTCCTCCTCCGGGGGCGGCCGAGGAAGGAAGGAAGGAAGGAAGGAAGGAAGGAAGGAGGCGGTCCGGTCTTTGCTGTTCCCGGAGCGGATGCTTTTGGCTGCCCGCCCCCCCCCCCAGGGCGAAGGCTTCCTCCCGCCGGAGAAAACCCCATGGATTAGAAACCTCGTGGCCCCTTAAAGATCGGGGCGCGGGGGGGGGGGAATCTGTATTTCAAGGCGGGCTTTCAGTGGATCGAGCCCCCCTTCCTCAGACCCGGTCGCTGGGGAAGAAGGGATCGATCGACCAGTAGCACAAACTGGAATATGCCTTTAATTGTAATGGGCTGCATATGGCAGGGGTGGAGAACCTTCGGCCCTCCAGATGTTTTGGACCACAACTCCCGCAGTCCTTGGTCTCGGGCAATACAGGCTTGGGATTCTGGGAGTTGTGGTCCAAATCATGAGGAGGGCCGAAGTGTGGCCACTACTGGCATATGGTCTCCCCTTGCTGTCCAGCCGCCTTGGGCCCTTTTCCAAGGAGAAAGACAGGGTAACAAATACTCAGAAATAAATAAACAAAAATAAACAGTCTCACCAGACAGCAAAGCTGCCCAAGCCAGCAGCCTCGTCCCCTCTCACAGTCTCCTGCCATCCATTTCAGGGCTGGCCTCTTGACTCCTATGAGTTTTTCCATGCAACCCACCAGAGGCCTGAAGAAGCGGGAATTTATCCTGGAAACCTTGCAATTTGTTGATATTTTTTTTTGTGGTTCAGTCAAAGGCATCACCCAATCTCACCTCCGACCTAATGAGTGATGGTCGCATTTATGCATGGCCCCTGCAGGTCAGGCTGATGCAAAACAAAGAAGCAACAGGAATAGGACTCTCTGGCTGTAGATAATTTCAGTCATCAATCTAAAAAGTAGCAACAGCCTTGGGTCCTTTTAAGGAGAAAGGCAGGGTGGAAAATATTTTAAATAAATTTTAAACTAGAGACGACTTGAAGTGGTATGGGTGTGGTAGATAAGCAGAACACTTTAAAAACCCCGAATTGTTGACACAAGTTGCTATCTTGTTTTTTGTGATGATGCCATCATTTTTCTATCTCTGTGAGGCTGGACGACTTCAAGGGCTCTTGTGACTGGACAGCAGAGCGCCCGAAGGCTTGAAAGGCCGGGCAGTGTCCACTTTGCAAAGGCAACGGGTGGAGCTGAAGCCCTGATGGAGGCGCTAATCAGTCGTGTGGATCCCTACAGTCAATGGCCAGGAATGGGTCTAATGAATGCCAAGGAGGAGACTTGCCCAGCAGCTTCAGTGGCCGGGGTGGGTGGGGTGGGGGCCTTCCATGTCAAGAGCTTCCTCGGCACTTCCCAAATGCACTTTGAGCCACCCCACCGGAAAGTTCAGGATGCTCCCCTCACACGTTCTTCAGGTGCAGCAGCCCCTTCTCCTTGTGCCATGGAGAGCCTCCAGGAAGAACGGGGGATCCCTTTCTCACTCTTCCCCTCCCTCTCTACCTCTAGCTGTGGTCCCCCTTTTGTCCACTCCCCACCCCACCTCCATGGACTGCCTCCTCCTTCGCTGCCTCATTTTGCTTCGGGCTGCTTCCCATCACTTGTGCAAAGTAGAAGCAGCAGCAGCAGCAGGCAGTGTGAGTCTTTGCAGCCAAGCACCTGAATTCAGTCAGGCACCCTCATCCCTCCCACCGCCCGCCCGCTTGCTCACCTGCATGCTCTCTCCCCCTCCTCCTCCTCCTCCTTTCTGTGCTGGCACGGAGTGCGAATAGGCATTAGTGGAAATGACATCAGCCCCCCCCCCGCTCCGCACAGAAGGCTCCCTTTCCGATGGAAGTCTGCAGTCTCTTTCTGAGTGCGCGCCCCTACCTAGTGTTTCCGATTCCATGTTTCTGCTGGGAACAGCTGAGTGGAGGCACGCGCAGGGAGGAGGGAAAGGAGTTCTCTTCTGATCTCATGGAATTGTTTTATTTTTTATTTTAGAAAAAGGGGGGGAGATGACCAAATAAGGATATTTCTAATATCAGACGCGACCAACACTTGAAGGTATAAGCCAAGTTTACAACTCCCACTGGGCAGGTTCCTTCTCTACAAATAAAAACTCGCAATATACTGAGACCACAGTATACGAACCGCGATGAGGTGGGGGAATACTGTAACAAATCTGGGACACAAAGCACTTTTTGGATGTAGATGACGCTCCCAATTCCACTTCACGATGGGCCCTCCTGCTACGACAACAAGAGGTCCTTCTAAAATACCTCATGGTTTTGGATCAACCCCTTAGCTAGTCGAGTCCTTCCTATTATGCAGGCTGAGCTATGCAACAGGATTCCAGTCTGTAGATGTCTGCTTGCTAGGCCTTGTGAAAGAAACCCTTCTCTAACACAAAAGTTCCATGATATATCCCCAGAAAGATTGTCTTCCTGTTTTGCCAAATGATCTTTTTATTTTTTTAAAAAAAAACAATGATTACTAACAAATTATTTTCCCCTCAGTGGTTCCAAATATATACAATGAGTAATTAGGTTTATTGCAACGGAGTGATGGCATCGTAGAGTCGCTGTGCAGCTAACTCAACCATTTCCCAAAGGGTTTCATCATCGTCTTCACATCCTGGTTCACGGTCAACTGTCTAACAGAGAAGAAAAAAACCAATTTCAGAAAATCTTTAGATACTCCTGCAGTCCAGAAAGCTTGAACCTTTCTTTAAAAGAAGTTCCCATTACAGTGTTGTATGTAGATGTTTTAAAAAATACTAGTTGGAGAAAGGGGTGACCATTTAAGAAACAACTGTACAATAATTTCAGTGCTCATTTCATGCTACCTTCCTTATACATAGGAGAACAAGGGGAAATCAAATACTGAAGTTCAGGACTCCTGAAAAGAACTACCTGCTATGACAGTAGTAATTAAAAGGTATGCATTGATGTTCCTCTGTAAACTTAATTTCAAATACAAGTGTGAGATGAGTATCGTATTTTGTGACTAGAAGCTTCATCAGCTGTGCAATACAAAAACAAATACTGTATGTCAAATTTAGTTATTAAGTACCTACCCGTGTTTCCAATGAGAGATTTGATGTTTTCCCATCCACGGTGATGCTCAGTATATTGTCCTTCTTTGCAGTTACACAGTCTTCTCCGAACATGTCCCTACAAAGGAAAGGCTAAGTGTTAAAAATGTAGAGAAGCAGAAGTGTTGGCCTTGTGCCTGCAACACATTCTCTTCCGGGAGCTGAATGGGGTCTACTTATGTTCTACTTAAAGGTAAGTTGCACTGGATTTGCTCCCCCAAAAGGCGAAGAGTTCAGAATTGCAGTTTAGGTGTGCCAACTTTCTGCTTTAAACAAATTTCTATAAACGAGCTGAATTCAAGCTCTTTAAAATGAATTCTGTAATTTGAAGCAGGTTTTAAAACACCTAAAGAGGCTCTACCTCACGACAGGAATATGAGGTTAATGAGAAACTCTGGCTTTTATCCTTAATTGGTCATGTGACTAAAGATGTGGGTTCAGAGTTCCCACGTATGTTGGATTATTCTCCACATCTGGAATGTCCCCACATTCCTAACCCCCTTCAAACCTTATGCTACATGCATGGGAAACGGCGTTATTACAACAATGTTAATTTTATTTTTAAAAATATCTCTCTTGAATTTCGGCATATTGCCTTCCTTGTGTCAGTCCAGCCAGTGTTCCATTTTAATTTCCAGTTGGCTGCTAGATGGCCCCAAAGTATCTAATTTTGCAAATGTTAACCTTTACCCGGACATTCCACCGATACCTGATGAGAGAGCGTCTTTTGTCCACCTCCCCCCATTCAATCAAAGCTAATTCTTAACTTCCGTTTTGTTTGATTAGGGAAAACCCCGGATCATATGTGCCCCCACTGACTTCTGTCTCTGGAAAAAACGCACATTTATAAGTGGAGTAAAAAATACCCACCACCACCCTTCAGTCTTGGAAAGCTCGCTAGAACCCAGTTAAGGGGGTGTTACCGGGTTTTTGTTTCTAAAAAACTCGATGGCCGTGGGAGCTAGTCTTTTGGAGACGGATTTTATGTAAGTAAGAACCGGATCAAACTGGTCATGAGATAGAGCCCTTAGTGGGTTAGGTCTCTGGCTATGAAGACGGAGGCTGAGAGTTCAACTCCCGACTCGGTCTTCTTGATGGGGCTGGACTTGGTGATCCATTGGGTCCCTTACAGGCCCGCAGTGCCAATATTACTCTTAATATCAGTAAATCATTCTGGGCAACCTGTGATCTAAGTACAAGGCTTCTGAAGGCAAGCTCTCTCGTGATTTCAACACATAATATATCTCATTGTCTATAGAAGGTGAATCAGGAATACTAGGTAATTCAGTTTAATACTTGGGGACCTAGTGATTAAAATGGAAGAGTTGAATGTCTTCTCATTGAACTACATGGGAGCCAGGGTGCTTAACTTTAGCTGGAGTCCAGGTACTCTATTGCTATGATTCTGAAGCACAGTACCTGTATAAGTAGATGTTGCTAGAAAGGCATGCTGCATTCTGGCTGACAAGGTGATTTTGCATCTTTCCCCATCTTTCCCCCTTCATTTCTTTTACCGTTACTGTTCTGTCACACTAATTGGAAGGGGAGGGAAATTATATATGCCAGCTTGAGTTTTGATGTATCCCTGCTGGTTGCTGTCCCAATTCTGGGAGCCTATTGGGGAAATGTGAAGGTTATGGTCCTTCAATAGGCATTTCTTCCCACAGTCTGCCCCAAAGCCTCCTCTTTTTGCCTCAGCAGGGATCAGTACTTTAGTCTCAGGGAAACCATGGCCACAAATGTTTCCACGGCCACGGGCAAAGGGACTGCAAGAGTAGGTCTTTGTCTCCAAGGAAAAGATCCAAGGAGAGATGGACACAAAACGAAAGACGATACGCTGTTTTCGTCATGTCGTAAGGTTACGAAACGTTTCGTAACATAATGAAACGAAACATAATTTTTGACCGTGGAAACAAAATGATTTGTGGATTTCTCTGCACTTCTCTCTTGTTCTAACCAGAACGGGAGAGAGAAGCAGGGTTTTAAATTTGGCGCTTGCTTCTCTCTCCCGTTGCTGCTCCTGCTCCCCACAGCCCAACCTCTCCAAACAACAACAACAACAACAACAGCTTCTGTTCCGTTCTGTTCCATTTTTTTACAAAAATTCTACTAAAAATGTGTTAATCAGAACATGAAACCAAACGCAATGACCAACGAAACAAAACACAATGCTATTTTTCCATTTCGTGCCCGTCTCTAATCCAAAGTAATCCTATTGGCCCCTGCCACACCCTGCTTGGTGAAATAAAAGGAAGATCTCCAAGAGCAAACATCTAAACATTTCCATTACGACAGTGAACTTTTTTGTTTAGATAAAACTTACTGAAGCATAATCTCCATCTTCTTGTGATATGCCTCCATCTCTTCTTTTTTAGGGATTTTATGTATCACGGCTGAAAAACACAGATTCATCACTCCAATGTCACTGCAGTATAAGTGATAGATTGTTAAGTGTCAAGAGAAATATTGGCCCCTGTAGCCTCTGAGTTCCTTTTTTAAAGGCTGAATCGGTTGTTCCCTTGTACAGTGGCAATGGACAACTTCGGCCTTCAGATGGTTTTCGTATTATAGTTCCAATAATAACCCCTCAGCAAATGGCTATGCCAACCAGGGCTGAAGCCACCTGTAAACCAAAATCATCTGACAGCCACAGCTCCCCCACTCCAGTTTACACGATTTTAAACATTAAATTGCATTTACTATATTTAGAAAGCAGAGAAAAATATCCGAGTTTATATTTCATCCTATAATTTTTGAATACTTGTAAAGTTGTTTACTTTATAGACAAGTATGGTTTGGCAAGAGACCAACTGGTCCTTCACTTCCTATTATTTTAAGTAAAACAGGCTCAATCCCATTTAACCCAGTAGTTGGAAAGTATTAAAAATTAATAGCTAAACTTTAAATAATTTCTGATACTTCCATATTAATATGGATTAGAGCTAGCTGGATCTAGTACAGCTTTGCACTTACTTCCCTGCTGGGGAAATTTCCTAGACTTCTGCATTCTAAACAACTCTGACCATACACAGAAAGAGTTTTGATTAAGAATTCATTCTTTGACTGGGACACTTAAGTTCAAAACACATTCAAAAGAGATGCACATGAAATTGCCTTATTAGTAGTGTTACTTCATGCCTGTCCGTAAATCCTTTCACTTTAAAAGAAGATTGTTTATACAATTCTATTTATTTCAGCTCCACTGAAATCAATGAGAAATTGCATTTAGTCGGTTGCATCTGATGCTCTGGGACCAGCCATCCTGTTATCTGGTGTAAAACAATTCATGTTCTTTCACTACAGCACTCACACTGTGAAGAATTTATTACCTATACAAATAAAAAGATAAATACCTTTATGGATTTTGGGATTTGACTGAACTTCCAGTATCACTGTCGTGATGGTGTCTGCGTACATATCATTAGCAGGATTAGCTACCCACTGTTTAGAAGAAGGGGGTGACAAAAGGAAAATACTGTTAAATTAAGGATTAAAGTGTGTGTGTGGGGGATAAGAACATAAGCAGAGCCCTGCTGGATCAGGCCAAAGGCCCATCGAGTCCAGCTTCCTGTATCTCACAGTAGCCCCACCAAATGCATCTGGGAGCGCACGAAACTGGATCTCTGTCTCCTGATACCGCTGTCCTGCATCTGGACCTTGAAGTACCCTGGTTTTAAGCCTATAGATGACACATCTCCATCATGGTTTGTAGCCTGTGATGGGCTTTTCCTCCAGGAATCTGTCCAATCCCCTTTTGAAGGCGTCCAGGCCAGATGCCATCACCACCTTCTGTGGCAGGGAGTTCCACAGACTAACAACACGCTGGGTGAAAAAGTATTTTCTTTTGTCTGTTCTTACTCTCCCAGCCCACAATTTGAGTGGATGTCCCCTAGTTTTGGTATTTTGTGAGAGGGAGAGGAGTGTCCCTCTATCCAGTTGACTCCTGCCCTGCATTATTTTGTATGTCTCAATCATATCCCCCCTCAGGCGCCTTTTTTCCAGACTAAAGAGCCCCAAATGTTTTAGCCTTTCCTCAAATGGGAGATCCCCCAGCCCAGTAATCATTTTAGTCTCTCTCTTCTGTACCTTTTCCAGTTCCACTTTGTCTTTTTTAAGATACGGCAACCAGAACTGTACGCAATACTCCAGGTGCGGCCTTACTATGGCCTTATACAATGGCATTATAATATTTAATCATATAATATAAGCATTTTAAATCACCTTCTTTTTACATTTAAGAGCATTGCAGTGGCTTGGGCCTACGGGATGTGAAGCATGGTCTTTTGAGTTGACCTGCTGGACTGGTCACGGGGGGGGGGGCTTTTGCTGCCCGCCCTTTGCAGCTAGGACCAAGGAGGAGCCGCCCTTCTAACTGGGAGCAGCTGAGGACGTGACTACCTCCTGGAGGGGGGCTCCCCTCTCTTTTAACTTTCCAGTGAGCACAGGCCCGTTTTTGGAAGGGCCTTTTAATAATTTCTTCCTTTTGTGGACTACTGGAATCTGTTCAGCTACAAATTTTTTATATGCTTACACAGTGGTCCCCCGCCCATTCGTGGTTCATCTACTGCGGTCCCACTATATCGGGGGACCGCAATATAAGAAAAAAGCCCCCCCCCCGGTGTAAGAGGGGAAAGGTCTGTTTCAGGCCTCCTTTACTTACCCCAGGACTGACACTGCCCCGAACTGGCCTGCGAGGGCCTTCCTGTGCCCCGGAGGCTTCCAGTTTGCAGGGAGGCCATTTTGGGGCCTCCAAAAGGCCCTCACAGGCCCATTCGGGGCAGCGTCAGGCTGTGGGTAAGTACAAGAGCCTTCAGCTAGGCCCCCCAGGCCTCACCCGACCTGCATCCGCATATCACGGATTTTCAATTATCACGGGTCGGGTAGGGTCCCTAACCCCCGCAATAGGCGAGGGGGTCACTGTATGCTATTATTTTGTTCGTCAAAAGCAGCTTGTGATATATGAAAAAAATAAGGATTTTTTTCCTCTGTACTCCCAAGATAATAGAACAATTACAGAAAAAAAAACCCATTATTCTGGTTTTATACATCTTTACCTCAAGCACCACCATGCCTGGCTCCTGGATCACAGTGATGTTTTTAAAAACCTTCAGTGCCGGCTTATCCTGGATGTCTATTTCTTTAATGTCACCTTAAAGAAAGAAAACACCATAATAAGCCGAAGTGGTGGACAGTGATTTCTCCATTAAACTGTAGCACAAACATGTCCTTGGAAGGATCCTTCCATCAAGAACGCAGCCTCTTTCTGTAGAACAGACCAAACCTTCCTACAGACATGCTTGCACAGGCGAACAACATATGACCCAGTCACAATTTCTGCTCACAGGGAGAGCTCATTTATTCTCTCTGCATGACCTTAGTACTCAAGAGTACAAGGCCCCCAAATGCCTCCCCTACACTTTCTGCTCTGTTCTCTTGTCATGTCTGACTAAATAACTTGACCTAATGATTAGTCTTACATTCTTCTCGACCTCTCTGAAGACGGCACGTACAGTGGTACCTTGTATAAAGGAACTAATTTGTTCGAAATGAAATTATGTTAAGCAAATTTTCCTTTATACAAATTTCCCATAGGGATGCATTGAAATGGAATAATCCCTAATCGCGACCGTTTTTATGTTGTACGAATTCGCCCCATAGGCAATTCTGTTAAGCAAATTTCCCCCGTCTCCGGAATTTTTTATGTTGTACAGATTTTATGTTCTACAAACTGTTTGTTATACGAAGGTCCACTCTTAAATGTGTTTTAACCTTCCTGTCGACAGGGAAACATCTCAATGCTCTTTTGTCTACCAACAAGACCCTTCTACAGTGGCAAGGGGATCCTTTTATGAGGCATTGCAGGGTGTGGATCGAGGGACTGAGAGATCGATCCATGAGCCAATCAATCCATGTAGGCCACTTGAATGCATAAACCAAGCCAGGAACAGCCAATGGCCCTAAAATGCAACCCACACTTCATTTCCTCACAGCATGTGGCTGAATGGTTCCAGGGGAAGCAAGCTTGCCCTGACGGATCTGCCTATCTAGAAACCACCGTGAACCTCTGAACGGCCCAAGGAATTCAGAGACACAAATACTGGCACAGAAGGGGCTTTTTTGTTTTACTTTCCTGTGGCCATTATTCTAGTATACATTCACCATTTGCTGTCCTTTATTTCCCCAATTTGGACTTCCAAACTGTATGTACTACAGCTTTGAGACTTGGTGGGAACAATATTTCAGAACAGACAGTGAAGATTTCAAACTTCTCTCCAAAGTTAGGGGCGTGGTGGCTCAGTGGACTAAGGCTTCCGAAAACTGTCGGCTGCAAAGTCGGCAGCTCGGCAGTTCGAATCCCGGCTGCCACGCAGCGGAGCGAGCTCCCGCTGTTCACCCCAGCTCCTGCCAACCTAGCAGTTCGAAAGCATGTCAAATGCAAGTAGATAAATAGGTACCGCCGTAAAAAAAGCGGGAAGGTAAATGCCCCAATTCCCTCTGAAGCACTGAAAGAGGTTGTGAGGACGCTTATGCAAAGGACACATGCACTCTCCAGTGTGCTGAAAAGTTTGTTCTGCCAAAGGCTGAGTGAAACTGACTCTAATGTTGCTGGGCTTGCTGAACACGGAACAGTGTTTCCTTGCAGCCATGCTGGCTACATGGCCATGGACGTGCACAACACTGGCTCTTCGGCTTGAACACGGAGATGAGCACCATCCCTAGAGACGGACACGACTAGCACACACGTGTGTGTGTGGGGGGGACCTTTACCTTTTACTCCAAAGTTACAGACCTGTCAGTTTTTGTAGGTGGTAATGAAGGACGCTGAAGGAGCCATTGTACGGAATTGCTTGTGTCTGGGTCACAGTGCTCATGGCAAGATCTGTGTAATCTGTGGAAAATAAACAACAACATTTAGTGTGTATCACTTCCTGGGCCCTGAACTGCTCCTCTCTTCACAGAAGAAGGATGCTGCTGTTTTTGCCAGCTGTCCTTCAGCCCAGTGCCTTGTTATTATAACCACTAGACATGGGTGTTTTGTTTCGGAAGGGGACCGGTTCTGGAACGAAACACGCCAGCACAGCTGGTGCTCGGAACCCAGTCCCACCCTCTGGAACAAAATCACCCACTGTCTTACCTTGCTTTACCTCTCGCTGGGTGAAATTCCAATCAGGAAGCAGCCTCTGATGCGTCATCTTTCTGTCTCCCTGGCGCTGGCCAATCAGGCAGGAAGGTGGGGTGATGCATGTCCCTGCACAGCTCCTGACTGGCCAGGGAGAGGGAATGATGATGCATCAGAGGCTGCTTCCTGATTGGAATTTCACCCAGCGAGCAGTAAAACAAAGTAAGACAGTTCCGGAGGGTGGGACTACGTTCCGAGTGCCAGCTGTGCTGGCGTGTTTCATTTTAGAACCAGTCGAAATGCCCATCTCTAATAACCACCTTCCAAATTCACACCGATCAGAATAAAAACACTTAGTAAGGAAGACCAATCTGCTTTATAAACAAGAACGTAGCAAATAAGCTATCAGATATAGAGATTAGTATTCTGCTTTACTTACTTGAGAGGTCGCATGGAGAAAGTATGTGATAGTTAAAATTTCTTTTAACTAGTATTCCGGAAACGCGCTGCCCCTGTTCTGGCTTCTTATCTGCTAAAGAGCCCATCACCTGAGAAAGAGGAAAACCAAGCAGGCAAAATACAAGAGGGTGACTGGAAAAGAAATCTAACTGTTAGGAAGAAACACAGATGCTACTCTAGGCATCAGATGTCGGTCAAGCCATGGATGAGGCTGCACGCTAATATTTTGAAGTTACTGTATCTCAGATGGCGAGGTACTGTGACGACAATTGTGAAATAAGCACAATCACTTGATTCTTCTTCTCTTTCCCCTCTCAGTGAAAATCAATTAAATTTCACACTGCACTAACAATCTATGGTGACACTCTTTTACTTCAGGCTCTATCTACCTTTCTTCTTTAATACTTTTGGGACCATCATGAGTTTGCTCTTGTCTCTGGATATTCTGAAATGTTTTAGCTAGTGCCATATTCCTAAACAACAGCAATGTAGCAGTAGTTTTGCTATCTTATTCCTACAGGTTAAAAGAGGAATACTCTCTGCTCAACTGATGTCACTTGCTTAGAGGCTTGGATGACCATTCGTCGGCAGTCCTGTGATGGAGGTCCCTGCACGGCAGGGGGTTGGACTTGGATGGCCCTCGAGGTCTCTTCCAACCCTACGATTCTATATACCTTCCAAAGAACAAAGGTTCTATCAATGGTTATCCTTCCAAGTTCATTTCTGGTGAGGAATCTAACTTTCAGTCTGATGAGCCCCGTGGCGCAGTGGTTAAATGCCTGTATTGCAGGTAAAACTGTGCTCACGACCTGGGGTTCAATCCCCGGTAGCAGGCTCAAGGTTCACTCAGACTTCCATCCTTCTGAAGTTGGTAAAATAAGTACCCAGCTTGCTGGGGCGGCGGCGGGGGCAATGTGTAGCCTGCATACTGTAATGAAACTGTAAACTGGCCCGAGACTACGTCTGTGAAGATTCTCAGTCATCCAGGTGCGTTTATCTGGGAGTTGAGTCATGGCTACTGGACTTCTTTTTTGAGAGACTGATGAAGCTGTTTGGATGAGCAGGGAAATGTTGCTCTCTCTCAAAAAGAAGTCCAGTAGCCATGACTCAACTTCCAGACCTTAGGCAAGATGCACAGCTCTATAGTGTCCCCAGCATTCAGGAATGATAATCCAGAACACGCTTAAGAGGACTGCCATAAGGCAGAACTGGCTTGAGGGCAGTTTTAAATCAGTATTATTATGCACGTCTAGACTCCGATGACCACTTCCATGTGCTACAAAAAAGAGAATGGCCTAATTGGGTACAAACTCAACCAGTAGCCATGACTCAACTCCCAGATGGCCCGAGACTACTTGAAGTGGTATGGTATATAAGCAGAACACTTTGCTTTTTTTGCTTTATTTTCAAGCCTTTACCTTGGCGAGTTTTTCTCCTCTGAAGTTCAATGTCACCGCCTCCGTATTCCTAGGGTTGTGGACCTCTATGTGGACTTCGTCATTATCTTCATACTCCCGTATCAGCGCCGCTTTAAGCCTGGCCATTTCATTCTGCTCTCCATGAACCAGAATCTACAAGGAAAAGGCACTCAAGCTGTGAGGAGGAATGCTCTAGAAACACACGCGCTGTTCACTAAATGCATGAAGCCTGAAAAAAAAAATAAGGCAAGAGGACACCCCCACCCCCCGTTCTATACCAAGTATACTATCAACCACCGGACAGTAATTTCAGGAGGTTTAGAGGTAACCATGTAAACATATTTACATGTAACTATTGTGACCAGAGATGGGCACGAAACGAAAAAAAAATCATGTTTTGTTTCGTTTCCTTCCCCCCACATTTTTTCCGTTTCGTACTTTTTTTTGTACAAAACGAAACAAAAATGACCTTTCACAACAAGAACAAGCAAACAACAAGAACAACAAACAAAGGTGGCATCCTTGCAAGGAACAAACATTCACTAACCACGTGGGGAGGTTTCAGTGCCCGAATAAACTCGCTCGTTTGTTGGTAATCCGTGTGAGCAGAGAAAGAAATGTAATCCACCGACATCTTCAGCGGGAGCTTTTGTCCTGACATTGTTGTGATTTCTTCGGGCTCAGACATGATATGCTGTAACAACACCATAAAAGACACTCGTTCCAATAATATGTAATGTTAACTTCATTCCTAATAGTAAAGTGTAAACTTGTATATCTGAAATTGTTGCATCAGCAACTCTTTCCTACGATTCCACCATATAACATCTGTGGGAATTTAATGGGAACACCCTGAAACAGGCAAGTTCTAAAAACTGTGAGAAAGAAAAAAAGAAAGAAAAGCACCTTTCCCACTTATTCTTCTGGCAACTAGCTAGAATGCAGCTATTAGTAACTTCTGAACACAGTATATGTCATTGGCATGTCTTCATAGCTGAGGGCCACTCCTTCGTATAAAGGCATGCTGTTTATTTTAAATTAAATTATGCATTGGGTAAGTGAACCCAGCCTTTAATTCACCCATCACGGCCTTTAACAGATTACAGTATATGTTCCTTAGCTCAGCCAGCTATTGGTGCTAGAAATAATTGACTTAAAGAAACGGAAAGTCTCTTATCTCCCTACCGGCAGGTTCCAATACTTTCTGAGGCTACCTCTTGCCTTTACCGTGGGTTAGATTTTGGGAGTCTCCGGATAGGGAGAGGAAGTATAATAGTCTAAAACCACAGGTGGTGGTGGTGGTTTGTGTGTGGGGTGTAATCAAATGATGATTTTTGACGATTAAAGAAATTTCTTTCCAGAGGCTCCCAAAATGGATGCTAGAGAGCGAGGGAAGCTAAAAGGCAGAGGGATCGAAAACCTTTACGTTTTTTCCATGAATAATCTCTGGTGCCTAGTTTACCCCACACAACTATGCATTTTGTCCACTGGGGTTAAACCCAGCGTATTTGTTTGAGCCAGTATGCAGTCTTTCAAAGACAGCTGGGTCTAACCTACTTCTCTACTAGCAGAAGAAGGGTGGAGAAACCACTGCGTTATCTACCCGGAGCCTCTGTATCTGAGGGAAAGCATGCGTTTAAAGCTGGCGGACTATTCTCTGTTTCTAAAATGCAAACACCAGCTTTGCTCACTCAGTTTTCAATACAGTTCTCAAGAGAGGCTGCATCTCGTGAATACTCTGATAGCAAATATTTATCACCCAGTTTTTAAAAAAAAAACATACTTAATGAGCAAATTAATACAACACCTCAGGCAGCCAGATCTGAATCTTGGGGTAGCAAAAGGAAACCTAACCTTGGCGAGGGTCCCTTCCACGCAGTACCCCGCGATGATGACGCCATTTCTTTTGTCGGTACACCAGCTTTCAAACAACTCTCTGGAGAGGCCGCTCTGCATCATACCAGGGGACGCCATGACGACACTGGGCCCAATGTCATCAAAATGATCCATGCTCTGAGCAGAGAGAAAAAACAAACGTGCCTGCAATTATCATTTCAGTGAATGAAAGTCAGAGAAAATTATTCCTCCCTGGGCGGTTGCTCATCTTCTCACCAGGTTTTGGGGCCATCTTTGATGAGGAAAGATGTTATGGGTTTGTGGAGCCCCAAATATTTCTGCGGGGTTTTGGCAGAAAGGCTGGGATGCCGGAGATGTGAACCCTAAAGGAATCCTGAAAGAAAGGGGCTCTGCGTACAGGAGATGGCCTACCCCCAAAACACAGCCATCCACCAGGGAAAGTGACAGGCAAGCGTTCGGATGCTAAGGAATGGGGTTGATTAGAGCAGACCACCTAAAATACAACCTCCTTGGTCAGCAGGTTCTGCAGTAATCAAGAAGTGGCATTCAAAGAGTAGACAGGTACAGTAATACAGTATTTACCCACAAGACGAAATTAATTTGTCCTATGGATCGCTTCATTTTTCGAAAAATTATCTTGCGAAGCGTGGTTTACCATAATATTTTTTTTAAATTTCGTAACGGATTTTCATCTTGCAAAGCATCCCATTGGAAACTTTCAGCTTATGAAGCATCCCTGTTCCCAGAATTTTGGGGGGAACGTGCAAGGCATATTCTAAGATTTTTTTTCATCATGCAAGGCATTTGTCTTGCGGGGTATTACTGTACTTTGGTTTATGAGTGATTTTGTT
Organism: Phrynocephalus guinanensis; assembly: GCA_037367245.1. Classification (NCBI taxonomy): domain Eukaryota; kingdom Metazoa; phylum Chordata; class Lepidosauria; order Squamata; family Agamidae; genus Phrynocephalus; species Phrynocephalus guinanensis. The sequence continues at coordinate 172,743,512 of CM074733.1, read as the reverse complement.
TATGAATGATTTGCAAGACAAGCAACCATTTCTGATCAATTTTTGCCTTGGTCAACAAGCAATGTCTTGCAATACGAGCACTGGAGCAGGTCACATGATCACAAGTAAGCCAATGGTGGCTCCCTCCCTCCCTGCTGGATTGTGGGTGACTGCCTGTAACCTTCCATCTCAGGCAAGCCTCAAAAGCAGGGAGAGGAGAGAGGAACACAGGTCTCGTTTGCACCAGCCAAGAACATTTTCTTTTTCCAAAACCATTTCCAAACCATTTCGAGTCATGGGGCAGCTAGTCAAGAGTATATATGGCAGCAAATTGCATGTTATTATTGTCACATTTAAAACACAGAGCAAAATCCAGTTGTTAGTCACAAACAGAGCAGATTCCGCAGCCAGGTACCTAAACCATGGTATGGACATGGACTTCTTTTGTGAGTTTTGGCACTTTGTGTGTACAGTATGTGGTCTGTGGGGCCCCAGAATGAATCATCTGAGTTTCCATTATTTCTTATGGGTAATTTAGTTTGATGTAAGTGTTTTGGTTTACAAGCATGTTTCTAGACCTGATTATGCTTGTAAACCAAGGTATTACTGTATTATCCTCTGCCTAATTTTCATTAAAATGGCATCTGAATACCTTATTTTCCCATCTATAAGACACCCTATGTATACGACAACCCCCACCTTTCCAACCCAGAATTACAATTTTGTAACCGTACAGTTCTCTCCTTGGCTTATTTCCATGTCTAAGACAACCCTCAAGTTTTAGTCTAACAATTTTAGACAAAAATATAGTTGGATACACGGAAAAATACTGTATTTCTGAAAGGATTAGCAGTCCCAGTTTCATATCTCAATTATAACTACAAGTGGTACCCCGACTTAAGAGCAGTTCAACTTAAGAGCGGAAAACTGTTGGCGTTTTAAATGCCACCTTACAAATTTTAGATATGGTCTGCTCGACTTACCATTTTTTAATTTTTTTCTGATTTTTTTAAAACTTTTTTTTTTCCAATTTTTTAGATAGTAGTTCGACTTAGGAGCACATATTCGGAAAGGATTAAATTCGTAAGTTGCGGTACCACTGTAATTTATTCTCTTTTTATGCACTCTTGCATTATTAACATATTCTTTATCCACACTGACCTTCAGATTGCTAATGTGTTTGAATACAAATGGGTTGTTGATGTTGATCTGCTTGCGGATTTTATCATTCATGGCATTCACGTAGGTCTGGTAGACGGCCATACATTTCTTGGCCAGAGACGAAGCGTAGTAGATGGGGATCTCGTGGAGTTCGGGGTGATTTTGCCAGTATTCGTCTAGATAAGCAGTTGGAAAGACGACAACAGAGAGCCAATATGTAGAAACTCTAAAACACCGGAGGAAGACCAGCCTGAGTTCCAAAGCGGGCTCGGAAGGAAACATTGTGGGAGAACAGGAGTTAATGGGTTAATGGTTTCATAAACTAGCTTGTACCAGCTATTTTCAGTAAGGCCTGTCTTTGTTGCCAGGGCAAGAAGACTTAAGTCATTGTTATAACTCTGTGCATGCTCTCATAAGCTAGCTTGCATCTACCATTATCAGCAAGGCTTGCCATACCAAAGATGCCTATGTCATTGTTTACTCTGCGCATGCTCTAGGCATAAACTGTGCTATTGTTCTCACTTATCTCTGGCTAAGCCAATGATAGCATTTGAATGTGGCTTCGTTTACACGTATGGACCTGACCTACTTTGTACTAAATAAAACTTGCCGTGGGGGTGCGACGGCGGAACGTTCTCTATCTTCTGCACCAGATATCAGTCCAGGACTCCCGTTATTTCTGACCGCACACTTTAAGGGCTGGTTCCCTTCAAAACATCATTTTCTTGGGGAAAAGAACCAAAATCCAGCGACAAGATTCCCATTGTCTCAACTAGAATGAGTTGCACTGCTTCGTCATTACCTGCCTTAAAACCTTTCTTCAGCAAGGCGTTTGGCACCGCGTAGGGCTTGCAGCAGGACAGAAAGTTTTTTTTTTTAAAAAAAAAGGCTCCCAGTTTCAATGGTAGGGATGATCATGATAATCATCATCATTACCATCTTAGAACAGCGGAACTGGAGACTTTATGGATCACTGAATCCAGCCCCTATCAACGTGGGCCCACTGGAGTATCAAACTCCCGACCTCTGGCTCTGCATCCTGACGGCTAATCCACTGAACTATCCGGCGGCCGATAGCAGACACCCAAGTAAATTCCTTGATCTCAGCTAAGACATATTGCAACTGTACACATACAGTGGTACCTCGACTTACGAATTTAATCCGTTCCGAATGCATGCTCTTAAGTGAAACTACTCTTAAGTTGGGGTACCTATCTAAAAAAATTGAAAAAATAAGTTAAAAAAGAAAAAAAAGAAAAATATATATAAGAACATAAGAACATAAGAAGAGCCATGCTGGATCAGGCCAAAGGCCCATCTATTCCAGCTTCCTGTATCTCACAGCGGCTCCACCAGATGCGTTTGGGAGCGCATGAGACTAGATATCTGTCTCCTGATACCACTCCCCTGCATCTGGCCCTTGAAGTACCCTGGTTTAAAGCCTGGAGATTACACATCTCCATCATGGTTTGTAACCTGTGATGGACTTTTCCTCCAGGAATCTGTCCAATCCCCTTTTGAAGGCATCCAGGCCAGATGCCATCACCACATCCTGTGGCAGGGAGTTCCATAGACTTACAACGCGCTGGGGTGAAAAAATATTTTCTTTTGTCAGTTCTTACTCTCCCAGCCCTCAATTTGAGTGTATGTCCCCTAGTTCTGGCATTTTGGGAGAGAGAGAAGAGCTTCCCTCTATCCACTTTACTCATGCCCTGCATTATTTTGTATGTCTCAATCATATCCCCCCTCAAGCGCCTTTTTTCCAGACTAAAGAGGCCCAAATGTTTTAGCCTTTCTTCATAAGGGAGGTGCCCCAGGCCAGTAATCATTTTAGTCGCTCTCTTCTGCACCTTTTCCAGTTCCACTATGTCTTTCTTGAGATGCGGTGACCAGAATTGTACACAATACTCCAGGTGGGGCCTTACTATTGTTTTGTATAAAGGTATTATAATGTTCGCTGTTTTATTTTCAATCCCCTTTTTGATAATCCCTAGCATGGAATTGGCCTTCTTCACCACTGCCACACATTGGGGAGACACCTTCATGGAGCTGTCCACCAACACACCAAGATCTCTTTCCTGATCCGTCACGGATAACTCAGAGCCCATGAGTTGATAGATGAAGTTTGGATTTTTTGCCCCAATAAGCATTACTTTACATTTAGTTACATTAAAACGCATTTGCCATTTCTCAGCCCATTCCCCCAGTTTGGAGAGATCCTTCTGGAGCTCTTCACAAACTTCTCTGGTTTTTACCACACGGAAAAGTTTTGTGTCATCGGCAAACTTGGCCACCTCACTGTTTATCCCTGTCTCCAGGTCATTTATGAACAGATTGAAAAGCACCGGTCCCAGGACAGAGCCCTGGGGCACACCGCTTTTCACCTCTCTCCATTGTGAAAATTTCCCATTGACACCTACTCTTTGTTTCCGGGATCTCAACCAGTTCTCAATCCATAAGAGGACCTGCCCTCTTATCCCCTGACTGTGCAATTTTCTCAGCACCCTTTGGTGAGGGACTGTGTCAAAAGCCTTTTGAAAATCCAGATAGACTATATCCACCGGTTCACCCAAATCCATGTGCCTGTTGACCTTTTCAAAAAATTCTAAAAGGTTTGTCAGACAAGATTTACCCTTACAGAAGCCATGCTGATTTTCTCTCAGCAAGGTTTGTTCTTCTATGTGTTTTAAGATTTTCTCTTGGATGAGGCTTTCCACCATCTTCCCTGGGACAGATGTAAGGCTAACTGGCCTGTAGTTTCCCGGGTCCCCCCTCCTTCCTTTTTTAAAAATTGGTGTGATATATTTGTAAGTCGAGCAGACCATATCTAAAATTTGTAAGGAGGCAATTAAAATGCCAACAGTTTTCTGCTCTTAAGTCGAATTGTTCTTAAGTCAAGCTGCTCTTAAGTTAGGGTACCACTGTACCTCCTTACAAATACATACTCGTACATGGGTGCATTTTGCTCTAAAGGAAACTAAAATCTCAAGTAACGTTCATGTGACATCTAGAATATTAACATTAGACATCAAAAGTCAAAAGGAAATATTTATTTACAGTGGACCCTCGTATAACAAATGGTTTGTATAACATAAAATCTGTACAACATTAAAAAATCCAGAGATGGGGGGAATTGGCTTAACAGAATCGCCTATGGGGCGAATCCATACAACATAAAAATGGCCGTGATTAGGGATTACTCCATTTTCAATGCATTCCTATGGGAAATTTGTATAAAGGAAAATTTGCTTAACAGAATTTCATTTAGAACAAACTAATTCCTTTTTCTTAAAAAATCTAAGTCCTACTCTAGAATAGATCATATCTTTATTTCAGAAACATTAGCACCTCTTTTGGTTCCAGAATTTCATTTGGAACGAATGAATTCCTTTATACAAGGTACCACTGTATTTTATTTATTTAGAGTATTTTTATCCTGCCTTTCTCCTTGGAAAACGACCTGAGGCAGCTTACAGTAATGAGGGATAATATACAGTCCAGTACAATTAAGACATATTCAGGTATTGAGAACAGGGAATTGAGGGACAACATTAAAGCTACAAGAGAACGTGAACAGTGAAAGAGAGAGTAAAAATTCCATGTAAACGTTAAGAGTGATGGGAACTAACATTGAAAACATAGTGTCAATGCAATCACACAAGGTTATAAGTGGTTATAAACACAAAGTCTATTTGATCGTGTATGGCAGATTCATATAGAAGATGCATCTTGAAATTTTGAAAATATTGAAAAATCAGAAATATAATCAAATTACCAGTAAGCCTTGATTCACTAAAGTGGTAGAGTTATCAGTGCAAACAGAATTTTTTGAAAAGGTCAACAGGCACGTGGATTTGGGTGAACCGGTGGATATAGTCTATCTGGATTTTCAAAAGGCTTTTGACACAGTCCCTCACCAAAGGCTGCTGAGAAAATTGCATAGTCAGGGGATAAGAGGGCAGGTCCTCTTATGGATTGAGAACTGGTTGAGATCCCGGAAACAAAGAGTAGGTGTCAATGGGGTTTTTCACAATGGAGAGAAGTGAAAAGCGGTGTGCCCCAGGGCTCGGTCCTGGGACCGGTGCTTTTCAATCTGTTCATAAATGACCTGGAGACAGGGATAAACAGTGAGGTGGCCAAGTTTGCAGATGACACAAAACTTTTCCATGTGGTAAAAACCAGAGAAGATTGTGAAGAGCTCCAGAAGGATCTCTCCAAACTGGGGGAGTGGGCTGAGAAATGGCAAATGCGTTTTAATGTAACCAAATGTAAAGTAATGCATATTGGGGCAAAAAATCCAAACTTCATCTATCAACTCATGGGCTCTGAGTTATCCGTGACGGATCAGGAAAGAGATCTTGGTGTGTTGGTGGACAGCTCCATGAAGGTGTCTCCCCAATGTGTGGCAGCAGTGAAGAAGGCCAATTCCATGCTAGGGATTATCAAAAAGGGGATTGAAAAATAAAACAGCCAACATTATAATGCCGTTATATAAAACAATAGTAAGGCCCCACCTGGAGTATTGTGTACAATTCTGGTCACCGCATCTCAAGAAAGACATAGTGGAACTGGAAAAGGTGCAGAAGAGAGCGACTAAAATGATTACTGGGCTGGGGCACCTCCCTTATGAAGAAAGGCTAAAACAATTGGGCCTCTTTAGTCTGGAAAAAAGGCGCTTGAGGGGGGATATGATTGAGACATACAAAATAATGCAGGGTATGAGTAAAGTGGATAGAGGGAAGCTCTTTCTCCCTCTCTCAAAATACCAGAACTAGGGGACATACACTCAAATTGAGTGCTGGGAGAGTAAGAACTGACAAAAGAAAATATTTTTTCACCCAGCGTGTTGTAAATCTATGGAACTCCCTGCCACAGGATGTGGTGATGGCATCTGGCCTGGATGCCTTCAAAAGGGGATTGGACAGATTCCTAGAGGAAAAGTCCATCACGGGTTACAAACCATGATGGAGATGTGTAATCTCTAGGCTTTAAACCAGGGTACTTCAAGGGCCAGATGCAGGGGAGTGGTATCAGGAGACAGATATCTAGTCTCATGCGCTCCCAAACGCATCTGGTGGGGCCGCTGTGAGATACAGGAAGCTGGACTAGATGGGCCTTTGGCCTGATCCAGCATGGCTCTTCTTATGTTCTTATGTTCTTATGTTCTTATGTTCTTAACCCATATATTATGCTCAGTGAAATGAGTACATGGGATTTCACCTTCTATCAGATACCAGCAGCAATATTCTTCCAAAGAAACACAACTCCTTATATTAAATTAATATGTAGGAGGGGAGTGCAAATGAACTGATGCCAAGAGAAAAAAATATTTAAAAGTAACAAATTGCTGCAAAAGAAATAGTTTTGGAAGCTCCTCTGTTTTTCTGGAAATACGTGGATCCCATGATTTTGCAATAAATCAATAAAAAGGAAACATAAGCAAACTGCTACTTTTGATTTAAAAAAAAAAGACGGAAATATGGCACAAATAGCAGATTTCCCAGACAATGAAAAAAGGCATGTTCCTTAATTAATGCTTCGAACTGCTACACACAGTCTCCCTTAGATACAGGCTTAATTAAACTGTATAGCCTTTATACAGAATGCTAGAATTCAACTTTTCCCCCTCAAGCTAAGAATGTCTTTTTTCTCTCTCACTCTGCATAAATAACATTTTGTGTTTTTTGAAAAGTGCTACTGCTGTTTTCCATGCTGTTAAAAAGCCGTCACGATTAATACATACCCAAAATCAAAAGCAGTTCTTGAGCTCTTCCCAAAGCAAATACGGGTATAAGGCCTCTCCCGCCTCTGTTTACAATATCGTGGACGGTGTTACAGAATCTTGCCTCACGCTCTTCCCTTTTCTCATGGATGTGGGTACCGTAGGTGGATTCCTGTGGGGGAAAACTGATATGATTCAAACAGAGAGACATAATCCTCTCTGCTACTTATAACTGCCCTGTTTGCTGCCTATAACCCCATTTTGGCTTCCACGTAGGATCTATTAATTCCAGTCTGCGCTTGATTCCTTTCAGTGTAATATGTGAGTTATGGGCTGTTAAGTTGGAACTTATAGAGACCCAAACAGGGCTTTCAAGGCAAGTGACATAGTCAAGGAGTGGTTTTGCAAGTTCCAGACTCCCAGTGGGTTTCCATGATAAAGCCAGGTCTTGAACCCAGGTCAACTGAGGCCTAAACCGTCACTTAATCCACTAAACACTGAGTACTGATTTGTAAATAACATTTAAATTGTCACTACTATGTTCATTTTTAAAAAATAAAATTAATTGCGTATAGCTGTGTTGCAAGCAGGATCTCACCCTCTGAAGCCCCCCTTTTGAGTTTTTTTTTTGCATGTATGAAATTCTGATGAAATTAAGTATTTGTATATTTACACATTTGCGTCTATGTGGAATCCTTATAAGATTAAACATGTATAGATGTAGTTGGCTGGATAATTGAGTAAGTTGGATTTCCTAGTGAGGGGTCAGGAGTTTCCTGTGAATAAAACCAGTTTTAAGCAAACTGTACCGTCCCAGAACATGGGCCTGGGGAACTACTGCCACCCAGCAAACCCTGGGAGCAGGCATTCTAAGATGACACATTAAAAACTGCACATTAATTCACAAATACACTGGTATTTATTGCCTTTTCTGGTGAGATGATCTTTGTGTCAATATTAGGCATTCACACATTACACTTATACCCCACTTTCTCATCAGTGGACTCAAGACAGTGTTTATGGCTCTCTTGTGTTAATCAGGTCTTATTTTAAGGCAGGGTGGGGAAACTTTTGCCCTCCAGATGTTTTGGACCACCACTCCCTCTATCATGGGCAATACAGGCTCGGAATTCTGGGAGCTGTAGTCCAAAACATCTAGAGAGCCGAAGGTCCCCCCCCCCCGGGCTTTAAGGCGATAAGGCTACATGGAACAAAAGTCCTCTGGATGTGTGGACTGAATTGGCCTACAGATATATACTGGGGCTTATGGAGAAGGTTACCAACCTGTGGAAGAGCTGGCCTATCAAATGGCACTCAGGAAATTGTGTCTCTTTCTGCTCAGTTTTTCCCAAGTAACAATCTTGTAGGGTAGGTAAAGGCTGAGAAATAGAGAAACTGACCCAGGGGATTTAATGGGTATTGTGGGGCTGTCAGGTAGACTTCCCATGGCCCCATCCAACAGTAGAACTACAGTGGCTTTCGTTTACCCTGAAAAGACTGTATGACAATAACAACCAATTCTAAACAACATAAAATGTCAGATGTAGACATACAATTACTGTGTTAGATTTGCTTTCAATTACTTTATGAGAAGAAACGTACAATGATAAGAATGTCAGGTTTGATATTAGGGATCTCGGCAGCCATCAAGTGTCTGTCTTCTTGTCTTGAGAAATCCCCGGTATACAAAAGCTTTGAAAAAGAAAACAAAGAACAGAGAGGGTAATAATTAGGCCAAAAAAATGAACGTATAAATGGGTAAATTGTGAACACTTTGCCAAATGTCCATTGGGCTGTCAAGACTTTCACAGATGAACCGGCAAGTGCTTAAGTGCAACCAACAAAGGATCTGCATGACAACATCTGAAGACAAACTGTACACAAGGTGCCGGTACTACTGATAGAGAGCACTTGCCTTCCATTGCAAATGGCAACAGCTGATGTCATGGGCTTTTACAACCCATGGTGACCAGGTAATAGAAGCACCGAGGCAAATAAATCTTCCTATCTCCAGCCCTGTAAATTAATACATGCACATATATACTTAGATGCCTTTAGGTTAGTAAGGAAATACCTTCACTCCAGCTATCTCAATCATAAACATAGCTGCTCCGAGAACATGGCCCGCGTGATAACACCAGAATTTGATTCCCGCCACCTCTTTTACTTCATGGAAATTGATAGTCTCGATTTTGTCCATACTTTCTTCCAGATCCGTCTCAGTATACAACATGTCATCCGCTGAAATGTTGCTAGGGAAGACAATTTAAAAAACACCACTGTATTCAACAGCTTCTCAGATCACTTTAAAGGAATATAAAGGATTAACTGAAGGTGGTTTGAAGTGAAAATACAACACTGGTGTGTGTGTGGAGGGATAGTAAGTTTATCATTTTACAGTAATTTTCTCCTGCAGTTTCAGAAGTTGGACTCACCTAACTTTGACATAATCTGATAGAAGCCACCTATAAATTGCTTTTGTAGCATGAGTCATAAAGGTTCTTCCTTTAAAGCTTGTCTTCTGCAGGAACCACGGCAATGCCCCACAGTGATCCAAATGGAAACTGGAAGAAGCAAATGAAGATGACGTCTTAGAAGCAACAAGAACACACGAGCTCTACGTAGACCTAGATTATGGGTTCCACCCATACACAAGGAATAACCTGCTGCTACTGAACACTTCAGCATCACCAGAGGTAATGAACATTTAACATTTTGAATTGCAAACGTTCAGCATATTCTCATACCAAGTCCCAGCCCTATAAGTAAACTCACAGAACTTACTAGCCTTAAGGATGCTTCATGGACGGCTAGTTATGGAGTCTATAGGTCTCCTACTACAGCAACCTTACTGGACTGAGGATGTAGTAATGGTCCACTCACTTTCCTCTTTCATCAGACCCCCACCTGCTCATCTATGTGTGTATCTCTTTGTTGTTTGCAGCTGCCGGTTTAGTAATGAAATCTACGCGGTCACTTACTGGCTTATCAAGAGCAGGTCAATCTCAGCTGGATCTATCAAATCAATGTAAGGAAGGGCGTCCATTCCTTCGAGGCCAGGGTGGATTCCACAGTCCAGCTGGAAAAAAAACACATCCGTCAATCCAAGGGTTTGCCAGATATGATCTTTCACCTAAGCAACCCAGTCTACAGTATAGCACATGCAAGTTACTTTAACTTATCAATAAACTAAGCCAGTTATTATAAATCGATAACTTCTCTGAATGGCATATTAGTAAAGTCCATATACTTAATGGTAATAAATAGTTTACACTACAGTCTTAGAGATGACTCAAATGCTGTATCTCCATATGAAGATGGTACAGTAAAAGCAAAATACTGCAATAGTCCAGGTAACAGAGTACTTCGGACATATATTAATTATATAGCCAATTATGACTTCAATGAAAGACACAAAAAGTAGTGTTGTCTGTGAAGATTCTCAGTCATCCAGGTGAGTTTATCTGGAAGTTGAGTCATGGCTACTGGACATGCACTAGCTGTATTCATAAGATGGAGGACTTGCGCTAGCTATATTCAGACCGATGAAGCTGTTTGGATGAACAGCGAAACGTTTCTATCTCTCAAAAAAGAAGTCCAGTAGCCATGACTCAGCTTCCAGAAAAGTAGTGTTTTTAACTAGTGTGTGAAAATGCAGGATGTGTGCAACTGTCTAACTTGGAAAGCTGTGATTTTAAGCAGGGGGTCCATAAAAATGATGATGTTTATTTATTGCAATAGGAAAATCCAATATTTCCATCAGAGATTTTTGAAAATCAGTTTTAAAATGTTAGTATAAAATAATAACCTCCTTTCAGAAAATCAGCTATGTATATCTGGCTTTACTGCCACCCCTGCAACACGCTCTGGACAAAGGCGACAAAGGGAGAGCTGGGTCAAATTTCCACTTGGACCACTGGCAGGAAAGTCCGAGGTTACACTTGGTAAATGGACCCAACAAAGTGGGGAGACTTGACTATATTTGTAATGTCAGGGACACCATCCAATTAATGGGTGTGGGTGTGGAAAGAGTTCATCCATCCGCACCCAATCCAATACCAAATACACTTGCTATAACTTTTTATACTGCACAAATGCATTGAGGATTTGCACTCATCCATGGTTGTTATCGAACAAAATGTTAAGCTGCTTCCCAATAATCACTTTAGTTCAAAATGATATTTGCGAGGGCATAAATGAGTAAGGGAGAGGAGAAGATGCACTTAAAAAGTTAGAAGATATCCGACTGAACTCTGAACCAGATGATTGTACTGTATAAGAAAAAAATATTGGAGTTAGCTATGGTGCAATGCAGACGTGCATTAGATTAAAAGTAAGATTTCAAAGGAGGGTGCCACTAAAATCTGGAAATAACCAAATAAGACACCATTCTTCTCACATACTCCAAACTTTCCTTCAGTGTTTATCAGAGTGGATAAACATCACTGATTTTTTTAAATTTTAGTAAGTGTAAATCATGATTTAAGTTTTTAATTTTTTTTTATTTCAATAATCAAAAATCTAGTTTTTATCATTTAAATAGTGATTTAAATCAGATCCACCCTGTTTTATGGATGCACATTAAGTCAACCTTATAATCATATCTAATACAAGATGCTCCCTACAAAACTCTAATCTGCTAAACTAAGCAATTAAAAAAAAAGATTTAAGAACAGCAGCAGAGATGAAACTCAAGAATTAACATTCAAAGTATTGGGCAGACATATGAACGGAAGCAAAAAAAATGTTAACAAGAATTTAGTAAAATGTTTACCATTATCTTCCTTCCTTTAAATTCGAGGATAATACATGATCTCCCTACTTCTTGTCCAGCACCTCTGAAAAAAAGATAGTTAAGAGAACTTACTGAAAACACCACCACCTGACTGAATTTAAAAACAACCAGATGTTGACCGGCCTAGCAAAGAATGTAGCTCAACTTCACAGGCCAGTTTGGTTGACACAAGAAGCCAGGGATTTGTGTGAACCCTGTCTGTGTTCTGCACTGCCTGATTGCTCCCATCTGTAGTAGGAGAAAATAACCCAGGAACCTTCACTGTGTGGTTTGCTTAACAAGTCATCTGAATGCAGGCACAGCTCCTTCTTGGGTTTGATTGTCCCTCAAGAAATCAGAGAAGAATTAAGAATTTGTGTGCAGTTTCCCATCCAGTTAGGAAACAGGGCCTGTGATTACTGTAATTCCTCCTGTCTCTTGTAACCAGAAATTCAGGATTCTCACAGTTCCAGGTCTATTGCCTCCTTCTGATGCTGCGCAGAAGGATATTATGGAAATGGAAAAAGTGCAGAGGAGGGTAACCAGAATGATTAGGGGACTCGAACCCCTTCCTTACCATCTGAGCAGGGCTGTGGAATCAGAGTTGGAGTTGAGGAGTCGGAGGAAATTTTGGGCACCTGGAGTCGGAGTCGGAGTCCGCAAACAATGCACCGACTCCGACTCCTACTAAATTTAGATTGGAATTTTTTTTAAAAAGCAAGTTTAAATGTCCCAATTCACAAAAGTTATAATTAATGACTTCTCTACTGTAAGAAAAAAGACCAATGCATGCAGTGCCTCGCGTAACCGCAAAACGAACACGTTAATCGACCGTGAAGAAGCATGCTTTTCATATGCTTCACTATATGTCATGCAACGCACAATTAGGAGTGGCAATACTTATACATTCCATAGTGTTGTGTTCTGCTGTTATGCAGCGCCCATGAGTAACCTAGCCTCTCATTGATAAGGGATTAAGTAAATATGTTTTTTGTGACACTTGTATAAGTGAAGGGAATGGAGGGTCAATAGTTCAAGACTGAAGCTGGAAACCATTGGAAAAACTGCTGTCATTCAGCTAAGGCTATAAAAACTTGTAAACTCCGATTGTTAGCTTAAACTTTAAACATGACTATGGGATTCTACTAGGGAAATCATGTTTTATAATAAACATTTGCATATTAATACAGAGGAGTCGGATTCGGGGAGTCGGAGTCAGAAGTACAAAAAAACTTAGGAGTCGGAGTCGGAACATTTATCTACCGACTCCACAGCCCTGCATCTGAGGCTGTGACGGCTGGGCCTCTTCACTCTTGAACGACGGCGCCTAAGAGGTGAGCTGATTGAAGTTTATAAAATCATACACGGTGTGGACAAAGTAGATAAGGAAAAGCTGTTTTCCCTATTGCACAACACTAGAACAAAGGGGCACTCCATAAAACTTTTGGGTGCTAGATCCCAAACAAATAAGAGAAAGTATTTTTTCACCCAGAGGATCATTGGTCTATGGAACTCCCTGCCAGAAGAAGTGGTGACAGCTGTCAGCCTTGACAGCTTTAAGAAAGGATTGGACAAGTTCATTGAGAACACGGGTCTCAATGGCTATCATGATGGATGCCTAAGGACAACCTCCGGGTTGGAGAGATAGACAAGATATCTCTCAATGCCATTTACAGGGAATTGTAAGCAGGTGAGGACATCTGCTTGGGAATACCCTGAAGCAAATGGTGAGCCGCTGTGTGAGACAGAATGCTGGATGGGCTGTGGCCTGCTCCAGCAAGACTGTTCTTATGTTCTTATCAGAATTTATGCTACATGATACAAAGGGACCACCATTACTAGACCATCACAAATCCACAGAAGCTTGCTTTCAATCCATATAGATCTTCATCAGACTGGAAAAAATTCCAAAATCCATGACCCTGTATATAGGCGAGGCTTCCCTGCTTAAAGCATATTTCAAAATAACTTCTGCACATTTCAAATTCAGCCTCCGATGGTGCACTTTCCCACCTCCCCACTGCCCCACAATGAAACCCAATTCCAACTGGGCTGGAAATCAAGGTACACAGAATGGAGGCTAACCTGTTATCAGAGAAACAGGGGGAAATTACACACTCGGTAAGCCAAATGCAGCCAAAGTAGCAGTACTACCTAGTGGTGTCCTCCATTTGCAGTCCCACTTGTATGATGTGTCCATTCTAGACCCAACTGAGCTGCAACTCTCGGCTGACTATGTTAGCTGTGGCTGGTGGGAGTTGCAATCCGACAATTTATTTATTTATTTTATTTTAGAGTATTTTTACCCTGCCTTTCTCCTTGAAAAAGGACTCAAGGAAGCTTACAGTAGTGAGGGACAATCTACAGTCCAATACAATTAAGACATATTCAAGTGCTGAGAGCAGGGAATTGAGGGACACCTTATAGCAGGCCTGTCCAACTTTGAACAGGCCAAGGTCTACTTTTTCCAGCCCAAAGTGCCTGAGGGCTACTACACTAATACCTCATCAGTTCCAAGCACATGCTCATAACTAAAAAAATTTGTAAGTAGAGCAGCGGTTTCCCATAGGAATGCATTGAAAACCAATTAATCAGTTCTGGAGGGAACAGATTTCAATGTGCCATGACCCCGCTCAACTGAGACAGTGGGCTGGCAGACCAGAACTTTGCTGGGGCAGTGGTGGTCCTTGGGATGGGGGAGGGATGGGTGGAGAACTTATCCCCTCATTTTTTTTATTGCTGGCCGAGGGGCTACTTTTGAACCCCCCAGTCTACCTGTTGGGCAGGCCTGTCTTACAGCATCAACAGACAACATTACATTAATGAAATCACAAAGTCTATAAACACAAAGTCTATGTGATCATGTACGGTAGATTCATATAAAAGTCACATAATAGGTAGTCCATCATTCAGGGAAAGCTTTCCTGAAGAGAAAGGTCTTTGCATGTGTCACAGAGGCCAGAGCTGGTTTCTCAAGCCTATACTTTGTAAGAGTATAGGGAAGTTTTGTTCTGAACAGAAAACTTGAAGATTAGGACTTTTTTTCTCTAGGTTATTTCTATCTCTCTGCCTGTTACACAACATGATGCTTTTTACTAGACTATTATTACACACCAGTTGCCCATCAAGCCTTACAATATCTGCAGGGCTCCACGCGGCCCATGCCTGGGCAAGGGGGAAATTCAGAGCAATTTAATGACAATCTCCTTGACCATCGGTCACTGTCAAACCAATCTGGGCGCCACGATCTACGTGTCCTGCTTTTCAAACTCTGAAAGACAGCTTCATGTCCCTCTCGCTGCTGTTCACGGCCCCGCTGGAGACTGGTTCGAAGGAACGGAACCTCACGTCCTTGTGGGGTCAATCCGAGTTCGAAGGAACGGAACCTCACGTCCTTGTGGGGTCAATCCGAGTTCGAAGGAACGGAACCTCACGTCCCTGTGGGGTCAATCCGAGTTCGAAGGAACGGAACCTCACGTCCCTGTGGGGTCAATCCGAGTTCGAAGGAACGGAACCTCACGTCCTTGTGGGGTCAATCCGAGTTTGAAGGAACGGAACCTCACGTCCTTGTGGGGTCAATCCGAGTTCGAAGGAACGGAACCTCACGTCCTTGTGGGGTCAATCCGAGTTCGAAGGAACGGAACCTCACGTCCTTGTGGGGTCAATCCGAGTTCGAAGGAACGGAACCTCACGTCCCTGTGGGGTCAATCCGAGTTCGAAGGAACGGAACCTCACGTCCTTGTGGGGTCAATCCGAGTTCGAAGGAACGGAACCTCACGTCCTTGTGGGGTCAATCCGAGTTCGAAGGAACGGAACCTCACGTCCCTGTGGGGTCAATCCGAGTTCGAAGGAACGTAACCTCACGTCCCTGTGGGGTCAATCCGAGTTCGAAGGAACGGAACCTCACGTCCTTGTGGGGTCAATCCGAGTTCGAAGGAACGTAACCTCACATCCTTGTGGGGTCAATCCGAGTTCGAAGGAATGGAACCTCACGTCCTTGTGGGGTCAATCCGAGTTCGAAGGAACGGAACCTCACGTCCTTGTGGGGTCAATCCGAGTTCGAAGGAACGGAACCTCACGTCCTTGTGGGGTCAATCCGAGTTCGAAGGAACGGAACCTCACGTCCCTGTGGGGTCAATCCGAGTTCAAAGGAACATAACCTCACATCCTTGTGGGGTCAATCCGAGTTCGAAGGAATGGAACCTCACGTCCTTGTGGGGTCAATCCGAGTTCGAAGGAACGGAACCTCACGTCCTTGTGGGGTCAATCTGAGTTCGAAGGAACGGAACCTCACGTCCCTGTGGGGTCAATCCGAGTTCGAAGGAACGGAACCTCACGTCCTTGTGGGGTCAATCCGAGTTCGAAGGAACGTAACCTCACGTCCTTGTGGGGTCAATCCGAGTTCGAAGGAACGGAACCTCACGTCCTTGTGGGGTCAATCCGAGTTCGAAGGAACGGAACCTCACGTCCCTGTGGGGTCAATCCGAGTTCGAAGGAACGGAACCTCACGTTCTTGTGGGGTCAATCCGAGTTTGAAGGAACGGAACCTCACGTCCTTGTGGGGTCAATCCGAGTTCGAAGGAACGGAACCTCACGTCCCTGTGGGGTCAATCCGAGTTCGAAGGAACGGAACCTCACGTCCTTGTGGGGTCAATCCGAGTTCGAAGGAACGGAACCTCACGTCCTTGTGGGGTCAATCCGAGTTCGAAGGAACGGAACCTCACGTCCCTGTGGGGTCAATCCGAGTTCGAAGGAACGTAACCTCACGTCCCTGTGGGGTCAATCCGAGTTCGAAGGAACGGAACCTCACGTCCTTGTGGAGTCAATCCGAGTTCAAAGGAACATAACCTCACATCCTTGTGGGGTCAATCCGAGTTCGAAGGAATGGAACCTCACGTCCTTGTGGAGTCAATCCGAGTTCGAAGGAACGGAACCTCACGTCCTTGTGGGGTCAATCCGAGTTCGAAGGAACGGAACCTCACGTCCTTGTGGGGTCAATCCGAGTTCGAAGGAATGGAACCTCACGTCCTTGTGGAGTCAATCCGAGTTCGAAGGAACATAACCTCACATCCTTGTGGGGTCAATCCGAGTTCGAAGGAACGGAACCTCACGTCCTTGTGGAGTCAATCCGAGTTCGAAGGAACGGAACCTCACGTCCTTGTGGGGTCAATCCGAGTTCGAAGGAACGGAACCTCACGTCCTTGTGGGGTCAATCCGAGTTCGAAGGAACGGAACCTCACATCCTTGTGGGGTCAATCCGAGTTCGAAGGAATAGAACCTCACGTCCTTGTGGGGTCAATCCGAGTTCGAAGGAACGTAACCTCACGTCCTTGTGGGGTCAATCCAAGTTCACCCCGACCACGCCCCCTGAACTGCGCTCCAAGCGGGGTGAGAGATTTCCGTCCTGGAGCTCGGGAATCTTTTAAATCCACTTCTCGATCCGTGTTGAAAACCGATTTCAACACGGAGGGAAGTTCAACTCAGTTCAAGGAAGGTCGTGAAGTAACCAATAGAAGATACAATGAAGTTGCTTGCCCATAAACATTTCGTGAGCATGCCTGGCACCCACCCATCTCTATCCTAGCCATTCTGTCCTACCGGGACAGCCTGAAAATCAATTCTCTTCTTGTTCATGATTTCCCTGTAGATTGTTTCAGGATGTTTTCTTACTTCACACAAGTAGGGCAGTGGCTATTTATAAGCCCAATACAAAATGAGATTTTTAAAGTAAGGATGAATGTTCTGGCGTGATGCAACTAAAATAAGGGGTCGAAAGAATTCCACCCATCCAGGATTACAGCGATTCATGTCCGTTGAGGCATACACTAAATTAATATGGATAAATACTGTAAAAGGCCCTACGTTTTAAGCACAAAGAGTGCTGTCCATGTCTAGGGCCGGACAACAGTGACAGGAAGGATTTGTGGATGACTGTGCAATAAAAATGTAGCACAACCTTCTTATATCAAAGACCTTGTCTAGACTAAGATAATAGTGTAATCCTGCCATGAACCTAATGATTATCCATCCGTTTAGCTTAGCCACATAGAAATACAATGTGATTTAGGAGAAGAAATTTCATTTATTACAATGAAGCATAATGATGGCAGTGACAAAAGCTAGTGAAATGCCAGAAAAACAGAAAAAGACCTGCAGTATTTTATTTCTAAAAGGAAATGATGATCTAACAGGATCTGTGCTGATAATTGTTTGTCACGTGACTTCTCATTTAGGGCAACACTGAGGAATTAGAGACCTCCAGGACTTGCAGACTAAAGGTGACGGCTTCCTTTATTGGGTCAATGCATCCAAAGCTATGTTTTTCTATTTTCCTACTCCCACCATGTTTCCCAGAGTTACTTTTTCCCCCAGTGATTCCTTGTTGTTGTTGTGGCATGTCCAAGGCACACTGGCCGTAGTTGTTTTGGCTTCTATTGAAAATTTAGACCTGATTTGCTCTACAGTACTTAGTTGTCATTCTGGCCCAAGATACTTGTAAAACCCTTCTCCAAAAGAAAATTTCAAATGAATAAATCTTTTCTACTGCTAGCTCTTTTCACTGTCAAATTTCCACATGCATACATACTACTCAAGAATATCACAGTCAATGATTCTGGCCATGGTCTCCAGTGATGCATCCTTATACTTCTTATACTATAAAGAAAAGCAAGTACAAGGAATGGAAAAATGGGAAATACACCAAAGAGGAATATAAGCAAACAGCTAATATATGCAGGGGGGTGGTGGTAAAAAAAAAAAAAGCTAAAGCGCAAAACGAACTTAGACTTGCCAGAGAGATTAAAGATAGTAAAAAGGGTTTCTTTAGTTATGTCCGCAGCAAAAGGAAAAATAAGGAAATGATAGGCTCTCTGCGTGGAGAGGATAACCAGTTACTAACAGGAGACAAGGAAAAGTCAGAACTACTCAACACCTTTTTTTGCCTCTGTTTCCTCCAAAAGGGAAGAAAGAGATCTGCTGGGACAAAGAGTAGATGAGGTAGGATGGGAATTGCAAAATAGAATAGGTCGGGAGGTAGTACAGGAACATCTGGAAACATTAAATGAATTTAAGTCTCCTGGGCCAGATGAATTACACCCAAGGATATTAAAAGAACTGGCAGAAGTAATTTCCAAACCATTGGCAATAATCTTTGAGAAGTCCTGGAGAACAGGGGAAGTCCCCATCGACTGGAGGAGGGCTAATGTTGTCCCCATCTTCAAAAAGGGGAAAAAAGAGGACCCAAATAATTACCGCCCAGTCAGCTTGACTTCAATTCATGAAAAGATCCTAGAGCAGATTATTAAACAGTCAGTCTGCAATTATTTAACAAACAATGCTGCCATTACAAGAAGTCAACACGGGTATCTTAAAAACAAGTCATGCCAGACTAATTTGATCTCTTTCTTTGATAGAATTACAGGCCTAGTGGATGAGGGAAATGCTGTGGATATTGTTTATCTGGACTTTAGTAAGGCCTTCAATAAGGTTCCCCATTATATTCTTGCTAAGAAGTTAGTAGAAAGTGGGATAGATAGTGCTACTGTCAGGTGGATTTGTAATTGGTTGACTGATCGCACCCAAAGGGTGACCATAAATGGCCTCTCTTCAGCTTAGAGAGACGTGACCAGTGGGGTGTCCCAGGGTTCTGTTCTGGGTCCAGTGCTGTTCAATATCTTTATTAATGACTTGGAGGAAGGAATAGAGAGTATGCTAATTAAATTTGCAGATGATACCAAATTGGGAGGGGTTGCTAATTCCCTGGAAGATAAGATGAAAATCCAAAAAGACCTTGACAGATTAGGGTGCTGTACCAAAGCTAACGGAATGGATTTCAACAGAGGGAAATGTAGGGTGCTACATCTAGGTAAAAAAAATAAATTGCAGAGTTATAGGATGGGGGATACTTGGCTGGAGAATAGTACCTGTGAAAGGGGTCTGGGAGTTTTGGTGGACCACAAATTGAACATGAGTCAACAGTGTGTTGCGGCGGCCAGGAAAGTCAATGCGATTCTTGGTTGCATCAACAGAACCATCGTGTCTAGATCAAGGGAAGTGATAGTGCCACTCTATTCTGCTCTGGTCAGACCCCACCTGGAGTATTGTGTCCAGTTCTGGGTGCCTCAATTTAAAAAGGATGTTGACAACCTCGAGCGGGTGCAGAGGAGGGCAATCAGGATGATTGAGGGTCTGGAGGAAATGTCTTATGAGAAACGGCTTAGGGAACTGGGAATGTTTAGCCTTTCAAAAAGAAGACTGAGAGGGGATATGATGGCTATGTTTAAATATTTGAAAGGATGTCATATTGAAGAGGGAACAGGTTTGTTTTCCATGGCTTCAGAGACTAGGACTCGGGGCAATGGTTTCAAACTACAGGAAAAGAGATTCCATTTGAACATTAGGAAGAACTTCATGACAGTTAGAGCTGTTCAGCAGTGGAATATGCTGCCACGGAGGGTGGTGGAGTCTCCTTCTGTGGAGGTTTTTAAGCAGAGGCTGGATGGCCATCTGTCGGAAATATTGTGATGGGGTTCCTGCATGGCAGGGGGTTGGACTAGATGGCCCTTGAGGTCTCTTCCAACTCTATGATTCTAGGGATGTTTTCTACCTCCTTCGTAAGTGCCACCCCAAATCTCTGTCTCCTCCTGTCCTGGCTGTAGCATCCAATTAGGGTGACAATAGAACCAGGGTCAAGAAAATCTTTAGCTATTTGAACTTCTCCGTTGTCAGCATTAAATTTATGCCAGTCTCCTATAGTTATGATTTCTGCCCTTGTAATGTTTATCTTTGTTCATAATTTGGCTTTCTTCTTTAAGTTCAACCTCCAGTTTTTTTTCAACTTACTCTTGTTTTTCTGTCAGTAATTTGATATTGGCAACATCATAAACTACTGATAGCCAGAATCGGATAGATGACTTACTCTGTTGTAACAGCAGTGGAGTAAACTGCAGGAGCATATTATGATAGTTGCTGAGTTGCTGCTTATATCTGTCAGTGTGCACTATGTCTTGATACTGACACAAAATTTTGCTGGGTCTTCTACCCAATTGTAATCCTCCATTTGAGATGAATCCAGCTTTCTATATATGGACTGCATATAGACTGAACAGATATGGAAATAATGCACCCTTTTCTGGTACCTTTTCCAAAGAAAACCCTTATCCCCACTCCCCACCCCCCACCCCATAGTCTTCCCTAATAATAGCAGCATTTTATTTGGAGTATAAATCAGACATCAGAACACAACACTACACCAATTTGTCTTACAAAGGCCCACAACTTTTCAAGAGCCACATAATTAAGGGCTTTGCTGCATTTTATGCAACACCCAGTGCCTTACATAAGAACATAAGAGCTGTGCTGGATCAGGCCAAAGGCCCATCTAGTCCAGCTTCCTGTATCTCACTGTGGCCCCACCAGATGCCTCTGGGAGCGCATGAGACTAGATATCTGTCTTCTGCTACCGCTCCCCTCCATCTGGCCCTTGAAGTGCCCCAGTTTTAAGCCTGGAGAAGACACAAATCCCCATCATGGTTAGTAACCTATGATGGACTTTTCATCCAGGAATCTGTCCAATCCCCTTTTGAAGGCATCAAGGCCAGGTGCCATCACCACCTTCTGTGGCAGGGAGTTCCACAGACTAACAATGCGCTGGGTGAAAGAATATTTTCTTTTGTCTGTTCTTACTCTCCCAGCCCTCAATTTGAGTGTATGTCCTCTAGTTCTGGTATTTTGTGAGAGGGAGAAGAGCTTCCCTCGATCCACTTTACTCATGCCCTGCATTATTATGTACGTCTCAATCATATCCCCCCTCAGGCGCCTTTTTTCCAGACGAAAGAGCCCCAAATGTTTTAGCCTTTCCTCATAAGGGAGGTGCCCCAGCCCAGAATCATTTTAGTCGCTCTCTTCTGCACCTTTTCCAGTTCCACTATGTCTTTCTTGAGATGCGGTGACCAGAATTGTACACAATACTCCAGGTGCTGCCTTACTATCATTTTGTATATTGGCATTATAATGTTCCTTGTGAAATTATTTGGTATGCTCCAGTAGGCAATGTCAGTATGAAGAGCTGGTGCAAAATGACGGATATAAGCAGCAACTCAGCAACTATCATAATACGGCCCTGCAGTTCACTCCACTGCTGTTTCTACAGAGTAAGTCATCTATCTGATTCTGGCTATCAGTAGTTTAAGATGTTGCCAATATCAAATTACTGACAGAAAAACAAGAGTTAGTTAAAGAAACTAGTGGCTGAAGTTAAAGAAGAAAGCCAAATTATGGCCAAAGATAAACAACACAAGGGCAGAAATCATAACTATAGGAGACTGGTGTAAATTTAGTGCTTTGGCCTCTTTTCTTTGGGACTGGAGTATCTGCTGAAGTGTGCCATTTGGCAGGTCAAGGGGCAGATCCCATGAAACAGCTGCACACTGGCCCTCAAAAACTTCCAGGAAGGCAGTCCTGTGGTTCTGCAAGAAAAGCCAAACAGCCTGGTGGCAACTTTGAGTTGGGATAAAGTGTCATTTGGTATAAGTGTCATGGACACTTTCATTTGGTATAAAGTGTCATGGGCTACAGCCCATTTCACCAACTAAGGTCCATGAAAGCTTGTGCCAGGCAAAACCCAGCAAGTCTTTCAACTGCCTCTTAATTGTATTGGTCCCCATTGGATGCCTTTAAAATGGTCTTGAGGTTTCAGGATGCTTCTGTCCAGGTGCCTTGCAAGGCCCTTACCAGACCCCCCCCTCCTTCAGCTGTACTTGAAGGCAAATAGGAGACTATCTCTTGGGCTGAAAGGCTTTCAACTGCCCCCCTAAGGGAGGTGAAGACTACATAGCCCATGTTCTTCCCCTGCCTGCAGCACCAGGTGGCAGGGAAGGACAACACCGCCCACTGGTTAATAAATACTTTATTTATTTATTTATTTATTTATTTATTTATTATACTTATTGACTGCCCAGTTTTCCCATAGGGAACTCTGGGCGGTGTACAACACGTCACCAAACAGCAACAACAGCCCAACTACAACCCCCAATACATACCCAAATACAAAAACATAATATAAGACAAACATAATACAGTACAAGTCAATATGCAAATATAATATACCGTCACTAAAAAATAATAATAATAACCAAACAAAATAGACCAAGCACCACCCACCAAACAAGTAAATAAATCCAGGTAGCTCAGGGAAGAACACACACACACACACACAAACTACAGACTCGAGCTTCTTCTCTCCGAGACAGACCCCCCCACCCCGAGGCCACTTCTGTCTCCAAGGGGCCCCGATTCTGCACGGAGGTGCTCAGGCCTGGGGAAACCCCCCCACACACACACACGCACACACACACGGTAACGGAGGCACGGGGTCCTCAAGGCTTTCTTCTTCCCGTTAACTGTCCTGGTGAAATGTTTTGGAGCTTGGGGGTAATTTCGGAAGGGCTTGTTTCTTGTTGTGCTTTTAAATTCTCCTGCTCGCCTGGGCGGCCGAAGGACCCGCCTCAAGGAACCGAACCGGACTTGGCGAGGGCAGGAAGGCTGGGTGGGGGGGGGAAGGAAGCTGGGGGGGGGCCCCCACCCCCCCACCCCCCGCGGACTCGCCTCCCCAGGGAGGCAAACGGGAGGCCCACGGAGGGGGTGGGGGCGGATGATGATGATGATGAGGAGGAGGAGGAGGATGGGCGGGTGTGTGTATGATGAGGGAGACACCAGGAGCGCCAGCGCCGCCGCCGCCACTCACAGGGGCCGGATGAGGAGCTGGTCGCTCTCCTCGGCCGGGACGAAGGCCTCGGTCCGCCTCCTCGCCGACATCCTTCTTCCCGGGAGGCAAAAGAAGCAGGAGCCGCGAAGCCTCACCACCGCCGCCGGAAGTGCCCGCCCGGCACCCGTAACTTCCCGCATCCGGGAGGACGCCCTGCGCTGACCTCACTTCCGGTTCAGCCCCTCCGCCGCGCGGAAAGCGCCGCCCGCCCGCCCGCCCGAGAGCATAGACGTCGCGGGAATTCCTAGAGCGGGAGGAAGGGGGGGGTGAGTGAGTGAGTGGGCGGGCGGGTGGGCGGGGGTAAACCTGACAGGGCGGAACCTCTCTGCCGGGATTGGTTTCTCCCCGGATGGAGGGGAAAAAGAGGTGGGAGGAAAAAGGGTTCCCCCCCTCCCTTCCTGGATTCCGACCTCTTCCCCCCGCTGAGGTTCATGGGAAGGAGAGGGACTTTGCAAGGAAAGGGGCGGAGTCAGTCCCAGGAAAGGGGCGGGGCTTCGGGAGCCGCCTCGAGCCAGAGCGAAGCGCCCGGACAGGGAGTCCTGGGGAGGAACGTCACCTGTTGGATGCCTGCCTGCTGTGGACGGGGGGGGGGGGATTCCGGGATGAAGAGGCAGAGATCAGAATAGGGTAGCCATGATAGGCTTGGGTCCCCCAGTCCTTGGAGAAATACCTTCTTCGCCCATTGCAGGGCTGCACGGTGGAGGTCCAATCTCCTAGGTTAAATCCATACATTATTTTAATGCTAGATTTCAACCTCCAATTTAAAAGCAATAATAACATACCTGCAGTTTTTTTTGTTTCTGTGGGTCCTATGGCCCTGGGAGCAGTGCAGCAAGCAGGTTTTTCTTTTATAGGTCATTTTTTTTTTGGGGGGGGGCACGGTCTTGGTAGAAAATGTTCAGGAAAGGGAAGAAACGGCACAGCAGCAGCAGTTCCCAGAGCAGTGAAATCAGCACTAAAAGCAAGGTAAGATTCACTTGTTGGCTGTGCTCCTAGAAAGCAAAAGCCGTGCATTGAAATGGCTTCAGTCCGGGTGCTGTCTGCAAACTGAATTCAGAGTGTATTGTTTGAGTCTATCAGCTCTTACACACTGGTAGGAGGTATATACAGTTGAGCCAGCATTTCTTTGCCCAAGCTTCACTCAAAATGTGAATACAGTGGAAGCTCGTATAACAAACGGTTTGTATAACATAAAATTTGTACAACATAAAAAATTCCAGCGATAGGGGAAATTTGCTTAACAGAATCGCCTATGGGGCGAATCCGTACAACAGTGATGGCGAACCTTTTAGAGACCGAGTGCCCAAACTGCAATTCAAAGCCCACTAATTTTTTTTGCAAATTGCCAATACAGTAATTTAACCTGTATACAGGTGGCTATGAAGGGGCGATGTTGGGTGCCCACAGAAAGGGCTCCGAGTGCCACCTTTGGCACCCACGCCATAGGTTCGCCATCACTGCTGTACAACATAAAAATTGTCACGATTAGGGGTTACTCCGTTTTCAATGCATTCCTATGGGACATTTGTATAAAGGAGCATTCGCTTAACAGAATTTCATTTGGAAAGAATTAATTCCTTTATACAAGGTACCGCTGTACAGTAATGCTGACATTGCTTGTGTAAAAGGGTTTGATAACAGTACACACTTAGGATCAAATAAGGAATATTTTTGCTTCTAAACAGTACTGGATTCTCTGAGAAACAGTTCATAAATAATGCATAGAACAACACCACAATGGGGGAGAGTTCTTAAAATGTTTTCCATATTAAAGATGTGGATGTACTGCAACCTATACTGTATTATGGTTTGTTTATTATGGATTTATTTCTATATTATGTTTTTGACGTTGACTGATGTCATGTTGATCTTTTACAAAACAAAGCTGCTCATCACGCAGGATTTAGAGCTGGGGGGGGGATGAAAATCTTAATTTTTCCATTTCCCAATGGATTTTCATTCTCTCTTATTGTGACAGTTTGTGAGTCTTCTTTCAACCAAGACATTAAAATACAGGTGTGAGAGTACCTGTAGCTCATTTCCTGATGTACAGTTTTTAAACAAAGTGTGCAGTAACCAAAGCATGTTTGAAAAATGTGTGTGTGGTTTGTGTTTATGAACTTCCCCCAAATCCATGACAAACTTTACAGGTTCTGAGGCAAGATGTGTCTTAAGCCGTTATCTTGGATGGTGAGAAACTGGAATTCCTGTCAGGAAGTGTGAATCTAGCATCCCTCTTTAGAACAGGGGTCCTCAAGCGTTTTAAACAGGGGGCCAGTTCACTGTCCCTCAGACACTGTTGGGGACCAGACCATTCCAACAAAACCCAGCAGGCGCTTGCCGCTGCTTTATGAGCCCCCCCCCCCCCCGCACAAGTCTCCTGGATCCCACCCCACCCCCTCACATTTCTTTTACCTGTGCCAGGTTGGGTAGGGTGGTCTTTGCTTGCAGAGGGGGCACCCAATCACCCCTGGCACAGCACTCTGCCGCTTGCCTGTGGGGAGGTTTCCTCCCCCAAACACTTGGCCCCGAGGCCTAGCGGACCTAACCAGGCCCTATGGCCTAGCCCAGGCCTGCCCAAACTTCGGCCCTCCTGATGTTTTGGACTACAGCTCCCAGAATTCTAAGCTTAGATTGCCAATGGCAAAGGACTGTGGGAGTTGCAGTCCAAAACATCTGGAGGGCCGAAGTTTGGGCAGGCCTGGCCTAGCCAGAGGCCCAGCCTGGACTGCGCCACTCACCTGGTGGCCTGTGCCCATCCTGCGGCTTCCCTTTATCCGGTTCTGCCTGCCTGTTGGGGGAAATGGAGGGCCTACTGGATACCCTCCGCACCACACCTAGTGCAGCCTGCCCATCCCAATGGGCCCACTGGGAACTGGCAACCCAGGAGTCCCATCAGCTCCCTAACCCCACTAGGCACTAGTGCCCTGACTCTCCTTCCCTCTGGCTGCCCCAGACACTGGGAGCCGCGCTCTGATTACCAAGCCCATCTCTAATCTGACGACTCACTGTTGGCGGCCATTACACAAGCTCAGCAATGGAAGGCAGCGTGGGGTAACTGTGCTGGAAGGAGACGAGCTACACATGAAGAGGGTGGAAGGACGGAGGCCCAGGGAAGTTGAGGGGGTATGACTAGGGTAGCGTGGGTCAAGATGCTACAGAATGGTACATCCCTTCCTCCCGCACTCCAAGAAAGCTGCGTTGGTGGCTGAGGCAGCAGCATGTGTGGCCAGTTTTCAGGTCAAGGGGGGGGGGTCAAGGGGGGTCTGCAATGGCTGGTGGGCCAGATTCAGGACCCTGATGGGCCTGATCCGGTCCCTGGCCATAGTTTGAGGACCCCTGCTTTAGAACAGATTAAAAGTAAATTGTTTAGCAAGTTAATGGAGGACAAATCCTTTCTGCATATTTTTTTAAATGTGTGTACCACTTCTGTTTTGAAAATAGTCCTGAAGAACAGAAGCCTGTTCGATTCCACAGCTTGCACAGCAGTCTGTAGAATAAACAGTTAGACAGTTTCCAAGCTTGCATAAGGAGAGCTCCAGTAATAAATTTGTGCTAGATTGGGAAAACGGGCACACAACAAAACATGTGCAGAACATGAATCTGTCCCCAAAATTCCTAAAACCAGCATGGCTTTATGACTCTAACACATTTTTATTTCTGCTCCTCAGAACTGAGGAAGAGAATTGTTTTCTAGAGATTATTTAACTAGATTAACTGAATAATAATTCCTATTTATTTTTCCTTCCTTAGTCAGTGGACTCCAGTCTTGGAGGGCTTTCAAGATCTAGTACTGTTGCTAGTTTGGATACAGATTCCACAAAAAGTTCAGGTATGAAACGGATTGAGGCCTAAATCAAACTGATAGATTGTGTAATGGGCTGTTGAAAAGAAATAGCAATTTCATTCAAAAGCAGTTGGGTTGAGCAGAGAACATTATTTAACTTTATAAGCAGAAAATAAAAATTTGCAGCCTGTGTGCAGATGTATACATATATTATTTGATAAAAATGATATGAATAGGTAGTTTGTTGTCTTATGTATAGCATTGGAATACAGTAGGACCTCCGTATCTGTGGGATTAATATCCACAGTTTCACTTACCCAGGGTTTGAAAATGTTAAAAATATTAAAAGAGGTTTTTTTTTTAAAAAAAACAAACCTGTTTCCACATGCATTATCAGAACCAGTCAATAGAGGGAGCCAGAGATTGAGCTATGAATATTTGTTAGTGAATAATACATTGCAGGGTCTCTGCTGCACTCTAGTGGCCAGTACTGGTAATGCCTGTGAAAATAATGTCCCCCTTTGCTATGCTATATATCAGTGATGGTGAACCTATGGCATGGGTGCCAAAGATGGCACTCGGAGCCCTTTCTGTGGGCACCCGACATCGCCCCTTCATAGCCACCTCTATACAGGTTAAATTACTGTAGTGACACTTTGCAAAAAATTTACTGGGTTTTGAATTGCAGTTTGGGCACTCGGTCTCTAAAAGGTTCGCCATCACTGCTGTGTGTGTGTATATGTGTGTTTGCTATATATATTATTATATATATTTTATATATATATATTATATATATAGGGACTTGAATTTAACCATCTTCCCCTAGTATTACCATTTTTCAGAATTGACAAGGGACTTGGAACCAATCCCCAGTGGGTATGGGGGTCCTATTGTATTTACTGTTTTTTTGTAGAGTGGCTGTAGCCACTGTGGCCCCAGAGGCATTTCTGTATTATCTTAACTGTAGAAACAAGCGGGGCAGACAGTGCTTTCTTTTGGAACAATCTCTTCATTATGGTTTTTTTTTAATTCACTGATACCCCTCTGACTTCCCACCTCCTGAAAGTTTTATTTCTTTTGCTTGTGTCCAAGGGGATAACGCGGAGTGACAATTATGAAGTAGCAATTGTGATTACTCATATCTTTGTGTCGAACTGCTTGTTGGTGGAATCCCTCTATTCCTGTAGTGTGTTTCTGAGGGGAAAACATATAGCTGCACACCAAAATCCTATGGAGAAGGCTGATTTGTACCTCAAGTGATATCCTTCAAGAACCAACTAGAACTTGTTGACAGAAATTTTACTTCTCCTTGTGGAGTTCAGCAGTAGGGCTAGTCCAGGTTTTTGTTTTTTTGCACTGCACACTTGAAAAAGGATGTAGATAAATACAAACAGATGTGGGGAATGTCAGTAGTAAGTAGGTTTATGAAAAATGAGTTGTGTGAGGAAAGGTTGAAATAATTAGGTATCTTTAGTTCTGAGCTCAAATCCGTGGGAGGGGTTATCCATGAGTTGGTTTTAACGGTTCAGTCTCGAAGCAGTTTCCAGATATTGGAACAACTGAGTTAGAGTAGCTAT
Source organism: Phrynocephalus guinanensis (assembly GCA_037367245.1). Classification (NCBI taxonomy): domain Eukaryota; kingdom Metazoa; phylum Chordata; class Lepidosauria; order Squamata; family Agamidae; genus Phrynocephalus; species Phrynocephalus guinanensis. Next base: position 172,714,748 of record CM074733.1, on the reverse strand, counting down.
TTAATGATTCAGTGAAATACTATGGTTGTTTGCTTGTTTGTTTTTTGCAGGTCAGAGCAATAGTAATTTGGATACCTGTGCAGAATTTAGAGTTAAATATGTTGGTGCCATTGAAAAACTGAAGTTTAACGAGAGCAAGGCGATGGAGAGCCCGCTAGACTTGATCAACTTTATAGATGTGGCACAGGTAAAGCCTTTCCTTGAACCCATTACCTCCAAACTGCATGGGCCCAGCTCATTTTGGGTGTCTTTGTATTGACAGATGCGGTCTTCACAGCCCAACTAGTTTTGTGTTTAAGAAATAATCTCCATTTTCCCAAGTTCTGAGCAGCCACTTTTGATCAGTCTTGGAAGCAGAGATGAAAGGATGGGAAACGGGATGTGTAGACATGAGCTGTGGTACACAACATACCCGTTGTGGAATTCAGACAGATCTGGCTGGGCTCACTTTGTACAGATTTTCAAATTGTCTGCTTTTGCCAAACTGTAGGTTACCTGCTCGTTTCTTAAACAGCAGCAGCATATATAGGATCTGAGAGTGTGGCTATTATAGGAGTACATCTGATGGCTGAACAAAATACTGCAGAAAGCACTAGAGTAATGTATCATCACCAGCCAAAAGCAAATTTTGATCCCCTTTGAAACCAAGTTGAATAGGTTCACTCAATGCAGTCTTGTGGTGAGAGCAGTAATAGGAAAAGGTTAATTAACTTTTCTTTGGGAGCTGTTTCTCACGGGGCCTAGATAGTCAAGTATCACTGGATTACTGTACTTGTTTTGTTTTGTACGTTGCCTTGGAAAACAGTGAGGTTGTCGGTGAAGTGCACCACCCATGATGGTTCTTTGTAACATGAAGGTGTGAAGGTGGGAGTTGAAACTTGCTGTCAGTGGTAGCGATGACAGAAGTGACAGCAGCCGTGTACCAGGATGAGTATTAGTAGATGCACGGGCTATACAGAGATCTGAAGAACTGTCATTAAACTTGGCCCATGTTAGGTTTGCAGACTAAGACTTCAGTTTTCAGTCTCCTTACTGGAAGGTCAGGCTCCCTGAATGTGGGAGGATTTCCCTGAAAGAAAAACGTGGTCAGGATTTTATGATAAAGCCAAGTTTGTTATTTTTGCTCCTGCGAAACGCTTCAGAAGCTTTGGTTTTTGTAGCTTGAATGAGATGTGTAAATAATTGATGTTGGAAGAATATTTCTTGTGGGGTGCAAGATATGCAGCTAAACACACAACATTAAAATGCAATTAAACGTAAAATGACAGGAAAGGACTACTAAGGTGGAACGACTAAAATCCCTACAGAAAGGGAAAAGAATAGCATCTTCCATCAAAAGCAGCCATTTCTGACGTCTCCCCAGTTGTCCAAAGCTGGTCCAAAAAGAAAAGCCTTTTCCTCCCGGCGGGATAGCAGGCCAAACACAATAATAAAAATAAAACTACAATAAGAGTTATCTGGGAAGATGGTGGGACAAAATAAAAAAAATTAAATTAAAAGTTGCCAGAGGCCTCTTACAGACATATGGGTTGCCGTGGAGTCTGCTTGATGTAGTGGCCTCCATAGCCGTGGAACTGACCTGGAGTTGGCACTCTTCAACCAGTCCTTATAGCCAGCAGTTTAAATAACCCGCATGCACCCACAGTGCTTTTGCCGCTGGTAACTCTTCACTGCCAGTAATGTTAGTTCACGTGCCTCCTGCTTCACTCAGGAGACTTCGAAAGGGAAGGAGTTACAGTGTCAGCTGTTGTTGGTGACATTTTCCAGTGACCATAGTAGGGTGGTCAGCCATGTGCTAGCAGGACCTTTCATCAGACAAGTTCTTCTAATTAGACGCTGACCGGGAACATTGCCAGTCAAAGTTACAAGCCTGTATTTCCATTTCCTCGCTCACTCTCTAGATCAGTGTTTTTCAACCTTTTTTGGGCCAAGGCACACTTGGCTCATGAAAAAAATCACGAGGCACACCACCATTAGAAAATGTTTAAAAAATTAACTCTGTGCCTATATTGACTATATATAAACAGTAGAAGAATAAACCTTTAAGTGGAAAAACAACACACCTCCGAACAAAGGCAGCCTCCCCTAACGGGGGCATCGGTAGAGAAGTCAGGACCCAGCAGTGAGAGCCCACCCTTGCCCCGTCCCTACAAGACAACGGGGAAGAGCCCACCCCTCTTAAGGAAGAGGTTTCAGAGCATGGGGGCCACCCCTGGGAAGGCCCTGCTGCTGCTGCTGCTGCTGCTGACAACGAGCGGCCTGGTTGGCCTTCCCACCGGGTGGAGCTTGCCTTCGGGCCCAAGGCCTCCGCCGTCCCGCCCGTAGATTGGGGAGGCGGCGGCGGCGGCGGCGGAGGAGGAGGAGGAGGAGGAGGGGGCGGGTGGGGGGGGCGAGTTTCACCTCCTGGGTCTCGCCGATGGCGAGGGACCACCGCGGCCACCTGCCTCTGGAGCGGCGACTGGGCTCCTCCTGGCTCCCCAAACCTCCCACCCAGCAGGATGAGGCCGAAGCCCCTGCCCTGCCTGGGAACCCCAAGGGCCCACCGGGGGGTAGGGGGGTGGGGGTGGGGTTGGGGGCTCCCCTTCCGACCGAGGGGCCCCGATCCCTGGCCTAAAAGGAGGGAAGGGAAGGAAGGAAGGAGGGGGCCCTCCCTCCCCCCCCAGCCCGCGTGCCTGGAGGCTCACCCGGGCGGGCCAGTGCGGGTAGCCCTTCATCTTGGCGAAGACCAGGTCGCCACACTTGTACTCGCGCTTTGGAGCCAGTGACCTCCTCCTCCTCCTCTGCCCCGGGGCCTCCGGCTCCTCTTTCGGCTCCGGCCGCATGGCCCTGGCCCTGCCACCGCCTCCGCCTGCTGCTCCTGGTGGTGGGGCTGCTTCCTCCTCCGCGGCCCGACCGAGAGAGCGCCTGCTCGCCGCCGCCGCCCGCTCGGGTTCCTTCCGGCCGGCCTGGCCAGCAGCGAGGAGGAGGAGGAGGAGGAGGAGGAGGAAGAAAGCGACTCGACCGAGGGAGGAGGCGGAGGAAGAGCAAGGGGGCGGCCAGCGACGGCGAAAGAGCTTAGGCGGGCGCGGGGGCGGAGGGTCGGGCCAGGGGGCTTTTCTTTGCCGCCGCCCAAGGCCGTCCCGGGGCTCTCTCGGCTCCCGCCTCTCCACAGACGGACTCCGTCGAGCCCAGCCCGCCCTCCAGGCCCCGAGGAGGGCCGGTCCGCATCGCCGCCCCGCAGCTCCTCCTCCTCCACGCGGGCGAGGTGAGAGGAACCCCCGGAGGTGGCCAGCAGGCAGGAGGGCGCAACGGCGGGAGGAAAAGGCAGCCTAGAGCTCCCCCCACTCTTTCCCTAGTCATTCAAATGGGGGTGCGGCTGTTGCTGTGCCTGGGGCGGGGGGCTCCTACCTGGCTCGGTTGTCTCCTGGCTCTCTTGGTCAGCCTCCTCCTCCTCCTCCTCCTTTTGAGTTCTCCTTCCCGCCCACGGCCAGCCTTTCCTTGGCGCGCGCAAAGCAAAGCACGCCGGGAAAGGTAGTCCGGTTTTTACACAACCGCTGCCTTGCTGGTGTGGGAAGAATTTTTCCACGGCACACCAGCCAAGGTCCAACGGCACAGCAGTGTGCCGCGGAACAGCGGTTGAAAAACGCTGCTCTAGATGTCTTCAGCTTTTTTGAGTGGGCCTGTTTGGGTCCTGGAAATACCAGATCCAATGCAGTAAAACTAGAGCCCAAGTTAGTCATTCAAATTTTTGCCCTGGGACAGTTTTCTGTTGGGTTCATTGAGTTGCACAGTTCAAGAGGGTGTTTTTTATCTTGGACAACCCCCCCCACCCAAAATGGTCTCCATCCTCACATTCATTACCCCCTGATTTTGCATGTCTCTGTCATCAATTAACATTTGTTGGTGTGGCCAGGCATTGTGCGATGACTGGTTTTTAATACATTTGTTTTGTTTGCAATGACTGGTTTTTAATACATTTGTTTTGTTTTCATTCAGAGTATGATTGCATTAGTGACCGTTATTTCTTGTAATAAAAAGCAGTATACAAATTCAATGGGAGAAAAACCATCTTGACAGCCACTTAATAGGGAGCATCTGGCCTTTTGTGGATTATGCCCTCAAGTACACTTTTTTCTTGAATGTCCATGAGGTATGCAATATCAATCCCCCCCCCCGCAAAAAAAACCCATGAACATGGAAGTCAAGCTATTATCGGCGTAGTTTTATTGCCTTCCCTTCTGTGGACACTTTCTTACATGTTCCATATGAGCATAACCGATTCAGCGTTGTTGAAAACTTGACATAAAGGACAATCTATTGAATTTTCAGGTCCTTACTCTGATGAAATACTTCTGAGATAAACATTTTGGCAGCTTGTTCATATCACTATACTGTTGCCACAAAGTTTTCATGTACACATATTAGACAAAGAAGATAGATGGTTTGAGAGAGGAGCAAGGGAAGCCATTCATGTGAGCATCGAAACCCCCTCCCTCAACAGAGCTGGTGGCCTCAGGCATAGTCTATCTGCTACTTATGAGGCTGTGCTTTCAACAATACCTAGACAAATCAAAAAGCCTTCACCACCAAGGCCACAGCTAACGACCCATTCTTGATAGATTTCAGTACCTTAGGCCATTGTTCACCTTAAGGCTATGGATACTATTGTCTCCCTAACGAGCCTATTCAGGCCATTGTTCATCTTATGAGCCTAATTCAGACCAGGGTGACAAGAGGTCAAAGCTGACTGACTATAAGATGGAGGACTCGCACTAGCTGTATTCAGACTGATGAAGCTGTTTGGATGAGCAGCGAAACGTTTCTATCTCTCAAAAAGGAGTCCAGTAGCCATGACTCAACTTCCAGATTTTCATCAAGCCGTTCACGTTCTTTGATGGTTAAGGGTTAATATTTAATTGGCAAAATCCGATGGTTAGGCCAAAGTCAGGTGGAGCCGCTGAATGAATAGTTTCATGGATTCAGTTAGTCTAATCGGGATCAACTGTTGGATTTGGGCCGGTGGATCTCCAGTAAAGGTCATTGTAAGGAATAGGCTGCATTGCTAAACTGTTGAAAGACTATATGTTCAGTGACTTAACTGGCAATGCTGGCACTGACATGTGACATTTCCTCTGTTTCTTTCCAAAGCAAGATGGAAAGCTACCTTTCGTTCCAGGGGAAGAAGAATTTGTTATGGGAGTTTCCAAGTACGGCATTAAAGTTACGACTTTGGACCAGTATGTAAGTGATCCGTGGTTTTGAAAGGTGGTGTGGGTTTGTTGTGAATGGCAGGATTTCTCCACTACTGCCCCCCCCCCCAGTGGGTTGGCTTTTTCTGTACACCCTAAATCATGAGCCGGCCACAGCTTCTACCACCAGATTTTCAACTTAAAGTACAGTGCACCGACATCAGGCACCTACAAAGATAGGCACTTTGGGAAGCCTTATTATTTTTTTCCTGGTCACCTATGAATGGCTTTTCAGCTCAGTTCTAACGATTTTATGAAAAAGGCACAGATCAAAACGATTGCCTCCCGCAAAGTTATGAGAAGTATTAAGATACACCCTTCTGGGAAATAGTAAGCCTAGAGAACTAATATCTTTTATTTTAATGTGAACTTCTAAGTCATTGTTGAATTTTCAGGATGTTTTGCACAGGCATGCTCTCTACCTAATTGTCCGCATGATCTGCTATGATGATGGCCTCGGGGCAGGGAAGAGTCTGCTGGCTTTGAAGACCACAGATGCAAACTGTGAAGAATACAACCTTTGGCTATACCAGTGTAATAGTTTGGTAAGGTTCATGCCATGCATTTTTTTTTTTTGAGATAACCCTTCAGACACTCAGACTGACAGAAAGCAATTCGACGTGTGCTACGCTGATTAATGCCCAATGCCACACTTGGCTTGTCATTCCCTTAGCTTGCTTTCTGGATTGCTAGACCAGAGATAAAACCAGGAAAACTTCCAGGAAATTACAGAAGAATACAATGGGGCTGCGTCCTTCTTGGCAATTGATTTATGGCAGCCTTGTCCCCACCTCCCTTATTGTAAATTAACTAGCCTCAAGCATGATAATTATAGGTAGACTGCAATTCTTCCTGCTGAGCTCCAAAACTTTGGCAGCAGATGCAATGGCAATAATGAACAGCAGGGATGTTAACAGTCTGGGATTTTGAAAGTAGCTTGGCCTTAAAAAAAACACAGTGATTTTCTTCATCTCAGTCTTTTGTGGTCTTTGGAAGAGAGTGGTTAAATCCCTGTACTGCAGGTTAAACTGTGCTCACGACCTGGGTTCAATCCCTGGTAGCAGGCTCAAGGTTCACTCAGCCTTCCATCCTTCCGATGTCGGTAAAATGAGTACCCAGCTTGCTGGGGGGGCAATGTGTAGCCTGCACACTGTAATTAAAGAATTGTAAACCGCCCAGAGACTACTTGTAGTGGTATGTGGCGGTATATAAGCAGAACTTTGCTTTGTGTGCAAAACTTTTCAACTTCATGCAACGGAGAATCGTAGCACTTGTGCAGTCAAGATCTGACCTGGAAGAAAGTGGGAAATCAAATCTGGTGCAAAAAGAAGCGGCGACTTAACTGCCATAACTTTGTAGCTGCAGTATATTACGTTTTAAAACACCGAAGCTCGCCCTTTCGTTGTGCTCATAACCCCGCCGGGAAGGGCCCCCCCCTGTGAGATCATGTTTGCACATGCTAGTGAATGGGTTAATCAGTATATCAGAAGGTGGGCTGGACAGGTGTTTAGCACTTCAAAGCCCTGCTTCCTTTGACAGGGGCCCACTTGCAGGCAGTGGCCTGGCTTCTCTACCCCACCGCCTCCAGGTGCTGCCTCTGATTGGACCCCTAACTGGAGGAGGCGGGGCTTTGAAGGACCGAACACCTGTTTGGTCAAGGAACAAACCATCTCTGCAAAATACTGTGAGCAAAGTGGACTGGGTTTGCATTTCAGCACACAGTAATCTCCTGTGTTGGCTATTGCAATTATTCCGCAAAGAAAGAACAGCTGTTCAAAACATGATCCTTTGCTGCCAAACAAGTTTGCTACCCCAGAAGTAACACTGCTTTTTAAAAAAAAATAGCCTGCACCCACGCAGGTGTGTAGGTCACACTTTTAGGTGGATGTCACGGTTTCGCTGATGGTGCTGCAAATGAATATGGTCAAGCTTGAAATTTAAATGATGCAGAACCTGTAACCAGGAGTGAACACTGGCGGCAGGATCAGTTTGGGCTCGAGTTTGAAGAGCAGCCCAAGTGAATTTCCCATGATTCAGAATCAACCTCATTCAAGTTGGCCTGCATGCATTCCTGTTCTGGAAAACAAATGTTTTATGTCTTCTATTGCTTGTCATCATAGATCACCAGACACCCATAACTTTTTGTTAGAAGTCAAGAGGGATGGGCACCATACAAAAAACGACACACTGTTTCATCATTTCGTTAGCAAACGAAACGGGGAAGCAGCATTTCGTTACAAACAAAACGAAACACCTTCCCCCCCCTCTAGAATGAAACGATTAATTTCAGAGAGAAGCTTGAGGAAGCTCCCCTGCATTTCCTCTAGAATGAAAAAAATCATTCTAGAGCAGGGATGGCGAACCTTTTTGGCCCTGAGTGCCCAAACTCAGTGATGGGGACGGTGCCAGTGCCGGTGCCGGGCGGGGGTCAGGATCGGTGACAGTGGGGGGGTGGGGGGGAGAAGGCAGCGGGGTCAGGGTAATCGGAGGCGGTGGTGGGAGGGGCAGGGATGGCAGTGCTGATGGTGGCGGATGCGGAGTTGGTGGTGGCAAGGGTGATGGGGACGACAGCGGCGGCAGTGGGGGGGTCGGGATCAGCGGCCACGTCAGGGTCATCTGCGGCGGTGGGGGCAGCGGGAGGAACTCCCAGAGTCCATCACGCCTCTCCCGGGGGGCCACGTCATCTGCCAGCCGCCTGCAGCCCCCTCGTCAGGTGACCTGGGGGAGGCGGCTGGAGGAAAGGCCCTCAGCGTTCGCCTCCCTCTGGGCTGGCTGGTTAGCTAGCCGGCCGGCCAAGTGAGATACTCTCCATGGCGACGGTGGCATCCGGGCCTCTCCTCTCCTGCCACCGCTTCTTCTCCCCGCCCCTCCCGCCCCTCTCCCGGCCGACCACCCTCCCTCCCTCCCTCCCGGCGGAAGGTGTGTGTGTGTGTGGGGGGAGATGAGAGAGGAGGAGCCCACTGGCTCCGGAGTCGGGGCCGAAGCCGGATTCCCAGCGGTGGTGGCGGCAGAGGGCGGGGGCAGTGGTGGCATGGCGATGGTGACAGCGACAGCAGGGTTGGTCTGGCACGCGACATACTCCCTGCCCCCTCCACAAATTCCTCATGGCTGGTCCAGCGGAAGGGGAAATGGGGGGGGGCAGGGAGCATGTCGCGTGCCAGGCAAAAGCTCTTTGCGTGCCACCTTGGGCACGCGTGCCATAGGTTCGCCATCCCTGTTCTAGAAGAAATGGCAGGGGAGCTTCCTCAAGTTCCTCTCCAAAAGCCCCTGAAATTTGGAAAGATTTGGAGGTTAGAGAGCCAGTGATATCTTGGTAGAGTTAAGATATAATTTCCAAAGTAAATTGTTACATAAGACCCCCGCCCCCCCATTTTCCAACACAGTATTACAGTTCCACAACCACATAGTTCTCTCTTCTGCTTCTGTGTAGAAGACAACCCTCAATTTTAGTCTAACAATTTTAAACAAAATATAGCCTTATACATGGAAAAACACTGTACTTTTGAGAAAAAGAGCCTGCCAAGTTTCAGAAGAACAGTTGCAAGTAGAGATGGGCACGGAATGAACATTTTTTCGTTTTCATTATTTGTTCCATTACGTAACGAAACGACAAATGAAAATTGTGATGAAAATGCAACAAAACGAACAGAACCACAAAAATTGTGGTCATTACGTTTCGTTTCCGTTAATGGTGACGCGCAATGAAATGAGCTGTTTTTAATGTTAAAAAAAGCCCTGGACATCCGTAAAAACGCAGCGATAATTATTTATATTGTCTGATAATACCTACCTGGGGGGTTGGGGTCCTTAAAAGGTGCATTTATGTCTTTTCTCAGATCGCTGTATTTTTTTCCCTTTAAGGGGAGTTAGGGGACATCAACCCAAAATGGCTCCCAGATGCCTAATATTGATTGATTTCTTGGGTATTAAAACACCCTGGACATCTGTAAAAACGCAGCGATAATGCGATAATTATTTGAAATTATTACCTACCAGGGGGTTGGGGTCCTTAAAACATTTGTTTTTGTCTTCTCCCATTCCGATGTCTTTTTCTTTTCCCTTTAAAATGGATGTCGCCACCAGCCACAAAATGGAAGCAAGCCATGTGATGGGATCATGTTCAACCAATAGCATGCCCAGGTTGCAGACTGGGCAGGTCTGGCAGCCACAGAGGGCATAAAAAGCTCTGGCAGCCCCCGTCCTTCTTGCAGTCTCTGGTGGGAGTTAGGGTGGGATTGCTGTCTCTGCAACTCTAGCTTCAGTCCTGCAGCCTCCCTGTGTGCGTGTGTGCTGTGTACCTCTCGGTGAGTACCCTCCCCTGCCCCGCAGTGCAGTCACTCTGCGGCTGCCTTGCACCCTGGGCAACGCCCGCCGCTGCCTTTGCAGCCTCCCTGCGAACCTAGTCTATACTGTGTCTCTGCCAGCATCCATTTTTTTTTGTGTGTGTTTTCCCTCTGGTCTGGGGCGTTGGGGGACACCCGCGCACGGAAATGCTTTAAAAATCGCTCAAAAAAGCGGGTAGAAACGACAAACGAAAAAACGGAAATGAATTTTTTCCAAAAATTCGCGACAAACGGAAACGAACCGAAACGGACCTCTCAACGACAAACGAAAAACTGAAACGCCATTTTTTGATTCATGCCCATCTCTAGTTGCAAGTAATTGTATACAAAAGCATTTGTCCAGTTTGAGGGTGTTCAATATCTTATTTGCCAGACCCATGTTCTTTGTGGACAGTAGCTGTGAAAATGACATATAGTGTGAAGGTGGTTGTCATTAGGAATCTCGTGTTTCAGAAAAGGAGAATTTTCCAAGTTGAGGAAGTTGTTGATTTACGATACACAGACGCTGTCACTCCCTCACTGCTGGTGCTGTCACACACACACACACCCAAAGCCGCTATGGAGGGTGATAACGGAGGCGTTGGTAGGGGCGGCATGGCAGCAGTGGCGGCAGGGGCTAAAGTGGTGGTGGGGATGCAAGCACTGGTGGGGTGGCAGAGCTGGTGGTGGGGACAGAAGCGGTGGTGGATCCCGTGATATAGCGGGATCACGGTATGTGGGCTGTGATGTGGCGGGGGATTGCTGTATCAAGTAATGGGGCAGATACAGTTATCTGAACATCTGGCAGTTTCCAAGAATGCCACACTTCGTTTCAGACCCTTCTGAAGTTGCTTCCTTTGGTCTCTGGTTCAGAATTCAACTGAATCTGAACATGTCATCTCACTGAAGTAATCAGATGATCCTAAAAGACTGAGAACCATTACATGTGGATGAAAGCTAACATTACTTTCCAAAATGCAGGAACAAGCACAAGCTATTTGTAAGGTGTTGTCGACAGCCTTTGACTCTGTATTAACATCCGAGAAGCCCTGAAGGTCTGCAGCTGCACTTCATACTGAGAGGCAGCATCGCTTGCTGTGCCTGCTGCAACGGGAACCCAAGGGAGTCGTCCGCAGCAGATTGGGAATTGCGATTAAAAAAAAGAGAACTGTTTGAGCTCGTTAAAGGATCATTTGAGATTTTACGAAAAATCCTTGTTTTGTGCTATTGAGCTAAGGGCCCAGCTGGTAACATCAGTTATGCTTAATGACCTTCTACAGCGATGTCTGTGTTGAGTAGTAAGCATCACAGATTATCTTTTACTTTTACAGTGTATTTCAATAAATTTGTTTACTTAAGATGCATCTCGCTAGTTACCGTTATGTATGTATGTATGTATGTATGTATGTATGTATGTATGTATGTATGTATGTATGTATGTATGTATGATGTATGTATGTATGTATGTATGTATTAGAGATGGGCACAAAACGAACAATTTTTTCGTTTCCGTTTTTTCATTTTGTTACGTAACAGAACGACAAATGAATTTTGTCTCTAAAATGAAACAAAACGAACAGAAACACCAGAAATTTTGTCGTCCGTTTAGTTTTCGTTACGGCAATACATTGAACTGCTTTAAATGCTAAAAAAAAAAATCACAAAAATTGAAATAAATGGTAACGAAACGGTAATGAAATGAACGAAAACAAAAACGAAATTTTTTCAAAAATTCACGAAAAACGGAAACAAACCAAAACGGGCCCCCAAATGACAGACAAGCCATTTTTTTTATTCGTGCCCATCTCTAGTATGTATGTATGTATGTATGTATGTATGTATGTATGAATGAATGAATGAATGAATGAATGAATGAATGAATGAAGAATTTCATGACAGTTAGAGCTGTTCGGCAGTGGAATATGCTGCCAGTGAGGGTGGTGGAGTCTCCTTCTTTGGAGGTTTTTAAGCAGAGGCTGGATGGCCATCTTTTGGGAGTCCTGTGATGGGGGTTCCTGCATGGCAGGAGGTTGGACTGGATGGCCCTTGAGGTCTCTTCCAACTCTAGGATTCTATGTATGTATATATTTTTATATACATTTCTATGCCACCTGTCTTCCAGATGAACTCGGAGCTGTTTCCATCAGTACAAAGGAAAAATATAACACTATACAGTGGTACCCCGACTTAAGAGCAGCTCGACTTAAGAGCAGAAAACCGTTGGCATTTTTGCTGCCGCCTTACAAATTTTAGATATGGTCTGCTCGACTTACACGTATTTTTTTTTCACTTTTAAATTTTTAAACTTATTTTTTCAATTTTTAGATAGGTATCCCGACTTAAGAGTAGTTCAACTTAAGAGAATGCACTTGGAATGGATTAAATTCGTAAGCTGAGTAGTGATCACAAACCAAACCAAACACAACTACAATAAAAACACCAGCAAGATAATCTCTTTCTAATGGTCCCAGAGGACTTAAATTGTTTTTATTAACAGTCACCAAACACCTGTAAAGATTAAGGTTTTAACAGCTCTCTTAAAGGCAGGCAGGGACTCTGCAAGGCGGATCTCACACGGAAGTTTGTTCCACAACAACGGGGCGGCCAAAGAGAAGGCCCAGTTTCGAGTGACTGTTTTTCGAGCCTCTCTATAAGTGGCCACCGGGAGCGAGAATGCCTGTGAAGCTCTGGTGGGTAGAGCTGCAGCTGATCTTAGGGATCCACCAGGTATTAAGGTCCCAAGCCGTGGAGGGTTTTGTAAGTCAAAACTAGTACGTTGAATCTTATCTGGAATGCAACGGGCAACCAATGCAGGCGGACGAAGACTGGGGTGATGTGGTAGTACCTTCCAGCACCTACCACCTACCTCGGCAAGCCTACCCAGCAGGATACCGTGGTTGATGGTTTCAAAGACCGCAGACATATCAAGGAGAACCAACAAGGCAGAGCAACCCCTGCCAGCCCCCTTAAGGAGGTCATCATGCAGTGCAACCCAGGCAGTTTCAGTCCCATTTAATAAGGCAGGACGGGCAAGGGTTGAAAGGAGAAGCCGCTGGACTGTAACATGCCAGCACCCTGGAGGCCTCAGCTGACGACACAGGCCCAAACTCAACCAGATGAGGAGACCGGGGTGGATGGTGCAGTGCTCAAGGTACTCGGGGACAGATGGGTACAAACGGAATCCAGACTGGTTCAGATGGCCTCAATATAAGATCTAAAAAAGGCTGCGAAAGAGTCACTGGTGAAATTTAATTTACCCTTCATGTACTATCTCTTGTGCAAACATCTCAAGCAATGAATCTTCTAGTTCAGTGGTTCTCAACCTGTGAGTCCCCAGATGTTCCCGGACTGCAACTCCCAGAAACCCGTTCTAGCACAGTGAGTGGTGGAGGCTTCTGGGAGTTACAATCCAGGAACATCTGGGGACCCACAGGTTGAGAACCACAGTTCTAGTTCTAGATCTTCTGACGGGTGCTCTATCCCTTGCACACACGACTCTGCCCCCCCCCCCCAGGTTTCCATCACAACTGGAACCAAAAGAGCTGAAAATAATTGCACGGAGGAGGAGGAGGAGGAGGAGGAGGGTTTCAGCCTGGAGGGAAGTGGAATTGTACACAGGTGCACATATTTGAGGGAACTTGGATCCAAAGTCCATTCACAATTTCTTTAATAACCTTTCTCTTAAAATGGTTCAAGGAGGAATTTACAGTTAAGATTACAGTTGAAGTGATGCGCTTTTAAAATGACTTACAACATGTGATCAAACGTACGTACGTGTGTGTGTGTGTGTGTGTGTGTGTGTGAGAGAGAGAGTGAGAGAGAGAGAGAGAGAGAGAGAGAGAGAGAGAGAGAGAGAGACTTTTTGTATATCTGCACCCAGTAACAGAAAGTCAAAAAGAGGCTTAAAAGTAGTTTATTTTTCCAGTTATGTGACTGGTTTAACAAAAGTAAAATTAAACATGCTCCAATTATAAATCAACGCATCCAGACACTTAAAAATAAGAATCGGTTTAGATTATACAATGCATACAGTTGCTCTGCAACTAAACAACCAAAACCATCACATTGAAAAATTACACACCTCAAGTAGCATTCTGAGCTGCATTTTATGCTCCTTTGAAAAATAATTAACACAGGAATTTTATGTGCTCTCTAATAGTTTGCTAAATATCATCATTCCATGTTGCCAGCTGTGAAAGATGATATGACCTGGAAATTGTAGCTTGAAAATAATTATTTACCAGGGTATCTGACAAGTACGAGTTAGATTGTCAAACAGTGCCTTAAAAAAAACAATGGGTTTTTAAAAGAGTCCATTGCAAGCCTATGGTCGTCACATCGTAGTGCGAGAACAGAGACTCTTGGAAACTTCCAGTGGCCATGATTAAGGTGTTGGCAGAAGACTGGAAGGCTCTCTTAGAAAGATGAGGCATCCTTAGTGACTTGGTCTTTATATGAGCCAGTGTATAAAATCAACAGGCCAAGGATATTTCCAAGTGCTGTTCCGCACCTGATCGCATTTTCAAAGATTCCGTGTCGAAAAAATACTGTACATAAGTGAACTGTGCAAAATAATGTGCCAATTTATTGTCTAGCATTTGCCAGCATTAAGAATGTAAAAAAATAGTGTAAAAAGCCAAACGGAATCCATCAGCATCTGAACAAATGTGTAGTGTGGCAAACTACTTTTCTAATATACATATATATTTTAGTGGGAACTTTGAATATGCAGACTTGAGCTTTGAAGCTTGCAACAAAACTGTTTTTAAAACATTCCAGTTTACTCCCATAAACACGGCAAGTTGGCAACAGCTTGTATTAGCCTGAGTGTCCAGCGTAAGCCAACTGATTTGCAGCCAAACATTTGACAAGTTTTTTCCCCTCAAATGTACCATTTTAGTAAGTAAAAGGGGGGAAATGTGGCATTTTCCTGCCACCCGCTGACAAATATAAATATACCAACCGGGCTTTCCCTGCTTCTGTCTCAACCTGTGGCTAGCCAATATATACATAATTTCTGAGTCAGAAATTCAAAGTTCTCTTGATAAATCTAGAGATACGATAGTCACAAAACTTGTGATCAAAGCCAATGTGACCTGGACATTGATATTCTAAATCTATGCTACCCGTGAACATTCTAGGTAGCATATAGGCAAAATAAAAACCTGTTACAATATCACAATATACAAACATTAAAAGGACATTGCTATGTTTTTGTAATAGTCTATTATCCGTTTGGAATTATGAAAGCTATTCACAATTATTAACAGTGTTAACTACCATGTTCCACAGTACACAGGATATGAGAGTGAATCTGCAAACAGGTACTCAACTGCTTGCAGGGCAGTAGTGTATACCTTAATATAGGAGTATTTGGATCAATATCCTACTACATTGTCCCACCACAATGTGCTTTTAAAAAGAAAATCCACTAGGCGCCATAACCTCTGTTTCCAAAGTCTGTGACAGCTAAATTAAAATTTTAGGAATGCTAAGTCACAGCTAAGCCTATTTGCCAATCGTATTTGTGTGAATTTTTGTTCCCTCAAATATGACCAAAGAATAAAACACGTCAAACGCATACTAGCATAGAAAAAGTATGACATCATATCTACAAAATACCAAGTGGAACAGGTTCCAAGATTTAAAGCTCTAATTATCTACATCAAATTATTAAAATATTTCTTTTGCGGAACGGGGATTCCCCCCCCCCCAACAAGCTTTTGGACAAATAAATACAACTATTTATTTCTTTTTCTATCTGATGGCTGTCTATTATATGTTCTCAGTATTCAAATACTCTGATAAAGTGATTATTCCCTGCTAAGAGATTTTATCCCTGGAGATCGATCCCAAGTGGCAGAACTGTTATTTTTTTCTACCTGCTGCCGAGGTACCAGCAAAGCAGAAAAAAAAATAGCATTTGCTAGATATTCAGCAAGCCTAGTTTCTACCTAGATATATGTTAGTTAATGGTGGAAAACCTAAGGCCTTAGTTGTGTGATTTTTGCAGATGGCATAGGAACTAGGTTTATTCTGGCTGTCTTAAAGAGACGCCCATTGCAGGCATGGACATTAATACTGTGTGGAGGTTGGCAAAGTGTGAGCCTCCCGATGGACTACAACTGCCCAAAACGCCAACAGTCAGGGATGCTGGGGATGGTGGTCCCAATTTTGGAGGGCTGCCCTGTGTTCCTCCGTCACGGCAGTGTTTGAAACACATCCAGGTTTTGCACGAGTCTGTTTAATAGGGGCAACCTTACAACGACTGCTCAAGGTTAAGGCAAGGGAGCGGCATCACTTATTTATTTGCTCTGAGGGCAATATGTGTTTTTAAGACGCAAGCACCAAAACATTAGTGATCGCCTCTCCAGGCTGGGAAAACATGGCAATCCTTGGGATAATTCAGTCCAATTCACTACCCGCAGCAGTGGGGAAAGCGCAAGCTGTCAGAAATGGGCAGGAGTGGACGACCGAAAAGGCCCACCGGTAGGGCCATGGGGGTGAGGGGGTGGGAGCTCTCCAGCCTTTTTACTCAACAGGGTATGTCTCTCTCTCTCTCTCTCTCTGTGTGTGTGTGTGTGTGTGTGGAAAAAGAGAATGAGGTGGGAAAGGACTGTTGATGCGTTCCTGCCTAGCACTCATAAAGCACGGAGATTGGATTTTAGACTTCTCTAAGGTTTTAGAGCCTAAATCAACAGAGAAAGTAGGCTATCAAACCCCATTTGAACTGGCAGAAGAGCATCTGGAAAATACAGCTTGTTTGTTTTTGCACATTAATAGTGTTTTTTTTGGTGCAACCAGTTTTGGCTCCTCAGACTGGGTTCTGCAAGAGTGCAAGTGTTTCTTACACCTAAGGGCGACTAATGTTGATGCATCGGAATCAGTGCAATTTTCGTAACAGGCTTCAGCCGAAGGATCCTACGAGAGCTCCCTTCTGTGGAGAGGGCATCAATGTCCTGTCTGAGTAGACCAGGGGTCCTCAACCTAAGGCCCCGGGGTTGGATGCGGCCCCCCAAGGTCCTGAATCCGGCCCCTGGGACCAATTGCAACCCCCCCACCTACCCCCTGTTTTGTGAGCAAGCCAGCCTCCGCAGCTGCTTTTGGACTGTGATCCGGCCCCCAGTGGTGTCTGGGTGGTGGTGGACCGGCCCGCTGTTTGAAAACTTTGAGGACCCCTGGAGTAGACAGTCACGACCACTCTCGGTCCTCTCTAGCTAGGCATTTGAAAATGAGCATGTTACAAATTAGTGTTATACATTTATAACTTCTAACTATACTTGTCTGAAGAAGTATCTCTTCATTTTTAAAAACTACAGTATTTCTTTTTCACATAGTGGTAGGAATTTCTCTTGGGGTCATTTCTTAGGGGTCTTGTGGGATGTTTGTGTATTGCCACAAAGCAGTCAAACCCTCCCTTCTTAGCACCACTCCCTGGTCGGTACAGCTCATCGAAAACAATGGATGTGGATAAGGATAATAAGGAATCGGCGCACAACATCTCAACTTGATGGCGCCATTTTATATCCTCTCCTTTTGTAGTGTACTGAAAGGACAAACGGTCACTCTTAAAATTGAGTTTTTGATGCGGCTACATTGCCCTGTGATGGTTCTCAAGACACCGTGTGCAAAGAAAGAAGAGAGATGCATTACAAGCTCCCAAATGGGTACAGAAATGCAAAACAGCAGGTGCAGTTGAGCCATTAATTTGTTAGCTGAACTGGTTTCCCTACTTTTAGAAACAAAGAGCCCCATGTTCTGAAATGTCCTTACTTTAATGAGGGCGGAAACTCATGCTGGCTAGGACACTCAGGATATTTAGAAGGGGGGTTTGCTGTCAACATACTTGGACTGAATACCATCTTTTTCTGAGCCAGAGGCTTGCATTTCGGAGTTTTTCAATTCGCCACGAACACATGTGAGCGGATCTGCTGTTTACAAAGCCAACCTTTCCATGGTCTAACGGAAAAATTTGAAGTTTTATCGTGACATTTTTAATAATGCATCAATGACTGTGTATCACTTCATGAAATAGCTTTGCAAAGCCTCTGATTATAGGCAGGGAGCCCGAGTGGAACCTTGTAACGGATCGTTCCTCTACATCTTCAATCG
Organism: Phrynocephalus guinanensis; assembly: GCA_037367245.1. Taxonomy (NCBI): domain Eukaryota; kingdom Metazoa; phylum Chordata; class Lepidosauria; order Squamata; family Agamidae; genus Phrynocephalus; species Phrynocephalus guinanensis. The sequence goes on along the minus strand of CM074733.1, from coordinate 172,697,086 downwards.
ACAATAAAGTGCACAAACGATACAGGGAACGCTCCTTTCCGATCAGGCTCTCCCTCAATGTGTCCAATCTGGAAAACAAACAAACACACCAGTAGCAAACGTGGGGGCCTGTCTGTATTAACCAACATGCAAGAGAAAACTGAACTCCAGTGTATACGTTGTAGCCCCATAACACGGCAGGAAAAAGAAATGGATCCCCAGCTATGAAATTTTAACACCGCCAGTATATAGAATATTAATACAACTCTAATGTATTCCCAATTCTTTCTACCATTTATTTATTTATTTATTAAGCTTATATACTGCCCGTCTTCCCGGAGGAACTCCGTGCGGTTTACAACAAGAAAATACAAACAGAATCAAACAGCAAAATAAAATAATTTAAAAACAAAACAATTAAACCAAAGCAACTGGTAAAATAGCAGATGGCGGGAAAAAGGAAAAAGAAAAAAAATTAAATTAAATTTGGACCGCAAGTCCCACAATCCTTTGCCATTGGCAATCTAACCTTAGAATTCTGGGAATTGTGGTCCAAAATATCAGGAGGGCCGAAGTTTGGATAGGCCTGATCTAAAGCAAAGCTTAACAATAGGCATAATTTTTGTGTGTGTGTTCTCTTGACGGAAGTGAAGATTTGCGGCTACAGAGGAGGGCGACCATGATGGCTGAAGGTCTGGAGGAAATGTCTTATGAGGAACAGCTTAGGGAACTGGGAATGTTTAGCCTTTCAAAAAGAAGGCTGAGGGGGGATAGGGTAGCTATGTTTAAATATTTGAAAGGATGTCATATTGAAGAGGGAACAGGTTTGTTTTCCATGGCTTCAGAGACTAGGACTCGGGGCAATGGTTTCAAACCACAGGAAAAGAGATTCCATTTGAATATTAGGAAGAACTTCATGACAGTTAGAGCTGTTAGGCAGTGGAATATGCTGCCACGGAGGGTGGTGGAGTCTCCTTCTTTGGAGGTTTTTAAGCAGAGGCTGGATGGCCATCTGTCGGAAATATTGTGATGGGGTTCCTGCATGGCAGGGGGTTGGACTAGATGGCCCTTGAGGTCTCTTCCAACGCTATGATTCTATGATCATGGAAGAGAAACAGTATACAGTGGTACCTTGTATAAAGGAATTAATTCGTTCCAAATGAAATTATGTTAAGCAAATTTTCCTTTATACAAATTTCCCATAGGAATGCATTGAAAACAGAGTGATCCCATTTTTATGTTGTACAGATTCTCCCCACGGGCGATTCTGTTAAGCAAATTTCCCATATCTCCGGAATTTTTTATGTTGTACAAATTTTATGTTATACAAACCGTTTGTTATACAAGGGTCCACTGTAAAGAATAAAAATTAAAGCAGCTCAACTGTAGATGGGAGGCCAAGCTGTAGTGAGCTAAAAAAATGTGAAGCTTCCTCCTCTCCCCATGCAGAGCCAGTGCAGTGCCTTGGATTTTTGCCTAGCCCCTGCCAACATTCATTCAACGTGCTCCCTGCCTTCCCCTTTGTAAGTGCTCTGCCGTTTCCTCAAAAGCAAGGAGTGGGAAATGGCCCGTCCCCACCCTGAACACAGGGCCTTTTCACACGACCCCTAAGATCCGCTGGCCACTTAAATTCGGACCAGAGATGTTAGGGGTCCGTTGCTCTTCCTTCCTCCCCACCACTCCGCACCTGTCTGCTGAGGGGAGGGAGGAAGAAAGTGGGGAAAAATGCAGACTCACCTTGGAGAAGCTGCCGGAGCTCCGTCGTGCTGATTCCTTCTCTTTTGTTTGCTTTTTTTTCCCTCCCGCCCCTTCTCTTAAAGGGGCGGGAGGCAAAAAAACAAACAAACAGAAGCGAGGAGAGCCCCACACTCACCAGATTAAATCCGGACCTGGGGATTTTCACCCTTCTAAAGCAGGTACAAGAAAAGTACGCTGGGACGCGCTTAGGTGGGCATGGTCGCACTTAATTTCCTGCAAACTCCGGAGCTGGTGGGGAAACATTTTTAAGCTCCGGAGCTGGCAGCCATTTGCTGCGGCGTTTAGGGGTCGTGTACAAAGGCTCACAGTTGAGCAGAAGTGCTGAGCTGTGGTGAAGGGCAAATGATGTTGCCAACCTATCTGGCAAAGCAGAGACTGTATCCTTATTTTATTGGCCACTCTTTGACTTGAATACTAGTTGGTGGACCAAGGCCAGGGCACTCAACTTTGCAGGCTTCAGGCAAATGGGCTGGCAAACTTTCTCTCTTTTCACCACAGAGAGAAGCTTAAACCTCTCTCCTTGATTTCCCAACTCATAAGAACATAAGAAGAGCCCTGCTGGATCAGGCCAAAGGCCCATCTAGTCCAGCTTCCTGTATCTCACAGCGGCCCCACCAGATGCGTTTGGGAGCGCATGAGACTAGATATCTGTCTCCTGATACCACTCCCCTAGGCTGCACAGAAAATAGCTCTAGGCTGCACAGAACTCTAGGCTGCACAGAAAATAGCTCAGGACCCACCAAGGCAGTGTCCCTCTTGAAGGAGCACCTTCCAGCTGAGCAGACTTCCCTGCCCTCGCTCACATCTCCTTTCCCGGATAATTCTGAAACGAGGGCACTTTTCAGAAGAAGAAAAACAACTCACACCACCTGCATTACTGCCTTCCCAGGATTTCAGCTGAAAAATACTTACCCACCACTCCTGGTCTTCCTCACCATCAACGATGATGACATTACCCTCGGAAAAGGTCAGCTCATCTGGATTATCTGCTACGCAGTTATATATCGCTTTTACTCTCTTGGGTTTTGCCTTCGACTGAAATGCACAGAGGGGGGAAAGCGGATGATGTATTAAAGACCAACAGACTCTCTTTGACAGAAGATTTCATGAATTTGTCACAAGGGAAGCCACAACTGTGCTGTGTTGTCTGCAACAGACCCAGTCGGCCACCTCCTTAAAACAAGTGACTAGACCTGAGTTCAGTCATCAATGGGAATAGAGGGTAGTCAAGAAAGCAGAAGACTGAGACTTGGCAGGCTGGCTATGAAGAAACTAGAAAAGATCTACTGCAGTCCAGCTCACTGGTTTAGGCCTCTGGCTGCCGGAGCCGAAGGCTGGGAGTTCGATTCCTGCTGGGTCTCCATGACAGGGCCTGGACCACCATCAGCTGTGCTGGTTGGGATTTCTGGAAGCTGCAGTCCATGAACACCTGGGCTACCCAAGGTTGGGGACCACCGAATTACGGAGGGTCCCTCCCAGCTCTACAAAGCTAAGACTTTGCTGCTGTTGTTCTCTCCGAAAACGAAAACGAAAACGAAATGTTTAATACGGCCATAGGCCACCATCCAGTTGTTCTCTTCAAAGACAGCGATGTGTGTTGCTGGACACCAAGACCAAGGCCATCCATACAATGGTATTCTCAATTACTATGTATGAATGGGGGGGGAGAGAATCAGTTCATTTCAAATAGAGTGCTGGAGGAAGGGTTCGCTGCTTTCAGAGTGAACCAGCCTGGCCCCCAAAGTGTTCCTACTCACACCCCGTTCTGGCTGTTGTTGGGGTGTGGACCCGATGGCTCTGTTTTCGTTGGGATGGAGCCCAAGTGTCCGGTTGGCTGTTTCTTTAGAGAAGCTGCTGCTTGATCAGGATTTCCTACGTGTACGTGAAGACCCACATCTTTTGGGAATGAAAAGGACTTTGGAACAGTTGTTTATTCCTCAGGGAAGTGAAAGGGATGGCTTGTAGGTCCAGGGCCTTCTCGGCGGCTATCCCCAGGTTATATAATGCCCTCCCAAGTGACATCCACCTGGTGCCAACACTGAGGACGTTTCGGCACCAGGTAAAAACCTTCCTGTTTCTGAAGTTTTTTAACTAACATAGATTGTGGGTCCTGGTGACAATTTTACTGTTTTGTGTTTGAATGTTTTTATTGTCCATTGCCTTTTTGTTTTAACTGCTCATTTGAATTGTAAGCCGCCCAGAGACCTTTGGGTAGTAGTATAAACTACTTTGGGTAGTTGTATAAATAAATAAATAAATAAATAAATAAATAAATAAATAAATAAATAGTGTGTGAACACCATGGAAGGTACCAGTGCTGTTCCTTGCTGCTCTGTTTGTTGCACAGCATCCAAATAATGCACTCCACAAAAGTCTCTGAATCAAGCCATAAGAACCTTAACACCACCACAAAAATTCTCAAGAGGGAGATAAGTAAATCAACAGAAGTGATTCACAACCAACGCCAACAATTTTGAGCAGATTTTTCAAATACTCAAGAGATTTTAAAGGTGTGCTTAAAAGGTCAGTTTCAACACATGGCGCAGCATCGAGAGGAGGCATGGCAAAAGAAGAAGAAGAAAGGAACAATATTCCTCTTCATTCCAAAGTACTCTTACACCAATTTTAATCACCATTTTTAAGCAAAGAATGCACATAGCTGTCTTTGGAATATGTAAGAGGATTTTCCTAGGATGAAGAGCTGCTTAAGCTCAAAACTAATTGCATTTCAATGAACCCCAAAAAATTGTTTTCTAAAGCAATCTTGGAGGCATTACTTCAAAAGCTAACGCATCAGCATTTATTTTACAATTTGCAATTTGTTTCCATTACAAGGGGGAGATAACATTATACTGCTTGATAGTACAATAATACCTCAGATAACAAATGCCTCTGTTGATGAAAAAATCGGGTAACGAAACAGAATTTCCAAGAATAGGGATGTTTCTGTTAACGAAAAATTCCAATGAGGTGCCCCAGTTTACGGCTTTCGGGCGCACCCCCTAGGAAACTGGCTGGCGGGAAGGAAGCCACTGGCCAGCGAGGGAGTGGCTCCCTTCCTACTGAGGAGAGTGGCGGACTGGGTGCTGCACTGCCTAGTCCACTGCCCGGGAACCCACACCACCCTATGGCTGGGCAGAGCGGCCATTTTCAAACCTTCCCAAGCGGGTTTGCCGCTTGGGAAGGTTTGAACTTCCCTGGCAGCAGGCAGGAAAGGTTTGAACTCTGTGGCTGGGCAGAGTGGCAGATCGGGTGCGGCACCGCTTGGCCCGCCACCTGGGAAGTTGGAACGGCTATACCCAGCTGTCTGAACTTCCCGGGTGCTGCCACTCCCACCCGCTGCTGCTCGCTTTCATCTCCCCCCCTCCAGATTGTAGCGAGTGACGGCGGGTGGGCACTTACCCACTCCTACTCCAGAAAAAAAAAGCGGATGCCTTCTTTTTGGGAGTGGGTAAGGAGCCACCCGCAACCCCTCACGACCACCACGGGGAGCTAAGTCAGGTGGTGGTGGTGCTAGCGGTCTGAAGTTAAACCGGCTGACGGGAAACGCTAGCTCCTTTGCCACCGCCACCCCAATGTTGCTCCCCACGGTGGCAGCCTCATTTCCCCACTGGGATCAGGTGCCCTGAAGTTTCCCCCGGGTTTTAGGGTGCCTGATCCAGTACTTCCTTTCCTCTACTGGGCCCCGCAGTGAGGGAAAGGAGGTGACTATCAAGTAATCTGACCTTTGGAACGGATTAATTGGTTTCCCATTCATTTCAATGGGAAATTATGTTTCGGTTTACATAATTTCCACTCAGCGAAACAGCCCGCAGAACAGTGGAATATGCTGCCAGGGAGGGTGGTGGAGTCTCCTTCTTTGGAGGTTTGTAAGCAGAGGCTGGATGGCCATCTGTGGGGAGTCCTGTGATGGGGGTTCCTGCATGGCAGGGGGTTGGACTAGATGGCCCTTGAGGTCTCTTCCAACTCTATGGTTCTAGTACTAAAAGAACATCACAATATTAATGTCACAGCTCCTGACTCGTCTCTCTGAAATGGGACATGGGGGCACTGTCTCACAGTGGCTTCAGTCCTTCCTGCAGGAGAGGATGCAGAAAGTGGTGTTAGGAGACTCATGTTCAACACCACCTGCAGGGTACCTCAAGGTTCAGTTTTGACTTCTATGTTATTTAACATTTATATGAAACCACTGGGGGGAAATTATTAGGGGTAAAGTGCCACCAGTATGCCAATGACACCCAACTCTACCTCTCGTCACTTCTGGATTCCAAGGAAGCTACTTCGACTGTAGATCAGTGCTTAGCTTCGGTAATGAGCTGGATGAGGAAGAACAAACTGAAACTAAACCCAGGCAAGACAGAGGTGCTTCTGATCAGTCAAAAAGGAGATCAAGGGATAGGGATGCAACCTGTACTGGATGGGATTACCCCCCCCCAGTTGAAAAAAGAGGTGTGTCGCTTTGGGGTGCTCCTGGACTCATCCTTGAGCCTAGATGCCCAGGTCATAGCTGTGGCCAGAAATGCATTTGCAAAAGTAAATCTAGTAAGCCAGTTACACCCATTTCTTGAGAAATCTGATCTGGCCATTGTGACACATGCCCTAGTGACCTCCCGGCTGGACTACTGTAATGCGCTCTATGTGGGTGTGAGAAAGAGCCGAAGGTGGAGAGTGCGCCGTCTGAAGAAATTAAAGGAGGAGTGGACCAAAAGGACATGGAGAAAGGAGAACTGTCAAAAGGGGCTGAAGGAGGGGTAGAAAGTGGAAGGGAACCCGTGGAATATAGCTACTCCCTGGTGGTCACAGTGAGTCTGGAAACCAAACTTGACTGGCTTTTTTTTAAAAACCCCATTCTTCTCCATTTTATCTCTATTTTAACAACTCCGGAAATGGTGGCGCACATAGTTGCTGCAGCCCAGTGCTTTCCATGTCGGTACTTTGTGTGGGTTTTTGTGTATGAGTTGTTTTTTATTTTGTGTACATTTTGTTCAGCGGACAAACCCGTGAGGGAGAGTGATGTTTTCTGGGCAAGCTTTTCCTGAATGAGGGACTATCTACTATAGTAGATAATGTGACTTTATATGGGTTACCATACATGATCAGATGCAGGGGAGTGTTATCAGGAGACAGAGATCTAGTCTCATGCACTCCCAGACGCATCTGGTGGGGCCATCTAGTCCAGCTTCCTGTATCTCACAGTGGCCCCACCAGATGCCTCTGGGAGCGCATGAGACTAGATATCTGTCTCCTGATACCACTCCCCTGCATCTGGCCCTTGAAGTACCCCGGTTTTAAGCCTGGAGATGACACATCTCCATCGTGGTTTGTAATCTGGGATGGACTTTTCCTCCAGAAATCTATCCAATCCCCTTTTGAAGGCATCCAAGCCAGATGCCATGACCACCTCCTGTGGCAGGGAGTTCCACAGACTAACAACACGCTGGGTGAAAAAGTATTTTCTTTTGTCTGTTCTTACTCTCCCAGCCCTCAATTTGAGTGTATGTCCCCTAGTTACTCTCACATCTCCCCTCTCTGACTACATCAAGGTGCTAATTCAAGAATCTAGCCCGAGATGATTTGGGAAAGAAACAGAGAGAGTGTGCAAAGAACTGTTTGGCTCACCTTGCTTAATTTAGTTCATCTCCTTTAGAGTAAAGCCTCCGCTAAGGTGATTTGGGCAGATCTTTTCAGGAAAAGCCATTTAGCTGACTGACTGTTTAAGTCCCTCCATCCCTCATTGTGTTGCCGTTTGCCGTTATCACAGGATATGGATCAAATTAATCAGGATTACTCCAACGCCTCCAGGGCAGAACTGACTCCACAGGGAAGAGCGGTTGCTGCGTGGGCAACATTTTTCACAGCTTGTCCAATAAATACCGGCTATGGTTTTCTAGCTACAACACCCAAACAACTTTCTTGGGTGCATTCCTGGAATAACGGTGAAGCTATTTCAAAATGAGTGATACTTTTTTTTTGTTTTTTTAAATTCCAGATGCTCATTTTTTTTCATATTTTATTTATTTATTTATTTATTTATTTATTTTTATATTTATACCCCGCTTATCTTTCGTTCGAAACTCTAAGCGGCCATCCAATCTCGGCTTATGATCATCTTATTCAAAGGATAACAACGAAGTGTGTGTGTGTGTGTGTGTGTTTGTGGAGGGGGACCGCCAATGGACTCTCTGCCCCCCCCTCCAAATGTCAAGTAATCAGACCTATATAATGACCAGCTTCTTATTTCAATTTAACTGCAGAGTAGAAGGGTGACTCTACGTTCATTTAGGTTTCTTTCCGGTCTGCTGAAGGGCGGGCTGGTTGGTTTCCTTTGCTGGAAGTCAGGCGACGTCCTTGCTAGAACCAACCCAACCTGTCCTCCCGAGCATCCCTACCCGTAGATGTCCAGGTCCCTTGTCAGGGGCTACTGTTTTTCAGATGTGGGTAGGATCACTTGAAGTTGGCTTGGTTCCAGCGTGGGCGATATAGCGCCAATCAAAACCAAGTGGGTGGCTGCCAGTCCCTTCGTACAAGCTGCTTATGCGAAAACTTCATTTGGACGGCAGGGACAACATTGGAGATTTGTTTTTAATTCTTGCTAAAGGCACTTTTTAAAAGCACTGTCAAAGCATCACTGATTTGCTACAGCAGTTTGCAGCTACTAAAAACAAATGGGAAACTTCTCCCCCCCCCCTTTAAAGGCAAAGAAGATTTAAAGCGAAAGCTTCCTACTTCTTGACCGGAGATTTCTCAGTTGAGAAATGAGAATCCTGATCGTGTTAAGCGTGGTTGCTGGTGGTACAGTGTGGTTTCGTAGTCCAAAACTACCGATCCTTGAATGGGGATGTAAGGATTAGACCACCGTGCATCTCTCCCTGGCTTTAACTTACTTTAAGCAACCCTATTTAGCTTGATCCTTTCTGCTCTTCTTTGGCCATCTAGCCAAGCGTTATGTGACCTTTTATTTATTTATTTATTTATTTATATAGCTTGTACGCCGCCCACTACCCAAAGGTCTCTGGGCAGCTCACAATCAAAGTAAACAATTTAGACAATTAAAACATCAAATTGCAATAAAATTAAAACAATAAAATATTTAAATACAATAAATACAATATATTAAAACACGGCACTAAAATCGCCATCAGGCCCCCCAATAATCAGTTAAAAAGACTTTGTGAACAGGAATGTTTTTACCTGGCGCCGGAATGACATCAATGTTGGCGCCAGGCGGGTCTCGCTTGGGAGGGCATGCCATAATCTGGGGGCAACTGCCGAAAAGGCCCTGTTCCTACAAGCCATCCTTTTCCCCCTCCTTGAGGGATGGCTCTTTCAGGAGGGCTCCCTGGCTCGATCTTAATTGCCAGGTAGGTTCACATTGCTTGAGTCATGGTGGCAAATTGTGGCTGATTAACAAAGAGCACGAGACCAGCGCTCGGTTCGTTAGTTGTGATTTTTCTACTGCAATCTGACTTACTCTCAAGTAAAATTCAAATAGGATTCTTTGTTCTCACAAAGCAAAACCACCCGATACAAACTGCAGAAGGATGATCCAGATTCTACTTACTATCTGGGACTTCCGTGGCATTGGAGCAGGAGGCTGGATTGGCATGGCCATGTTGGTACCAGAGGCAATCGGGGGTCCCGCAGTCTCACATGCTGATAAAGAGTCTCCTGCTTTTAAGTGATAAAGTGGGGGGGGGAGAGAATGCAAGGAAACGTTTTTAAAACAGCAGATACTCTTTCATTTTCCAGGCCACGTTCAACAGCATGTCTTTGCTCAGAGAGTCACTTCTGTTTGCGCTCTCTCTCTCTCTCTCAAACCCTCCAATTACTTCTCATTGCTGCTCTCTCCGCTTGGATCAAGCCCTCGGACTGCGGTTCAGCACATACCAATCAAGAATTCCAGTAGGACTGAGAAGAATAGGGGTTTTATTCTCATGAGCAAGACCGGGGAGTTAGGATGGTTCCTGTGCCACTTCTTAATTAGCCATCTAGCTCGTTTGTTTGACAACCCCAAAATGCTAGGGGTCAATTAAATGGTCATGGCTGCCAAGGATTTCCTCTGATAGAGAAATAGCGCAGGTCTTCTCGTAGACATTTGCTTTACAAAGACGGCTTGCATGAAGACCAACACGGCAAGCCTGCCACCATTTTACCGTATATACTTGAGTATAAGTCGACCCGAGTATAAGTCGGGTCCCCTAATTTAAACCCAAAAAACTGGGAAAATTTATTGACTCAAGTATAAGCCTAGGGTGGGAAATGCAGCAGGGCCTGGCAACTCCTCCTTTGTGAGCTGGGTGCGTGTGTGATGTTTAAAATGACTTTTAGCCACCGAGGCAAGTGCTTGGGTTGGTGGCTAAAAGTCATTTTAAACACTGTTTTAAAATGACTTTTTAAAAAATCATTTTAAACATGGGGGGGGTTCAGGAGAAGTGGCACACAATGTTTAAAATGACTTTTAGCCACCGACCCAAACTTGCCTCAGTGGCTAAAAGTACTGACCCGAATACAGTATAAGCCGAGGACCCCTTTTTTCAGCCCAAAATTAGGGCTGAAAAACTAGGCTTATATTCGAGTATATACAGTACATGGTTTTGCCATGACAGAGGGTCCCAAGTTGATCTTAAAAGAAAATCAAGTTAGCACAACTTAACCAAGTAGTTTTTGGACCAATGGCTGGCCGACTGTGAGATTTATAGCTCCCCCACCCCAGAACAAAGTCCAATTTTCAAAATCACAGCTACATTAAAAAAAAAAAAGCTTACCGGAAGATAGCTGTAGGGATCCAGGCCCCTTGCTCTTGTTGGCTAAGCTGGACGGCTTATCAGTCCTGTTCAGGAAAGAAGCAGAAATGAGTACCCATCGATCACGTCTGTAGTTTGCGACATCTTATTTATTTATTTATTTATTTATTTATTTATTTATTTATTTATTTATTTATTTATTGGGGGGGGTTAAAGTTCAACTCCTGAAAACAATGATGTGCTGTGTTCTCAATTGGAGCTGAAGTATGTTCAGCCAGAGGTGCCACAGCTTCTTAAACCCAATGCCGCCTATCAACAACAGAGCGCATATTTGCCTGCATGTATGTACATGCCTAGATGCCCTAAACACATCCGATCTCGCCTGATTTCGGAAGCTAAGCAGGGTCGGCCCTGGTTAGTACTTGGATGGGAGACCACCAGGGAATACCAGGTGCTGTAGGCGCCTGGAGTAGGAACTGGCAAGCTAATCCAGTATTCCTGCCAAGAAAACTCCATGGACAAGGGGTCACGAAGAGTCGGTTATGACTGTAACGACACAACACACGCACATATGCACACATACAGTAGTTCAGTTTATGGAGCTACACACATGCAGACGCACAATACTGCGAGACACAATGATATTTATTGGGGGTCCCTCTCAGTGAAATGCTGCCCAATTTCTTCCTGATGGTCTTTAGAAGTCAGTTATGAAGATCTGTGAGAAACATGGAAAAATCCCTGTCCACTTCCAAAGACTCAATTCATGTTCCACTGCATCCACATTATACACCAGACACACAGTTCTCTTGACCATATGTTACTTGGTGGGGTGCTTGATTGGCCACAGAAAACAACTTCCTGCCACCCCAACCCACTCCCACATCTCCATTTTACAATGACGACTCAGTACAAATGTTTGATAAAAGAAGATTTTTAAAAAGGTTGGACCAACTCAAAGGAATTATTGATTAGCCATTATAGCATAATATGGTCAGAGGGAATAAAGCATCAAGTAGCAGATGCTGCAGAGAAAGAACAAGGATAAGTGATTTAGGAAGGTGAGGACATTTTAAGTGCAGAACATCCTTCCTTGAGAAGCTCATCTGGCTTCACCTTTCTGGCCTTCTGGATGCTAAGCCAAGAGTCCGTCAGTCAGTCAGTCAGTCAGTCAGTCAGTCAGTCAGTCAGTCAGTCAGTCAGTCAGTCAGTCCTTCCTTCCTCAATCCCTTCCTTCCTTCCTCCCTCCCTCCCTCCCTCCCTCCCTTCCTCCCTCCCTTCCTTCCTTCCTCCCTCCCTTCCTTCCTTCCTCCCTTTTCTTCCTCCCTTCCTTCCTTCCTCCCTCCCTCCCTTCCTCCCTTCCTCCCTCCCTTTTCTTCCTCCCTCCCTCCCCCCTCCCTCCCCTCCTCCTCCCTCCCTCCCTCCCTCCCCTCCTCCTCCCTCCCTCCCTCCCCCTTCCCTTCCTTCCTCCCTCCCTCCCTCCCCTCCCTCCCTTCCTCCTCCCTCCCTCCCCCTCCCCCCTCCCTCCCTCCCCTCCCTCCCCCCCTCCCTTCCTCCCTCCCCTTCCCTTCCTTCCTCCCTTCCTTCCTCCCTCCCTCCCTCCCTTCCTCCCTCCCTCCCTCCCTTCCCTCCTCCCTTCCTTCCTCCTCCCTTCCTCCCTCCCTCCCTCCCTTCCTTCCTTCCTCCTCCCTCCCTCCCTCCCTCCCTCCCTCCCTCCCTTCCTTCCTTCCTTCCTTCCTTCCTTCCTTCCTTCCTCAGCAACCACCCCTAAAATATACAATCAAGTTTTTTTTAATTGTTTTAACTGCGATATGAGGTCACCATTTAAACGTTTATCTTCACCGGGATGGCCAAACTTAAGGAAGGAAGTGCCACTTAATTACCCTGGAGCAGGCTTCTTCTGAGAAATTCTACTTGGAGGCTGAGGAGGAAGTGGCGGTGGGGTAGGCTTGGACTGCGGTCCCGCTGGCTGTTTTGACTGCTGGCTCAAAGCTTCGAGCACACTGGCTGTCTTTGCAACGGGAGGTGGTGCGGAAGAGAGCAGATCTATATAAAAAAATCACACGGAACAGCACACTGATCATGAGAACCTGAATGCTCGAAATGAATCCTTCAAATAATATTACGACCCTGCGTACCTTTCCTTCCAAAATGAAAAAAAGGAAAGTGGAACAATTCATGAAATATATTTAATCTTTCCTTTATCATAAAACCTGAGGTTCATCACTCTGTGCATAGCGTGACTGGTGCTGCAATCCTGTACCTCTTTTTATGGGAGCCAGTCCCACCCAACTTAGTATGAACATTTTTGCAGGTATGTCTGTGAAGATTCTCAGTCATCCAGGTGAGTTTATTTGGAAGTTGAGTCATGGCTACTGGACTTCTTTTTGAGAGACTGATGAAGCTGTTTGGATGAGCAGGGAAATGTTGCTATCTCTCAAAAAGAAGTCCAGTAGCCATGACTCAACTTCCAGACCTTAGGCAAGATGCACAGCTCTATAGTGTCCCCAGCATTCAGGAATGATAATCCAGAACACGCTTAAGAGGACTGCCATAAGGCAGAACTGGCTTGAGGGCAGTTTTAAATCAGTATTATTATGCACGTCTAGACTCCGATGACCACTTCCATGTGCTACAAAAAAGAGAATGGCCTAATTGGGTACAAACTCGTTTGCGCCTACGTGTGCGTGCGTGCCCAAGACTCAGTTCTGTACGCCACGGCTATATCTGAACTACACCATTGCTTCAACACAACAGGCCATTGATCTGCCTCAGCCTTTAAAATATTCATTCCCAGGTACTTCCTTCCCCCCCCCCCCTTTGCACTATTTCCTCTTGCTGTCGATTAGGAATGGCTGCAAATACTGTATACAGAAATGCATCTTACTTCACAAAAATGCCTCAACGTGCACTTGAAGCTCTAAGATTTCAGTATTCCTTATCCCATTTATGTCTACTCCCAATCGTCCATGAGCCCCATAGGGGAATCTTCTCTCCGGGCATTCAACTGACCTAGACTTTAAGGGAGGCCATGTGCTGTCATTGGCCTTCAGATTGCAATCCTAAAATAACTGTTCGACCTTAAAACACAACAGGAGAAGCCCCCTGTGCGCCAAGAACCATGTCACCCTGACCTCGATTTAGAACAAAAAAACCCTACTTGTTATCCGCCCATCCTAAGCCAAGGGAGACAATATTAATGGGTTTTCAAATGTTTATAAATGCTTTGGTAAACAGTCATTATAGTTATTTATGTCGTCTTCAAAGAAGTGGCTGAGCAATCGGTGGCCTAAGCAATCCTATTTCTGGCTCGCCTTCTTCGGATGTCAGGGAGAAGGATGTAGAAGCTGGCTACATTCCCAGGACAGATTTGTAGAAATCCAGTTTTTGAACAGTTTTTGCTAGTCATCACTTCCAAATCTCACTTCACACTTAAAACAGTCACAATGGGCTGCCTCAGGCAGGTTTCTGCATAAACCTATAAAGCATCACTATTGTCAAATAAACTTGAGCAAAATGCAAGATGATTTTGCCATGGGGGGAAAAACAATTAACAGTGAGTTAACTCACCCCTCTCCCTTGAAATATTATTTTAAACATTTTAGTGTAGCAGAGCCATGGAGAAGGCCCCAAAAAGGATGTTTAACATTGGTATTAGTGAACATTACCTGTTTAATCCCAAAACTAAAACAATGGCTTTATCTTAATGTATGGATAAACAACAGTTTATTATTACAAGAACAAGCCTAGGCAAATCTTTGCTTTATACGCCCTTTCTCCTCTCCAACTAGGTGATCACAATTTTCTTCTTCTTCTTTTTAATCAAGGGCAATATATACCGGACAATATGTCTTAACTCCGCTTTAGTGAAATAAACAAACTTTAAATCTTGGCTTGTGAAACTGGCTTATTTCATGAAACTAGAGTTAAGATTGCCATGGTTTGTGCCCAGATTCAAATATATCAGTGGCGGCGAATCTTCAGAACGCCCAGATGTTCTGGACCACAACTCCCAGAATTCCGAGCCTACACTGCCAAAGACACAGGACTGTGGGAGTTGTGGTCCAAAACATCTGGAGTGCCGAAGGTTCGCCACCATTGAAATATAGTGTCACATCTCACAATTCTTTGGCTGCTGAACCAGAGGATGAGAGAGGACGGTCTGAACCCAAATATCACTCCTGTGATGATAAACCACAGTTTATTGTTATATTAAAAGTCTATGACTGTATTGTTTGCACTAAAGAGAGCAGAGGATTTTGTGAGTCTTTGAACTTAGGCCGCAAAGTCTGAAACCTGTTGCTCAGCCTAGTAAATCACAGCTAGCGCAGGACCACTGAAGCAGAGGAGGTGACTTGCGAAATCCCTGCTGATTTAATGGGCCTACTTTAATTGCAACATACTATGACAGTGTTGGTAAACCTATGGCACGGGTGCCAAAGGTGGCACTTGGAGCCCTTTCTGTGGGCACCCGACATCGCCCCCTCACAGCCAACTGTATTCAGGTTAAATCGCTGTATTGGCACTTTGCAAATAATAATAATAATAATAATAATAATTAGTGGGTTCTGAATTGCAGTTTGGGCACTCCATCTCTAAAAGGTTCGCCATCACTGTACTATGATATGCAATAACAATCTACCCACTTAGGTGGTTTGCTTTTGTGCAAATCTATTTGCTAATTTTACTTCATCAGATTAACACAATTACCTAGCAGATATTCATACTTTACATGAAAAGCTGAATAAGCTGAGAACGGCTTCCTATAGAAGAAGTGTATTGTGTTAATTCTATGTCTAGTAGGCAAACTGATCTTTTTGAGGTGTGGTTTAAATACCGTCTAGTAATTTTATTGTCACATTTTAGTAGTTTTTCTCATGAAATATCAATGTGCAACTATATTAGTTCCATCATCGTCAACAGTCTATACCAGAATTGTCAGCCATCATTAAAAATAGAATTTATGTTATTGAATATTGCTTTCTGAAGCTTCTTCACTAAACTAGTCATGAGGTATCTGTTCTCTAGCACTGTGCTGAAAGAAACAATTTTTAGTCAAGTAACAGGATGGCAAAGCAGCAGGTTTAAAACTACATCCACCAGAGAAAAAGGAGCATGGAAAGTTGAGGCCAACCATGATTAGATGTAAGGAAAAAAGAAAGAAAGAAAGAAATGAAATGAAATGAAAGAAAGAATTTAAAAAAATAAAGGAAAAAAAGGAAGCAGCGGAAAAGTGCGAACATACTTGTAGATGTTACACGCAATGGTGGAACAGGGGGATGGACAGTTGGTGGATCTGATGAAGACCTCTGCCTGCTTATGCTTTCCGTTCCTAAAGAATTTGTCTTCCACAGTGTGTTCGAAGAAGAAGTTGTCTGAACAGCACTGCCAAGAAATGAAGACTGAACTAAAAAGAAAGGAAAAAGAAAGGAAAAAAAAAACAGGAAAACACTGCATTATTATAAGAATTTCTGCCGTCTTCTGAATGAGGATGAAACAGGACTTTTCCTTAAGTGAACTGCAATCCACAGGCACATATACTTCAGTCTTTGCATAAGGGCTGGGCCACCCTAAAGGCCCCGGGCTGTCCCCCATGGATATATCAATGCTTCAGCACTGAGACAGCAAGGGATAAAAGCACATGTGGTTGAGGTGAGATAGGTCAAACACTGGCCACAAATCTTTCAAAATAATCCAAAATCACACACACACACACACACACACACACACACACACACACACACACACACACACACACACACACACACACACACACACACACACACACACCAAACCTTTGACAGTGCCTCAAAACAATGTTGTTCTGTGGAGACCCATTGCCAACAGAGGAATAATCAAGCACTTTAGAACCCTTTTTTGTTATCGGCATACCATTTTAAACCCAATTACAACCCTGCTGCCCAGCGCTGATCTGAGCGCCGAGGGCAAGGCTGGGGAAGAGCTCGGGGGGGGGGGGACGAGCCAGTGAGGCAGCACGAGCCTGCCTCCCCCACTCCACCCACTGCTCAGCTGGCTGGCGCTGCAGGCCTTCCTAAGTAGAGCAAACTGCACCTAAAATTCGTAAGGCGGCAGTTTAAAAGGGGGAGGTTTCCCGCTTATAAGGTGACTTTCCCGTAAGTAGAGGTGCTTGTAAGTAGAGGCACCACTGTATTTGTGGTAAAAGCAATAATACCATCCCATGACTACTGATACACACGCTAATGAGCTGTCATGGGGAATGGAGCTTCTTCCTCTTACTCAGCTCCTTTGGCTAAGACCTCTCTATCTCTTGATACAGCAGGGACCACTTCATACCTCACGCATGTCCAAACGTTGGCCCTCCAGATGTTTTGGACCACAGCTCCCACAGCCCTTTGCCATTGGAAACGCAGGCTTGGAATTCTGGGAGTTGTGGTCCAAAACATCAGGAGGGCCGAAGTTTGAACATGCCTGTCATGCCTCTATATCCCTTCCAATGCCCTTCTCCTTCACCCATTGTAGGCCAGTAAGAGTTCTGGTTTGCCAGGTAGGCAGGTGAAGAATAGGAGCAGCTTACAGGATGTGGAAAAGAAAGATGGTGTTAAAATTGACTCACTCCAGGCAATTAGTCATTTCCCAGGTAAGTCCCACTGATTTCAATGGCTCTACTGTAGTTGAAACAAACAGTGGAACCAGCTGTTTTTAGTCCTTCCTAGAGATGGGTATGACTTGAGTCGTTCCGCTTTGTCCGTGTCGTACATGCAGCACATGTCCTGGTGTGTGTATGAATTTGGGCAAAGTAGATCGACTCAAGATCTGCCCATCTCTCGTCTTTCCGTATTAGAGACATTACAATCGTTGTCCGTTTAAGATTTAACAACGGAGGGGGAAGTAAAACAGGCACCAATCCACGAGTCTGGATTCTGCTCCTGCCTCAACATGACTAAAAAGGACTCAGAGGATGAACAAAATAGAAATGCATTTCTTCAAAAGCCATTAGTAATAGCAAGGCAGCCAGAGAAGCTTGTTAGTTAATGAAAAGGCAAGAGCAGCCATGAAATTCACAGAGAGGAAGTGTTTAGTCAGAAGACCCCAAATGACGTGAATCAATAGGGAGAATGATGATAAGTTCTTGTTTCACATCTGGATGCTTGCTTTTTCAAAGGCTTCAGCATTTTAGCCTCTTGCACCCAACAAAGGTCTAGAATGGATTTCTGCCTCTGCACGTGTAACAACATAACACAAAAACAGACTTTTTGCAAACCTGCATGTTTGCTGTGTCAGGCCTTGACCAACCGTTGGCCAGTGCTACTCAGTGCTGCAGACCAAAGGAGAACTGAAAAAAAATTAAGGAAGGCATGCCTCTCTGACTGGCAATCCAATTTTAAACGACGGCCCCCATTTGTCACAGGGAATTCTGTTCTGATGACATGGCACTCTACCTACGCTCACCCCTCGGTAGGCAGAAAAAAATCCTATCTATATTCATATTATTTGCTTGTTCGCTATTTGCAAATACTGTAAACACAAACTATCACTGATGGTTGTCAATGAACCTATAATGGCAAATCTAATGCCCCAGGCCACCCTTCGCATTGCCACGGAAACGTACACGTGGCGCTTACGTTATACAGAAGGAGGCTGAAGTGTCCCCATTTTCTCCGCCCCGCCCTCCCCCCCCCACCCCCGGCTGACACAGCCATCTCCCAGGCAGGGATTTCAACGCCCCTCCCGGCTCCTTGGGATGACTGCTTTCATGACGCGGCACCCGAAAAGGAAGACGGGAAGGACCAAAGGTTCGCTATTCAGGCTTGCTTAAAGCCTGCAGAGCCTATGAGCGATGAGGGGAGGACGTTCATCTTGTGGTCATAAGAACATAAGAACACAAGAAGAGCCATGCTGGATCAGGCCAACGGCCCATCTAGTCCAGCTTCCTGTATCTCACAGTGGCCCCACCAGATGCGTCTGGGAGCGCCTGAGACTAGATATCTGTCTCCTGATACCGCTCCCCTGCATCTGGCCCTTGAAGTACCCTGGTTTCTCCATCATGGTTTGTCACCTGTGATGGACTTTTCCTCCAGGAATCTGTCCAATCCCCTTTTGAAGGCATCCAGGCCAGATGCCATCACTACCTCCTGTGGCAGGGAGTTCCACAGACTAACAACGCGCTGGGTGAAAAAATATTTTCTTTTGTCTGTTCTTACTCTCCCAGCCCTCAATTTGAGTGGCTGTCCCCTAGTTCTGGTATTTTGTGAGAGGGAGAAGAGCGTCCCTCTATCCACTTGACTCATGCCCTGCATTATTTTGTATGTCTCAATCATATCCCCCCTCAGGCGCCTTTTTTCCAGACTAAAGAGCCCCAAATGTTTTAGCCTTTCTTCATAAGGGAGGTGCCCCAGCCCAGTAATCATTTTAGTCGCTCTCTTTTGAACCTTTTCCAGTTCCACTATGCCTTTCTTGAGATGCGGTGACCAGAATTGTACACAATACTCCAGGTGGGGCCTTGTTGCTCCTCAGAATGCCAATGCCACGGTCTAAACTGAAGGAGGCTCTTCTATCCAGGTAGTCTCTACAGCGGAGCACATCTGGCCCCAAGTCGGGGTTCTGGCTCATGCGGAGAAGCCACTTCGACAGAGCAGCTCATCACTTTCCAGACGGTTGCATAGCTTGGTTCAAGCCACCATGGGGAGGGGGCTAGGATTAATATGCTCCCTTCATGGTTCCACAGGCTCACAGCATGGCCGGCCGGACAGCGCCACATACCGGGCAGCGGCACTCCCATCACCCCACAGACAAGGGGCACAGGGAGTCCTACTGTCCAACTCCCATTATTCTACAATTCTATGGTCATGGAATGCCACCCGGTTGAGCTCAGGCACATCAGTTTGGCAAGGGTTTCCTGCTCACAGCCAGAGTCGAGCTTTCCCTCCAGCATCTGAAATGACGCTCCCACCTGAAAAGGGGAGATGCAATATTATTCTCCCCATCTATCTGACCCCGCTTCCCCCGAACAGGAGGTTCTCAGGTCGGTCTCTCCTGCCTTGTCTTAGAACTCAAGACCTCAAAGGAGGACAAAGGACGCTGGGATGGGAATATGCCCCGGGGGGGGGGAGATGACAAGACCGGGATCTGCTGGATCCACAGCCGTCAGTCTCTCTGCTCCCCTCCACCCAATACACAAGAAACATAGACGTGCTTCTGAGGGTTATATTATATAAGCTAATTCTCTTGCAATTGACAGTCTTTGTTTTTTTGGTGGGAAACAAACCATATGTAAAAGGGTGAGCAAAGGGCTGAAAGTAGACAATGCCGACACTTCCGCCTAGCCTAGCAAGAACTTTGGACCCATTAGAACAGTGGTTCCCAACCTGTGGGTCCCCAGATGTTCCTGGACTGCAACTCCCAGAAGCCTCCACCACTCGCTGTGCTGGAAGGGGTTTCTGGGAGTTGTAGTCCAGGAACATCTGGGGACCCACCGGTTGAGAACCACTGCATTAGAAGCTCCAGTATCCGAACAGACCCTCCTCTGCTCCCTCTCCCTGTGTAAAGGCTGCAGACTTAATGGACTTAAGAAACAAATACCTTTTGGCCAGAATCCTACTTGTTATCTAAACATGGGATGGATGCTGTTGTAAATTACAGCAGCAAATTGCTACTAGCTAACACATTACTGCTTGTAATCTTCGTTATACACAAAGTCAAGCGACGAAGAACACCAGTGGCAGCAGACTAACAAGTGGCCATCTCCTCCCCCCCCCCCCCGGATTCATGCCATGGTGCTTATTTTTCTGGCATAAATAATTAATATGAATTTACCCTATATAAGTCGAGTTTTTCAGCCCTTATTTTGGGCTGAAAAAAGGCCCTCGACTTATATTTGGGTGAAGGAGAAGTGGTAGGTTTTTAAAACTTTTTTTTCTCTCCTGAAGCAAGCACCGAATTGCTTCCGGAGAGAGAGAAAAAAGTTTTTTTAAAAACCCGCTTCTCCTCCCCTATTGGGCGTGTAGAGGGAGAAGTTGCGTTTTTTTAAAACCTTTTTTTCTCTCCTGGAGCAAGCGCCGCTTCTCTCCCCCCCCCTCCATCGGAGAAGAAAAAGAGGAGAAAGAGCCGGAGGAATGGAAGTGGAATTGCTGCGGCGGCCGCAGCACCACCAGCGGCAGCTGCTTAAAGGCATTTTGAAAAACCCTGCACCTTCCCCGAGGCAGCTTGGGGAAGGCAGCGGAGGGAAATACTGACTCGGGTTATACTCGAGTCAAACAATTTCCCCACTTTTTAAAGGCAAAATTAGGGCCCTTGACTTATACTGGGGTCGACTTATACTCGAGTATATATAGTAGCCTTTCATGTATTCAACACTGTAAATTCAGTTTCTCACGTTACTTATCACTGTGTTACAACAAAATTAAAGGTATTCAAACTCAATTATTCATTGTTCTGGTGTTAAACTTGGAATTTTAAAAAAAATCTATTCCCCAATATTACTTTCTGTAGCTGTCCCGCACCACATTTAACTCCAACTCAGAGCACAATTTCTCCTGTTTTATCTTCTATTAGTAACCCCCCCCTGTTTATCGTGGGGTTTAGGGACCCACCCACCCCGCAATGACTAAAAATCTGCGATATGCGGATGCAGGTCAGGTGGGGCCTGGGAGGGCGGCACACAAAAGTTAAAATGCCTTTAACCAACGGAGCCCGGGCTTTTAAAACCTTCCCACCCTTCCCCACGCTCCAGCTGATTGGGGTGGGGAAATAAAGGTTTTTCTCCCCCACCCCAGCGCTAATCAGCTAGAGCCCCGACATGTTGCGCCGTTCCCCGTAAAATGTCTTTCAGGTTGCACTGTACTGCGGTCCCGCGATATAGTGGGACTGCAGTATGTGAACCGCGAAAGGGCTGGGGACCACTGTATATCAAAGCAAAAGCAAAGCAAAGTGTTCTGCTTATATACCGCCCCATACCACTACAAGTAGTCTCTGGGCGGTTTACAATTTTAATTACAGTGTGCCGGCTACACATTGCCCCCCCCCAGCAAGCTGGGTACTCATTTTACCGACCTCGGAAGGATGGAAGGCTGAGTGAACCTTGAGCCTGCTACCAGGGATTGAACCCAGGTCGTGAGCACAGTTTTACCTGCAGTACAGGCATTTAACCACTGCGCCACGAGAACAGAACAGCAAGTACAAAATTATCTTAGGTTTTTAAAAGGAGACACCCCGCAGCACTATGAAATCCCAGCAGGTATCCAGAAGCGCTAACTATAACATCTTCCAAGTGACACGACACGTCGCCATTACCACGTCAAGGGCGATGCGGCGCCAGTACCTTTTCCGATATTCCTGGGGGGCAAAGGGGGTGCGCTCGTCACAGGTGCGGCCGGCTGGGTCGGCGGTGGGCTGCTACTGAGGATGGCTCCGTAGGTCTCGTTCTGGAGCAAGCTGGGCAGGAAGCCTCGCTGCTTGTCCTTGGCGATACTGGCAGCATCTCTTGCCAACGACGCCACGTTCGGCTGCAGTTGGCCTGATCCTAGCTGATAGAAGCTGACAGGCCGGTCTTCTCTCCGACTGGGGCTGGGTTGCTTTAAAAAAACAAACAAACAAACAAAGATAAAGAGAATGACCACACCTGGGAGTATTTCATCTCTTGACAAACATCTCATGCACACCAAAGAACACCAGAGGTGTGGTGCCTGTTTTGAACAGTAGGACCTCCGTATCCACTGATTCAGTTATCCACGGTTGGCAGAGGAAAAAAATAAATAAATAATTCAGCAGCTACAAAGCAGGCTACTGTCACAAAGAGCGGTTGTAAAGAAAGCTACCATCACAAACAGCAGCTGTAAAGCAAGCCACTGTTGCAAAACAGCAGCTGTAAGCAAGTTATTATCACAAAACAGCAGTTTTGGGGACATTTTGGCGTTCTCTCTTATCTACGGTTTTCATTATCCACGGGAAGGCTTGGAACCAATCCCCAGTAGATAAATGGGGTCCTACAGCATACTATAACTAAAGCTATAATTTCTAAACATATATTTTAGGAGTCAGACCCTGTTGAACACTTATGAATAAAAGTGTACTAAAATATATGTCATGACGGGATTAAATTACCTTTCACTTCTAGCAAGAATACTGTTTTCTAGAAATTCTAGCAATGGAAGAGCCTTGTTTTATACTTCTGCGGGACATACATTTAAAACTATTAATGAGGTGCAGCGAGATGGGCATGAATCGTTATGTATCACTCTGCTCAAGGGTGCTGTGCAGACAACTTTGGATGAAGCGTGATGAAGCGATTCATGCCCATCTCTCGTCCGGTATCAAAACCACACAGATAGACTACATGTTCCATCATCCCTATCCCTAGGCAGCTGGGCAGTGGAGAACAGCTGGATTCCAACCGTATTTGAAAGGCAACATGTTCAACATCTCTGCTTTGAGGACATGACCTCTTTTGATCTCAATACAGCCATTCTCACAAGAACACCCGTTAAGTGTTTTTGCTGAAAAAAAATTGTGAAAAAATTGTGTCTCCTTTTTCCCCAATACAAAAGTGAAATACTGTACAGTGGTGCCTCTTAAGGTCAATTTAATTCATTCTACGTGTCAATTCGATTTATGAAATATTTGTCCTACGAAATGCGGTTTAACATGGTTCCCATAGGAATGCACTGAATTCGTCTTGTGAAGCATCCAATAGGAAAAATTTGTCTTACGAGGTTTTCCTATTCCCGAAAATTTCATTCGTCTTACGAGTTTTTGTATTAAGGGGCATTTCTCTTATGAGGTACTACTGTAATGTGGCTGCTTAAAATCATTCTGCTTGTTTTGCAGATTAAAAAAACACACTAGATAAACTGGCCTGTTTTATACCACTTTTCTTAATAAATTAACTCCAAATGACACAAGGTAAACATGGATGCAATGATATCATTAATTAGCCATGTCATTAATAGCCTTAAGTCTTCTTGTCAAAAGTCTTTGTAGTCTGAAAGCCTATTATTAGTGAGTGAGGAGTGAAATATTTAATCCTCAGTTATGGGGGTGGGGGTTTCAAGAGAATTTTAGATAAACACCTTTGATTTGTATTTCCGCCTTAAGCAGGGGGGTTAGACTCAGTGGCCTCAAAATTCCAGTGTGTCCTAAGCAACGCCTTTATGAATCACATAATAAACAAACCATTCTGCCCTCCATCACAATCACACCTGTGAGTGAGTTTCATTTAATATTGCACTATGCTATACTAAGGGGTGTGGGGGCTCAGTGGGCTAGAGCACTAAAAATTGTCGGCTACAAAGTTGGCAGCTCAGCGGTTCAAATCCTGAGTGCCATGCAACAGAGTGAGCTCCCACTATTAAACCCCAGCTCCTGCCTACCTAGCAGTTCGAAAGCAGGTAAAATGCAAGTAGATAAACAGGTACCGCCGTAAAAAGTGGGAAGGTAAAACAATGTTTCTTTGCAGCCGTGCCGGCCACGTGGCCACGAACTTGCACAACACTGGCTTTTTGGCTTGAAAACAGAGATGAGCACCGGCCCTAGAGTCGGACACAACTAGCATGCTTGTGCAGGGGGGAACCTTTACCTTTTTACCTATTCTATACTAAATGTCAAGGTGAGGATACAGCCAACATTTTACAAGGAACACATTGATAATAAAAATACCCATTTCCTATTTTGTAATGGTAGTTTTGTAACATCATACACATAGACAGTTAGGGTGCCTGTTACCAGCAATCAGCATAGAATATATTCCTTCATGTGCTGTTTCCATTGCAGTACCATGAGGACACATGTGAATGCACTACGTCCAATGAATCAAAGACTAACTGGACAGATGCTGAACAGACTTTTGTCTTCAACTGATGACCCTCTTGGCTCTTTCGCCCGGTTCCAAGGAAAGGCAGATCCGGTGTCCTCCTCAACGATGGAAACACTACAAAGGACTTCGACTAGTCAACTGCCTCTCCCTTTTCCACCAAGCAACAACATATATGTGGAATTGCCAGCAGCCCACACGGATCCTTTCCCACGTGAGTGATATAACGGAGGAAGGTCTGGGCTCTGGAATAGGGCTCGTTAACCCCATGGCTGCCAGGTTGTATACAACTGGCCTTCACCTTTTCACCACTCATGTTTAAGAGAAATGGTGCTAGCTGCCTAATTGCAAAAATGGTTTCGTTGTTCCTGATCCAAACACTGTGCTGCTCTTTCTGCAGCATTGGGATATCAAGGTGATTCCTCCCCGTTCCTCTGGTGGCTAGAATATGAAGGGACAAAAACAAGGACGTATCCCTTACTCTCCCTGCTGTGCAGTACTTCCTACCACCGTAGGGCCAGGATAATATTTTGCTGCCCTTTCCTTGCAAAAATAAACCTATGCGTGCCCCAGGGATACCTGTAGACATTCACTTTAACAAACAATAGACATGGTATTCAGAAAAAAATACACAGGCACATAAAAGACACATGAAAAATTAAGGCTACACATGAGAGTCGATTGTGCCTATCACTCTCTCATGTGCAATAAGCTGGCATGAGAGTAGGGGGAGCAAGAGATAACCCGACACAAAAAGGGGAAATATCATTTATTTTTCTTTATTCCCACCTGTGCCTTTGCATGACGTCTTGTTTTAAGAGAGCTTTTATCCTGAAAAGTAAAAAAAAAAAAAATAAACACCATTCCATACAGTATTTGAAGCCACAGACCTACCTGCAATTTTTCATCTACATCGTCATCGCTCTCATCCAAGTCTTCATGAAGTAATCGCCATTCGTATTCTACATGGACATGAGAATTTAGCCTTCCCGCCAAGGCTTGGGTGAGCTAAGGAGCAAATAAATCATCAAGAAATGCAGTGGTCAAGAGTCTGAATTCACTTTCATCAATCGGATTCAGAATGAGACAATACATCAGGTTGCTTTGTATTTCCTTTCTTTAAAAAAAATTATACATGAAACTGAAATTCTTTTCAAAGGCTCCATAGCAATTTTGGCCACAAGTTCTTGTCCATGCAGCAAAATAAATAAATAACAAAACTTTTAAAAGCCAACCCAATATCGTATGTTGTGTTTTTATTCTTATTTTTATTTGACTTCTCTTGGGTTGAGTTCCTGAGAAAATCGGGTGGTTAATAAATAAATAAATAAATAAATAAATAAATAAATAAATAAATAAATAAATAAATAATCCCACAACAACTCTCGTAGAGATGAGTCACATGGACTTAAATAGGGAAAGAGCCCATGGATCTGATTCAAACTAAGGATGGGCAACATACGGAAAATGACACGCTGTTTCGTCGTTTTGTTAGCTAACGAGACGAAATGAAACAAAATGGGGAAGCAGAGTTTTGTTAGAAACAAACGAAACACCATTTTTCCTCTTTCCCATCTTTACACTCTAGAGCAAAATGGTTTGATCTAGAGGAGATGGCAGGGGAGCTTCCTCAAGCTCTTTCCTGAAAGCCCCCGAAATTTGGAAAGGTTTGGGGGTCAGGGAGCTGAGTAATGAAGCTCCAAAGGGGTTGCCCCTAGGAAAAAAACCTTCTAATTGGAAGCTGATCGGGCCAGCGATAGCGCTGTCACCGTTTCCTGTATGATTCCAATTGGAAGGTTTTTTCCCCCACTAGCGGCAGCCCCTTTGGAGCTTCATTACTCAGCCACCTTACCCCCAAATGTTTCCAAATTTCAGGGGGTTCTCTAAAATCGCTTTCTGAAGGTACCCCTGCTACTTTGGTGCCCAAAAAGTCAGGCAGGGAATTTACTTCATAGGGGATTTGTTTTGTTTTGTAAGTGACCAAATATTTTTGAAAAATTTCGTTACTTACTAAACGAAACACGGGGACGAAACAAAACGAAACACAGTTTCCCCCTTTCGTGTCCATCCCTAGTTCAAAACCTTCAGTTCTTATGCTCTATTCAGGCGTTTTAGCCTAAATGCAGGTGGGACTGCAATTGTGCTGAAGGCATTGAGATGCCTAAAAATCCCGCCCCCAAACAACCCCCTCCCCCTCATAAAATGTCAACCAGACCTTTCCTTTGCATTTTTGGTGCAAAAGTCTGAACAAAAGGGCTCCCAGATCCCAGAAGAGCCACCAGCATATTCGAGAGAATGTGTTCGCAAAAGCCTCCTAAATCCTTTGCTGTGAACAATATAAAGGCCTCAATAACGCCTGACTTGGGGAGAGGCTGGAAGATGTGTAGCGACGTGTTTGATTTAGAGACTGCTGTTCATTTCCCCCCCCCAAGACCTAATTCTGAAGGGGGTCTTCTTGGAGCCCAAGCCGATGGGAGGATGTTCAGAAAAAAGCCATGGCGCAAGTGATTTAATTAATTAATTCAGCAAGCTGGCTCCAATTCAAGTACATCATTCTGCTTCACTGCCGACCTCTTCCTTCTTTATTGGCAGCACACAGGGAAGCTGTCAAGACACCACCACCTCCCAAAGAGAAGTGTGTGGACACTGCTCTCTGCAAGTCCTGGGAGCCCTAAACCTTCTCCCTCAAAAACAGAGGACAGATTCCAGGGGTGGGGGGTGGGGGAGCCCCAAGAGGAGTGAATTGCGCATTTGCTGCCCTAATGCATTTGCTGCCTCATGCAACCCACTCAGCGCAGTTAATGGCAGGGTCAGGGCAGGATATACTGAATCCCTAACAGGGTTGAGACTCCAGCCTTAGGATTGACGGAGCAACACACTTTTGCAATCTTGAAGCTTCCAAATAGAATAATAAATATTGAATTGGATGCAAATGAGGTTTCTTTAATCACGACAAAGTCCAGAATCAACCCAACATGGAGAGCAGCAAAAGAAACCAAATGTAGCACATCTTGATTCAGTGTTGTTGTTTTTGTTGTTTTATTCCTACAAAAATAATGGTATTTAAACATGTGCGCACGACCTTCAACGAAGGCAAGGCAAGTGCATGGTATCTTCACACAACCGCATCAGAATACAAAATGCAAACAAAACAGTTCCCTAAGGAGGTAAACTGAATAAATATCTATTGCATGTTTCCCGCAATTCAAAACAGAGTACCTACCATAGATGCCCACATGGCACGCTATTAAATAACCAGATTTCTACACTAAAGAAAACACTGGGGAGGGATTCATCTTACCAGCTCTTCACAGCGTGTATGTTTTAAGCGTTTAGCTATATCCAATGGTGTCTCTCCAGCTTCATTGGCTATCAAGCAAATGGAAGGAATATGTTATATTCTTGTTTGAAAATTTAAACAGTGTTACCAAGAATGGCATCCACATATGAAGAGGGTTTTTACAGGGGCTTCCACATCTGAAGCAAACATGTGAACACATGTGGCCATTATTGGATAAAGATGTGCATTTAAAGGAACTCACTGATCTCAGCAAAAGAAAAGCAAGCATGGGTTTAATACATTCAAGAGATTTAAACATAATAAGTTCAGCCCATCTGTCCATATGGTCAAACGAGGTTTCCTGGCTCAGCCGGAGCAGGGTACTCAGATTAAGTACTTGGTAATATAAGACTTTGTTCAATTTATCACTGGGTTAATTTAGGGTTCGCTACATAAGGATGCCTCCCAGGTATCGGGAAAAACCCGAAACACAGTTCAACAAGGTTTTGAATACTGCATTAAACAAGCTCACATTCTATATCAGTGTTGGTGAACCTCTGGCTCGGGTGCCCAAGGTGGCACTCGGAAGCCCTTTCTGTAGGCACCTGACATTGCCCCTTCACAGCCACCTGCATTCAGGTTGAATGGCTGTATTGGCACTTTGGGGGGGGGAACAGTGGGCTTTGAATCACAGTTTAGGCACTCAGTCTCTAAAATATTCACCATCACTGCTCTATACCAGGGCTGTTCAACTCTGAATAGGCTGAGGCCTACTTTTTCTGGCCCAAAGTGCCTGAGGGCTACTACACTAAAACCCCTACTTACGAATTTTATCCGTTCCGAGCACATGCTCATAAGTAAAAAAAATTGTAAGTAGAGCAGCGGTTTCCCTTAGGAATGCATTGAAAGCCAATTAATCTGTTCTGGAGGGAACAGATTTCAGTGTGCCATGGCCCTTGAACTACCTTGCTCGGCTTCATGGGCTGGCAGACCCAGAACTTTACTGGGGCAGTGGTGGTCCTTGGGATGGGGGAGGGAGAGGTGGAGAACTTATCCCCTCACTTTTTTTATTGATGGTCGGCGGGCTACTTTTGAACCCTTTGCGGACTACCCGTAGCCCACAGTCTACCTGTTGTGCAAGCCTGCTCTATATCATCCCAATCATCTTCACCTAATGCCTTGTTTTCTAAAGAGATATAAAATGCAAAATACATGACAGAAATTATTGCACCCTTTTTACGATGATATCACAAAAGTGGAGAGAAAAGAGAAGGAAGATACGGTACTCTTTAGCCTTTTACCTATTTCAATGGAAGCTTTCCCCCTCAGAAGCAGTTTGAGGCATTCCACATTATCCGTTAAGCAGCAGTAATGCAAAGCGGTGCTACCTTTACATGTCTGCTTGTCTAGGTTGCCGCTATATGGAAGGAGAAAGGAAAACCAATTAGTTCACGCTGAGCCTAGCTCACCACAGCCTTTCCATATATAGTGGTACCTCGGATAACAAATTTAATTCGTTCTCCGAGGCAATTCATTCTCCGAAAAAAATTTGTTATCCGAAATGCGGTTTCCCATAGGAATGAATGGGAAACCAATTAAGAACATAAGAACATAAGAAGAGCCCTGCTGGATCAGGCCAAAGGCCCATCTAGTCCAGCTTCCTGTATCTCACAGCGGCCCCACCAGATGCGTTTGGGAGCGCATGAGACTAGATATCTGTCTCCTGATACCACTCCCCTGCATCTGGCCCTTGAAGTACCCTGGTTTAAAGCCTAGAGATTACACATCTCCATCATGGTTTGTAACCCGTGATGGACTTTTCCTCTAGGAATCTGTCCAATCCCCTTTTGAAGGCATCCAGGCCAGATGCCATCACCACATCCTGTGGCAGGGAGTTCCATAGACTTACAACACGCTGGGTGAAAAAATATTTTCTTTTGTCAGTTCTTACTCTCCCAGCACTCAATTTGAGTGTATGTCCCCTAGTTCTGGTATTTTGAGAGAGGGAGAAGAGCTTCCCTCTATCCACTTTACTCATGCCCTGCATTATTTTGTATGTCTCAATCATATCCCCCCTCAAGCGCCTTTTTTCCAGACTAAAGAGGCCCAATTGTTTTAGCCTTTCTTCATAAGGGAGGTGCCCCAGCCCAGTAATCATTTTAGTCGCTCTCCTCTGCACCCTTTCCAGTTCCACTATGTCTTTCTTGAGATGCGGTGACCAGAATTGTACACAATACTCCAGGTGGGGCCTTACTATTGTTTTATATAACGGCATTATAATGTTGGCTGTTTTATTTTCAATCCCCTTTTTGATAATCCCTAGCATGGAATTGGCCTTCTTCACTGCTGCCACACATTGGGGAGACACCTTCATGGAGCTGTCCACCAACACACCAAGATCTCTTTCCTGATCCGTCACGGATAACTCAGAGCCCATGAGTTGATAGATGAAGTTTGGATTTTTTGCCCCAATATGCATTACTTTACATTTGGTTACATTAAAACGCATTTGCCATTTCTCAGCCCACTCCCCCAGTTTGGAGAGATCCTTCTGGAGCTCTTCACAATCTTCTCTGGTTTTTACCACATGGAAAAGTTTTGTGTCATCTGCAAACTTGGCCACCTCACTGTTTATCCCTGTCTCCAGGTCATTTATGAACAGATTGAAAAGCACCGGTCCCAGGACCGAGCCCTGGGGCACACCGCTTTTCACTTCTCTCCATTGTGAAAATTTCCCATTGACACCTACTCTTTGTTTCCTGGAACTCAACCAGTTCTCAATCCATAAGAGGACCTGCCCTCTTATCCCCTGACTATGCAATTTTCTCAGCAGCCTTTGGTGAGGGACTGTGTCAAAAGCCTTTTGAAAATCCAGATAGACTATATCCACCGGTTCACCCAAATCCACGTGCCTGTTGACCTTTTCAAAAAATTCTAAAAGTTTTGTAAGACAAGATTTACCCTTACAGAAGCCATGCTGATTTTCTCTCAGCAAGGTTTGTTCTTTTATGTGTTTTAAGATTTTCTCTTGGATGAGGCCTTCCACCATCTTCCCTGGGACAGATGTAAGGCTAACCGGCCTGTAGTTTCCTGGGTCCCCCCTCCTTCCTTTTTTAAAAATTGGTGTGACATCTGCTATCCTCCAGTCCTCCGGCACTGTGGCCGTTTTAAGAGACAAGTTGCATATAACCGTTAAGAGATCTGCAATTTCATTTCTCAGTTCCCTAATAACCCTTGGGTGGATGCCATCTGGGCCCGGTGACTTGTTAATCCTCAATTTATCAATTAGTCCTAAAACTTCCTCTCTTTTAACCTGTATTTGATTTAATTCTTTAGTCAAGAGGGGCGGCTCAGGCAGCGGAATCCGCTCAAGGTCCTCTGTCGTGAAGACAGACGCAAAGAACTCGTTCAATTTCTCTGCAATGTCCAAGTCCTCCTTAACCTCCCCTTTTCCTCCCTCACCATCCAGAGGCCCAATTGGTTCTCTGGCAGGTTTTCTACTTCTAACATATTTAAAGAAGCTTTTATTATTACCCTTTATATTGCTAGCCATGCGTTCCTCAAAGTCTTTCTTTGCCTCCCTTATCATCTTTTTACATTTCTTTTGCCAGAGTTTGTGTTCCTTTTTATTTTCCTCATTTGGGGAGGATTTCCATTTACAGAAGGACCTCTCCTTGTGCTTTAGAGCCTCTCTAACTCCACTTGTTAACCATGCCGGTGTCCTCTTGGACTTAAATGAGCTCTTCTTTCTTTGTGGTATGCACTTGTGCTGGGCCTCTATTATTGTTGTTTTAAACAGGCTCCATGCACACTGAAGAGATTGGATTCTTCTAACCCTCCCCTTCAGTTTCTCTCTAACTAGTTTCCTCATCTGAGGGAAGTTTGCCCTTCGAAAATCAAGGGTTTTTATGTCTGATTTGGTTGACACTCTTCCTCCGACATGCATGGCAAAGGTAATTGCAGCATGGTCACTGTTCCCCAGAGGCTCAGTGACATTCACATCCCTGACGAGGTCCTGAGTATCACACAATATTAGATCTAGAGTTGCCTGTTCTCGGGTGGGCTCCATGACAAGTTGCTCTAAGGCACAGTCATTCAGCAAGTCGAGAAACCCAGTTTCTCTTTCTTGCCCAGAGCTCGCATTGGCCCAGTCAATGTGGGGATAATTAAAGTCCCCCATGATTACTATCCTATCCCTCTTAGCCACCTCCATGATTTCTCTCCTCATTTCAAGGTCCCCCTCAAGTTTTTGATCTGGTGGACGATAGAATACTCCAACTATCACATCACTCTTTGGACCTGGTAGTTTAACCCACAGTGATTCTATGGCGGAGTCAGACCCTCTGTCAATCTCCATTCTGCTGGATTTTATGCCTTCTTTGACATAGATGGCCACTTAATTAATTCATTGAGCCTAGGAAAATGACAGAGACACCTGGTTTTTTTGCTCAAAACTCTTTATAAAGGGCATTTTAAAGGTACAGATATGATGCAGCCCAGGATAATTCTTTTTTCCTGGTGCATGCTGGAAATTCATTATCCTAGGCAGCCCACAGGGAAAATTTGTTATCTGAGGCAGCCCATAGGAAAATTCGTTATCCGAGGCAGCCCATAGAGAAAATTTGTTATCCGAGACAGATCTATACCTAGAAATTGCGATTCATTATCCGAGGCAGCCCATAGGGAAAATTCATTATCCAAGGCAGCCCTATACCTAGAAATTGCGATTCGTTATCTGAAAAATTAGTTACCAGGGGCATTTGTTATCCGAGGTATTACTGTACTTGGCATTGATATAAGCTTCCCTTGCATGGCTGAAATGAGACGTGAGATGCTTAGGCCATTATGTTTTTGTCATCTGGAGGTTTTTGCCTTCCTTAATTTGAATACTGAAAGAGAAGTTCACATGGTAATCATTCTAGGACGACTCACCTGTTCTGCACCAAGAAATCAACGATGTGAAGTGAGGTCCGATCAACCGACCTGACAGCAAGATGAAGAGCGGTTTCGTCTTGTTCCTACAATGATACAATGCACACAATTTCCTACACAGTGAAATCTGGACACAATGAGTATACAACAGTTCCCAAGAGACATTAAAGACAATATTCACATCTAAGAACAATGATTGTGAAGGAGCATCTTACATCATTAAAAGGCAATATTAATCCTTTAGAACGTTTATATACATCTCCAAAGTAAAATATTTCTGCAGTCATGTTTTATATTATGTAGGTTTTTTCCGTTTGGAAAAAAAAACTGTGGCTGTAGACATCTTACTTTGGCGCAAGGTCTTTCTCATATAGTTGTGAGTTTTTCGGGCTGTTTGGCCGTGTTCTGGAAGTTTTTCTTCCTGACGTTTCGCCAGACTATGTGGCTGGCATCTTCAGAGGGCAAGGAGCTCAGGGAACTAGGAGTTCTCTCTGCACTCTGGGGTACAGAGTGAGTAAAACTCACAACAGCCTTCGACAATACAAGATCTTTCTCTCCTGGAGTACAGTACGTTGCTGCCACCACCAACAACCCCAAGACAGGGCGCTTTTACACGACCCCTAAGATCGGCTGGCAACTTAAATTCGGACCAGAGATCTTGGGGGTTCGTCGCTCTTCCTGTGTTCCCACCCCCTCCGCACTTCCTTGCTCCTGTCTGCGTGAGGGTAGGGAGAAAAAAAGGGAGAAAAGAATGCAGGCTCACCTCCGCTCTGCCATCGAGCTGCTCCGGGAACCATTCCAGTCTCTTTCAGTCTCTTAAAGGGGCGGGGGCAAAAAAACCAAACAAACACAAGGCGAGGAGAGCCCGGCACTAACTGCTTTACATCCGCATCAGAATTTTTTCACCTTCGGAGACCAGGTACTTGGAAAATGCGCTGGGACACGCTTAGGTGGGCGTGGTCATACTTTATTTTGTTTAAAGTCCGGAGCTGGTGGGAAAACAATTTTAAGCTCCGCATCTGGGAGCCCTTTGCCTCGGATTTTAGAGGTTGTATAAAAGCGCCCACAGTGACAGTGGTTCATCTTTCAAGCATATCAAAATATGATCCTGCTTGCGGAAATGTAGTATCTTGAGAATTCATGCAGGAATTAACAGAAACGTATACACTTACATGCCCATTTGCTAGTGGGATCTTCTCAGTAAGGTCCACACCATCAGCATATACTTGAACCAATCCAAAAATGTCTCTTGTCCTGACCGCTTCACATAGGCTTTGCAGTTTAGCTACATTGTCAGTGCATTTTTTCCTTGCATATTTTTTTTCAATATATTTGGCATTAATATAATCTTTCCTTGCATTCCTGAAATGAGACACGGCTTGCTTTACGAACTGCTGACATGACTTCACATAGACATATCACAGAATTTACTTCAGTATTGCACTTAGTACAATTTTACAGATAAAAGATGGCTCGTGGAAACTTCTTTCACTTACAATCGCTGTCTTCCTCTGAACTTTTGTAACCATAATTTATTGTCCACAAAGATTGCACTACATAGTTCAAACAATAAACTGATTGTTGGAACTAAGCATATAAACACCAGTCATTGGACAGAACCCCGTCGTACAACTACGCATGCACAACTTGGGGTTGTGCAGATTGTAGTTGTCGTACCACCAAGGAAAAAGTGCAATTTCCAAAGGCCTTTGGAGAACATACTGAGTAACTAATGGTACCAGGATGGGTGACCAATTGCCCAGAGCAGTTCCTTGTATTTGCAAGTAATGCCCAGCACATTTACACTGATGTAACTTTATGCTGCACCAACATGAATAGGATTGTGTTTTAAATACAGTGGTACCTTGTATAAAGGAAGTAATATGTTCCAAATGAAATTATGTTAAGCAAATTTTCCTTTATACAAATTTCCCATAGAAATGCATTGAAAACGGAGTGATCCCTATTTTTATATTGTACGGATTTGCCCCTTGGGGTTTTTTTAAGCAAATTTCCCCTATCTCCGGAATTTTTATGTTGTACAAATTTTATGTTATACAAACCGTTTGTTATACGAGGGTCCACTGTAGTTTGCAAATTAAATTAAAACTAACTCCAGGTCACTGAACTGACCAGTTCCCTCAACTATTGAAGAGAAACCTCTGCATGAAATTAAGATACTCTTTCATTATTTAGCTTGAAGTCAATTGTTTACATTTGCTGTCATGTATGATTTAACACAAGTTCTGTTACAGATTAGAGGATAATCAGATCAAGTCCCTTCCATTCAAAAGCCAGTTCTTCATGTTTTCCTCTCCCTTTGTGTAAAACACTTTTTTTTTAAAAAAAAAGGCTGCTGGAAAACTGTAAGCCTTTCTCTTTGCTACGGTCATAAAGATTCCTTGTCTATCTTGATCGTTCAATCTGTTCATTACATTGCTTTTAATGCAAATGAAACACACGTGCTAATTGCTACCAGACTGAAATATTATAGGAATCTGGATTTATAGTGAAATTCTTGCATCAACTAACCATGGCACCTTTTCCTACTACTATTACCTCTTAAGTGCATAAACAAATTTGAGTTTAGAACTATAACATGAAAGGAGACAGACAACAAGGCTAGGCATTCGGGTTCTGGACTGAGCTTCCAATTGACCCGCTTTTGCTGCTGCCTTTTTTCAAAAAATAATTATAACGACAATGACCACCACCACCACAATAACTGCTCCATGTAATGGTTTGTGCCCAGGTTCCCCCCCCTTCAATTTCTCCTTTAAAATAATTGAGGACATCTAATAAGGAAGTTTTAAAGAGTGATGTAAAGGATGACACTTCCAATCTGCTTCGTAAAAATTCCAATTTAATCTTAATTTTGTCACTAACCAAGATTTTCTATCTACATTTACGTTGTACGACTTTAATTTATTTGGGCCTAAACGCCAACCCACGAAAGAACAGGCTCTTCCAGGAATGTAGCTGCTTACATGAAAGTTCCTAGGACGTAACATAAATAAAAGTTCTTAGGGCAACACTGTATGCTTTAAATCAGAGTTACTGTCTCCAACACAAGAGAAAATTAGAGAGGAACAGTTAATCAGTGAGTCTATTAGTGATAAAAGATTGTGGGGAACTCCTGAGAGATCTCAGAATTTCAGATGTAATGTCAGTGTAATCTCTACAACGGCAGATATATCTTAAATCACTGGTTCTACACCTGTGGGTCCCCAGATGTTCCTGGACTGCAACTATTTATTTATTTATTTATTTATTTATTTATTTATTTATTTATTTATTTATACATACATACATACATACATACATACATTTTTATACCGCTCCCATTTCCCTGAGGGAACTCTGGGCGGTTGACACACAAAAAAGTTAAAAACATGTACATCAATGAGAGGAGATATTAGGCAAGAGGCATAAAAATTGACAATAAAATGGTAAAAATGACAATTTAAAAAACGAACAGAAATTAGCAGAGGAAAACACTTTGGTACATCCTATCAATCGCCAAAGGCATCCCTGAACAGCCAGGTCTTAAGCGATTTCTTAAAGGCTGCCAATGAGGGAGCCTGGCGAATCTCGCTGGGGAGTTTGTTCCATAGTTCTGAGCCAGCCACTGAGAAGGCCCGCTTGCGGGTAGCTGAAGCGAGAGAGCCACAGAGGATCGGGTTGGTCAGGACAGCTCTGATCGTAGGGAGATACGCTCTGCCAGATAACCTGGACCCAGGCCATGGAGGGTTTTGTAAACCAAAACCAGTACCTTGAACCTTATTCGGGAGGCAACGGGCAACCAGTGCAGACGAGCCAGAATGGGGGTGATGCGGTCATACCTGCCCGCACCAACCACCAGCCTGGCCGCCGCATTCTGGACCCGCTGCAGTCGCCGAACAAGGTTCAAGGGAAGCCCCATGTAGAGAGTGTTGCAATAATCTATCCTCGACATGACCAGCGCCTGCACCACTGTCCTCAGGGAGTCCCCATCAAGGTATGGGAGAATCTGGGCGATTAACCTAAGATGATAAAAGGCCGAGCTGGTCACGGCTGCCACCTGGGATTCCAGGGACAGATCCGGATCCAGGACAACACCCAGACTCCTCACTCATTCAGCCAGCCAGAGGGTGGACCCACCCAGACTGGGAAGAGGGACACAATACCTGTCCGGGCCACCCCCAAAGAACAGAACCTCAGTCTTCCCAGGGTTAAGCCGGAGCCTGTTGGTCCTGGTCCAGTCCAGTACTGCAGCCAGACAGCGATCGAGGGTCTGGACGGCCTCCACTGCAGAGTTGGAGAAGGAGAGATAGAGCTGTGTGTCATCAGCGTACTGATGACAGCAAGCTGCAAAACTCCGGACAACCTCAGCCAGCGGCCTCATGTAGATGTTAAAGAGCATTGGGGAGAGAGCCGACCCCTGAGGCACCCCACATGAGAGTGTCCAGGGGGATGACAAAACACCCCCCAAGCTCACACGCTGAGCACAGCCCTCCAGGAAGGAACGGAGCCAGCCAAAGGCCAGACCTCCAATCCCAACCTCAGAAAGCTGGCCCAGGAGGATACCGTGATCGACGGTATCAAAGGCTGCTGACAGGTCAAGAAGGACCAACAGGGTAGAGCAACCCCTGTCGGCCCTCCTCAACAGGTCGTCTTGCAGTGCGACCAGGGCAGTCTCAGTCCCATGCCGCAGCCTAAACCCAGGCTGGAAGGGATCCAGAACATGATTCTCCTCCAGGAACGATTGGAGATGCAGGGCGGCGACCCACTCGATCACCTCGCCCATAAAGGGAACATTGGCTATAGGACGGTAGTTCGTCATATCGTCTACAGCCAGGCCTGGTCTCCTGAGAATGGGCTTAACCACCGTCTCCTTCAGACGACCGGGAAAAATCCCGTCTCTGAACGAGGCAGTGGCAATCAGCGAAGCCCATTCCGGCATGCTCCCTCCGGTGGTCTTAATCAGCCAGGAAGGGCAAGGGGCAAACGGAGAAGCCGCTGGCCTGCAATGTCCCACGGCCCTGGAGGCATCAGATGGAGTAACAGGCCCAAACTCAACAAACCGGGGGGACTGAGGAGGTGCGGCACCAGCCACACCCGAGGATAGATCAGTGCAATCGGCATCCAGATCGGAACGGATGGCCTCTATTTTAGATTCCCAGAAATCCCTTCCAGCACAGCAAGTGGTGGAGGCTTCTGGGAGTTGTAGTCCATGAACATCTGGGGACCCACAGGTTGAGAACCACTGTCTTAAATGGAAGACTAATGCCATAAATGGAAGAAGAGGAGAAAGTAATTTGTCCATCTTTTAAGTCCATAATGAGGACAAGGCCGGACTATTCATAAAGCTGACGAGGCTGAAGCCTGGACACCACCACCCCGCATGAACTAAAGGCCCATCTTTCCTCCCCTCCCCGTTCCCCCCTTCCTTTTTTCTTTCTCTGAGTGAGACTCCCTCAGTTTCCAGTGGTTTAAAGCACGTTGCACTCTGCACAAGATGGGTTAGTATGAAGGAGGACAATATCAGAAAAACCAAGAAACATTCAACTCACTGCTCACACCCTGAGCCTCTTCTAGGGATGAGCAATGCACAGACCGCACAGAGCATCCCAAGCAAATGTGGGGCCCTCCCCCCACCCCCATAATTTATGCCAGCGAACTTCAATAGCAAGCTGCCAAGAAAGAAGCGATGGCTGGGATCCAGCTGCATTACTTGAACCCCATAAGGCTGATGATGACATCAGCCATTGGGGTGGGTTGGGAAATTAACATGTTCAGACCTCTCCCTCAAAGGTCCCAATGCTCCTTTACATTCCTTCCATTGTGCAGGAGGCGCTGGAGGAGTGAGGGAGTCTTTAAATTCCAAAACTCACCCCTGGCAGGATGACTATACAAATTTTACAAAGTCACCACCAGCATTCTGCAGCATAATCTATCCTGCTGGACTACTGCCAATGTTCGCTTCAAAAGGAGAGTACGATGTTCAGGGACAAACCACGAAAATTCCTTTGACACAAAAACGTTCTGCTTGCTTTAATGGCTTTTTTTTCTGGGCTGGGCTGACATGGTGGTAGCCGGGGGGGGGGGGGAATCCCCACAGCAGGGTTCAGAGAGGTAACGTTTCCCACATTTATACTACACACGACCGGCTCTCCGTATTTTCCATATTTCATACTTACATATCACTGCTTGGATTGGGCTTGACTTGTTCATCTCCAGGCAGACAAAACTCCATGATTTCATTGAATCCTGCATTCCCAATATTCTTACCAAGCTATTAAGATAAATATCAATCAAGTTGAGCAAATAAATCCACCAGGAACTCACGCTGAAAAATCTAATATAAAACTGAATGGGCGTTGCATCGGTAGTGTCCTTCAAGATACCCAAGGGAATTGTCAATGTAACAAGTTTTATTCAACTGCACCCCAGTATCACAGCGCCACTCTACAGGCAGGCTGGGCTAAATCTTGGTCCTCTTTATGGAAGATTCAGTAAAATTAAGGGAAGTTGGCAAGTAAAGAAACTTCAGCCTCCTTGATTCTAGTGGGACTAATGTTAGATTTAGCTCAAGGGTGTGTAATACATTCCTCGTGAACAGGAGATTTTCCTGGACATGATATATGAGCTCCTTAATATTATATATTATGTGCTGGAGGTAAAATGATGTCCCAGTAATTACACCAATGAGAAAAGATACTCTGATCACATATTATTAATGCAACCTTAAATGGCCAAGAATCAACAACGGAGCAGCTGAAGCTGTTCTGAACACAAACTTCCTTCTCGCCCAAGGATGCTCAAAATTAATTAGGACTCACGTTGCCCTGGTCTTACGGTGGACCTGTGCTGCACCTATACTCCTAGGCTGCAGAAGGTATGGATCCAGATTAACGTAACTGCTCCCTCGCCCGGCTCCACAAACCCTTCCAGTCTTCTACCTATGTCAGGCACGTCCAAACTTCAGCCCTCTAGATGTTTTGCACCACAACTCCCACAGTCCTTTGCCAATGGAAATACAGGCTTGGAATTTTGGGAGTTGTGGTCCAAAACATCAGGAGGGCCGAAGTTTGGACATGCCTGACCTATGTTCTGTCAGCAGATCTGAGATCAGCTAGCAGAACAGATTTCTGCTGACAAAAGGTACTCGATCAAGATCCTAATACTCTGCAGTTGGCACATCTATTGAGCTGGAATCGGACTGCTTGTGAATTACATAAACTTTCTTAGTTTACCAGCAATTCCGATGTTCCCAGCACATCAAGTGTGAGCGACTGCATCCTAGAGTAGTGGACACCAAGTTCTCGGTGGATTCCTGAACATTCAATGCAGGTTAAAATGCCCAGATTTGTGGAGAGCCAGGTTGGGTCTGAAAATGAAATCACGAAAGGACCCAGGTCACAGAAGGCGGTAAAATAACAGGATTTTTACAAGTCACATCAAACTGATACACCAAGCAATCAAATTTTGCACACATATAAAAGAAATTCATGATCAAGCGCAATTCTATAATCACCAAGAGAAACACATGGGAAAAGGCATGGATGTTTGGCAGTCTTCTTTAGAGAAGAACATTCATATCTTGAACAGACTGCGTTAGTCGTATACATCTTCCAATGGAAGCATGGCAAAAAGTAAACTAACTTTTCAAACTGGCATCAATAGGACCAAGGTTTCCTCTAAGCCAGTGGTTCCCAACCTGGGGGTCGTGACCCCTTTGGGGGTCGAACGACCATTTCCCAGGGGTCGCCATGAGCCAGTGAAGAAAAAGGCACAAATGGCTTGGGGGGGGGGGGGAGAGTGAGTTACAGCTTGATAGGTTGGAGGGGATGTCAGTCAATGGCACGGGAGGCTGCGATTGGCTGAGGGTGCCTGTAGAGGGAAGTGTTCTCTCTGGCAAAGGGAGCTTGTGGCCTCTCCCAAGCAGGGCAAGGGCTCACCACATGAGGAACTGTATTAAAGGTGCACAGTATTAGGAAGGTTGGGAACCACTGCTCTAAGGCATGGCTCTGCCCCTCAATACAGGGCTCCCCATGGCCCAGGCACCCACAGTAACTGTTTTTGTTTCGGTCATGAGGGACCCTATTTGCAAGGAAGGAGCCCCGTGCAGCTGGACTGAAAATTAGAGGAGACATTGAAAGGGACCCAAGGGCACTCCAGTTCACCTAGATTCAAGCCAATGCGAACAGAAAGAGACAAAGGAAATTAAACTCATAAAACCGTTTGATGCAAATACGTGTTCCATTTACTATGGCAACAATATAAAAATCTGACCATTTTTTGACAGCAAAAATAAAGCCAAGTTTGATTTAAGGCTAGACTAGCATATTCTGCCTTGCTCATGTTGGCAGGGCATAGACTACACAGTGAGGGGGGAAAATACAGAGTTTGAATGCAAAGAAGAATAATCCAAATCAATAACACATTGTGTCTACATGGAATCTCCAAAGCTTACACATGGCCCTTGCCAAAGCACATTTCAGTACAGAGTCCTC
The DNA here is from genome assembly GCA_037367245.1 of Phrynocephalus guinanensis. Classification (NCBI taxonomy): domain Eukaryota; kingdom Metazoa; phylum Chordata; class Lepidosauria; order Squamata; family Agamidae; genus Phrynocephalus; species Phrynocephalus guinanensis. The sequence continues at coordinate 172,656,112 of CM074733.1, read as the reverse complement.
CGATCCAAAGCCCAAACCACTCTCTCTTCCAGGAGACTCCATTCCGTTTCCTCACCTCAGTTTTCTGTTGCCCTCAAAAGTCAGCATTCTGCAGTCATTGAGAACACTTTGCTCAAGTCAAAGTCTGTCTTTTTAGACTTCAAGCCTTCCCTCGTTCCTCTTTTTCCTACTACTATATACCTGGGGACTCCCCAAGTATGCCATTGTCCCCCCTCCTCTCTCTCTCGTTGGGCCACACCTTCACCCTCGTCAGCAGCTGACTTCTCTCTTAGCACCTGAGGTGGCCAAGGACGTGATGCTCTCTGTAGAAGGAGCACATGCACCCTTCCCCTTGATCAGGCTCCTCTTTTACCCCTTAATCTTCCTGCTCTTTCTTTCCTCTCCCTCTCTACTTTTCCTTTCTTACTGCTCTGTCATTTCCTCCATTCTTAGTGCCTGCCTAGCCTCCTCCTCCTCTGCTCCCGGTCCGAATCCTACTTACAAACACCCACCCTCTTTCCCTCGCATTCTCTCTTCACTTCCTGAAAGATTTCAGATGCTTGACTGAGGGAAGCAAAAATCCATGTTTTATGATTTTGCCCATGTTTATGATTTTGGGGCAGGCATGTCCAAAGTCAGGCCCGGGGGCCAAATGCGGCCCGTTTTCACATTTAGAGTGGCCCGCGACCTCTTCTCCCCACCGTCTCAGCCTGGTCACACATCCCCGCTAGCTGCCCCTTCCCCATGCCGGATGGAGACGTCAGCTTGCAGTTTTATGGTTTGCCTGCCCTCCCAGCCTCTGTCCATCCCCCCAGCCACCTGCCCAGCCAACCTTCCCCCCGGCTCTGTTGTTGCAGCGTCATCCCTGCCTCCTTGCATGTTATATAGACTTGTCCAAAATTCGGCCTGGGGGCCAAACGCGGCTGAATGGTCGGCCCACACACATTTTCACCTCATCCAATCTGGCCCTTCTTGCAAAAAGTTTGGACAACCCTGATTTAGAGGAAGGGGAAGGACGAAAATGTAGCAAACTACTGTACATCAAAATGTTAAAATCACCTTGTGCTCCACAATCACAACACACATCATTTCCAGGCATTCTCTGTATATCAGATATGATTTCTTTGGTCAGCTCCTGGACAATGTTGTTTTCTCCTGTGTTGTCATCACCCTTGAAGGCATTATTTAAAGCTTCTTCTTTACTGTTCTGCAGCACAGATATCCAACTTGAAAAACAGAAGCAAAACCATGCATTTTTCTTATTGTACTGGCAATTGCGTTTCTGCCCTTCAGAGATGAGCTCAAACACAGACAGGCAAGGCTCATCAATGCTGAGAGTTGGTCTGCACCAAATCTCTGGAGGGAAAATTGTTGACAGATCAACACCTTTGGGCAACTATTAAACAAAGGTTGAAGAAACAGAGAGAATTGCCTGAGCAGGGCCTGGGAACCTCTCACAATGGAATAAAGAACTGGAGACTGTTATAAATAAATATAACAAATAAATATATATAAATATTATTTTCTTAAATGCATCCCACCCACCAAAAACAAGGACTGGGGCTCTGGATAATTTTCTACAGAAAGAAACCTAGTAATTTATGATCAGATTGAGTTAAAATGACCAGCTGTTCCAAGAAGGTTCTCTGGGCTGTCTCTGTACACATTTTAATGACTGCAGCATTAAATATAACTTGACCAATGTCCAGGAACTCTAGAAAGTTAAGTACAGTGGTGCTTCGGATAACAAATTTAATTCGTTCTCAGAGGCAATTTGTTATCCAAAAAATTCGTTATTTGAAACATGGTTTCCCATAGGAATGAATGGGAAACTAATTAATCCATTCTGGAGCCTAGGAAAATGACACAGACACCTGTTTTTTTGCTCAAAACTCTTTATAAAGTGCACTTTAAAGCTACAGTTGCGATGCAGCCTGGGATAACTCTCTTTTACCAATGCATGCTGAAAATTTGTTATCCGAAACAGCCCATAGGGCAAATTCGTTCTCTGAGGCAGCCCTACACCTGGAACTTGCTATTCGTTATCCGAAAAATTTGTTATTGGGACGTTTGTTATCTGAGGTATTACTGTATCCTCTATTTTTTTTGGGGGGGGGGAGGCAATTTTTACTCTAGTGTGTATTGATTCTCTTGAAAATCCCCCACTACTGTATTTGAAACATGGGTAAGCATTCGCTTCCCAAACATTATTTTCACCGTTTTGCATTTTTCATGGCATACAGCTGAATTATAAAAAAGTTTATTATTATTAGCTTGTGTATAAGAGGGAAGAGGTCTCTCTTCAAATACAAGGAATTACTGTTGTTTTTTCTACTATAGACCTCTTTGTGTTGAACAAGCAAAACAGCAAAGAAAAGAAAATATTAATACATCTTACATCTGACATTCTTGTTCGTCCTCCGCTTGGAAGTGGTATGTTCGGTCATCTGTAAAACGACAGAATATTTCAGGGGTTGCTCCAAACACCTGGACCTGTTCAGTTGCCCAGAATATTTGTGCATGTACAATGTACATCATATCCTTGATCTTGCTACTGGCATAAGTAGGACCAGGTTAAAATGATTCATAAAGTACCTCATGTCTGATGAAGTGGGAAGTATTCCATATAACCTTTTGTCCAATAAAGGTTGACAGCTTATTCTCTACTACACAGTCTTACATACAAGGCCAAATGTCATTTACAGTAAAATTAAAGCAAATGTGTTCTTATGTGACTCATTCAGAAAAAACTCCAGAAATACAGACAGCAATACAAATGTTGTAGCAACATCATCAGTAAACGTGGGTTGTGTAATTATTTCCTACCCTACTTACCTCTGGAACATAGATGTTCGGTGCCAAATGTGGAAGGTTTTTTAAAAATAATAATGCTGTTATTCTCAAAGTACTTATAGTAATGACAGGTACAACAGGTGGCTTTCCTGGAAGCACCTGATTGGCCACGGTTGGAAACAGGATACTGAGCTAAAAAAATCTTTGGACTCATCCTGTAAAGTTATTTTTACCTTCTTACACCATGTGTTCCTCCTGGCTCACCTCCAGCACAGTGCTTCCTCCAATGTTTGGCTGGATCAGTGAATGGAGTCCCAGAACTCCACCTCCCCTCCATGTGGGGTGGTGGTTTGCATCATCCCCAACAGCTCATCCACCTGATGTGTATACTCCAATTCCACAGACCACTTTTAGCTTTTGAAATCTGTTCTGTAGTTCTCGGGGACACTACCATGTCATTCCTTGACCTTCCCTTGGCTATTCAACCTCAATGCCTTTTTCCTTTAACATCTACTGTGATATTTGAAACACACACAACCGTTTGAATATTGCCAAGTCAGTATTTAGGTAAGGATAATTCAAGAAGATTCTATAAGAAGCCTGTATGATTTTAAATGGGAATGCTAAAACATTTCTTTCCTGTATTGTTATCACATTTAGGTAAATCTTCCAGACACTTAAAAATCTGATCTCTGGAAGGTCTCACAGGATACTTGTGCATCCTAGATGCATCTCAGAGAATGGATCCAAGTTTATATCATTTGTTTCCTGCTAGATATGTCATATGAGTGGGATTGGAGATAGAATAGAGCTCTGTCTTGAGGTATCTGTCAGCAAGGAGTGGCTACCTATTTTTTTTCTCCAGAAGCCTCAAATTTATGCAGTTGAGTGGTACAGCATTCACCATGGGTCAGAACAGAGATCTGATCCATAAATTATCTGAAGAGCAGTAAAACCACTGCATTGTGTTCTGCTTATCACACTGGTCTCACTTAAAGATAAATGTTCACGTGGGCTAGCCAATGGATGTAAACAGTTTCCCTCCAAATGTTGCCTTGGCAATGAAAACATCTGGAAAACTTATACAGGCCATACAGTGATGCCTGTGAATTACAGCATCTGGAATGTTTCCTGTTATAAAGAAAAAAATGGCTGTATCCCAAGATTTTGTTACATCTCTCTATATAAGGACAGGATATCTATCATTGATTTCCCCCCACCTTAGCACCTCCTTGAAAACTGGCTTTAAAAAATAATAATAAATAGCATGAGGATTGCAGAAGGTGAAAAACACAAGGGGCCTCGCCTCCCACCTATAAGGGGAAGTGCCTTTCTATCCTCTCAGCAAAACCTCCAGGTCGAGTCCCACTCATGTACCACATAACATGGCAGAGGAAAACATAAGAATGTTGAAATGCTAAATAAATAAATAAATAAATAAATAAATAAATAAATAAATAAATTCAAGGAAATATGAAAGGAGGCATAAAGCGTACAAAAATATGTTCAGAACATATGAATTAAACAAGACAGGTGGCAGCAGCACAATTTCTTGACTAAGCTAGTAGTGGGACTCCACTCAAGTCAAAGGGATAAAGACTGTTAGAAGGACATCAAGAGCCAACATTTATTTTGAACTTGACCACGTTCAGAAATGGTCTTAAACAAAAAAGAGATGACTTGAACATGAATCACAAAATGTAGACTCATATAAGGAGCAGCCGCATGGCAAAGAGGAAACCATTCATAAGGCTGACCTGAGAGATTAACAGGCATGTCCAAACGTTGGCCCTCCTTGATGTTTTGGACCACAACTCCCAGAATTCCGAGCCTGTATTTCCAATGGCAAAGGACTGTGGGAGTTGTGGTCCAAAACATCTGGACATGCCTGGATAGGAGAAAGGTGGAGGAAAAGTAAGAGCGAAGAATGAGCGAGGGAAACATTTTAGCCAATGAAGAAGCAAGTGTGCTAGGTGGAGGCACAGTGTTTATGTATCCAAAATTTAGGAGGGGGAAAAACGATGCGTCAAAGGTACTGTACCATGAAAGTAGAGGTAAATGGGAAGCGTATTTAGAGTAGGAAAAAATGAGAGTGAATCCCCAGTTCTAAAAATAAAATATTTCCTTTAATAGATTTTAGGTCTGAAAGAAATCTGAACTGGCACTCGTTTCAAACACATCCATTTTTTTAATTGAAACGGAACATTCTGACTTAGCTTAAGACAACCCTCTAGCCATTTTTCAATTGGCAAAAATGGCACATGGGTGACAATTACAGTAATTCTCCAAATATTACCCTGCTTAGGAAACCAAAGCAAGGTTGTATTTGCTTGCTGAAAAATAAATTAATGCCATCTACAACAACCAGAAGCTCAAGATAATTAATGTTCCCCTTGACTTCTGACATGTTAGAGTAGGGGTCCTCAAAGTTTTCAAACAGCGGGCCGGACCACCACGTCGCAGACACCACTGGGGGCTGGACCACAGTAAAAAAAAAAAAAGGCTGACATGGAAAAAAGGGGGGAGGGAGGGGCAAGTGGACGGAGCCTCCCATGACTGACCCATGATAATTGTGTCTGCAGGGCCCCAGCAATGCCTCCTGCTCTAGATCACCACCCTGAGGTGACAGCACTGGGATCCCTCTGCTGCACCTCTTCCTCCTCCTCCTACAGTGGCAGCGGCTGGAGCGGCTCTCCTTCCTTCCTTCCTTCATTGTGCTGGGAAGGAGGGGGCAGCCCAGGCAAACTCAGGCCCCTCAGGCCATAGCCCTCCCACTCTGAATGCCCCACTAGCCAGCATGCTGATCATCTGGGCGGTAGTTGGGGGGAGTGGGAGAAGCGACATAGCCCACTGCTTTGAACCGCTTCAGCAATAGAAGCAGCTGTGGAGGATGGCTTGTGGGTAGGTTGCAATTGGTCCCGGGGGCCGGATTCAGGACCTTCGGGGGCCGCATCCGGCCCCGGGGCCTTAGGTTGAGGACCCCTGTGTTAGAGGATATAAACATTTTGTTATGTAATAATGTTTCAATACAAAATGGGACACACACACACACACACACACACAATTTTGACTATGGACAAGCAAAGTAAGAGCTAAAGGCTGCGTTCAGATACAATGATTTGCCAGAAAGGCTGCCTGGTGACCCACTGGTTGGGACCTGCTCTTGGGAGAGGACCACAGAATCAACAGGAAGCAAAACCTTGGCTCGTTGCTCCTTAATGAACCAGGAACAGGAAACCAACTTTAAATGTTGGCTTGGAACTCCAGTTGGTAGAAACAGGGACAAAATGCAAGTCCAGGTTTCATAGTAACAGGAAGTTTTTCCTTCCTGACACATTTTCTGGCTAGTTCCACAGGTTGGTTGTGTGCTAACAGGCCAAAATTCTCAGCAGTTGCGGCCCACAGTCACATCCAAACGGAGCTAATAACGCCAATTGGTCATAATTTAAATAAGCACCCAATACGGATTGTGACACTCCTAAAGGTATACAAGATTCTTCACCGTCCGTACATATCAGTGCTCGATGCCCCCTCTCTCCAAATTATAACTTGTAGATTTTATTTATTTACTTATTTAATAATCCTATTTCTGAGTTACTCAGAAATTCCTTTTAAAATTACTGGAACAACAGAAATTTGACTTCTGAACACAAAACCAGTAACACTAACCCAATCATTTTGAAGAATCCCACTGATGATTTATATGGAAGATAAATTGTTTAGCTTTCTGTGGCAAACTAGCTGTCCAAACTAACTTATACGTTGGTAAGTCCCTGGCAGGATTTGAGCTATTGATAAGCAAATTTCCCCTTTCCCTTCCATGGTTTGGTTTTCAAAGTACAGTGACCCCCTGCCTATTGTGGGGTTAGGGACCCGACCCGACCCACGATAATTGAAAATCCACGATATGCGGATGCAGGTCCGGTCGGGCCTGAGGCGCCTAGCTGGGGGCTTTTGTATTTACCCCCAGCCTGGTGCTGCCCCAAATGGGCCTGCGAGGGCCTCCCTGGGCCTTTGGGGGGGATCCAGAAGGCTCGGGAAGGCCCTCACAGGCCCATTTGGGGCAGCGCCAGTCCTGGGGTAAATAAGGGAAGCCTGAAACAGGCTTTCCCCCCCCCTTACCTCAGGGGGCCTTTTTTCATATACTGTGGTACCGCAATATAGTGGGACCGCAGTATATGAACCGCAAATGGGTGGGGGACCACTATAACTTGAAAACTTAAGTCCCTTTGGGGAGAAAGGTGGCATAAAAATAAAGTTGTTTATTTATTATGATTATGATTATGATTATGATTATGATTATGATTATGATTATTATTATTATTATTATTATTATTACCTCTGTATCCACACTGGCTATTGATAAGGCTTATCAACACTGCCTATAAACTAGTATATTTTGTTCAAGACAAGTCTTAACTCTAGCTAGCCCTGACAAGGACAGACAAAGCTGAACTGTAGTCAGAGCAAACAGCTGAAAGGAAGGGAGGACTCATACATGTGAAAAGGTGGGAGAGAAGGAACTGAGCAAGTTTTTAACAAAATCCCAAACATCCTTTGAAATACCTCAGCACCAGAGCATTATCAAAACAACCAAAACTAACAAGAGCATTCAACCAGGAACTCAGAACAGGAAATGCTAAAATGTCTACCATATACAGCTATTTTAGAATAGTTACATGGTAGAGATAACATTTAAAGATAGAAAGAATTGACATAAGCAGAAAGGAAATAAAAATATAGCCAAAACTGTATTTTAATGCCAATCAAACTAAAATAAGACTATCATAAATAATGTAGTAAATAACTCTGGTATCCATATTCTCCAATTCACACTGGCTGGCTGAAATCTTATTGTACTAATTATGTGAACCACTGTGTGATTCATTGGGAAACTGATTGTACAAGTAGTTGTGTAACTTTTTGTACAACTAGTTTGTGGGAACACGTTACTGGATATAAGTGTTGCCCTTAGCACAGACTTAACTATGCAATGGCATTTTGGCTACTGTTGAGGCTAGTAGGAAAAGTACAATTTATTTTTACAGATTCAGGTTAATAAAATGCAATGATCCACAAAAATAATAATAATAACTTTGTTATCAATGTGTTGTCAGGTGCCATCAAGTTTCTTCCAGCGTCTACCAATCCTACACATCAGGAGTCTCCTTGCTCAAACGAAAGACTGTGGCATTTATTTATACTTTCTCACTGTCTGCTGGTTCTGTTTCCCCAAGTTGAAGCCAACTTACAGTGACCCTAATACAGCTTTCAAGTCAAGTGACATATTTCAAGTCAAGTGACATATTACTAGTTTTACTAGTTCTACTCCCTCACTGAGCTTCCATTACTGAACCATCTTCAGAGTCCTAACCCATCACTCTCTGCACTACACCACATTGGGTACCTCCCTGCTCACAAACTATACAGCATTAATGACTTGATTAAAAATTTGAGATAGAGTGTACTGAAGCATATCTGAAATGGCTGTGTCGAAATGCAGCATGCACGCCCTTTATCGGTTAGGGCGCTTTTACACGACCCCTAAGATCCGCTGGCCACTTAAATTCGGACCAGAGATCTTGGGGGTTCGTCGCTCTTCCTGTGTTCCCACCCCCTCCGCACTTCCTTGCTCCTGTCTGCGTGAGGGGAGGGAGAAAAAAAGGGAGAAAAGAATGCAGGCTCACCTCCGTCTGCTGGTGGAAGCCACCCCGAGCCCCGTCGTCGCCGTGATTCCTGTCTCTTAAAGGGGCGGCGGGGACAAAAAAACAAACACAAGGCGAGGACAGCCCGGCACTCACTGCTTTACATCCGCATCAGAAAGTTTTCACCCTCAAAGACCAGGTACTTTTAAAATGCGCTGGGACACGCTTAGGTGGGCGTGGTCGCACTTAATTTTCTTTAAAGTCCGGAGCTGGTGGGAAAACAATTTTAAGCTCCGCATCTGGGAGCCCTTTGCCTCGGATTTTAGGGGTCGTGTAAAAGCGCCCTTACTCGCCCTTCCATGACCATGCTGTTCCTGCTATCTCTTTGGCTCTTCCCTAAGTCAAAGCGCTCTCTCATTTCTTTCACAAAAGCTGTGCTATGGGGACTGACTAGCCTTGTTCATCAGTTAATAATGCATTTCTGAACATTCCATAACATTTCAGCCCGTTCAGGCAATGGAACTTTGCTAAGAACAAGAAGCTTTAGCCCAGGGGTCCTCAACCTAAGGCCCGGGGGCCGGATGCGGCCCCCCAAGGTCCTGAATCTGGCCCCTGGGACCAATTGCAGACCCTCACCTACCCCTTGCTTCACGAGCAAGCCAGCCTCCGCAGCTGCTTCTATTGCTAAGGCAGTCCAAAGTGGTGGGCTATGTTGCTTCCCCCACTCCCTCCACCCACCACCCAGATGATTGGCACACTGGCTAGTGGGGCAGTTCAAAGTGGGAGAGCCATGGCAAGGTGCCCCAATCCCCCCACCTGCCCCCCTTTTTTCCATGTTGGCCTTTTGTTTTGGACTGTGGTCCGGCCCCAGTGGTATCTGGGGGGTGCTGCATCGGCCTGCTGTTTGAAAACTTTGAGGACCCCTGCTTTAGCCTATTATATGTGTGCTGCATCATTTAGCCTATTATATGTGTGCTGCATCATTTCCAGATCATGAAAGGAAAGAACCCTAAACTCAGGAAAATAGAAAATGACAAATTTATATATTTTTAGCAATGCAGCCTGACTTACAGTCTTTCACATGGTGGTCCCCTAAACAAGTCACATGTCTGGTTTTGAGATCTGATTCTGCAATGACATCAACTCGCGCTTGAAGCAAGCTATTTATGCTGCTGAACCCAATGATGGATACAGCAAAAACAGACAAACAAGTAATTTTACTGGCAAACATACACAAGGACATTTGAAGGACAGGAATGGCGCTAAGCACAAAGCAAGGTGCAGTAGTCACATATATCAACTATATCAGACTAAATTTTAGAAACATAAATTTATCTTCTGAACAAAATGGAGGTAAGCAGAAGTAACTAATATTGAGTACCTATGGAACTAAACAACAAACCTACGTGATATGAGGTCAAAACATTTTTTCTCTTCTGGGTTTGTTTTCACTTGGCAAGTTAACAGATTGAGCTTTGCAGGAGGTCGGTTTGCCTAATTAAAGAAAAAACAAAAACAAAAAAGGAATATCCCTTAGTAAGAATGCATGAAGAACAACAATCTTTTCTATTACCGTTGATTTCAAAAGGAAAAAAGAACTCTTTCTGCACCTCAAAACAAGATGTTCAAGATAGGAAATTACCAAAATAGGCAAGCAGTCCAGGCTTTCGAATAAGCCACTGGATATAGAAACAAGTCTCTGAACTACAAGGCTTGGGCTAAACTGTAACTTTCCCAAGTTACAATATTAAAATCTATATTCATTTCAGAAATTTCAGAGACTGATCAAGATATTGTAGTTGCAACATTCCATAGAGATATGTTTACGGAGTTGGGTGCCTCCATTGTTAGTAGGCCAATAAATCCACTCTGGGGCTTGATTTGAACTGTACAAGCCGCAGCCAAGAAGATATTCCTTAGCTAAAATACTTTGCACTCTTGCGGTGGGTCCAACAGGAAAAGAAGGTAAAGTGAGGTTCTTGTGGTCAAAAATACAGTTCATTACAGGTAACATTAGTCTCTTCTACTTATTATAGCAAATTAATTAGTTGGAGAGAATTACATTATTATAAATCACTGACACAACATTTAAAAAGTTACATACAAAAAATTATCATAAGAAACACAGAACAAAGCACTTTCTAGAAATGAACTAATAGGACAAAATGCATATTGCAAAGCCAACAGTAGTTGAACACCAGACTCAAACATTACGGGACTTTTTATCACTATGCAGTACTGTATTGCATTATCTTTTCATCACTAGGCAGGATTAATCACTATTGCTATGATCAAAGCAATCTATATTAAAAACAGCTGACTGGATATCTCAGTGAGTTGGAGCATCTGGCTATGAAGCCAGAGGTTGGGAGTTTGATTCCCCCACCGTGCTTCCTGGGAGAAGAGCCAATCTCTGTGGCCTTGGGCAAGCTGCACAGTCACCCCAGAACACCCCCTCCCCCCCCCCCCAAAAAAAAAAGACTGGTAAACCACTTCTGAGCACTCTATACTTAGGAAATCATGGCAAGTTAGAATTAACTTGTTGAGTGGACAGAAAATGATGATTGACAACGACAACAATGATGATGACGATGAGGGTGATGGACCCTTCTCTTCTTCTGATGCAAGGCTATCTCTTTTCATGTCTACATGACAAGAACAGCCTTGGCTGGTTTGCAGTAACCTAGAAAATGCAGATGACACCTACACAGTCTCAAGCAAAGGCCGATTTGAACATAACAGTGCATTGGTTGCATGCCCTCAAGTCAATTTAGACTTATGGCAACCTTACCTAGGGTTCTCTATGGACAGAGCATGCTTACTGGTCCCTTTTCTAAGGGCACTCTAGGACTCTGCAGCTTCCCCAAGGTCACACAGGTTGGCTCTTCTCCTGATCGTCACAGGGGGGAATTGACCGCAATTGGTTCTGAACTCAAGTGCCCAATTTGTTGAGTTATTCAGCCAGCGTGTTAATATATTTCTACCTAAGAATTAATAAGATGCTGCATGACAATCCTCGTTTATGGCTATCCTCCCAGAATTTTCTAAGTATGAAATATATCAGAGGGGTTTACCAGACCATCCCTCTCTGCTGGTGCTCTGGGACTGCGCAGCCCACGGAAGGTCCACACGGGTGGCAGGTCATGTAATCCCATCAGCCACACATGCTCTGGCTGGCTGATCCTGGCCAGCCTCTCCTTCAGGCACGTCATGGATGCAAACCCCCAGCCCATGGCTTTGCAGCCAGGCATTCCAACCCACTGAGCTTCACCAGCCCTTTACTCCTGCCTACATGCCAGGATATAGTACATGCTGACTCCATAGCTCTACTCAAAGTAAGAAAGTAAGAAAGAAAGAAAGAAAGAAAGAAAGAAAGAAAGAAAGAAAGAAAGAAAGAGAGAGAGAGAGAGAGAGAGAGAGAGAGAGAGAGAGAGAGAGAGAGAGAGAGGAGAAATTTAACTGGGAATAAATGAGAGCAAAGAATCATATTTCTTATATTCCAGCTTTGTCAAAAAATGCATTTCAGTTCATTCAAAGAAGACTAACATGCATATGTAGTGAGAGCTCCCCTGGGTTTCAACCAGAATACAACCTGTAGAGTGCATGCTAACATGTTTTAATTGTATTTTAATCCATGGTTTTATATATTTATGTGTAACTGGTCTAAGGACTGTAAATAAATTCTATTCTATTCTATTCTAACCTGTAGAGAGTTTTACTGAAAGTATGTGCCAGGAGCTCAGGACTGTGCAGACTCACTGCTACATTGACTGGTGCAATGCCACAAAACATAACGTTACATTGCAGATACTGTATACTGTGCTGGAAAATTGGGTGACATAATGCACACAATAGAGAACCCTTTGGGGAAAGGTAAAAAAAGAAGTACATCGCACCAGACAGCTCTCCAAGATCAAGGTACAAGAACTCAGGGATTCACCTGATCTATGCCTCAGTTACAGAATATTTATATTTACAGTACAGTAAAAATAAGAGTGCTTTTCAACGTATGTTGTGTTCTTTTTACTCACAACATAGTAGCAACAGCTACTGGCATTTGGGGCAACGTTTAGTGATCACAGAAATTAGAACCTGATTGACCGCTCTTTGGCATCATTTTATGTACAGTAATTACTGCCAATGCCCCATTTAAAAAAAAAACACAGTGAAAGAAAATACATGGCCTGGGGAAGCAAGCGAACCAATGGAGACATTACCACGGCTTTCTGTTTTGAAGGTGTCAAAGAAAAGTTTAAATAGTTCCACAGCTGTCCGCAAAAGGTGACTGAGGAGGGGGAAATGTGTAGCCACAGAGCCCTTCAATTCACTCTGTCTGAGCCTTATAATAAAAAAAGCAAGGACCCCTCCGTAGCCCCGCTACCCAGAGGAAACTCAGGAGAAGCAACCACGGTGGCTATTTTAAATCAGGGTGACCGCAGGGCAGTTTGCAGCCTCTGGGTCTCTACAGCCAGGGCGAAAACGTTCCTAAACCTTGTAGTAGAGTAGCCTCACAGGAAGAACTAGCCATTTTGGTCAGATAGGTAACATCGGTCTCTGGACAATTTTTCTGCACCATCCACAAAGAGGATGTGCTGACAGCCCAGGGACACAGATTTCACCAACAAAAGCTTGCTATTTGGTTTATGTTTAGTGGCCCAATAAAAGTTGTCGCCTACTGTTGCCTGTCAAGGAGGCATGCTTAACTGCATCATCCTGCATCTGAAGCATGTGCAGAGATCCTGCAAGTAACAGAGTTTTGGCATCTGGCAACTGGATACCAGCAACTTATCTAATTAAAAACTGAGAGCCACACCATGGGCAGCTGTGGGGAGAGGTCTCACGTTATTCCAAGTGACCAGTCAGATGGACTGCAAAGGAAAAAAATAAGGTGAACTGCTACCCACAAGCCATTAAATCGAACATACTGATTTGAAGCAATCAAATTGTGATACAGGGATTTTAATTCTTGTACATCAATCACATGCCTATCCAGATGATCCCCAGTATCATTTATCAACTAAAATCCTATTAGTTACACTCACAAACACAACACAAATGGCGTACCTTTTGGAGGTGAATGGCCTCAAGTTAAGAACTCACTTTAGGCAATACCTGTTGCATGTTGCATCACTGAGCGCGACACACAACATACGTCCGGGTAGCTCAATGGTTGAGGTCTCTGGCTACAGAACTAGAGGTTGGGGAGTTCGATTCCCCTGCTGGGCCTCCTTGGTAGGGCCGGACTTGATAACCCATGGGGTCTCATCCAGCTCTGGAGTTCTAAGATGACGACGACGTCTCCTCTGGTCTCTTAACTGGAGACCACTGCTGCTGAAGTGCCACCATTTGCATTATGCAGATATACATTTCCAACAAGAATCTGACCATCAGCTTGTAAATTAGAAGCCATGCCAGCAGCATTGCTTCAGCTAGCTTCTTGTAGTCTTATTTTATGGTGATCCTATTTTGTGACTTCCCTCTTCTCATAGCAATTTGAAATCTGCAGGAATTCATGGTTACAGATAACATGGAAATCCTCTCTAGCACTGTCTAACTGAAGTCTCAGCAGTGTAACTACATAGCATTTGATTTCATCCCCTTTTGGCCTCCAGGTTGATAAAATCAGAAAAGCTTAGAAGGCACTAATGTCATAATCATTACAGATGACCCAAAGCATACCTACCCCAACAGAAATTAGATTCAAAAAACAATAAGGTCCAAGTAGAGTCAATCCCTATTTCTAACTTTGTAACCTAGAAATCCTTTTCAACCTATCTTTTATTACTCCAAATCCAGAGCAGTGGGACTTTTTGAATGGACATGCAGAGGATTGAATTACTGTATAAATTTTGGAAATTAATGCTGCATGAAGGAGTTCTGGCTCATTTCAGTTAAATCTCAAAACCATGGTGTGTAGGTTCAGACGCCAACTGGAGGTCTACACCTTCCCTCTTTCAACATCCTCTTTTCCTCTCCTTTCCATTTTCTCTTTAGTGCTAAACATATTTTGCTGTGTCTTCTCTCTTCTTCTTCTTTTTCTTCTTCTTCTTCTTCATCATCATCTTCATCATCATCATCATCTTCTTCTTCATCATCATCATCATCATCATCATCATCTTCATCATCATCATCTTATTCATCATCATCATCATCATCACCACCCACCACCACCACCACCACCACCACCACCATCTTCTTCTTCTTCTTCTTCTTCTTCTTCTTCTTCTTCTTCTCTTCAAGTGCCATGTCCTCATAGAATGTTGGCGATCAGTAGCCTGATTTGGTTTTTAACCAAAGCTATCCTAAATAGAGAAGCTGTGTCCCGTTTCCCCCCCCCCAACAAATCAATGTGCTATGATTCACACTCATCTACAAACCATAACTTTCTAACCATCACTCTGAAACAGGGTCTTTAATCTGATTTGGAGACCAGGCACCATCAGCTGCTAATTTAGACATCACTGCAAGTTATAGTTAATGCTATATGTATTCTTAAGTACTGTAATCTGGTATCAATGGGGCAGGCTTTTTCTCAGTGACTGGCAGCCTACGAGTTAGGCTCCTGGTTTTTGTTTGTTTGTTTGTTTTTAATCTGTTTTGTTGTTTGTATGTTTCCCCTCACCTTCCCGTTCCCATATCGATTTTAATAATGCAAGATGCCTTGGATCCTTCTGAGGAGAAAGGCAATGTAGAAGTATATTAAATAACATAAAGTAATCCAACAAACAAACAAACAAATACAGTAATACCTCGTAAGATGAATGCCCCTTAAGACGAATGTAATTTCTGAGGATAGGAAAAACTTGTAAAACAATTTTTTCCTTCCCATTTACATTCGCCTTACGAGGTACCACTGATCCTTGCCCAGCCTGGACTGTTTGCAAGGGAAATGTCCAGGCTGGGTAAGCATCACAGGGTCCCTAGTGGGCACAGCAGGAATTCGCTGACCTTTGCCCAAAATCAGGTGTCTGTCTCAGTTGCGGGGGGGGGGGGGAACAGCCCTCTGCTGTCCCTTGATTGAGGGGGAAGCCACTTCCTCTTCGACCATGTCTCTGCGCAGAGACTCAGGTGAAGAGGAGGAGTCCCTGCTCTGCCCGACAAAGTGTTGGGCAGAGCACGGACCCATGGACCTTCGCCCAGCCTGGGAGGTTTGCAAGGCAAGCTGCAGCGGCCAACACATCACCAATGCCGCTTGCCTTGCAAACCTCCCGGGCTGAGAGTAGATCCATTTTAAAATGTCCCGCTCATGGCGATACATTTTAAAATGGATTTTCTCCCAGCCCGGGAGGGTTAGAAGGCAAGGGGTATTGGTGATGTGTTGCCGTTGCATTGGTGTTGGCCGTTGCAGCTTGCCTTGCAAATCTCCCGGGCTGGGCGAAGGTCCATGGGTCCCTGCTCTGCCCAACACTTTGTTGGGCAGAGCAGGGACTCCTCCTCTTCACCTGAGTCTCTGTGCAGAGACACAGGCGAAGAGGAGGTGACTGCCCCCTCAATCAAGCTCTGAGCTGTCAAAATCAGCTGTCAGCTGCAGGGGGGAGGGGGTTTAGACAGCCTTCCCATAGGAATGCATTGAAAACCTATTAATCCATTCCCTCCGGAACAATTAATTGGTTTTTCAATGCATTCCTATGGGAAACCGTGGCTCGTAAGACAAATTTTTCGTAAGAAGAATTGCCTCGTAGAATGAATTAAATTCATCTAACGGGGTACTACTGTAAAATATATTCTATGATGCTTTGTTGTTTCTTGACCTTTCTACAGAGAAAAAAACAAGCAGGGACCCTGTCACAGCATCACATACACTGTATCCATGGCAGTAGTAGGTGGAATGAATATTTAAACAGAAATAGCACAGACATTTGGCTTCTATGTGTCTGCAATAATTACCAGCGTTTGCTTCTGGGCCTGAAATGTTCACATCTGCCACCTTAAATAAACCAAACTCTGTATTGGAAGCAACGTACCAGCAGCGTGAGAATTTTTGATTATGTCCCTGAAAGATCTAACCGTTCTATCTAACTGCATGCTAGTTCAGGAAATAGACTAGCCAGGGGTCTAAAAATCACCTCCTTTTCTGGGTGATTAAAATCACACTGGGTTTATTTAGCATAATGAACCCTTCAAGGCATCAACCGCAAGATTTTGTTTGATTTAACTGTACACCAACAAAATTCCCCCTTCCGTGTATATACACGCAGGATGTTTAATTATCAGCTTTCATTCTACTTCTTCCCACACTCTCCAAAAAGAAAATTCCTTTATGATACACATGGGGGGAAATCATCTTCTAAACAAGACGCCACAAAAACAGCGTTTTTCAAAGCTGGCAAATGTTACTCAGTTTCATAGCATATTACTTAGATGACCTCCTCAGTTTTCCTCACAGAACAAGGCCCCATTATTTTTATCAGAACATGAAAATGTCTTGTTGTTTTCATAATCCATCATCAGACATAGCAACAAATGAGTGGGCCGATTTCAGGCTGAAAATATTCAATTCTCATAACAATTCTGCCAAGTTTTTTTTAAGCTGCAGCCATCTCATTTGAACAACCCCCCCTGCAAAACATCTGCCCTGTTTCATAACTATAAATACAACTGCAGCCTAATTTGGCTTTCTGTATTTGCCAAAGGCCATGCGCACAGAATACTATAAACAAATACTTACAGTACCATGGGAAATGGTAAGGAAACCATTTTTAACTGTGCATTTCCTCTTCTGCCACACTTTTCTGATTCTGTATTTAAAATAAAAATAAAAATGAAGTGATCCAAACGGGCAAAGACCTTTCTCTTCAGACAAGCTTTCCCTGAATGATAGCTACACAGACTTTGTGTTTATAATCACTTATAACGTGTTCTATCTCTCCTTGTGTGATTGCATTAACATTATTTTATCAATTTTTAGTTTCAATACTGCCTTCTAACGCTATAAGATACCCCTCAATTTCCCAGTTTCTCAAACTGAATGGGTCTCAATTGTAATGGACTGTGTATTGTCTCTCCTTTCTCTAAGCCGCCTTGGGTCCTTTTCCAAGGAGAAAGGCGAGGTAGAAATACTCAATAAAATAAAATAAAATAAAATAAAATAAAAGGTATTGTAACTCGCAGTACTGAACAGGGTCCCAAACTATCTTCCACTCCCCACCACCACTCAGAAGTACTGTATTATAATATTAGAAGTCCTATACATGATATTACAAGTCCTTTATTCTATAGCTGTCTGGATAACTCAGTGAATTATGTATCTGGCTGTGGAGCCAAAGGTTGGGGGTTCAATTCCCCACTGTGGCTCCGAGAAAAACCAGCCTGTGTAGCCTCAGGCAAGCGGCACAGTCCCAGGGCACCCCTAGGAGAAGGGAACAGGAAACTACGTTTGAGTATTTTCTACTGCCTGGAGCATTTCCTACCTGGAAAACCCTGAAAAGGATTGCTGTAAGTTTGTAAACTGCTCAGAGTAGCCATGTAGCTAGATGGAGTGGTAAACAAACAAACAAACAAACAAACAAACAAACAAACAAACAAACAAGGAGGGACTTGATGGCACAGAGTCAACCAGTCACTGTCTAGGATACATACCCGTCACTTTTCTTATAGAGGCTGCCATCTCTTTCGGTTCCGTGCTCTTTATTTCCCTGAGGCTGATGTAAACTGTAGGTTGTCCCCTGGCGGAGCTGAGAATCCTACGGCAGAGGTAGGGGAAAGAGGTTAGAGGACAGCACACACACCCTGCTGACTGCTTCGCGCCAGCCATCTAAGAACGAAGAGCATCATCTTTCTCCTAACTCAATTAATCATAAAACATAAATAATCTAGCATGAAACTGACCAACTTAGCTTGACGAACAGAAGAGGCTTCAGCGATGTTCACTTCTTCCACTATGCCAGTCAAGTGGGATTTTAAAATTGGGACCCATGGCGCTCCATCCAGTGAGCAATCTTGCACATACAAGATCGACCTCAGCCCTCACATGCCAGGAGTGTTTGTTCAGAATTCTAAAAGAACCTGCCTTACAACGCAGGCATATGTGGCAAATGTCATCCTGATAGCAGTAAGGATTTCCCTCTGTATCGTTGTTCGCCTACCCTCGACAAATTAAGATCAGCCAGCAGAGAAAACATACCGCTTATATCATGGCTTATTGCCATTGGGATATTGTTCTGTCCTGGCCAATGTAACCTATTTTTCAGAGTCAGGCGGAGGGTGGGACAGAAAAGTATCGTGTTGTGACGTTCTCGTTGCCGGCAGGCTGAGCCAATAGGGAGAGGTAGTGGGATTCTTATGATGTTCTAATCCAGGCTTAAATCTAAACACAACCTTAACCTTAATCCAATGGAATTCTCGTTGGGATCATAACATACCCCAGAGTTTACTCAGTAGATCTTTTTTTTTTTTTTTTACTCCAAGCACATAAATGTTTATGAATGATAATTATTCCATGTAACATGTCAAATAATACTGAACACAGACAACATGTAACACTGCAATTTCTCTCTGTAGAAATAAAACTATTCCACACAACCCTCATAACACGAAACAAGACACGGGACAGTCTCAAGGGGCTTCTTGCATGTCCAAAGCCAAGCAACTGGATTTCAAATAAAAAAAGAGAACAGTATTTGGGAAAGCAGGTCTGGCAAAATATTGCAGTGTGTCAGGTTCTAGCTCAAGATGCAAGGCACTCTGCCTCACCATCTCTCTCTCTCTCTCTCAATCTTTCCTGCCCACCTGCTGGCCAATATATCCAATGAGCATTCTCTGTTCTCACTCGGAAGTAACTCAACCCCATTGTCTTTTTTCCCCCTTAAATTTTTTTTTTGTACTTCACGAAACCTTGGTTTTCTCCAAGCCTGTTGACACCCGTGTTTTGTGAAGGTGTGGCACTGTGTTTTGTCTACAAAGGTACTGGTTTGCACACAACTGAGACTATTGTTCATTGTGGGTGCTTGTAGATACGACCACATCACCCCAGTTCTGGCCTGCCTGCATTGGTTGCCCGTGGCTCTCCGGATAAGGTTCAAAGTCTTGGTTTTGGTTTTCAAAACCCTCCATGGCTTGGGTCCTGAATACCTGGCGGAGCGTATCTCCCAGAGGTCAACTGAGGCTAGGCCCACTCGAATGTTGCAGGCACGCTCACTCAGGGTGGCCACTCCTAGGGAGTCAGTAACGTGTAGCCACACCTTCTCTGTTGTTGGCCCTTCATTGTCGAACCATGTACCGAGTGAGCTGCGCCTTGCACAGTCCCTGCCCACCTTCAAAAAGGCTTTAAAAACTGTTTTTAAGGAGGCATATGGTGACCTTACCCCTACCTAAGTTTTTTTTGTGTCCGCTGCATTTTGCTGAGGTGTTCTCCCTCTATTTCGCTTTGTTGCTGTTTTACCTGATGTTTTTTAAATCTGTAAACCGCCCAGAGTTCCTTATGGAAGATGGTACGGTATAAAAGTGAAACAAATAATAAATAAATAAATAAATTGCCTAATGACCTGGCTTCTCATTCACGTGCCTTAGTTTAAAACGGCTAATCTATATTCACCCAGCTGTGAACTGCGAACGAGAAGAAAGAATTTGGCAAACAGCCTCTTTAAGAAGAGAAGGCCAGTTACTTGAGATGGACATGACAGTCATGCAATGTACTATTCACAAAAAACGTTCAAAAGACTTACTCTCCTAGACTTCGGTCACAAAAGGCAAATGCATTTTAGGAAGAAGAAAAGATCAATTGCAGCGTAAAACAGAAACATTATCAGATCATATCCCAGAATAATACACTAAAACGTCAATATATGAATACAGATCTCCTTGAATATGCACTAGGGATGTACATTCTAGGACAGGGCATTGGAAGAACAGTCAGTGCATTACATTTCATGCAACAGCGGCAAATACACAACACCCAATTAGTCATATTGTTTTAGATGCTTTACTTCCACCAGGTGGTTCATCCCAATTTTAATAAAACCAAACCCCTCCATCCTCTCAAACACTGTGTCTTAGATTTCTGTCAAGAGAGCCGTCATTCATAACCCAACATCACCATATGCACATAGATGGGGGAGGGGGTACCGCACATGCTGCTAGGTACCTCAGCAGGCTATGCACAAAAACAAAGAGTACCAACACTGTTGGAAGCAGCAGCAGCAGCAGCAGCAGCGACAAAAGCTGCAGAGACACTGCGCCTGGACACTGACTTCAAGGCCTGAGCTGACAGGCAAGAATTCAACAAACCAAAAAGGCTTGGGGCCATAACTTTGAGAAACAGAACTCTACTCAACACTGTAGGTTTCACACTCACAAGAGACCGCGTGCCCATGGAGACAAAGCACCTGGCAGCAAATGAGAAAGAGGCAATAGAGTATTAGGCCCCAGGCCAGAAGAGGGAACCCATCAAACGCTGCAACCCTGAGGAAGAGGGAAGAGCACGTCAGAGCTCACCAGCCCATCCGTCAGTTGCCAAAGTACTGAAGGAGCTGCCTGGGTGGCGTGCGAACACAGGTTAAACCAAACCTCTGCTGCGAATGAATAATGTAGGGCCATTCTTCTGGGCCCACTTCCTAATCTTAGTCCTTCTGCGGGTCAGTTTGTCATGGGCAAGCACTTACAGAATGGTGGCATGGTGGACACGGAAAAGGCATAGACGTGTGACAGGTGAGATAATCCTACTCTTAACACTGAATATGACAATGCTTTATGGAATTTAAGGACATTCAGATAGAACCTGAATAACCATATGTCGGGAAAGGGCCATTTCTGGTATAACCAGAAATACACTCTTCAGGTTTTGAACTCATTCAACTTCAAGTTTTGCTTGACTGCAAACTCGTTCATGAGAAACTGCTCTACATATTTGCTCTTTGCTCACAGCGACCTTGTCAGACTCGTACCACCTAAAATGAGGATGGTGGTAAAATGTCAGGACGTAGAGAACACAACAGTGAGAGGGAAATGTTCAAGGAGCGAGTCTGAATTCACGCATCAGAATTCAATCTGAACTCTACAAGGTGTGGGAGGAGGTGGAATTGTAACTTAAAGAAAATCCTCGTCACTAAAAACAGTGGTGGATCCATGTTGGGGGACCCACATTCTACCCGTAAGACCGTTCCGGAAGCTGCTCACCAGCACCCCACCCCAGCCAGAAAGAAATCAGAAGTGGGTGGGAATACACTTCTGGTTTGAAAAATTGCTGTTTTTTAAAGCACAAAGATCCCGTGGCATGTTTTTAGAGGTGAATTGTGACTATTCATCATGTGAAAAAAAGACTGTGGACTTGCAAAGACATCCTGGTGGGGGCCATATTTCTCCTTGGACATATTCTGCAAACAAAGCATGGTTTTTCTAAACCCAACGTGCTCGCCGTCATTTCTAAGCTGCAGGGGAAAAAATCTGTTTTCAGAGCTTTCTCTTTCGTCTCTATTTTGTCATCAGCTTAATTTTTTCAAGGATGATTAGAGGATTTACTAGATCTCACTTGTCCTTGAACAAATGGCATGGTTTTGACACACTACACCAAGAACCGTTTTTCACTTCTATGAATAGTCTGGGAATTATTCCAAAAGCTATCACATGGATGCAAAACACAATATTTTAACTCCCCCCTTTTTAAACTCTACAGTTGCAGAATATGTACTATTATGCCTTCTTGAAGTGAAGGGACCTTGGGGGGGGGGGGAGAATGGGTGACAGATATGCCTTTTAGAATATATAAGAAAGCCAAACAACACTAAACCAAACGCACAATGAACCAATGTCATCCAGAAAATAAAATCCTACAGACTTTCATTAAATGAGTATACTTTGTTAAATTGCTTGACATACTCACCTCTTTCTGATCAACCTGAAGTGCAGATTTTAAAATATCTCTAAGCTGAATTAACTGCTTTCTTTCTTCATCTTGTACTTGCTTTATCTGGAATTGAGACAAAAGAAAATATATAGGTCATTATACATCTTGGACCAGTACAGAGCTTAACGCAGAGGGAACATTCCAGACAATCGCCCACAGTCATCAGGGGGAGAGAGGGAGAGAAAGCCATCACAGGCTCACTTGTGTTTCTGTGACATGCTCCAGTGCTTGTATATCAACACGTTGCTTGCTAATCCTGGCAAAATTTAGAAGAAATATTTGCTTGTCTTGCAAAACGTTCCTAAACCAAGTTACTCTTAAGCCTAGGTATTAGAGATGGGCACGAACCGAAAAAATGGCAATTCGTTTTGGTTCAGTTTGTTTTTAATGAATTTTTTCCAAATATTCATTTCGTTGGTTCATTTTGTTCGTTATTTGTTTTTTCCCGTTTGTGCGATTTAATCCATTTGACAGTGCGCGGGCGGGAAAAAACATTTTAAAAAAATTAAAGACCACAGACGTTGACAACAACTGCACAAACTGGACTGGCAGGATCCTCATCCTCATCATCCACATGATCCATATCACCTTCAATCATCAACACATCATCCTTACCATGCAGCGGCGGCAGGGGCAATCCTGGCCCCTGTGGCAGGGGCTTTTGAGGTGCTGGCTTGGGGCCAGCACCTTTTTTTCCCCCCAAGCGCTGACCGCGTGGCTTCTAGGACCAGGGTGGCAC
Organism: Phrynocephalus guinanensis; assembly: GCA_037367245.1. Lineage (NCBI taxonomy): Eukaryota > Metazoa > Chordata > Lepidosauria > Squamata > Agamidae > Phrynocephalus > Phrynocephalus guinanensis. Next base: position 172,633,116 of record CM074733.1, on the reverse strand, counting down.
TGATTTTATTTTTAATATTTTTTTCTTTGTTTTAGGGCGCCCACCCCTGGGGCCGGGTTGGCACTCCTGTAGCATGGGTTGGTCGGGTGGTTTTTTTGGCTGGCCGTGGTCCGGTTCTGCGGCCCACGTCCAGTGCTCATGGGCCAGTACCAGGCCCCTGCGCCAGATCATTTGGGGGGGGGTTGCCGGCCATTGGCTGGTTCCAGACTCGTAGGCCAGGTCCGGTGCTTGTAGGCTGGTACCAGGGCCCGCACACCGAATATTTTATTTTATTTTTACTGCCAACCACGGCCGCCTACCAGCTGTAGCGTGGCTGGTCAGCTTTTCTTTTTCTGGTCGCACCCAGGAAGACTGGACGGACCCTCCAGGAAGGACCAGCCAGCACTAGTAGGTAGGAGACATCTCTGGCGCCGCCATTAATGAAATGAACCAAACTGAACCATTCCCCCCCCCCGGTTCAGTTCGTTTCGTTCTAAATCCACTCTGAGGTTCGTTATTCATTTTGTTACATAACACAATGAATAACAAATAACAAAATGAACTAAAAGTTGGTTTCGTGCCCATCTCTACTAGGTATTACAGTGGTACCTCTTAAGACAAACGCCTCATAAGACAAAAAACGTGTAGGAAGAAAAAAAAATTCTGGAAATAGGCATGCTTCGCATGACAAAAATTGTCCCATGAGATGCTTCACAAGACAAAAAACTATTCCGCATGTACCCAGGGGGGAAAACTGGTTATTTTTGTCTTTTTTCTCGCCTCCAGGACATATTACAGTAATCCCCCACCTATCACGGAGATTAGGGACACAACCCAAATCCATGCTATGTGAATGCTGGTTTGGGTAGGGACTGGGGGTCCTATCTGGGCCCTCCTACTCTTACCTGAGGCCCGGTACTGCCCCTGAACGGGCCTCCAACTGGCTTCCCGGGCCTGTCGGAGACCCCAGAAGTGGTTTCCAGCAAACTAGACGTCACTTCTGGTTTTCCGCAAGTGACTTCCAGTTTGCCGGAAACCACTGCTGGGGCCTCCGACAGGCCCGGGAAGCCCTCTCAGGGCAGTGCCAGGCCTGGGGTAAGTGCACGAGGCCTCAAACGGGCCCATGCAACTTATCCCGGGAACCCTTTGTTTCATATACTGCTGTACCATGATCTACCGGGACCGCAGTATATGAAACACGGAATGGCGGCAGATGAGTATAATCTGTTCCTAATGCATTCCTAACGGAAACTGCGTTTCATAAGACAAAATTTTCTTAAAACAAATTGACCCATAGAAGGAATTAAATTTAAGAGGCACCACCGTACTGTACAGCTGTCCCCAGCCATTTTGCGGTTCATATACTGTGGTCTCGGTATATCATAGAATCATAGAATCATAGAGTTGGAAGAGACCTCAAGGGTCATCTAGTCCAACCCCCTGCCATGCAGGAACCCCCATCACAATATTTCCGACAGATGGCCATCCAGCAGCCAAGTATCCCCCATCTTATATTTGTGCAATTCATTTTTTTTTACCTAAATGTATTACCCTACATTTCCCTCTGTTGAAATCCATTTCGTTAGTTTTGGCCCAGCACTCTAGTCTGTCAAGGTCTTTTTGGATTTTCATCCTATCCTATCCTATCGTGGAACCGCATTATATGAAAGGAAAAGCCTCCTGGGGTAAGCTGCTTGGGCCTGTTTGAGGTCTCCTACACTGAACCCAAGCCTGGCGCTGCCCCAGACGGGCCTCTGGCAGGCTTCCCAGGTCTGTCGGAGGCCCCAGAAGCGGTTTCCGGCAAACTGGAAGTGACTTTCGGATCACCAGAAACCACTTCTGGGGCCTCCAACAGGCCCGGGAAGCCCGTTGGGAGGTCCATTCAGGGCATCGCCAGGCCTCAGGTAAGTGTAGGGGAGCCCAGAGAGGCTCCCCAGTCCCGACCTGACCCAGCATCTCCATATCGCGGATTTTCAATGAGGTAGGGCCAGGTCCCCAACCCCTGTGATAGGCGGGGGGGGGAATTACTGTACTTTGAGCTACGCAAAGTAGTCTGTGAAGATTCTTTTTGTAGTATTGGATAAATAAAGAAGCTTGAAACTTCTCAGGAACCACAAAATATCGGCACAGCAGTCTCTTCCTTGACAATTTCGTTGTCATCAGCAATTATAGATTTGCATTGCTGCTCCTGCTGTTGTTATTAAGATAGGAGGAAAAGACTTCCTTATCCCTTCTTTCTGTGGCAGAAGTCTATGGGTCCTTCCAAGTGGCATTGAAGTGTTGCACCAACATTAAAATTCATGACCAGAATTTGAAACTGGCTTTTCGAAGCTGCTATATCAAACTCTGGTTACAAAACAACATAGTCTACACACTCGTCATCCTTGTGGTCAATGTTCATGTCATAAAATATCAGAGTTGGGAAGAACAGGGAGATGAATTTCCATCCAAGAAAGGGTGACGGTGGAAGGCGCATGCATGCCTTCTATCACGGCAAAGTCTGTGCCAGGGAATGCTCCAGTCTCCCTTCTGCGTGCCCAGCCAAAGATTAGAAAGGAGCATTTCTGCAAGTGTGTTTTCTGATGTTTCAAGAAAGGATTAGGAACAAATCCCTGATGGTAAGAGCTATTCATCTGCCAAAAAGGAAAGAAAAGACTAGCTCGGAGGACGAAGGACTCTCTCGTTCAAGGTTCTTTTTTTAATTAAAGAAAAGATGGATGCCCATCCATTCAGAATGTTTTAACTGCAGGGTTTTTTTTATTTGTTTATTTTATTTGTTTTGTTTGTTTTGTTTTGCATTGGCGTAAGGCAAACTGGATGATCCTCGATTCTATGCTGGTGCAGAACTCCCTGGGAGAGTTCAGTAGTTTATGGGTTGTAGAACAAACAAAGGTCAGGGTGAAGAGAGAGTGTGGCCAGCAGTTTTCAACGGAAGGTGATTCAGTGAAGTCCTTCTTTTCCTCCCCATGTTCCTGATAGATCACATAACTGTTTTCAGCGGAGGCAGTAAAACAGAACAAGGAGAATCAGACAGGTAAAAAATGTTTTTACAGTACACGTCTTTTCTTAGTCAGCTCTTACATTACTTCACCATTTTCAGAAGAACCAATACTCACCAACTTTTACCATTTTCAGAAGGACAAACACTCACCCACTTTTGCTTCTGGATAGATTCACAGAAGAACCATAGAACAAGGAAGTTGGAAAGGGCCTACAAGGTCATCTCCTGCTTGATTCAAGGACACAAATCAAAAAAAGATCTGCCAATCTGTGGTTGTCCAAATTTCTCTTGAAATGCCTCGTGTTGGAGTGCTAACCGCTTCTTTCTTTCTTTTTTAAAAAAAATCTCTTTTGCTTTGTTTTCGGAGGTCGGTTATTTTCAAAATCTGCTTTTCAACTTGCTCTATTTTCTTTCTCTCTTCCTGCTCCATCCTCAAAGTCTTTACCTTTTGCTATGGATCCATCTTTATTGATTTAATTTTCAACATACAAGGGTGATTTTTGCTTCTTCATTGAGTTTCTTAAGCAACCGTATGTGTTCTCAATCTTGTCAGTCACTTTTACAGACCCTGTCGGATAGTTGTAACACATACACAGCTATTGTTATCTTTGACACATGGCTACTTACTGTGTGGAGGTCTGTTGAGAGCTTCTCTATTGAAGGCTTAAGGCTTTCGACAGCTTTCAGACCATCCTGAAAGAAGCTTCAGGAGAACAGAAACATTTTAAATGCAAACTATACAAAGCTATTTTAAGATGCCTGGTTGTTCAACACAAAAGAGCTTTGTGACACATAAACAACCCACTGTCAAAAGATGAAAATCTGTTAAGAATCTTTTATGAACTTCCCAAGGCGCTACTACGATACATCTACTCCAGGCATGTCCAACCTTCGGCCCTTCAAATGTTTTGGACCACAACTCCCACAGACCTTTGCCATTGGAAATACAGGCTTAGTATTCTGGGAGTTGTGGTCCAAAACATCAGGAGGGCCGATTCCAGAACAGCCAACTCTCCAGGTGGGGCCTGTGGAGGGGGGCAGAAGAATTGTGCCACGGACCCTACAAAGGCACCCACCCTTTCTGTAAAAGGTACAGAAGAAGTATATGGCCAACCACCGCTGACCTGCCAAGACAACTAGTCTTGACGTGTTAATAGCTGTCCTATGAATCTTTTCTTTTAAGTTCCTATGGCTTACATGACATCCAGACTTATCCATGCCTAGAATGGCCCTACTGAAACTAACAGGACTTCAGTCTACCATGACTGACTGGTTTCACTGTAGTTCATTGTAGTCCCACTGGTTTCAGCTGATCAGCGCTTGGGGCGGCAAAAAAAATGTTTAAAAACCCCTCCTTTCCCTCGGGATTTTCCCCTGGCATCCCCCCCCCCGCACGCCATCTTTTTTGCCACCTCAAGCGCCGATTGGCTGCATCTGCGCTTGGGGTGGCAAAACAAAAGTTTTAATCCCGCTTTTTCCCGCGCCCGATCAAGTTACACAAGCACCACACACGCGCACACACACACACACACACACACACACACAGTACACTAAAAACGAAATAAAAAAAACTGAAATGAAATGATTTTTTTTTAAAATGAAATGAATTTTTTTAAATGAAATGAATTTTTTAAAAAAATCATTTCAAATGAAATGAAATATGAAACGAAATGCTATTTTAGTGTTTCATGCCCATCTCTAGTGGTGACTTAGATGCTCCTGTGTACTCTTTCTGATACCTCAAAATAGCAAAAATGAGTGGGGAGCCAGGGTTTCCTATCAACTGTTCCTAATGGTGTATTCCTCCCCTGCAAAACAAACCCACCAACAAACCTCCATCTCATGTCAGTCTCTAGACAAACGCTGCAAAACAGGAAAGCTGGCTTAGTAGCCCACCTCCTCATTTTCATTATGGTATTACTAATCATGCCAAATGGCCATGTGGAAATTATGAACGATAATGCCTCGGTATCATCTCAGCCTAACGCCTCATTTTGTTTTGAATCAAAAACATTGCCAAGACCGTAACTGACCTTTTACCACCATTCTGTCAGATGGAAGAGCAACAGCATAGTATGAACAGATGAGTCGCACAGATTTATAGATTCATTTTAAAATATATGATTATAACAGCTTCTCAGAGAAACCAACAATGTCTTTTTTTTAAAAAAACAAACCACATAATTTACCATGTTAAAAAACGTACTTGCACTGTGCGTGGAAATATTTGATCAGGTTCTGAAGCAAATCCACTCCTTTTTTAATCTTGATTTCATTGACTTTCAACAGGTACTGTTAGGATATAATGCATATAAAGAACAATACTAATTACTACTTCAAAGTAGGACTAGTGATATTTTATCACCATTTTATATACAATTCGCACAATAATGAACACTTGCAAGTTTTCTAATTGTTAACAAAAATGTTATGTGTCTGTCTTTTCACAACAGTGGGAAGACAGGGACATACTTGCTCACCAACATTTGCAAACCATCGTGTTCCTTCTGTGAAAAACTTTCCTTTTGCATCAAAATGCTTATTTTGTAAAAAATAAAAATAAACATAAAAAGTTCATGAAAAAGAGCTGAAATGTGAAAAACTCAAAAATTTTCATGCGAGTGAGGACTAGAATTTTTTTTTGTCGTTCTCAACTTTGAGAATGAAATAAGCAAAAATAACATACGTAATTCAAAGAAAGGGACTATCTGTAGTGGAAAACATCTGGGAGCTCTGCAAATCAGGGTTTCCATCTGCATGGAGATGCTGCACAAACAGCACCATCTCCCTTTTTTTACCCTATGTGGAGACACTGGCATGGCAACAGCTATCTCCTCTCACATGATCAGATTAACCCTCTTCCAAATGCCAGGAACAGGCTTTATCATCACATGCAAAATTCACAGCAGAGTAGGCTCCTATTTAAATAACTGTCTATGAAGATTCTCAGTCATCCAGGTGAGTTTATCTGATAACTGAGTCATGGCAACTGGACTTCTTTTCTTGAGAGATTGAATTTCTTGAGAAAAGAAGTCCAATTGCCACGAATAAGCTTCCATATAAAACTATATTAAGTAATAGAGATGGGCACGACTTGAAGAAAAAAATTTTCGAGTTGTCGTTAGTTGGTTCGTTTTTTCGTTGTCGTTAGTACTGGTTTTTTGGGGGGGGAGCGGGCTCCTGGAGGCACCTCTGTGGGGTGGGTGCCTCCTCTGGCCCGCTATAAAGGGAAAGTGGGCTCCTGGAGGCACCCATGGGCTCCTCCTATCACCCACTAGGAAGGGGAAGCAGGCTCCAAGAGACCCCTCTACATGGGGGTCTCCCTTCCTCACCTGAGGCTGCTGCTGCTGCAAAATGCTATGCAATAGCCATATGGATATTGCATAACATAATGTGCAGACAGTGAGACCAGTGTGAGAATGATAGAATCATACCTTCCCTTCACAAGGCTCTCGCACCACCATGTCTCACACAGAAGGGAAGTGTACTTGCTGCGTGTAGTGCAATGCAAGCAAGTAGATCTGGCTTTAAGGTGGCTTAGTGCAAGGGGTAGGGTTAGGCTAGTGACGGGTAAGGTTACAGTGGGCTAGTGGGTTGCACCTCTGGGTGCCTCTCTGACCCACTAAGAAGACAGTCTGTGACGTATGGGTATGGAGTCAAGGGTTAGGGTTAGGGCTAGGGCAGGTTTTAGGGGGCTTTTTGGCACATCCCAGAAGTCTCCATGGCCAAGTGGCCATGCAACTGGTGGGATGGCTCCAAAAATTTGCATGGTCGTCCACTCCCACATGGCTGGCCACTCGGCCAGCCCATCCAATGCGCAGGTGTAAAAAAAATAAAAAAATAAAAAAAAATAAATGGAGGACAGAGGAGGAGAGGAGAGACATTTTGTTGCAAGAAAAAACCCACTGCTACTGTGAAAAATCTGGCAGTTTATAAATTTTCGCGTGTTTCTGTTGTGCTTGTGTGTTTTTGGACCACGATTTCAAAAACAATATTGCGTTCGCCGCCCCATTTTGGATCCCCCGCCCGCACCGCATGGCATGGCGATGGCGACTCGCGAGTCCGGCTGCCCAGGATGGGGGGGGAGGCGGGACCCCCCCCTCCAGAAACCACCCCTCCGGTAGGTGCCCTGCGCCCTTAGTCAAGCAGGCATTTTTCCGCCTGCTTTTTTGGCCCGGGAATGGGTGGGGGAGAGTTTAAAAGTTTTTTCCTGTGCCGTCCGTGCCGCTTGCTTGCGCTTTAATTGCGGCGGCCGGCGGCCGGCGAGACTGGGCTTTTTGCTGGCTGCGAGCCTGCGGCGAGTCCCACAGAGCAGCCCACTAGGACGGGGGATGGGGGGGAGGCCGGGGACCTCCAGAAACAACCCCTCTGGTAGGTGCCCTGAGGCACGGCAGGCATTTTTCCGCCTGCTTTTTGGCCGGGAACCGGGTTTTTTTAACTTTTAAAAACTTTTTTCTGTGCCGCGTGGCATCGCGCGATGCAAGGAACGAGCACGACAAATCAGACCAAAATTGTTCGTTCGTCGGTTCGAGCTCGAAGTCTGGGGGAGTAATTCCCGTTACCGTTTCCGTAGAGTAACGGAACCGAGTAACGGAAACGGAAACGGGAATACCGCTAAGTCGTGCCCATCTCTATTAAGTAACTAACATTATTCATTTCAATTTGTACAAAACACCCATGCATCTGTTGCCTCTGATTCAACAAATTTTCATTTTGGAAGCAAGCTTAAAAATAAATCACCAACAGAAAATAGGTATGACTAACATTTTTACACTAACACATAAGGACCTTCTTTTCTATCCTATCATAATGTGGAAAGCACCACTATTTATCCTTTCGTTTTTGTGAAGAGTGAGACATCAGAGAAGAACTGGACAAGTGAAATCCCACACACTAAAATTTAAACAGATCCTAGCCAGGGAACTGTAATTCTGCTGCCGCTTTATTTATTACAGCACTTAAAAATTCTTAACCTTATGCTTTAATTCTCCACTTAAGGGCATTCTATCAATAAACTCCAGTCAGTATTAATTTGGTGGACCACAGTTGTTCAGAAGAAAAATCTTAGTGGTAACATTTAAAGCATTCCACCACATTTGCTTGACTCAACCCATCCTCAGATTATAGTCTGGAATGGCCTTCCACAGCCTGGCGGATTCCAGATGTTTGGAAATCAGCTACTATGTTCCCTCACCATTCCCCTCACTGAGGTTGATGGAAGAAGTTGTCTGGAAAATCTGGAAAGCATCAGGTTGGGAAAAGGTAAGCTGGAGGATCAAGGATTTAAATTACAGGCTCCTGTACTACTTAAATTCCATCCTGCCATTTCCCCAAAAGTGGACTCAAATAACCCACATTTTTAAAAATAAATAAGCCCCAGATGAAAAATAAAAATGTTTTGATATTAAAAGTATAGTAGCAAGATAAAATTGGATTAAGAATGTTCTAAAAAGTACACCAATTAAAAATATACCCCATAATGTTTTTTAAACAGACCCTGTCCCCCAGAAACGATAACCGGTTTTCTTCTGACATTCCATTTCCCTCTTCTATTCCTGGGTATCCTTAACTATGGGCTGCATTGATATCCCAAAGGGTGGGTTATGGTCAACAGTAATTACCTCGGTGTGGCGATAAGGTAGCGCTATGCCCTAGTCCAGTGATGGCGAACTTATGGCACGGGTGCCAAAGGTGGCCCTCGTAGGAGCCCTTTCTGTGGGCACCTGACATCGCCCCTTCACAGCCACCTGTTTTCAGGTTAAATGGCTGCATTGGCACTTTGCTGGGAAAAATTAGTGGGTTTTGAATCGCAGTTTGGGCACTCGGTCTCTAAAAGGTTCGCCATCACTGCCCTAGTCCGTGGACAGAGCCCTTTGGGTAGTGGGCGGCACATAAGTTGTAATTTTTTTTAATAAAAAATAAATCCTACTTCTGCACTGAGACCAAGAGAGGATCTTTAAGAACTTCTGAGGCAGCAAGCTACCGGTAGTTAAGGGAATTTTGGAGAACAAGTTATGTGGTCTATACTGGTCTGACGTGAATAAATGAGAAGTTCAGAGGGATTAGCTAGAACACTGCCATCACCCAATGCCTCCCCCCCCAAAAAAAAATCTCAGTAGCTCCAAGCAGTTATCCCCATTGGCCTAATAGTAACGCTAGATTCATACAACCATAGATTATAAACCAACTTCCAAACATGTCCCAAACCCTAACTTCCTGATTCAAGCATCACAGCAAACCATGATTACTGCTGTTCAGCAATGAAGGAGAGAACGGCTGACCCTCAGGATCCAGGAAGAGAAGCCGAGTTAAAGGGGAGAGGCCACCGCACCACATTCTCAACAGACCGAAAGGGGTTTTCCAGGATGATCCAAACCGAGCTCCTCTTTGACGAGGGTCAAAGAACCACCATGTTTCAAACTAGAATTAGCACCCTAAACCGCTATAGGGCAACACTTAAGACAAGCAAGTTCATTATAATGCTTTAGGGATTCAGTGGCTCCCCTCCCACCACCACAGCTGTTAAATGTCCTTACTTAACCAAGTTAAATGAGATTTTCATCTCTCAGCCACATGACAGCAGATGGTAACTTGAATGAGTATAAGAGACAATCCTCTCTAAACTGAAGTTGGGGGCGGGGGGGCTGCGTAAAGGCTTTGCCCATTCCATTTACAGTACTGTATTTATAATCTGCAAATAATAGCCTATGTTGTCTGTTACTAGGAAATAAATCAAGTAATTACTTCAAAAGCATGGCCTTGTTTCCTGAAATGAGAACACTGTAGTAGTTTCAAAATTGCCTCGACTGATTCTACCTGACACAGAAATTGCACAGTGGGCTATGACTCACATATAATAGTTTTTTTTTAAAAAGAAATGAAATGAGCTTTACGTTCACTTTTACCTCACACATTTGTAACTGGAAGAATCTTCGTTCTTTTTCCATCTCTTCAGCTATCTCGGCTCCGCTTATTTCTGTGCGGATCATTCCATGTAACTTAGCATGTTCCTTTTTCTCTTTTTCTATTTTGGTCCTATAAGTGACAGAGCCAAAAGGGAATAAATAAAGAAACAGATCCTATACAATCAGACAGAATCTCCTTTCATAGCTTTTGTTTGTTTGTTTGTTTGTTTGTTTTAGAGTTGGACTACTAATCATTCTAAATTAAACTACGATTGACACTACCACCCAGTTCAATTGAGCAGCTTCAATATGACCAGCCTTGAAAGGGATTGTATTCACAGACTGAAACATTACTAACTGAAATCAAGCCAAACTGCTCCCAGCTGTGCAGCTGAGGAAAAAGGGACCTTTTGATGTGGGAAATTACTCAATTCTCCAGAGACCTCAAAGAGCTACAAGAAGATGACTTGTCTCCCATACAGTTCCCCATAAACCCAGATTTGACTAAGCATATGTCCTTGATAAAGTTAAGTCACTAATAGAGTGAGGGCGGAAGAAATTTGTTTTCTGAAACAACCCCATAGAACTGTGTGGGGGGGATTAATTAAATGAGCAATTGTGTTTTTCTTGAAAGTGCTTGAGAGAATATTATAATGAAAATGTAAAAAAAAACCCCAAGCAAAAATGCATTCTGCACAGAATAATCCCTTTCCTGAAGAGAGTAGCAAGCATATTTTAATGACACGTTGGCCAAAATCTGAGTATCTAAAGCGAGATGCAGCACTTTATTTATTTATTTAACTTTCATTCCATCTCACGTAGTGATGGAAAAATGCAGCATTCCTTGGGCTAGGTGATAAGAGAATATTTGACTGAGTGACTGCAAGCTGTTGCGAGCTTTCATTGCATCCAATGATAGCCAGTTTTACCCTACTGAAAACGGAATTAAAACATAAGCACTTTCATTATGATTTCCAAAGCTCTGGCTACCCATCAGTTTGAACGCCAGATGATTTCTTTCAAGTCTGTATATCACGCAGTCATCCAGAATGGAGTGTTGTAAACCATACCTACAAGCGTCACCAGTTCAAAGGAGGTTTGGCTATACCACAGTTACTAAAATATTATGAAGCTGTTCAAATCACTCAAATGTCCAAATTTATACAGATAAAGAGTGTACCTGATTGGGTTAAGACGGAAGGAGAGGGACAGATAAGTATAATGAATGAATATGGTTTTACAACAAAGTGACTTAAGAAGAGTGACCAAACCCAGAATTTATATAATTTTGAAACATTAAGACTATGGAACAAGCATATAGGAATCTTAGCTCCTCCAATTTTAAATCTCAAGAGAAATTTGAACAATTTAGGCACTGGAGTAAGATTGTACTCTATAGAATTAGGGATTTATTTGAATCAGGGAAACTAATCACGACCAGTCAATTAGAACAAGAGGAATTAAAACTAATGGGCTACAATTAAAACAGATAAGAAATTTTGCAGTGAAATTATACCAAAATCGAGGCCCCATTAGACAATTAACAGCGTTTGAACAATGTTGTGAATAAAAAGATAAGAATATAAACAAGGGGTTAACTTCAATAATATATAAATGTATTATAGACAAAGAATTTACCAGAAGTTTAGGGTCTAAAATTGTTTGGGAAACAAACTTATATAGTACTATTCCAAACGAAGTATGGGTAAGGATTTGGATGGGGTACCCTCATAAATCAATTTCAGCAAAAGCTAAGGAAACAGTTTTAAAGATAATACAGAGATGGTATTTCTATCCCACAATATTGCATAAAATTAACAGAAGGATTTCTGATGCATGTTGGCGTAATTGTGGGTGTAACAAAGTTCATTAGAGCATATGTGGTTGGCATGCCCAAATATACAAACATTCTGGAATAAAGTTATTACTTGGATTTAAAAAACCTAGCTAAACAGAAAATAGATCCAAACGAAATGTTGCTATTATTCTCATTATTACTGGGGAAAATGAAAAATAAGCTAATAAAGAATTAATTGCAATTCTCATGGGCGTGGCTAGAAGGGAAATTATTTGCAATTGGAAATATGCCCAGGATCTCTCACACACAAAATTCATAAACCGAATATGGGAAGTTGCAGTTCTAGAAAAACTGACTAGTAGGTTTAAAATATACAGGGGAGAGATAAAACACAGTAAATTTATGAATATATGGCAACCTCTACTAACCTCAGATGTTATACAAAAAACTAAATTGGATAAATCAGAATACGGACTGGGCTGTTGGATAGTCTAAGAATGTTTAATTAGATGTGCTACTCAGTATTGTTTGTATAACAAGCCATAGTAGATGGTATGCATTATCTTATGTAAATTGTCAATAAAAGAATTAAAATAATGCATCACCAGTTGGATACCATGAGTAAAATTGGAAATGTTTAAATAATAAAAATACAGGAATGTGATTACTTTTTGCTATTGGTTTCTGAGATTAAAATGGGCGCCTGGGTAATGTGCGTATGACCATTTGGAGACATATTACTCACACCTTTTAGCATCTGAAAATAAATACGCAACATAATATCCTTCCTCTAATTATCCTGTAGTTCCACCACCAGGTAGGACACACAACTTCCAGGCAAATTCTTCTTTGGCTCCCCACCGGGAAAAAAAAACTTTTAAAAACCCTGTTCAAATAGAAGACTCACCCCCACTCAAAAAAAAACAAACTCCATAGAATGCTCTTCTCCATCTTATAGGACACGCCTGCCCTGGGGATTCCTCTGATTCTGGTTCATTATTTCTGCACAAAGTTAGAACAAAGATCCAAAGCTTCGTTCAACTATATGCCGGGGTTGCTCCTAAAGGAGAAAGGGGGAAGTTGCACTCTCCTTTCTCCCTGTATGCCACACAGGAGGTGGTGATGGCATCTAGCCTGGATGCTTTTAAAAGGGGGGTTGGACAGATACCTGGAGGAAAAGTCCATCACAGGTGACAAACCATGATGGAGATGTGTCATCTCCAGGCTTAAAACCGGGGTACTTCAAGGACCAGAGGCAGGGGGGTGTCATCAGGAAACAGATATCTAGTCTTGTGTGCTCCCAGAGGCATCTGGTGGGGCCACTGTGAGATACAGGAAGCTGGACTAGATGGGCCTTTGGCCTGATCCAGCATGGCTCCTCTTATGTTCTTAGGTTCTTATGACACTGCCCTAAGGCGGCCTTAAGAATTTGATGCCTTGCCATGCTGCACGTTGCTCAAAGCTCAATGACTGCCAACCTCCATCCATCTCCTTCCCATCCACGCCATACAGGAAAGAGCCATGGCAAGCGCTGGAAAGTGTCTGTATTCCACCTAATCTGGTCCACTTTTATCACACACCCTAGGTTTCAACGACCACGTTCCCTTAAGTAGCATTCAATCGCGTTACCAGCTTTCCACAGCTTTTCCTGTCAGAGTTCACTTTCTTCGAATGGTGCTAACCCCCCCTTCCTCCAACAGCTCAGAGCACAGCTGTCATCCTTTCCTCTTCCTGAGCCAACGGGCAGTGTGAACGCAAGGCAAGAGTCTGGGTTGGAAGCTTCCAAGTCCTTGCTGAACCAGCTGCCCCGACTACCCAAAGGTCGCCGCCAACATTGTATATGGTCCCACAAGGGTGGCGACATCACAAAGCAGGAAAGAGGAACACCAAAACTTATGAGGTGTAGTTAGGAGGCCAAGACCCTCCACATTTCAAAGCTGTATACAGTGGTCCCCCACCCTTTTGCGGTTCATATACTGCTGTCCCGCTATATTGCGAGACCACAGTATATGAAAAAGACCCCCTGGGGTAAGGGGCAAAGGCTGTTTCAGGCCTCCCATACTTACCCCAGGACTGGCACTGCCCTGAATGGGCCTGTGAGGGCTTTCCCAGGTCTTCTGGAGGCCCCAAAATGGCCTCTCTGCGAACCGGAAGTCACTTCCGGTAAACCAGAAGTAATTTCCGGGTCCTAGAAAATCATTTATGAGGCCTTTGAGGGCTGGGGGTAAGTACAAGAGCCCCTAGTTAGGCCCCTCAGGCCCAACCTGACCTGCATCTGCATACCGCGGATGTTCAATTATTGCGGGTTGGGTCGGGTCCCTAAACCCCGTGATAGGCCGGGAGGGGTTTCTCAGGTTATCCTTCTCCAAGTGTGATAGGGAATAAAATATGCTAAAATAAAGCAGGAAGTGGTTTGCACCCAGAAATGTACTTGGTCCTGAAACTGCTTAAAAGCAGAATTCTCTGGGAGGATCAAAGGCTATGGGTGGATCTGTACTTAAGAGCGCATGGCGCAATTCACATCTCTGGACTCAGGAAGGAACCTGTTGCCCCACACCTCAGGGCCTGAGACTAATTCCAGAGATATCTATAATTTCAGGTTATGCAAAGAAAGGCTTGCAGCATATAGATTAAAGAAAAGAGTGCTGAAACTGAGTTTCTTTTATTCCATCCGAAGACACCGCCCGCATAAGTTCCATAGAGTGAATCTATTATATGCACACACATAAGAATAGACATAATGGGTTAGATTAATTACACATCCTGCTTGTTATCATTTCCCTAACAGCCACCCAACGGGGATGCTGCTGACAGTTTTAACAGCAGAAGGCACTGAGGAAGGACTCTGCTCCCTGTCGTACCACTCGCCGTTCTGGCAACTCAGCTAATTAAAGACTATAATACCGTTTACATATATTTTTCTCTGTACTGGCATTTTCCAGTAACCACAGCATTGTATCTCCACTGGGCATCTGTGAGAGGAGACAAAGCTGGTTTCTTAAAAACAAGACACCAACAGAAACCAGGGACTCTTCTCCAGTTCAAGAGGGAGCAATGTCCACCACTGTAGTGGCTATCGGCCACTGTCTAAGGCTGCCAAACGACAAGAATGGATGCATTGTGTTAAGGCACCACTACTTACTGGGCTTAAAGATGACAAATACAGAATGGCTGCAAATGTGCTTCAAGGCCTCAGGCAAACCGGTAGTCCACAGAATGTATATGAAGTGGAATGTTTGCCACCGATAAAGCATAGCTGGGTTTTCATCTGAGCGCTACTTCCTTTTCTTTCAAGGAGCACAAAGCTATGCAAATGGCTTACTTCTTTTGAAGGCATTGTAATCCAAAGTCTAGCAGTTGTATAATTAACATATGTATTTCATTACAGTCTTTGAGCCCAACCATCCTTACTTCAACATACAGTAATTCAGAAGTGCACATTCAGGGACAGTATTGTAGTCTCTTCCCTATTGCAGTCCAGTGACTGCAGAAGAGAGGGGAAATAATCATAGAATCATAGAGTTGGAAGAGACCTCAAGGGCCATCCAGTCCAACCCCCTGCCATGCAGGAACCCTCATCACAGGACTCCCAACAGATGGCCATCCAGCCTATGCTTACAAACCTCCAAAGAAGGAGACTCAACCACCCTCCTTTGTGGCAGCATATTCCATTGCCGAACAGCTCTAACTGTCATGAAATTCTTCCTAATGTTTAAATTAAATCTCTTTTCCTGTAGTTTGAAACCATTTCCCCATGTCCTAGTCTCTGAAGCCATGGAAAGCAAACCAGTCCCCTCTTCAATGTGACATCCTTTCAAATATTTAAACATAGCTATCATATCCCCTCTCAGTCTCCTTTTTGTAAGGCTAAACATTTCCAGCTCCCTAAGCCGTTCCTCATAAGACATTTCCTCCAGACCTTCAACCATCCTGGTCGCCCTCCTCTGGACCCATTCAAGATTGTCAACATCAGGGCACATAGCTACTCTGTCTAATCTGAATTATAATTCTTTTTGTGCCACAGGCATTTCTTCTGTAGGTTTCCCCCCCTGCTGTTAATACTTTGCCCATAGATAGGAGCTTGCAACAGCAGAACAGACGCAAAGCAAGGGGTCAAAAATTCACACCAGGCCGATTCAATCACCAGCTCACAGCTAATTACTGCCACTTTCACCACAAAGGATTGAGTACTTGGGTTGCTATTACCATTATGTAGCCTTATCAAAGGCAGCCTTTTATAGTAGTGATCAAGAGTATTAAATGATACCCCAGTGGAAGAAAACGGAGGCAACCTTCCTGTAGGTAAGAAAGTTGCTTTTTTCACTATTGGTTGTGAGGTAGTTTGCACCAAAACAGAAGACTAAAGCACTCTTGGAGCAGTTTACAACATTTCAGGAACATACTGTCCCCCCAGCAAGCTGGGTACGCATTTTATCAGCCTCAGAAGCATGGAAGGCTGAATCAACCTTGTTCATCATCATCATCATCTAGCCAAGGTTCCACAAACATGGTGGGAACGCTGTCATGGAGGAAGATGACTGTCTCGTATAAAGGACTTTTTGACAGGAAATGAGACCATGAACTGTGGCCCCAGGAAAGCAGTAATTTAAAAACCAGTTCAAAATCTGACTTAAAAGATCTTCAGTTTGGATTTCTACTTGATTCTACATGGGTGATATATAAATCTAATAAATAAATAAATAAACACTGAGAAAAGGGGTGATTTCTTTCAAATAGACGACTACAAAGTTGGTCAGGGTTTTGTGCAGATTCTGTGCCTCGAATAATAACACTATTCAAATCAAGGAGACAATAAGGGCCGCACAATCTTTCAGCTCAAGAATTTCCATCTCCATTTTGAACACAGAGGGAAGATGCAGCTTCCATGAAGGGGGAAATTTGGGCCCTTTGTAGGTGTGCGATAAATGCTCAAAAATGGGGTGGGGGTGGGGAATTAGCAATGGGGCAATTCAGATACCGGTTTTCAACCTATTGGGTTCAGTTTGATTTCTTTGTATTATCTTTTCCTTGTTATCGTGCCATGTTGTCCCTTCTTGTCTTTTGCTTCCAAACTAGCTGGCCCTTGGCCCTTCTCTCTCTTAAGAATGCGGCAGGTACCCCAAATGCAGCTACAAACACTAAGGGCGAAATCCAGTTGCCAAGAGAATGAAGGACCATGCCTCTTCCTGCCTGATCAGCCCCAAAACAAAACACATCCACTGTTGGTTCCCTAATGTCACATGACCTCTAGCGATCAACCTCGGCCCGACCTGTTCAGCAGTCGCAAGCGCACTCGCTTCGGGTTGTCACCCCACGAGAGGCCCGGAAGACGTTCACTCGCAACCCGGCCTTCTCGGTGGCAGCCCCCTCTCTCTGGAACACCCTTCCTAGCGAAGTGCGCTCTGCAGAGTCCCTGCTGGCCTTCCACAAAGCCTTAAAAACGCTCCTCTTCCGCGAGGCCTTTGGCGAGCATTAATTCTTCCCCCCCCGCCATCTCTACTCTCCTTTTAAGTTCCTTGTCTTTGTACCAGCTGGCGATACTGAGGCGCTAAACTGTTTTAATTATTTACTTGTTTTAATTTTGCCTAGTTGTTAGTTTACTGTTAGATTGTTGTCTATTGCTGCGCTCAGTCGCCACTTTGTTAGCCGCCCAGAGTTCCTGCGGGAAGATGGGCGGCGTATAAATATAACAAACAAATAAATAAATAAATAAACCCTTCAAGAATGGGCCAAAACAATCCTGCATTACTATGGTATCTAATTATGGATTTAGCCATTTTTGGTAGCATGGAAAATCACTTCGTGGAATAGTATGGGTCCCATTTTATGTAGGAATAAAATGTGCAATGTTAAGCAAGGAGATATCATACTAGGACAATGTTGGCAAACCTATGGCACGGGTGCCAAAGGTGGCACTCGGAGCCTTTTCTGTAGGCACCCAACATCACCCCTTCACAGCCACTTGTATTCAGGTTAAATCGCTGTATTGGCACTTTGTGAAAAATTAGTGGGTTTTGAAGCGCAGTTTGGGCACTTGGTCTCTAAAAGGTTTGCCATCGCTGTACTAGGACATGTCAAACAAAATGTCCATCTGTATTCGCCAGCAAAGAATGTGGGTAGATGATGGCCACTTGAACTTCCCCACTGGGTTTCAGTGGTCAACAGGTGAGGTGCTCTTCCTCCATCCACTTGCAATGGCTATGGATATTTGGCAACCATGAACAAGAAGGCAGGAGAAGCATACAGCCATTACAGAATACAAGTCTCATCGATGAGCTACTGCAAACCACTGGCCGGGATCTTATCAGTCACCCGCACTTACATAAAGGAGATTGTGTAAGTCACACTGGCAAATGGATGCTCCTTAAGGAACTGCTGTTACTTTGATTCAATCCCATGTGTTCCCAGGAACACCGCTGGCACCTTGTTGATGAGCAGCAATTTTTCTGTTGCAATTTATAAAAACAACCATAATTTAAAAAACCTTTTGGGTTCTGTGCTACCAAAATGTGCAGGTGAACCAGAAGGTTTTTTTCCCTATTTATATTGCAGCCAAATACTCCTTCTTAAAAGACTCAGCACTCCAAACAGGGGAGAGGGCCTCCATATCCAGACGGGGAGCTCCCGAAGAACATCACCTCGGTCTTCTCGGGGTTGGGTTTGAGCCTGTTAGCCCCGGTCCATGCCATGACCGCCCCCAGACACTGGTCGAGAGTCTGGACGGCCTCCACTGCAGAGGTGGAAAAGAAGAGATAGAGCTGTGTGTCATCAGCGTACTGATGGCAGCAGACTCCAAATCTCCGAATGACCCCAGCCAGCCGTCTTACATAGATGTTGAACAACATGGGGGAGAGAGACGAGCCCTGCGGAACCCCACAAGGGAGTGTCCACGGGGCCGACAACTCTCCACCATGTTGCACATGCTGGGGTCGACCCTCCAAGAAGGACCGGCTCTCTACCTCAGAGAGTCGGTCCAGCAAGATACCGTGGTCGACGGTATCGAAGGCCGCTGACAAATCCAAGAGAGCCAACAGGGTAGAGCAACCCCTATCGGCCGCTCGGATTAGGTCATCTTGCAGCGCGACCAGAGCTGTCTCGGTCCCCCGGCCAGGCCTGAAACCGGACTGGCATGGATCAAGGCACTGTTGTTCCTCCAAAAAGGTTTGAATCCGGATCGCGGCCACCCTCTCGATAAACTTGCCCATAAAGGGGACATTGGCAATCGGACGATAGTTAGCCAATTGGTCCGATGCCAGGCCTGGTTTTTTGAGGATGGGCTTTATTACCGTCTCCTTCAGATGGGAGGGGGAAACCCCCTCGCTGAAGGAGGCGGTGGCAATGATGGAAGCCCATTCAGGCATACTCCCTCCGACATCTTTTATGAGCCAAGCAGGGCGAAGATCGAAGGGGGTGGATGCAGGCCGGCAATGGGCAATTGCCCTGGAGGCCTCCAAAGAGGAAACAGGCCCGAACTCAACCAATCGAGGAGAGCGAGGGAGTGCAGTGACAGGGCTAGTGCAAGGGAGGGCTAGTGCAACCGGATTCGAAGCCGGTCCAGATGGCCTCTATTTTAGATCTAAAGAAGACTGCAAAATTCTCATTACTGAACTCAGCAGGAGGAGGCCTCGCCAGACTAGGATTGGTGAGGTCTTGGACCACCCGGAAAAGTTCCACCTGGCGGTTCGAGGCCTCACCAATTCTCAGGGAGTAACAGGATGTTTTAGCCTCTCTGATCGCAAGAGAGTAGCGCCTAGTCTGGATAACAACTGCAGTCTTATTGAATGCCGTCCGGCTTCGTCTCCAGCTGCTCTCCAGCCTCCTCCGTTCCTGCTTCATCGCTCTCAACTCCGCCATAAACCACGGCGAAGGTCGAGCTCTGCCACGGAGGAGGCGCTTTGGGGAGATCCGGTCGACGGCGCGGAAAGCTGTTTCAAACCATTGATCAGCCGCAGCCTCGACCGGATCGTCAGCCAAGCCACCAGGAAGCTCCCCGAAGGCATCGCGGAACCGAACAGGATCCAGAAGCCTCCGGAGGCGGGCCCACACAAGGAGACGGAGGTCCCCGCGGGGGGGGGGGGGGGCACCGACAGGGAAAAGGACAGCAGGTGATGATCTGTCCATGACACAGGTAGGGAAACAATAACAGAAGTTATGAATTGCAAAGTAAATTGTCAACATAAAATGGAATGAAATCCATACATTTAGGGGCAAAAGCAGGCATCCATGGTCTTCCTGATATTTCTGAGCCGTGACTTCTACTAAACTTCATTACAGTACTGCCTCTGCTGGTTAGGAGTAGCAAAGGTTGTTAACCAAAAACTATTTTAAGGCACTGGGCTGCCCATCGCTAAACCAAGGCATCAAAAGAGGGTTTTTCCACTCTTACAGAACCTTTTTTTAATCTTAATAAAGCTGTAGTACATGCCAGAGTTACATTAAGAGCTTAATTGATTTTTAGATTCTATGGCTATGCTGTATTGCGTTATTTTAGCTTGGCATAATTTACTGCTTGTATGCTACAGGCTGTTTCACATTCTACATTCTTTGGAATAAGTCACTACATTTGTTTAAAAACTGCAACAAATCACTAATGTTTTGAAGACAGGCATGCATTCATAATTGTTTTCCTATGACACAGTAAGCAGACATCATATTTGTTTTCCAATCCAACTCAAGAGATATTAATTAATTGATACTGAGAACACCAGATAATACATTGGCATGCAAACCCAGTGACCTCAGAACATTTCAATTACCCTTTAACAATTTATGACAAGCAGTCAAGAATAAGTCAATCTACTCAAGTCTGACCAACATCAATGGAATTAGAATATAAATCTCTCATGGAATAAGACTTAGATGGCAATTTTCTCCTTAACAATAACACAGGCATCCCTCTTAATAAAGGGGCACAGGTGAAAAGTTATTCAAAATATATCCACACTTTTTTCTATGTGGGAGAAAAGGAAATACTTACACTTTTGTTTCGTAATCTTTCCATGCTTTATCAAAAGGTTTCTTCAGATCCTGAGAAAATGTACAGGAAAAAAAGGCATTAAACTGGCATCCGTTTGGTATGAGTTGCTTTATCCTTCTCATGATCTAAACCAGACACTGGTTAAAACATTTCTGCAGCAGGGTGGCCCAACAGTGGCCCTTTGGATGTCTGGAGGAGGCTCCTGCCGCTCATTGTCACTGACAGCCTCTTCACACATCCCGGTGGCTTCTTTTCTCCACACGGCATTCTCGGGTAGGAGACAGTAAAAGGCCAGGAGTAAGCAAGCCTGAGTTTGAACCCAAGAGCAGAAGCATTCTGCCTGCTGAGGTCAACAGCTGTTACAATGGTTGTAGCCATCAGAACCCACACACTCAATTCCCACTGATAATTCCTCCAACACATTGGTAAATAAAGCTCCATGGGATGTATGCTTAGGATAATGGGTAGTACAACTGCAGTCTCGAAGCACTATTAATTTCAAACACAGCTCAAACATAAAAATTCATTTTGCATCAGGACAATGCATTAATATATGAATAAACAAATAAATAAATTAAAATAATAGCTTAATTATTTAATTAAAAACAAACAAACATTGGGCTATTCAGCCTCCCATATCCCCCTTTCATTCCTTTCCCCTGCAAACAATTCTCTTGCCTAAAGCCATTAAGGTCAGCTTACTTAGACGAATCTCAAGCATCAAAATGAACGAGTCCCTTCCCTTAGCTGTAACCAACACCATTTTAATCATGATTATTGAGTTGGGAAAGAGGTGGGAGACAGTCTTGGGAACTGGCAGAGCTGCCAGCTATGTGCTGGTCACACGTCCGATCACGCACCTCCCTGTATACCCAGAATCTTGCCACACAGATGCTGCAATGACTCTGATGTACATGTAAATATTCAACAGGATTCTGACTCCTGTCATTTATTTATTTTATTTATTTTGAGTATTTTTTAACTCACCTTTCTTCTTGGAAAAGGACCCAAGACAGCTTACAGTAACGAGAGACAACATACAGTCCAATACAATTAAAACACTTTTTTAAGTTTGAGAACAGGGAATTGAGTGGCATCTGACAGCATCAAAAGGCAACATTTAAAGGCAGCAGTTAAAGAGAAGAGTAAAAAAAAAACCATGTAATCCTGTACGGTAGGCCATCTAAAAATTATGAGGGATGGAAACTAACATTGAAAGCAGTGTCAATGCAATCACACAAGGAGAGAGATAAACACAAAGTTATAAGTGGTTATAAACACAAAGTCTGTGTAGATTCATATAAAAGACACATAACAGGCAGTCCATCATTCAGGGAAAGCTTGTCTGGAGAGTCTGTTTCCGGTAAGAGAGCAGGGATGGGGCAGTCATGGCCTGGTCATACTAGTCTCCCTAACCAAATGTTTAGGGCTGATTGATGTCTAAGTTTACAAATTCCATGGTATTCACCCACAGAAACCAGCGATGTGAGGTCATGCCATTTTCACCGCAGGGCCTTTGGTGCCTTCCTAAGACTCCTGTGGAAGTCTCCAACCAGGCCGTCGACCATGTTTCCTCTGGCACCGCTAAGGGTTGGCCAGCATTCAGACAAGCAGACTAAGTACTGCAAGTAAAGAGCAACCTACAAGCCTCTGGACCGCCTTGACTACCTTCAGGTACACTCATCAAAGAAAACACACCAGGCCTTACAAAACTGATCCTTCCAAGCAAGTGTCTCTGTCCCAGCAATCTGTCCTATAAACAGACTACCGCATGAACTGGTGGATGGCTCAGGGGTTTAGGTACTCAGGTGAGTTCAAACCCCCACTGTCCGTCCCTGACAAGGGCTGGACTCAGTGATTCATAAGGTCCCTTACATCTCTGGGGCTGTAATAGTCTCCCCGTAAAAGGGGCTAAACATGTCAATCACAGCCTAATCAAGTCTCCAGCACCCCTAGAATTCTGATCCCCCCTCTATATATATATATATGATTTTATAGCAATTGTTCCTCTCTCTCTCTCTCTCTCTCTCTCTCTCTCTCTCTCTCTATCTATCTATCTATCTATCTATCTATCTACCTATCTATATCTATATCTATCTATCTATCTATCTATCTATCTATCTATCTATCTATCTATCTATCTATCTATCTATCTATCTATCTATATATATAAATAATTGGAACAATTGCTATAAAATCCTATTTGGCCTCATGGGAAGCATTTGTGTGTGTGTGTATATATATATATATATATGCATGTTAGGGTGGATTCGGGTTTCTTCCCGTGTAGAAATCTGGTTGTTTTGGCGACGTTTCGACGAGGTCTCACTCGTCATCTTCAGGCTGGTGTTCTGGCTTCTTTCTTCTTGAAGCAAAGCGTGATCTCAGTTGAAGTCCTTCTATAAATACTGCTGGGGGGTGTGGTTTGCTTGCTCTGTTGCTGATTGTAGGTTCGTTTGTTCTTTTGTGATCTGCTGTGTGGCTGAGGCGATCGTTAAGGGCTTAACTGCTGGTGGGTTAGATGGCTGTTTAGAGACATCATGTGTGGGTGAGGTGCTGGATGTGTGTCTATTAGCCTTTTGTTTCTTAACGACCTTGGTGATGGGTGTTCTGGCAGCATCCTGGGCTTTGGTGGAGTGGGGTCCTGTGTCTTGTGAATTCATTTTGGTCTGGCTGCGTGTCTGTGGTCTCCCAATGTTTTTTTGGCGTGTGTAAGTGTGCTCCATGTGGTGGCTGGAGTGGGGAGTAGCGGTAGATGGTGCAGTCGTGGTTTTGTTATTGGATGGTGGTTTCGTTTCATCTGTGGGAAGGGTCTGGGTTTGTGTTTGGTGTGGATGGAAGGTGGTGGCATCTTGTGGCTCAGATATGTTGACGACACCTTTGTTATCTGGCCACACGGGAAAGACAAACTGAACAACTTCCTCACACATCTCAACAGCCTACACCCCAAAATACAATTCACTATGGAAATAGAAGCCAACAACCAACTTCCCTTCCTGGACGTCCTAATCTACAAAAAACCCAACGGCTCCTTAGGACATACCATCTACCGGAAAAAAACACATACAAACCGCTACTTAAATGCACAATCACACCACCACCCTGCACAGATCAACTCCGTAGCAAAAACCCTCATCTCCAGAACCAAACGCCTCGCTGACAAAGACCACCTAAAAACTGAATTACACACTCTCTCGAATGCTTTAATTGCGAACGGATTCCAAAAAAACACCATCACCAAACTAATCCAAAAAGAAACACCCCCCAAGAACCAAGAAACAGAAGAGAACAACGGCACTGCCCTCCTCCCTTACATCAAAGGCACCACAGACAAAATAAGCAAAATTCTCCACAAACACAATATCAAGACAGCCTTTTGCACCGAACAAAAAATAGCCAACATTTTAAGAAACCCCAAAGACAAGATTGAGCTAGAAAACCAAGGAGTCTACGAAATACCATGCAAAGTCTGCCCAGCCACATACATCGGACAGACAAACAGGAGAATAAGCGCATGCATCGCAGAACACAAGAACACAGTCAAAAAAGAAGAAAAATCTTCCTCTCTCTTCCAGCACATAAAAACAACAGGTCATGAAATTGATTTTAAAAGAACCAAATTCATCTCCAAAACTGAACACTTCAACAGTCGAATAATCATGGAAGCCATTGAAATAGAGAAACACCCAAACAACATGAATAAACGTGATGACACCTCCCGCTTGCCTGACATCTGGAAACTAGCCCTGGTCAACAGACGAGCCTCTGTCACAAAGACTGACACCAGGTCCAAAAGGACACAAGATGCCACCACCTTCCATCCACACCAAACACAAACCCAGACCCTTCCCACAGATGAAACGAAACCACCATCCAATAACAAAACCACGACTGCACCATCTACCGCTACTCCCCACTCCAGCCACCACATGGAGCACACTTACACACGCCAAAAAAACATTGGGAGACCACAGACACGCAGCCAGACCAAAATGAATTCACAAGACACAGGACCCCACTCCACCAAAGCCCAGGATGCTGCCAGAACACCCATCACCAAGGTCGTTAAGAAACAAAAGGCTAATAGACACACATCCAGCACCTCACCCACACATGATGTCTCTAAACAGCCATCTAACCCACCAGCAGTTAAGCCCTTAACGATCGCCTCAGCCACACAGCAGATCACAAAAGAACAAACGAACCTACAATCAGCAACAGAGCAAGCAAACCACACCCCCCCAGCAGTATTTATAGAAGGACTTCAACTGAGATCACGCTTTGCTTCAAGAAGAAAGAAGCCAGAACACCAGCCTGAAGATGACGAGTGAGACCTCGTCGAAACGTCGCCAAAACAACCAGATTTCTACACGGGAAGAAACCCGAATCCACCCTAACATGCATACCTATACCCGTGAAAATCTACGAAAACAAATATATATATATATATATATATATATATATATAAACAATTGCTATAAAATCCTATTTGGCCTCATGGGAAGCATTTGTAGCATGTTTTGAGGGACCCCTAGCACTGCCCATCACTCCCCTCCCCGATTATTTTTAAATAATATTTTTGTATCACTAGAGGTGTAGAGTTGTTTTCTTCGAACAAGTATTCCAGGGGAGTCAAGGTGCAGGAGTGAATGCTATTCTTGGACACTGAGAATCTGAGCACCCACCGCCCACAATCACGTTTCCAGTTCTGTTCCATCTCAGTAATACACATCCGTGTCAAGTTAAGACCGCTCTGCAGCCTTTTGCACACCTAAGCCTTTGGCCCGACAACAATAACCTATTTTATAAATAAATGTAGGTAGACCTGGGGCTGAGACGCATCCTTCCCTGCTCTCTCAATTTCCCTTCAATGAGGACAGAAACAAACAACTAAACCAGGACACTGTGGCATTATTTTATGACTTCAGGAGATTAAGTAATCCTGGTAGCCAAAACAAAAATATAATCTGCCTGCCCAGAGTAAGCATCTTTGCAATATGATGCACATGGGTAACAGATAATTACAGCAGCATAATCCTTGTTTCTTGGCTACTCGTTAAGCACCTCCAGTTCTATATTCTTCATCAAGACCTTTACTGTATACAACATGTTTCAAGCATTTCATATATTAATAAACAACAACAACAACAAAGTTTACATTTTTTAGCTAGTGCATAACAAGCAGAAGTAGTAGTAGTAGCAGAAACAACAATATTAATGATGGCAGTATTAGGACTTCAGCCTACTTAGAAGGTGCAATTTATTTTACTAGATTTTTAAAAAAAAACAACGGTCATACTGCCAGACTTGCAGTAAATTGCACAACTCCCCGTGGCAGATTATTGCTCATTAATGAGGTCTTGGTTGCATTCCGAAGAAAGCACTTAGGAATATAAGCAACCCTTCACTAAAGAGCAATTTGCTGTTACAACTTACACAGTTTCTCTTAATGGAAACGTAAATTGGTAGTAGAATTCTGGCAGTGTTTAAGATATTTGGCCCACAAGGATAGGGTTGGTTGTAAAGCCCAAATTAGATTCAAGGTCCTGGTTTTGGTTTACAAAACCCTCCATGGACCTGGCTACCTGACGGAGCGGATCGACCAGCGATCAACCTCGGCCCGTCCGACTAGGTTGTCGCGGGCGCACATGCTGCGCGTGGCCACGCCCAGGGAGGCTCGGAGAACTTCCACCCGTGCCCGAGCCTTCTCTGTGGCTGGCCCGACCCTTTGGAATCATCTTCCAGCAGAGGTGCGCCTTGCAGAGTCCCTGCCTGCCTTCCGGAAGGCGCTGAAAACCCTTCTCTTCCGGGAGGCGTTTGAGTGACCCGAACAGAGTTTTTGGTTTTTTTTTAGTCCCGCCATCTGTAGTTGTTGTTCTTCTCTGCTTTATTAGTCTATTAATATTTATTTTGTTGTTTGTAATTTTGCTGTGCTATAAATTTGTTGTAAACCGCCCGGAGTTCCACAAGGAAGACGGGCGGTATATAAGCTGTATAAATAAATAAATAAAATAAATAAATAAATAAAGCTCGATTTTCTCCGGCTGAACTAAAATGGACATACGCTAAAAAGTCCTTGGGTGGTGGAATCATATGTTTTAAAGACAGATAAGAATACAAAACATACCCCTTTGACTCCTTTTAGGTCACCCTTCAGCAAACTGTCCAAGGGGGAAAGTGATTATATTGTTCATGTTCTGGATCTACGATAAAAAGAGCAGCATTTTAAAAACATTTTCGTGTTTCAATTAAATGTCCATTACTTTATCAGGCATGAGGACGCAGTGGGAGGAGTACTTAAACGTTATATCATGGTGAGACACAGCAGAGATGGCCTAATTCCCTAGCAAGATTTGATTTGCTCCATTCTGTGCTTTGGTTTTCAAGAAAGGCCAAGACTCCATTTTGTAGACAGGGAAAAATGTTATGGCTCATTACTTTTCCTAGATGTCTGCAGGACGTCAGGAAGGATTTATTTCACTTTTATTAAAGGTGCAGTAGTAAACGGCGTGGCTGTGATTCCCTAACACCAGGTTAAATTTTAACATTGCACAAACAAGGTAATAGAAGCGATGTGGGCCGATGGAACAATATATCATGTAGGCTGTCTCCATTATCGATCCAGATTTTAGAATGACAATTTGCATTAAATCCACAAACCCTTTTTTTAATCAAACAGCAACAGGGGAAATACATATTTGTACAAAATAGGCTGGTGGAGCTATGCTTGGCTCCCCCTCTGTCAACTTTTAGAAGACAACTTAAAACACGACTTTTGAGGGAGGCCTTCCAGGCTGACCCACCTGACTTTACTTCTCCAGTCCGTCAATTTGTTGATTGAAGGTGAATTTGCCAACAGCACCATGTATTTTATCCATTAACGTTTTTCGGCTTTCTAGAGCTCTTTTTCCTTTAATAGTGTTTGTTTCATCCATGGCTGCTGTAAACTGCCCAGAATAGTGCACTGCGCTACTGAGGCGGAATATAAGCTTAAGAAATTAACTCAGCAACTAGCTAACTGGAAAGTCACAGGTGACTTCACTTTGCCAAGACCGAAGTCGTGAACAATCAAGAAAAGCTGTTGTAAGTAGAACTGCTTAATAGTAGATCTCTGAACGGTCATATTCCCAAGAGGCTCTTTAGGAAATTCAGCCCAGTCTCTCTTGGTGAGAAGTCTATTACTGCATAGTTGCTCTCAAGAGGCTTTGTTAAAATAGCCAAATGGTTTGAGGGGAAGCAATGACAATAAAAAAAGCTTCCACGCCCCTCATCTAAGCCCTCAGGTACTACCAACTGCCCTCTTGGGCTGCCATCCTGCAAGATAAAGGGAGTGAGACCTCTTGAAGACCAGTCTTGATGATCTTCCACTGTGGAGGCACAAGAAGCCCCAGTTTTCCCTCTTCATCTCCTCCTCAAAAGCAGCTCTACTTCAAAGCTACCTCCTGGCCAGAAAGAGATTGTGACTGAGGAAGAGGAGGTGGCACAGCCACTACCCACCACGACGGGAAAGGAACAAAGCAGAATGATAGTATCACCCTATCATGAGTAGTCTGATAACTACGGGAGCAGAAGAGACGCAGGTCTGAGTGGATAGAAGACCTATACCTTTTCACCCGCAGAGCCAGGAGCCCCTGGTAGAGTACTTAGAAATCTTTCACAACTCTCTGTCCTATTGAGTTCTGGGTATACTAACACAACATGGTCAAACGTGGCACATGCTGCCAATGTACTTCTACCACCCAGGAACCAGTGGCTAGCAAGCTAGCACAAATGAAGCGGGTGAAACGAAGCTTAGGCAGCAATAAATGTTTCTTGCGCTTAATTTCTCAAATGTCAAGATGAGGTTAAAGGCAAATAAGAATTCTGCAACATAACAAAACCTCTGTACATAACCCTAAATGCAGGGCTCTTATTCTATGATTAGAATAATCATAGATGTAAGCCCCCCCTCTCTCTCACACACACACAAATCACTTTCTCATAAACACACTATTGCTGTCTCTCTCTCTCTCTCTCTCTCTCTCTCTCTCTCTCTCTCTCTCTCTCTCTCTCTCTCTCTGTTTGTGTGTGTGTGTGTGAGAGAGGGGGGGGGCAAGGAAACCTTCATCGCACATCCCTGATCTGAGGCACCTCCCTGATCGAACTTGCAACCAACAAGTTAATGAGTGACCATTTATCGCTAGGGATGGGATTTTTTGGAATCTTAAGACTTCCAGGCCCATACTTTGGCCAGAAGCCCTTCGGAGCACTCATGGGAGAGAAACCCCCAAACCAAAAGGAGTTAAGAACAGCCTTTTCTCAACCTCAAACCATTCTTTCTCAAACAAGAGGGGAAAGTGCCCCACTGCATTGTGAGTACACCAAGGGTCTCTGCCACTCACAAAGCTCCATGGAAGAGTGGGTCCCAACACTTATCACAAGGTACAGTGGACCCTTGTATAACAAATGGTTTGTATAACATAAAATCTGTACAACATAAAAAATTCCAGAGATAGGGGAAATTTGCTCAACAGGATCGCCCTATGGGGAGAAACCGTACAACATAAAATGGTTGCGATTAGGGATTACTCCATTTTCAATGCATTCCTATGGGAAATTTGTATGAAGGAAAATTTGTTTAACAGAATTTCATTTGGAACAAATTAATTCCTTTATACAAGGTACCACTGTATAAGGACAGCTTCCAATGCCCATAATGGCGTACAGAGATAACCTCCAAGAGAAATATGTCTCTCATGGATCTTTGGGCATTGTAGTGTACTGGGATGTGTTTCCAGCCATTTAACAAAGAAAAGATGCAGATCACAAAGGCAAAGAGGTCTCCTCTAATGCCCTGGATTATTCTAGCAGGATTACAGGAGTAGAAGTCTTCAAACTCTGAAAGTCTCATCTCCTTCTGCCTCCAAAATTTATGCAATCTTCCATACACAAGCAAAAATCAACACCAAGATTCTGGCCACTGAATCAGGCCATGGGATTAACTCTATTCACAGATTGCAGTGTTTTGCCATAGTGCACAGCACAACATGGATACAAACTGATCACTATGGTTGTACAGTGGTGCCTTGTATAAATCAATTGCTGTTATTTGTTCCAAATGAAATTCTGTTAAGCAAATTTTCCCTTGTACAAATTTCCCATAGGAATACAATGAAAACAGATTAATCCCTAATTGCAACCGTTTTTTCTGTTGTACGGATTCACCCCATAGGCGATTCTGTTAAGCGATTTCCCCCTATCTCCACAATTTTTTTTTCCTTGAAGCGGATTTTCTGTTAAACAAACCGCTTGTTATACGAGGGGGGCCACTGTATAATGGAATGGCTGAGGGATACCTGATCAGCATAGAATCAATGTTTCTTCTACCTCCTTACAGCAACAAGGTACCCTTAAGTCACCTGAATCTGTCACCATACACGTGCCCTAAATAAAACTGGAGGTAGCTGACATAATTGTGTTCAAAGATCAATGCCAAGTGAATGAACAGAAGCTTTGGCAGGGGAACAATGTTGTCAGCTGCCAAGGAACGTGTTTAATTAATTTCTTCTGGAAAATGTTGCCTGTATCAATATCAAAGCAAACAATACAACAGGTTGCACAGATACTTTTCTAATCCACTGGGAAATGTTATAGGCCAAGACAGCAAACACAGAAAGTCTCTCTCTCTCTCTCTCTCTCTCTCTCTCTCTCTCTCTCTCTCTCTCTCTCTCTCTCTCTCTCTCTCTCTCTCTCTCTCTCTCTCTCTCACACACACACACACACACACACACACACACACACACACACAAACACACACACACACACCAGCCTCAGATAGCTGAAAGAGAACTAAACTACATAAATCTCTCATGGAACAAGACTTACATGGCAATTTTCTGCTTAACAATAACACAGGTGTCCCTCTTAATAAAGGGGCACAGGGCAGAGTTGGTAACAACAGTACACAAGCACAGAGAATGATGTTTAAAACTTCATTTCGTTTACAAAACCAAAAAAACAAAGGAACCGAGGGGTTCAAACACAGTATAAAAAGCCTTGCAACCAGAGCCTATAAAAAGGTTAAAAGCTAGGCGTCCTTCTTAATTATTTATAAAGCCAGGAGGTCCAAATCTGCCTAAAACTATCATAATCTAACATTACCAGCCTGTAAATACTCCAGTTACAACAGGAGTATTTACAGGCGAAAGGTGTAAACAACTGTGGTCACAAAACCAACAAACGAAATCTACTGCACGACACAGGAAGAAAAGGTGCAATTGGACAAAACTAGACATTGAAATGGATCCTTACACCAAGCCCCGTGTAACATTTGAATTTGCAATATATTAACAAAAACAACGAATAAGCGGTATTTTAAAAGCTTAAAATTAGATACCTCAAAGCTTCTGCAAACAGCAAAGGGCTAATTTGCACCTTTTTTTAACCTATTGCCCTGACTAACTATACAGTGGTACCTCGTTTTACGAACACCTCGGTTAACGTAATTTTCAGTTTACGGATGAAAATCCATTGAAAACAATGCCTCGGTTTAAAAAAAAAATGGCAATACTAAGCAAGTTTCCCCAGGATACATTGTGCTTGGGAGGTTTATAGCGCTGCCCCCATGCATGCTTCGGTTTACAATTTTTTTGCAATATGAAACATCCCAGAGAATGCGTTAAAATTCGTAAGCCGAGGTACCACTATAGATAGGGCAGCACATGGTCAGAATGAATTAATGGGAACTGCAGTTCAGGTGATGCTAACGTGGTCTGTGGTGCTCTATTCAAAATGGCCCTTCCCTTCATGCCATTCTTCAACGAATACGCGATTCTTCTTCAAGTGATACTGGACTCTTATAGCCATAACGTGACATTCCACAGTGATGGCAAAACCCGAAGAGCTTGCAATGACTGCAGATTAGCACTCAGCATATAGTTTGTGCCAATGCATTTTCACGCTGGCTCGACTACACAGGGATGCCGAGACTGGCACAATGCCAGAGGTGCTGCCCGATACCCAGGCTTAGGGATGTGGATGAGAAAGACAATTTGTTAGCTGTTGGACAAAATTAGACATTAGAGAGCCGCAACACTGGCGGAAATGCTGCTTAATTCACGAAACATTGACATTACTTCATTGCCATAACATTAGAATGGGATGGGTATGGGTGTGTCTCCGGGTGGCACAACAAATGCCCCTAGGATGCCTGTACCTTCCACGCAAACCCTTTGGGGCCCTGTTCCCGAAGAACGGTGCAGTGATGCCACGTGGAGTGAAGTCAAATTGGCCCATCCTTCTGCCAATTCTCCTTCCCAACCCCCAAGGGAGAGTTCAGACAACAATTGTTACTATAAAGGGTTTAGAAAGAAACCAATTATAAAGAGGCTGCGAATCTCTCCTTGAGAGAGTCTGAGAAAGTTGTCTTTTTTTGACATAAACCCTGTTAGTTAAGCTTCAGACACAGTTATCCGCTGCCCCCTCTCCCCCCCCAAAAAAACCCCACACAATTAGCCAAAATGTATTCTAATGCACTTCCTCAGACATCACCAGAGGGTACTGCACAATCAGTAAGACAGCCAAGCTTAATGTCTATCCAAAGACCTGGACTTTGAATGAGATCAAGTAATTAAAAGACAAATTTATTTCAGTTGAAAGCTCAAGCTACACCATTCCATTCTGACTCAGTATGAAATGTTATTTTTAAGGGAGGACTAAATGTGTTTCCTACCAAGTTTTTGAAGAGTGCCGTCAACTCCTTTGTAAATACAGAAAATTTTAAAAACGCTGTTCCTAAATCTGGATCATCCCTACAGACGCAGTTTCCTCCAAATTTCTCCAAAGCTTGAGTGTACTGTTCTTCGTTTTCCACATGAGCTTCAAAGAGAACAAATATTATGTTATTGCCAGTAACTAACAATGGGGGCTCTGCTGAAAAGGAAGGAGAATCAGCCTCAAAGTTATTTTATAAGTGCATTTGAACACATTCAGTTTCTAATTTATATATATTACACTGTATATATTTAAATAATTCTAAACATTCAAAAGCGATATGCTAGACAATCAACAGTGTGTAGCAGATGAAAAGACAATACAAAGGCCTTAAGATAACATTAACAGGCATGAAAAGACTAAAACACATTAAAACTGAGTAGTTCACAATGACAAAACCACTTGACCGTTATTTCTTGCCACATCTGAAATCAAATAGTCGTAAGTTCAATTTTAATTGAAAAAACATCTTTCAGTTGCTTACATATTTAGGGAATTCTGGGAAAACGCGTAAATTTACAATTACTGAAGTTGCATAAAGTTTTTTTTAAAGAAATATTTTTTTTTTAAAATTCAGAAAACAATTGCCTTAGTTAAGTTTTAAATAATGGGAGTGAGAAATAGTTCTCAACTCATGAAAAGTACACAGTAGTCTTGGAAGCACCCTGGTGTGTGTAGGAAACGGTATCCTTGTGGCTTGTCAACCAAAGCTCCCCCCCCCCACATTCTTTTGATCATAACTACCAGTCTGCACCAAAATGAGGGAGACTGAGTGTGTTCTTATGTCAGAGTGCACGCTAGTTGTATGAAACAGAAACAAAGATAACAGAGCAAGTCATGCACGAGAAAAGGTAGATGGTTTGAATGAACTAGAGAAAGAAACAACCCAATGACCCAAGGATATAAAGCAGGCATGTCCAAACTTCAACCCTCAAATGTTTTGGACCACAACTCCCACAGTCCTTTGCCATTGGCAATCTAAGGTTAGAATTCTGGGAGTTGTGGTCCAAAACATCAGGAGGGCCGAAGTTTGGACATGCCATCTCCAAACAGGTTCCATGGGGCAAATTACACTAGACAGAAACAATTCCGCAAGTTCAAGAGAAATTGCCCTCTTACAACCAACAGACTCCCCATGGGGGGAGCACGGGTGGTTTCTTCGTTTTCTGTCCTTTACTTGCGCTTCTTTCTGTTTCTATGAAGGGATAAACCAGATGTACCACTGGTCTGTTTTTCTAAAGAAGGATGCTTAACCCAGCTGCTTCTTGAGAAACAGAAGTAGCAGGGCCCTAGCCTAGAATGTGTGCCACGTGTGGATCAAGTCTCATGTTGGCTTTCTACTGGAAAAATCAACAATGTGCAGCCTATGAAACTAAATTATAAACCTCTTAGAGAGTGCTTTAAGTGTGGTGCGGGCTTTTACTTTCTAATGCAAACAAAGAAGAACATGGAAGACGATTTTTGATTCCTGTACAAGTCTAGTGCATGTGATGCTCTTATGAGCATAAACACATAAATCTGAAACATCACCATCCCTACCTCCCTTCTCTGGTTGTGCCGAACCAGTATTAGGCTATGATACTCAAACTAAGAAAACTGCAATCAATGCATGTCATTGGGCAACTGTTGTGAAAAGTAGTTTTCAAATGATGCTTTGGAAATATTCCTCAATAGGTTTCGCCATAGCTTGCGATATCCAGACACCATGGGAAAGGATGGCTAAGAAATCAGGTTATGGCAAAGGAATGTACTGTAAACATGCCAGACAGGAGGAGAAAGAAGGGAATTGAGAAATCCATGATGTGTTCTCTGACCCACCACAACTGTAAATACAAGGATTTCAAAGGGACCCTGAACTACCGAGTGAGGCCACTGGCAAAAGCACTGGTCCCTCCCAAAACTGGTAGCTGGTCTTCTTTAAACCATGGAGGACCTGTTTGTCCAATACTTATGAGGCCAAGAGCTCATTTGCCACTAAATTGAAAATGAAGGGGTGTTGCTGAGCCTTCCAAGTACCCGCCTTGGCCATCTTTCCTCGATTAGGTTGATTTCTGGATTTGGAGACTGGCTTGGGAGGAAGGGTTTGTTTGTTTTTACACAGTTTAGAGAAACAAAACTTTGCAGGGAGAAATTGAGAGGTAGAAAAATTTAAGCTTCCACCCCGTTCTAAACTGCTAGTGTTTCCATCACCAACACCACTAGATACAGATCCATATTGTGTGCATTTCAGCGAAAATGCTAAGTTAGCAGTCTCATGCTTGCCTCAAGTTTTAAACATTCTACTGAATTTGAGTTACTCGGCCCTCAAAGGCCTCCTCCTCCTCCCCCTAAGCTAGCTGCTGCTTTCTCTTCTGGAGCCTTTCATACCCCTGTCAATATGGAGGAAATTATATTATCAGGGAAAGTTTGGGGGGGGGGTTGGATGGGGAGCTGGAACTTTTCTGGAATACAATTTCTAGCCCTCACGGCCAGTGGCTGGGGGCGGTGTAGGAATTACTGGAAGCTACCACCCAGTAGTATTTCCAAGGTATGACACAAGAATGTCAGCTTTCTAAAATTATGCAAGCACCTCCTCTCCTAACTCATCCACTCCTGGAGTTTGACAGGACTGAACCAAGGGAGCTTAAAAAACAAACAAACATTAAAGGGGCCTATAATGCATCCAAATGTGAACATACCCAAAGTTAAGAATAAAAGTGTACAGTAGGACCCCGGTATCTGCTGGGGATTAGTTCCAAGCCTTCCCATGGATAATGAAAACCGTGGATAAAAGAGAACACCAAAATGACCCCAAAACTGCTGTTTTGTGATAGCAACTTGCTTTGCAGCTGCTGTTTTGCAACAGTAGTTTGCTTTACAGCTGCTGTTTGTGACGGTAGCTTGCTTTACGGCTGCTGTTTTATGACAGTAGCTTGCTTTACAGCTGCTCTTTGTGGCAATAGCTTGCTTTGGGGCTGCTGAACCATTTATTTATTTTTTCCTCTGCCAACCATAGATAACTGAATCAGTGGATAATGAATCGGTGGATACAGGGGTCCTACTGTAATCTTCAAACTGTACCAGCCTCTGGAGAAGATGGGAAGGGGCTAAGCAGAAGAGCCCAAAAACCCATTCACAGACTGTTCAACAGGAGATGGGTTTTCATAATTCTAGGACTTCCAGGCCCAGAGTTCCCCTAGAATTCCTCCGGCAGACTTTCCGGGATTGGTCTCTCCTCTCCCTGTTCCAGAAGTCTCTGCCTGGGAAATTCCAGGCAACCTCTGGGACTGGAAGCCCCAGAATTACAGGAAAACCCATTGCCTAAGGCTAAAGTTTAGTTTAATGTCCCATGTACAAGAGGCTACTTCTTTTTGCTTCCTCCCTGTTAAAGTATTTCTTCTCCTTCTTGGCATGCGCACCAATGGAAAATAATTATTTGCCAAACCACAGCAATTATTCTTTCCCTTTCTTGATTTATTAGCGAAACATGGGCTCTGTTTGGCACTGTTTACATTAACAAGAAACCATGATTATTATTAGGAAGGAAAAATGTTCCAAGAAATGGAAGAGAGAGCCTGCTTTTCCAGGAGTTAATTTATTAATTATTTATTAATATCAATAATTAATAAATATTTGGCTAGGAGCACACATTATCTATTCCTATATTTCACTGTGTATTTATTTTTCTCGTTTTGTGTGATTTTTTAAATATTTTTGTGAACCACCCAGACAGGTCAGGTGGTATACAAGCTAAATAAATAAATAAATAAATAAATAAATAAATAAATAAATAAATAAATAAAGTTTTGCTGAAGTCAAAATTAGCAGACATAACACCATATCCAACATTCCTAACATACACTTCAAAAGCCTTTTCTTGGTTAAATGCAAGCTTTTTAGCAACACAGACTATCAATGAGTAGACTTACCCAAACCAGAAATATTTATGGCTTTTACAGATTTCTTCATTTTATAAAGAACAGTTCGGTCAACATCCAGTGCCTAAAAAAGAGGGGGGGGGGAATGGTGAGATGAGCATCGTTAACAACAGACGTTCATTTGGTTTCTGTATTATGCTACTCATTGCTTTAATTTTTTTATTTTTTAGTGGCACACCTGACCATATTAACTTGCTGCCTGCTATGATTCAGCTAAGCAAATACCGACTTTCAATGAAATGCTTTTCACCAAGACAACAGCCTTATATTCATAAGCTTCCAAGAGCAACGCAAATGCCCTCTTGGGAAAATTAAAAGATGCTGTAACATTCATGCCTCGAAAGGCAAACAGTAAAATCAGTTAAATCTGTGGTGGGGGAGCAGAACCAATAACAGACATCCTATTAGTGAAAGTGAAAGAAAGAAAGAAAGAAAGAAAGAAAGAAAGAAAGAAAGAAAGAAAGAAAGAAAGAAAGAAAGAAAGAAAGAAAGAAAGAAAGAAAGAAAGAAAGAAAGAAAGAAAGTGGTCACGTGATTCAGCTGTAAAAAATAAAAAAGGCAGTATTTTAATTATTAAAATACTCTTAAGCATCCATTTGGCCTGAAAGTCTATGGCAAAATGACATCCAGTGCACAGGACCATGCGCAGAAAGGTTATTTTGTCAGGGACATCTCTCAGGAACTAAATAAAACACTGTTTGCGGAACTTCAAACACACTTTTGAAGGAAATGATATCCATCCAACCCAAAAAACTCGTGTCTCCTTAATCCTACATATAAAGCAATTTACAGAAAAAGGGCTACAAGATGTAAAATAGAATGTACAAACTTTAAAGCCTTCTGCTGTTAACTTATATGACTTCCATGCTTTAAGCATATATCGGAAACCTTATCTCAGATAATATGACAGTTTACACACACACACACACACACACACACACACACACACACACACACACACCACTTCTCTATCATAAAACTGAAATATTATTTAAAATGTTTGATTGTGCACACACGCCATTGCTTTGGTTTCATTATAAAAGCATATCCAAAATAACATTCTGCATATACTCTCACACACTTACAAAATGTACCCTTGTGACTTAACAAAATGCCTGTTCACCTTCCATACGTGACAGCATTGTAGATGCTTTGTTCTGTTCTTCTTAGACTGCATTATATGCATTTAAATCATTCCACAACCCCTGCTGGTTATGCATTTCTGTATACTGAATAATTAACTCATTTACTAAACAAATTGTGAGGAAGATACTAAACATTTCCAGAGGAAAATGATTAATACAGCTTTTACGCTTCTCTTTATTCCCACCCACCCCCTTTAACATCTAGCAAAATTTTTAAAAAGAAAACCCTAGCAGTTTCATTTAGGGATTTTATTAGCATGCTTCCTTCATAGCAAAAGGTGGTGAATAAGTAAGGCTTTTAAATATCTTAATGGGGGCCTATTCTTTGTATTTCTCTGCTCTTTGTGTGGAGAGCCATCCCCTCCGGTGCTTCCTCTGACCTTGATTCCCCTCTTTGCACTTGCACTTCATTTTCAAGAAAGCTTTCCCATTTCATCCTCAGGTTTAATTCTCCAAGCATAGGGGTTCATGCTTGGAGGGGGTGGGGGTGGTGGGGTCAGGGGGGCGGGGGGCATACATGTACTTGGCATCTTGTATGCCATTTATTCCCCTGCCCCTCTCTTATTGCTTTCTACCAAGTGAGAGACATGACAATAATTTAAACTCGATTTTGATGTTATGACCATCTTCCAACACAGCCATGTTCAAGAAGGTACCAAGCCTTGTCTGCTCCTGTAAACCTGGAAAGGAAATAGCAGATCCTAGTTCAGGCATGACCAAACTTCGGCCCTCCAGATGTTTTGGACCACAACTCCCACAGTCCTTTGCCACTGGCAACCTAAGCTTAGAATTCTGGGACTTGTGGTCCAAAACATCAGGAGGGCCGAAGTTTGGACATGCCTGTCATAGTTCTTTCACTTTCCCCGCTGATTCTGCTAATTCTGCACATAACTATTCTGTAATTCTACAAATCCATGGATTGTAAATTTAATCCAGCCCTAACCCTCAATATATTATAATTTTCATGAGGTCATAAAATATCTCTGTCCTACCATATGTGAGTCAAGTTTTCCTACACACTGACAACATTTCCTTTTTTTGTTATAGAGGAAATACAGAAGTTTATGAAGTCAAAGAGTATGTGCTTTTTAAAAAAGCATACACTCAAAAAACAGAATATAAAAAGGCAAGAAAAAACAGAATCCTCTCCTAAACCTTCCTTCCTACAGATTTATGCAAAGTGCACCTAGATTTGAGTCTCTGCATAAGTTATGCAACAGAAAAACAGACCAATGCATAAATCAAAATATTGTGCCATTTATTTAAATACTTAATCAGA
This sequence comes from Phrynocephalus guinanensis, assembly GCA_037367245.1. Taxonomy (NCBI): domain Eukaryota; kingdom Metazoa; phylum Chordata; class Lepidosauria; order Squamata; family Agamidae; genus Phrynocephalus; species Phrynocephalus guinanensis. The sequence goes on along the minus strand of CM074733.1, from coordinate 172,594,364 downwards.
TGTGTTATTTCTTTTTACAATTGTCAAGTGTAACCATTTGTGCTGAATATTCTCCCCTGGGTGGCATTTCCAACTGATACAAAACATAATAGGGCAGAATATGCTATAAAGACTGGCAGATACAGATGTAACAATTTATTTTTAGCTTCCAATTAAGTGACTAGATTTCAGGTTGATGGTATTCCTGTAAGCAGTTCCGGTTAATTAGCTCTAATAAGGTGTTATAATCTCCACAGCAACCTTAGCCTAACATTCACCAGCCAAGATGGTTTTACACTGTAAATTAAGAAGGATATTTCACGCATAAAGATGCCAAAATTCAAACAAAGAAGCAGAAAGGGCAATTTAAGAAAGATGAAAGTATAATCTGAGATAAAGATTTAGTTTATAATGTTAGGCATATCAATTTAAGAGTAAACCCTATGGCACTTAACAATTTTTTCTTTTGTTTCTTGTGTGTACAATGACACCATCAGTTCTTTTCAATGCCACATTCCGCTTCCAAACCTATATTCTCACTCTTGTGTAGCGATACCAACAGTCTAGACCAGGGATGGCGAACCTTTTTTGCACCGAGTGCCCAAACCCGGTGATGGGGGCGGCAGCGGCGGCGGGGGGGTCAGGATCGGTGGCAGCGGGGGGGGGGGGGGCGAAGGCAGCAAGGGCGGTGGGGGTGGTGGGGTCAGGGTAATTGGCAGTGGCGGTGGGAGGGGCAAGAATGGTGGCGGTGATGGAGGCGGGGTCGGGGTCGGCGGTGGCAAGGGTGATGGCGAGGGGGACAGCGGTGGCGGGGGAGTCGGGATCGGCGGCAGCAGGGGGGCAGGGGTGGGGGCGAGGGTGAGGGAGCAAGGGCGATGGGGGCGGTGGGTTCAGGGTCATTGGCAGGAGGGGCAGGGATGGCGGCGGTGATGCCGGCGGGGGTGGCAGATGTGGAGTCGGCAGTGGCAGGGGGTGGGGGCAAGGGCAGCGATGGCAATGGCGATGGGGACGGCAACGGCAGGGTCGGCCTGGCACCCGACATGCTCCCTGCCCCCCCCACTTCCCCTTCCGCAAATTCCTCATGGCTGTTCCAGCGGAGGGGGAAGTGGGGGGCAGGGAGCATGTCGCGTGCCAGGCGAAAGCTCTTTGCGTGCCACCTTTGGCACACGTGCCGTAGGTTTGCCACCCCTGCTCTAGACTGAACATATCTCCACCCCGTACAATGCATTTCCCCCCCCCCTTTTACCTTATTTATCTCACCAAGCCCGCTTGCTGAACCACAATTTCTTTACTACTCTTAGAAAGCTCAATGCAAAGTTTTTCCTCTGCCAATTCTCACAGTAGCTATGCTGCCTAATACAGGAACACGTTATGTTGTGACCGGTATCAACCACTGTAACCTGGCTGCCACACATTACAAGAGAAATACAGTATATGAGGCAGACATGGGAGGAAGCTACTACCTCTTAGGAGAGCGTTACAAGGAAGAGATTTGGTAGTATGAATACCAGCTGGTGAACACGAACACATTTTCTACATATGTATAATTGCTTTAATGTACACGGATAAGAGGAATGGGAACTTGTCTAGCCTAAGATGTAGCACATAAAGAGTTTATCCTGACGAACAATGTCGCAACATCTGCATTTCTATAAAACATCTACTGCCTCCAGACTGACAGTGCACATCAAGGTACTTAGAGTATCATTAGATAAAAGTATCTTCCTCCTTATTTTCAGGAATCATGATTTAAACACATACAAATGAAACATTCTAGCATCCTGAAGTCTGTATAAAAATCATGTGCGGTCAAGCCAATTCTGACTTCCAGCAACTCTTTTTAAAGTGCCGAATATTCAGAAATGGGTCACCATTCCATTATTCCGGGGGCACCCTAGGACTGGCGCAGCTTGCCCAAGGCCTCCGAGGTGGCCAGCTCTACTCGCAGGAGGCACGGGGGGTGGCATTCCCAAACTCCAGCTCCACAAACCAATACCTAAACCATTGAGCTATCTATAACACAGAACAAAATATTAATTTTTAAAACTCAGTTTGAATTCCTTTTCACAAAAACAAGAAGTAGAAGGATACCGTGGACTGCAATAAACAGAGGAAAAATTACTTTGGCAGTGCATATATTCATAAGATAAATAAACTCAGTCTCACAGCCTTCTTATTAAGTTACTGTCATGTTTTGACATGGTACTCCAAAAATGTGTTGCTAATTTTTTTGGAAACTAAGCCACATTTAAAAGTTGCGTAAAAGAACATCACACCCCAAAATGTCAGGTCCACACATAATTTCGGAAAACCAATATCATTATCTATCTGTCTACTTGTTCCTCCACCCAAAATATTTCTACCCCACTTTTTTCCTTAAGATGGATCCAAGGCGGCTTAAATCATTCAAAGGCAATATTTAAAGCAGAAAAAAATTAAATGTACACATTATAGATTATTTCCCTACTATTTCCAAATTTGTCCAGACTGCATGATCATAGGCCATACTAACTGGCAGGTTTCAGGAGGTATAGACCAAAAAGGTAACATTTTCAAGATAAGGACATCTCACTAATACCTGAGTTCACTCCTGACAAAAGCACAGCATAAAGACGTATGCAATACGCAAAGCCAGAGTTTAAAGAATTTCCACCAAGTTCATGCAAGAAGTTGTCAAGTTTTGCAAAAAAAAAATGGGATTTATTTCAGAATTTTGGTAGGAGCATGAATAATATTGGACAATTCTTCTGTGTGGTGTTATTAATTCATCACTTTACCGAAACATAATGTAAACGTTTATTCTACCATTTTTAGGCATTTGAAAATACTCCTTCAGATAATTTTCCCGATATACAGTGGTACCTTGTATAAAGGAATTAATTCGTTCCCAATGAAATTATGTTAAGCAAATTTTCCTTTATACAAATTTCCCATAGGGATGCATTGAAAGCAGAGTAATCCCATTTTTATGTTGTACGGATTTGCCCCATAGGTGATTATGTTAAGCAAATTTCCTCTATCTCCGGAATTTTTTATGTTGTACAAATTTTATGTTATACAAACTGTTTGTTATACAAGGGTCCACTGTATGTCTAATTACTAATGGCTGTTTGGGTTTGTTTTTTAAATACCACGTTCCCCCCCCCAAAAAAAATCTTTCACGTCTCTCTCTTCTTCATGGTTTCTTTCCTGGCCTTGCCCTTTCTCCTACAAAAGCCACCGGTAAGCTCTCTAAAACTTAATGCCTGGGAAGGTCTGAACTTGCCCATATGAGTCATGCCAGCACATGGCCTGCCCAAGACTTTTTCTAGCCACACAGAGAAGATGATAAGGAGCTATAATAGGACGAATAAGCAAAACAACGCCGACAATTAGCAGGCCCCATTAAGAATGGATAGCCAAGACAAAACCATGCAACGTGCAATGTAACATGACCAGCCAAAAGCTGACCAAACAGAACCCGTGGTCTCTGCATTCATATCCTGCTTCTTCTCCGTGGACTACAAGGGAATGTGCATGATTCTCTCCTTCGTCCCTGCTTTATCTCCACAAGAACTCTGTGCGCGACCAGGCTAACAGGATGTGACTGGACACAGATCATCCAGTGAATTACGCAGGCAAGTGAGGATTTGAAATCGGTCTTCAGAATCATATTCCAATAACGTAATCACAACATCCTACTGGCTTACAATCATGGGTAACTGCAGTACAAAGATGTTTAACCTGCTGTGATGGGATGGTTCACTCCTAAGGATGGTGGTTAGACAACATTTTTGCCGGAACAAACCAGCCCACACCCAGAGTGGTAATACTCGTACCTTTCTTCTACTTTTTTGATGTTGGTAGAATAGCTATATTTTGGTTTGTTTCCAGGACATGCCATCACTGGAAACTATCAAAAAGTGAGCCTTCCTGTTTGAATTGCCAGTAATGTGAAGTTGCTTAAGAACAAAGCCATTCTGGGATAATGGCAAACTGAACATTTTCTTGATTCCCTGGAGGAACCAAAGAAGTGAACTTTTTTTCCCCCGCCCATTGATCCATTTTGCTATGGTTCTCCCCCTTTTTTTTCGTATTGCATTGTTCTCTTTTAACTTGTAAACCGCCCAGAGTTCAAGATTGGAAGATGGGTGGAATAAAAATGAAACAAACAAACAAACAACACAACATAACACAACACAACACAATACAATTCCCTCTCTTTTCTGAAGTGTATTAAGGCAGTTCATATTCACTGGATCACGTTGTTTTAAAAGCCGGTGAACAGGAGCAGAAGAGAAGTACACCCTCCTCTCCACAAAAACTAGCCAATGTGGATAAAGGAGGAGTCACAAGGGAGGAGGAAGGAACTAAAAAGGAGGAGGAGGAGGAGGGAACAAAGATGCCATTAGAAGAGGCGGGAGGAGGAGGAAAAAGCTATAGAACATTTGGAAAGCAGTTGTTTAGCTACAGTGAAGGAGGAGAAAGAAACACTATATGAGGTGGTCAAAGAAGACCCTTGAACTGGAGAGTGGGTCACGTCCCGATTGCCCAGAGAAGTTGCTGAAAGGCAGTGGCGTAGTAAGAAGGCTTGGAAGCCTCTTACTGGGGACAAAGAGTGGAGTGCAAACACCAGTGGTGGAAACAGGCCTATTTTGAGACAGAGCACCAGAGGAGAACGCAAGATGTCTCAGTATCCCTAGGATTGCACCACTATGGAGACCGTCCCTGACACCAGGACGCCTGGACCCCAAGCCATAGCGATGAGAGCCTCGCCAAGAGAGGAGTTAAGACTGAGGTACATGGCTGGACCATGGGGGGAGATATTCACAGAGGCTGTTGCGTTAGTTGAAAGTAGGTTAGAGAAAGGACCGGGGACTATACCAAGAATATGGTATGAACTTCCACATGTTGTGGATGTAGATAAAAACGGAGACAGTTCAGTTATGGTTGAAAGTTCCTTTGATAATAAAACCTCTTTAGAAGCACCAAAAGCGTCTGACGACCCTTCTTACCCTTCAGGGGAGCATGAGCACGGACAGGGAGGCCAAGAAGGACCACAACGACCAATGGAAGCAATGGGAGGGGGAGAGAAGAGGGCAATGAAGCGGGTTTCTGTTTGCTTTTCTCACTTGGCTATTGACTAGACCTTCAATAGAAAAAAGGAAGAAAACTCCTCCTGTCTCCTCCCACTCCCCAGAGGAAGTGGTCCATTTGGCTTTTACTCTCTTCAAATAATATACTACATATGTGCTGCCCTTATGCACTTAACTGGTTTACCCTTCCTTGCCCTCCCCATGGAGCGGAGGAAGTGTTTAATATCCTGAAGTGGCACTCTTTTTAAGCCATTTCATAATACTGGCAAACTGACAGCAGGTTGATGTGGACCAGATACGGTCACTTGAGGTCCATGTGGTATGGTCCTTCCATCCAAATGGCATTCTGAATCTTCTAATGACACTACTTGGCCCACTGCAGCCTGCTCCAATTACCACTTGGTTCCCGTAATTCTCTGGGACCTACCATAACAGCAGCTTAAGAGTGTGTGTGTGTGTGTGTGTGTGTGTGTGTGTGTGTGTGTGTGTGTGTGTGTGTGTGTGAGAGAGAGAGAGAGAGAGAGAGAGAGAGATGAACTATTAAATGTGTTTTACTAGATTTGTGTATATAAGAATGAATGAGCTGTATTATTTGCAAAAGAGAACATGTGTAATCAATCAGATTGTGTCTAATGTCAGCCAATGGGTGCGTAGAGAACTAAGTGTCAAATATAGGAAAAAGTGTTAGCTAGTATGAAGTCTGTCAATATATTTTTTCAGTTAGGACTGTCGGTCGTTATTATGTTTGTTATTAAACAGTAACAGTAAGGATCCAGCTATCCTGCTTAAGTTGTCCTCTAAGAAGGGTGAAATTCTCCCAGAGGAAACTTGGCAGAGTTTCTTTCATTGTATGATAATGGGAGGGAATTGGCTACCCTCCAGAGAGAGGGAGCTCAAACTGCAAACAGAAATAGTGGGAACTACTGGCTTCCCCTGCAATCAGGCGGAGTATATAAGAGATACTCATGTGCAGGGGTCCTCAAAGTTTTCAACCAGCGGGCCGGTCCACCACCACCCAGACACCACTGGGGGCCGGATCCCAGTCCAAAAGCAGCTGCGGAGGCTTGCTTGCTCACAAAACAGGGGGTAGGTGGGGGGTTGCAATTGGTCCCAGGGGCCGGATTCAGGACCTTGGGGGGCCGCATCTGGCCCCCCGGGCCTTAGGTTGAGGACCCCTGCTCATGTGCAATCTCCTTCTCCACTGACAAGCATCCCTGGCCCTTCAAAAGTCCCAGCCCCCCCACCACCACCACCCCGAAAGCCAAACACCTTTAAAGCAAATCAGCAAATCACATTTTCTTTTCAAGGCAAATTCAGGGGAAAGGGAGGTAGGACGTCTCCTTTTTCTGTCACAGTGTGAGACCTCGTATAGATCTGAATATGGATATTCTATGGTTGTTGCATAAGAACTGGAATAACAAAGGCTTTAGTTGCCACTTCACTGCCTGTTATGAATATCACTGAGTAAAAATGAAGGTGCCTCTGCTGTCTCACTTTCTTTCTCTAAAAACCACACCAGATGGTAATGGTGCTGCTAAAATACTTAAAATGATCATAGCAAAACTGCAATGTGTGCTCACAACTGTCACTTCATTTTTTGCGTATTTATATAAACCCTCGCCCTAATCGTTGTAATGATCAAGTGGAATCAGAAGTCAATATGTCTTCTTAATTATACTGCAAGACTATATTTGAAATCAATTAAAACCCTTACATTAATTACGAAAGGGGCAAGGTACTCCATACCTTACAAATTCCTCAAATTAGGCCATTAGGAGAATGATAGTTCCTGGAGAAGTTGCACCTTAAAGGCAAATAGATTATGGAACGACTTCCTCATAAACCGTTTTTTTTTTAAATAGGTGTATGTTGCACATGAAATTAATTTGATTCTTCATTAAAACTGAACTCTGGGTTCAGTCACTTCATAGATCATTTAGATTACAGTGGTACCTCTACTTAAGAGTTTAGTCCCTTTCGAATGCATGCTCATAAGTTGAACAACTCGTAAGTAGAGCAGCCGTATCTAAAAAATAATAAATAAATAAAAAGTATTGTAAGTAGAGCAGACCGCATCTAAAAAATATAAGGCAGCAGTTAAAACGCCAATGGTTTTCTGCTCTTAAGTCGAATTGCTCATAAGTAGAGCAACTTGTCAGTAGAGGTACCATTGTATAGCTCAGTGGTTCCCAACCTGGGGGTCGGGACCCCTTTGGGGGGTTGAATGACCATTTCACAGGGGTCGCCATGAGCCAGTGAAGAAAAAGGCACAAACGGCTTGGGTCTGGAGGAGGGGTTACAGCTTGATAGGCTGGAGGGGATGTCAGTCAATGGCACTGGAGGCTGTGATTGGCTAAGGGTGTCTGTAGTAGACGGATGTTCTCTATGGCCCCTGTGGCAGTGGCCTGCCAAAGGGGGCTTGTGGCCTCTTCCAAGCAGGGCAAGGGGGTCACCACCACATGAGGAACTGTATTAAAGGGTGGCAGCATTAGGAAGGTTGGGAACCAATGATATAGCTTGATCATGAAAAGATCAAGCCAACATGGATCAGTCAGTAGTCTATCATTAGTTTCAGTGGAGATATTTTACAATGATGATGCTTAATATCTGTGTGCATGTGGAGGGGACACAGGAGAGGGCCTTCTCTGTCACTGCTCCCAGACTCTGGAACTTCCTCCCACAAGAAGCCAGGCTGGCCTCATCTTTGCCGTCCTTCCAAAGGCAGGCAAAGATTTTTCTCTTCAGGCAGGGATTTCCTTCGTGACAGGCAGCTTGAGATTTATTTATTTTTAATGGACTGTTGTGTTCTCTTGTTTTCATAGAATCATAGAATAATAGAGTTGGAAGAGACCTCAAGGGCCATCTAGTCCAACCCCCTGCCATGCAGGAACCCCCATCACAATATTTCCGACAGATGGCTATCCAGCCTCTGCTTAAAAACCTCCAAAGAAATAGACTCAACCACCCTCCGTGGCAGCATATTCCACTGCTGAACAGCTCTAACTGTCATGAAGTTCTTCCTAATGTTCAAATGGAATCTCTTTTCCTGTAGTTTGAAACCATTGCCCCGAGTCCTAGTCTCTGAAGCCATGGAAAACAAACCTGTTCCCTCTTTAATATGACATCCTTTCAAATATTTAAACATAGCTATCATATCCCCTCTCAGACTTCGTTTTGAAAGGCTAAACATTCCCAGTTCCCTAAGCCGTTCTTCGTAAGACACTTCCTCCAGACCCTCAACCATCCTGGTCGCCCTCCTCTGGACCTGCTTGAGGTTGTCAACATTCTTTTTAAATTGAGCCGCACAGAACTGGACACAGAACTCCAGGTGGGGTCTGACCAGAGCAGAATAGAGTGGTACTATCACTTCCCTTGATCTAGACACTATGTGTTTTTATTGACAATTTTAATTGTTAATTTTATTGACCATTTAAATGTGTTTTTATTGACCATTTTAATTTAATGTATTTTATTGACCAATTTAATTTAATATTTAATTAATTTTTTTGAAAATAATTACATACATATTTTGGGACAATTGGGGCAATTCTCCCCTCTCACTATGTCCTGCTCCCTCTCTATGTGCAAACTTTCCACTAGGCAGGGTTTCTGATGGGATACAAAAGAAAAACACTGTAGGTTTTATGAGAGCAGTCCTCCACTCACACAATCTTTTAACTCCTTTAACAACTGTGTATTACTGTAACTAACTGCAATTCACTGTCTGAGTGTGAGGGGCCTTATCCTGACATTCTGGGTGCCTTACTGCAATTAATGGTCACAAGACCAAGGCTGGAACTACTCTGAAAATCAAAATAAACTGTTAGTGACAAGAAAGGTGTTTATGGCCTTTCTGATGGCCCTCTTTGTCATGCACCTTTAAGAGAAATCATTAGGAGGGGAGAATTCTCTGTTGTAGAGGATTCCTTTCATAATGTGACATGACTGAAAATGATGGGAAACACACAGTGGGAAATGGACTGCATTCCTGTATCTAAGGTGGGAACAGTCTAGAATAAGGCACACCCTTTGCTTCTGACCTAGATCCAAACCTAGCAACAGTTGCTCTACCCAATACGCTGAGGCAAGGGAGAACTAAAAAAAAAAAACCCAAGCCTTTAAACTCAGCGGAAACACACTTGTGGAGAGGACAGGGTACATGTAAACCTATGGAATGTATATGCTTCAAACAGTGAAACAGATTTAAAAGCCAAACATTTGAAAATATGTTTACTCATCAAATTCCTCTTCTCGCCTCCTACAATTACCTTGTGGCTATACAGGATAACTTAAGAGACAGGATGGCCCACTTCCACCCAGACACCCACCCACACTCACTCACTCATTCACTCATTATCTAAAGAAATCTAAGTCGACAATAAGTTCTGTCTACCTTACAAAGAAGTGAGAAGAACCTGTGATCCCATGTAGATTCTCTTACTTTGCACGCACCACCAACCTGCTGCCCTGGAATTAACAAAGGAATGTTCATGTCACCAGGATGTATGGCTTACAGAGTTCTGGCAACTTTCAGCTGAGAAGGCTAGCACAGTAATTAATCCACTGGTTAATAATTATCTAACTCTCCATGCAATTTCCCCCCTATGGGGTTTGTTTTAGGTCTTAAAGGGCTTTTTCCCCCAAACAGGAAGTGACCAGTACTTCCATTATTTAATTTATTTAATTTATTTTATTTTAGATTATTTTTACCCCACCTTTCTCTTTGGAAAAGGACCCAAGGCAGCTTACAGTAATGAGGGATAATATACAGTCCAGTACAATTAAGACATGTTCAAGTATTTAAGAACAAATTTATTTAAAAGACCTTGTAAGCTCTAGAACTGCCTCGGAGCAGAGGAGAGGGTATAAAGAGCAAATCAAACACCTCAAAGATTTCTAAGAAAGTGTAATTTGCATTTGGGAGACCAAAAAAAAAATCAACCTCTTTTCCTACGTGTTTTATGATGGTAGACTAGAGGAGCCTTAGATATGTGCCTTTTGTCTACCACTAATGGTTCAGAACATAGGGCAACCTAGCATTTAATATTTTATTCAGTTTAAATTAATAATTAATTACTATCTGACTCAAATTTTAGGTTTTTTTATATACTGACAGAAGATGGCTTCTCCATCCCACTGTTAAAAACTAACCGTTTCCATCAAATGGAAAGCTTTTGGCCTCGAAAGGTACAAAGATAAAGGTCCAGAAGTCCCTGGAGCCATTTAAACGTCTAGGTCAGGCATGTCCAAACTTTGGCCCTCCTGATGTTTTGGACCACAACTCCCAGAATTTCAAGCCTGTATTGCCAATGGCAAAGGACTGTGGGAGCTGTGGTCCAAAACATCTGGAGGGCCAAAGTTTGGACATGCCTAGTCTAGGTCTGGAACGATCATTACCTATTGTGTCCCATTACATAAACATGCCATCAGCCACTCCTGTTATGAAAACCAAGGCGACCGGTTGCCAACTGTTCTATTAGCCTTAAACTCGGTCACCGCAAGGCTTCTCCTTTCTCCTATCATTGTCCTGGCTCCTCTGCTGATCAAAAGCAGTTCGGTGGCTTGGGCCTTTTCAACTGTTAACTGGTTTGTAATAAATAATATTTGCGTTCCCCGATTTATATTGGGGGAAACCAAAGCTATATGGCAACATTTCAAACTGATACAAAAGACAACATCATTCAACTACTTAACAGGGAAATCAATCTAGGTGCTCCTGAGGAATGATCACCTGGGGCCTAACTTAATGGGGAAGAAAGAGAGACGCCTGACCACAAATAAATCAAAATGATTAAGGCACCCACGAACAAAAGACTAAACATACGCCAAGGGTTAAATCACTGATCTGAGCCTCACGGCACAGTGGTTCAACTGCTGTACTGCAGCCCAAACTGTGCTCACAACTTGGGGTTCAATCCTAGGTAGCAGACCCAAAGTGGTTCCCTCAGCCTTCCTTCCATCCTTCTGAGGTAGGTAAAACGAGTCCCCAGCTCAATGGGGGGAGGGCAAGTGTGTAGCCTGTGTAATTAAGTTGTAAACTGCCCAGAGAGTGCTTTAAGAACTATGGGGCAGTATATAAGCTTTGGCTTTGGCTTTTGATCTTCAAATAGGCTTTTCCCTCCAATTCATATCGACATTCCATAGTCTATCACAAATCAACCGAAGCAGGCCACTGATGGCTCTGTAAGCAAAGCCTGTATGGACATGGCCTCAACCACCTCAGCCAAATTCAACAATAAGATGCCCCCACTGATTCTTTCTCATAATTAATCTACAGCTTTCATACTCTACTAGGTCCAGGTCCCTTCTGCCTCTTAGCAATGTTCTTGAATCTTAATCCCAGAGTGAAGAGTAAGATTAAGAAATCCAACTTCATCCCTCCCCTGTGACTCCTCGCTGGTTTTTGTTGCTTAATGAATGCACCAAAATGCTGATAAACCGTGCAAGCTGAAAATGGAGAGGCAAAAGATGTCAAGTGTGTACCAAAACGTGGCAGCCAGACTGATAACTGGGGCCGGTCACAGAGCTCCCATGACCTCGAGTTACAGCAGCTCTACTGGCTGCCAATCTGTTTCCAGGCAGATTTCAAAGTGCAGGTCCTGTCCTATCAAGCTGTAACCAGATTAGGTCCAAACTATCTCAAGGGCCATTACGAGCCTGCCTGAGTGCAAAGATCATCAGGGGGAGCCTTTCTTTCAGACCGACCACCTTCACAGGTGCATTTGGTGGGAAAACAGGAGAGGGCCTTCTCTGATATTGCTCCCAGACTCTAGAAATTCCTCCCAAACAAAGCCAGACTGGACCCACCTTTGCTGTCCATCCAAAAGCACAGAAAGAACTTTCACTTCAAGCAAGCTTTCCCTGAATTACTGGTTTGCCTGAGTCTAGTTTTAAATTGTGATTGAGCCTTGCTGCTTTGAATCTGTTTTGATATCGTTTCGGTTTACCATCTTTTATTGTGGTATTTGTTGATCCTTTTTAAAAACATTAGTATCTTTATTGTTTTTAGCTTTAGATATTGTCTTTCAATAATGTACGTCACCCTGGTTCCTTCTTAAGGAAAAAAAGGCAGGGTAGAAATGTTTTGAATAAGAAAATAAATGTGCATGACACTTTTATTGCTTAGCTCATGACTCAGTGTTTTGGTTTGGAATTCTTAAGAGATGGGCACGAAGTGCTTTGTCATGCTTCAGCCCTATTTTTCCGTGTGGTAGCACAGCTGCTGTGTCCTCCTTCCCCACAAAGTGCTTGTTTTGACATATAAAGCCTTAAATGGCTTAGGACCTAGATACCTGAAGGACCGCCTCCTTCCATATGACCCTACCCGGCAATTAAGATCAAGCCAGGGGGCCCTCTTGAAAGAGCCATCTCTCAAGGAGGTGAGAGGGATGGCTTGTAGACAGAGGGCCTTCTCGGCAGCTGCCCCTAAGCTATGGAATGCCCTCCCAAGTGAGATCCGCCTTGTTTTGGTTAACAACCGTAAATAAAGATTCAATTCGATCCGCCTGGCGCCAACATTGATGACATTTCGGCGCCAGGTAAAAACCTTCCTGTTCCAGAAGTTTTTTTAATTGGTACAATATAGACTGTGGGTCCTCTGATGGCAATTTTAGAGATTTTAGTGGTTTTTTTATTATTGTTTAATTATTTATTGATATTTGATATTTTAACTGTTTTCATTCTTTGATTGTAAGCCGCCCAGAGACCTTTGGGCAGTGGGCGGCATATAAGTTGTAAAAATAAATAAATAAATAAATAAAAATAAACACACACACACACACACACACACACACCTCTCCACTCACTTGGCTCTGTGCACCCGCTGGTTCGACTCCCTGCCTTGCCTCCTCTGGCAGCCAACCACTGGATGGTCACGTGGGCAGCCTTCTCATCCCGCCTCCTCACCTGAGTGGCCATTTGCCGGAGGAGGCAGGGCAGGGAAACCTGGGCTCCTGCCCAGACAGGAGAGAAAGCCCCGGAGACTGAGCCTGGAGCTGGGTCAGTGAAGGCACCAGATAAGGGGGTGGGGGGAAAGGAGTGTGCAGTGGCACCAAGTGGACCGAAGCACAAACACTTCATCATGCCCATCGCTATGACTGATTGACTATACAGGCATAGCACCCATGATATCAAAAATATTGGTACTGATTTCCTTTAAAGGCTAATTCAAACCATAAGGAGGAAAATCAAGGCTCCTACAAAACAAAATTAACAAAAGAATCCATACTGATATTTGTATAGATCCAAGTTCTGTTTTCCTACATCAAAATCTAAAAGAGTAACTTTATTAGGTAGAAAGATACTGCATTCCCAAACTAAGAGGGTGAAAGATCAGGCAACATGTATATAAGAAAAAGAGCTGGGGATTTTTTTAACTACTGTATTCAGATGGTAAGAAAAATCATCTGTTATGAGTGTAAAGGTCAGGTTTATTTGTATCATATCTCAAATTGTGAACAAAGTCCATTGAATTACTGTATGGATAAGAACAGTAATCCTCACTCTTGTTAGAAGCACGGTCATTTAAATCTGAGAGCCTGATGACTCTGCAGAGACCAAATAATCACCACTGCAACCTTTCTGGTGGGTGGGTTGCTTTTTCCCTGCTCTTCTCTATTTATCACAGTTCCCCACCTTTTCTTTTTCAATCTCACTGATCATTTCCCTTCACTTGATAACAATACACATGGCTCCAATACGATAACAGATGTGAGCTATGAGGTCAATTCTGACTTATGATGACCCTCTTCAGGGCTTTCTAGGAAGGGAATACAGTAGTACCTTGTATAAAGGAATTAATTCGTTCCAAATGAAATTATGTCAAGCAAATTTTCCTTTATACAAAATTCCCGTAGGAATGCATTGAAAACGGAGTAATCCCATTTTTATGTTGTACGGATTCTCCCCATAGCCGATTATGTTAAGCAAATTTCCCCTATCTCTGGAATTTTTATGTTGTACAGATTTTATGTTATATAAACTGTTTGTTATACAAGGGTCCACTGTACTAAGCTGTGGTCCGCCATTCCCTTCTTCTGAGGTCACATCCTGAGACTGTCCCACGTGCCCAAAGCCACATGCACAAGAGGCACCATGGGGGACGGAACTCCTGACATCTGCTTCTGCAGTCAGAAAAACAACTATCCAACCAGTTCAACCTTTACCCAAAACAAAACAAAACAAAAGCTGTGTCTTTCCATCTAGCTTTTTCTTGCCTTCCAATGCTCTGCTGCTGGAAAAGCTGCTATCAGGAGTCAGACAGCAAGGAGGCAATTTTGCTGTTAAATGAAGCCTTCCATTCATCTAGGCCAGGGGTTCTCAACCTAAGGCCCCAGGGCCGGATGCGGCCCCCCAAGGTCCTGAATCCGGCCCCTGGGATCAATTGCAACCCCCCCACCTACCCCCTGTTTTGTGAGCAAGCCAACCTCCGCAGCTACTTTTGGACTGTGATCCGGCCCCCAGTGGTGTCTGGGTGGTGGTGAACCGGCCCGCTGTTTGAAAACTTTGAGGACCCCTGATCTAGGCACTCCTTTCACTGTAAAAAAAATCACTTCCCCTCTCACCACAAAGATACACAAGTTGTAGTTGAGGAACAAAAGATCGAAGTCTAGAAACGCATGGTTTGAATCTTGTTCCAAGTTCATTCGCAGAAGACAAAAAGTCTACAATGTCCTGCATTTTCAGACAGAAGTAGGGAGCCATTGCATGGGTTTGACCCTGATTTTCAAGTTCTGTGTTTGAGTACACAAACCAACACTGGCAAGAATAAAAACAGTAAACAGATGGAAGATTAACGTCATAATGAAGAACTAATGAAAAGAGGCTGAGGGCTGCACTAAACAAATTAACGTAGCTGGAGCGGAGCCATGAACTGGTGATCTCTGCTACCAGATCAGTCTCTTTCCATTATTAAGGAGGGTTGCTCATATACATCAGTGTGCATTATGCACAACATGACTCTTCTGCATGGGGGCGGCGGGGGGGGGGGAGAGAATAAAACTAAATACTGGGTCATATCCTATAACAAAATTCAGGAAACAGGGATCAAAAGAGGAACCGAGCTATGGTTAACAAAACAACTACTCTTCTGCATTTGCTAAAATAGTAATCCTGTTTTACTGATATGGATTAAAATGATTAGCAGGTATATTTTGCTCCTCCTCAAAACATACTTCATTGGGACTCTATTTACCCTCCCTCCCCCCCCCAACAAAGGACGTGCTTGCCAAAAATGAACCACAGCAATAAGTTTGTTCTACTTTCATGCTCCTGTATTTCTCTCTGTTCATCTTTTCTAAGACGCAACAAAAGCTTTTCATGAGCACACAACTAATTTGTTCCACTATAATCTCCTGAGCTGTTTTGAGATAGTCACATACATACTTAACATAATGCCTAGACAAAATTATAGGCTTCCAGTTTAAAAAAACCCAATAAAAAACCTGCAACCACAATCTACTCTTTACCCTGGTGTTTAAAAAGGATGGGGGAGGTCTTGACACAGCAGGTGGTTATATACTACACACACTGCAATTCCTAGACAATGCTAAGGAGGATTATAGAACCAAGTCACAGCCTATACTCTAATTTCTGGCTTGCGCTGATTTAAAGTCAGATACTAGCACTGAGGCTGCAGCTGTAGGAACTGACATTAAAGAAACATGACTGCCAAGCGGATCTGCAGTACTGTTTGCCCAAATTTATTACATTCCATTAGGAATGCCTAGGAAAAGTTCAAAATTGTTAGCCTACCATTAAAAATTGTCTAAAAGTTATTTATTAAAGGTAAGGGGGTGAACTGGAGAACCAGCAAAGAATACACTCTTCTATATTTCTATGATCCTCTCTGTCTTATACATCAGTAACTTCCATCCCTATCAAAGCATTCCTTATTCACAGCTTATAAATTCTTAACAAAACCTCCCAGGCCAACTCTCCAAACTCTACTGTTTAATAATGACATCATACTCAATAAACAGATGTGCACCCTCATCTCCATACTGTCTTGGTGTCATTCATTCATCAGCCATCCTCTTGAATCCCCTTGGATTAGGCATCGGGTGGGTCACTGCCAGCATACGTGAAACCCCCACCATGTGTTTTTGTAGGGCACCCATTTCAGACAGTTTGCACTGGAGCCTCAGACAACAAAACTGGCTGGAAAGACAGTACAGCTGTTTACCAGTTTGGTTTTACAAGGGTTTAATCCTTAATGAAATGTACTGGGGGGGATATGCATCTGTGAAAACCAAATGCAATTGTCAAATACATTGACACACCTTTAGCCCAACCCTCACCCAAAAAAGGATGTGTACATTGTGCAGAAGTCACCTCTATTATGTAGCTTAGCTGGGCTGAATTCTTCTCCCCCTTAAACTAAAAAGATACCTGCAACCTCATTTGGAAGGTGATCCACTTCCCATTGCATATGGTTCCAATACCTTATGAATAAGGTAACTGGGTTAAAAGGCCGTTTCCAATTTCATTTTCAACATAGAGTAATCGGGACCTTGCTTAAGTCACATTATAAGAGTGCCGTATGCCTACACTATGCATGATCCTAAATGGTTTGTACATTTCTCCTTTCACTGCAAACCACACTCTGCTGCCTCTCCATAGATGACTCTATGATGCCACTTCCGAGGAAGCAGGTCTAAGCATATGCTTAAATCTACATACAGTAATTACTATAAGGCAGTAACTTGCAAAGCTTCCATATCACGCCCTTCTTTTTGATTTTTGAGAAATAACCTCCTTTACCATCATTCCAACCACATTTAGTAAATAATCCCATTCATAATTTAAAATTAGAAATGAACATGTGATTAAAATTGTCTTAAAGTACAAATGTTTGTTTGTTTGTTTGTCTGTTTGTCTGTTTGTCTGTCTGTCTGTCTGTCTGTCCCACTGTCTGTCTGTTGGACTTCTAGACTGACCAAGTGTCCAATGGTCACTCTGGGCAGTATACAACAATAAAAGAGAGAATATAAAAACAGCTTATAAGCATAATAAAGCTCAAGTCAGTCAGACAGCTGCAGGTGTTAACTTGAGCACAAAATGGAGCATTAAGTAAAGAATTAACTAATTTGGTTCATAATTGCCTTTTCTTTATGAAAATCATAAAATCTCTCTTGTAGTTTCTTCATTATCTCCACCCTTCCCCCAAGTAAAGTATAATCAGTTCAGGAAGTAGCACTCAAAGGCAACCTAAGTCATAAAACTGGATACTGATCCTTGTAAGCATGATGGATTTTACTAATGTAAAATGTGAATCTTTTGCAAAAAGTCTATAGAAGGTCCAAAACACAGTCAGATGTCACTCTAACAATCCAATATTGCAACTATTTATGCATTTTTTAAAAAAAAACACCAGTGTGTTTAGTAGGGTTTACTTTATGCATTAAGTTGAAGCCTAAGTTTATAAAAGCTATTTAAATGCAGGCCAACAAATTAAAAATTCTTGCCACTTATAACTAATTACTGGCTAGAAAATGCATCTAAAAGCTTGCCGCTCAGACAACCCAAACGCCTGCAAGCCTCAAGCTGTGTTTTTTGTTTGTTTGTTTGTTTAACAAGAGATTTGGGAGATTTGGTAATATATTTCTTTAAAGGGAAACTCCAGACAGCCACTGCCTCTCAATCCTCTCATTTCTTTTAAAATATTGTTTCTCTGTTGCTACAAATGAATGTCCAGCATCTCATGCTCTCAATACTTCATTCTTAAGATGACGCAATTTGGCTACAATTTACTTATCTAAATAACCTAACTGACCAATTCTTCTGCACATCCTTATTTCTTGAGACAGGGCTTGCATGAGATTATGTCACAAACAGAGAGTTCCATGAGATCTGCAACCAACCCAGTTGGCTCAATTATCTCGCTTTCTAATTGGCCAAGTACCTTGAACTTTCAAGAACTAAACACTTCTATGGACGCCTGGCCCCTTGCCTCTGCAGTGCCAGAAACAAAGAGGAACAATGGCTTAGAATTCCTTACCTTGTTGTTAATTTCTCTACTTTCCAAGTGACGTAACGAGCGGGCCTTGCATGCTTGCCTACAGAATACGGTACGTTGCCCTCCGTGATGTGTTGGTTTATAGCAGGCCTGTCCAACTCTGAACAGGCCAAGGTCTACTTTTTCCGGCCCAAGGTGCCTGAGGGTGACTACACTAAAAACTCTACTTACAAATTTTATCCATTCCGAGCACATGCTCGTAAGTAAAAACTTTTGTAAGTAGAGCAGCAGTTTCCCATGCACTGAAAACCAATTACAGTGGAACTTTGACTTGCGTCATTAATCTGTTCCGGAGGTCTAGACATAAGTCAAACATGACTTAAGTCAAACGAACTTTTCCCATAGAAAGTAATGGGAAAGTGGATTAATCCGTTCCAGATGATGAAAAAGACCCCCCAAAACAGCAATTTAACACAAATTTGACTGGGACAGGAGATTCCTTCCGGGGATGTAAATGAAATGTCTCTTCAAAGATTGGAGGAGGCAGTGGAATTATAGTCCACAAGTTATACGCCTCCACTTTTTAATGTTCATAGCAACAATGTCTAACATTTAAGTTTTACTGATTTTTAACCTGACGTTCCAAGTTCTGAACAACTCTATGCTTACCATTAGAGTCCCACAACTGTACAGCTCCCCAACTAAAATGCTTCCATTGTGGACCAGACTTCTGCAGCCAGATTTTTTACAAGACTGAGCCGACTGTCTAACCAGCGAGGCCAGCCCCGAGCTCCCGGCCCTTCTTCTCCTCCGGCAGCAGCGGCAGCTTCGGTGAGGCCGAGGACCAGCTCCAGGTGTTCTGAGCTGGCCTCGCCGAAGCCGCCGCTACCAGAGGAGGGGAAAAAGGCAGGAGCAGTTTGGAGGCGGCAGCCGCGATGCTGGGTTGTGGCTGCCGCCCAATTCCGGTGCCTTGCGCCGGGGCTCCGAGATGTAAGTCAAAGCCTGCGACTCAAGTCAAACAGTCCCCTTCTTGCTGCAAGTCAAATATGATGCAAGTCAAGCAGCATGTAAGTCAAGGTTCCACTGTAATCTGTTCTGGAGGGAACAGATTTCAATGTGCCATGGTCCTTGAACTGCCCTGCTCGGCTGAGACAGTGGGCTGGCAGACCCCAGAACTTTGCTGGGGCAGTGGTGGTCCTTGGGATGGGGGAGAGAGCGCTGGAGAACTTATCCCCTCACTTTTTTTATTGATGGCTGGCGGGCTACTTTTGAACCCTTCGTGGGCTACCTATTGGGCAGGCCTGGTTTATAGCACTCATTTGCTCTGGCTCATACAATGTAGCCATTTGCCTGCTAGTTGGGGATGATGGAACCTGTAGTTCAACACATGTAAATAGCGACAATTTGGGGACAAGTTTTCTTGTTATAATGATTTCCACAGAGGTCATGAACAATGTCAGTGGAAGAGAGTTATAACTCTTCACCATCAGGAATAAAACACTGAGCAGAGCTACCAAACTATTTTTACATGAAAAGAGAATGTTGACGAGACTAATAGTGAACTACTGTATTAAGACTGGCTAACTGATTGTTTTTATTAGATTTAATATAAATTCGTGTGCGTGCTAAGTGCGCACACTAAGTGTGCACGTTGCACCTCACTTAGCGCCGCTCTTGGTGCCATAGATATTGCTCAAATACCAGAGTAAAAAAAACATGCAAGGCAACGTAAGAAAACCTATTGGTACTGTTTTGGGTAATGGAAGACATGGCCGTCATAACATTTCTCAGCACTACAGAAGAAGGAAGGACTACAGAGTATTGATCAAGGCGCATACAAATTTGAATTGCTCTGAAAAACATAATGACAGGATCCCTGAACTGAAAACTTTGCTACTAAATGCAAAATCAGTGAATGGGAAATCAACAGTCATTCAGGACCTGATCCTGCAAGAACATGCTGATCTCACTTGCATCACAGAGACTTGGCTAGGTAAGGCTGGGGATGTCAACCTCACCCAGCTCTGTCCTCCAGGTTTCTCTGTGGAGCAACAGGCCAGACCAGGGGGGTGGGATGGTGGAGTGGCAATAGTCTACTGCTACTCCCATCCCTCTTGCTAGATGCCATGTTCCCCAATTTCCTGGTTTTGAATATATGTAGTTAAAAGTAGGAGTCAGGGACAAGATAGGAATTCTCTTGGTGTATCGCCCTCCCCGTGACACAACAACTTCTCTACCTCAGCTTACTGAACTGATAACTGGGCTGATGTTGGAGTCCCCTCGGCTCATCGTTCTGGGGGACATTAACATCCATGCTGAAGCGGCTCTGTCAGGGGTGTCTGAAGACTTCATGACCTCCATGTCAACAATGGGTCTGGCCCAAGTGGTATCTAGCTCAACCCATTCTGAAGGCCACACCTTAGACCTGGTCTTCTGAACTGATGGGACTGAGATGGACCTGATCGCATTGGTAGATGACTTATGCAGGGAAATGGATAGGGGATCTGTGTCCCTTTTGGTTTTGCTAGACCTCTCAGCTGCTTTTGACACCATTGACCATGGCATCCTCCTGATTCCTCTCTCTGGAATGGGAATTGGGGGCACTGCACTAAAGTGACTCCAGTCCTTCCTGCAGGATAGAACACAGAAAGTGGTGTTAGGTGATTCATGTTCGACACCATGGCCACTGTCCTGTGGAGTTCCCCAGGGTTCTGTTCTGTCTCCTATGTTATTTAACATCTATATGAAACCACTGGGGGAGGTTATCAGGTCTTTTGGGATTAGGTGCCACCAGTATGCTGATGATACCCAGCTCTACATCTCGTCACCTCCAGACTCTAAGGGAGCTACTATCTCAACTTTGCATGAGTGTTCTGCTGCTGTAATGAACTGGATGAGGATGAACAAAATGAAACTAATCCCAGACAAAACAGAGGTGCTCCTGGTCAGTCAAAAGGGAGAACAAGGGATAGGGATACAACCTGTACTGGATGGGGTCATCCTCCAATTGAAAAATAAGGCACGCAGCTTGGTGGTGCTCTTGGACTCATCCTTGAGCTTGGATGCCCAGGTAGTATGCAAGTTATGCCCCTTTCTTGAGAAACTAGCTCAGGCCACAGTGACACATGCCCTCGTGACTTCCTGGCTGGACTACTGTAAGGCATTCTATTTGGGGCTACCAATGAAAAGTCTCAGGAAACTTCAACAGGTCCAAAATGCAGCAGCCAGACTGCTGGCGGGGTACAGAGATCACATTACATCCATATTAAAACAGCTCCACTGGCTGCCAATCAGCTATCAAGCACAATTCAAGGTGCTGACTTTGACCTACAAAGCACTATATGACTTGGGTCCTAGCTACATCAAAGATCGAATCTCACAGTATGAACCAACTCAGGTGTTAAGGTCATCAGGAGAGGCCCTTCTCTCCATCCCGCCACCCACACAGGTACGTCTCGTGGGAACCCATGAAAGGGCCTTCTCAACTGCTGTGCCCAGATTCTGGGACTCCCGCTCGAGGCCAGGACTGCCTCATCTCTGCTGGCCTTCCGGAAACAGGCAAAGACCTTTCTCTTCAGACAAGCTTTCCCTGAATGATGGACTACCATTATGTGTCTTTTATATGAATCTATAGGTTCACATAGACTTGACTATAGAATCTATAGGTTCACATTTTTGTTTTGTAATTCTGAAATGCTTAATTAAAAATATAGCTTAAAATAACTGTACAGGAAATAAATAAACATCAGTCATAAATACAACACTACCCTGCTGTAGCTCTTCGTCCAAGCAAATTTAGGAATTAGGGCAAGCTTTGGGAGGGGAAGAGAGAGAGAGAGGAAGGAAGGAAGGAAGGAAGGAAGGAAGGAAGGAAGGAAGGAAGGAAGGAAGGTTTTGCTAACAAACCTTATCTTCAGAACTTGATCGTATTAATAAACCATTCTCCAATACTAAGACCAATTTTGCCATTTCTAAGAAATAGAGATCAAGTGGTCTTTTTCCTCTGAGAGTTAATCTGATGATCCTGTGAGGTCTGGAATGAAAGGGTCCTCCTTCCCAAGATTGCCTTCCAACGTAAGAGACCCAAATGAAACAGACCAAAGGCTTATCTAGTCCAGCGTTCTGTTCCCACAGTGACCACCCAGATGCCCACAGGAAACCCACATGAAGAACAAGAGGAAAACAGCACTCCCTGCTT
The DNA here is from genome assembly GCA_037367245.1 of Phrynocephalus guinanensis. Lineage (NCBI taxonomy): Eukaryota > Metazoa > Chordata > Lepidosauria > Squamata > Agamidae > Phrynocephalus > Phrynocephalus guinanensis. Next base: position 172,572,157 of record CM074733.1, on the reverse strand, counting down.
TTCTACCTTGGGACTTATCTGGAGGCATTACCATTTGACACGAGACAGTAACCCACAGCCATCATGATGAGTAGCCGACCTCAGTCCATCATCTTAAATTTTGCAAAATTGTTGATTTTGATTAGAGGGTATTTGTTTTGTTTTTTGTTACTATGTTTTTAAGAGAGAGACAGACAGAGAGAGAGGGGGGGGCTTTTCACACGACCCCTAAGATCCGCTGGTCCCTTAAATTCGGACCAGAGATCTTGGGGGTTCGTTTCTGTTCCTGCGTCCCCACCCCTCAGCACTTCCTGCTCCTGTCGGTGTGAGGGGGGGAGGGGAAAAAGGACAAAAGAAGCCTTTACTAACCTGCCAGTGCCAGTCGAACTTGCCTACTTAGGGTTACTTCCTGGTTCCTTCTCAAGGGGCTCTTAAAGGGGCGGGAGGCAAAAAAACAACAGACAAGCCAGGAGAGCCCGGCACTCTTATCCACATCAAAAAAATTTCACCTCCAAAGAGAAGGTACAAGAAAAGTGCGCTGGGTCGCGCTAAAGTGGGCGGGGTCGCACTTAATTGTCTCCAAACTCCGGAGCTGGTGGGAAAACATTTCTAAGCTCCGGAGCTGGGAACCATTTGCAGCGCAGCTTAGGGGTCGTGTATAAACACCCAGAGAGAGAGAGAGAGAGAGAGAGAGAGAGAGAGGTATGTGCGTAGCTATATGGATTATGCTTTTATTGTGTTTGTTTATATTATATTATTGTTTCATTAATGTTGTAAGCTGCCCAGAGTAGCCTTTAGGCCAGATGGGCAGGAATGAATGAATGAATGAATGAATGAATGAATGAATGAATGAATACTGAGACCTACATTTCAGAGTAAAGACCCATAGGGCCAGTTCATATGAAAAGATAAGCCAGGAACCCTGGCCTACTTTTCACTAACAGCATGCAAGTGCTCTCTGGCTGGCTGCTCTCCCTACAAGCAAGAACAATTAAACAGAATTCAGCTTTTCCATCCAAAATTCATTTATCCTCAGGCATCACTCCAGAAAACCTACATTCTGAGCCATTGTTCTCTGACATGTCAGGAAATGACAGGAATCCTACGTTTCAGATTGGCAAGCCAGAATACCAAATCCGCTCGGTCTCACACACCACTGCAAATAAACTACAGACAGAATTTCAATGGTTTGCTTGGTTCCTTCTGTTTGTAATTGAAGCAACGAGCCACAATGCTCCCAGGTCACTAGTTAGTCCTAACAAGCCAGATTCCTTTAGAATTCTATCTCACTCTGATGCTCCAACAGGTCCACATTCAGCAAACTAATTTACAGTATTTTTCTGTACAGGATAATAGAGTACCCATTAAGTGACTGGAGAAAATGAAACATTCAGTTCACATGTAGAGTGAATTCCACGTGCATAAGTGGGGAGAAATAGACACAGATCCACCTACTGTGCAGCTGCAGCACAGCTCCGCCACATTCACACAAACCCCAACACAGAGGTTTCAAGATGCCCATTTGTAAACTGCAAAGCTGTGTAAGCAGTCCCAGGAGGTCTAACAGGATTGGCCAGTGCTAAGAATTTCTCTCTCTCTCTCTCCCTCTCTCTCCAAGAAAGTTGATGAACAGGTTTTTCTTTCCTGCCCAACACCCCATCTAGGATCAGAAAGGAATCTCCCCCCAGGACAAATCCAGCATTCTTTGTACCAAACTTGTCAGAAGGAACAGGGCTGCTTTAATAACCAAGCCCAACCCCTGTTATGACTTGAGCTGCAGCACACCTGAGGCCTTCCTGTACTTTGCCCACCATTCCTCACAGCCGGAGAAGGGAACAGGAGTCCAAACACCACGGCCTCTTTTCACACGCCCAACCTCTTCAAGCAATTGGGACCCCCTAGCTTTTCAGGCTGCCTGATGGCACGGGAAGCCTATAAGTAGCGGAGTCTCTCTCTCTCTCTCTCTCTCTCTCTCTCTCTCTCTCTCTCTCTCTCTCTCTTTTTTTTTTTAAGGCAAATGCTTGCCATGTGAAAAGAGCAAGAACAGGGGAAGGGCGCCTAGGTTCATAGAATCATAGAATTGGAAGAGACCTCAAGGGCCATCTAGTCCAACCTCCTGCCATGCAGGAACCCCATCACAATATTTCCGATAGATGGCCATCCAGCCTCTGCTTAAAAACCTCCAAAGAAGGAGACTCCACCACCCTTTGTGGCAACATATTCCACTGCCAAACAGCTCTAACTGTCATGAAGTTCTTCCTGATGTTCAAATGGAATCTCTTTTCCTGTAGTTTGAAACCATTGCCCCGTGTCCTAGTCTCTGAAGCCATGGAAAACAAACCTGTTCCCTCTTCAATATGACATCCTTTCAAATATTTAAACATAGCTATCATATCCCCTCTCAGCCTTCTTTTTGAAAGGATAAACATTCCCAGTTCCCTAACCCATTCCTCCTATGACATTTCCTCCAGACCTTCAACCATCCTGGTCGCCCTCCTCTGCACCCGCTCAAGGTTGTCAACATCCTTTTTAAATTGAGGCACACAGAACTGGACACAGTATTCCAGGTGGGGTCTGACCACAGCAGAATAGAGTGGTACTATCACTTCCCTTGATCTAGACCAGTAGTTCTCAACCTGTGGGTCCCCAGATGTTCCTGGACGGCAACTCCCAGAAGCCTCCACCACTCGCTGTGCTGGAAGGGATTTCTGGGAGTTGCAGTTCAGGAACATCTGGGGACCCACAGGTTGAGAACCACTGATCTAGACACTATGGTTCTGTTGATGCAACCAAGAATCGCATTGGCTTTCCTGGCTGCCACATCATAATGCTGACTCATGTTCAATTTGTGGTCCACCAAGACTCCCAAATCCCTTTCACAGGTACTATTTTCCTGCCAAGTATCCCCCATCCTATATCTGTGCAATTCATTCTTTTTACCTAGATCTAGCACCCTACATTTGCCTGTGTTGAAATCCATTCCGTTAGCTTTGGCCCAGCACTCTAATTTGTGAAGGTTGCACCTTCAAAAACCTTTGAACAAAAACCGTCACATCAATGAGGACTATGTCCAATGAGGCTCTTAATTTGGGTCACCAGACTGGACAAAATTGGATCTCTGAGTATATTATGCATATTCATTCCATACAAACGCCGACTGATCCGTTCGTCAAACTGGAGGAAAAGATCACACCTCTTCAAAGCTGCGAGATCTGTTCCGTTTCACAGATACGGGCTCATGTATCACCTTATGCTTAGAACTGGGACAACGGCACTTAAAAGAAAAACAGCAAGTTCATAGATAGCAATCCCCCCCACCAACTTTCATTACTACACTGAATATATGTTTGTGATTCTATGGCTGTGCTTATATTACAACCACAGAAATCACTTTGTTTGCCTCATTTCTTATCGGTGGGTCTCTCGTCCATTTTGCTAAACTACAGTTTTCTAGTGGAGAGCACCTGAATAAATAAGACGGAAGGTTACGATGCTGTTTACAGTTTACAGCTGGGTAGCAAACAATGACTTGTTTGCAGGCATGAGATTAGACATAACAAAGTGAGAATTCAGCACCCCACAGACTCTCTCACGGTTCCATGCAAATCCAGCCTGTAGACTGGAGCGGGCAAGGTGCAACCGATAAACCCAGATGCTGTTGGACTACAACTCAACATCAGCCCTATTCAGCACAGCCACCGACGAGGAATGCCGGGAGCTGAGTCTGACAACAAGAAGTAAAAAAAAAAGGGGGGGGCGTGTGGCCATTACAAAATACAAATGCAAGACTAGGCTATAAGGGATACCTTTATAGGCTACTAATAAAATAACAAAACATCATTGCAAGCTTTCAAAGGGAATGCTCTCTTTTTCAAAGCACATACCAAAAGTACCAAACATGGCAAAATATGTGGCAAAAAACCGGGGTGTGAAACCCAATCCTTGACTTCAGATGCAGATTTAACAGTCCTGCTATTTCCTGCCTCATCTAAGAAGACTGCTTGGCAAAATATCATCTTGAGAAGAACTTTACATCTAAGAATGATGTAATTTTTTGCCATGTTTGGATTTTTCGTACATGCCCTCAAAAGATTTCAATTTTTTTTGTTATTTCATTAGTGGCTGTAAAGGTATCACCTCCTACAGCCTAGTCTAACATCTCAAGAGCAGCACTAAAAGCCATGATATGCATGTAACGTCTGCTTATTCTTTATACAATATTTATTTTGTTGTGTGCTGTTAAGTTGCATTTGGTTCATGGTGATCCTAGCAGATTTTGAAGGTGCACAAGATATTTAAGGAGTGATTTCACCAGTGCCACGGCACCTAGAGACGTAAAATGTCCAGAAACTTGGGGGTTGGGGATGTTTTGCCTCCATTTATTTATTTATTTATTTATTGCGAAGTCTTCCATGACTTCAACATTTCTGAAAATTTTACATATCTGCTGCCATCGCCCAGTCAGTTTCTATGTCTGGGTATGGATCTATACCCAGAATTCCTGAATCCTAGTTACGGACAGGTAAGATTAAAAAAATAAATCACAATATTTATTAGAAATTGCCAATTTGTCATGAATTTGTGCTTTGTATTCAACCAACTTACAACCTCAATGAATACATAGTGGCAAGTTTTCTGATTCATTGATACATGTGGGATTTTTGGCCCAGTCTGAAGCAACAGAATTTAACAATTTGTCAAAAAAATCATAAATTTGTGATTTGCTTTCATCGACCTTGATAAATTACAAATCATGACAAATTGCCATTTTTGTGTGATTCATGCCTCTCTTAGTCCATCACTCTATCTACTATACCACATTCCTGGCTTATATTGAATATTTTTATTTATTTATTTATTTTGGATTCATATACCACCAAGCTTAATTCAGAAATTTGATTAATACAGCACTTATGTGCATGCAATTTATACTCCTCCGTGTGTACAAAAAGAAAACCTAGTAAATGACTGAGGTAATACTATTGAAGTAGCCTGCTTCCAGTCAAAAATAGTCTAATTAGCTTAACATTTTAACTTGTTTTTAATTTTATCTATATGTCACCTACATTCATAATTTTAAAACGTAGACTGCTTGATAACAAACAAAGAAAGAAAGAAAGTTAAACATTATTATTTTCTAGCAACAGGTGTTTGCTAATAGGTTAGACCAGGGGTCCTCAAAGTTTTCAAACAGCAGTCCACCACCACCCAGACACCAACGGGGGCCGGATCACAGTCCAAAAGCAGCTGCGGAGGTTGGCTTGCTCACAAAACAGGGGGTAGGTGTGGGGGGGTGCAATTGGTCCCAGGGGCCGGATTCAGGACCTTGGGGGCCGCATCCGGCCCCGGGGCCTTAGGTTGAGGACCCCTGGCTTAGACACTTGAACAGCAATAAATCTGGAAAACAGCAGTTGCGGCACCACAGCCGCAAGACCCCCCCCCCCCGCATGCACACACCCAAAAAACCTTCCTGGATTAATGATTTCAATGTATGGGCAGACCACAGACAGATAGACAAACAAGGGTAATTGTTCCAGGAACTTCAAAAAAGGAGGCAAGTCAGGAACTAAAATAATCTGGAGACATTAATGCAGAATTAATCACAAGATGAGACCAAATCTCTTCTCTGTGGGGTTATTCTGTGATCAATATCTAAGACACAGCTGCTGATGCTATAGAGCAGTGTTGACGAATCTATGGCATGGGTGCCAAAGGTGGCCCTCGGAACCCTTTCTGTGGGCATCCTTCACAGCCACCTAGATTCAGGTTAAATGGCTGTATTGGCACTTTGCGAAAAATTAGTGGGTTGAGAACCACAGTTTGGGCACTCGGTCTCTAAAAGGTTCACCAACACTGCTATACAGCAAATACTTTTTCACCATCCCCCACATGAAAAAACTGTCTTTCAGTCTGCAGGTATGTTCCTAAACAGGTTTCCATTATTTTAGTGACTCATTGTTCCGCTTTTACCTGGGACAAGCAGTCTAGTTGAGCAGTCTTGCTGAAACATTTCCCGCACCATGCAGACAAGGTAACGCACACACATCGCATCGCCTCGTAGAGATTAGCATGGTGGAAGTCCACTCCTGCAGTAATTCTCAACCTTTCCAACCCAAAGATATTAACAGTCTTATGTGGCATAACTTTATACTGCCGAGTCCGGAGACCCCCAACCATGAGTAACCCAACAGTTTTTGAACTGCAACTCCTGGGGGCCTCCTCTGCTAAGTGTGCCAGGCCAGGGTTGCTGGGAGATCTAATCTAAGAACGCCTTACTCAAGGCTGGGAATCCCTGCACTTGTGCAAAAATACTCTAAAATAATAAATAAATAAATAAATAATAAAATTATGCCAAGCAAGACGGATGATGTCATTGTCGCCCGTGGCCATTTGGGGGGAATTAAAACCACCACTAGAGCTGCCTAGACGCCCTAAGGCAGTGATGTTGAACCTTCAGCACTCCAGATGTTTTGGACCACAACTCCCAGAATTCCGAGCCTAGACTGCCAATGACAAAGGACTGTGGGAGTTGTGGTCCAAAACATCTGGAGTGCCAAAGGTTCACCACCACTGCCCTAAGCACATCAGATCTCTCCTAATTTTGGAAGCTAAGTAGGGTCAGCCCTGGTTAGTACTTGGATGGGAAACCACCAGGGAATACCAGGTGCTGTAGGCGCCTAGAGTAGGAACTGGCAAGCCACTCCAGGATTCCTGCCAAGAAAAACTCCATGGACATGGAGTCACGAAGAGTCGGTCATGACTGTAGCAACACAACACAACACACACAAAACCACCACTGCCACCGCCCGTGAAGGCTCCAAGGCTCCTCTGAGATCCTTTTCATCCTGAAGAAGCCACCAGGGCAAAGGGGGAAGGTTTTTAATCTCAGAAAACTGCCATAATTGCTCAGAGGATTTTAGTGCAAGTAGTGATTTTTAAAAATCAAAAACCTTCCCCCTCCCATAACCCCATGGCACCCAATGGCTTCACAAGGATTAAAGAGATCCCAAGCCTTTGATGGTGAGAGAGCAACTGAAAACTTTTACTTGTTTTAAAAAAATGTCTGCAGCTGATGACATCATCCGTCTTACACAGTGAACAGCTCTACAATAAGATTTCACTCATGCTCCAAAGCCATCTCTCGATCACGCTTGCAAAAACACCGGAGAGAATCGGGAAAACGTAGCTTTTATCAAAGTGTTTTTTCCTTTTTAATAATCATAGCATTACTGGTGAATTTGTGATTGCAGCATCACTTGCAGACTTAAAAAAAAATACCTGAACATGGTTAACACAGTAAAGGCTGTGAACTGCAATGCTGCAGGCGAACAGTCAAAGATTTACTGTATACTACTCAGGCACTTGACTCTGGAATGCAATGTGCTCAGTTTAATTAAGGCATTTCAGAAATCTCAGGACGATCAGAACGACTGATATTTTGCCAAGTTTGCCGAAGAAATTAATACCAGTAGATGAACGGAGATGTTGCCAACATAACATTAATTAACGGAGCTTCGCGTAATTCAGCTCGCTGTAACACAATAATTTTTAGCAAAGTTGTAAAATATTGCTTTTATTATCCTGCTCTGCACTGTAGGATAATTCTGTCACAGACTGGCTGAGATCTATGACAAAACTATTTTTCTTGAAATCCACAGAATGCTTTGGGACTGCGTGCCATTCAAGTGTGACCTGCATTAAACAGCCAGTAGACAGAAGAAATAAAAACGATGCATCTTTTTTTTTTCTAAATAGCCTGCTCTCCCAACCGTAAGAGCAAAAAGCTTTTAGTATCTTTTTCAAGAACACTCCTTCTACACTTGAAAATTCAGATGCATCCACATGCTGCAACTGGGAATGCTGCTTATTCACAAATTATAATAATCTGATGTCTGATTCGTTATATATTTTTAAAAGAAATGTTATGTTGCTAAGATACAAGGGGGCCATTTGAATGCGCTATTGCTTTGCTTTTTATTCTTTACAGAATTCTCGTCTCAAGCTACCAAAATAGGCATGAATGGTATTGTTGACTAGAAGACAACCATAAACATCACGTGTGAATATTCTGAATCCTGGATGTTCTGGTCCAACCTCATGAAGGCAAGTGCTGAATAGTAGTAGCCATTAAACAAGCATCTGCTGAAAATAAAATTTCTCCCATCCATGTGTAGGACGATGTAAGTAAGAGATAACTGTTATCTCAAATCATACGAACTGGAAACTCCTTCTTAAAACTAAATTTGACCCTTCTTCTCTAAATCATCTCCACACTCAATACTGGTTAAACGGCCCATCAGGGATATTTATAAAGCTGACACATGACATAATCATTCCACGACCGTCAACACACCGGACGTCATCTGATTTTGGAAGCTAAGCAGGGTTGGGCCTAGTTATTATTTGGGTGGGAAACCACCAGGGAACACTAGCAATTTCTAAGAAGAACTTGAGAAGAATCTTCCCTGGTACCCTGGCGAGGTGCTTGACAATTTGAGCGGACAATGACAGTTCAGATGGACCAAGGGTCTAAATCAGTGTCCACCATCTTCTCCTGAAGACTCTGCTTCTCCTGAGGACCTTCTATTCCAGTAAAAGACTGAAATAGAATGTTTTTGGTGTTGGTGGTGGTTATTTCCCTCACCAAATTAAAAGCTTATAGGACACCTTCATAAATTCAAAAGAACCATTTCATCACTTTTTAGACCGAGATTAGGCAAAATGCAGGCTACAGACTGCACTGGAGTCTCCATAAGAGCCTCATGGTGCAGTGGCTAAATGCCTGTCCTGCAGGTAAAACAGTGCTCACGACCTGGGGTTCAAATCCAGGTATCTGGCTCAAGGTTCACTCAGCCTTCCATCCTTCTGAGGTCAGTAAAATGAGTACCCAGCTCACTGGAGTGAAGGGGGCAATCTGAAGCCTGCATAATTACTTATGAATCACCCAGAGAGTGCTTTAAGTGTATAAGACGGTATATAAGCAGAAAACCTGGCTTGGCTTGCCTTTTGCCACAAATCCTTAGTTTGACTCGCCTCACGGAGGGAGCCCTGCTCTGAGTTTGTCCAAATTCTAAAGACAAACACACTGAATATTTTAAAGAACAAAAAATAGGGCACCAAGGCCATGAAAGGCCATGATTTATCAGGGTGGGTACTTGGACAGCAGAATAATAATTAGTCAAATATACACACGTCAGTTTGAACTCAACTGAATACAACAAAACCATGTGAATAACAGAACAACAAAGCAGCAGAGAAGCAAGGCAGGACCCATGTATTTGCGGTGCAGGCTCAGAAATTCAAATAAAATCCCTTTTTATTCAGATAAGAAGAGGCAAAGAAACGTTCTAGTGTATATGTGTCAATGAAGTACAGTACATTCAAACCATGTCTCAACATTTCTTCTTACACTAGTGATGGAAGCACTAGTCAGGGAGAGAAGACCAATGTTGAACTACTTTTTTGACACTTCACAGATCAAATGTTCCTTTTTTCCTAAACTCCAATGAAGGCCTACAACAAATCCAATAGCACCAGCAAACCAGATAGCTCAAATATTGGGGGGGGGGCAAGCAGAGCTGAACAAAAACCAAATTATAATCTAGTGCTAATCCAGTGTTCCCCTTTAAAAGTATCCACTACACGGGGAAAATATGTCCCTTTCACTTCTTTTGTCTGAAGGGAAGACTTCAAAACATTCATGCGCAGGGGTCTGCCATACAAATACTATGTTACTACGGGTAAAATAAGGGGAAATGGGTGATGCTGGTCTCAAGTGAACAGATGCTTTTTGGTAAAACAAGCCAAGAACAGCAGGGATATAAACCCTTTGTTTTGGACACAGATTCATTTCAGTTCCTAGAAAGAAGGCAAGAAATGAAAAACCCATTTCTCCCAGATAATTATATAATGATAGAGTAGGACAATGGAAGAGTTCCTAGAGGTTTGACCATCCATGTAGAGTAGACAGTTCCAAGAAAGTAATACAGTACTGTGGTACCTCAATTTATGAATTTAATCCATTCCAAATGCATGCTCTTAAGTCAAATTACTCTTAAATTGGGGTACCTATCTAAAAAATTGAAAAAATGTTAAAAAAATCAAAAAATCAAAAAAAATTGTAAGTCAAGCAGACCAAATCTAAAATTTGTAAGGCAGCACTTAAAACGCCAACAATTTTCCGCTCTTAAATCGAATTGCTTTTATGTCGAGCTGCTCTTACGTCGGGGTACCACTGTACTTACTTTTTCCTATCATCTATCTATCTATCTAATCTATCTATCCATCCATCCAAGTCCAGGGAGGAGGAGGTAAGTGTACACACTAATCCTACTCTACCAGTAATCCACAGACTATTCAAGGGGCCTTCTCTTCCAGAAGTATATCAATGGCTGAAGAATGTGACACTGGTTTCTTATGATCCAAAGGTGTTTATAATCAAACACGTGTTTATAATTAACTTCTAACACCCACGCCAGACTGTAGCAGACCACAAAATTGAGGGGGGGGGGGAAAGAGAGACAAGATTTAACTGCTGGCTTAGGACCCCATCGTTGACAGCCACCGACCCCCCATGCCTAAATAAAAGGGGGGGGGTCCCCGTCTTCCAAATCCTCCTAAGAGGCGTCGGAAAGGGAAGGCCGGGGCGGAAGGGCGAGGTGTGCCGAGGGCAGGTGGAGGAGGGTCGGGGCTGGAGAAGAAGGAGAAGCCGCCGGTGGCCATACACACACCTATAGACGTCCAAGGGTCTAGGGGTGTCGATGATGGCCATGTAGGACCCTTGCTCCCGGGGGAACGGGCGAGAGGCGGGAAAAGGCTCGGTGCGCTCCGTGCCCAAAACCCTAACAATGACCATCTTTTCCAAAGGCGCGCGCGCACAGGGGAAGCCCCGGGGGGGTGGGGGGCACTTTGCGCGCTTCTCCAGCCCCGGGGAGGGGGAAGGGGGGGCGCACGGGGTGGGGGGGCGCCTGGAGGGAGGCGGGCACGGATCCCTCTTTGTGCCCAAAGGACGGCGCCGGTCGGGAAGGGGAAGGGGAAGGGGAAACGGCGGCGCGGGGCGGAGGCGGCGCGGGGGTGGGGGTGTTGAGATCGTCGCCAAAAGGGATCCCGGGCTCCTGGCGAAGGGAGGAAGAAGCGCCGAGCACCGGCGTCGTCCGGTGGGTCGCGCTCACCTCCTCGATGGCGGCCACGGTGTTCCGGCACTGCGCCATCCGGGTGGTGAAGTTGGAGGCGGTGGGCGCCTTGTAGTCCTCGTGGGTCTCCGACACGAACTCCGACACCGAGATCTGGCCCGGCATGGCGGGAGGGAGGGCGGGCGGTCAGGGGCGCGCGGGGGGGGGGGCGCCCAGGCCACCGGCAAGAGGCGAGGCGGGCAAAGAGGAGGAGGAGGAGCAGCAGCAGCAGCAGCAGCCGAGGCGAGGCAGGCGAACGGACCCGGGGGGGCCTCACCTCGCCCGGCTTGACCAGGCGGCGGCGCGTCCTTCCTGGCGGCAGCCTCGGGCGCAGCTCCTCCTCCTCCTCCTCCTCCTCCTCCGGAGCGGGAAGCCTCGCCGGGAAACGTCTCTTCTTCCCCCCCCCCCCCGCTTCCCTTCCCTTCCCTTCCCCGCCTCGCTCCGAGAGGAAAGCAGGGAGAGAAGGAGCAGCCGTGGAGACGCGCGCACTCGCGCCCGCGCGCCCCCCTCCCCTGCGGACTCACGCACCGGCGGGGGGGTGGGGGTGGGGGGGTGGGAGGGCACGCGGGGAAGCGGAGGGGGGGGGGGCGGAAGGAAGAGAAAGGGAGCGCAAACACACACACACACACATACACACACCCGCCGCCAACACTCCTCCCACAATTGCGCACGGAGGGAGCGCCCGGCGCAACCACCGCACGCCCCCTCGCCGCAGCCGCCGCCTCCGCCGCGCCAGAGGAGGCCGGGATCAACCCCCCTCTTCTCCCAGGCGCGCGGCCAGGGGGTGGGAAGAGGGGGGGCGGGGAAAGGCCGGACTGCGGGGGGGGGGAGGGGGGCAAACCGGGAGGGGGGTAGCAGCGCCTTGGGGGGGGGAGGGGGAAAGAGCCCCGACGGCGATCCTCCTCCCGCCTTGGCGCGCTTCGAAGGGGCCGATGGCACGGGCTACGTCGCGCCCGCCCTCCGGGAAGCTCCCTCCGGGCGGGGGGGGGACACAAAGCCTTCCCCCCCCCTTTTAATCTCTCACAACCCCGGTGGAACCGACAGCCTCCGACGCAGGACGAAGGCGGGGGGGGGGGGAGGCTCCCCAACCCGAGCCACACACACACACCCCGTGCCGCCGCCCCTATTGGTGTTGGTGCTGGTGGGGCGCTCAGGGAGGTCCGGCAGAGGGGAGTGGGGGGGGGGAGAGAGGTCAGGTTTAAATCCGCCCCCGCTTGCTGCTAGACTACCTGGCAGGGTCGTTGTGAGGGTGGGAAATGGGGGGGGGAGGGGGAGGAAACGTTGCGTCACCTTGAGGTGTTTCGTGGAGGAACGGGGTGCCAACGCTATGTAAACAAATCAACACGGGGGGGGCATTGCCGAGGCGTCCCTGCTGTGTAAACCAAGGAAGCTGCACCCTGGAACGTCTGGGTTAGGAAGCTTCGAATTTGGAAGCCCGGTGGGAAATGCACCAAGCAGGCTCTTGGCGTTTTCCAAGGGAAACTCGGGGCCTGCACTTGGGAAAATACAGTGGTACCTTGTATAAAGGAATTAATTCCTTCCAAATGAAATTATGCTAAACAAATTTTCCTTTATACAAATTTCCATAGGAATGCATTGAAAACAGAGTGATCCCATTTTTATGTTGTATGGATTCTCCCCATAGGCGATTATGTTAAGCAAATTTCCCCTATCTCCGGAATTTTTTTATGTTGTACAAATTTTATGTTACACAAGCTGTTTGCTATACAAGGGTCCACTGTATATGCCCCGTCCAACCTGCCCACTCTTGGAGCTCCAGGGGAGTTTGGAGGGAAGGAAGAGCGTGAGGAGAATGGGAAATGGAGTCATGCCCTAGTTAGGCGCCCTCAAGTCGCTTCAGCCCTACAGTGACCCTATCAACCAGCTATTCACAGGTGGGGCCATGGGGGTCCCTGACCAACCTTGGCTCACACACAACCTTATAAGGCAATGATGGTGAACCTTTTACAGACGGAGTGCCCAAACTGCAATTCAAAGCCCACTAATTTTTTTTTGCAAAACGCCAATACAGTAATTTAACCTGTATACAGGTGGCTATGAAGGGGTGATGTCGGGTGCCCACAGAAAGGGCTCTGAGTGCCACCTTTGGCACCCGTGCCATAGGTTCACTATCACTGTTATAAGGTTTCTTAATATACAACCTACACTTCTCATTCAGCCTCTTATTTCTTTCATATTGTGCTTATGGGGATGGAGTAATAATAATAATAATAATAATAATAATAATAATAATAATAATAATAATAATAATAATAATAATAATAATAATAATAATAAGTGTGGATCATTGATGTTGCTATACCAGGAGACAGAGTCACTGAGAAACAACTGAGAAAAATTACCCAATATCAGGATCTCAAAATTGAACTTCAGAGACTCTGGCATAAACTAGTACAGGTGGTCACAGTGGTAATTGGCATGCTGGGTGCAGTGCCCAAAGAGTTAAGCAAGTATTTAGAAGAAGTTGGAGTTGACAAAAGTCACCATCAGTCAGATGCAGAAAGCCACCTTACTAGGATCTGCTCGCATAATTCGCCAATACATCACTGAGTCCTAAACACTTGGGAAGCGTTCGACTAGTGATTGGTAATATAAAATCCAGCATAGATAGCTGTGTGGTTAATAATAATAATAATAATAATAATAATAATAATAATAATAATAATAATAATAATAATAATAATAATAATAATAATAATAATCCCTCCAAAGGTGCCACCTTGTCGTGGCAGGCGGCTTAACTTCTCCAGTGATGTTGAGGGCTGTACTGGCGGTAGTATAAACTACCAGTAGATCCAACCATACCAGAGAGGTCTCGGCTGAAAAACAGAACTAACTGCACCCAACAACCCATGAATCATGGTGAAATATAATCAAAAGAAGCCTATACCAGCTCGGTCATCACCCGGGTTAACAAGGACCGTGACGGGTGTTGATGAACCTGGATATTTGTCAAAAATGGGCTACAGGTCATGGGTCCCATTGCTGAGCAACCAGGACATGGGCCTGTAGAATTACTGGAAGATGAACAATCTCAGAAGCGTCAGAAATATACGTTACCAGAGAATCGGGCAATCATGAAATGCTATTATAGAGCAGAACCTGAAAAACAAGGCTACCAAAAGCGGATGCATCAATTATGGAAACGAGAATATCTGAACTCCAAGATACTGAATTACAATTAGCTGACCAGTGAAGATGTATTATCAGAAACAAGGTGTTTAGTAAAGTTGAACTAGAAGAAATACGGAGGAGTAGTGAAACGGGGGGGGGGGTCAACAAATAGGAGGAGAAAATAGATTAATAACACCTGGGGACATCGAACACTCTGAAGCTGAAGAAAATATGAATGTTGTGCAAAAATTTGAACCACAAGAAGGTTCAATTAGGATTGGAACACCAGCAGAGCTCACTATTAGGCAGCAAGAACTGAAGAATAAAGTAATGACGCATGCTGCATTAAATGAAGAGAGGGGAAGGCTCCTGATTTTGAAAACTGCCTAGAAAAAATTTGATACCATTGATGAACGACATAAACTCTGCACTTGTAACAATCCAGATAATGTCTATTGAACAGATAAATCAGTTTGCTTATAGTTTAGCAGTAATAGCAACGGAAGTACTAGGGATTCCACAATTGACACCCCCCCGCAAATGTCTTGAGAAACCACGGTGGAAGATCAGGCTGGAGCTTGAAATCAAAAGACTCCGAGCACATGCAAGTAACTTAACAAACCTGCAGGAGGACAAATTAAAGAACGGTAAGATCAAGAAATATTTGACTAAAAATACTGGCTAAGTACGAGGAATATTGGAGAAGCATTGGAAGTAGCTTCAAGCAACAGCTAGAAAAATTGAAAGATATGAAGCTAGATTTGCTCAGTATAAAGACAACCAGTTGTTTCGATCAGATCAAAGAAAGTTCTATCAGAGTTTAAATCAGAAGATAGGTATAAAAGATGAAAAGTCTGAAAAAATGGCAACCATTAGGTTTTGGAAAGACATATGGGGGACTAAGAAAGACTATAATAGAAATGCTGGATAGTTCAAGATTTTGAGGAGTTCTCCAAGTGCACAATGGACCAACTAGAAATAACAGCTGATATGATCACCAAAAGAGTGCAAACCAGCCAGCGCTCTTCCTTTTCCCCTCACCAGAAGGTGGCACAGCAAGATACAGACTGGTTTAGGCTAGGGCTGTGCAACTTGTTTGCCCTAACCCTAACCCTAACCTTGGACTGAACTGGGCTGATCAAGCAGATTCAGATCAAGCCCAAAGCAGTTCAGATTTGTCTGAATTGCTCTGGACAGATCTTGAGCATAAAAGAAAGTCAACAATGTGTCTGCAAAATGTTTTCAAACAGCACCATTTATGGGAATTGTCGAGTTGATGTGATAAGAAGAAGAAGGAAGAGAGCGGGTGTTGGCTCATTGTCTGCTGTGGGTAGCAAAAAAAGGAAGATAAAAAAGCTGTGTGGTCCTTCTACACAATCAGAAGGCAAGGATAGATGACACCTCTATTAGACCACTTAAAACATCCAAAGATAAGCTTCTCTTTGACGGAGGTTTCAACAATCTGGACATTACAGAGCTACCAGTTACTAAGTACCACATCCTCCACATGTCTTATATCAAGAGACAAGGCTCATTTTTGGCTGCAGGGAAGAGGCACGCAGAAGCAAGAGAAGTTGGATTAAAATTTAGTTTGCACACTAGGTAAATCAACCCTACACCTCTGTCTAACAACTTTGTTGTTGTTGTTGTTTATCAGTCATTTAGTCATGTCTAACTCTTCATGACCCCATGGACCAGAGCTCGCCAGGCCCTCCTGTCTTCCACTGCCTCCCGGAGTTTGGTCAAATCCATATTGGTTGCCTCAATGACACCGTCCAACCATCTCATTCTCTGCTGTCCTTTTCCTTTTGCCTTCCATCTTTCCCAACATCAGGGACTTTTCCAAGGAGTCCTCTCTCCTCATGAGGTGGCCAAAGTACTGGAGCCTCAGCTACAAAATCTGTCCTTCCAATGAACATTCGGGGTTGATTTCTTTCAGGAAGGATACATTTGATCTCCTTGCATCCCAGGGGAATCTCAAGAGTCTCCTCCAGCACCACAGCTCAAAAGTGTTGACCATCCGGACCTTTGTCGGCAAAGTGATGTCTCTGCTCTTTAAGATGCTGCCTAGGTTTGCCATCACTTTCCTCCCAAGAAGCAGGCGTCTTTTAATTCCATTGCTGCAGTCACCATCTGCAGTGATCAAGGAGCCCAAGAAAATAAACTCTGTCATTGCCTTCATTTCTTCCCCTTCTATTTGCCAGGAGGTGATGGGACTGGTGGCCATGATCTTAGTTTTTTTTATGTTGAGCTTTAGTCCATTTTTTCACTCTCCTCTTTTACCATTATTAAGAGGTTCTTTAATTCCCCCTCACTTTCTGCTATCAGAGCAACTTTAGGGTTATCCTAATCCTTATTACCAGCAGTATAATCTGAATTAATCTCTGCAGAGATTTTACCAAAACAAGTCATATAAGTGAGGACTTCAGACTAAAATGAAAAAAATTACTGGACAAGCCCACATCATATGTTTCAAGGATATACTCCCAGTGTTACATCTTTGGCACCTGATGAAGTTGTGTATTCTGAATATGTGTGGGGTTTGTTTGTTTGTTTGTTAAATCAATCTCAATTTCAGATTTAAAGAGAATCCTATATAGATTCCAGTATAGTTTTCCATTCTATTTGTTATATATTATCACCTAATTCTCCACTCATTCTCTCTCTTAGCTCTTGAATGTCTACCTTACAAAGATTCATAAAGCATTTATAAACCACCATTACCGGCTTAGATTTTTTTTTCATAGATCCAATAATTCCCCCCAACAGCTAAGGAGATTCCAAACCACTAAGTGTGGATAGTTGAAAAGTAAACACCAGCATATGCTGAAGCTGCGAAATATTGCCCTATTGTTCTCACATTTAGCTCCTGTGGAGAATGTTAGAAATTCATTATCTAAACTTATCAACTGATATAAAATGTATATACCACATTCTACCGACTTCTATCTCTCTCTCCCTCCCTCCCTCCCTCCCTCCCCCCTCTCTCTCTCACACACACACAGATCCTTCTGTATCTTTGAATCCAGATTCCCCCATAAAGTTATCTTAGTATGGACATTCAGGTCAAATTGTAGCTGATACATCATGTATTTCTAGCTGCTAAAACTGAACAAGCTATAACTATTTTCTTTGTACTGTATTTTGATCCCCAAACAAACCATCGTTAGAGGGGTGCTACACAGGCCATCTCTAAAATTAGCCAGCCTGGTGTGTTTTGTGGAGACAGAAACTTGTCAACCATTGACACACGCTGGAAGTTACGCTTTATGGTACAGATGAATGTCTGGGAAATTAAAACACCTTCTAATATTGGCATTTGTATTCTTTAAGTTAGAAGCAAGGTAGAGAACTGTCCTAAATAAACTTTCTAAATACAGTGGTACCTCTGATAACGAATTTAATTCGTTCTCGGAGGCAATTTGTTATCTGAAAAATTTGTTATCTGAAACGTGATTTCCCATTGAAATGAATGGGAAACTGATTAATCTGTTCCAGAGGTCTGAAAAAAAGGCAAAAAAGCTGGGGGGGGGTCCAGACCTCTTTATACAATGCACTTTAAAGGCTCGCAGTGCTGGAACACCCTCCAGAACATCCCCCCCCCGCAGTGCAATGCAAACATGGACAAGAGAAACCAGCAAGACTACCCCAGCCTGTTCCCACCCAAAGTGCAATGGGGAAAAATGCAATCAAACAAGCAGAAAGAAAAATCCAGCCCATTTTTGCCTGCAGAGCAATGAAAAAAGACTGCAAACATGAAGAAATGAAACCAGCAAGACTACCCCAGCCTCTTCCAGCCGAAAATGCAAAGAAAAGCAGTACAAAGATTAATAAAAGCTAGCTCCCTGTCTTACCAAGTTCAAAAGGTCCAAATCCCTCAGCAAAACATGTCCAGAATGGCTCTAAAACACTATTTAAAATGCTCGAACTCCTCCCACCCCTCCACAAACTATGCATCCTGCAATGCATGCAGGGTACACGTTTTTTGCAAGGCATTATGAAACATTTGTTATCCAAGGCAGCCCATGGGGAACATTTGCTATCCAAAGCAGCCCTATAGCTGGAAATTTCCATTTGTTATCCGAGGCATTCTTTATCCAAGCTTTTACTGCATTTGGAATGTTTATGGTTTTTTTTCTGCATCAGCCCCAGCTCTTTTAAGGTCCAGCTTGACAAATATAAGTGCAAGATTGAATTTATGATGATGTCATTTTTTTAAAGAGGTATCCCACCTGCGCCTTCTGATTGCTTGTAGCTAGCAATCTCAAAGGAGAATCCCACAAGAATTGTTCACACAAAGGTGTTACAAGGAGAGATTGTGTTGTGATACTGATTCAATACTCTCCTGAATATCATTGGTGTTTTGCTTCTCTTGAGCTGTTGGTGGCAGATCATGGAGAAGGCCCAATGAGTACTTAGGTGGTTGTTGAATGCCTGATTTGTCGTAGGTACATCTGAAGGTACATCTGGAGTAAGCTGTCATCCACAAAGCATCACAGTTAAATTATGTTTCCTAGTCTCAAATATGCTATGAGATTTTTGTGCTTCTTTTTGTTGGTTTGTCAATTTTACTTTATTTAGCAGTCAGCATAGATGTGTGCCTCTTAAGCAGTACCGCTTTAGGCACCACCACCACTTGTAGATTGAACAATGTTGTCATTGAGGTTTGGCATTAAAGATGGAGAGCACCTCCAAAAAAACTACATGAAAGTTTCTGAAGGTCATACACTCAGGGGGGATTAAAAGAAACCATCAGATTTTGTGAACTTTTGTTTAAACTTGAAAAACTAACTGCCATATTAAAGGAAAGGTTTGGAAGTGGCAAGTACACATTCATTTGGAATTTGGCAGTAAGAGTTATGCCTGACGCCATATGGCTTCCTGACTGATTAGCTCCCCAGACAAGGTCTTAGCAGGATGGCCAGGATGGAGTCTAGTATAGTGGCAAAGGCAACACAAAATAATAATCAGAATTCTAGTGGGGAAACAGAGTTCAAAGGTGTTGTTGTTGTTGTTGTTGTTGTTGTTATGTGGTTACAGTCATGACCAACTCTTTGTGACTCCATGTCCATGGAGTGTTCTTGGCAGCAATACTGGAGTGGCTTGCCAGTTCCTACTCCAGGCACCTACAGCACCTGGTATTCCCTGGTGGTCACCCATCCAAGTACTAGCCAGGCCTGACTCTGCTTAGCTTCTGAGATCAGGCGAGATTGGATGGGCTCAGGGCATCAGCCATCTTAATTTCCCAGTTATCAGTGGGAGGTGGGAAGATGTGAATTTCTGAATTTCAGTTTAGATTTGCATCAAAATCACAAATTTTGTGATCCAAATTTGTGCAAACCAAATTTCATCTGAATCAATGAATCAGGTCTCTCACTGAATCAGAGGACCCTCATATGGTTGTAACTCAAATGAACTTAAATAATATAGTTTGAAAATAAGTAAGCCTAGATTCTTTTTAGAAAACCTGCAAGAATTCAGGTATCTAGTTTTCAGAGTCTTGGTGCTTTGAGGAGACAGGCATGTGTGCACAAACACACATGCATGTACACATTTTATTAGTATAAATTCACAATACATTCACAAATAACATTGCTCAACAAAAATGCACTGTACTCCAAGTTTAAGCTTTTCAGATCTCTTTGGTGCTACCTAACTGCTGGCTTTGTATTTTTGTATTTAAATGGACCACCACTGCTCACTTTGTTTTCTGTGTAATTTAATTTGCCTTATCACCAGGATGGTTGACAATAGTAAAGTGTTCTGCTTATATACCGCCCCATACCACTACAAGTAGTCTCTGGGCGGTTTACAATTTTAATTACAGTGTGCAGTCTACACATTGCCCCCCCAGCAAGCTGGGTACTCATTTTACCGACCTCGGAAGGATGGAAGGCTGAGTGAACCTTGAGCCTGCTACCAGGGATTGAACCCAGGTCGTGAGCACAGTTTTACCTGCAGTACAGGCATTTAACCACTGTGCCACGAGGCACAGTATCAAGTAACATTAAAACTAAACACTGAAACCAGCTTGACTGAAGCAGGATGTTCGTAGGTTGTAGACTAGGTCTGAGTCCTCTTCAATCAAAGCTACTGTTTTTCTGCAACCTGAAAAGCAAAGCAAAACAGAATGTGTTACGGTAATCCTTTCCAGGAAACAGGAAAATGCATATAGTGATAGCTTCTTATGTTGTCTAATTAACAGTCACACATCATCTTGCGATTAGCAGTGAGGAACAAGTGCTAAAAATTGCTGCCTTACAAAATAATAATAGGGAGAAATCCCCGTTCTTACTATGCATGGGTATAACTTCCCTACTAGTCAAATGCAATAACCATTGCCTCCTTAGGGCCAAACTATCTCCACTGATGCAATGTTAAGCTCCATTTAAAAGTTGTTTTCCTGGAAACATATAGGCTCTTTATACAGTGACTCAAGTATGGGAGGGCCACAGTTGCAGCATAAGGATAAGACAGAGGAACTGCTGTGTGGGTGGGTGGGTGTTGTGTCATTACAGTTGTGACTGACTCTTCGTGACCCCATGTCCATGGAGTTTTCTTGGCAGGAATCCTGGAGTGGTTTGCCAATTCCTACTCCAAGCGCCTACAGCACCTGGTATTCCCTGGTGGTCACCCATCAAAGTACTAGCCAGGCCCGACCCTGTGTAGCTTCCGGAATCAGACAAGATTGGATGTGCTTTCTGTAGTTACAGCCAAATTATAAATTAGACTGCATAGACTTAGAGCATTTCAATAGGCTCTGAAACATGGCCATTGGGACAGATAGATTTAAGGAAATTGTCAGTTGTGAGCTGGAAACAAGGACTGGCTGGTTCACAGGTGTCATAAAACTTCCCACAGTTTAATCAATATAGGCGGTTACTTCACGTCCCGTTCGTCCCTCCTTGCTGTCCCGCTTGGGACCAGTACAAAAAAACTTACTTCACGTCCATAGCATGACAGCAAAAAGTTGTCTCGACCACGCCCCCAGAACTGGGAACAGAGTGTGACAAGCCGTACCTGCCCCTGGGCTGGGAAATTCTTTTGTCTCTGTTCCTGTTCCGGGACAAGGTCCCGTGAGGTAACAACTGTCATGCAACGAAGGCAATCTTCCGCTCATGAACTTGCCTTTGTCCATTTCTCTCGTACTTTCAAGTGCTGTGGATCGACATTTCGAATAAACAAAGCAGAGGGGTTGTGGTGCGCCCTTTATTTTTATGCCCCCCCCCAAAAGCAGATCTTGTCATGAAACAAGGCCATGAAGTAACACTTGTCACGAAACAAGTAATCACGCCCGTGAGTAAACGGAAACAGGAACTGAACAGGGACAAAACCACATGACCGGAAACAACGCTGTCACGGTACAAACGTAATCGAGGAAGAAGGTATTAAAGTAACGTGAAGTAACCACCACAGTCACCTCCACCCCCACACCTCACCCCTATTTGCTGGGCTGGTTAATTTTGACTCTGTGCTGTATTGTGTGGAACATATATACAGTGGACCCTTGTATAACAAACGGTTTGTATAACATAAAATTTGTACAACATAAAAAATCCAGAGATAGGGGAAATTTGCTTAACATAATCGCCTATGGGGAAAATCCGTACAACATAAAATGGGAGCACTCTGTTTTCAATGCATTCCTATGGGAAATTTGTATAAAGGAAATTTTGCTTAACAGAACTTCATTTGGAACGAATTAATTCCTTTATACAAGGTACCAGTGTGTGTGTGTGTGTGTATATATATATATATATATATATATATATATATATATATATATATATATATATATATATATATATATATATATATATATATATATATATATATATGCATGTTAGGGTGGATTCGGGTTTCTTCCCGTGTAGAAATCTGGTTGTTTTGGCGACGTTTCGACGAGGTCTCACTCGTCATCTTCAGGCTGGTGTTCTGGCTTCTTTCTTCTTGAAGCAAAGCGTGATCTCAGTTGAAGTCCTTCTATAAATACTGCTGGGGGGGTGTGGTTTGCTTGCTCTCTTGCTGATTGTAGGTTCGTTTGTTCTTTTGTGATCTGCTGTGTGGCTGAGGCGATCGTTAAGGGCTTAACTGCTGGTGGGTTAGATGGCTGTTTAGAGACATCATGTGTGGGTGAGGTGCTGGATGTGTGTCTATTAGCCTTTTGTTTCTTAACGACCTTGGTGATGGGTGTTCTGGCAGCATCCTGGGCTTTGGTGGAGTGGGGTCCTGTGTCTTGTGAATTCATTTTGGTCTGGCTGCGTGTCTGTGGTCTCCCAATGTTTTTTTGGCGTGTGTAAGTGTGCTCCATGTGGTGGCTGGAGTGGGGAGTAGCGGTAGATGGTGCAGTCGTGGTTTTGTTATTGGATGGTGGTTTTGTTTCATCTGTGGGAAGGGTCTGGGTTTGTGTTTGGTGTGGATGGAAGGTGGTGGCATCTTGTGTCCTTTTGGACCTGGTGTCAGTCTTTGTGACAGAGGCTCGTCTGTTGACCAGGGCTAGTTTCCAGATGTCAGGCAAGCGGGAGGTGTCATCACGTTTATTCATGTTGTTTGGGTGTTTCTCTATTTCAATGGCTTCCATGATTATTCGACTGTTGAAGTGTTCAGTTTTGGAGATGAGTTTGGTTCTTTTAAAATCAATTTCATGACCTGTTGTTTTTATGTGCTGGAAGAGAGAGGAAGATTTTTCTTCTTTTTTGACTGCGTTCTTGTGTTCTGCGATGCGTGCGCTTATTCTCCTGTTTGTCTGTCCGATGTATGTGGCTGGGCAGACTTTGCATGGTATTTACACGGGAAGAAACCCGAATCCACCCTAACATGCATACCTATACCCGTGAAAATCTACGAAAACAAATATCCGACCTCTACGGGGAGGAAACCTTCCAGCTGACCAGAACCTACGAGAAACTAGAAGCCCGAAGAGCCACCATCTTATGTGACATTGCATTCCTACGCAACTGCCGAGATAAAAATGTGATCCCCACAAGCTTCCAACTGAAATTCCACTCAAAAACCCCATCCAGCGAAAGGATCCTGAAAAGAACAGAACTAGCCCTAATCAGAAACGAACTACACAAGAAAAGATACCTACTAGATCAAACCAACAGAGACCTACTCACTCTCCACCTCAAACTCAGCAACAAAATCCACCCAACACTCTGGAACAAATCCAAGCAACTCGCCGCCTGGAGAGCTGAAACAGAGACCTCCCACAAGACAGACATACACACCAACAAACTCCACAAACTGGAGAAACGCCAGAAGCCCAACCCCCCACAGCAGCCCATGAAACAAACAGTTCACAACATATCAGACAGAACACTCACCATCGCAGAGACCAAAGTCCTGTCCAAAGGATTCAACTTTGCAGTCGCCCCCAGACACATCCCCACTGAAAACATCATATGCGGAGTGGAAGCCAGCCTAACCAAAATCAACCCAGATGAAGCCAACAAAATCAGACTCGAAGTCACCAATATCCTCTGCTCCAGCAAACCACCCAGAAGCAATTTACACAAAGAAGAACAAAAAGCCCTCACCAACCTGAGGAAAGACAACAACATAATCATTCTCCCAGCAGACAAAGGCAATGCCACAGTGGTGATGAACACATCTGACTACCAAGCCAAACTATCCAACCTACTACAAGACCCTGCTTACATACCTTTGAACACAGACCCCACCACCTACCTGGAAAAAAACCACCAAAGCCAAAATAAAAGCCTCACCCTTAAGTGAAGAAATCAAGCCAAGCATCATCCCCAGAGAGAAATCTTCCAGATGCCCCAAGCTCTACGGCCTCCCCAAGATTCACAAAGAAGGAACACCTCTCAGACCCATAGTCAGCTCCATAGGCTCACCCCTACAAAACCTCGCCAAATTCCTTGCCAAACAACTCCAGCCCTATGCAGAATCCATCTCTTCATACGTACAAAACTCGTTCCACTTCATAGAAATTATAAAGAAACAAGACCTACAACCCAATGACCTACTCGTGAGCTTCGATGTTGTTTCGCTCTTCACACAAGTGCCCATTCAAGAAGCCTTGACAGCTATCCACAACAAATACAACCCCCCCAAGCACATCCTAGATCTGACCAACCACTGCCTAACCAACACATACTTCATCCACAATGGACAAAGATACAAACAGATAGAAGGAGCACCCATGGGATCACCCCTCTCACCGGTCATCGCAAACCTATATATGGAACACTTTGAAACCAACGCGTTACAGAAGTCCGAACATAAACCCAAACTCTGGCTCAGATATGTTGATGACACCTTTGTTATCTGGCCACACGGGAAAGACAAACTGAACAACTTCCTCACACATCTCAACAGCCTACACCCCAAAATACAATTCACTATGGAAATAGAAGCCAACAACCAACTTCCCTTCCTGGACGTCCTAATCTACAAAAAACCCGACGGCTCCTTAGGACATACCATCTACCAGAAAAAAAACACATACAAACCGCTACTTAAATGCACAATCACACCACCACCCTGCACAGATCAACTCCGTAGCAAAAACCCTCATCTCCAGAACCAAACGCCTTGCTGACAAAGACCACCTAAAAACTGAATTACACACTCTCTCGAATGCTTTAATTGCGAACGGATTCCAAAAAAAACACCATCACCAAACTAATCCAAAAAGAAACACCCCCCAAGAACCAAGAAACAGAAGAGAACAACGGCACTGCCCTCCTCCCTTACATCAAAGGCACCACAGACAAAATAAGCAAAATTCTCCACAAACACAATATCAAGACAGCCTTTTGCACCGAACAAAAAATAGCCAACATTTTAAGAAACCCCAAAGACAAGATTGAGCTGGAAAACCAAGGAGTCTACGAAATACCATGCAAAGTCTGCCCAGCCACATACATCGGACAGACAAACAGGAGAATAAGCGCACGCATCGCAGAACACAAGAACGCAGTCAAAAAAGAAGAAAAATCTTCCTCTCTCTTCCAGCACATAAAAACAACAGGTCATGAAATTGATTTTAAAAGAACCAAACTCATCTCCAAAACTGAACACTTCAACAGTCGAATAATCATGGAAGCCATTGAAATAGAGAAACACCCAAACAACATGAATAAACGTGATGACACCTCCCGCTTGCCTGACATCTGGAAACTAGCCCTGGTCAACAGACGAGCCTCTGTCACAAAGACTGACACCAGGTCCAAAAGGACACAAGATGCCACCACCTTCCATCCACACCAAACACAAACCCAGACCCTTCCCACAGATGAAACAAAACCACCATCCAATAACAAAACCACGACTGCACCATCTACCGCTACTCCCCACTCCAGCCACCACATGGAGCACACTTACACACGCCAAAAAAACATTGGGAGACCACAGACACGCAGCCAGACCAAAATGAATTCACAAGACACAGGACCCCACTCCACCAAAGCCCAGGATGCTGCCAGAACACCCATCACCAAGGTCGTTAAGAAACAAAAGGCTAATAGACACACATCCAGCACCTCACCCACACATGATGTCTCTAAACAGCCATCTAACCCACCAGCAGTTAAGCCCTTAACGATCGCCTCAGCCACACAGCAGATCACAAAAGAACAAACGAACCTACAATCAGCAAGAGAGCAAGCAAACCACACCCCCCCAGCAGTATTTATAGAAGGACTTCAACTGAGATCACGCTTTGCTTCAAGAAAGAAGCCAGAACACCAGCCTGAAGATGACGAGTGAGACCTCGTCGAAACGTCGCCAAAACAACCAGATTTCTACACGGGAAGAAACCCGAATCCACCCTAACATGCATACCTATA
This sequence comes from Phrynocephalus guinanensis, assembly GCA_037367245.1. NCBI lineage: Eukaryota > Metazoa > Chordata > Lepidosauria > Squamata > Agamidae > Phrynocephalus > Phrynocephalus guinanensis. The sequence goes on along the minus strand of CM074733.1, from coordinate 172,546,056 downwards.
CCCGTGAAAATCTACGAAAACATATATATATATATATATACACACACACACATATATATAGTACCAGAACAAGGGAAATGTTTCCAACATGCTATGCTCTAATAATGGGTGATGTATTTCTAGTTTTAAGGGGAGGAAATCCATTTTTACACCCCATGTGGCCATTCATTATTGTTGCTGTGCACGTTCAGCAACAGAGGATTAAAAATGGTTAGTGAAGTGGGGCCATTAGTTGTACAGCCTAGAGACGATGCACACACTTTAGCCTTGGCAATGACCGAAATGGGCTTTTGGCCAGCCAATGAAATTTGGTGAGATCACACTGCATGTAATGAGAAATATCTTGGCGGAACATAAAGGGCAATCATTACACTTGAAAGGTTGTATTCATTTCTTTTCCAAGCCCTTTTCCTATTCTATGAACGCAACGAGGATCTACAGACAAAGAGCGTTGAAATGCAGAGGGGGTGCTCCTACCGTAGTGGAATTTTCTTTCTACCTTGTGATTTTTGCCAGTCTAGCAAAGCTTCCAGAGTGGGGATTAATGCATTTTTTTCCTCGAGTAAAGAAATAGAAGGTTGCTCTAAAGTATCCACTTTGTTTACATTTTAAAAATTCATGTGCCCTAATATCCGAGCAAACTGAGACTATGGGCCTTTTCACACGACCCCTAAGATCCGCTGGCCACTTAAATTCGGACCAGAGATCTTAGGGGTTTGTCGCTGTTCCTGCGTTCCCACCCCCTCCGCACTCCTGGCTGCTGGCTGCGTGAGGGGAGGGAGAAAAAACAGGAAGAAAAGAGACATGGCTCACCTCCGTTCTGCCTCTCGCTCTTGCCGCGGCAACATTCCAGTCTCTTAAGTAGCTCTTAAAGGGGTGGGAGCCAAAAAACAACAAACAGAAGCTAGGAGAGCCCCGCACTCACTATCGTTACACCGCATCAAAGAATTTTCACCTCCAGAGAGCAGGTACTTGAAAGGTGCGCTGGGACGCGCTAAAGTGGGCGTGGTCGCACTTAATTTCCTGTAAACTCCAGAGCTGTTGGGGAAACATTTTAAAGCTCCGGAGCTGGGAGCCATTTGCCCCGGAGTTTAGGGGTCGTGTATAAACGCCCTATATGTGACAAGTTGCTGGGTCCCAGATAGGTTCAGGATCACCAGGACACAAAGAAGAACTCGGTTTCATTTGCTCCCATCACAGCAAAGCTCTTTTTTTAAAAATTGTTTTCCCTGTTTCTGATGACATTTTTGGGACTTCCTCAAATAGATCTTGGCTTCTTGGCATCTGTTGCATACTATTCTCCCTTCCTCATTTCAGTTGCTTGTTTTTAGTATAATAAAAATGCAAGTGCTGCTGTTTGACTTTTCTACCTCATAGCCTTGTATCTTAAAAATGGAAGAGGTTCCTTATTAAGTGACCAGATTAAGGGATAAGGGGCTTGGTAAACTTAGACCAGATTCACAACCAACAAAAAATACGGTAGGTGCTGTGTTACCTAGCATATGACAATGTCCATGTTTCTGGACATTATGCCTGCATAACAGAAAGAAGTTAGGTACTGTTCTCATCTCCAGATGCGGGAGGAAACACCTGCTAAATTGTTAAATCAGTTTTTCCTAAACGGATGGATTAGCCAGACACAGCAGAAATTCCTTGTAAGATGGACTTGACCCAGTACTCTTAAATCATGTGCATTATAGGGAGAGAGCATCAGTAGGTATACCCTTAACCCAGTCTGCATGTGTTTACTTGGGGCTAATGCATCTTTATACAGGTACTTCAGCAACAGGACTCATCAGAGGGGAAAGACATTCTTTCGGTTGGAGCTCACTTGGTTCATAGCCACATTTTTGAGGCTTAGGATCACCAGTGAGCCTCAGACCTCTCTCCAGTGTACCTTATTTCAGGCACCCTGCCTAGGACTTTGAGCCAGAGTGGTTACAGTTAGGGAAATTGGCATTACAAGGAGAAGGAATGGATTAGGCGTAGAACAAACTGGGCACAGACTGGGGGTCGTGAAAAGAAGGTGGCAGGCCAGGTGGCCTCCTAATCCCTGCCTGGCTTCTAGAACCATACACATCAAACCTGGTCCAAAGGACATGGTTTCCTTTAGGAAAGCTTTAAAGACCATGCTTTTCCACGAGGCTCTTGGTGACTTACATTAAGGTCCCCCCCCCCGCCATCTGCTCCCTGCTTTTATGTCATTAGTTAAATTGTTTAATTGTTTGTGTATTTATTGTTTGATCTGATTATCTGTTGTTTTATATTGTTGTGAACCGCCCGGGGTTCCTTCGGGAAGACAGGCGGTATATAAGCCTTAAAATAAATAAATAAATAAATATAAATAAATAAGAAAGAAGAGAGGGTCTTGTGGTTGCCAATCCACTGGCAACTACTGACTGCCAAGCTGACCCGTGAACCCAGAGGACAACGGGTAACCATTATGTCTGTTAGGGAGGTGTTGTACAGTATTTCCATTTTAGTGCCTTGGTTGTTATGTGCAAATTTTCAGCTGTGCATTTTTTACATTAGTGCAGGCATACTGCAGGCATGTAACTTTGCTCTTCTGTGTTCTTTTTAAATGATGTATTTCTTCTTTTTGGGGAAGATGAATTGGAAAGGGGTGCCCTCCTTGTAATAACCTGTATGGGTGTGTGTTTTAAGATTAAGCTATAGAGAGAGATGAGCATGGATCGCTTTGTGCCAGGTCATCTTAAGGCATTGGGGGGGCGGGGGCAGGGATTCCTGCAGCACAGCCTTTGGGTGGCCATCTGCTGGAGGAGGTGAAGAAGAGAAGTCTGTTCTACTAGGACTGGAAGATGATGAGATGATGTGAGGGAGGAATGAGCAGCGTGCACCAGCTTGTGAGTGGGGGAACCTGCAGCAGCAACCTAACACAACCTGGCATGAAGCGATTTGTGTCTACCTCTATTCCATTCTACTTGATGTGTTGTGGCTCCTACACTTTTTGGTTAAAGAATGAGGACTAAGTGGAAGGAACCTGACATGCCACGGGATGAAGTGAGGCCCTTCAGACAACCCTAGGTGCAATGGGAATAGATGGGAATGAGCAAAATGTTCCTGCCCATATTGGAGCACTGGATTGGAGGTATTGGTCAGTTGTAAATCCCATCAGATCTGTTGATTGTAATTAATGGGGAGGAGCAATGGGAATTGCTGTTGGGAGAGCAATTATGTTTTCTACCCCAAGGATAGGCTAAACAAAGGCAGAAAATAGAGACTACATGGTTCGGTAAGAGCAAAATTTGGGCTTCCACTGAAACTGCAAAAGGTTTAAAGCTGGTACTGCCCTTAACTCAGATTCTTCAAGAAGACACAGGGGCATATGAAAAAGATGTGGAATGGATTTGTGTGAATCAATGTCCCACAGAATAGTAGCTATTCACCTTTGGGTTTTCAGATGCTTTGCAGTTCAAATCCAAAAATCAAGGCTGGCTGGGGCTTTTGCAAGCAGAAATTTAAAAAAGACTTAAATCCAAAAACATCTAGAAATTTAAAAAAGACTTAAATCCAAAAACATCACAAAGGCTGGGAAATGTTTTAATAAAGCTCTTATTTTGGAGGCATCTGCAGCCACTTGAAATGGCTGGAGGCACCCTCAACACCCGGCTGAAAACTGTGCTCCATTTCTTGTTTGCAAACGTTAGGGTGCAGTCAGATGACTGCAGGGGTGCATGCTTGATCCCACAGGAAATGGTTGCTTTAACTGGAACCATCTTCTTTAAAACAATTCTTTCATCTGCCAGGGCATTAATCTAGCCTTGCTGTCAAATGTAGAAGCCCTACAGCTGGACAAAGAACAGGGCAAATTAAACTGGAGCACATTTTCCCATACATTGTGTGATTACTGGGAAATCACTCTGGACCATTCAACAAATGGTCCATATTTTGATCTGTTTTAATCACATCTTCTGAAAGTCAATCATTAAAGTTTTCAATAGAATCCTTCTCAATTTAATCTTAAAGAGCATCACAGTTTAGAAAAAAAATCACTTTCTGGACACTAGGCTGATACTTCACGTCCATCTCATCGCTGTTCGCAGTTCCGCTTCGGACCGGTACAAAGTAATCTAACCGCACATCCATTGCGGGACTAGGGGAGTTTGTCCCGACCACGCCCCCTGAACTGCGATTTAAGCGGGATGAGAGATTCCCCTCCCTGGCCTCTGGAATCTGCTCGTCACACTTCTCCTTCCGATACGAGTGCCCGTGAGGTAAGGCTCGTCATGCAATGTGCCATTCTCCATCTAGTGGCAGGAGTGCAAAGTGCCATTCACCAGTACATTCCCCATGGGGTCAGCAACGCAGTGCAGAGAGATTAAAAGACAAATGCCTCAAACTTAGCTCCGTAACGCATTGAAGGCAAGGCTTTGGAGAATCGAAGCATCGAAAAACGGAAGGCCGGGCCGGAAAGAAAACGGAGAACAAAGGCATGGAATTTCACATCTCATCATGGAATGAGGACGTGCGGTAACAGTCATGCCGGTATCATCCATCACGCCTGTGTGTACACGGGAACAGGGACAGAACTGGAAGACCTCATGACCGTGACCGACATCAACATGCAACAAACTTCCTCCCGGGACGAGAATGGACGTGAAGTAACCATCTAAGAATCCCCCAGTTTTCATGGTTACCAGTAGACATGAGCGCATGAACTCCACAAACTGCTTTATACAACGCACCCTGTGTGGCATTCAAGGAACCATGTGGGTCCATCCCTCTCCCTCTCCAGGCTGGCTTACCAGTCATTGTGAACTGCTGGGGTCCTCCTCCCCCAGTGATGCTCCATCATGGCCAAGAGCTTAGGTGTCTCGTCCCCATCACTGCTGGCAGGGAACCTCTCCAGCGAGAAGGCAGGGTGGGAATTCTCCCCACATGGTGAGTGATATGGCTCTGAGCAGAGGCTGGGATGGGTTAGCTGGGATCCGGGGTTGCCGATGGGGCACTTTGTATGAAGTGTTTCATGGGTTTCATGGCCACGTCTCGTTATCAGCCATGCAAGCAAGAAATTCGAGGAGTTGTAACTCTAAATCCCACTGTCTTTCTTGGTTGTGCATAACAGCAACTATGCCATGTAATACATCGCGAAACCACATAATTATTTGCATTAGAAAAACAATACGGAGCTATATCATCATCATCATCATCATCATCATCATCCTTTGCAGGGTTTCCGAGAATGCTCAGAAGTGGTTTACAATTCCTTTCTTCTTAGTATATCTTGTAAGCCGCCCAGAGTTCATCTGGGAAGATGGGCGGGATATAAATGCAATAATAAATAAATAAAATAAATAAATATATCCTGGGACTGTGCAATTGGCCTTGTGGTGCAGTGGCTAAACTGCTGTACAGCAGCCATAACCATGCTCATGACCTGGTGTTCAGTCCCAGGTACAGTGGTACCTTCTATAAAGAAATTAATTCGTTCCAAATGAAATTATGTTAAGCAAATTTTCCTTTATACAAATTTCACATAGGAATGCATTGAAAACAGAGTGATCCCATTTTTATGTTGTATGGATTTGCCCCATAGTGATTCTGATAAGCAATTTTCCCCTATCTCCGGAAATGTTTATGTTGTACAGATTTTATGTTATACAAACCGTTTGTTATACAAGGGTCCACTGTAGTTGGTTCAAGGTTTACTGAGCCTTCCAAAATCAGTAAAATTAGTACCCAGCTCGCGGGGGTTGGGGGTGGGGAGAGCAATGTTTAGCCTCCATAAATAAATTGTAAACCATCAAAGGGTGCTTTAAGCACTAGAGGGAGGTACAGTATTTAAGTAGAAGATTGTACTTTTTTGCTTTGCCTGCTCAAAGCCACACAGGCTAAAATCTTATCCCAGGAGGCTCAGTGGAGAATCATACTCCCGAAGTTCCTCAGCCAGATGTACCTAACTCTGAGCTTTATCACATGTCATCAAGTCGATTCTGACTTATGGCATATATGTTCTAAGAATTCCTGGCTTTGAAGCATATTTTTAAATGGGCTTGAATAACTTAACATTCTCCATCATAATCAGTAACTATTTTAATATTTTCCCTTCATGAGGATGACAACACAAATGAAGCTGGGCAATGGGAAAAACTGTGTTGTAAAATGTTAGAACATTTGGCAAGTTGGCAAGAAGAAATGGATTACATTTGTAATCTTGAGGATTTGTTTTTCATTTTAAGCAACAATGGGAAATCCATTGTAAAGCTTGTTCTTCTGTGTTAATCAGGCAACTTATTCACCATGACCATTCATTGGCAGAGCTGATAACATGCTAAAAGAAATAAGTAAGGTGGTGTTCATCTCCCTTTTCCCATTTGCAAAGTTTAGCAACCATTCCAGCCTGAGGCAACAACCTCAGATACACAGATTATACTACTCTGATAGCAGAAAGTGAGGAGGAATTGAAGAACCTCTTAATGAGGGTGAAAGAGGAGAGTAAAAAATGGGCTGAAGCTCAACATCAAAAAAAATAAGATCATGGCCACCGGTCCCATCACCTCCAGGCAAATAGAAATGGAAGCAATGACAGAGTTTATTTTCTTGGGCTCCTTGATCACTGCAGATGGTGACTGCAGCAACGAAATAAAAAGACGCCTGCTTCTTGGGAGGAAAGCAATGGCAAACCTAGATAGCATCCTAAAGAGCAGAGACATCACTTTGCCAACGAAGGTCAGGACAGTCAAAGCTATGGTTTTTCCAGTAGTTAAGTATGGAAGTGAGAGCTGGACTATAAAGAAGGCTGATCGCCGCAGAATCGATGCTTTTGAGCTGTGGTGCTGGAGGAGAGTCTTGAGAGTCCCCTGGACTACAAGGAGGTCAAACCTATCCATCCTGAAAGAAATCAACCCTGAATATTCACTGGAAGGACAGATTTTGAAACTGAGGCTCCAGTACTTTGGCCACCTCATGAAAAGTCCCTGATGTTGGGAAAGATGGAAGGCAAAAGGAAAAGAGGACGGCAGAGAATGAGATGGTTGGACGGTATCATCGATGCAACCAATATGGATTTGACCAAACTCCGGGAGGCAGTGGAAGATAGGAAGGCCTGGCGAGCTCTGGTCCATGGGGTCACGAAGAGTTGGACACGACTGAGCGACTGAACAACAACAACAACAAGCAACCATTCAAGGCTGCCTCTTCCCTAAATAACTTACGTTATGGATTGATTTATATACCCATCGCATCAGGCAAACTAATAAAAAAGGAAAGTTGAGCAATGGGAATAAAACAACACTGTGAATACATTAAAATTTTAGTGGATCATGGGGCTCCTTCTTTCCTTCCTTGATCTAACTGCTATTAGGTACACTACCGATGTTTTATGTCATGTTAGCAACCTGGATTTTCTTGCCCACTTGGGCATTTACAGGAATATTGCAGTGCCTAATTAAAGGTCCTTGCTACCTTCATCTAAGCCATTTGATCTAAGGGAATGCTACCAGCAGGTGCTTCACCTAAAATCTCATTAGCCTCAATGATTGCCTTCAGCATTTTGGAAAAAGAAAATGATTTACTCATGCAAATAAGGCTGACTTACATAAGAACATAACATAAGAACATAAGAAGAGCCATGCTGGATCAGGCCAAAGGCCCATCTAGTCCAGCTTCCTGTATCTCACAGTGGCCCCACCAGATGCGTTTGGGAGCGCATGAGACTAGATATCTGTCTCCTGATACCACTCCCCTGCATCTGGCCCTTGAAGTACCCTGGTTTAAAGCCTGGAGATTACACATCTCCATCATGGTTTGTAACTTGTGATGGACTTTTCCTCCAGGAATCTGTCCAATCCCCTTTTGAAGGCATCCAGGCCAGATGCCATCACCACATCCTGTGGCAGGGACTTCTTTTACCATTCATAATTATGTGGCTCTACATTCAACCCATTAAATGTGGGCGTTAGAAATCAATACAATTCATTGCAGCAGTCTAAATTGTGCTAAATAATGTTTTTGTTGTAGTAATGATATTTTAACACAGTAAATAATTATCTTACAAGAACTGATAATCACATGTCCCCAGTTAGCATTTAGCTTTACGTCTGTGAAGATTCTCAGTCATCCAGGTGCGTTTATCTGGGAGTTGAGTCATGGCTACTGGACTTCTTTTTTGAGAGATAGAAACGTTTCGCTGTTCATCCAAACAGCTTCAGACCGATGAAGCTGTTTGGATGAACAGCAAAACGTTTCTATCTCTCAAAAAAGAAGTCCAGTAGCCATGACTCAACTCCCAGATTAGCATTTAGCTGTAAGTATATGTGCATTTTCCCATAGATTTTTAAGCAATATCAATGGCCAAATGTACTTTCTAATCTTCCATCTGTGGTTGATTTCCAATCTGAAGATGACATTTAAAGTTTAAAAGCCACCAAGGAAGCAGGACATTAAGGAGGCTTGGTTTCTGCAGTGTTCTCTTGATATGTACAGTAACTTAGGCCCTTTGTACATGACCCCTAAACTCTGCCGCAAATGGCTCCCAGCTCCGGAGCTTAAAATTGTTTCCCCACCAGCTCCGGAGTTTGCAGGAAATTAAGTGCGACCACGCCCACTTTGGCGCGTCCCAGCGCACTTTTCAGGTACCTGCTCTCTGGAGGTGAAAATTCTTTGATGCAGTTATAACGTAGTGACTGCCCGGCTCTCCTTGCTTCTGCTTGTTGTTGTTTTGCCCCCCGCCCCTTTAAGAGATCTGAATGCTGCCGGGAACAGAGCAAGACCGGCAGAACGGAGGTGAGCGGCATTCTTTTCTTCCTTTTTTTCTCCCTCCCCTCACGCAGCCAGCAGCCAGGAATACGGAGGGGTGGGAATGCAGGAACAGCGACAAACCCCTAAGATCTCTGGTCCGAATTTAAGTGGCCAGCGGATCTTAGGGGCTGTGTGAAAAGGGCCATAATCTACTGTTCTCTTTGAGTGAGCAGAATTCCAGATGTTTTTCAGGGGCAGTTGTAAAGACAGAGCTATAGGTACTATGTAGTTTGTCTTTCACTGCCCAAGCAAAACCCAGTGCAGGCTATTATTCCTGCACTGGGACAATGATATGACCCTCTTTCTATTGCCCTGTTCATACAGTTTTTTTTAAAGTTTAAATAAGCATATGTAGAGGGGGTCCTGCTAAAGCCCTGCTCTCTGTGCTGAAATCTGCACGCAGGCATTCCATGCAGTTGGGAAGCAGTAGCGTGTACTTTGTACAGTGGAACCTTGACTTACATACTGCTTGACTTGCATCATATTTGACTTACAGCAAGAAGGGGCCTGTTTGACTTGAGTTGCAGGCTTTGACTTACATCTCGGAGCCCCGGCGCAAGGCACCGGAATTGGGCGGCAGCCACAACCCAGCATCGCGGCTGCTGCCTCCAAACTGCTCCTGCCTTCTTCCCCTTCTCCGGCAGCGGCAGCTTTGGTGAGGCCAGCTCAGAGCACCTGGAGCTAGTCCTCAGCCTCACCGAAGCCGCCGCTGCTGCCGGAGGAGAAGAAGGGCCGGGAGCTCGGGGCTGGCCTCACTGGTTAGACAGTCGGCTCAGTCTTGTAAAAAATCTGGCTGCAGAGGTCTGGTCCACAATAGAAGCATTTTAGTTGGGGAGCTGTAAAGTTGTGGGACTCTAATGGTAAGCATAGAGTTGTTCAGAACTTGGAACGTCAGGTTAAAAATCAGTAAAACTTAAATGTTAGACATTGTTGCTATGAACATTAAAAAGTGGAGGCATATAACTTGTGGACTATAATTCCATTGCCTCCTCTTCTCTTTGAAGAGACATTTCATTTACATCCCCGGAAGGAATCTCCTATCCCAGTCATATTTGTGTTAAATTGCTGTTTTCGGGGGTCTTTTTCATCATCTGGAACGGATTAATCCGCTTTCCCATTACTTTCTATGGGAAACGTTCGTTTGACTTAAGTCATGTTTGACTTAAGTCTAGACCTCTGGAACGGATTAATGACGTAAGTCAAGGTTCCACTGTATAGGAAACAAATTAAACAAACCTTTGGTTCCCACTTAAGATGGCAAAATCAGTCCCCAAAGCCTTGCAAACCTCCATTTCAGAGCTGGAAAAATTCCAGCCCCAGTGAATTATAGCAGTCACTGCAGCCTCCTCCTAGTGATTTCACTAGTGAGCAATTCGCAGCCCATTTTAGATCTAAAATTGAGGCCATCCGTTCCGACTTGCCCCCCAGTTGTTCTAGTCCATCCTTTGGGTCCTCCGGTGCCTCACCCCTCCGCTCTCCCCTCCTGGGTGAGTTCGGGCCGGTTTCTTCCGCGGAGGCCTCCAGAGTTATGGCTCGGTGCCGGCCGGCGGCCACTCCCTTTGACCCTTGCCCAGCTTGGCTTATAAAATCTGCCGAAGGGAACATGCCAGAGTGGGTTTCGTCCATCGCCACGGCCTCCTTTCGGGAGGGTTGTTTCCCTTCCCGGCTTAAGGAGACCGTGGTGAAGCCCACTCTCAAGAAACCTGGCTTGGCGACGGACGATCTTTCCAACTTTCGTCCGATCGCCATTGTTCCCTTCCTGGGCAAGGTTGTCGAGGGGGTGGCTGCTGTCCGGCTCCAGTCATACCTGGAGATAAACCATATCCTGGATCCCTTCCAGTCTGGATTCAGGCCTCTTCGCGGGACCGAGACCGCCCTGGTCGCTCTGCAGGATGACCTCCTCAGGGAGGCCGACAGGGGGTGTTCCTCCCTGCTCGTCCTCCTTGATCTCTCAGCAGCCTTTGATACCGTCGACCACGGTAACCTTCTGGCCCGGCTCGCTAGGGCGGGAATTGGTGGTCAGGCCCTGGCCTGGCTCCGTTCCTTCCTCCGCGGCCGGACTCAGCGGGTTCAGCTGGGGGATGTTTTGTCGGCTCCTTGGACTCTCCCTTGTGGGGTGCCCCAGGGGTCGGCAATCTCCCCTGTGCTGTTCAATGTTTATATGAGGCCGCTGGGGGAGGTCATCAGGAGATATGTAGTTCGCTGTCATCAGTACGCTGATGACACGCAGCTCTATATCTCCTTTTCTACGTCTGCAGAGGAGGCGGTTCGCTCCCTCGATCTGTGCCTGGAGGCCGTACTGGAATGGACCAGAGATAACCGGCTCAAGCTTAACCCGGAGAAGACGGACGTTCTGTTCTTCGGGGCGCCCTCGTCTCGGTACAATGGCCCCCTCCCTAGTCTGGGGGGCATTTCCCTCCAGCCTACAGACAGGGCCAGGAATCTGGGCATGGTCCTGGATTCGGCCCTCTCCCTGGAAGCCCAGGTGATGGCCGTCTCCAGGGCTGCTTTTTTCCATCTCCGCAGGATCGCCCAGATCCGTCAGTACCTTGATGAGTCCTCCCTGAGGACAGTTGTGCAGGCCCTGGTGGTCTCGAGGATCGACTACTGCAATGCCCTCTACGTGGGGTTGCCCTTGACCCTGGTCCGGAGGTTACAGCGGGTGCAAAATGCGGCGGCCAGGCTGGTGGTGGGTGCTCGTAGATACGAGCACATCACCCCAGTCCTGGTCCGCCTGCATTGGCTCCCCGTTGTCTTCCGGATCAGGTTCAAGGTCCTGGTCTTGGTTTTCAAGGCCCTCCACGGCTTGGGACCAGGTTACCTGGCGGAGCGCATCTCCCTGAGAGCATCCGGATCCAGACCCACGAGATCGTCGCAGGCGCGCTCATTGCGAGTGGCCACACCCAGAGAGGCGCGGAGAACGCGTACGCGGAACCGCGCCTTCTCTGTGGTGGGGCCCTCGCTTTGGAACCATCTCCCTCCTGAGCTGCGCCTGCTGGAGTCCCTGCCCGCCTTTAAGAGGGCTTTGAAGACCTTCCTCTTTAAAGAAGCGTACGGTGACCTTATTAGTTAGTTTTCCTCTTCCCATTTCCCTGATCCTTTTGTTTGCCGCCATCTTGCCCTCTGCTGCCCTTGTCTGGTGGCTTTGCTATTTTTGCTTTTAAGCCTTTTATGCTTTTTACGTTGTTAGCTGCCCAGAGTTCCTGTTGGGAAGATGGTGCGGGATATAAGTACTTAAATAAATAAATAAATAAATAATATATTAAACTGTATGAGAGCAATCATGAGTTAAAGAAAGCATGTTGATGTGTATATACACCTATACTCCACAACTCAGAATAGAGTCTAAAATCAACAAACTGCACCTGCCCCCATCCTGTCTGCAAAATAGGAACCATAGGTTTACTGCACTTAGGAAAAATGATTTTAGCCTTAAATTTATATTCGAATATAGTAGGCACTGTTACTAGTAGAGATACTATATAATAAAAGCAGTTAGAGAATTAAATACTGTCTTTCCAAAGTATTTATCTTTATATAAAAGAACTAATGGGGTAGAAATGTGAGAAGTGTTTCCACTTTTCATTCTAAGAAGTAAATTAACAGCTCAATCTTCTGCACATGTGTACTCTATTTTTTCCCCATTTCTTGAGTGATTCAATACTGGCTTTAGTAGCAATTGGTATACAGTATTTGTTATGCAACTGCAGATTTCTTTTACAAATAGCTTTTGTTACTTACGCTTCGATCTTCACTGTTACTAGTAGTTCATTTAATGCTGCATTTAATTTTTTATTTAGGAGACTTTTAACCCGATAACTATTAGAGGTTTATAAGAGTATGGCTTTTGATAGAGACCTTAGTCACATCCAAAACTCATTATACGTCCTATCTCTCTTTGACCGCCAGTTGAAGTACTGGACCTTGAAGTATTAATCATGTATTTTGATTATGTACTCTTTTCTTTTTCCACTTGACATCAGTCAGTGCCACCAGCCCTCAATTGTTTCTGTGATTACTGGTTGTCACCACTCTAGCTCTGGCATTTCAACCCCCTCTTACCACACAGACAGCCATCAGTTCATAATTGTTGTCTTGATCATTTTAGAAGTGCACAGTTGGAAGGGACCCTGGGGTTCATTGAGTCCATTCCCCCTGTCCAGGTGACACGGTGGAGAATCGAACCCCTGATCTCCAGCTCTGCAGCCAGAGCCCTAAACCCCTGCTGACCATGTGCTACACCATTTGCCTTGAGCTCAATCAAGTTACTTTATCAACAGCTTCAGTAAAAGGTAGTTTCATTCCCAAACTCAATTTAATCCTCTCAGACCTTCTCTGTTCCCTGTTCTTTGCTCTCTTATATCCCATTCCTTCTTACCCAACTGATCCAAACTCCTTTTATCACCAGTATTCCGTGCTCCACACTCACTCACTTCCCTCCCATACTTACTACCCGTTTATTATTCTATGCAGGTCATCATGTTTACTTAGCTCAACCCATTCAACACAATCAGGGCACAACCTTATGCAGCTATGGTTTTTGGAAATGAGGTTTAAATGGAATCTCAGTCTTCATAGAATCTAAAATATGAGTAATCAAAAGGATGAGTGTTGGCATGTTTTACTCAATCTCATAAACATCTCTAGTATCTGCTTGACATATTTTTCTAATATATCTTTCCCATGTGTTCTCCAGGCAGCTTATTCATGTTTGCTTTTATTTGACTTTAAAAAGTCTTTTAAAAATAATATATTTCACTAATGAAGACTAGATAAAACATGAGTTGTGCTGGGTTTGCATTTTAATTCTATCATGTGGTGGTACTGCATTTATACTTTTTGTTGTCTTGATTTCCTAATGCCAAGTCAGCATGCACATTTGTATTAGGATATTTGCAGAGTGTGTTTTTAATTCTAATTCTTTGTGGCTCCTGTACCAGCCTGCTTCCCATTAAAGGCCTCCAAGCAAATTCTGAAGACTCACCTACTTTTTTGGGAATGAAAGTCAGAACTTCACTAGCTGTTGATGTGCGTACAATGTACTCTGTTTCGGTTGCTAAAGTTGAATCCATCATTGTTCTGGAGTTCTTTGCGCCTTCCCATTTTAAAATTTGGAGACCATACAGTAAAACATGTGCATGGAATGTGTGCACCTTTAGATATTGTTGGCTTATATAGCCTATGATCCATCACCACTGCTTGTGCTGGCTGGGGCTGATGGGACTTGGGAGCCCAGTGATATCCGTATGGGACACTTTGTCCATTCCTGCCCAAAAGGTGCTCCAGATTATTATTTTATTACAAATGTACAAAATTACAAAAATGTACAAAATTACAAATTACAAAAGTACAACATTACAAAAACTGGTATATAGTTTTATTTTGTTTCTGGGTTGCAATTATCTTTGCTGTCTTTTAATGATACAGTATTACTATATGTTCTGTAGATGATAGTCTTGGTATCACATTTGATATACTCATCGAGTACACCACATGAGAAACGCAGATAACACGGTTCTGACTGCAAGTAGACTGTAGAAAGACCAGGTACGTCCCATGTTATGTGCATATTAATTGTTGATTCATTCGACCTTTTAGTTAACCTTGTGTGTTCCTGATTATAAAAACAAACTCTGAGGCAAACTGGAAATACTTTATGTCATATGCAGCTCTAAAAACAGCTGGATTCTAAGTGGAGCAATAATAATGATAATAAAGCATGCAACCGGATATTACTAATAAAAACAGGAACTTCTGCAAAGGATAATGCAGCTGTGGAAGCTGAAGTAATTGAAAAAACAGTTTCGAATTTGGTATGATCCTGATTCTACAGTGATCCTGTGGCCCATATATATTCAATGCATTCATGATTTATTTAAGCATGGCTAGATGGGGAAATTTGTAGTGATATGAGTCATGTTTAAAGGGCTCTTATATTTAGTGCGATCTACTTTATCTTGCTCTTAGCAGTCCTTCCTTTCACACATGAGACATTTCTTTTCCTGTGAGAAGGGTCCAGACAGAACTTCAGATCATTTCAGTTTCTCCCTGTTTCAATTATCAATGCTGCTCTCCACCCCCAGCCCTTCCCTTGTCTTTTGTTGTGGTTGTCTTCCCTTGAGTCATAGCAATTTAATTTTTAAGTTTTATTTTTACTTTGTTCAATTTAGTACCTAGCCCAGCAACAATTGTTGGCCCTGTCAGTCAACAATTTTGCAGCAAAGCAAAAATATCAGCAAGTATCCTGTTGCCTAAATGCCGAGCAGAAGAGAAATTTCACAACCCTTGCCCAACTGTGGGGAAAGCTCTCTACATTTCTGCTCCGCATGTGGTCAACAGGATACTCGTGCTTATGCTAAAGAGAGGAGTCAGCTCGCGAGATGGTCATAAATTGTTTCATGCCAAATTATCAAAAGTCATTGATGTAACATCATAGGTGTGGCACTCACTGGCTGGTGTGCGCTGCTCAGCTCCTCGTTTGCCACTTGACTATCCAGTCCCCATCCGGAGCGCCTGATGCTCCTCCCCTGCCTCTTCTGCCAGCTGCCAAATCAGGTGAGGAGGTGAGGCAGAGATTCCTACAGGGCAGATTTTGAAGGGGCAGCTGTCAGAGGGGGCAGAGTAAGGAACACAGTGGCTGGGACTGGGCAGTTGCTCTGGCATGGTGGAGCTGAGCAGCATGCCCAGGCTAGGGAGTGGGGGAGCCATCTGGGAGGTGGGGGAAGGGTATGCGCCGCACCTGTGGTGCCATGCTGATGACCTTTGACGACACAGCCCAAAGTGATTCAAGACAAACAGGAGTGCTTCCCAGATTTACCTGACTTTCTAGCTTGCTGTCCCATATCGTTGTGAGCTACTAAAGCTTGCTACTATACTGTCAGTGTTTGTGTTTCCCATGTTGCGTCTCCTGGTCCCCCCTGTCAAGGTTTGAAACTGCATAATATTAAAACATTTAAGCAGGGTGTAGAGGAAGCAACCCTGAAAATGAAAGTATATTTAATGTATGGCTAGGAAATAGTTGACTGTATAGGCATTCAAAAGAGTTGGCTAGATCTCAAGCTGAGCAAGGCCACTCTACCACAACATTTTGAGAGCTAGAGGATGTTTTTGTTAACATTTAGACAGAGGCTACATGTGTAAGTCTGGTCCCCGCTGCCAGCACAGCTCCAGTTGGTAGGTTTGGGCTGTGCATCCAGGGACACTAAGCACACAGCTACCCTTTTTGCACTATGTTGTGACTGGCATGGTTTATTCAACTGGTCTGGATTGTCCACACTTAGGTCATAATGCCCTTTTACTGTGGTGTAAGCAGGGGCGGCGCTAGGGTTTTTCACGCTCTAGGCGAGGGGCGGGGGGAGGGCGGGGCAGTGACGGGGGGGTCAGGTGGCGGCGGAGGGGGGGTCAGGTGGTGGGCGGGGTCAGGAGGCAGCGGGCGGGGGTCAGGCGGCGGCAGTGGTGGCGGCGGGGGGGTCAGGCAGAAGCGGGCGGGGGTCGGGCGGCAGCGAGGGTGGCAGCAGGGGGCCGGTGGCGGTGGCAGGGGGCGTGGGCGGCTGGGGGGTGGGCGGCGGCGGGGGCAGCAGGGGGGGGCAGGGGCGGCTGCGGGGGGGCAGGTGGCGGCAGGGTGGTGGGGGCGGCTGGGGGGGTGGGCGGCGGCAACAGGCGGGGGGCGGCGGGAGGTGGGGGGCAGCAGGCTGGGCAGCACCCCCTGTCCATTTTGGCACCCTAGGCAACTGCCTAGTTCGCCTTAATAGACGCACCGGCCCTGGGCATAAGACATTCATTTCTAGGGATTGTTTTAACTGCTACTTAAATCAGTTGAACTGCTCTGCCAAAGAGTACTTTCTTTGCAGAATTGTATTAACTTTGTTGCACCTGAGAGCCCATCTTGCCAGGTACCAGAGCAAATTCAGTAGTCTTCCATTTTGTTTCACCAACTGGGAATGAACTGATGTTGAAACAGAGGTGAGCAGAAACCTTTCCAGTTTCCAGTGTAATCAGAGACTAACTGGAAGGAAACAAGCAGTCTTCACAGGGCTGGAGTGTGGTTTACCTGGATGGTGTTGCTCTTACAGCAGTCTTCTGTACGCACAATCACAAATCAAGCCCAGTGTGTCCGACTCCTAAGAGTCAAGTGTTGTAACCTGACCTGTGTTGGACCTCCTTCACTGTCTTTGCAAACCACAGCGGTTGGGAAAATAATAAAAATGAAAAGGCAGTGGTAGCTTTCTAGTAGAATAAAAGGCTTTTGCTAATGCAAGGAAGGGCATCTGATCTTCTCCAATGCCTTGACTGATGACATGGTACAAGTAATGCTACCTGTGTAACATGCTATTTAAGGAGACAATTCATGTATAACAACATTGCCTTTCCCTTCAAAAGTAATGGCTGGCAGTTATCCTTCACCCATTTGGTATAACAACTAGCATTCAATCTTGCCTTTTTCTTTTTCTTGGGGTTGGTGGGTTTAAGAATACAGTGGTACCTGGGTTTATGAGCATAATCCATTCTGGAAGCATGCTCGTAAACCAAAGCACTCATATATCAAAGCAAATTTCCCCATAGAAAATAACGGAAAGTTTGATGATTCGTTCTGGGCCCCAGTTTCTACCATGTTTCCCCAAAAATAAGACACTGTCTTATATTTATTTTTTCTCAAGAAGACGCACTACGGCTTATTTTCAGGGGATGTCTTACTTTTATTAAGTATAATATGCTTGAATGTCAGCCCTGCACACAACCATAGCCACGCCCATCACTAGGTCTTATTATCAGGTTAGGGCTTATATTTAACAAATGCATAGAAATCTTGCTAGGGGTTATTTTTGGGGGAGGTCTTATTTTCGGGGAAACAGGGTATTATATCCTATGGAGAAATAAGAGGCCAGTGGCCTGACCTGGTGCCAAAGGGCCAGCCAGCGGGTAAAGAGGCCGGCTGGTGGCAATGTAGTTGGCCACCCTTTGTCACTGTGATCCGCCTGCTGCTCATCACCAGGAATTAAGCCGGGGGCCCAGCAGTAAAGGAGCCGGTAGGCAGAAGCGAAGTCAGTTGGCAGGAGAAGGGCCAGCCAACGACAAAGGAGCCGGCTGGCGGGAGTGAAGCTGCTGCCCCTCCCCCTTGCCACAGCCGGCCACTCACCACTACCACAAGGAGTGAAGCCGGGCAGCTGGTGGTGAAGGTACTAGCGGACTGAAATGAAACCGGCCAGCAGGAGTGAAGCCACTTGCATGCCACTCACCATCACTACCTGCCCATGGTAGTGGCAGTAGCCAGGGGTAGGCAGACTGCACAGGCCGAGACTGGGCTCAGGGAGTGCAGCGGATGCTGAGGCCGGGTCCAGAGAGTGCTGCGTAGGTTGTGGCCAGGCAGTGCCAGCCTGCAACAAAGGCCAGAGGCCAAGAGTGGATCCTCGGTGGCAGTGAGGCTCAGTCGTTATCCAGACTAGGCGCCATTCTCAAGCGATCAGGGAGGCTAAAACATCTTATTACTCCCTGAGAATTGGTGAGGCCTCGAACCGCCAGGCGGAACTCTTCCGGGTGGTCCGAGACCTCACCAATCCTAGTCTGCCGAGGCCTCCTCCTACTGAATTCAGTAGTGAGAACTTCGCAGTTTTCTTTAGATCCAAAATAGAAGCCATCTGGACCGGCTTCGAAACCGGTTGCGCTAGCCCTCCCTCACCACCCCCTGTCGCTGCACCCCCTCGCTCTCCTCGATTGGTCGAGTTTGGGCCTGTTTCTCCTTTGGAGGCCTCCAGGGAAATTGCCCATTGCCGGCCCGCGTCCACCCCCTTTGATCCTTGCCCTGCTTGGCTCATAAAAGCTGCCGGAGGGAGTATGCCTGAATGGGCTTCCATCATTGCCACCGCCTCCTTCAGCGAGGGGTTTTTTTCCCTCCCGTCTGAAGGAGACGGTAATAAAGCCCATCCTCAAAAAACCAGGCCTGGCATCGGACCAATTGGCAAGTTATCGTCTGATTGCCAATGTCCCCTTCATGGGCAAGGTCATCGAGAGGGTGGCCGCGATCCAGATACAATCGTTTTTGGAGGATCAGCATTGCCTTGACCCATGCCAGTCCGGATTCAGGCCTGGTCAGGGGACCGAGACAGCTCTGGTCGCACTGCAAGATGACCTAATCCGAGCGGCCGATAGGGGTTGCTCTACCCTGTTGGTTCTCCTCGATTTGTCAACGGCCTTCGATACCGTCGACCACGGTATCTTACTGGATCAGCTCTCTGAGGTAGGTATCGGAGGCACTGTTCACAGTTGGCTCCGGTCCTTCTTGGAGTGTCGACCCCAGTATGTGCAACATGGTGGAGAGTTGTCAGCCCCGTGGACACTCCCTTGTGGGGTTCCGCAGGGCTAGTCTCTCTCCCCCATGTTGTTCAACATCTATGTAAGACCGCTGGCTGGGGTCATTCGGAGATTTGGAGTCTGCTGTCATCAGTACGCTGATGACACGCAGCTCTATCTCTCCTTTTCCACCTCTGCAGTGGAAGCTGTCCGGACTCTCGACCAGTGTCTGGTGGCGGTCATGGCATGGACCAGGCCTAACAGGCTTAAACTCAACCCCAAGAAGACCGAGGTCATGTTCTTCAGGAGTTCCCCGTCTGGTTATGGAGGCCCTCTCCCCTGTTTGAAGGGTGTTTCCCTCCAACTGGCGGATAGGGTTAGGAATCTGGGTGTGGTTCTGGATCCGGCGCTATCCTTGGATGCCCAGGTGGCTGCCGTGACCCGAACCGTTTTTTACCATCTGCGTCAAATAGCCCAGATCCACCCATACCTAGACGGTGACTTCCTGAGAACAATAGTGCAAGCGCTGGTGATCTCGAGGTTGGACTACTGCAACGCTCTTTACTCGTAAACCGGGATACCACTCTGCTTTCTTGAGGCATTCTGAACAGATCTTCCCCCCTGAATGTTTTGCCATGTTCTTGCTTCCTCAAGACAGATTTTTTAAAAAATGAAAAGCAATTAGTAATATAACAGTTTACCTTTTTCAGTGTTAAGAGCAACATGTGCATGTGTGTCTTTGTGCAATGAATTGCTTTAAAGAGCTTCGCTCTTACTAAAAGGTTTGTCACCCCTCAGGACCAGCCCTGCTTTGCACCGACAGAGTTCCAGAGTCCCCAGTACATGCACCCAAGCCTGGTAAGCCTCTTCATAGTCATCTGGAAGGTTGCATTTCTCCTGATTGAAGCAAACCTGAGGAAAGCACCCTCCCCGAATCCCTTTCCTATACTGGATCCTGGTGGTACGACCAGTCCTAGATGGCCTTGGGTAACACGAGCAGCAAGCGACAGCAGTATTAGCACCAACTCTGCAATCAGGGTGGGTTAGCTTCAAGCTGCCATCTTGGTTTTTCACAGGGGTTGCATATAGGGTTTCACAACCTGGCGTACAACAGATAATGCCTGCACAGACACCATAACACACAAAGCAGTTCTGCTCCAAAAATTATGCCCTTTGCACAGCAGTCACACTATGTCAGTGGCATTGTGACCTTGCCAGGAGGTGAACTGGGGGTTCCAAGTTGTCTACCATGGGAAGTCCAGGGCAATTAGACCAAAAGGTATCATTCCTGGGCTCATTCCGAGCTTGAGATGCAACTCTTGAGCCTAAGGAAGGTCAATCCTGCCATCATCAGCACCAGGATCCTGGGTAGAAAGTGATGCAGCCCTTCTTGCAAGGGACCTGTGGAAGCCCATGGGTGAACCTAAGAACCTAAGAAGAGCCATGCTGGATCAGGCCAAAGGCCCATCTAGTCCAGCTTCCTGTATCTCACAGCAGCCCCACCAGATGCCTCTGGAAGCCCACGAGACTAGATGTCTGTCTCCTGATACCACTCCCCTGCACCTGGCCCTTGAAGTACCCTGGTTTTAAGCCTGGAGATTACACATCTCCCTCATGGTTTGTAACCTGTGATGGACTTTTCCTCCAGGAATCTGTCCAATCCCCTTTTGAACACATCCAGGTCAGAGGTCATCACCACATCCTATGGCAGGGAGGTCCACAGACTAACAACGCATTGGGTGAAAAAATGTTTTCTTTTGTCTGTTCTTACTCTCCCAGCCCACAATTTGAGTGTATGTCCCCTAGTTCTGGTATTTTGTGAGAGGGAGAAGAGCTTCCCTCTATCCACCACTTTTGCCTGGTTATCTTCCAGTCTGCTTCTTGGCACAGCAGTTTTTTTTACCCTTACTTATTCTGCATCTTTTTAGGATTACAGTGCAGGTATGATTCCAAGCCTTGCAGCTGATGCTTTGTGAATCTCAGATATCACAAATTGCCTTGATGGAGGAAGCTTACTTTGATCTGAAGAGAAAGTAATTAAACAAATAAGAAAGAAATATACAAGACCACAGTAATGAAACCAAGCAGGGCCTTAATGTCCTCGTCTTTCTCAGGGCGAATTGCAAGTTTCATGATCATCCAGCTCCATCACTCCCATGTCTCTAATAAACATTGATTAAAAATAAACTCTAGGGAAAATGGTGTTACTGCGTGAGGCGAGAACCGTTGAACATCATGACAAACTGAGCAGGGAATGGGAAGTGAATTAAAATGCTGTGTTCTTAGTGGACCCCAGAGTTTCTTCTGTTGTTCCCTGGAGGTCGCTGAGAATGTGGTTTGTGTAAACTCCATGTTGAGCTGCCTTAAAGTGCTGTGCGGTGGTCGCATGAAGAGGAACGCAGACAATGTCTTTGGGGGGAAATGGTGTAAAAAACAGAGAGTGAAAGAAAAATGTGTGCTGTTTTAAAAACAAGAAGGGTGGGTCTACTACATGTTGAAAGTCAGGACAGCAATTACCAGAGAAGCACTGCCTTTCCCAAGGAAACGGGTTTGTTTTTATCATTCAGCTCCATCTCTGAATCAAGGCTTCATTTGGCAGTGGCGAATGCACACCTGTGAGCATTTTCTGCCTTTCTTTTCCCTAGGGATGAAGCTTGGCCTGGCTCGTGGTCTGCTGCAGCTGCAACAACTTTGGCAGGGCCCTCTGAGAACTTGCTTTGACTCTCCAATTAAAGAGGCCAGCCGTTTTAGGCAGAAACATGCCAGCTAAACGGCGAGATGTCAACAAAGCATGAAGCAGGCCTGGGGCTGGGGAAGATCTAAAGCGGGGTGGGTGGGTGGGGGAAACCTTTCCCAAATGTATATCTCCTGGAGCACCCCTCCCGCCCGAGTTCCGTCAGATATTGTTGTCGTGTAGCTCCCTCTTACCAGCTGGGCTGTTGGCAGTTGATGCAGCTTGTAGGGGAGAACATTTGGATGGGCCCAAGTTGGAGAAAGATAGAAAGATCTCTAAGGCTGATATTTCACGTCCATCTCATTGCTGTTCGCGGTCCTGCTTGGGACCGGTATGAAGTAATCTAACCGCACGTCCATTGCAGGATGAGAGGAGTTGGTCCCAACCATGCCCCGTGAACTGCAATTTAAGCGGGATGAGAGATTCCCCTCCCTGGCCTCGGGAATCTGCTCGTCACGCTTCTCATTCCGAGACGAGTGGCCGTGAGGTAAGGCTCATCACGCAACGTGCCATTCACCAGTACATTCCCTATGGAGTCAGCAATGCAGTGCAAACAGATTAAAAGACAAATGCCTCAAACTTAGCTCCGTAACGCATTGAAGGCAAGTCTTCGGAGAATTGAAACATTGAAAAACAGAAGGTCGGGGCCGGAAAAAAAGGAGAACAAAGGCATGGAATTTTACATCTCATCACGGAACGAGGACGTGTGGTAACAGTCATGCCGGTATCATCATCACACCCCTGCGTACACGGGAACAGGGACAGAACCAGAAGAAGACCACGTGTCCGCGACTGACATCAACACGCAATGAACTTCCTCCCCGGACGAGAATGGACGTAAAGTAATCGACTTAGACTGAGATAATGCAGCCAATGTGTGCAGGCGGAGTGTTGACATGCAGGATACTGGCACTTCCATTCAGCTGGTCACTGTTTTTGAATGGGATTAAGCTTCAGTGGGAATGAGTTCAGGAGGCATTAAGCTTGCTCCTCCTCCAAAGGGTGACATGCCTCCCCTTTGGAGACACAGCAGACCTCAGAATGTGATATAGTCAAGGGAATCCTGCGTCTCCATACTTCTTAGCAGCCCCAAGTTGCCATTGTTATTGTCCCAGTACTGTGCAGCCTTTTCATTGCAGAGCACATTCGTAATACATTGTGATTGCTGAGAGTTTTAGTATGTAGTATGTACTATTAAGGTCAACTGAGGTCAGGCCTACTAGAATAGCGCAGGCACGCTCACTTAGGGTGGCCACACCCATGGAGGCGCGGAAATCTCTTACGCGTAACTGTGCCTTCTCTGTGGTGGGTCCCACTTTGTGGAACCATCTCCCTGGTGAGTTGCGTCTTGCACAGTCGCTGCCCGCCTTTAAAAAGGCTCTGAAAACCTTCCTTTTTAAAGAGGCATTTGGTGACCTCATTACTTAATTATTATTTTTTCCTTCTTATCCTCTTTGCCTCCCGTGTCGCCTCTTGTAGAGGTTCCCTCTTCCTATTTTATTAGTTTTTTCTTGTTCTCTTTTGCTGTTATATATTGTTTGTATTCTAATTGTAAACTGCCCAGAGTTCCATCTGGAAGATGGGCGGTCTATAAATACAACAAATAAATAAATAAATATAATAATAAGTTTGAAAGTGCAAAAATAATATAATTTGGACAAAAGGCTACTGTTACTGGGGGAAGGAAAAACAGAATGACATACAGTATCTTACTTGTTCATAATATCTGGAACATATAAAAAATGAGGTCAAATTCAAATGAAGGAGGAGTGAAGAAGCATTGGTTGGAATCCTGTTGGTTAGATACACTGGCATAAGTGCAGTGGCATAAATTGCAGCAATGAATTGCTGCTAGTTAGCAGGACTACAACTCCCAGAAATCCTGGTTAGCACAACAGGTGGCAAAGGCTACTGGGAGTTTAGTCCAAGAACATCTGGCGCCCCAAAGTTTGGAACTACTGGTCTACACTATGGTATTCCCTTTGACTATGTAGATGTGAAAGCTGGATGGTAAAGAAAGCCGACAGAGAAAAGATTGATTCATTTGAAATGGAATATTGGAAGAGCACTCTGTGGATTGCCTGAAAGACTAAGAAGTGGTTTCAGGCACAAGTAAACTGGGCTTGTCAAACAACTGTCTCTCAAACTGTATTTGCTATAGAGGGTGCTCGTTGCAGGTACTTGATTGCATAGTAGAAGAAATGATGCAAGGATGCACGGGAGACAACATTGAAAGAATTCATTGTTGACCATGCCACTTTGGAAGCTCTGACTGACCAAAATGCCTGGCCAAAGGCTATCAACAAGGGATTTAAAATGGTTTGAGATAAAAGGAATCAAGGATAGACAAAGGAAGGGAGAAGTGAGAACTCAAGGATGTATCTTTTGGATGGTCCAACAAGTACAGGATCACCTCAACTCCCCATGTTGTTTTCTGTTATGTTTTATTGTGTAGAATAGGTTTGTCTACAGGTGTTCGTATGTATATTTAATTGATTTGTAAAAATGGAGTCCACTATATAATGCTGAGTCATTGTAACACAGGTGTATAAGTTTTCTAATTACTGCCAGGTATACAGAATAAGATGCAATGGGCAAGGTTGATGCAATAGCACAATGTAACCAGTTTTGTGATTGGCTGTCATGAAGAAATCAGTAGTCTTTGGACCTTTGGTAAGAAGGTACCCATGCTGCCATGCTCTTTGTAATATGTTATCCTGATATGCTGTTGCTGTTATTTTGTGATATGAGGCTGAAACTCTGTTATATCTTGTATATATGTAATATAACTACTTTTAAGAATCTCTGGCTGCTTCACGTGGATTTTGTCTCCAGAAATACTAGCTTCCGCTGGCGGGCTAAATTGCCAAACTCTGTCTGTTTCTGTATCATCTGAGACTACATTGGGCAGCACTTGCATGTCTGCCAACATGCTGGTGCTCAACTCTAACTGCTCATGTCTTCTTCTCCCCCCCCCCAACCCCCAAATGATGAATCTGATGAAGATGGTATTTGAAAACAATTGAGGAACGATCATTATGCTTGAACTTTCACTAGACACTCTAATGGCTCAGTGGAAGGTGTTGCATTTTGCACATATCACGAGAAGACAAGATTCACGTAAAAAGACAACAATATTAAAAAGAACAGAAGACAGTAGCTAAAGAGGAAGACAAGAGACAGGTGGACTTGAAATGGCTTTGGTGTGCTCAGGACTTTGGTCTGCCAGCTCTGGGCAGGGCCTTTTGAAATCCATTAATCCAATGACAGGACCTTTTGATATCAATTAACTCATAGGACTGCCATAATCTTTACGTGGCCTGATGGTATGTAACAGCACCAGAGCCCTCTAGGTCCCTCAACCAAGTGGGACTGCAGGAAACCCAGCTTGGATCAGGGTTACAATGATGGGAGAAGACGATTCTTCCCACGCCTGTCATGCCAGTTCTCCAAACCAGTCCCCATTAATTAACCAAACCATATAGACCATGTACACAGGTATCAGCTACAATTATATGTTGTAGCTCTTTTCCCTTCAAGGAGCTCATATTCTGTTTTACCCTTAAAGCATTCTTGTAGAGTGCGTTAGGCCAAGAAACCGGGCCATGCCTACAGAGGGGCAGTGAACTCAGCTGACTCTGAACCACCGGTGTTTTAGCTACTTTGAATTAAACACCACTGGATGGGCTGGGCTAGAATTAAACACATTTAGGACTGCAGTCTCAAGACAGTGAGGCATCTATCACCCGGCTCCACTTTGCACGGCAGAAAATCGCAACCAAGTGTCAAACCATCAAAATGCGATACGCAGAGCAAATAATCACTGAAGGGTGGGTGTGCCTGGGAGCTGAAGTGTAAAATATGGGTCGCAGTTGCTGCTGTGGGGAGACAGGCCAGTGGCAGTCCTCAGCGTTTCCTTATAATGCTTAGCTCCTTGGACTGTTACCGCTGCTGTGCTTCCAAATATCATATCCCCCCCTCTCTGTGTGTGTGTGTGTTTGTGTGTCTGTCTGTCTCTCTGTGTGTACGCTGTACAGACAGAAGCCCTATTGGACAAACTTGCACCCTTCATCAGCCTGCATTATTATTATTTTTTGGCTCATCATGGATCCTGCATATACAGAGCCTATTCACATCGAGATTGTAAGTGTATAGATTGTACACGGGTTTAGACAGAGCTTGGAAAGGTATGCCTAAAACTTGCAGAATTCTCAACCAGTACTGTGGGTAATCATGTTGCACCAGGAGGGATTCTGGGAGATGTAGTCCAAAGAGGCAACCTTTCCATGTTAACAGTCCAGAACCATGCATAAAGGAGAATAGGTTAAATGGTCACAATCCCACCCCAGCCTTGACGAAGGCCATGTGCTAAGTACGCATGCATACACTGCATGAGCATGGTTTCTATAGACCCTTAGTTTCTCACCATCCCATCCCAACCCATCTTAGCCGCATTTTTAACAGTTCCATAATTGAAAGTCTGTTAGTAAAAACAACCATGATATCTGATGGGGAATACTGTGCAGTCATATGAAAAGGTCATTTTAATCCGTTCTCTGTACTGCATTGCCACCTTGGGAAAAGCAGTTCAGCCTCTTTACTCTTTGTCGCTGAATGATTTGTACTGATCTTTCTAACCCCAGGAGAAGCTATTCAAGTAGCTTGCCTACTTCAAAGTTATCCATATGGTTGGGCACCACCAAGAGGTGGGTGAAAGTCTAAAACGTTGTTGGCTTAGCACAGGTAGCACAATATCTCAGCTGAAGGTACGGTCAGCTCTCCAAAGAACTGGCTTTCAATTACGTATGTCAATAAAATTTGGATGGCCTCTTGAACATGCAATCTCTCTGCCTCATTTCCAGAATCTTACAAAGCCCAGAAAAAAATAAAGAGAAGGCTCTGTGGTCCTCAAGATTACATAAATGTAAGAGCTGATGATAGCTTTTATTGGACAACAAAAATTAAATAAATTGCATGCTTTTGTGGGTAAAATTCCACTTCTTCAGGCCTAGCACAGCTCCTGCCGTGGGCAGTGCAAAAAACTGTAGACAAAAGTTCTGAAATTGGTGGTACGTGTCTGTGAGAAGAGACGTGGGCCCTCTTGTAGGTGATTGATCACCCTCTCATCAATCCAAGCTGATTGATCAGCTTTGTAGGTTGGAATTTTCTCGGCGCTGTTTCTCCCTCCCTTTCCAAGCCAAAAAGAAACTCTGTATTTCAAGCAGGCTGTGTGAGTGTGTGTGTGTGTTTGGGGGGCGAGGGCGGGGGCAGTCACGAAGCATCTGACAGTCTTTGGGTTTTAAGAGCAGGAGTGTAAAAATCCCAATTTCTATGAGCTATGTTGTGCTCAATTCAGTTTTAAACCCTTATCATTATACAAAGGATTCTGCCTTCATCACAGAATCATAGAAAGAATGAAGTTGGAAGGGGTGTGGTAAGGCCACCAAGTCCAAGCCCCCTGCTCTTTGTAAGAATCCAAGTCAAAGGATATCTGCCAGGTGGTTGTAGCACATTTTTTGAATGCCTCCAGTGTTGGCACACTCGCCACACCTCTTGGAGGGCATGGGTTCCATTGGCAGCTTAGTGAGGTGGGCATCGGGCTATGACTGTACATCGATTAGGAGTTTGAGCCCCCCCCCCATTCTTCTCAGGGGTAAAACCAGCCCGTGTCGCCCTGGGTAGGTGGCACAGTCCCTGGACACCCTCAGGAAAAGGGAATGGCAGACCACTGCAGCAGAGTAAGAACATAAGAACATAAGAACATAAGAAGAGCCATGCTGGATCAGGCCAACAGCCCATCTAGTCCAGCTTCCTGTATTTCACAGTGGCCCCACCAGATGCGTCTGGGAGCGCATAAGACTAGATATCTGTCTCCTGATACTACTCCCCTGCATCTGGTCCTTGAGGTACCCCGGTTTTAAGCTTGGAGTTGATACATCTCCCTCATGGTTTGTAACCTGTGATGGACTTTTCCTCCAGGAATCTGCTTGGAAAATCCCAGAAGAGCCACCATAAATTGAAACTGATTTGACAACAGATATAATTATTCACTGCCTAGATGCCCTAAACATATCCAATCTCGCCTGATTTTGGAAGCTAAGCATGGTCGGCCCTGGTTAGTACTTGGATGGGAGACCACCAACGAATACCAGGTGTTGTAGGCGCCTGGAGTAGGAACTGGCAAGCCACTGCAGTATTCCTGCCAAGAAAACTCCATGGATATGGAGTCACAAAGAGTTGGTCACGACTGTAACACAACACACACACACATAATAATTATTTGTCATGATAATAGTGAAACTGTGGAGCTCTCCCTGGTGGGGAAGCTATCTTTGAGGAAAGACAGCCCCTGAAAAGGCAATCTATAAGAAGAAAGATGGACAGTAACGGCACTCTACAAGACATTTAAAAATGCAGTGGTGGTAGATCAAGAACATTTTCTGATCCATTTTGCAGTTTCAAAGAAAGGATCTTTTCAAGACCAATTGAAATGACTTAAAATATAAACGGGCAAGCTCTCTCTCTCTCTCTCTCTCTCTCTCTCTAAGGGCGTTTATACACGACCCCTAAGCTCCGCCGCAAATGGCTGCAAGCTCCGGACGATAAAAATGTTTACCCACCAGCTCCGGAGTTTGCAGACAATTAAGTGCGACCCCGCCCACTTAGCGTGACCAAACAGCAGTTTTCTTGTACCTGCTTTTTTATGGTGAAAAATATTTGATCCGGAGACTGCCTGAGGTCTCCTCGCTTCTTTCTGTTATTTTTCTTTTGCCTCCGCCCCTTAAAGAGGAACCAGGAAGTAAACGGAGATCGGAGCAACTTCCGCCAACACCGGGAGGTAAGCCTTTTATTCTTTTGTCTCTGTCTAAGGCTTTTTTTTCCTCCCCCCCCTCCCGCAGACAGAACAAAGAAGTGCCGAGCGGGTGGGGAGGGAAGAACAGCAACGAACCCTCAAGATCTCTGGTCCGAATTTAAGGGACCAGCGGATCTTAGGGGTCGCGTAAAAAGGCCCTAAGGAAAAATCACCCACAGGAACAAAGCTGCCTTGAGTGATTCTGAGATGATGTTTAAGCGACCATCATGTAATAGGCGCTGAAACTGTCACATGGAGAACATCCTGTAATACTATATAAGGATTCTGAAGGATGTGTTTGGAATTAGATTAACTAGGACTAAGCAAGTAGTTTGGGTTTAAATGGTTGTACCTGCTGTTATCCTCAACACAGAGAGTTCGTGGCCTGGCCTTGATTCCCCTTATAATTATGTCCAAGATTATTTCAGGTAAGCTGTTCATCAAATGTATATATAAAGTACTGTATAGCTAGCATGTTTACATTTGGTTCAGGGACACTTTCGAAAGTATTGAAAGGTTCATTCAAAAACTAGGATGACCACATATTGTATTTTAGAGAATCTTCTATTTGAGAATGTTCGAAGGCCTATCCAATCCAGGCCCAGCTTAAAGAGAATGAAAGATCAGAAAGATGAGTAGATAAGAACAGTTATCCATTGGGATTAGAGATGGGCACGACCAGGGAAAATGACGTTTTCGAGTTGTCGTGTGTCGGAGCCGGCCCATTTCGGCTCGTTTCCGTTTTTCGTGAAATTTTCTAAAAATTTGTCTTTTCGTTTGTCGGTTTTTCGTCTGTCGTTAGTACTGGTTTGGGGGGGGAGCGGGCTCCTGGAGGCACCTCTCTGGGGTGGGTGCCTCCTCTGGCCCGCTATGAAGGGAAAGCGGGCTCCTGGAGGCACCTCTCTGGGGTGGGTGCCTCCTCTGGCCCGCTACAAAATAGCATGCATAGCCAATTGGATATGCATACCAAGTTCAGACTCGAGGCACCTCTTTTTTGGGTGCCTCTCTGTTGACCACAGGCCCACTGCTAACTGCAGTGTCACAGTGCGCACACTGGGGGAAGGCTCCTCCTCAGTCTCGGCGCTCTGTGGTTCACCAAGAAGGGAACTGTACTTGCGTGTGTGCAATGCGAGTACAGATTTGGCTTAGGGTTAGGGGGGTTAGCGCAAGGGCTAGGCTTAGGGTTGTTACAGGTAAGGTTAGGGTGAGTTCGTGGGGTGCACCTCTGGGTGCCTCTCTGACCCACTAAGAAGGACAGTGTACTGGCGTATGGGTTAGGGTTAGGGTTCAAGTTCGGGTTCGGGCTACGTTTAGTGGGCTTTTTATGCCCGACAGGCACATCCCAGAAGTTTCGGTCAAAACCTGGTCAAGTAGCCATGCAATTGGTGGAATGGCTCCAAAAATTTGCATGGTCCACTCCCATGGCCAGCCCATCATTGTGCAGGTGTAAAAAAATAAAAATAAAATAAAATAAAATAAAATCAATGGAGACGTTTTGTTGCAAGAAAAACCCACTGCTGCTACTGTAAAAATTCAGGCAGTTTTAAAATAGCTGTTTTCGCATGTTTCTGTGGTGCTCTGGTGTGTTTTTGGACCACCACAATTTCAAAATAAATAAATATTGCTTGCGGTCGCCCCATTTTGGATCCCCCACCCGCACCGCATGGCATGGCGAGTTGGCGAGACGACGAGGAATGGATGCGCAGCCCAGGAGAGGAGAGGGGGGAGGCCGGGGACCCCCCCCCCACAGAAACCACCCTTCTGGTAGGTGCCCTCACTCAGGCAGGCATATTTTCGTCTGCATTTTTGGCCGGGAATCGGGTTTTTTTTAATTTTAAAAACTTTTTTTCTGTGCCGCGCCGCTTGGCGAGTTGGCGAGACGACGAGGATGCGCAGCCCAGGAGAGGAGGGGGGGAGGCCGGGGACCCCCCCCAGAAACCATCCCTCTGGTAGGTGCCCTCACTCAGGCAGGCATATTTTTGCCTGCTTTTTTGGCCGGGAATCGGGGTTTTTTTTTTAACTTTTTTTCTGTGCCGCGCCATTTGGCGAGTTGGCAAGACGACGAGGAATGGATGCGCATGCGCAGGCACTCGCAGCCCAGCAGAGGAGGGGGGGAGGCCGGGGACCCCCCCCCAGAAACCACCCCTCTGGTAGGTGCCCTCAGGCAGGCATATTTTCGCCTGCTTTTTTGGCCGGGAATCGGGTTTTTTTTTTAATTTTAAAAACTTTTTTCCAGTGCCACTTGGCATCGCGCGATCGCTGCGATGCCGCCAGGAACGACCACGACAAATCAGACCCAATTTTTCTTTAGTCGGTTCGAGTTCGAGTTCTGGCGGAGTAATTGTCGTTCTTCGTTTCGTTACGTAACGGAAACGAGGAACGGAAACGGAAACGAGGATTTCGCCGAGTCGTGCCCATGTCTAATTGGGATTTTACCATCCAGAAAATAAATTAAAGAGCCACTCAAGTCACCTGGCCACACTTTTCTTTAAAATGGTAGGAATACTATTGTAAACTGCCCAGAATTCCTTTTGGAAGGCTGGCAGTATATAAAGGTATAAATAAATAAATAAATATTATCCTTATGTCTAAGAGCCACCATACTGTAGTGGGTAGAATATATTGTACTAGGAGAGAACAGATAAGGCAATAAAAGTCACCCTTGCTTGACACCATTGCCTATAAGAAGCCATTGTCTTTCCAAATATCCTAACAGTAGCTTCCTATCCACCACAGGTTACATAGCAGGATAGCAAAGTTCTGAGGGGCAGTCATTTCTTTCAGAACCCATAGGTTTCCATTATTCCCATGGCTGCCATCATCCTAAGGACGTGGGATAGGAGCCTAAATTAGAAAACAAAAACCTATTTTTTATGACAAATTTATATTGACCTTTTGCTACCATTTGATATTTTGGCACATCTGAAGAAGGTCACAGACTGAAAAATGTGAGGTTTATGAACAATATCTGTTTTGTATTCCTTGTTTGGCCGGGGGTGGGGTGGGGGTGGGGGGAAGGCTAGAGCTTGAGAAGACCTCTTAAAAGGGCCTGGGCCAGATTGAGACCTGTAGAGACCTGTAGAAGCCGTAAGCCAGTGGTGGCGAACCTTCGGCACTCTAGGTGTTTTGGACCACAACTCCCACAGCCCTTTGTCATTGGCAGTACAGCCTTGGAATTCTGGGAGCTGGGGTCTAAAACATATGGAGTCCCAAAGGTTCGCCACCACTGGCTTACGGCCTCTACAGGTCTCAATCTGGCCCCAGCCCTTTTAAGAACTCTTCTCAAAATGTTTGTCATTGTCATTGTCATTGTCAATACAGATTTGGAATTCTGGGAGTTGTGGTCCAAAACATCTGGCATGCCAAAGGTTCGCCCTGCCCTAAACCCTGAAAAAATGATGGTGCCCTCTATGAACATAATGTGTGGTGGATCCCACTGCTAACTTAAATGTGTAGTGTGGGACAAAAAGAACTACATATCATATAAAAATAATACTCACAATCAAATTACCAGCTTCCAGCCAAATCTTTCACTTGCACATTTTCATTAATGTAAGACAAATTTTGTCAGACTCTGCAAACTGAAAAATCAAGTAAGAGCTTTTTTTTTAAACCTTTTAACAGTAGATTTTTTTTTAATTTGGCTTGCACATATAGGGCAGAGTCCATGGGTCTAAATGGCCAGCAGCCTTTTTTTGTTCTTGCCCCCACTCAACTTCCAAAAATACAAAAGTAACATAAAAATGAATAAATAAACACCTAGCAATGATGGGGGTGATTGATCATTTCACTCAAAAATACATTTTCTTGCTATGTGAATCTTGACACGTTTTTTACTGGCTCATACTATTCAAAAGTTGAGTCATGGCAACCGGACTTCTTTTCTTGTGCAATCAAAATGCTTCACTATTCATCCAAGTACCTTTGTCAGCCTAAAGAAAATTGATGCGAGGCTTCCAATTTATAGTTCACCTTGGTTTCATGCCCCCTGGTCTGAATATGCCAATTAGGAGGACAGTGGCCTGAACAGGTGTGTTAGGTGGATGATGGCCTGAATAGGCTTGTTAGATGTACAATGGCGTGGGGTGTGTGAAAGTACCACCTATGCCAGGGTTTGGGGAACCTATGGCACAGGTGCCAAAGGTGGCACTCGGAGCACTTTCTATGGGCACCCAATATCTCCCTTTCACAGTCACCTGTATTCAGGTTAAATGGCTGTAAAGTAGAATCCTCGTATCCACTGATTCATTATCCACTGATTCAGTTATTCATGGTTGGCAGAGGGAAAATAAATAAATAATTCAGCAGCCACAAAGCAAGCTATTGTCACAAACAGCAGCTGTAAAGCAAGCTATAGTCACAAATAGCATCTGTAAAGCAAGCTACTGTCCCAAACAGCAGCCATAAAGCAAGCTATTGTCTCAAAACAGCAGTCATAAAGCAAGCTCAAATTGAAGGCTGGGAGAGTAAGAACAGACAAAAGAAAATATTTTTTCACCCAGCGCGTTGTTAGTCTATGGAACTCCCTGCCACAGGATGTGGTGATGGCATCTGGCCTGGATGCCCTCAAAAAGGGATTGGACAGATTCCTGGAGGAAAAGTCCATCACAGGTTACAAACCATAATGGAGATGTTTAATCTCCAGGCTTAAAACCGGGGTACTTCAAGGGCCAGATGCAGGGGAGTGGTACCAGGAGACAGATATCTAGTCTCATGTGCTCCCAAACGCATCTGGTGGGGCCACTGTGAGATACAGGAAGCTGGACTAGATGGGCCTTTGGCCTGATTCAGCATGGCTCTTCTTATGTTCTTATGTTCTTAGGTTACTGTCAGGAAACAACTGTTTAGAGGTGGGTGGGCAGGCGTTCTCTCTTATCCACTGTTTTCATTATCCACGAGAAGGCCTGGAACCAATCCCCAGCGGATACTGGGGTCCTACTTTATTGTCACTTTGCGAAAAATTAGTGGGTTCTGAGTTTGGGCACTCGGTCTCTAAAAGGTTTGCCATCACTGACCTATACAGTGCTTCCCAACACACATTAGGTATGAGAAGGTTTTGAGTGCCTTCTTTTGTACTTCTTCCCCTTGTTGCTAACTTATACATGGAAGAAGTGGAGAAGAATTGTACATCTAACGAACCTATTTGGGCCATTGCCCACCTAACGAGCCCATTCGGGCCACTGTCCACCTATCAAGCCTATTTAGACCAGGAGGTTATAAAACCAAGGTGAACTATAAATTGGAATCCTTGCACCAACTTTCCTCAGACTGCAGAAGCTAATTGGACAAGCACTAAAATAAGTAGTAACATTCACCCTTGATGCCGTCCTCACCTTGGAGATGAAAGCCAAGTTACTGGAAGATCATCCACCTTCTTCTGAACACATCTTGTTCTTTTCTTCTGACAGGTTATTGGCTGACCGTAGTGGCCACATGCATGCCGACAAAGCCATCGTGCAAAACGGAAATTCCATATGGCTACCTGATCACAACTACACCTCTTGTTACTCACTCCAACATTGGAAGAAATAAAGTGCCGGTACTCCTGTTGCTTTGTGTAGTAGAGGAGGCCCACTGAATCAGTAAGGATCTGGGGAGCCAGCTCCTCTATCAGTAGCAGTCTTACACACTGAACTCAATGAAGTAATGATTGTGGTCTGAAAAAATGAATATTAAGGAAACCGAGTTGATGGTAAGGAGTAACAAGCGAGCAGCTCAATAAATTAATTTAAAGTTAAACGTGAATGTGTGGAGCATGTCAGCAATCATAAGGACCTTAAACCTTTAACACAGTCTCTCTCTCTCCCTCTCTACACACACACACACACACACACACACACACACACACACACACACACACACACAAAGAGAGAGACAGAGACAGAGAGAGACAGAGACAGAGTGTATAAAAGAAACAAGCATTTCCAATGTGCTTATGTTGCAGAATGAATTTCCTGGATGGAGAGGATGACCAAGGAAGAAGTATGTGTGTGTGTTGTGCCGCTACAGTCGTGAACGACTCTTCGTGACTCCATGTCCATGGAGTTTTCTTGGCAGGAGTACTGGAGTGGCTTGCCAGTTCCTACTCCAGGCGCCTACAGGACCTGGTATCCCCTGGTGGTCGCCCATCCAAGTACTAACCAGGGCCGACCCTGCTTAGCTTCCAAAATCAGGGGAGATTGGATGGAGGTGAATAAACGAAAACAAAGAAACACACAACATACAAAAAGTTGCTGTATTTCAGCCAGGCAATAAGAAACAAATATTACAGTTTGTTACAGGTGATCATTACAGATAAAATAAAAAGAGAGAAGAGGAAGAATGTCATGGCTGACGAAGCTGGGAGACTATTCTGGATGCAACACAGCATCATGCTTTAGAGTTGCTAAATCCACGTTAAAATAGCCATTATGTTTATGTCCAACCTTTGGAAGGAGAGGAACAAAGAGAAGAAGGAAGAAAACAAATGTGAACTGAGGGACAACATGGAGGAAGCAGGGAATGATTCTGAAATTAAATGTTAAAATCTATCCAGGTCAAACAAGAGAATAGGATGAAAATAATGCAAGAAAAATCACACCCACACAAAACTATGAAAACAGATGCAGAAATCTGCTCATCTCTCATAGCTTTGGTAGAGTGGAGTATAAATATTATCATACCGTATGTCCTCTCCCTGCTGCTACACTTACACTGAATGTGTTCTGTACATCAGCAATGAAGACTCTGTTTAGAATCATGTTACACAGCAGTGCCTCCTGGTGGTAGAAATACACTATGCATCTTTTATTCCTGCACTTGGATTTATAGGGTGCCAATTTACAGTAGTTTGTTCTAAAATAGGCCGCATACACCATGATCAAAACTGTACAATATACATTTTTGAATAAATGAGTCCCAATGGCAATAACATACAAAGCCAGATGTTAATACAAACATAAAAATAAACATGTATAACATTGCAACCACTGCAAACAGAAATGTTTTGATGTTTGTACTCCTTTACTCTATCCATTGTTCAATTTCGTCCTTCAGATCCCACCTTTTCTATGAAGCATTTGGCAGAATCCCCTACTTTTACGGCCAGCCCTGAGGGGAAAGGCGAGAGGCTTCTCTTTTTCCACATATAGAAATTGACCGGACTACCACAAGATGCTGGGATAGCATCTTCTGCCATAACTGATACTG
This sequence comes from Phrynocephalus guinanensis, assembly GCA_037367245.1. Taxonomy (NCBI): domain Eukaryota; kingdom Metazoa; phylum Chordata; class Lepidosauria; order Squamata; family Agamidae; genus Phrynocephalus; species Phrynocephalus guinanensis. The sequence goes on along the minus strand of CM074733.1, from coordinate 172,510,234 downwards.
ATAGCAGCAAACCGATTGAAACCATCAGGGCATGAAAGCTGAAGAGTAAAGAAAGGTGTCAGGGAGGGAAAGTTTCATTCAAAGTGTGGTGTGGGTAAGAGATGTGTGGATGCCCTGGGCCACCAGAAAGACAAACAAGTGGGTCCTAGATCCAAATCAAGCCTGAACTATCTCTGGAGGCAAACATGATGAAACTGAGTCCATCCTTTGGGTACATCATGAGCATGCAAGATTCTCTAGACAAGAAATAATACTGTTGGAAAGGCAGTAGGGCAGGCATGTCCAAACTTTGGCCTTCCTGATGTTTTGGACCACAACTCCCAGAATTCCAAGCCTGTAATTCCAAAGGCAAAGGACTGTGGGAGTTGTGGTCCAAAACATCTGGAGGGCCGAACTTTGGACATGCCTGCAGTAGGGAAAGAGGAACACCCAATGCCACATGGATTGACTTGCTAAAGGAAGCCACAGGCTTGAGTTTATAAGAGCTGTTGTGGACAGGGCATTTTGGAGATGGCTCATTCAAGGAGATTGCAATGAGCCAGAGGTAATGCGATGGCACATAACAGCAAAACTTTAGCTGTCATTGGGTACCGTAAATAAAGCAATATGTTATCTGCATACAGTCCTATCTTATTCTCTCATTTTTTTATTCCTCTTACATTTGTGTTTCATCTGAAGAGTTCTGCAAGGCATTCTCTAACAATCACTAAGAACGGCCCGTCTTGTCGAATTTGTCAGCTTTGTTTTATCATTCCCCAACTGCAGCATTCACTTTGGCTACACATCGTAGTGAGGAACTTGATCTCCATAGGATGTTTTTCCTTTTTACACGACCCCTAAACTCTGCCGCAAATGGCTCCCAGCTCCGGAGCTTAAAATTGTTTACCCACCAGCTCCGGAGTTTACTGAAAATTAAGTGCGACCACGCCCACCTAAGCGCGTCCTAGTGCACTTTTCATGTACCTGCTCTCCGAGGGTGAAAAATCTTGATGCGGATGTGCCGGGCTCTCCTCGCTTCTTTTTGTTGTTGTTTTTTGCCTCCCGCCCCTTTAAGAGAAGGAATCACAACGACGGGGCGGCGTCCACCGGCACCGGAGGTAAGCCTGCATTCTTTTGTCCCCTTTTTTCTCCCTCCCCTCACGCAGCCAGCAGCCAGGAAGTGCGGAGGGAGTGGGGACTCAGGAAGAGCGACAAACCCCTAAGATCTCTGATCCGAATTTAAGAGACGAGCGGATTTTAGGGGTCGTATAAAAGCGCCCTTAGGCATTCATAAAGATAAGGGCATTCCACACAGTCAAACTCTTTGGTTGCATCTGGGGCTAAGAGCTCAGTGCAGTTCCTTTTAAAAATGCAATAATGTACAATATTTAATACTTGGCATGTTGCAGGTGAGAGTTGTCTAGTTGGCAGGAATCCAATTTTATCTCTCTGTATGTACTGTAGTTTGTTATTATTTTATTTATGGGTTGAGCTGTTATTAATGTACAGTATAGATTCTCCCCCCTCTTGATTACATAAAACCATCTGATTTCATACAGCTGCTATTTCTATTTCAGACCATCTTTTTTATTCTTGTCTTCGTCACATTTCATTAAACAAGTCTTTACATTGTGTTACTAATATATCTTCCATCCCTTAGCTGAGAATCTATCTTTACCAGCTGATTTGACATTTTTAAAAGAGATTTTATGGTATCCTTTATTTCTATTTCCATTAGTACCTTGTTTAATTATTTTCTCTATGCCTCTTGTAAAGGTACAATATTCCGTTAGTCTACAAAATGCTGAATATTTGGATTGTGCTCTCTTCTGAATTTGTACAACTGTCCACAGTATTTCCTAGCCTCTTTGTTAATTTCCATCACACAGGTTACGGTCTCACCCCTTGTGGAATTAAACTGCAGCAATTTCATTCTTGTTGTTTTTCTTTTTCAAAGCTTTTGGTAAACGTTGTGAGATTTTATCTCCATATCCATAGCAAATTTTTCTTAAGTAGATGATTGAATGGAATTACTGTATGGGTTAGCTTTTGATTTTGAGAAAATTGTTTAATTTAATTTAATTTTCATTTTGCTTTGTTTTCATTCATTTCTTTACAGCTGAGCTCTCTTTTTCTTATTAGTCCTCTAATGACAGTACTTAATATGTCCCTAGCAGAAGAGAGCTAGGGTTGTGCTTGGTGTACAACTGCCCACAGTATTTCCTAGCCTCTTTGTTAATTTCCATCACACAGGTTACGGTCTCACCCCTTGTGGAATTAAACTGCAGCAGTTTCATTCTTGTTGTTTTTCTTTTTCAAAGCTTTTGGTAAAAGTTGTGAGATTTTATCTCCATATCCATAGCAATTTTTTCTTAAGTAGATGATTGAATGGAATTACTGTATGGGTTAGCTTTTGATTTTGAGAAAATTGTTTAATTTAATTTTCATTTTGCTTTGTTTTCATTCATTTCTTTACAGCTGAGCTCTCTTTTTCTTATTAGTCCTCTAATGACAGTATTTAATATGTCCCTAGCAGAAGAGAGCTAGGGTTGTGATTGGTGTTGTGTTACTTACAGTAGTACCTCAGTTTACAAGTACAGTAGTACCTCAACTTATGAATTTAATCCATTCCGAATGCATGCTCTTAAGTTGAACTACTCTTAAGTCAGTGTACCTATCTAAAAAATTGAAAAAATAAGTTAAACAATCAAAAACAAAATGAAATTTGTAAAAAGTCGAGCAGACCATATCTAAAATTTGTAAGGTGGCAGTTAAAACACCAACAGTTTTCTGCTCTTAAGTCGAATTGCTCTTATGTTGAGCTGCTCTTAAGTCGGGGTACCTCTCTAGCTTGATTTACGAGTAGTTTGATCAACAAGCAAAAATCTCTCATATTTTTGCCTTGATCAACAAGCAATTCCTTGATATACGAGCATCAGGTCCGCTGGCAGCTGGCTGCTAGGTTGGGCAGCCGGCTTCCAGCCACTGTGGTCCCAGGACTGAAGCCACAGCTCTGCTGCTCTAGGACCCCCCGCTTCCCCCCCCACTGGGTCGGGACCACCAGCTTTTCACCTGTCAAGATGTGGGCACCTGTCCCCACACCAGCCTTTCCCCTGTGGTGCTGAGCGCCCTGAAGGAGTTGGATCTGGGTGGCAAAAAGCCAGTGCCGCCAAAGTGGGGGAAAGGCTTTTGCCATTTACCTCCAGCTCCCACAGGGTGCCCAGTGGGGAAAAGGAGGCGTTGGAGCAGGCACCCCTGGCTGCTGCAGCCACAAGGACTGCCTACAAAAGCAAATTTCGCCGTAGGAAGTAATGGAAACTGGGACCCCAGAACGAATCATCTGAGTTTCCGTTATTTTCTATGGGGAAATTTGCTTTGATTTACTAGTGTTTTGGTTTACGAGCATGCTTGCGGAACGGATTACCGTATAATATATAAAAACTCTTGTGTGATTTGATTTATGATTGATTTAGAAATACAAAACAAATCAATGGGTGAATACAGATTATTTCTCATTGAATGGTATGCACACTCTCATATTGTAAGATACCTCTCTCTATATATAGTAATTAAATCAAAATCTTGCATTAATGGGTGCATTTTACTAACTGATACTGTTAGGTTCGAGAGTAAAGTTGATTGGTCACATTTTCTACGCATTGCTGATTTTAGTTACATATAAGAATTATGTTCCCATGTGTGAATTACATTCGTTTCTCTGGTTAACGTTTGCAGAAACTGATATTGATTTTTGTTCGAGTCATAAAATGTAGCTACTGTTTTTGTGACAATTCCCAGTCATCCAGGAGGGTTTATCTTGAAGTTGAGTCATGGCAACTGGACTTCTTTTCTTGAGAGATAGAAATGTTTCACCGCTCATCCAAACAGCTTTATCAGTCTGAGGAAAGTTAGTGGCCAATCCTCCATTTTATAGTTCACCTTGATTTCACACACACCCTGGTCTGAGGATGCTCATAAGTTGGACAATGGCCTGAATAGGCTTGTTAGGTGGAAAATAGTCTGGATAGGTTCGTAGGTGGACCATGATCTGAATAGGCTTGTTGGGTGGACAAAGGCCTAGGGTCCGTGAATGTCCCACCTATGCAACCTTTCCCAACACCCATTAAGTATGGATCGTTAGCTATGGCATCTCTGGTCGTGTGGAGTGTTTTTGATTTGTCTGGGGATTGATGAAAGGACAGCTTGACAAGTATCAGACAGATTCTGTCTGAGTCCCCCACCTCTGTTGAGAGAGGGGCTTTCAAAACACACACGAACAGCTTCCCTGACTCCTCTCTCAAGCCACCAATCTTCTCTGTCTAATTATGTGTACATCTTCATCTTTGAATGAGTGCCCTTTGTCCTTCAAGTGGAGGTGTACTGCTGATTCTTGTCCTGAGCTCTTAGCCCTCCTAGTTGGGCCATCCTCCTGTTTAATGGCTGTTTCATTTCTCCAGTGTAGAGGTCTGCCCCAAAAGGCAACAGGATCAATATAGTATATGAGGCCCAATTCAGTGAGGAATGTGCAATCTGTCTCAGTTGAGAGAAAGCAGAACTGGCCGTGGTTGAGATCTGGTTCTCCATAGAAAAGGACTGGGTCCAGGAGGATGCCAAGATTATGCAGGTGATCTTTCAGGGGAGGATGTGACCCCCCCCCCGTCTAGATCAGCTGAAAGGCTTCCTAGTCAATCCAGGTTCCTACCCAGTAACAAGTCTTGTCATGATTCAGTTTCAACCTGTCAGCCGTCATCCAGTCCATAACCCCAGGCAGGCAATGTTCCAGGGTCCATACAGCTAAATCTGCTGATGTTGAACTGGAGTGATCAAGTTGTGTGTCATCAGCAGACTTTTAGTTATGGTTTAGCCATAGTTTGAATGGAAAGCCTTGATAGTAAAGGATCTATTTCTCCCTCCACAGTGAAATAAATGGTGTTAATTTTTTTCTCATCTCTAGGCAAAAAGGAGTTGAGCCGTGTGACCGTCACAAAACGCAATTGCAAAAATAGGTGATGATACCTAGAAAGAGCCAGCATTCCCCAGAGACCTGGAATGAGGCACAAGAACTCTCAACATCCAAGGGCAAGATTGCTTCCACTAGGTAATACAACTCTATTTATTTATTTATTTATTGTTGTATTTATATCCCGCTTATCTTCTACATGTAGAACTCTAAGCGGCTAACAAGGGCAGCCGGTGCCAACCAACAAACAATCAAATACAGCAGAATATAATAAAACAAGATCAACATGCCACAATAGGACAGACATGACATATAAAATCCTCCTGCATCCCAGCCTGCCGGAGAAGCAAATCTTAACCAAAATCGACAGTCGAAAAATTTAATAAGATCAATCAATGACGATCAATAGCGATGGCGGGGGGGGGGAACAATTAAACTAAAGCTCGCCAAAGGCTTCCCAGAATAAATAAGTTTTCAAAGCTTTCCGAAAGGCCTGCAGGGAATCTGCAGAGCGCACTTCGCTGGGGATGGAATTCCATAAGGAAGGGGCTGCCACTGAGAAGGCCCGGTTCCGAGTGATCGTCTTCCGGGCCTCTCTTTAATTCAATCCAGTTCCAACTGGCAAAACTAGTGGACTTACAATTTTTTTTTACCCCAAACTCAGAATGAAGCACATGGTTCCTTTGTATCAACTATTTTATCCCCCCCACCCCCACCCCCGCCACCCAGGCCAAAAGGGATTTGTATGTCTCATAGTGCCAAATGGGGCTGGGTAAGGGAGGGGGTGGTATATGACCCATGTTTCTTTGTTTGAAGAACGGGGGTGTGACTTAAGAAACAGCCTTTTACAACTGCCCTTCTTGCCTCTAACAAGACTCCTGCCCTGGCTACAACATCTCCTAGCCATGGATTTTAAGAACATAATCTAACCAAGGACTTTGAAAGTAACCTCCTGGTGAAGAACATATTTCACCATGGGTATTTGCACACGACCCCTAAACTCTGCAGCAAATGGCTGCCAGCTCCGGAGCTTACAATCGTTTCCCCACCAGCTCTGGAGTTTGCAGGAAATTAAGTGTGACCATGTCCACCTAAGCGCGTCCCAGCGCACTTTTCTTGTACCTGCTCTAGGAGGGTGAAAATCCCCAGGTCCGGATTTAATCTGGTGAGTGCGGGGCTCTCCTCGCTTCTGTGTGTTTGTTTGTTTTTTGCCTCCCGCCCCTTTAAGAGAAGGGGCGGGAGGCAAAAAAAAAAACCAGAAGAGAAGAGAAGGAATCAGGACAAAGACAGGGCTCCGGGCAGCTTTGGAGGTGAGACTGCATTTTTTCCTCTTTTTTCCTCCCTCCCCTCACGCAGACAGGAACAAGGAAGTGCGGAGGGGTGGGGACGCAGAAAGAGCAACGAACCCCCAAGATCCCTGGTCCGAATTTAAGTGGCCAGCGGATCTTAGGGGTCACCCCATGTCTGAACTTCTGGGACCTGCTTTGAAGAAGGGTGATTGACTGCACTCGAAAGCTTGCAATGTTCCTTTTTTATTTTTAATAGTGATCTATCTCCATTACTGAATCTTGGTAGATCTGAATCTTTTCCCACTTTGTACTCCATCCCTGCCTTGGCTATGTTTTTTGTAAAGCTGACTAAAGGTGCAGCTACACAGCAAGGGAGAAGCAGATTCACTCGCTGCGAAATCTCGTGGAGGAATTAGGGTCTGTTTAATTTTAATGGCCCCATTTAAATCAAACCGCTTACATTTCTACTTACTGCCCTGCAGGTGGTGCTGTTCAAAAGAACTTGAGTACTTAATATAGACCACAAGACTGGCTTTATTCTTGTTTCCCCCAGGGCTTTTGGTTAACCTGTTACAACAATTAAAATAAATTACAGGAGTGTCGCCCAAGAGGAGAACCTAGAGACAGAGAGAGGGGGGGCATGTGTGGGTGCTGCCCTGTGTGTGCCTGTGCTCCTGTCTTAATGAGGAAAGAGGCAAGAGGTGAGGAGAAAGATATATGGAGTCAAGGGACTTCCCGCTGACTCACGTTTCCCATTGCATGGTCTGCAATCACCTCACCTCAAACCTGTAGTAATTTAACAGTTTTTGTTAAGTGTGGTCACTCTCCTTGGTGTGGCAAACTGGGTGGCAGGCAAGAAAGCCTGTCTGGAAGAAAAAAACAGAGGAACAGAGAGAGAGAGGAAGGTGCAGCTTAGGTTGTGGCATTTGGGACTAGTATTTTATTTACTCCAGGCAAACCTGGATATCGTTGTGTTCTTATGAAGGAGTGATCTCTTGTATTCCAAGAGAACACTCTGACCCAGGGCACACTTATTGTATATAATGTATTCCACAGGTATGAAAACATACCGGAGACAGATTTAAGGACAAGTAAAGTCCATCCCGTACTAACTGAACTGCAGTGCAGAAGAACAGACTGTCAAACATGGAAGGGAGAAAGAAAGAAAAAAGAAGCAGCCATTCTTGGGCGACCCACTGTACAAGTGCTTCTACGCCAATGCTTGAAGCCTCCAAGCAAAGATGGGAGAACTTGAATAATAGTGGATAGAGGGACACTCTTCTCCTTCTCACAAAATACCAGAACTAGGGGACATATACTCAAATTGAGGGCTGGGAGAGTAAGAACATTGTTCATCTGTAGAAATCCCTGCCACAGGAGGTGGTGATGGCATCTGGCCTGGATGCCTTCAAAAGGGGATTGGACAGATTTCTGGAGGAAAAGTCCATCACATGTTACAAACCATAAGGGAGATGTATAATCTCCAGGCTTAAAACCGGGGTACTTCAAGAGCCAGATGCAGGGGAGTGGTATCAGGAGACAGATATCTGGTCTCGTGTGCCCCCAAACGCATCTGGTGGGGCCACTGTGAGATACAGGAAGCTGGACTAGATGGGCCTTTGACCTGATCCAGCATGGCTCTTCTTAGGTTCTTATGTTCTTAATGGCATATGCCTGGCGATAAAATTTCCAATCACCAAAGTGAGAGAGACCTGGGAACCTAAAAGATGTAGGGGGAATCTGAGACAAGGTTAGTCCCCTTTTAGTGCAGAGCAAAACATGGTGATATCTGCTCCATCTCACCCTTTCTATTAGAAATGGAAAAATGATCAGCAAATCAGTGGTTCCCAAACTCGGGTCACCCAGGTGTTCTTGGATTGCAATTTCCAGCTATGTTGGCCAGGCAAACTGGGAACTGTCATCCAACAATGCCTGGGTTACCCAAGGTTGGGGAACAACTGGTCTAGGTGCCTCTTGGAAACCCATCACTTTTACCTGCAGTTCATGGCCTTGTATAGATAGAGAGGAGACGTGCATCTATTGCGTGGAGCTACGTCTCTACATGTCTACCTTAGGACAGCAGGAAGTAGAATACAAAGACGGGGTCAATAAAGTCAGCAGAAGAGGCAATCTCAAAGACGCTGAGGTGGTGGGGAAAAACTTTTCAGTTAAGTGGCAGATACAGATCGTGCCTCCCACTGACACCCACTGTTGAATGAGATGCTCGCAAATTATATTTTTCCAACTAGAGACCCTTTTTTTCTATTTGGGGATTGGCAATTTTGTATGTATAGCGAAAACATTGGCAAAGCATAATTCTCCTCTTGTAGCCAGCCACCACTAAAGTGCTTCTGTTTGCACTGTCATTTTAATAAAGCAACTTGATTCACAATATAAAGGGCACCTGTGCTCGATAGATTTCTTTCCACCACAGAGGGATTTCAGAGCTCTGAATGGTTTATTGCTGCTTTCAGGAAAGCTATAGTCACTGTTGTCTAGTTACTGTTGTCATCTAGCAACACATCTGCTGTGTTTGAGCAAGGTATTGTAGTGTATTATAGCGATAGAATAACAGATCCTCTTGGAGAAAACAGTTTCTCTGGATCTGATCCATTCTAGCTTCCATCTTGCCTTGAGGACCAAATCCATTTTGATTCTCCTGGATGATATTCAGTGGTGACAGAGGGAGTGGCAATATGCCACAGCTAATGACGTAAACCTCCTTGCATAGTCAAAACTTGGATAAAAAGGTAAAGGTTCTTCCCGAACATGAATGCTAGTCATGCCCGACTCTATGGGATGGTGCATCTCCATTTTCAAGAGCCAGTGTTGTGCAAGTCTGTGGCCCTGTGGCCAGCATGACCGAATGCATTTCTACACACAGAACACTGTTTACCTTCCCGCTTTTTACGGTGGTACCTATTTATCTACTTGCATTCACGTGCTCTCAAACTGCTAGTTTGGCAGGAGCTGGGGTTAATAGTGGGAGCTCACTCTGCTGTGTGGCACCCAGGATTCAAACTGCCAAGCTGCTGACTTTGCAGCCAACAGTTTCAGCGCTCTAGCCCACTGAGCCACTAAATGTGTACTTTGATACTATATAGGGAAGAATATAGAACAGTAATGACCAAACCTGGGTCCCTAAATGTTCTTGGACTAAAACTCCTTGAAATCCTGGGCATTAGAGCTAGAGGTTAAGCTTCTGGAAGCTTTAGATACCCAAAGTTGGGAACCATCGGTATAGATTCAAAGCTATTCCTGGTATCTTAATTTCCTGCAGGGGTAAAAAAGTAGTTAACATTCTAGAGGTAGCCTTTGTATCAAGAACTGGAATACTGATGAACATTCCGTGATCTAGCGAAGTGCGCTCTGCAGAGTCCCTGCAGGCCTTTCGAAAAGCTTTAAAAACAATCTTATTTCAAGAGGCCTTTGGCGAGCCTTAAATTAGTTTTTTTTTTCTTCGCCATCTTCAGTGATCATTGGTGTTCACTAATGTTCCTTGAAAGTTAATATTTATGGATAACGCCTTATTGGCGTTCTGGGATGCAATAGGGTTTTTAATATATTAATTATGTGCTTTTTATATTGGTCTGTTTATAATTGTTGTTTATTGTTTTGCTTATAAAACTATTATTGTTCTGTTTGGCGCCCGTTCGCCTGATTGTAAGCCGCTTAGAGTTCTGTCTAGAAGATAAGCGGGATATAAATACAATAATAAATAAATAAATAAAATCTTAAAGCAACTCTGGCAACGACTCATAATGGGAGCATCTGGCAGTGAAGGCGAAGAAGAGACGGTGAGATAGCCTTCAATGTCTACCACGCCAAGCAGTGTGGAGGTGAAGGGTATTGTGTATTCTCTATAATCAATTGGCATTTAGAAGCTATGTGTAATGAGCACAATTAGCCTTAAGAAGCAATATATATTCATTAAGCCTGCTTTGCTATGCATAATCAATGGGCACACTTTGGTTCTGTTAAAATCTTTGGTTCGCTCTTTCCGCTAACAAGCCTCCAGGCATTTCCGGCTCTGAGCTGGCAGCTCACGCTTGCGTATACCCAAGGACGAGATAAGCCTTGAAGCTTTGTTTAGAGTAAAGAGACAATTATTCTTTCATGACACTTAATTAAACAATGTCTTTGAAGCTGCTTGAAGCTAGCCATCTGCCAGGGATGCCCCAATCTACTCCCTGCTTAAAGTAAACACCTGTCAAGCCTCTAATGGCTATCTGTTTGGGATGGCAAACCCTCCCCAAAAGTTCTCAGCCGTCTTACAGGCAAACTTCAAAGTGCAGTTGCCAATTAGGCCATATAATTGGCGACAGAAGAAGGGATCAATCATGGAGAAACTGTCATGTTGGATACAATGTATTGGCCAGATGCAGTGACGGCATCCAGAGGGGAGGGCAACGAAAAAGAGTGACCAAAGGTGTATAAAATTGTTTGTAAAGCCATTGTTCTTTGGAATTCTATTTTGGAGAGTTATCTCTGTCGAGTTCCCGCTGTTAACAGCTAAATAAAATCTCTTTCCTCGTTGATAAGACCCAAGCTGCTTGTTGCATTTTGCGCCGTCCAAAACAACTAGCCAGAGCCGAGTTAAAATTCCTTACATCTCATGGTGCCGTGACTCGGATATTGGCTTATATTTGGGACACGCAAAAGCTTGGCTAGGCGATGGTGTAGGGTTCGTGCTGAGGACGGACTGCTTCCAGTCGACACCTCCCACTTGAGAGGGGAAACATTCGCGTCAGTGCCTGACCAGACATCATCGCCAGGAGGAAACAGAATCGGCCGAAGGGGGAAGACGTCGCGGGGCATTTGGTAAGAATCGGGGTTGGACCCCAGGGAAAGCGGGTTGGACTCGCCATAAGGGAGCGGGGTTGGACCCCACTACCGAAGGGATATCCCGGAAAGTTGTGGGTTGGACCCACTGGGTAAGGCGGGTTGGACCCGTCGGGAAAAAGGGGGGTTGGACCCTCCGATCTAAGGGTGAGTTGGACTCACCAAGGTACCAGCGGGGAGGTGGCAGCCTCCGCTTGCATTTAGAGTAGTTAAAAAGTTTCTTTGACAGGCAGGGGACCCATAGACAGGTTGGGTGGGGGATAAATGTGGGCGATTTGTGTGATCAAACGGATTCAGTGAATGGAATGAACGAATGGGCCAAGAAATCTAGAAAATTCTCCTGGCAAAGTGCGTCTGGGTGTGCAAGTCTCAGTACTGGGCGACCAGATTGAGTCACGCCGGAATCGAATGTGTGCGTGCGTGGAGCGGATTTAATGGTTAGGTGCGAATCCGTTGATATCTGTGTGGGAGAATTGTAGGCACACAATTAAGACATTTAAAATGGGGGCCAAATTCCAGCAAATCGAAGACCCCTCTGGTTTGTTCAGGACCAGCTGAAACACTGATATTAAGAAGAATAATTTTTGGGTACCAACAAAAGAAAGAAGCGTCCATTATACTTCGTGCCAATGAGGCTGGCTTGTTACACAACGATATTGAGCAGCTGAAGGGACTTCTTTTTTAAAATGGAAACATCATAGGGCAATTAAGGCAAAAATTCCTTAAAGGTCAGGTCCCATACATAGAACTAAGGAGGTAAACTATCTAGAAAACATCACCTCTTTTTCAAGCCAATTCTATGCCCTGACAAAAGCAGCGAGCAGTTTTAAAACGTCACCCAGCAAGCTGTATCCAAATAAAGCAAGGCGGCCCAGCATCACTCCTTAAAACTTCACCCGAGACCCAAGACTGCCTCCTCCAACCCCCGTGTGTCCCAGACGGGAACAGAAATCCCCTCTCCAACCCCCCCCCCAAAGATTTCCAGCAGCCCGAACTTTCTCTACCCACCAAAGGGGAGGGAGAATACAGCCTCAGACGAGAAGAAGGGGACCGAGAGATGGTGGGACAGATGAGGAAAAGGCGAGGGGAAGACGAGGAAGGAAGAGGTAGAAGAGAGAAGGAGAGAGGGAGAAGACGGAGGCGAGGATGGACAGGAACGAGATTAGGAAGAGGAGCAGAAGAAGGAGAATTAAGGGAAAAGGCAGCGCTAGGTGGGAGCAGGATCTGCGCATTCCTGAACTGCCTTTTCCCAGCCTTAAGGAAGTATGTCCATCCTGTGGTACCGATGCCCCCAAGCCTGAACATAGAAACCTTAAGAGGGGCCAATGTCTATTGTATGGAACACGAGGAGATTGGCAGAGACATTGTTTCTGAAATCCAGATAATTGAAAGCAGAGTCAGTGATCTCGTAGAATTAACACAGAGAGGATCCAAAATTCCTATTATGCAACATGTGCCTTCTGACAAGAAGTAATGTAATTTAAGAACAGCCTGTGCCTTGTCCAGATGATATCCCAGATACAGGCACACGACATGACGAAAAGGCATCTTTTTAAAATATCTAACTGCCCACCTATGCAGTTGCCTTTTTTCTACATCAAAAGATACAAGGGGAATAGTAGAACAGCAAGGCGGTTTCATTCAAAACAGGGAGATTCTTAGGAGCCAACAACAATGCGTTTTTTTCAACCACCACTTGCCCAGATCAGAACTTTTTTTAAAAAGCGCTGACAAAATCAAGGCGCTCAACTGCGCGAGTTTACCATTTTAAGGACACAGGGAAAGTGGAGAGAAGATTCCAATAAATATTTTTACCCTGAAGCAAGTGTTACTTTAAAAGTAAGCTGAATTTCCCGGAATACCATTCACGTGAATGTTGTTTTCCTGAACCAAGCAACCCTCCCAGTGTGCAAGAGCAATGGGAAGGAATGTAATTCCATATGCTTCGAATATCTGATAACACCCAGAAATAATCTGCCTCCCCATAGATAGGAGGAAAGGGGGACAGAGAGAGAGAGAGAGAGAGTAAATTAAAGTGCCCAAAACAAGCAAATTAAGCCTCCCGGTTAAGTCCGAGATGAAAAGCAGTGTGAGAATGCCTTTTTCCAAGCCTTTAGAAAGAGCTTGGGCACACAGCCTCCGTTTCCCTGTAAGGAAGGACACACCAGCCAGAAGAACGGATGTATAGCGAAGAGATAGAATGGCCCCAAAAGCCAATCCCCGAACCCCCATGACTTCAATGCCCTTAGCCTGACGTGGGACCCTTCGGAACCTCCGATCTGGACTGTGCAACCAAACAGAAATCTTCCCCAAAAACATCAGGGAAATCAAGGGAAAAAGCAGAGACTGTACAGCCCCCGGCACGTCAGTTATCAAAAGCCCAGAAGCTTTTCCCCTAAACAAGGACAGTCAACTCAAGCCCGGTTACCTGTAAATAAGCGGAAACCCCCTGGGCAAAAAGTCTCCCTTTAAACCAACCAATTCCGGCACAATCTTCCGTGCCTCCTTAAAAGAAACGGCATGGCACCGAGCCGCCGCTCAGGGTCTTTTGTGACCATGGGGAAAGGAAAACCCGCCAGCCTTCAGAATCAAACGATTCCCCCTTTGATCAAACAAAACCCTCACATATTTATGCATAAGAACAGAGCTCGCTGCCAAGAAGTTTCCTTTTTGGCTTGAGAAACAGAGAGGGGAGGAAGAGGAATCTCATAGAATAAACCAGCAGGAAACCCTCCTCCACCCGCGGGTACAGCAGCCGCTCAAGAAGGGCGCCCCGTGCGCGAGCGTGCGCCCAGACCGCAAACAGCAATCAAGAAGGGAGTATTCTTTTCGTTCTTTCAAACACTTTTTTCTCTCACTAAGACTGTAGCACAATTCACTTAGGCTGTCTGCCTTTGGAACAACGCACCCGGAGGCTCAGCCCGAGAAAAAATCATGTAACGGGACAGTCCGATAACTAGAATTTACATTTAGAAGCGGAAGCATCAGCTCCAAGACAAAGGGAAACAATGGAGCCCAGCCTTAGAAAACTAGCTTGTGCTTCTGTCTTCAATCCGGCAAGGGAAAAGAGCACACAGCCCCCCCCCCCCCCATTCAGGCAGTTGGCAGTTCAAAGCCTCTTTCTCAAAAGCCCTAAGAGTAATTGAATGACTTACAATCTTAATGACTCTTTAAACTGATTTGCCAAAGGGGAACAAAGGAATTTTCTTTTGCCTGAGGTTTTTAGAGACAATCAGAGCTTTCACTAGGCTCACTCAATATTCGAATGCAAATGGAGCACTCTGCCCAGCCAGCAAAGTTTAGCTTTCACCCGAGCCCTGGAGCTCTTAAAAGGGAGTAATATGGGCATTTTTACAGACTCTAAATATGTTTTTCTCACTCTGCATGCGCACGTGGCTGGCCCGAGTTCAGCAGCCAGAGAAAATAGATTGGCAGTCAGGATCGCAAAGCACCCACACCACCATCCTATTCTCTTTCTGAATAACAATTTGCAGAGAAACTGAACTTGTCAAAGACTAATGAGGGGTGGAGTGTCATACCAGATGGACAGTTGTGGGTCCCAAAATATTTAGCCTGCCAAATACTTCAAGCACTGTGACCCAGCACCATTTCAGGACATTTGCCCCCTCACTTGTATGCTTTGCCAAAGAAGCAACCCTTGTTCAGGACATTTGCCCTCCCGGAACTCAACCATTCCAGGACTTTCAGATAGACTTTGCTGAACTGCCCCAATGTGGACTGTATCGTTATTTGTTGGTAGCGGTCATTCCCCAGAATTCTACACAAATGGAGAAAAATGAGTATAGTCTCTGTGACCCATATCTGCAGATTGTTTGGCCGCCTTTATCTTTTCTTACACAGGTGGACCCCCCAGTTCCGCTGGACTTTCTTCATCACCTTAGGATCGGAAGGCTCAGTTTGGATCGAAGAGACTGGAGTCAGCGATCGGTGAGGCCAAAATGGAAACGTCCCCTAATGTCCACCCCCATCGCCGTGGCGAGATCACCCCGCGGGTTCATTCGGCGCACGCGTGTGGAACCAGCGGCACCAACCACCACCGCCCCCTGGGACGAGGAAAGGCAGATGACTGCTTGAAACTACGCCAACCAGATGACGGCTGAGAATTTACACTTAAAAGGAGTTCTTGCCAAAATAACAGGAAGTCAGAATAAAATCCTGTCTTCCTGGTCCTTGTGTGAATGAAGCACAAGCCCTGACAGCCCCTGACTTTACTGTGAAGTGAGGCACACAGACCTACAGCTTAACCCCTTTTGTTCCAGGAGGGAGGGAGGTCAGGGTGTGTGTGCAAAACTTTACCCTTGTGACTTTATACACAATTTCTTCACCAGAGACGCTGATGAACTAATTTTGCCCCACGCCCACACGTGTTCTCAGCACTCACCTGGACAGATAGGTGCTTATCGGCGAACTGTTGGTTACAGAGCCAACCTTTACCATCCTGTCATTTGATCTAAGCTGGTGGTCAGACAGCTAGCCGAAGAATATCCTGAGACTTTTCAAACCGTACAAAAGCACATTGACATTCATTGACAAACATATGGACCAATGTATTATTGTGGTATTGTGGGTTTGCTTTCATTTTATATGGGTTATTATTTGCTGTCATTGGAAACACAGGACAATAATGTGGTGAAAAACTTTGTTATGTTGCTCCCAGCGGTTATCAGCCACCAGAATGCAAGTATGCAGAGGACACATCAGGGTTTGTTATCAAGGAACCTTTCTCTGTTAAAAGCTTGAGATCTGGGACAGGTATGATTTTACCCATTTAGGCTGGGATGACACACAGCACAGGTTTCCCTCGATAAAACTCCCAGAGAGTGGGGGGAGGCCCTTTCCACGGTTGTCCTGAAACAAGGCAACTACGCCAGCAAAAAAAAATTTGGTTTTATATGCACCAAGCCTTTGTCAAAGGTTGGGAATCACAATATGGGTCCCCATGGAACTAGTTATAAATATTTGTGTATTCCCTATGAAGGATGGCAGTATGGAACCCGACAGAACCAGTTTCTGTGCAGGCTGAATTTGTAGTTGTGACCCCACAAGGGAAGGGTATGTAATCTACAATCATATTTCTGGTTTTAAAATGATTGTCAAACACTTATGTCAGCATGGAAACCAGCAGATTTCACACACACACACACCTCTCTTTTTGAAGTGTCTGCACTGCCATTTGTATATATAGCACACTGAGTGATCAATGAGATGCTCACACTTTTCACAAACCCAAAGCTTCTCAGCCTGAGCAAAATGTATAGCACATTCTTGTCAAATATTTTCCTGTAAAACTCCAAAAGCCTTGGGAGCAATCTTTTTCCTTTTATTGATCCACTTCAGCTAAGTTCAGTGGAATTTTCCAATTTTATCTTAGTTTTCAAATGGAAATATCTGGGTTTCACTAGCACCCCCCCCCCTCTTCGGGCAAGTCACATTGAAGGAAGGAAAGGAAGGCCATTTGTTTGAAATTCCTGGGGCTGTAGAGAGGCCCTCCTCCTCTCTGGTTACAGCCCAGGAAACATCAAAGGGACAAGGGCCCGAGATACAAACTGCCTGATTTCTCTTTTGAGCAGAAAACTAGCGATCTATTCAGCAGCTAAAAGGTGCTGCATAGTTCTAGAAAGTGGAAATGTGTGTTTGAGATATCTATATGATCCTATTCTATTGTTTGACAGTTAATCCCCCTCAGCAAGGTAGCTAATCAATTAAGCTAGGGAAAAATGGGCACTCTAACTGGTAATCCCAATCTGCTAGAGGGAATTCTCTTTCAAGCCTCTAGCCTCTGTTCTAAGAATGGTCACTCAGGGTATGACCCAGGAGATGTTAGCTCTCCTTCACGGCTATGACAGAGAAACTCTGGGTAATTAATTTGCCTAATTAATTACCCAAATCGCTTAAGGGGAAAGTGAAGGGTATTGTGTATTCTCTATAATCAATTGGCATTTAGAAACTATGTGTAATGAGCACAATTAGCCTTAAGAAGCAATATATATTCATTAAGCCTGCTTTGCTATGCATAATCAATGGGCACACTTTGGTTCTGTTAAAATCTTTGGTTCGCTCTTTCCGCTAACAAGCCTCCAGGCATTTCCGGCTCTGAGCTGGCAGCTCACACACGCATATACCCAAGGACGAGATAAGCCTTGAAGCTTTGTTTAGAGTAAAGAGACAATTATTCTTTCATGACACTTAATTAAACAATGTCTTTGAAGCTGCTTGAAGCTAGCCATCTGCCAGGGATGCCCCAATCTACTCCCTGCTTAAAGTAAACACCTGTCAAGCCTCTAATGGCTATCTGTTTGGGATGGCAGACCCTCCCCAAAAGTTCTCAGCCGTCTTACAGGCAAACTTCAAAGTGCAGTTGCCAATTAGGCCATATAATTGGCGACAGAAGAAGGGATCAATCATGGAGAAACTGTCATGTTGGATACAATGTATTGGCCAGATGCAGTGACGGCATCCAGAGGGGAGGGCAAGGAAAAAGAGTGACCAAAGGTGTATAAACTTGTTTGTAAAGCCATTGTTCTTTGGAATTCTATTTTGGAGAGTTATCTCTGTCGAGTTCCCGCTGTTAACAGCTAAATAAAATCTCTTTCCTCGTTGATAAGACCCAAGCTGCTTGTTGCATTTTGCGCCGTCCAAAACAACTAGCCAGAGCCGAGTTAAAATTCCTTACAGAGGAAGAATGGGCTACAAGTCTGATACTAGAATAACATAACGCGATAAAGGAATCCTAAATAAAGCCTAAGGGGCGTCAGAGAGTCAATAGGATGGGAAGGGATGGACCATTGGGAGTGCTGCCAGGGACACCACTGGGGAAAGGAGTGGTTGCTGGGTCCCCTGGCAGGAACTCCATGGGCTGCAGGTTATGAGTGCAATCCTTGACAGTCTTTATTAACTCAGACTCAACCATAGGAGCAGGGGACTGAAATATTAAACCCTTCCACAGAGTCCCTGGTGGATTGAGTTCATTGCACTAATTCCACCAGGTTTGTCTCTTGGAGAGGACCCCCAGTGAACTTCACACTGCTAATCCCTGCACTGAGGAGGAAAGACTCAGTTCTGGAATGAACGTCAGTCCTCTCAAGGATGGCTGGAACCTCCTGCTGAGGGTACCTGGGTGAGCTTCCCTGTTCCTACCAAGGTCTTCTCCACCTCTCAGGCTGGCATTTGTGTGCCCAGCATTGCAACTAGGAGAGGTGGGTGCAGTTGGACTACACAGACTTTGGTCAGCTCTGGAGTCCCCCCAGTGGTCCCACCACAGGGGGGAGGGCCCTTCACCATGGCTCCTTTCTCCCCCAGCTGGGTGGGATTCAGGGATGGCTCCCCAGGACTCTGGTTCCCAGGTACTATCCACTTCCTCGGAGGTGCAAAACAGGGGGTCCCAAGCCTCCACCGCTTCCCTCCACACCCCTTCTTCCGCCAAGGTTTTCTCGCCTTCCTCTAGGTCTCCCAAAGCCCCTTACTCTTCCCACTCCTCTCCCTTATGTTCATGCCACCATTTCGACTTCCAGAGGTGTCTTCTGTCTGACAGCTGTTCTGCAGACAGCCCTTTCCCCCTCCCTCTCGGTTTCCAAGGGCCTAGCACAGTGATGGCGATCCTTCAGCACTCTAGATGTTTTGGACCACAACTCCCACAGCCCTTTGTCATTGGCAGTCTATGCTTGGAATTCTGGGAGTTGTGGTCCAAAACATCTGGACTGCCAAAGGTTTGCCACCACTGGCCTAGCATCTGACAGGTTTCCACGGCTCCCCCAGGACAAGAGCGCTTGGTGGTGGTCCCCTCACAAACATCCATTCTCGTATGCCCACCTGTTTGCTTGCAGAAGAGCACTTCTGTATAAAGAAGGCTTTGAGCAGCAGGGGCTATGAGGAGACAGAACTCTGTGGTGAACATTTTTCTTCCTTCCCTATTTCTGTCGCCTATGGCACGAGAGGCTGAATATTTCAAATGAAGAATGACCTGTTTTTAAAGGGAATGCAAAAAAAATGGAATCCATATGGAGCAGAAAGTGCTGACTGGGACTCTTTCTTTGTATCCAGGTCATGAAGATGGCAAGGCTGCTGAAAAATCAGTTTGCAGGTCAGTAAGCATTTTCTTTTCTGTCTTAAATATTTTTTCTCCAATCATATTTTATTATGATCTCTCTCTCTCTCTCTCTCTCTCTCTCTCTCTCTCTCTCTCTCTCTCTCTCTCTCTCTCTCTGTGTCTGTGTATGTGTGTGTGTGTGTGTGTGTGTGTGCCTTCCTCTTCATCAAAAGATTATCTTATGTAGAACCCTTTCAAATGAAAAGAAACTAAGCAACTGATGGTATGGATTTTATTTTTTAAATCATGTCTATGGAAGTATCATGTCATGTCCAGCATTTTGAGCCAGAAGGGACACAATCTAGGGCCATTGTGTATTAAGGTACACCACATGTAATACCTATTGTATATAGGCCATCACAGTTAGAACACTGGCATTAATCCAAGCCAGTATAATCATAGTTTCTCTAATGCAGTGATCCCCAAATTTGGTTTCTCCGGGTGTCCTTAGACTAAAACTTCCAGAAGCCTTCACCATTAGCTGTGCTGGCCAGGATTTCTAGGCGTTGTAGTCCAAGAACTGACCCAAGGCTGAGAAGCACTGTTCTAGTGTTATTTTTGTTATTAGGCAGAATCTGCTTGTACATCAGGGATTATCTGCCTCCTCTTTCCCACTGAAGTACATCATGTTGTAAACCGCCCAGAGTAGCCCTTGATCTAGATGGGCGGTATAAAAGTCAAATAAATAAATAAATAAATAAATAAATAAATAAATCATATTCTCAGCCATTCCTAAGGCCTACAGTAACTTCTAGGAAGGTATACCAGATATTAGTGAAGAAAACCAGAGATGATAGAGGAACTCAATAAGCCCTCCTCCCTCTAACAGAAATCCTTCTCAATCACCAAAAGAGCCTAACATGATTAGATATCTAACATGATTAGATATCTAACATGATTAGATATGTTAAGTTCATCTTGACATTCTTCTTACAAGCAGCTAAAACAGTAGTTCCCATCTTTGGATAATCCAGATGTTTTTAGACTGCAAGTCGCTCAAACCCCCAATCAGTGGCCAGTGGCTGGGGCCATTAGGGCAAGCATGTCCAAACTTCAGCTCTCCAGATGTTTTGGACCACAACTCCCACAGTCCTTTGCCATTGGCAATCTAAGCTTAGAATTCTGGAGGTAGTAGTCCAAAACATCAAGAGGGCTGAAGTTTGGACATGTCTGCATTAGGGGATTTGGGGCTAGCTGTCACCACTATGCTGATGACATGCAACTCTATATCTCCTTTACCACCTCTGCAGTGGAGGCGGTGTAGACCCTCGACTCCTGCCTGGCTGCGGTCATGGGGTGGACCAGGACTAACAGGCTTAGGCTCAACCTGGAGAAGATCGAGGCTCTGTTCCTCGAGGTGGTGGTGGTGGTGAATGGATACAGTGGCCTTCTCCCCAGTTTGGGGGGAATGACCCTCCGGCTGGTGGGGAGTGTGAGGGGTCTGGACACGGTCCTGGATCCAGCACTGTCCCTGGAATCCCAGGTGGCAGCCATTTCCAAGGCAGCTTTCTACCAATTTAGGCTTATTGCCCAGATTCGCTCGTCCTTTGATGGGGACTCTCTAAGGATGGTAGTGCAAGCTCTGGTCATCTCAAGGACAGATTATTGTAACATTCTCTACATGGGCCTTCCCTTGACTCTTGTTCGGCAACTGCAGCAGGTGCAAAACATGGCAGCCAGATTAGTGGTTGGTGCGGGCAGGTATGGCTGCATCACCCCTATCCTGGCTCGCCTGCATTGGCTACCTGTTGCCTCCTGAATAAGGATCAAGGTACTGGCTTTGACTTACAAAACCCTCCATGGCTCGGGATCAGAGTACCTGGTGGAGCGTGTCACGCAAAGGACAGCTTTGGCTCGGCCCACCAGAGTATTGCAGGCCCTTTCACTTTGGGTAAGGTTTCCACACGGAGCCAGGCCTTCTCGGTGGCTGGCCAAACTCTATGGAACCATCTTCCTAGTGAGAGAAGGACTGCGGAGCCCCTCCCAGTTTTCAAGGAACTAGACACCTGATTATTTAAAGCCGCTTTTGGTGATCGCTGAGGATGTTTCTTTGTTTCTACATGGAGCTTCCCTTGACCCTTATTCGGCGTCTGCAGCGGGTGCAGAAGGCAGCAGCGAGGCTGGTGGTAGGGGCGAGCTGATATGCCCGCGTCACCCCCATCCTGGCTCGTCTGCATTGGTTGCTTGTTGCATCCCGCGTAAGGTTCAAGGTAATGGTTTTGGTTTACAAAACCCTCCATGGCCTGGGACCTGTCTATTTGGTGGAGCGGATCTCTCAGAGATCAATCTCGTCCCAACCAACCAGAGCCTCGGTATCCCTTTCACTCCGTGTGGCCACCCGAAGAGAGTCCCGAAAGGTCTCTACCCGGAACTGGGCCTTCTCAGTGGTGGCCCCGGCCCTCTGGAACAAGATGCCAACAGAGATTAGGCTGGCGGAGTCGCTGTCAGCCTTTAGAAGGGCGTTAAAGACCTGGCTCTTCAGGGAATGCCTTGGGGTCCTCTGAGCACACTGTGATTGTGTTTGTGTTTTGTTTGGTGGTTTACTGCTAGCACCAGTCTTTCTTGCTGGAGTTGTCCTGCCATGGCTGTTGGTGGTGCTATTGTCCATTTTATTTTAAGTATTTTTAGTACTTTTATATTAGTATTATTATGGTTATTGGTATTTATTCTATTTTGTTTTTTCCTGTATTTGTTTTGGGAGGGGGATGTCTTGGGTTTGTAGCTATGGGTAGTTGCTGTTATGTCTAACATTCTGTACACCGCCCAGAGTTCCTTTGGGAAAATTGGGCAGTCAATAAGTCTAAAAATAAATAAAAATAAATAAAAATTGTTAATTTATTCTGTTTATTTGCTGCCCTACTCATTTGTTTGTCGCCATCTTGCATTCGTCGGTTCACTTCCCCTTTTAACTTATTTTATTTGCTATTTTTCAGTATATTCTACTGCTTATTTATTTATTTTTATGTTGTTCACTGCCCAGAGTTCCCAATGGGAAAGTCGGGTGGTTTATAAATGCAAATAATAAATAAATAAATAGTGGTGAAAGTTTCTGGGAAGTGCAGTCTAAGAAGACTTGCATTATCCAGGAGTGGGAACCACTGGTCTAGAATAATCCGTGATGGGAGGGCCAGTGAGGTGAAGTAGATGGAGTGACGGAGCAGGACTTCGGAGATCTGGCCTCAGATCTCCGCTCAGTCATGGAAACTCACTGTGAGATCACGCTGGTAAAACAAATCCCTAAATGTCTCACATATTTGGAAAACCCTCTTAAGATAGCCATAAATTGCTTCTGAAGACTGAACAACCAGGACAAGAATGTGTGATAGGCCTTTCGTAATCTAGTTTGTGATGATGATCCACAGTTACTTCCTGAGCCGTAGCAGAAACTTTCTAGGACATTATACAATTTTAGGGTGCTTCCAGATGAACCTTGCAATTAATTTGCTTCCAAAACTGAATTATAATAAAAGCTTGTTCAGAGAGAAAGAGAGAGAGAGGGAGGGAAGGAGAGAGAGAGAGAGAGAGAGAGAGAGAGAGAGAGAGAGAGAGAGAGAGAGAGAGAGAGAGAGAGAGATTTCGAGACTGAGCCTTATCAATTCTTATGCAGAAATATTTTTACCAAGCTGGACATTGCCTGACCTGAAGGATTGTGAGACCTGATACCTTCTATTGGATCTGGATGAAGGAGGTGCTTCATGACTCTCAGAGGTTGCTGTTCCTGTTGCTGAAGGTGCCTAAAGCCATGTGAAGGGGCGGCAACTAGGGAAACATGGAAGCTTTCGGTAGCTATTTTCACAGCTATTGGGATTCTTTCTTCTTTGAGGGCATTTTTCTCCATATTTTATTTCACCCTTATGAAATTTCCTTGCAAAATTCTACTCAAACTGCACCTATAGCTCCATGTACCTAAAAATTAAATATTTTCTATTTCCATCATCCCCATAGGGCAGATGGTTGCATGATATCGTGGGCGTGTTGTTCCAATATAACAATAAACAGGCTATTAGGAATTATTAGTGGCCCACATCAGGATAATAAACAAAACAGTCACCCCCCCCCCCCACACACACACCGTTATACTAATAATTGCTTTACTACTACACCATCCACATGAGATTTATTCAGCTGACTGGACTGCATAGTGGATTGGATCACCCCAGAGTCTGGAGTCTTGATTCCTCACTTTTCCTGCAGGGAAAAATACAGCTTGCGTGACCTCCTGCAGCCTCAGGAAATCAGCACAGTTCCAGAATGCCCCCAAAAGAAGGTAAACCACATGAAGATTATGCAATTATAAAACCCTGGGAAAAGTTGCCATACACCAAGATTTACTTAATGACACTTAACTACCAAAACTACCAAAACTACTGTAACATAACATAACATAACATAACATAACATAACATAACATAACATAACATAACATAACTAACTAACTAACTAACTAACTAACTAACTAACTAACTAACTAACTAACTAACTAAGAGTTTAACCCTCAGGTACGAGCATTTTAAAAAATACATTTGTGTGCAGTATTTTTTTTTACCCTGCTGCTGAGGGTTCCAGTGTGTTCCACAATATAAGAACCTAAGAACCTAAGAAGAGCCATGCTGGGTCAGGCCAAAGGCCCATCTACTCCAGCTTCCTGTAGCCCCACCAGATGCCTCTGGCATGCATGAGACTAGATATCTGTCTCCTGATACCACTCCCTTGCATCTGGCCCTTGAAGTATCCTGGTTTTAAGCCTGGACATTACACATCTCCATCATGGTTTGTAACCTGTGATGGACTTTTCCTCCAGGAATCTGTCCAATCCCCTTTTGAAAGCATCCAGGCCAGATGCCATCACCTCATCCTGTGGCAGGGAGTTCCACAGACTAACAACATGCTGGGTAAAGAAGTATTTGTCTGTTCTTACTCTCCCAACCCTCAATTTGGCTGGATGATCCTCTAGTTCTGGTATTTTGTGAGAGGGAGAAGAGTGTCCCTCTATCTACTTTACTCATGCCCTGCATTACCTCTCAATCATATCCCCACTCAGGTGCCTTTTTTCCAGACTAAAGAGACCCAAATGTTTTAGTATTTTCCTCATTAGGGAGGTGCTCCAGCCCAGTAATCATTTTAGTCGCTCTCTTCTGCACCTTTTCTTGTTCCACTATGTCTTCCTTGAGATGTGGTGACCAGAATTGTACACAATACTCCAGGTGCGGCCTTACTATCGTTTTGTACTATGGCATTATAATGACTAACCCCATTTGTTTTCCACACTACTCAGGTATCCAGAGCTAGAAGGCATGCATTTTCCCATGAGGCATAATGTTATTTTTGAGAATCTGCTTGGCCTCCTTTCTTCAGATATCCTAACAGAATTCTGGTGTCTTTAAAAAAACAACTCCTCCTACTTTCTCCAATTTGAAATCACATAAACCAGGTTTCAAACCCAAGGAAATTAGGAAACCAGTCCAGCACAAACTCTGAAGGAAAATAGCTATTTTAGGGTGCTTTTATTTTAGGGTAGAGGAAGACATTGTTTTAATGTTACTGTGGCACAAATTAATATTTTCATGCCACAGTTTGTCCCCTGCCAGGGAAGGAATCTTCTGTGTCCCACCTTACTGCCAGCCAGAACTGATTGACTGAACTTGTAATGTGTGACACAAATATTTTCCTCATGTGAAACACATGGTCCTCTGGGCTTCTTGCTGGATTTCACATGCTGAGGAAGCAACAGTGTTCTCCTGTTATATGCGCAATTTGTCCGGATTGAGGTACAGCTGTGGTTCACAACTTTGCATCCCAGAAATTCTTGGACCACTACAACTCCCAGAAACCTTGACCACTAGCTTTGCTGTCCAGGATTTCGGGGGGTTCTAGTCTAAGAACATCTGGGGACCCAAGTTTGGGAACCACAAAGGTGGTTCAGGTGTACAGTATAAACTGGAACTGTCTTGGATGTAACTCAAACAGGAGGAAGACACCTCCTATATCTAAGACTGGTAGACTTGTATTGTGGTTGGCTCTGGACCCACCAAATGTGCACAGCAGGAACAGCAGCACCCATCACAGAGAAATTTGTCAAAACTAATTACTGATGGCCATGGTGCCTTCTGCTATATGACTGCATTTTGAGGAGAATGGAGGTCAGCTTATGGGCATGCATTAGGAGTTCATCACTCAGAATGCTCATGGTAAGGTCAAGGGAAAACATAACATTAGTTGCTGCACGAAAACCACTCAAGACACAAGCTGCCCAAGCTGGCTTTGAGTTACATAAATGTGCTTGAATGCCAGTCTGGAGACACCCTTACAGCTAGCCTTAAACAACTAAAGGAAAACAAAGAAGTGAAACGAGTTCTTTGAGAAAGGAGAAAGGAAGTGATTGGGTGGGCAAGATTGTACAGGTGATTATTTATACCCGGAGAGGTGCCTGTCTACTTATTCTTGGCAATGCCTATCACATCTTGTTGTGCTTATTTTAACATAGCTGGGAGGCTGTAGTCTATAGAAGGAAGGCAACTTTTTCAAGCACTGGTGTTGACATACTGTTGCGTTACGGATTACGCGGACACAGAGCTTCGGGGTGCAATCATCTGGTCCTCAGGCAGCATTTCTGTGTCTCTCTCTCTGGGCTGTGCGTGCATGTATGCTGTATGCTGTAGACTGTGTGTGAGTGTGTGTGAGTGTGTGATGATGATTCTCCTACTGCCTGAGCGACCAGTGTTTTATTAATAAGAGAGGAACAATAGATACAGGAGGACGTCCCTCGGTGGGAGGGGAATGCACGCCTTATATGTGAGACCATACACAGTAACCAAGTACACAATGGCAGAGGAAATACATTCCATGGGTGGGAGGGAAAATGCTCCCTAGCTAGTGAGGGATTATTGATAAGAACAGGAAGGGGCTCTTGGTCCTGAACAGATGTATCCTGATATCCTGTTTTTCTGGCCTCCTGACCTATGCTTAGATCAGCATTAGCTTAGCTGCACACTGGGTGCCTGCTCGGCCCTGGGAATTTCTGGGAAATCCAGGTCTTCAGCTTCCTCTAGGTGCACTTTGTGCTTTGCCCATTTCTTGGGGTTCACAGCTATCGGGGTATGAAATCCCCACAACATACCATATTTTTCCACGTATTATAAGACTATACTTTTGTCTTAAATCATTAGATTAAACATTGAGGGTCTCATACACAACAGTAAGCTGAGGAGAGAACTGTGCAGTTCCAAACCTGCCCATACCTTCTCTCTGCAAATAGTCCTCTTATACATGGGGGCATCTTATAGATGGAAAAAAATACGGTATATATCACTCCATTTCAGCTGCAAAATGTTAGGGAGGAAGAAGGCTCACACCTGGGTTTTGATCCTGATCTTCTGAAGGTCCGGCTTTTCCTCTTCATCCCATCACGTGATTTAAATGTGGGTCAAGAGTTCCCACGTCAAAAGCTGTTTTTTTATTTTAAAGAGCAGTTCAGCCCCCTTGGCCAGCAGATGGCGCTAGCATTTGCAAAAAATGGACCACTTGGCTGGGGAAAATTAATGCTTGTAGGACCAGAGCTTCCTGTTTCTCCGAATGTGAAAAGCAATTAAAAAAACATAGCCAATCGGCCCCAGGAACAGCCAGTTGGTGCTATGAAAAAAGAAAGAAAAAGAAACCTGGATCATCTGCGTGGTCTCACGGCATCTGCCTCCTTAAAAGCTGGATTTTCAAAGTGAGGCAAAAATTTCCCTACCTCTTGGGTGAGTCACAGAAACCTCACTTAAGGGATCATTACCGGGTTTTCTTTTTTCTTTTTTTTCCAAAAAGCCCGGTGGCGTGGGGACGGCATTTTTAGACACAGGTTATCTGGTAATTTAAACTGCTTTTAAAGGGACGTGGGACCGGATAAGCATTTCACAGTACTGCCACCTGAAGGGTTGTAAACCTCATGTCCTGAGTACCAACAGGATGGAGAAATGCAACTCCTCTGTAGATATGTGTTGCACAGCAGGGCACAGATGTTCACATCCTGAGGGGCCTTTTCACCAGCAGAGCCTAATATCAATACAGACATAATTAGTATTGAATTATTCATATGGTCCTCTGAAACAAGCATCTTTCTCTGCATTTCTGAAGATTTGTCCTAAGTTGCAAATAATTGGATTCACACAGAGTGTGTTTTGAAATGTGGGAAATGTGCATTTAGCTGGTATCTCTGAGATTAATTTACAGTGTAAGGGGTCAGTTTTAGTCCTGTTTGGAGCCCAGTTAGGAGTTTTTGATCCCTAGTTAAACATGTAACAGGCAAGATGAGGGTGCCATTTCAGGGTTTGGACGACAAACAACTGCTTAACACTCCATAACCTCTTAACACCCCATAGCCTCAGTAGCTCCTGCCTTGCCTATGGTTTTTTTTTTGGGGGGGGGGGAGATTACCATTTCAAGAATTTCCCATGACACGGCCAGATTTTGGAAGCTGTAATCAAGGAAAAGTGCCTCTTTTAAGAATCCTTATCTACATGCATCTTTGGGCCTTTTCACACGACCCCTAAGATCCGCTGGCCACTTAAATTCGAACCAGAGATCTTAGGGGTTTGTCGCTGTTCCTGCGTTCCCACCCCCTCCACACTCCTGGCTGCTGGCTGCGTGAGGGGAGGGAGAAAAAAAGGAAGAAAAGAATGCTGCTCACCTCCGTTCTGCCATCTCGCTTTGCTCCCAGCACTGCATTCAGATCTCTTAAAGGGGCGGGGGGCAAAAAAAGAACAAACAGAAGCAAGGAGAGCCCAGCAGCACTACTGTTATATCCGCATCAGGAATTTTCACCCTCCGAGAGCAGGTACATGAAAAGTGCGCTGGGACGCGCTTAGGTGGGCGTGGTTGCACTTAATTATCTGTAAACTCCGGAGCTGGTGGGGAAATAATTTTAAGCTCCGGAGCTGGGAGCCATTTGCCGTGGAGTTTAGGGTTCGTGTGAAAAGGCCCTTTTTTGTTCTTTGTTCCCTCCTTCCCTCCTAAGTCCTGGCAAAATTTAACTATTATGGAAGGAAAATATTGGCTTGATAGTTCAGTAGTTTAGGTATCTGGCTGCAGAGGTAGAGGATGAGAGTTTGATTCTGCACGGGTGACTCCTGTGAGTACGACCAGCCCATGTGGACTTGGGGAAGTTGCATGGTCCCAGGTCACCCCCATAGAGAAGGAACAGTAAACTACTTCTGACTATTGTCTTCCAGGAAAACCTTGCAAACAGTAGCTATAAATCAGAACTGACTTATGTTTATTATTTTTAAGGAAAGAGGAGGGGGATAAATTATAATAGCAATGTGCCATCAAGTCTGTTCTGAACTATGATGGCCCACTCATTTTCCCTAGGTATAAAACAGGCAAGAAGTTTGTCTTCATGTCAATGTGTAAAGATGGAATAGTTCAGAGGTATTTGTGTAATTCTGGAGTGGGGAGAGCCTCTGGTCACTCCCAGGATGAAACAATATGTGTGTTTTGTGTCATTAAGTTGGAACTGAATTATAGCAACTCTAATAGGGCTTTTGAGATAAATGAGATATTTAAGGAGTGGTTTTGCCACTTCTAACCCTTCCCCAAGTGATTTTTCATGGCTAAGTGGGGATTTGAACGCTGTTCCCCAAAGTCCTAGCCCATCACCCTATCCATTATGCCACACTGGACATATATATACCTATAATATACAGTGGTACCTCTACTTACGAGTGGCTCTACTTAGGAGCAATTCGACTTAAGAGCGGAAAACTGTTGGTGTTTTAGCTGCGGCCTTACAAATTTTAGATGCAGTCTGCTCTACTTAAAATTTGTATTTTATTTTATTTTATTTGTATTTTATTTTTAGATACGGCTGCTCTACTTGCGAGTTGTTCGACTAATGATTGTGCCATTGGAATCAATTTGTAAGTGGAGGTACCACTGTGCTCACAGGCATTTTGTACTCCATCTGGCATTTGTGAGGCTTTATTTCAACACCAAATGGCCAGTTCCCTTGTGCATCTTGTGGCTTGAGAGGCTCATGTACAGATAATCAATGCCGTAGAGCCCTTACAAGGAGCTTTCCAAATAAATAAATAAACTTGCTCCGTCCATGATCTATATCCGTGGTTCCCCTTCTTGGATCACCTAGGTGTACTTGTGCTGCATTTCCCAGAAACCTGCACCACCAGATCAGCTGGCCAGGGGTTTTGGGAGTGGCTGTCCAAGAACACCATTACTCTGCATAACTGTGTAAGCATTTTTTTTTGTTATGAGGAAATAGCTTTTAAATCCCCAAACTAATTACATATGCCTTTACACTGGCTTAATATTATGCCAGTGATGGCTTAATAAGAACACCAACTTAATTATAACTGTAATGCTGAACATCTCCCAGGGAGACGTTCAGTGGCAGGGTCTGGAGAGCCACTAGCAGGACAGACAAGTGGGAAATGAGTTTTGAAATAATACAGTTTGTTTGACCTCTTTACTGCTTGAGAATGGGAGGGATGAGCTCCATGGAATCATGTCCTAAGCTGAGTTTCATTGAGATCAGTGGGCTGACTCTAAATATGGCTCAGCTACGGCCCCTTTTGTGAGGCAATCCCAAGCAAGGTCATTAATACTTTGAAAAATGTGAGCTCATCACGAGGCTCTATGTAACTGTAAGCCTCATACTTTGGCTGCTGTGGAGTCAAAGTTACTTACAGCGATAATCCCCACACTGCTTGGTAACTAAATTCCCTCAGGTACATGCAGGCGACCATAAAATATTCATTTTATATTCTGACTGAAACCGAATTACCGTATTTCCTTTTTTGTTCTGTATCCCTTTCTGTTGTTGTCTTTGTTCTTCTTTTGTTTAGGAAATTGCTGGGACATGTGTCATCCACCTCCTCTGCCCCCAGGACCAATAATGAATATGTCATTCAGTAATTTATCAAAAGCACCTTTGTCCAGCAGATGATATCATGTTCGGCCAAGCCCTGGAAGCAAGGGAAAAGATTCTGCAGACATAATTAAGTCTATTTCTTGGCAGTAATTACGTCCTGCGTATCTGATGTCCCCACAGTTCATACCGGCCTGATCATGGAAACTAGACTCAGTAGAACAGGATTGTGGACAGGAATTGGAAAGGCAGCTGGAGGTTTGGGGGCTGAATAAGCACATCTGATCTTGCCTGATTTCGGAAGCTAAGCAGGGTTGGCCCTGGTTAGTACTTGGATGGGCAACCACCAGGGAATACCAGGTGCTGTAGGCGCCTGGAGTAGGAACTGGCAAGCCGCTCCAGTATTCCTGCCAAGAAAACTCCATGGACATGGGGTCACGAAGAGTCGGTCACGACTGTACTGACACAACACACACATATTCCTATCATGTGCACCATTAGGAAAACACATCTGTAAATGACCGAGCAAAACATTTTGGTGCCTAATGCATGGGAAGAAAATGGCGCCCATCCCAGGCAATATGTATCGTATTCAAGCACCACTGGGTTATTTTTGCATCTAAGGCAAGAACTCCCCCAAGCACCTTTCTCCTGTTAGGCAGTTGAAAACACAGCCACTGTGTTAATAACTATTTGCTGACTTCTCAAGGGGCAAAGACATTTACTGCCTAGGGAGGGACCTCATGTTGCCTTATGGCAGGGCTTGGGCCCAGAGGCGTTGCATTGTGACTGGGCAAGATGGTTGGCTGAATCCGTGCAGTCCCTGAGGGGTGACTTCAGAATTCTCAGGGGTGGATTAGCAGATCAGCAAAATGTCATGTGGCCTCTGGTGTGGGTTTTGTTGTTGTTGTTGTTGTTTTAGAATACTTTCAAAATAAAGAGTTGTAATAAAATTCCAGGGAGAATTTTGAGACAGACGAGAATGTGTGTGGCTCCCCGTGGAGGGCAGAGAAATCAAAATGGACTTTGAAGAAGACCTGATGTTGTCAAAATTCAATAATCTTCAGAATTTCAGTTTTGTCCTGCTAATTTAGCCTTTGAGAGAGCCTCGTGGCGCAGTGGTTAAATGCCTGTACTGCAGGTAAAACTGTGCTCACGACCTGGGTTCAATCCCCGGTAGCAGGCTCAAGGTTCACTCAGCCTTCCATCCTTCCGAGGTCGGTAAAATGAGTACCCAGCTTGCTGGGGGGGCAATGTGTAGCCTGCACACTGTAATCAAAATTGTAAACCGCCCAGAGACTACTTGTAGTGGTATGGGCCGGTATATAAGCAGAACACTTTGCTTTGCTTTGCTTTGCTTTTTCAATTTTGCGTCCCTTCTCCACAGGCCAGTGACCATTCCTGGTGTTGCCAATTGACCGTGCCAGCCCTTGTAAGTTTACTCTGACAGGGCACCCCCCCCTGCCCTGTCTAAGGTGGTTACTTCACGTCCTTCCTCGAGCCGAGGTGAACTTGCCTCCGTGTTGAAATCGGTTTTCAACACGGATTGAGAAGTGGATTGAAAAGATTCCCGAGCTCCAGGATGGGAATCTCTCACCCCGCTTAGAGCGCAGTTCAGGGGGCGTGGTCGGGGTGAACTCGGATTGAGCCCACAAGGACGTGAGGTTACGTTCCTTCAAACCGGTCTCCAGCGGGGCCGCGAACTGCAGCGAGAGGGACGAGAAGTATCAGCCTAAGAATACTAGCTGTGCATCGTCAAGTGAATTGCAACATCTGGTGACCCTTTCCTGGATTTTCTAGGTAGAGAAGTAGCTTGTCATTCTCTTCTTCGTCTGGGGGTGGCCCTGGTGCTACTGTGCAGCTTGCCCAGAGATACACGGGCTGGCTCATCCTCCTGGGAGCCCAGTGGGGTCATTGAACCCCTGACCTCTGGTTCTGGAGCCAGAGACCTAACTTCTGCCACAATCAATTGGATTTATTCCCATGCATGTGTGCAGAGGACGACCCTCTAAATTCTCTGTGATGCCACCTGCTGCAATCCCTTAGCACTGTGAAGACTTGATTTCACACATTAGAGAAGGAGGGGGTATATTTACAGTATTTCAATACATTGTTAAGCGTTCCTCTCTTATTTGCAGAGTGCCTTCACAGGGATGAGTCATACGTTTACTGTTCTGATGTCATTCTGTTATTACCTGAAACTCTCCCAGGTTTTGGTTGTTAAGCTAGAGCCACGCCCACGCTTTCTAGCTTTCCAAATCCAGGCTTATGACCTTTAATCACTCTTCCCCAGTAGTGTAACTAAGGAGGGGACCATCTGTCTCCAGGTGCAGCATTCTAGGGGCGCCAAATAGGGCACCAAACAGCTCCCCACCCAGGAACTGTGGGAAGGTGTATTGTGGGCAACCTGCCAGGGCCAGTGTGGAGGTCTCCCCTGCCACTGCCACCACTGCCTTCTCTGCGGTGCCTTAGCCCCTCCCTGACCTTTGGGGGGGGGGGCAAAAACTGACTTTGTCCCTGGGCATTGAAAACCCTAGCTATGCCTCTGCCCTTTCTTGGTAGTGCTTCATAAAGCAGAAGGAGACATCGAATCAATAATATAAAGGACTCAAATACTATAAAGGGGCTCGAATAAAGACAACAGGTCCTCTGATCTTCTTTTAAGGAAATAATTAGGTTTCTGTTCTTGATGATGTCGATGTTTTAGAATTACATTTCCTCTGGTTAACTATAAGGGTTGCACAACTGCACAGCTACGGCATGACTGAGAATTGTTGAAAGATGTCATGAGGGTACTGTACTCTGATGATTACTGTTAAGAGTAACAAAGCAAGACATGCAGTATGGTAATTTAACACATAAGTAGAACAGAGTGCGTTGCAAATAGACTGGTCCTTAAGCAATGACCTGTTTATTTGTTTTTGTTTTGTTTTGTTTTTAATTTTCAGGGCATTGGGCTTTTTCTTTTTCTTTTTGTAAAACCAGAACACCAATCACCACCTCCTAGAAGCATGCCAACTCCAATTAATTTATCTCAGGGACTTGTTGATTTTTGATGCTAGAAGATACAATTATTGTAATTAAGACAATAAGCTGGAAAGAAGATAACATCTCTCTCTAACATCTCTCTCTCTCTCTCTCATCCCTCCAGTATCCTCTGGTTATTTCTGGTGAATCACTGATCAACATTTTTGCTCCCAACTACTGGGAAAAAATAAGATTTTTTCCTCTGTGCTTATTGTGACAGTTGGTCAGCCCATATATAGGACAAGCTTGAGAAAAACGTATTAGGTATGACATTATGCAAAATAATCATTTCTGCAATAGCAAACTTTTCTGATAACAAGAATTATTAAGAATGTGGTTGCACTCTCACTGACCTCATGCCGCCCTGAACACAGTACTCTTGTTCACGTTTGGAAACAAGGCAGGATCAAGTAGTTAATACTTGGATGGGTGAACAACAGAGAATACTAAGGATCTCCAGGAAAGGATCACCTGTGTGAAAATCTTGGAGAGCTGCTGCCAGCCAAAGCTGGCCATACTAGATCCCTGCCCTAATGATGCGAGTTGTGTTTCTGCAAACGGAGCTGTGTTATGGATAGACTTCTACGTCGAGTCTTTGCTAAGGAAGATGCTTATTGTGGCTTTCACGGATAAAAAGGTAAAGCAGGCATGTCCAAACTTCGGCCATCCAGATGTTTTGGACCACAACTCCCACAGTCCTTTGTTACTGGCAATCTAAGCTTAGAATTCTGGGAGTTGTGGTCCAAAACATCAGGAGGGCTGAAGTTTGGACATGCCTGAGGTAAAAGATCCCCCCAGACATGCGTGCTAGTCATGCCTGACCCTAGGGGTGGCGCTCATCTCCTTATACAAGTCGAAGAGCCAGTGTTGTGCAAGTCCGTGGCCAAGTGGCCAGCATGGCTGCTGAGCTGCCGACTTTGCAGTCAACAGTTTTTGGAGCCTTAGTCCGGTAAGCCACTATGCCCCGGCTTTGAGGGAATTCCCTTCTAATTAGCATGGTGTGGTTTGACAAAGATAATTTAAAAAAACTCCTGGTTCTGTGTGTAGTCACAAACTGATGAAGAGATGCTAATGAACCCCTTCTGTCAGGAAGTAGCACACCACTCCTTTTATTGTACTCTCATGACATGTGCTTTGAAAGAGAGAGGCTCAAATAAAAGAGCAAACAGGCCTATTGTTGAAGTTTATATTAACCTCTGGAAAGCCCCAGTGTGGTGAGAGTCTTGGCATGTACACAACACGTCCTCAGCGTAGGTGTACATGGGAGGTTCTACTCGTCTTCTCCCTTCCGCCACCCCAGACCCCCCCCCTCCAATGCTGTTAAGATTACAAGTGAGGAATCCAGGCACAGCAATGGGCTTCTTGCAGAACTAGGTCAATGCCGTGGGTTTGTTTCTTAAAATGGTTTCATCTGAGTGTTCGTCTGAGGGCTGGGCGATCCAGGCAGTGAGCCATGCAACTCATTGGGTGCCCCGAGGCAATTGTTCTCTCACAGTTTCCGGTGGCTTATGGGATCATCATGAGGATGAAGAGGGTTAGAAAGCGCAGGAAGGCAACCTGTGCTTCACTGAACTCATCAAGCACACTGGAAGAAAAGCAGATATCGATATAGGAAATGAATAAGAAATAAATAATAGCATCAAATGGCTACTTGAACCACCAAAAACCTACAAAGCACAGGGAGGTACTGGCAGTAAAAGATGATGAGCCAATGTTAGTCATTTGAGGAGTGTTTTAATAATTAATTTTAAACAATGAACAACAGCGACCCTCTCCTGACCTGAACATGTTCACAAACTCAGCTGAGGCGGGAGAGGTCGCAACACAATTGCTTCACCTCAACTTGACTTTTCAGCATATTCTACATACTCTTACTAAACAACTGTTTTAACAACCACTAAGACCGCACCCAAAGAGACTCAGGTTTTATATTTCTGACACGGTTAGGGCAGTTCTTAAACCAACATATCCATGAGAATGACTAAGCACATAGAGCAATATGTCAACAGGTGAAAGCTTTCCTCCATTATCAGTAGGGTTGTAAATACTTAAACAGCGTGCGTCAATCGCCAAAAAAATGTATTATGTTGTTCAACTGGGCAGGGTCAAATGTTTTCTTTTCTTTTTTGGCTTTTGTTCGCATGAGTCCTTTGTTTCCAGTTAGCTGAGCATTAAACACAAGGTCACCTCCCTGTGAGTAAGTGACCCAGCCCCTTCCAATTGTATACCGATACAGATGTATTTTTTTTTTAATTAGAGAGGCTGGCCAGGGTGGATCTGGTCAGTGACTGAAAGAGTAAGCAAGAGTATTTTATCTGGTCAGTGACTGAAAGAGTAAGCAAGAATTGGTGTATGAGTTGGCCCAGATATTCTGTGAGCCCACCCCCAAATGGTCTTTCATTGCCAGCTCTCACTGATAGGGGCACAGAAGCTCATGGTGTGATTATCATGTCAAAGCTTGGAAGCCTTACTTCAGGTGTGAAGATGTTTGTGTTACTTTGCCAAATGTTTCTTTTACGAGTAATTTGCTACTCATTACTCTTTAGCAACACATTAAGGCTTTGTGTTTTATTTATTTTTAATAACTCCCGAAAATGACCCCTCAAAACAATTTAATTAATTGTTACTCATAACTTCAAACTCTTAACATTAACAGTCATTACACTGTTTTCCCAAAGTAGCATCCTTTGTCCATTGCTAACGCCCAAGGAATACATTATAAGTAACAATGTTGTTTCTAATGCGTGATTTGCACAATATCATGGTCTGTCATGCATTATTTGCACAATATCATAGTCTGTCATGGTCTGTTGCTGATTTAATTTGTTTTGTACTGCTTTTTTAAAGATGCCGTTGATGGTTTTTGACATGGTTTGTTTTGATTTTATTATGTGGTTATTGCCTCAGCATAGTACATTGCACTAACATGGCAGGATATTCAATCAATCAGTCAATCAATCAGTCATTAAATAAATAAATAAATAAATAAATAAATAAATAAATAAATAAATGTCTTGAACTTCAGGACTTCATAATCCATTGTTTGCAGCCAAGCCTTGCAATACAACGGCATGTGTTCAGACCCATAGAACAGAGACCCACATTTAATCCAGTTATGTCAAACATTTAATCCATTTATGTGAAATGCCTACCTAAGAAAATGAAGGTCCTAGGCTGGTGCTTGAGGGCGTCTGAGCCATGCGTTGAGTGGACCTTTCCGTGGTACCTTTCCTGTGTATGCTGACATTTTCCCATTCCAGGAAGTCCAGAGTCATACTATTTATTTATTTATTTATTTATTTGTTGCATTTATACCCCGCTTATCTACATAGTGTACTCTAAGCGGCTTACAAGGCTACCAAAGCCATAAAATTACAATAAAGACACATGTAAAGCAAATAGTAATAACAATAAAACAGAAGGTTAAAAACCTTATGGCACCTCAATCACTGTACAGTTGTAAATGAAAACAAATTGTGATGGCGAAAAAAAAAAGTCAGTTAAGGATCGCCGAAGGCCTCCTGGAAAAGATAGGTCTTTAACGCCTTCCGGAAGGCCAGCAGGGACTCTGCAGAGTGCACTTCACTGGGGATGGAATTCCAGAGGCTGGGGGCCGCTACTGAGAACGCCCGGGTCCGAGTACTCGTCCTCCGGGCTTCACGAGGAGTGGTGACCCGAAGCAAGTGCGCTCGCACCTGCCGAACGGGACGGGCCGAGGTTGGTCGCTGAGCGATACGCTCTGCCAGGTAGTCCGGTCCCAAGCCATGGAGGGTTTTATAAACTAAAACCAAGACCTTGAATCTAATCCGGGCTGCAACGGGCAACCAGTGCAAGCGGGCCAGGACTGGGGTGATGTGGTCATAACGACGCACACCAACCACCAGCCTGGCCGCTGCATTCTGTACCCGCTGCAGACGCTGGAGAAGAGCCAAGGGCAACCCCATGTAGAGGGCGTTACAGTAGTCCAGCCTCGAGATCACCAGAGCTTGGACCACTGTTCTCAGGGAGTTCGCGTCCAGGTACGGGCGGATCTGGGCGATCCGACGGAGATGGTAATAGGCGGACCTGGTCACCGACGCCACCTGGGACTCCATGGCAAGCGCCGGGTCCAGGAGCACACCCAGATTCCGCGCCCTCTCCGCAAGCTGCAGGGAGACTCCCCCCAGACAGGGGAGAGGGCCACCGTACCCCGACGGCGAGCTCCCGAAGAACATGACCTCCGTCTTCTCGGGGTTGAGCTTAAGCCTGTTCGCCCCGGTCCAAGCCAGCACGGCCTCCAGGCACCCGTCGAGGATCCTCACAGCTTCCACAGCAGAGGTGGTAAAGGAGAGATAGAGCTGCGTGTCATCAGCGTACTGATGACAGCAGACTCCAAAACTCCTGATGACCCCCACCAACGGCCTTACGTAGATGTTAAACAGCATGGGGGACAGAGACGACCCCTGTGGAACCCCACAAGGGAGAATCCAAGGGGCCGATAACTCCCCCCCATGCTGCACGTACTGTGGACGGCCCTCCAGGAAGGAACGGAGCCAACTGCGAGCAGTGCCTCCAATTCCGACCTCAGAGAGCCGGTCCAACAGGATACCGTGGTCGACGGTATCAAAGGCCGCTGACAGATCCAGGAGGACCAACAGGGTAGAGCAACCCCTGTCGGCCGCCCGGAGAAGGTTATCTTGCAGGGCGACCAAAGCTGTTTCGGTACCCTGGCGAGGCCTGAACCCGGACTGGCATGGATCGAGGCACTGCCGATCCTCCAGGTATGACTGCAGCCGGACCGCCGCCACCCTCTCGATCACCTTGCCCATAAACGGGACATTGGCGATTGGGCGATAATTTGTTAAATTGTCCACCGCCAGGCCAGGTTTCTTCAGAATGGGCTTTACCACCGTCTCCTTCAGACGAGAGGGAAAAAACCCCTCGCTGAAGGAGGCGGTGGCGATGGCAGAAGCCCATTCGGCCATAGTCCCTCTGGCAGCTCTAATAAGCCAGGCAGGGCAAGGGTCGAAAGGAGTGGAGGCAGGCCGGCAATGCGCCATAGCTCTGGAGGCCTCGACAGCAGGAACAGGCCCAAGCGCATCCAACCGAGGCGACGAAGGCGGACCAGCAACTGGGGCTGGCGGGGCTGGACCACTGCAACCGGAGTCAAAGCCGGCACGGATGGCCTCTATTTTAGTTCGAAAAAAGGCTGCAAATTGCTCACTGCTGAACTCAGTAGGAGGAGGCCTGGCCAGACTAGGATTGCTGAGGTCCCGAACCACCCGGAAAAGCTCCGCCTGGCGGTTCGAGGCCTCAGCAATTCTCAGGGAGGTAAAAGATGTTCTAGCCTCCCTGATCGCGTTGGTGTAGCGACTAGACTGGGCATCAACGGCAGCCTTACTCAGTGCCGTCCGGGTTTTCCTCCAGCTGCGCTCTAACCTCCTCCTCTCCTGCTTCAT
Organism: Phrynocephalus guinanensis; assembly: GCA_037367245.1. NCBI lineage: Eukaryota > Metazoa > Chordata > Lepidosauria > Squamata > Agamidae > Phrynocephalus > Phrynocephalus guinanensis. Next base: position 172,471,731 of record CM074733.1, on the reverse strand, counting down.
AACCCTAAGCTCCCCCGTGAACCATGGGGAGGGCCGGGCTCGGCAACGGAGGAGGCGCTTGGGGGCGATCCGGTCTATGGTGTGGATAGCTGTTTCGTACCAAAGATTAGCCACATCCTCGGCCGGATTGTCAGACATACCACCAGGTAGTCCCCCGAAGAGCTCACCGAACCGCTGGGGGTCCAAGAGCCTTCGGGGGCGGGCCAAAACAGAAGGCTGGTGGTCCCCGCGGGGAGGGGCCGGAATCGCCAGGGAGAATGAGAGCAGGTGATGGTCTGTCCATGACACAGGAAGGGAGACAAGGTCCCCCACCTCCAGACACGAATCCCCCGACATGGAGGTAAAGACCAGATCCAGGGTGTGACCAGATCTGTGGGTGGGGCATAAAACATGCTGGGACAGACCCATGGAAGCCATGGATTCCATGAACTCCAGAGCTGCACCAGAAAGTTCACCGTCCGCATGCACGTTGAAGTCACCCGCAACCAATAGGCGCGGGGACCTCAACAGGGCAGCGGCGATGAACTCCGTGAGCTCCGGCAGGGATTGTGCAGGGTTGCGGGGAGCTCGGTAGCCCAGCACAATGCCAAATCTGTCCCGCTGTCCCACCAACAGATGAAGGACTTCTAACCCCTGGCTAACCAATGTCGAGGCCCTGCTAACACAAAAAGAGTCCCTAAAGACGATGGCGGCTCCCCCCCTTTTGACCCCCCCAATCTTCCCACTCCCTCTACCAGATACCCAGGTGGACACAACAGGGAGAGGGCAGCCCCCCCTCTGTGCCCACCCAGGTCTCGGTAATAAATGCCAGGTCGGGCTTTTCATCCACGATGGTATCATAAATGATAGGGATTTTATTGTGCACCGACCTGGCATTCATCAGGATACAGGCAAGGTTGGGGGCGCTGGCGGGATGTCTACCGGGCACGTGGCAGGGAGCCGAGGGGTCAGAACGAGGGACAGACACGAGTTGTCTGACCCAAGTTCTTCTTGTCTGACAAACCCAACGGCTACGAGCATACCGCCCACGGCCCATCACCGTCGGTATGTGAGCCCCTGCGCTCATGGCGAAAGGAAGAAAGGAGGGAAAAAAAACCTACCACTGCGAGCTAAAAAATACACACAACACAGTACTAAGCTACTACAGAAGCCACAGGACTTCAAAACAACGTTTTCTATAATAGTACAAAAATAAAATAACAAAGCAGCAATACTACTGTAAATAAGAGACAATAAACTACAACAAACTACTACATCAGTAACAGGCAGCAAACTGCCTGTAAACAGACAACGAATCAAGCAATAGTAAATAAAGAATAAAGAAAATCGAAGAGAAAAGAAAAACTAAAGAATAATGGGCAGTCTGCCAGGATGACATGTAGCGCACCTGGGGGAAGGGGGGGAGGGAGCCAAAGTCCAGAGCGGGCAGAAGTCTACTGATATCATCAAGGACATGAGTGGGGTGGCTGAGCAAAGGTGGAACGGCCATCGCCAGCCGACAGCAAGCTGGAGAGAGGGGGAGGGGATGCACAGCAGACCATCCAAATGTCCAAAGCCACCTAGAGGCTGCCCCTCTAAACCACCTCCATCCCAGATCGTATTACGGCCCCTCCTAATGTCCATCTCAGTTAATCGCCGCTCTCTACCACGATACATTTCCCAGAGCAAAAACCCCCGGGAGCAGATCTGCGAATTGTCCCTGGCCCAGTGAACAGCCGGCCGCTGGATAGGTGGAGAATGACCAGAGCGCACTCCTATAATGCCGGACCCGCTGGTCACCGGTGGCCGGCATGCCACCCGAGTATCCGGGGCGACAAGACAGGAAGATATGAAAGAAACACCCTCACCGGCGGCCGGTCTGCCACCCGAGATACAAAGGCAACTGGGGGGCCGAGGTGGTAAAAGCCAGCGCCGGTGGCCGAAAAGCCACCCGAGAACCCGGAGCGGCAGAAACCAGCAGGAGGGCAAACCCCAGCGGTCGGCCCACCGCCCGAGAGGGAGAGACGGGCTCCCCAAAGTTGGAGTGGGAGGCAAAGGGGGGAAGACAGCACATACCCGTGCCCGCCGCTTGAGGAGATGACCAAGTGTCAATGAGTGGTGGCAACAAGCAATTCCAGCAGCTGTTGATCAGTCCGCCGCTTCGGCCCCAGCCGCGGGGGGGGGGGAACCGTGATGGCGACTACCGTCTCGGACCGCAAGCCTTCCAGGCTGTTGCGGACGGACCAGTCGCTCATTCCGGACCCCCCACAAGGGGAACGCAGGAGGACAAGCGCAGCAGCGTCCAAAAGGAAGGCAAGACACCTTGCCTCCTCCTCCTCCTCTCCGGGAGAGCTGGGTCGGCGGGCTCGGCAAAGACCCCCCAAAGGGAGCAAGGAAAACGGCACGGCGGGAGCGTCTGGAGGGGGGACAAGATGTTTAACGTCCTCCACCTCCTTTCCAGGCAGGCAAACTCGGCGGATTCGGTGGGTTCGGCCCGAATCGGGTGGGGTCCCAGGGGAGGCAGCTGACCTGCAAACACCACAGAATCTCGGCAGGCAGGCACCGCTAGGGGTGCGGCACAAAGTCAAAGGCTGGCGGCTCCGCAAGGCGGCCATCACTCCGCGTAGCTCCGCTCGGCTCAGGATAAGCACAGCGAGAGGCTCAAACCTCTGGAAAGGTCAGTTCATGAAACCTTCTCCCCCATCTTCTACTATACTCTCCTACTGCTGTCAGGGCAAAACACAAACAATCTGACAGTGCCTGATATGAATGTAGTACAGTGATCTCCCGCCTATCGCTGGGGTTAGGGACCCGAGCTGACCCGCAATAATTGAAAATCCGCATTATGTGGATGCCGGTCAGGTCGGGCCTGGGGGGGGGCTAGCTGGGGGCCCTTGTACTTACCCCCAGCCTGGCGCTGCCCCGAACGGGCCTGCGAGGGCCATCCCGGGCCTTCTGGAGGTCCCAAAAGGGCCTCCCTGCGAACCAAAAGTGACTTCTGGTAAACCAGAAGTGACTTCCGGATCACTGAAAATCATTTCTGAGGCCTCCGACAGGCCTAAAAAGGCCCTCGGAGGTCTCAAAAATGATTTTCTGCGAACTGGAAGTCACTCCGGTTTGCAGGGAGGCCCTTTTGGGGCCTCCAGAAGGCCCAGGTAGGGCCTCAGAGGCCCATTTGGGGCAGCTCCAGTCTTGGGGTAAGTATGGGTGGCTTCAAACAGGCCTTCCCCCCTTACCCCAGTGAGCCTTTTTTCATATACTGTGGTCCCATCACCAGAAGGGTGGCTGGTGACTCAATTAAACTGGTCTGTTGAGGGAGATGGATTCATTATAGATGGTTCACCATTAAGCCATTATTATCCAGATTATTAACATTCAGGATTTTCTCCCTTAAATATCGACAGCCAGTAGAGAATGTGAATGCAGATTGGAAAGAAATTTATAACAGCATACAGTGGTACCTTGTATAAAGGAATTAATTCGTTCCAAATGAAATTATGTTAAGCAAATTTTCCTTTATAAAAATTCCCATAGGAATGCATTGAAAATGGAGTAATCCCATTTTATCTTGTACAGATTTTCCCCACAGGCAATTATGTTAAGCAAATTTCCCCTATCTCTGGAATTTTTATGTTATACAAATTTTATGTTATACAAGCTGTTTGTTGCACAAGGGTCCACTGTATTTTGATCCAATAACAAACTGACCATGGTCATATGAGAATTATTCGGGGAATGAAAATGTGCTCTAAAAGTTTCCAAGGGATGAAGAAATAATTTTGGCAGATCTAAAAAGAGCTTGAATCCCTCACAGAATAAAATAATAACAGAAACATTTTTGTTTTTGTTGTTTTTGTAAATAAGGCCTCACAATCACACTGCTTAGAGCATTAAAAGTCAATTGTTATGTCTCCTGGTGAAAAATTCTTTCAGGAAATATGATTGTTGTTGAGAAGAGTCCATTGATGAGAGAAAATTGTGAAGATATGACCCTTCTGATACATGGAGATCTCTCTGGACAGGTGAAAACTGCACAGATGGCTTAGGAAGGACTCTCCTTAGTTTCCTGCATCTCTACTGTGAACATCAGCTAATGGAAGGAAGCGGATATACAGTGGACTCTCATATAACAAACAGTTTGCATAACATAAAATCTGTACAACATAAAAAATTCCAAAGATAGGGGAAATTTGTTTAACAATCGTCTATGGGTCGAATCCGTACAACATAAAAATGGTCGCGATTAGGGATTACTCTGTTTTCAATGCATTCCTATGGGAAATTTGTATAAAGGAAAATTTGCGTAACATAATTTCATTTGGAACAAATTAATTCCTTTATACGGTACCACTGTATAATTTATAGGACAGAAAAAGACATTGCAGTTCAGAACAAAGACTGGGGCAGGACTTGGAAGTAGGGTAACAAATTGCTGTTTCTGATCAAGACTGCATCACAAAATTTCCTTTTAAATCTAACGCAGCTGCCCCAGGCTATGGAACATCCTCCAGAGTGAGACCCGCCTGGCGCCAACGTTGATGACATTTTGGCGCCAGGTAAAAACCTTCCTTTTACACAAGTTTTTAATGGATGTAACAGTTAAACATCGATGGTGGGTTATGATGGCAATTTTAGTGTATCGGTATTTTAATGTTTTAATTGTTCATTTTAATGGTAGGCCACCCAGAGACCTTTGAGTAGTGGATGGCATATAAGTTGTATAAAAAAATAAAAAAATACATACATACATACATACATACATACATACATACATACATACATACATACATACATACATACATACATACATACATACTGGGTTTGCTTCCCTGTGCACTCACTTATGCTATGTCCTTACCCGGGGAATGAAGGGTCCAGCTGCACAGAATCCACACAAAAATAACGTAGCAAAATAACAGTCAGGCAAGCAATCAGAAATCAAACTCAAAATTCACAAAATAGCTTTACTGGAATCCACCCTTATAAATAGTATCTTTGCCATGTTAAAATGTTGACTCATTCACCAACAGGAGGAGGGAATTGTTTAGTTTAGTTCACACCCCACTGATAAACGATCAAAACACCTCCAGTGATCAATATGGCCCTAAGGGCATCTAGATAATATATCCTGCTTGCAAAACCCTTTTGTCTCCCCTCCTCCTACCTGTAAAGAGGTATCATTCCTTTGTGTAACAAATGGTTTAGGAAATCCTTTGCACCCACACCTGGACTCCCTGGGGGCACTTAAAACCTCCTTCCGCCACACTCCCATTTCTTTTCTTTTTCCTTTTCTCCCCCCAAACATCTACTCCTTGCATTCCTACCCCACTTGCAAACTTGAGGGAGCCCGCAAGACCTTTTCCCACAATGCCCCTCTCCACTTGGCCAACTTTGCCTAACCTGACCCCAGAACACCCCCGTGTTCCATACTCGAGAGTACTGGTAGCCATTCCAGGCACCCTGGGACTACGCCAAGCAACAGCTGAAGACTCCTGAGGGAACTCCCTGACCAGCATATTTGCAACCCAATCTCCCCTTCAACTCTTTACGAGCTCTGGAGACACAAGATTGGATTATCCCAGACAAAAGCTGGATCCTCTTCTCCCAACCTCAGTCTGGATTCCTGATGGACTCTTTTGTATTGCCAACCATGGACTTTTCATATGTGTTTGTGTGGCTCAGCAATCAAGACTTGTTCTTATCACGTACTTTTAGGTAATGCTGATAGAAATGCTGATCGTCGTTTCGCTATGTAACGAAATGAAACGAAACAAAACGACATGAAACAAGGAAGCAGCATGTCGTTACAGACGAAACGAAACGGTGGGGTATGCTTTTTTTTTTAAGAAACAAACCATTTCGTTCTATCTGTAAGCCACTTGGGGGAGGGTAAAGAGTTTTTTTAAAAAAGCTCCAGGTTTAAAAAAAAATCTTTTTTCCCTCCCCCAAGCCTCACCAGCAGATTGTCATTAGGGTGGGGGGGAAGGTTTTCCCCCCACCCCAGCGCCCATCACCTGGCAGGCAGGGCTTGGAGGGAGGGGAATTTTTTTTTAAAAGTCCAGGGCTTTTTTTAAAAAACTTTTTTTTCCCTCCACCACTTACCACACCCCTCACAAACCACTTCATTAGTGGTTCACTTTGTACAAATTTTTAAGAAAAAAATCATACGAAATGAAACAAAAAATGTGTGTGGCGGGGAAGTAAATGAAAGGAAACATAACATAATATTTTTGTTTCGTGCCCATCCCCACTGTTAGGTGTGTTTCTTTTTCTTTATGAATGCTGTGCCATATATCTGTAAACAAATATGTTAAAATGTCTCCAGTGCTTTTGCTCTCACTCAGAGCAAAACAGTACAACATACATTAAAGAATAATCTGTTTTCTAGTGAGCGGGAAATGGTGTTACTTTCCTACGACTTGAGAACAAGGCTGCCTTCTTGTATGTGTAATTATTCTGAGATGAAATAGTAAGCCGTCCATCAAAGTGTGGTTTTCATAAAAATTACATTAGGACCCCCTCCCTTATGTGTGAGATCAGTGTTTGCTGGTTCAGTTGTTCACAATTTGAAATATATTAAAAGAAAATTCCTAAAAATATCTATTTCTAAAGATGACGTTACTGGAACTGGCCACTAGAAAAAGCCAGAGACTATATTATGTATAGCATTGGCAATTAAAATAGTGCTTGCTATATAGGGGTCCCTACTGTACCCTGTTTGCAACCATAATGCAGACATACGTAAATGATTATGGGGAAAGCCAACAAATTGAACAGTCAGATGAACAGAAAAACAACCAACTCATTATACTCCCCACCCACTCCAAGAGAGGAATGGAAAGGAAACCCACATTAATAATTCACACACACACACACACACACAGAGGCAAATTGTGAAATCATTCACACATGTCGTTTCGTTTTTTAATCATTGGCAAGGAATAGTCAGTGGCAGGCTCTGCTTTTTTCGTTTTGAATTTTAAACAAATAAATGTGTGCACAAACACCCTTTTCCTGCGCTTCTTCATAAGGTGAGAGGGTTTGAGCACATCAAGGAAGGAGAGAGAGAGAGAGAGAGAGAGAGAGAGCATTAAGAAGCTAGACAAGACCATTTGCAGTATCAGGAATGATACTAAATTACATATTGACTCCGTCTTCATTATACATCATCTGTATTGAGTTTTTTTAAAGCACACAAGACACTGTCCCAGTATTTGCTTAGCATTTCCTTAGCAACTGTAAACCCGAGTCTGGTCCGTGTGGTTGTTCTGTGCAGACAAGGCACAGGCACCTGCCAGCTTGGGGCCCCAGTTTAGGTCACTGGAGTCCCCTGGACTCCAGGTCCTGGAGAGCGGGGGGGGGGGGGGGGAGGAGACAAGAGCTCCATAAAATGTCCCTCTTTAGAGAGAGTCTCTAGGGGGCAGTGAAGGAAGCCAGGTTCTGCAACTCCCCTTTTCTCCAGCACTTGCCTCTCCAGCTATGGGGGTGTCTGGCCCGTGCTGCCCCATCCAAGCGTGTGGCTGGCTCTATTGTGCCTGGCACCTCTCCTAAGCAAAACAAACTGGGTGAAAGGAAGCATCTTCTCGTCCCTGGTCACTGCAACTGTGCCGCTGTTGGGGTCCCCATCTTCCTTCATGTCTTCCCAGATGTCTTCTTCTTCAGAAGTAAGTGAGGGCTCGGGCCCTTTCCAGTTCTGGCCTTTTGTCCTCATTGACCCAACCTTGTCCACCTGTTGCATTGTCCACAGGAGCTGCTTCTCCATCACCTATGAGGGCTCTCTCCTGCTGGTCTCCCAGCTGCCCAATACCTGTGTGCTGGGTCCAGATGGCTCACCACAGGGGCATACCTACTCCCCTCCCATATACAAACCAAAACACAAAATAAAACACTAAGACAGGGCTGTTCAACTTTGAACAGGCCAAGGTCTACTTTTTCCGGCCCAAAGTGCTTGAGGGCTACTACACTAAAACCTCTACTTACAAATTTTATCCCTTCCGAGCACATGCTCATAAGCAAAAACTTTTGTAGGTAGAGCAGTAGTTTCCCATAGGAATGCATTGAAAACCAATTAATCCATTCTGGAGGGAACAGGATTTCAATACACCATGGCCCTTGAACTGCCCTGCTCAGCTGAGACAGTGGGCTGGCAAACCCAGAACTTTGCTGGGGCAGTGGTGGTCCGTGTGGTGGGGGAGGGAGGGATGGAGAACTTATCCCCTCACTTTTTTATTGATGGCCAGTGGGCTACTTTTCAACCCTTCGCGGGCTACCAGTAGCCCACAGTCTACCTGTTGGGCAGGACTGCACTAAGACAATGTAGTGGTATTTCCTATTTAAAAATAATTTTGAAAGGAGTGGCTGTGAGTCACCAATTGCCAAGGTGTGTTCATACACCCTTCTCAATTTTACTTACTTATTCCGTTCATACCCTGACTATTTATTTATTTATTTAGAGTATTTCTCTCCCCCACACACCTTTCTCCTTTGAAAAGGACCCAAGGCGGCTTTCAGTAATGAGGAACAATGCTCTGTATAGCTCTAATTTTACCTTTTAATGTTGTAAGATGCCTCTTCAGATTCCCTGTTCGTAACTTGAATATGTCTGAAATGTTCTGGACTGTAATTGTCCCTCATTATTGTAAGCCACCTTGGGTCCTTTTCCAAGGAGAAAGGTGGGGTAAAAATATTATAAATAAATAAATCAACAAACAAACAAACAAACAAACAAATAGATAAATATTCAAGTTTGAGAAAATGGAAATTTAAAAACATCTTACAGCATTAAAAGATAAAATTCTCTGTGGGACCCAACTGGGCCTATCAACAGATTTAGGAACAGATGCAAATAAAGACACAATTAGAATATTAAAACAGTATTAAATAAATTATCCAGCTAAAACAAATGCCTAATTAATATGACTTGAAACCCCTGAAACCACCTTTCAACATTTCGAAACACAGATAGCAGCAGCAAAAAACGGCATCCATCATTAATAGGTCTTAATGAATGGCCCATTGGCGGTTTAAATAAAAAACAAATTGGCTTTTCCATTCATGACTGGTCACATGATTTGCACAATAAGTGAATAATCGGCGTAATGAGTACCTATGGCTGCTTGTATTGGAGAACTAAGATATGGTGAACCTAAGAAAAAAGGGACACTCCTTATACTTCATAAATAAGGGGAAGGAGACTTTTTTGAGAAGGGGAAGTGAAGGTGACAGGATTTCAAATCCAGGCAGATTTGGTATAGACTTCCTAGACATGAAGGGGGTGAGGTGGGGAGAGAAAGATCAACAGGACAGAATAAGAAGAAAGAGAGGCCCAGCATACAGTGGAACTAAGGGAGATGGCCTGACTGATCAGCCCGATGATTGTTGCCGGAGCGGATCCCTGAACAAAGAAATGATGGTGACCCCCACGTGGGAAGCAAGGGATACAGGGGTCCGGCATGGGAATGTGGGTGTGGAGGGTGCATCTGGAGGCAGAAATGGGCACCAGGAGGGGGTAGCCCCTTTGGCGCACAGCACATTCCAAGGGGCTGTACCAGAGGAGTTAAAAAGGAGGGTGCGAGGAAAACAACCCCTCTTTTCCCTCCTGGTTGCTGAGCAGCCCCACCCACCCACCCTCTTTTTTAGTGTATAGTGATTAAGTAATTGTATTCGTAGTCAATAGGATGATTGTTAGTCTGTTTGTCACAACTAGAGATGGGCACGACTAGGGAAAATGACGTTTTTGAGTTGTCGTGTATCGGAGGCAGCCTGTGTCGGCTCGTTTCCGTTTTTCGCGAAACTTCGCAAAAATTTGTCGTTTCGTTTTTCGTTTTTTGTCTGTCGTTAAACTGGTTTGGGGGGGTAGCGGGCTCCTGGAGGCACCTCTTTTTTGGGGGGTGGGTGCCTCCTATCCTCACCCGCTAGGGAAAGCAGGCTCCTGGAGACCCCTCATACATGGGGGTCTCCTGTCCTCACCTGCTGCAAAAGGGCATGCATGCATAGCCATATGGCTATGATTGCATACCCAGTTGCACGCAGAGACACAGCAGACTGGCAGAGGCACCCCTCTTTTTGGGGTGCCTTCCCTGCATCAGTCAGGCCTCGGGGGCATGGTTTGCATGATGTCACACATGCTGCCGGCCGAGCCAAGCCTGCAGGAGTCACCCAGAGCAACAAGTGGCGGACTGGCAGACTCTCTCTCTGCACCCGCTGTGTCTCACTAAGAAGGGAATTGTACTTGCTATAGTGCAATGCAATATGCAAGTACAGATCTGGCTTAGGCAATAGGGTTAGCGCAAGGGCTAGGGTTAGGCTAGTTACGGGTGAGGTTAGGGTGAGTATTCGGGTGCACCTCTGGGGGCCTCTCTGACCCACTTAGAGGGACAGTGTACTGGCGTATGGGTTAGGGTTAGGGTTAGGGTTAGGGCTAGGGCTAGGGTTAGTGGGCTTTTTATGCCCGGTTGGCACATCCCAGAAGTCTCTCTGTGGTCAACCTGGCCAAGTGGCCATGCGATTGGTGGAATGGCTCCAAAAATTTGCATGGTCACTCCCATGGCCAGCCCATCATTGAGCAGGTGTAAAAAAAAAAATAAAATAAAATCAAGGGAGAGAGGAAAGAGGAGACATTTTGTTGCAAGAAAAACCCACTGCTACTGTAAAAATTCTGGCAGTTTTAAAATAGCAATTTTCGCATGTTTCTGTGTGGTGCTTGTGTGTTTTTGGACCACAATTTCAAAAAAAATTTGCGGTCGCCGCCCCATTTTGGATCCCCCGCCCGCACCGCATGGCATGGCGACTCGAGTCCGGCTGCCCCGGACAGGAGAGGGGGGGAGGCCGGGACCCCCCCCCCAGAAACCACCCCTCTGGTAGGTGCACTCTGCACTGCAGGCATATTTTCACCTGCTTTTTGGCCCGGGAATGGGGGGGAGTTTAAAACTTTTTTCTGTGCCGCTTCCGCTTGAATTGCGGCGGCCGGCGGCGAGTCCGGTGCTTTGCGAGCGACTACGACGAGGATTTCCCCCACCACCAGAGCAGCCCAGGACAGGAGAGGGGGGGGTCAACCACCCCTCTGGTAGGTGCCCTGACTGAGCCCTCACTCAGGCAGGCATATTTCCGCCTGCTTTTTGGCCGGGAATCGTTTTTTTTTTTTAACTTTTAAAAACTTTTTTTCTGTGCCACTTGGCATCGCGGGATCGCTGCGATGCCAGGAACGACCACGACAAATCAGACCCAATTATTCTTTAGTCGGTTCGAGTTCGATGTTCTGGCGGAGTAATTCCCGTTACCGTTTCCGTTCCGTAACGGAAATGAGGAACGGAAACGGAAACGGGAATTCCGCCAAGTCGTGCCCATCTCTAGTCACAACTGAAGGGTTTAGCGTTTTCTATAAGCATTGGGACGGATCCAGGTTCTAAAGCAAAAATTAAACCGTTTTAAAATGATTTATGACCTGTTGACAATGATTTATTACCTGGTGACAGTGATTTATGACCTGTCAAAATGATTTATGACCAGTGACAGTGAGTTATGACTTTGCCCTGGAACCTGTAAGTGGAGTGGAGGCTCAGGACACCAATGGGGGTGGGCACCATGGGGTGTCCCATAGTGGCTGGGAGCATCCAAAGCTGTTACTTCACTTCCCTCTCATCGCTGTTCGCGGTCCCGCTTGGGACCGGTACGAGGAAATCTTACCGCACGTCCAGTGCGTGACGATCACGCCCCCTGAACTGAGATTAAAGCGTGATGAGCCATACCCCTCCCTGGGCTCAGGAATCTGCTTGTATCGGTTCTCATTCCGAGATGAGTGCCCGTGGGGTAAGGCTTGTCATGCAACGTGCCATTTGCCATCTAGTGGCAGGAATGCGAAGTGCCATTCGCCAGTACATTCCCTATGGAGTCAGCAACACAGTGCAGAGAGATTAAAAGACAAATGCCTGGAACTTATCTCCGTAACGCATTGAAGGTAAAGTTGAGGAGATTCGAAAGATCGAAAAACAGAAGGTCGCACCAAAAAAAAAAGAAAAAAAAGAGAACGAAGCAGATGTTGTCGCGAAACAAGGACGTGCAGTAACAGTCGTCATGGTACCATCAATCCCGCCCATGGGTACATGGGAACAGGGACAGTACCAGGACAAGACCACGTGACTGCGAGCAATGTGATCATGAAACAAATGTCAACTTGGAATGAGGAAGGATGTGAAGTAACCGTCCAGGGATGGGGTGCTCCCTTGATGTGATGGATCTGATCCAATTGCTTAGCCAGAGTACTGTTTGCTGTATTAAATAAAGTTGTGGCCTAGTTAGACCCCAAAACTGTGATGGTCATGCCTCTTCATTGTAAAATCATGCTGTTAAGGGGAGCTCAGCTGTAGGCAATAACTGGCTTTTAAACCAGGGGACACCAAAAGTGTTCTGCTTATATACCACCTCATACCACTTCAAGTAGTCACTGGGCAGTTTACAGTTTAATTATGCAGGCTACACATTGCACCCCCTGCAAGTTGGGTACTCATTTTACTGACCTCGGAAGGATGGAAAGCGGAATCAACTATGAGCCAGCTACCAGGGATTGAACCCTAGGTCGTGAGCACAGTTTTACCTGCAGTACAGGCATTTAATCACTGAGCCACCAGGCGTCCTTCAGGACGTGGTTTGTAGCTGAGCTGCTGCTGTATTGCTGATTCTGCTGTGTTTGGGAAGCTTTCAAGGGGGACACGCTAGGGCACCATTGCCCATGACACTGCTGTCACCTTTTTCAACTGCAGGCCATAACCTTGGAGCCCTACCATACTTAGGTTTTGAATCGCCTTCTGCTTAAAGTCAAATCGCCTTAAAAATCACCTACCTCATTTCCAATCGCTTTTTCTGCGGAGCCCCCGTGGCAATGCCCCCTTTGGGCCACTGTGTCAGTTTTTCTTGCAACGGCCACCAGGGGTGGTGTTTTTTAAAACAGATTTCTAGACCGTTTTTTGAAGCGATTTGGCTGAAACTGTGAACACCATGCACCATTTTTTTTACCGGGTTTCTCCCTTTGTATGCCTTATCCTGCTGTCGGAAAAGCGGAAAATTAGCTACATTACTTAGAATGGAAGAACAACGGCATGACGTTACCCTAAATTTTTTTTCCAAAATAGAAGCAGATGATGGGAAAATGATGGACAAAATCAGAACAAAAAGCAGTTTAGCAAAGTGCGGACGGGAAAACCGGTTCATGAGAAAACGCCAAGTGCGGAATGTTGAATCGCTTCAGCGACCACGTGACCGGGGGAGGGCAGAAGGCAATTTAAAACAAAAAGCGGTTGCTGTTTGAAGTGCGGTAGCAGCCTTGGTGTCTGAAATCTTGTTGCCCAGCTAATGTGGGCCTATCATGGGAAGCAGTGGGATCACTAGAAGAAGTCATTTCAGGGTAGAAGCAATGTCCCTGAAGCACTTCTGCAAAGTGACCTGGGTGATCAGTGGTGCCACAGCAGCTGCCTCGGCAAACAGAGGGTGCCCAAGAGCATTCAGAAAGGCCACAGCCTTGTGACCTTTCCGGCGGGCTCTTTAGCTACCTCTGTCGGCACCATTTTGAGGGGAGACTGCTTGGCTGGTGGTGCGGGGCCTCGTTTTCTGCTGCGGGCAGGCAAGGGTGCAGGGAAGTTTCTCCCTTGTTTTTAATCCGGAACGGTCCCGGCCTGGCCAGAAACTGGGCTCCAAGCCAGGTAACCAGGAACTGGAGCAGGAGCTTGCCGTAACATGCCTTTCTGGCTGTAGCTTTTTCTTCAAAATCTTTCCTAGCATCATGTATACAACAGCACTTGGGTGATGCATGGGAAGGGCTGTTTGGGAGGGAAGTAGCAGAAAATGGATCCTCCGCACGTGATAAAGCCTTCCGTCTGCCTTGGTAGTTTTGTTCTTTGTTTTTGCTTTTTGCCTGAGCACCATCACATTTGACTGGGTCCAGTACTGTAACGTCTTCTCATGAAAGCACAAGTTCCTTCCCACTCAGCCTAATTTAAAATAGATTATCTGACGACAAGCCTAAGGATGTGATTGTTAGCTTTAAGATTGGTGTTTAGAGGGTATTTTTTGTTTTTTTTGTACAGTTGGGAGAAAAATAAGCGTTTCTCTGGTGATTATTTTTCATGTACATTTGTTAAAAGGGTGCCTTAGTTCTAAATAAAATATATTTTACAATGTAGATTGAGATTATGTATATAGGGAACCCTGCACATGAAGGAAGATGGTAGGAATAAGAAGACATGACATTATGTACATACGCTCATGTCGTTACCTGCAGAAAATGTGCATGCTGCAAGTTAAAAATAGCAAAGCACCAATCAAGACAAAGGTAATTAAAGTAGGACCCCCATATCCACTGATTCATTAACCACTGATTCAGTTATCCATGGTTGATAGAGGAAAAAAATCAAATAAATAATTCAGCACCTGTAAGCAAGCTACTGCCACAAACCAGTTTTTGTGAGGGTTGGCGGCGTTTTTCTCTTATCCACGGTTTTCGTTATCCACGGGAAGGCCTGAAACTGATCCCCAGAGGGTACAGGAGTCCTACTGTATACGTTTGTAACTGTCATGCAGTTGTGGTAATATGTTACTGTTTCGTCCATGAATCATGGTCGTGTACAAAACAGAATAACTGGGAGTTTTCCACCATAACGTTGTGCTGCCCCCTTCAGACAAAAATATTAAGATGGGCCACAAATTCTGCCCAGCCCTGACTGTGACCTGGCCTCTGTGTAACATACATAGGAGGGCCAAGTTCAGAGTTTCCATGTGTCAGGATACATCAGCTCACATTTGCCCCCACCTACGCAGGCGGTTTCAGAGCACACCTGTTGTGCTTTGCATGCATTGGGCTCCTCTGTGCCTCCTGGCACTGCATCCCAAACACCCAGCAGACCTGATCTTTCTGGTGAATGTTGCTCCTACATGCCGACAGCCCAACTAGAGCACGATGGCATGATTTGCCTGGGCCGGAGGGAGGATGGTCTGAGAGGCCTCCCTGCTCTACCCTAAAAGACGGGTCTTGCATAGAAGAGCCCACAGGAAAATGGGACAAATACCTTTCCAGGAACCATTAAGGCCGTAGGCAGGCGGAAAATAATGTCGGCTGAAGATCAGATCCAGGAAATGTGCATTTCCTCCTCTTATAACATGTTGTGCTCAGGCAGGCAAATCCTTCAGAGCTTTGACAGCTTAGAAATCATGCAAACGAAGTCCATGTTTATCTCCCGATGACCCATTGCCAAACAGAAAGGCAGCTAATTTGCATGAAGGAAAGAAAGCTTCTGTTAAAATAAAGAGAGGATTTTTTGCCTCGGTTTCTAACAAAGAGCTAAATGTTTTGTCAAGGCTGCTCATGGATGACACGCAGGGCCGGCGCTAGGGTTTTTCGCG
Source organism: Phrynocephalus guinanensis (assembly GCA_037367245.1). Taxonomy (NCBI): domain Eukaryota; kingdom Metazoa; phylum Chordata; class Lepidosauria; order Squamata; family Agamidae; genus Phrynocephalus; species Phrynocephalus guinanensis. The sequence goes on along the minus strand of CM074733.1, from coordinate 172,456,362 downwards.
CCCTAGGCGAGGGGTGGGTGGGTGGGTGGCTGTGGCAGGGGGGTCGGGCGCGGCGGCAGCGGCGGCAGGGGGGTTGGGCGGTGCGGCGGCAGGGGGTTGGGCGGCGGCGGCGGCAGCGGTGGCAGAAGGGTCGGGTGGTGGCGGCGGCAGTAGGGGGGTCGGGCGGCGGCAGCAGGGGGGTCCAGCGGCAGCGGCGGCGGGGGGGCAGCCGGCTGGGCAGCGCCCCCTGTCCATTTTGGCGCCCCCTGTTTATTTTGGCACCCTAGGCAACTGCCTAGTTCGCCTTAATGGACGCGCTGGCCCTGATGACACGTGGCTTTTTATAAGAGGAAGGAATGAGAAGTGGAAATGAATTGCTTCCATTACTGATTGGCTGCCTCGCCCAATGTGGTTAATGGCGAGTAGAAGAATCTCAGTGAGACAACTGCTTAAGATGGACTTATATGTCTGTGCACATGGCCATGTTCTTCACGCTCCCCACAGTGTCTTCTTCCCGTGAGCCAACATGTCTTGGTCCAATTCTCCTTGCACAGTCCTACCCTAGAGGTTGGATGGGCAACTCTACTCATGAGGCTTTTTTTACTTGATATCCCTATTATATATATTACAGCTGTATCTGTTTTACTTCCACCTAACTCAAGAAAACCTACAGCTCAGCTTGACTTTTTTCTAGACTCAGTTCTGCTGAGCATCCAAAACGTTGCACTGTTGTGGGCCGAACTTAGTATAATTAATGTGCAGAATTACATCTCTTGCAATCCACCAAACACCACGTTCAGCAGTTTTCCCGTGCTTGGATTCATGTGTCTTAGCTCAGACCATGTCTTGAGATGCTGCATGTTTTTGTATCATGGCTTGCAGGTGTCTTTCAGATGTGTATGTCCAAAGTATTCAGGCCACTTCCAAGAGAAATTTTGAATTGAGATCATATGAGATCTCTTATTTCCACTGGATAATGGCATGGCATTTTATGCCTCAACCAATCATCAACATCACAGTGGTGAATAAGATGACATTTTCCTATTCTATCTTCTATGGTTTGCAGTTCATAGCTATTGGATTTATCCTGTTTTTTAAACAAATTTCATCCCGTCCAGTGCATTTGCTCCAGCTAGTTATTACTAAGAACGAGGGACATAGTGGAAGGAAGGCTTTAACATGTATATTTTAATAAAGAATCTGCATATATGAATGACTGCTATTTTGGATGCAAAATTGTGCCCTTTTATCTAGGAAGCATAATAGATTTAACGCTTGACCGCTGGCATAGATTAGGCAGCAAAACCAAAGAAAGAGAAATAATGTTCATATGAAGAGTGAGGACCTCTTGCATGTTATGCCTGTGATACTTTTTAAAAAAAAATCTACATTAAAAAAATTGTACAGTAGGACCCTCGTATCCACTGATTCATTATCCACTGATTCAGTTATCCACGGTTGGCAGAGGAAAAAATTCAGCAGCGACAAAGCAAGCTATTGTCATAAACAGCAGTTGTAAAGCAAGCTATTGTCACAAATAGCATCTGTAAAGCAAGCTACTGTCACAAACAGCAGCCATAAAGCAAGCTACTGCCTCAAAACAACAGTCATAAAGCAAGCTACTCTCAGGAAAACGGAGTTTGGGGTGGGTGGGCCAGTATTCCCTCTTATCCACGGTTTTCATTATCCACGGGAAGGCCTGGAACCAATCCCCAGTGGATACTGGGGTCCTACTGTATTTTTTAAAGTATACAAATTGTCCGTTCGGCATTCATACTTGCTGCTATATGTTTTAAAATAGAGGACAGGTGGCCTACAAAGAAAGTGTGGCATGAGAAAAATATAAATTTCAACCTCCTCAGTAGGATGCCCTCCAAATCCTTTAAACAACCATACACATTCTGTTCAGCCACCATAGCTAATAAATAGGGGGTGATAGGAGTTACAGGGCAAAGCAAGTGGAAGGCAGCAGAATGCAGAAGGCTTACCTTTGAGATGTTATTTTTGCAGGGGGTCGGGGTGGTGGTGGACTTTCAGGCTTACCCGATATAACCTCAAGAAGAGCCTATGAGAAAGAACCAGTGGGGCAAGTGGGCATAAGCAGAGAGCCCTTTCCCCCAACATGGTACGTTCCATATGCTTGGACCTGTTACCCCTGTAAAACATGGTCATTGTCCATGTGAGTTGAGGCCAATGGGAGTTGTACTCCAGCCTACTGGGAGGGCAGGAGACTAAGGAAGCTCTTCCAAGAATCAAGGAATAGAATGTCCCTCTAAGCACACAACTAATCCAGGAATTAATAATCAGTACCAGAACCAAGCCTTTGCTTACATCCCTTACAGGCACACATCTTCTTTCTTTAGCAAAACTATTTTTGGGTGTATGGGAGGCAAGCTTTTTAGGTGTTGCTGTTCAGCTTTGTTCTAACACATGCCTGACCAACAGGTAGACCGCGGGCTACTGGTAACCCGCGAAGGGTTCAAAAGTAGCTCACCGGCCATCAATAAAAAAGGGAGGGGATAAGTTCTCCACCCCTCCCTCCCCCATCCCAAGGATCACCACTGCCCTAGCAAAGTTATGGGTCTGCCAGCCTATTGTCTCAGCTGAACGGGGCAGTTCAAGGGCCATGGTGCATTGAAATGTTCCCTCCAGAACAGATTAATTGGTTTTCAATGCATTCCTATGGGAAACTGCTGCTCTACTTACAAAAGTTTTTACTTATGAGCATGCGCTCGGAACAGATAAAATTCGTAAGTAGAGGTTTTAGTGTAGTAGCCCTCAGGCACTTTGGGCCGAAAAAAGTAGACCTTGGCCTGTTCAAAGTTGAACAGCCCTGTTCTAACACATATGGGGGGTTGCACATGCCCCCAACCACATAGGGCTTTGAGGTTCACCCAGTGATACGGAGAAGATCTTGCCTCAAGTCACCAGCCCCACACGCCAATCCTTGATCCCATGTAGACTCCTGAAAACACTCTAGTGTTGGAACGCCAAAACAATCTGAAGTCCACAAGGTTAGAGCTCATTGTTCTATGTTTTACTCTCATGTATGACCAGGCCTCTCATCTGTCCCTCCACTGTAATGCTCCTAAAACAAATTAAATAACTAAAAAATGTGCCTCACATTTCGACAGAATGTCCCAGGCTGGGCATCATCCCCTCCATTCCCTTCTAAATCCAGCTGTTGGAGGGAGCTTGCTTTACCTTGCTACGAGGTAGGGTTGTCCTCACTACCACATTTCCTTGAGCAGCGGCTTTTTATTTTGCATCGCCTTATCTCCTCCCACGGTCACGTGGTTGCTACAGCAGTTCAGCACTCCGCACTTCAGTGGTTGCTTAGCCATTGACTCCCCCGGTCGCACTTGGCTGAGCCGTTTTAAACTATGACAGGGAAACAGCAGAAACAGGAGGGAAACCGGAAAAAGGTGGCTTAGTATGTTCGCAAATACAAACAAATTGCTTTAAAAGAGGGTGCAGGAACTGATTTAAAAAAACACCACCCCCAGTGGTCGTCGCAAGAAAAACCGACACAGTGGTCAAAAATGGGCGTGGCCAAGGGGGCTCTTCAGAGAAAGCGATATGAAAAGCGGACAGTGATTTTTAAGGAGATTTGTCTTTAAGGAAAAGGCGTTTCAAATCTAAACTGCAGTAGTGAAAACATTCTTTTTGCCTTCAGGGTAGAGACCTGAGAAGGGCAAAAAATGCCCATGCCAGAGAGGAGAGCCATCTTTATTTCCTTCATTATATAATTTTCTCCTCACTTCCTAGAGGACAATGGAGGTTTTATTTCATCTGGGAAAAACCCAGCATGTCTCCTACTCATTTTAAATCATGCCCTCAAGGCTGAACTCATTTCACTCCCTCTGAATTCTTTAAAATACATCTAAAAAAACCCCACAATGTTTGTTAGAGCTGATGTGTGGGGAATTGGGTTTAAAAACACATTTAGATGTGTATTTAAACAAGTGATGGCACCTTAGGGGAAACCCAAGTTCTGAATGCAGAATCAAACTTAGGAAAGGCAAATGTTGAACAAGCCTTTCGTAGAGTGACTTCAACATTTCTGTGCCAGAGCCAAACTCTCCATCTAGTTAATATTTAGAAAAATACTTTACAGATAAAGCACCATGGCAGTGACTGAAAACTATTGCCATTAGTTTTTTCTAATATTCATACTATTTGATTAGCTGAAACACCAGTACCATTATGAAGAACTGTGGGCTGATTCAGCACTCTGTTGATATTCAAAAGGAACAGTTGCAAGAGGAACAAGGGAAAATACTGATAGTGTTGAGGTCCTGGACCTCTATCACACAACCACTAAATGCGGATGGTAATAAAATGCGTATTTTCTCTGAGAGTGGTCACATGACATTGGATGCACAGTGACTGCCTCCATTGGTGTCCCCATATGACAAATGCGCGTCAAAGCGCTATTTTGAAAAGCTGTTTGCTGCAAAACGGGTGAAACCGAAAGAAGATGCGGCTTTTTGGAGCTCACACGACCTTTGCTTCGCATTAAAATGCGCATCAGCAAGCGAAGTAATTGGCCAAACCCCTAGTGGTGGTGCAGGAGGATGCACTTGAGATGTGCTTCAGGGGGCGTGGCTGAGAGGGGTGTTTGGAAGATGCAGCTCGCTGTGGGGGCACAGTCTTTAAATGCAAATTCAGTAAAAGAAAAAGGCGCATTTAAGTGGAGGTGTGATAGAGGCCCAGGATCCAAATAAAGAAGCTGACAGAACCCTATCTCGAGAAGGCAAAGGCAGGGTCTGCTGCCCATTAACAGGAGTCAGCACACTTTATAAGCTTTGTACACAAAGGCTGATACTTCACGTCCATCTCATCGCTGTTCGCGGTCCCACTTGGGACCAGTACGAAGTAATCAAACCGCACATCCATTGCGGGACGAGGGGAGTTCGTCCTGACCATGCCCCCTGAACTGCAATGTAAGTAGGATGAGAGATTCCCCTCCCTGGCCTCAGGAATCTGCTCGTTACGCTTCTCATTCCAAGATGAGTGCCAGTGAGGTAAGGCTCATCACGCAATGTGCCATTCTCCATCTAGTGGCAGGAGTGCGAAGTGCCATTCGCCAGTACATTCCCTATGGAGTCAGCAACACAGTGCAGAGAGATTAAAAGACAAATGCCTCAAACGTAGCTCCGTAACACATTGAAGGCAAGGCTTTGGAGAATTGAAACATTGAAAAATGGAAGGTCGGGCCGAAAAAAATAACCGAGAATGGAGAACAAAGGCATGGAATTTCACATCTCATCACGGAACGAGGGCGTGCAGTAACAGTCATTCTGGTATCATCCATCACGCTCGTGCGTACACGGGAACAGGGACAGAACCGGAAGAAGACCACGTGACTGCGACCGACATCAACACGCAATGAACTTCCTCCCGGGACGAGAATGGATGTGAAGGCAGGAGGGGGAACACAATGGTTTACACAATGGGGCGATATGTACACAAAGGATGGGAAACAGTACACTCACAAAAGGTCCTACAACTGAATGATGTCCTCAAGGGGATGATTGGGTCTGAGTGAGGAAAACGTTTACAGATACAAATCAGAGATCCAGGTGGAGTCATTTATTACTTCCTGTTATCAGCCAGTGGATCAGATGAGAAAGGGGAGGGATTAAGGGGACAAAGCCCAGGTGTGTGTGTATAAAAGATTTCCCTGAGTGGCTAGTATTTCTCTCCAGCCAAAACTGTTTTTTTCCTGAATGTTTGAATATTCCCGCCCTGAAGGGCCAGACCTGCTTAGTTAATTAGACAGGGATGTACACTTCACTCTTGAAAACTCTCTCTGGGAGAAGACTGGGCTGGAGTTCTAGAATTATTGTTTATTGCTCACAAAATATTGTTTTATGGTGCTTTGTGACCATGCTCTCCACGCTTCCTCACAGTGTTATTTTCTGTGACCCCACAATAGCTAAATTTGAATATTCTGCCCATGCAAATATTATGATCATGAAAGCAATATTTCACCATATCACTTGGAACACCTTTCAGAAAATACCTTACGGAAGACTTTGAAATCAGCTTTAACTCCATTAACATTGACTGCTACCTCCCTCTTGTACATTTAAACAAGGTGTCAGGAAATGATGAAGACCTAACGTGGACTGACTTGGACAAAGGAAGCCAAGGTTTTTAGTTTGTGGGACACAACACGGCTTTAATAATAGGACCTTTTGTTGTCACTTCATGCCATCAAATTGCTTCCAATGTGTAATGACTCAATTAGGATTTTCAAAGTATTTGATATATTAAAGGAGTGGTTTATCATTGCCGCCCCAAAATGACTTTCTTTGGCCAAATGGCTATTTGAGCTTAAGCCACTGGTGTCAAAGGTCAATGCTTTACTCACAACTCTACACTATCTCTCAGTATTGTCATCAATGGCTTTTTAAAGTTCACTGTTTCATAGGGTCACTGACACCGTATGTTGGAAGGGACTGGATGGCAAATAACAGAAACACATAGCCAAAGGGATCCTAATGAACACAAACCAGTCCAAACCTATGGCAGACCTCTGATGTGTAAGAAGCTTTTTTTCTTTGTGGGTCCCCCTTTTTTTCTAAGAGTTCGCTCCCAAAGTAGTTCAATTGGCATATAGTTTATTGTTGCTGAAACACTCCAGCCTGTCCAGATCCTTGAGAAGTTGTCAATGACTGTAGCCTTAAGCATTCCTCTCACCCAGAATTTTGAGGTGAAGTAACCCCATCACTGCTTATGTTAAGGAACACTTATTTTGGCTCGGCTCTAGAAAATGAAGTGGGGAGGAGGTGGAGACAGAGGAGGAGATGAAGAAGGCACTGTATATACAGGGAGAAAACAATTATAAGGATCAAAGTTTCAAAATAGGTAGTTAATATGAGATACTCAATGAAGAAAGGAATAAGATTAATGTGGGAAACAGGTCTCCCAGCATCGCACAACTGTGATGGGAGAAAAGTATATAACCCTATTATGCAGATAGGGATATGTTATGTTGAAGAAAAATATATAAACCACTAGCAGAGATTAGCAGCGTTGTGGAAGAATAAACGCACTTAGTGATGAAGGAGCTAGGAGACAAATGAAGAAGACAATAGAACTTAGTAGAAAACTTATATTATATATGTACACAATGACAAAGAGCAATATACAATAATAATATAGAAAGCATAGAATAACAGAGAATGGGGAAAGCTGCCTCTCACCTTAGGCAGTCCCAATTTACACTGGTTTGCTTGATACCTATATACACAAAGCAATATGGTGTAAGCCAATCACAAACTACATGGGATTAGGTGATTTAGGTACACCACTGGTGTCTAATCATCCTGACCTTCCAGTACAGATGATTCTTTACACCTGTGACCTAGACCTAATACATATTCTTGTCTACCTATGACATTACATTTTACACAGTATCCATTTTGTCAAAACTAAAATCCTTGACATATATAGGTAATGCTACCATTTAAAATCATTTTGGCCCCAATGAAGAAGACTATCTTAAAAGTCCCAAGATGGCACTAAGCCCTAACTGGCTATCTAAAATGAATGTCCAGATTTCTCCTTCATGTTAGAGGGAGTACTGGCAAAGTGGAACATTGTCTGATCTATGGTGGGAATGTCCCAAAATGAAAACATTTTAGAGGGAGGCAGATGGTCATTTTTCAAAAACAGCTAATCGAAATATTGAGCATTGTGGGATTTTGCATAGATTATCTATCTTTAATGAATACTTGCTGCACCAAGAATTGACCTCCTTCCTAGTCATGGCAGCATGTGAAGAAATAGCAGTAGACTGGAAGGGTTGACAACAGAGAATTGGTTTAAAAGCATATGGCAAACAGCGTTGGCTGAACAATTAACAAGCTCTCTTTAGACCAGGCATGTCCAAAGTCAGGCCCGGGGGGCCAAATGCGGCCCGTTTTCAAATTTCAAGCTGGCCCGCGGCCTCTTCTCCTCACCGGCTCAGCCTGTCATGCATCCCCGCCAGCTGGCCCTTCCCCATACCGGATGGAGGCATCAGCTTGCAGTTTTATGTTTTGCCTGCCCTCCCTGCCTCTGTCCATCCCCCCAGCCACCTTCCCAGCCTACCCACCCCCAGCTCCGTTGCTGCAGCATCCTCCCTTCCTCCTTGCATGTTATAGAGACTTGTCCAAAGTCCGGGCCGGGGGCCAAATGCAGCTGAATGGTCGGCCCCCACACATTTTGACCTCGCCAAATCTGGCCCTCCTTGCAAAAAGTTTGGACTCCCCTGGTTTAGACTGTCAAGAGGGACAGCCAAATGGGATGCTTTCTTTGCCACATGGAGCCCACTCAGGGCTAAACCTACAGAAGAATTCAAACCAAGAGAATATTGTGTGAAATTTTGGTAGGATAATCAAATAATAAAGAAAAAGAAGACTATGAAGAAAATGCTTTGTGCTCATTTTTTTTTCCAAATCTGGAATGCATACTGAATGCAACATATGGCTTAAGTCTTTGTATATCAGGAAAACAAGACATTCCCCTTTAAATCACTGCAACCAAGTTTAAAGATATGGAAATTTCATTTAGGAAAAGACACTGAGTTGGGGTTGGAAAACGTACATCACTGTCTGTTTGCTTCTCTTACAGGCACACACACACACACACACACACACACACACACACACACACACACACACATTAATAAAATAAAGAAGCCAAGCTACGTTTTTCAAAGCATACATGGAACAGATGATCTGAGTGGAAACATTTTGGATCCCTGAATCGATGGTTAAAAGATGGAAAATACTGTGGTTAGGCTGAATCTATTTAATAGAATCTAAGACCAGCAAAAGCCCATGGATAGACTCATACTAAGCTCAGAGGATGATTGTTCCATGTTGATGCATGATCCCTCTATTGCATAATCATAGGTTATGCCAGTTATATGAATCACAGATTCATTTTTTTTCCAGAGGAGAGTGCTGTGTTTCAGCTGTCCGCCCAGAAGGCATTATTAGCAACATTTCTCCTTTGATTGTAGTTTTGGAAGAAGTTGCAGTATTCGTCTGTGCATGAATTCCAGGCAAAATTAAAAAAAAAACAAAAGACAAGAAAAGACAAAAACATGTGGCACCTTAAAAGTCTAACTATTATATTTTAATGCAAGCTTTCGAGGATCAAGTCCACGTCTTTGGGCAGATGGCAACATAATGAAATGTTGAATGAAATATAAGTTTTAAACCAAATATCCACCGTCTGTTGGGTGCGTGGTACATTTACATGCAGTGATTCGACTTGTGTCAGATAAGAAGCATTTTGCCATCAATCTTGAATCTTGTTTTTTCAGGTGCGTCTCCTGGAGACAAATTATATCCATATTTAATTTCTGTAGGTAATAAAATACGTTTTTCCGTTTTTGTGGTGAATAAAAAAACTGGGAATGGTATTCTCAGCACTACAGGAAGGGAAAAAGAAGAATGGTGTAGGTATTTATGTTAAAGAAGTATTGCAACCAAAATTGATATATGCATCAGGAGATGGTCGAGTTCTAATGGTAGAAGTCACCAAAGGCAAAGAAAGAGTTTTAATTACTAACATTTATGCACCAAATTCTAATCAGAAGGAATTTTTTGAAAAGCTGTATAGAAACGTGAACCTAAGAGAATATGAGCAATGTTGTATAATAGGTGACTTCAATGCAGTTTTTGATAGAGAAATAGATTCTACTAAACTAACAAAAAAAGAAAATCGTTCTTTGCTACCTAAAGCATTTCTTATGTTGGCTGAGGAATTAACCCTTGTAGATGCATGGCGAACAAGTTACCCGAAACTTAGAGATTATACCTTCTTTTCAAATAGGCACCAGTCCTGGTCAAGAATCGATGCATGTTGGATCCCCAGAACATGGATGAAAAACGTAAAAGAGACACAAATCCTTCCTAGAACAATATCAGATCATTGTATAGTAACACTGAAATTGCAAACATATAAATCACCAATACAGTGGAGATTAAACACAAATATCTTTAGAAATGAAGACACAGTCATGATAATAAGAGATGAGATGAGAGACTACTTTCAAAGAAACTCAACACAAGGCATGTCGGCACAAACAATTTGGGAAGCTGGTAAAACAGTATTTCGTGATATAGCAATGAGAACTACAGGAGCAGCAAGGAAAGAAAGAAACAAAAAATATACTGAACTTGAATCAGACCTAAAGAAAGCAGAGATGAAATTGAAAGAAAACCCAACAGCTGTACAATTAAAACAGAGGATCCAAATGGTGCAGCATAAATTGAATATTTTATTAACAGAAGATATTGCTACTAAATTAAAATTTGTTAGGCAAACATATTTTGAAAAGGCCAATAAAGTTGGAAGATGGTTGGCTCAGAAACTAAAGAGAGAGAAAACTAAAAATTTTATATTAAGACTGAAAAACAACAACGGAGAAACTGTTGTAAAACCAGAGGAGATTAAAAGAATAGTAGAGAATTTTTACAAACAACTTTACAGTGAAAAAGATGTATCCAAAGAGGATCAGAAAGAATATATCCAAAGGAAGAACCATATTAAACTGACTAAACAACAACAGGAAATTTTAAATCAGCCATATTCTATGCAAGAAGTTCAAGAGGCATTTGCAAAACAGAAAATGATGAAATCGCCAGGGAGTGATGGGATTTCTGCTGAATACTACAGGCAATATCAAGATGTGTTGGCAGCGCCATTCCAGAAAATGATCAATGAAATTCAGCAAGAGGGGAAGATACCCAAAACATGGAGGGAGGCAGTGATTACAATTATACATAAAGAAGACACAGATCCAGAAAAAATCGAAAATTACAGACCAATATCTCTTTTAAATGTGGACTATAAAATATTCGCAACAATTTTGGCTACGAGACTAAAGTAAATATTGGTTGATATCATCCATGAAGACCAGGCAGGATTCCTTCCCAAGAGATATTTAAGATCAAACGTCAGAAATGTTATTAATCTTCTAGAGTACTATGAGGCTCATCCTGAAAAACAAATGGCAATGTTTTTTATCGATGCGGAGAAAGTGTTTGATAATGTAAACTGGAATTTCTTGATAACACAGCTAGAAATGATGGAAGCAGGGCGGAGTTTTCTTGAAACTATCAAGGCAATCTATTCCCAACAAAAGGCTAAAATCAGAGTAAATGGAGAGTACACTCAAGAAATTCAGATATTAAAAGGCACAAGACAAGGGTGCCCGTTGTCACCACTGCTCTTCCTGATAGTGATTGAAATACTAATGCAGCAGATAAGAAGCTCTGAGAAAATTAAGGGTCTTAAATTGAGAGGGGAATCATACAAAATACAGGCCTTTGCAGATGACTTACTCATAGTTCTAGAGGAGCCACAAGAGTCAATAGAACCTCTGCTGAAGGAGCTAAAAGAATTTGGAGAAATGGCAGGTTTAAGAGTAAACCATAAGAAAACAAAAATTTTAACCAAAAATATGCAACAACAAGAAATTAGAAAACTTTTAGAGCTTACAAACTTTCAGGAAGGAAGGAAGATAAAATATCTTGGCATAATTTTCTCAAATAAGACAAGCACCCTTCTGAAGGACAATTATTTGAAACTGATTGAAGAGATTAAAAAGGACTTAATTAAATGGGAAAACTTACAATTATCATTATTAGGGAGAATTGCCACGATAAAAATGAATATCCTCCCAAAAATATTATTTTTATTTCAAACTATCCCAATTGTCTTAAAACAAACAGTCTTTAAAGAGTTGGAGAAATGTATTTCTAAATTTGTCTGGCAAGGGAAAAAAGCAAGAATTAAAATAAAATCTTTGCAAGATGTTAAATCAAGAGGAGGAATGGGGCTCCCAAATTGGCTTATTTACTACAGAGCCTCCTCCTTAATTTGGATCAAGGAATGGATAGAATTAAGCAATACAAGACTCTTGAAGCTAGAAGGACATGATCTGAAATGGGGATGGCATGCCTTTGTATGGTATGACAGAATAGAAGATTTTAAACAATTCAATAATCATATACTAAGAAGAGCACTACTTTGGGTATGGAAGAAAATAAAAAAGCAAATGTACATAAAGATTCCACATTGGGTGACTCCAACAGAAGCATTCGCTATGCCAATTTTGAGAGAAAATAAAAAAATTGTACGCTACAATGAGATTTTAAATCCAGATGGTAATCTAAAAAGCCAACAAGAAATTGCTGAGCAGGGAATTGAACTGGACTGGTGGGCCTGCTCTCAGATTCACTCTAGGCACGCTAAAGATAAACAGCAAGGGTTCTACCTAGAAAGCACACCCTTTGATAGAATTCTGTTGGAGACAAAAGAGAAACATATCAAAAGATTATACAATTTTTTACTAGACTTTGATACACAACCAGAAACAGTGAAAGAATGTATGGTCAAATGGGCACAAAATTTAGGTTATAATATAGAATTGGAACAATGGGAAAAATATGGACAACCAATATAAAGCTCACTAAATCAGTTGTATTTAAAGAGAATATATATAAAATGTTTTATAGGTGGTATATGACGCCGACAAAGTTAGCTAAAATGAATGCCCATATATCAATTCTATGTTGGAAATGTAAACAAAAAGAAGGCTCATTCTATCATATGTGGTGGCTGTGTAAAAAAGCGCAAATATTTTGGAGTAAAATAAGGCAGATTCTGGAAGAAGTTCTTGGAAATTCTATAGAGTTAAAACCAGAATTTTTCTTGTTAAATATAATGCCAGGCAAATTGGACCAACAGAAAGCGTATCTAGCCATACACATTGTAACAGCAGCAAGAATTACTTATGCAAAACACTGGAAAGAATCAATAATCCCAGAAGAACAAGAGTTGATAGCAAAAATCCTCGAAACTGCAGAAATGGATAAACTGTCTGAATGGTTAGGAACACCACGGAAATTAAAACATCAGGAAAGTTGGGGAAAGTTCTATTTGTGGTTAAAGAAAAAAAGATAATTAAGTTTGTATTTGAAACATGTCAACAGCCAGAAACTTTTGTTTGTATATACTAGCTATATAAGTCCTAATTAATATGTATATATATGAAATATGAAACTGAAGAAGTGTAATGTGCCTTGTCAAACCTGCACCCCCTCGTTTTTCCTTACCCGTACCCTTCCCTTTTAACCCTTTTTCAACATAACCAATTTGCTCCTTGTAATGCCCCTTACCCAGAAAATAAAAAAATAAAAAAAATGGAAGAAAAAAAAAAGAAGCATTTTGCATTTAGATGTGATAAAAGGGAATTTGCGGAATATAAACAGTTTCTACCTTAGCCTTGTTTTGAAAGATGGGTTGGATCATAGTGAAGAAAATAAGAATGACAGTACAGAAGTATTACATTTGGTAATGAACTTATATATTCATTGAACATTTCATTCTGTTGCCATATGTCTGAAAAAGTGGACTTGATTCACAAAAGCTTACATTAAAATACAGTGGTACCTTGAATAAAGGAATTAATTTGTTCCAAATGAAATTAATTTAAGCAAATTTTCCTTTATACAAATTTCCCATAGGAATACATTGAAAGCAGAGTAATCCCATTTTTATGTCATACGGATGCACCCCACAGCAATTCTGTTAAGCAAATTTCCCCTATCTCTGGAATTTGTTATGTTGTACAGATTTTATGTTATACAAGCCCTTTGTTATACAAGGGCCCACTGAATAATAGTCTTTAAAGTGCCACATGCTTTTGTCTTCTCTTTTGCTTTGTTTTGTTTCTTTGAATTTTGCCTTAATTTTCTCCTTTAATCTCTCTTCATTCTTATTTGCAACCCTGCTCTGTGAACATCACTACTCCACGTCTCTACATGTTATACTTGCTTTTACACCTTGATCCCTCTAACTCACTGCCTGCCCTGCTGCAGATGTAGAGATAAACTACAGTATGTGCTTTGGAGACGTGGATTTAGCAAAATGTTGTGTTACATTCATGCTTCCATTGCTTGTAATTGTTGATTCAATATCTTTTTAAAAGTCTTTTTAACAACCAATATAGACTTATTTATTTGATTTCTACACCACACCATCTGGCACAAGTTGAACAATATATCATTTTAAAAGGACATGCCAAAAGTTGTTTGCATTATGAACTGGTGCAATAATTACTCTTCAAACCACAGCTTTTTGAGGTACGGTATAACTTTACAAATCAATTCATTGTTTGCACGTGTCTCATGCATAGAGCTGTTGATTCAATATGGTTAAAGAAAACCAGGCCAGCATTAAAATGGTTTATCATTCTATTAGTACAGTAAAAAAGTCTTTTGTTAAAACTATTGACTGATGTAGCACTTGAATGGTTGAGGGATATTAAAAAAAGGAAAACTGTGTTTATTTTAGTAGTGGTTGAAGGGGGTTTACTCCTATACCACATCTGAATCTGGATGTTTTGATCTGTGTTCTCAAAACATGCCCAGCAATGTTTGTTTGTTTTATTTTATTTTATTTTATTTTGAATATTTTTACCCCCACCTTTCTCCTTGGAAAAGGACCCAAGGTGGCTTACAATAATGAGGGGCAATATACAGCCTGGAACATTTTAAGACATATTCAAGTTAAGAACAGGGAATTAAAAGAGGCATCTTAGAACATTAAAAGATAACAGTAGAGCATGCAAAAAGAAAAGAAAAACCCATTATGAGGGGTGGGAAGTAACATGGAAAACACTGGTGTTCTTATGAAATCAGTCAACGCAACCATGCATGGTAATCCATCTAAAACTCACATAACAGATAGTCTATCATTCAGGGAAGGCTTGCCTGAAGAGGAAGGTCTTTGCTTGTTTCCGGAAGGACAGCAGAGATGGGGCAGTCTTGGTCTACACTGGGAGGGAGTTCCAAAGTCTGGGAGCAGCAACAGAGAAGGCCCTGTCATGTGTTCTTTTGAGGCACACCTGTAAAGGTGGCGGGATGGAGAGATGAGCATCTCCTGATGATCTTAGCACCCAAGCCGGTTCATAATGTGAGATTCCATCTTTGAGATAGCTTGGACCCATGTCATTTTATGTTTAGTAGGTCAAGGTCAGCACCTTGAATTGTGCCCAGTAGATGATCGACAAGCCAGTAGAGCTGCTTTAGTATGGGTGTAATGTTCGGCATGGACAAAAACTACAACATTTATACAATTCAAGTAAAGAAAAATGAGAGAAAGCTCAACAAGAACTGAGAGCTGAACAATATGTACCAAATATAAACACACAAAATAGGTGTGCTTGGGATTGCAACAGATTCATCTGAGAGGAAAAACTATGGAAATGATCAGTCAGGAAATTGGGAGGACTAACGTCCATCTTGTGCCCAAAGGGGGCCTCGCATTTACAATGTACGTGGACTAGGTGGCCAGTCACAAATTTATTTCAAGATTGCTTCTGTTCCCTTTATTCTTCTTAACCTCTAAAAATATGCCTGGCCAGCTTTTACTAGCTTTAATTTTATTTTATTTTAAAGAGGTTTACTTCAGACAGCTGCTGCAAAGTAAGTTTGGATATGAGCCTTCAGCATGCTAAGCGAAACTGTCTTTGTCAAAAAGTCTCTTTATGGTTGTCTATTTTTTTTATTTCTTCCTTTTCACTAGGAGGATTAGATCTAAAATCTGACACGTGGGGAAACAGGTATATCCCAGTGTTGGATGCTGCATAGCTAGGAAGATGTGCCTTCTACTAATCAAATTATGTCCCTCTTCTTGCCAGAGTTAAACTTTTGACAGCTGTTAGAAAAATTCAATTTCTCTTCCCAGCCCCTAAAACGTGTTATTATTGGCACTTAATTTAACACAAAACCAACCACACTTAACCAAGACTATAACACAGGTAAAATGTAAGAATATTAATCTGACTCCTCCTGAGGTGTTCCACTGCAGATTTGGGTTTATTTATTTGATTTACATACTGCACCATCTGGTACCAGTGCCACTCTGGGCGGTTTAAAAAGTGCTTACATTAGGGTGAGTTGATTAAATCACTCATCAACAGGTCTGTCTATCTATCTATCTATCTATCTATCTATCTATCTATCTATCTATCTATCTATCTATCTATCTATCTATCTATCTATCTATCTAAGATTCATAGAATAGTGAAGTTAGAAAGAACGTATAAGGCCATCAAGTCTACCCCCTGCTCCATGCAGGAACCCAGATCAAAGGACATCTGCTAGATGATTGTCCAAATTTCTTTTGAATGCTTCCAGTACTGGAGGACTCACCACCTCTTGAGGTAATTGGCTCAGTTGGCTCATATGATATGTGAGCTCCAATATACGATATTGGCAGTGCTTTTTGTTAATGTAGATGATGAAGTTATATCATTGTATCATTACAGGGACTCAGATGTGTATAAATCACCCCCTGGAAACAGAAAAACCATCATGGTGGATGTCAAGAATGGACATGTAGTGTGGAATAACGCGCAAGTTTCAAAATTCTCTGGAGGGTGGGTCAGGATCTGCTTATTAGTGCTTTCCATTTTGAAGCAGTAAACTAGCTCAGAAACCAATCATAAATTTGATTTATTGTAATTGTTTAGCAAGTTGCTTTGTTGTATCACTCTCGTCCCAACTTTTGAGTCATAAGAGTTCTGAGACAGGTGTTGTTTCTTGTACAGGACTAGTTGCTGACTTCTGATTATTTATAGCTCGCTTTGAGTAGTAACTCTCTCTGTCCCACCCACACCCACCTACCCTCACAGTAATTCTCTGGAGGATGACAGATGTCCATGGAATGCAGGCACCATCTGAGATTTCACACACTGCATTTTGAATAACAGCCTGTGGGATACCTTTCTTTTTACAAGGTATCGTTGATTGTTAAAAGGTTTTAGTGGATTTCAGTTAATTAGTTTTTATTGCTCTGTCCGAATTGTTTTACCTTTGGGGTTTTTTTTTTTTTGCTGCTCGTGTCTTCTCTTATCAGTGAAATCCTATGCATCTCTCCTCAGAATGAAATTTCAATTTCACATATGTGCCTACAGGGCAAGGCTGTCCAACGTTGAACAGGCCAAGGTCTACTTTTTCCGGCCTCAAGTGCCTGAGGGCTACTAAACTAATACCTCTACTTACAAATTTTATCCATTCCGAGCACATGCTCATGGCCCTTGAACTGCCCACTCAGCTGAGTAAGTGAGCTGGCCGACCCAGAACTTTGCTGGGGCAGTAGTGATCCTTGAGATGGGGGAGGGAGGGGTGGAGAACTTATTCCCTCACGTTTTTTATTGATGCCTGATGAGTTACTTTTGAACCCTTCGCGGGCTACCAGTAGCCCACGGTCTACCTGCTGGACAGCCCTGCTGTAGGGCAAACTGTGGGTCTCCAGATGTTGCTGGCCTGCAGTTCCCCAAATTGGGCATGCTGTGGGTAGGGAGAGCCACAGTCCAACATCTGGATGGCCCACTGCTGGTGCAGACACTTCCAGGTGAAGGAATATTGTTTTAAAGTTTTATAGCATTTTGACTTGTCTTCTTGCAAGTTGCGCGTTCTTTGTTTTTGTTAGCTAACTGGAACTTTTTGAAAAGCAAGGATACATTTGGATATAAGTATGTCATGCACTGTTGGTCCTTCCTGCTTACATGTTTGTTGTGATGTTTTTCAGGATGGGCTACATATTTCAGCAGAGAGCATTGAGCCACTGGGATAATCGCTGGGGAAGTGTTTTGGAAGCTGGAAAATGCGCTCCTTAGGCCAGAACATGGTGGCACAACATGGCATTGAGGCCAGTGGCATAGCTGAGAGGGGCAAGGGGGAACATCCATCCTTGGGTGCAGCATCTGGGGGGGGTGCCAAATGTCTCCCCACCCAGGAGCCGTGGGAAGGTGCATCACAGGCAACCTGCCAGGGCTGGTGCAGAGGGCTCCCCAACCACCGCCACTTTCTCTGCGGTGCCTTAGCCCATCCCCGTCCCTTTGGGGGTGTGTGCGCAAAAACTGACTTTGTCCCTGGGCGCTGAAAACCCTAGCTATGCCACTGCTTGAGGCATGGGAGCCTGCGGCAGTCAACAATCCAGGTCAGGATGTCTTAAGAGATGCAGGGTGGGTCAATTCAGAGTAGCCATTGCAAAGTGGTGCTGCTATGGCACCTGTTCTAAATATGTTGGCTTTGCGACCCACTGGACTCAATGGCAGGGGAATTTTAAGTCACCCCTGTCTTTAACCGGGTGTAAATTAATTTTTGTTGTCCCTGGAACAAAAAAGTGTTTGGATAAAACACACAGGCACTCTTCACACATCTTCCTGCCCTGGTGGTCCATCTACACCCCATCTTCAGGAAAATGGATCTAGCGTTGGAGGTCTGGAGGGTCAGGCAGAGGAAACTCAAATGAGAGGGAGTGAAGCCTGGGAGAAGGATTCCCTACCAGGCTAGCCTTTCTACTCTACTTCATCATAACCTCCTCTTATCTTTCAACTCTAAAGTTGTGACCCTTTCCAAATTGACTTGGGACACAACTCTTGCTTGTGCTGCAAGTCTTGTGCTCTGATTGCAGCAAAAGGCGCTTTTACAGGACCCCTAGCTCTTCCTGCGTTCCCACCCCTCCGCACTCCCTTGCTCCTGTCTGCGTGAGGGGAGAAAAAAAGGGAGAAAAGAATGCAGGCTCACCTCAGTCTGCCGGCGCGGGGACAAAAACAAACAAACACAAGGCTAGGAGAGCCCGGCACTCACTGCTTTACATCCGCATCAGAAATTTTTCAGTTCCGGAGACCAGGTACTTGAAAAGTGCGCTGGGACGTGCTTAGGTGGGTGTGGTCGTACTTAATTTTTTTTAAAGTCCGGAGCTGGTGGGAAAACATTTTAAAGCTCCGGATCTGGGAGCCCTTTGCCTCGGATTTTAGGGGTCGTGTAAAAGCGCCCAAAGTGGCTGGGGTGGATCCTTTTGCAGACAGCACTTTGAAACCACAGATCATCTTCCTGTCCACTGGGATTATAAGCATTTGGTTTTGCAGTGGCTCCCCCATGAAATGTGCATCTTGGGCCTTCCTTCTGAATCAACACCAAGAGGATTCAGTTGACGGACGTTGCCCCTTCTGTTCTGGAAAAAGAAGCAACCACAGACTAAGCCTTTTTCATCAGGCCAACCCATTGTCTTTTTGCTCAGTAGGCCACAACTTTGTTTGTTTCATCCAACCTGAGCAAACGGTCTGGTGAACTCCTGAAAGATGACTCACTCGTTTATGGCTTTTTCTTTGGTCCTCATAATAAAAACACTGAAACTGTCAGCTGCAAAGTTGGCAGCTTGGCGGTTCGAATCCCCGGTGCCACGCTGAGGAGTGAGTTCCCACTGTTAACCCCAGCTCCTGCCAACCTAGCAGTTCGAAAGCATGGAAATGCAAATAGATAAAATAGGTACCGCCATAAAAAAGCGGGAGGGTAAACAGTGCTCCATGCACAGAAATGCCGGCCAAGGACTTGCACAACACTGGCTCTTCAGCCTGGATATGAAGCAGAGCACCACCCCCAGAGTCGGACACGACTAGCACGATTATGCAGGGGGGGGGAACCTTTACCTTTTTACCGTTGTTGATGGATCATGATGATGACACCACCGTGGGAAATGTTCACTCATCATCATTAGAGTACAGTAGGACCCTGTATCCACGGATTCATTATCCATGGTTGGCAGAGGAAAAAAAATTAAATAATTCAGCAGCCACAAAGCAAGCTACTGTCAGGAAACAGCAGTTTGGAGGTGGGTGGGCAGGCGTTCTCTCTTATCCACGGTTTTCACTGGCCTGCAACCAATCCCCAGCGGATACTGGGGTCCTACTGTAAATTTGGAGACGCTCATCGGAACCGCAACGCAGGCAGTGAAGATCCACGCAAAGCAGCAAGGACGTGTGTGTGTGTGTGTGTGTGTGTGTGTGTGTGTGTGTGTGTGTGTGTGTGTGTGTGTGTGTGTGTGTTGTGTGTGTTGTGTGCCTGTGGTTGCTTGCCTATCATGCGGGGCTCCTCCTTTCTTTGAAGTTGCAGAATGGGGGGGGGAACACGCCTGTAGTTATGTTGTTGTTTTTTAAAGTGCCTTTTGGTGCTCCCAACTAGTACTGGGATGTATTTTATTTTATTTTTATTTTGGGGGGGGGGGTTCCAACCGTTTTGGTTACAGGTGGACCAGAGGGATATTGTGTGTGTGTGTGTGTGTGTGTGTGTGTGTGTGTGTGTGTGTGTGTGTGTGTGTGTGTGTGTCTCCAACTGTTGCATTCGCACGACCCCCCCTCCTGCCTTTGTTTGAGCGGAGCGACGCCCCCCCCGGCCCCGCCCGACCCCACTCCTTCCCACGCGGACCCTCCGGCTCCCCTCCCTCCAGGCCCCTCCCTCCCGCCTCGGCAAGGCGCCCATTGGGTGTGTGTCCCCCCTCCCTCTCCGGCCCTGCCACTCAAACGCCAGGGGTGGGGCCGGGATGGAGCGCCTCGGGCCTGCCTAGTCGGTTGGGGCCCGCCTTCTCTCCTTTCTTCTCCCTTCGACGTCAGTCCGCCTCGGCCGCGCCTCGGGATTGGACGGCTGCCGGGGAAGGAGGGAGGGGGTGTGTGTGTGTTGTTACTCGGGCGGCTGAGCTCGGGCGCCCCCTGGTGGTAGTGGCGGCGGCGGCCGTGGCGCTCGCCTCCGCCCGGCGCTCAGGGCTGGTGGGGTTCTCCGCCGCGGATGCGCTGAAAGAGGAGGAGGAGGAGGAGGAGGAGGAGGAGCGGCTCTGGCCGTGGCCGCCGCGGCTCCGCTTGCAACCTCCACCCCCCCTCTCTCTCTCTCTCCCTCCACCCATCCTTTGGGGAAGGCGCCCCCCCACACACTAGAGTCCTGGTGGGGCGCCTTCTTCTTCCTCCTCCTCCTCCTCCTCGCTTTGCTGCTGCTTCGCCATGGCCAGCCCCGCCACCAGCACCAGCACCACCACCGGCTCGACGCTGCTGCAGCCGCTCAGCAACGCCGTCCGGCTCCCCATCGACCAGGTGAGCCGGGGACGCCCGAACACAGACCCCACCCCACCCCAACCTCCTGGTCCCCCTCCCCTCTCCTCCTCCTCCTCCTCCTCCTCCTCCTCCTCCCTCCTTCCTCCCCAGCCGGGTGTCCTCCCGTCCTTTTCCACCTTCCCTCCCAACCCTCCCTCGCCCCCGCCCCGCCGCACCCCCCCAGTCCTCCCCCGTGGCCTTCGTCTTTCATTTCCCTTTGCAATTGGGGGGGGGCGCGCACCTCTGGAAGGGATGCGGGCGGGCGGGAGTGCATGCATGCATGCATGCATGCATGCATGCATGCATGCACGCGGGTGCGAAGGGGAGGTCATCCGTTCGCTCATCCACCCTTTTGTGTTGGCCGTCGTGTCGTGCTCAGTGTGTGTGTGTGTGTGTGTGTGTGTGTGTGTGTGTGTGTGTGTGTGTGTTGTGTTGTGTTGTGTTGTGTGCCTGTGGTTGCTTGCCTATCATGCGGGGCTCCTCCTTTCTTTGAAGTTGCAGAATCGGGGGGGGGGGGAAACACGCCTGTAGTTATGGTTTTTTTTTTTTAAAAGTGCCTTTTGGTACTGCCAACTAGTACTGGGATTTATTTTATTTTATTTTTATTTTTGGGAGGGTTTCCAACCGTTTTGGTGACAGGTGGACCAGAGGGATGGGCATTTTTTAGTTAGTAGTGCATGTCCTCCAGTCGTTCCTCGCCCAACGCAGAACGAAGAGAGGGATCTGGAAAGGATACGGGTTGAATACCAGATTCCTGGTTGATTTCATTAAAAAACGGAAGCCTCCAGCCTTTTATGGGGCCGGGCTGGGGAGTCCTGGCCCCTCCTGAGACCTCCTCCCTAGGGCAGGATCCCCATTGCACCCCTTGGGAGCGGTGGGGAATGTGAGGGTTTCGCCTCCTTCAGCTCCGCCTTGGGATAAGATGCAACAGAGAACCTTTTCCTGCTAAGCTGCAAGAGAGGATTTTCCCCTGGCTTTGGATGTGAAGCGTTAAATCATTGCTTAGTGGGGTGTTCTGTAGGAATGGCAAGCATTTTATGTTTGCACCTCCAAATAAATACAATGCCTTGTGATATTTACACCGAATTAACGCTTGTGCCCCTTGCATCGGCTCTGGGTCCTGCCAGGAGATGTTGAAAAGGCTATAGGGTTGCAAAGTTCATGAATGTTACAAATGGTCAGTAGGAAAGGGAAGGGATTGTTTCGGAAGAAGGGAAAGTGAGGCACATGGATTAAATTGCTTGCTTGGTCCGTCTAAGACAGGCATGTCCAACATTTGGCCCTCCTGATGTTTTGGATCACAACTCCCAGAACTGTAAGCTTAGATTGCCAAAGACAAAGGGCTGTGGGAGTTGTGGTCCTAAACACCTGAAGGGCCAAAGTTTGGACATGCCTGGTCTAAGAGCTGACAAAAAAGTGAAAGTTGGGCGTGGTTTTTAATGTTATTCTGTGAATACTTTTAGTTGTATTTACCAGTACAGTACTCCTATTTTGGACTTGTTACCTTTTCTCACAGGGAAATGATGGTTCTTAAATTCCTTCTTCAAAAAATAACTTCTGGTAGGCTTTATGGAGATATTTTTGTTTTGAAATAGAGTAAGTGGAAGATTACTCCACATGCTGTGGCTGGGTTAAATGCCGGGGTGTGCCAATACATAGAAAACGTTTCACAAAATTGTTTATAATACTTCTGAAGAAAAGAAAATGAAGTATACTGTTGTTTAGAGTCATGAGATGATGTCTTGTGATATCTTCTGGGTGAAATGGAAGATCTTAAAAGATTAAGGTGAAGATGAGTTCCTTCGGGAAGACGGGCGGTATATAAGCCTAATAAATAAATAAATAAATAAATAAATAAAAAGTGTCAAAACTGAAGTGGTATTGAATTTGTTTCTTTTTGCACATGTGCACCACTTTACTGTGAGGTATTTGGATGAATTATAAACTTCGGGTCCATTTACATTTAAACAGTACGATTTTAAGTGTATTGGGGCTGACTGACGTCTGAGTCCGTGTGATTGTCTTCTATGGACAAGGCTGATATCCAGGACATTTTCCTGCGTGAGACAAATGACAATATGATGTTCACTCTCTCTATGTACAAAAACCAGCTGGATTGATGGTTGAAGCTTTCTTCGTTTTCCAGTAGTGACAATGGGTTACCCTCCTCCATCACATGTAAGGCAGCAGAATAATTTGAGGCCCACAGAACAGGCAATACTTCTCCATATCTGTCACAACACTCTCTACTTAATGATAGAGAGAATCTATCTATGTAGGAATGTAATTTTGCTGGAGTTAAATTGCTCTAAATCAGGGCTGTCCAACTTTGAACAGGCTGAGGCTTACTTTTTCTGGCGCAGTGTGCCTGAGGGCTACTACATTAAAACCTCTACTTAAGAAATTTATCCATTCTGAGCACATGCTCACAAGTAAAAAAATTGTAAGTAGAGCATCGGTTTCCCATAAGAATGCATTGAAAATCAATTAATCCGTTCCGGAGGGAACACAGTTCAATGCTTTCCTATGGGAAGGCTGATCATTCACATGCTTCCTTTGCACCAGCTTGAGCTGGTGTGGGCAGGTGCAAGGGAGACGTGTGCATGCTTGCCCAGGCTGCTGGAAGCCTTTTTTTTTTAAGGTGCACTCTCCCTCCCAAACTGCCTGGGGCCTGACTCGACTCTCCTCCCCCTGCGGCCTCCTCCTCCTCCTCCTCCTCCTGTTTCCCCCCATCTCCCTTCCAGCCCTCTTGCTGCCACTGCCGCTGCCGCCCGCAGCTCTCACTCACCTCTGCCATGTTTGCTGCACAGCTGGGGTGGACTGAGCCAGCAGTGGGGCAATCACATTGCCACGGCAGCACAAGAAGGAGGGAATAGCTCAGAAGGGGAGCAGGAGGAGCAGCGGCAGTGGCGGGTCATGGTCTCCGTGAGGCAGCCATGGGGGGCCGAGGGGAGGAGGAGGAAAGGGTGGGATGAAGGAATTCTCTAGGGGAGAAGAGGGGAGACATCACCATGCAAAGGAGGCAGACACACCTGCGACCCCGCCTCTTGCTGTCTCCTCCCCTCCCTATGCTCTGCACTAGCGACTCTGCTGGTCACAAGATAGTGGCATGCTGATCATCTGGTCGGGAGGGGAGCAGGGGACTGTGCCACGGCCCATGAGCTGCCCCGCTCAGCTGAGACAATGGGCTGGCAGACCCAGAACTTTGCTGGAGCAGTGGTGGTCCTCAGAGTGGGTGAGGGAGGGGTGGAGAACTTTTCCCCTCACTTTTTTTATTGATGGCCGGCGGGCTACTTCTGAACCCTTCGCGGGCTACTGGTAGCCCCTGGTCTACCTGTTGGGCAGGCCTGCTCTAAATCCTAATGATTTCAGTAGAAAAATATCTAATAATGAAACCAGAATAACTTCAGAAGTCTTTGGTTTTTAACTTTTTTCCTATTTTTAAAAATGACACTTTACACTTTCTACTCAGATTAATGGGACCAAAAAGTCCTTAGCTGGAATGACTGGAAATAAGTAA